>CM067844.1:37095000-38345000 GCA_034509565.1 Triticum monococcum
GAGCATCGTTGTGGTCTGGGATCTTGGGCTTGAGCTTCCTAAGGACACTCTCTTCCTGTTCTTCGATAGCTTCAGGCACTGGGGCCTTGTTCTTTTCCGCAGCTGGGATGCTTCATGTGTTTCTCTTTGGTGCACTCTTAGGCTTAGATGCAGCCTTAGGTGCTTCCTTGGGCTTGGATGCAGCTGTTCCTGACCTTATAGCATCTCCCATGAGTTTGGCTGCCTTGGGTGCTGGTGCAGCAACCTCTTCTTCTTCCTCCTCCTCATCTACCATGATGGAGGCCTTCCCAAGCACTCTGGCTACAGTCTTCTTCACCCTCTCTTTCCTTTTCTTGCCCTCGGCAGCAACGGGCTCAATGGGAGCAGGCTTCACAGTTAAAGCTCTAGCCTTTGACATGGGCTGCCTGCCTGCTAGCCTTTTGATTTTCAGCCCTGGCTTTGTGCCTTGAGCTGGTTCAGCTCTCTTTGATGTGGCCTGTTCCTCTGCCACATAGTCTTCATCCTCAGAATCAGACGTTCTCTTCTTCCTTTGACGTGTGGCAGCCTTAGGCAGATTGCTGGGGGTGCTCCTGCTGCCATCATCAGAAGAACTTGAGGGGCTAGTGCCCTCACTCATCACAACTTGCTGCTCAGACACATTCTGGCTATCACTTTGATCAGACATGTTGCAAACTGACTGCTGACCCTGTGAATAGATTATGGATAAGATAGAGTGGATGAGCATCACAAAAAGGCAAAGATTTTTGCAAAAGATTAATTCAAAAACTTAGCTTTAGTTTTCCATAGAAAGCATCTCGGATCTACCGATTTTCAAACTCGGTGACACCGAAGCAGTTTTGGCACCAGAACTGGTGAACTCGGTCAGACCGAGTCACAGTTCGGTGGCACCGAGACTGCTAGGGTTTCACAGAATTCCAAAATCGGTCGCACCGATAAGTTATTCTTGGTCAGACCGAGTTTCACTTGTGCAATGGCAAAAGCCAGATCGGTGGGACCGAGTTTTTCAACTCGGTGGGTCCGAGATGGTTTCGGCGGAAACCTAACCCTAAAATTTTCGAATTAAACCTAATCTACGAGTTCATTGACTGGATAGGAGTGTTTCAATCGTGGCAAGAATCATGATGATCACAATGTGCTAGGAATCGGAGTGGAGAATAGCATAAAGATCGAGTCCATACCCTAGTTCGGCGGAGACTCGCTACGGCGGCAACAGCGGGGCAGAATTCCGTTGATGGCGGCAGAGACCAGCGACTGGAGGCTGCTGGCGGCGAGAAGACGATCCGGAGACCACGAAGGCAGAGCAGGCTATCGCGCGGGCGAAGAGGTTTCGGAGAAATTTCCAAAATTTTGCCCGTCACTATATATAGCCCGACCCTGTCGGTGTGACCGAGTGGAACAACTCGGTGGCACCGAGATGCAAAACTGTGTGCAGTTATTGCAACTCGGTGTGACCGAAAATTTCAAATCGGTTGCACCGAGATCGAAAACCTAGATCAAATTAATGAACTCGGTAGGACCGAAAATGGAGTATCGGTCAGATCGAGATTCATAAAGAGGTTTTGGAAGTTTAAGTCTATGACGAATCGGGGACTCTGAGCACTCCTCACACAGAGTGGTTCGAATCTGACTTGATCAAGTTTTGTGATGCAGCATGAATAGAGTTTGAGACGAGAAAAGCATAGATAGCTAGAGGAGGTTCTTAGGCATTCTTGTCCATCCACTTGGCAAAAGAAGAAAGCCAAACAATCAAAACAACAAGTGGATGTCCTCGAATGAGTAAAATATGCAACCAACATGCTCACACAATAAGATGGCAAATGAAATATGTGGCAAAGCATGCACAACCAATTCTAGCATCTATCAAGCAATTTGCGATGACTAGGTCATCTATATATGAGTATATTGACTTAGGAGTCAAGTGAGAACACTTGATCCTAGGTCATACTCATCGTTTAAGCTCAAGTGGGGTTACCATTTTTACATAAAGCATTGTTGTATTCACATCTTTAGAGTTGCTTTAGCTCAAGTCTTAGAGTTAAGCTCCCCCTAGATGTGATATCCCCCCTAAGAGGGATGAACTAACCTTGGGTTTTGTCGATGATGACTTCATGTAGATGTTGAAGATGTGGATGCTCAATGTTGATGTAGATCACTTGGAGCTATCCATTTGAGTGAATTGCACTTTCAATACCTACATGGGTTAGTCCCACAAGGAACAAACAAGGATATCCATAGACATAGAGTGATGCACACACAAGATGATGTCCATGAAAACTTTAGGTTACCTTGTCCCTTGTCTTACCAACAAGAGGGTTTGTGACTCCTTGAACTAGTGCAAGATGTGGAAGTTGATTGCACTTGTTCTTGCCAAAATGATAAGAGTGAAGTATGTTGGCGGAGTCACCCTCAAGAACTCTCTAGTTCTTCTTCTTTTGGATCCACACCATCTTGATGGGAATCCTTGGAGTTGTAGTTGTACTTGATGTAGTGGAACTTGAAGTAGTCTTGGGAATCCACTTGACTAAGGTCTTAGGAGCTTCTTCAAATGCATCAATCTCCTCTTGAAGCTTGTCCTTGCCTTTTTGCTTGTAGTCTTGTGGTGGAAGATCATCTTGAGCTTGTGTTCCCTTGAAGGAAGTATCATACTTCTCTTATTGAGGAATAAACTTTGTCTTGGGGTATTGATCTTCTTCCCATTCAACTCCATTGGCATTGAACTTTCGTTCAAAACTAACACCTTGATTCTTCCGGTGCATTCCTTGCTTACGCACAATTTCCTCGAATTGCTTACTTCCGGCAAGGCTCTTGTAAACACCTTTCTCTATAATTCCCTTCAATAAGCTATTTTCTTGCTCAAGTGTAACTTGGCTAAGAGAATCATTAGTGGAATCAAGAGAACTACTAGAAGCAACAATATTGGATTTAGCATGATCATTGTTACTACTAGAGGAAGAATCTTTCTTATTCTTGTTACTAGTCTTGACTTGAGGCATGTAGGTGGATAAAAGTAAACGCTTGGCAATGTGAGAAGAACTTTTCTTGCGGAGATCATCATTGATTGCTTTTAAGAACTCATGCTCTTGCTCAAGATTAAGCTTTTCAAAGCGTAATTTCTCATGAGCTCTTAAAAGTTCTCGATGATCTTCGAAGATAGTTTCATGAGCTAACTTAAGAGTGTTTAGTTCTTTAGTTAGAGCCTCAATCTTCTCCTTATCATTGTCATTCGTTTTAGCATGATTAATTGATATTTCACCATAATATTCTTCACTAGAGTTGTCAACAAGCAAATCATCATCACCAAACAAGTCATCTTCATCACTATTAAAGTCAACATACTCGGGGTGTGTTACCTTAGGACCTTTGGCCATGAAGCACCTTCCAATTCCTTCATTTGGTGAGTCAAATATGTCGTAGGAGTTGGTTGACACAAGTGCTAGACCGGCAACACCTTCATCTTGAGTATCTTCGGAGTCGGAGTGATAACTTCTCTCGGAGTGGCTGTCGGAGTTGAAGCCGGATACCCATTCACCAACATGAGCTTGATGTCTTCGTTTTGTATAGCTCCTTGATGATTTTTCCTTCCTTTCTGAGTCCTTGCTTCTCCATGAGTATCTTCGTTCATAACGATCATCTCTACTCCTTCTCTCTCTTGGTGGAGACTCTTTGCTTCTTCTTTTTGGAGAATCTTCTCTTCTCTTGTAGGGAGCCGTACACTCATTGGAATAGTGTCCGGGTCTTCCACAATTATAGCAGTTTCGCTCTCGACTAGAAGATCTTTTGTCATTGTAGGACCTTGACTTGAAGCTTCTATCTTTGTTTCTACTCTTGTAGAACTTGTTGAAGTTCTTCACCATTAAGCTCAATTCTTCATTGAAGTTTTGTTTCTCACTTGATGATGTGGGGACTTCACATGACGCTTTGTAGGCACCACTTGATTTATTGTGAAGTTCCTCTTTATCCTTGAGTGACATCTCATGAGCAACAATCCTTCCAATTACTTCCGTTAGCTTGAGATCTTTGTAGTTGGGCATAATTTGGATTAATGTGCACACGGTATCATATTTCCCATCAAAGGCTCTTAGGATCTTCTTGATGATGAATCTATCGGTCATCTCTTCACTTCCTAAGCCGGCAATCTCATTTGTGATGAGAGCAAGCCTACAGTACATTTCAGCGACACCTTCACCATCCTTCATCTTGAACTTGTCAAGTTGACTTTGGAGCACATCCAACTTGGATTCCTTGACGGAGTCGGTACCTTCGTGCATATCAATCAAAGTATCCCAAATTTCCTTTGCATTCTCAAGGCGGCTGATTTTGTTGAATTCTTCGGGGCACAATCCGTTGAAGAGAATATCACAAGCTTGAGCATTGTATTGCAACATCTTCAACTCATCCGCGGTAGCTTCACGGTTTGGTTCTCTCCCATCAAAGAACTCACCTTGCAAACCAACACAAACAATAGCCCATACGGCGGGGTTATGTCCAAGAATATGCATTTTCATTTCATGCTTCCAACTAGCAAAATTAGTGCCATCAAAGTAAGGACCTCTACGGTGATAATTTCCCTTGCTAGACTAGGTTGTGAAACCAAGGCTATGACCACCAAAAGCTATGGAGATCAAGGCAAATGGAGACCAAAGCTCTGATACCACTTGTAGGATCGAAAGTATGTCTAGAGGGGGGTGATTAGACTACTTGACCAACTAAAAACTTAGTCTTTTCCCAATTTTAGTTCTTGGCAGATTTTAGCTATCTTAGAGCAAGTCAAGCAATCATCACACAATTCAAGCAAGCATGCAAAGACTTTATTGGCAGCGGAAAGTAGAGCATGCAACTTGCAAGAATGTAAAGGGAAGGGTTTGGAGGAGTCAAATGCAATTGGATACACGGATGTTTTCCGTGGTTCGGATAGGTGGTGCTATCCTACATCCATGTTGATGGAGACTTTAACCCACGGAGGGTAACGGTTGCGCGAGTCCACGGAGGGCTCCACCCACGAAGGGTCCACGAAGAAGCAACCTTGTCTATTCCACCATGGCCATCGCCCACGAAGGACTTGCCTCACTAGAGGTAGATCTTCACGAAGTAGGCGATCTCCTTGCCCTTACAAACTCCTTGGTTCAACTCCACAATCTTGTCGGAGGCTCCCAAGTGACACCTAGCCAATCTAGGAGACACCACTCTCCAAGAAGTAACAAATGGTGTGTTGATGATGAACTCCTTGCTCTTGTGCTTCAAATGATAGTCTCCCCAACACTCAACTCTCTCTCATAGGATTTGGATCTGATGGAAAGAAGATTTGAGTGGAAAGCAACTTGGGGAAGGCTAGAGATCAAGATTCATATGGTAGGAATGGAATATCTTGGTCTCAACACATGAGTAGGTGGTTCTTTCTCAGAACATATGAGTAGGAATGGTGTATGTGTTCTGATGGCTCTCTCTTCAAATGAAGAGGAGGTGGAGGGGTATTTATAGCCTCCACACAAAATCCAACTGTTACACACAATCTACCAATCTCGGTGGGACCGAATCAGAAAACTCGGTCTGACCGAAATAGTAAACCTAGTGACCGTTAGGAATTCGGTGGGACTGAGATGCAACTCGGTAGGACCGATTCGGTTAGGGTTTGGGCATAACATGATCTCGGTGAGACCGATCGCACAAACTCGGTGAGACCGAGTTCGGCAATTAGCTAACCAGAGAGTTGGTCAGGCAAACTCGGTGGGACCGACTTGCTCTTTCGGTGAGACCGAAAAGTTACAAGAAGGAAACAGAGAGTTTGCATTGCATTCTCGGTGGGACCGATTCGCTCTTTCGGTGAGACCGAAAAGTTATGAAAGGGAAACAGAGAGTTTGCAACCCCATCTCGGTGTGACCGAGATCCTTATCGGTAGGACCGAATTGCTAGGGTTTGGCAGTGGCAAATGACAAGTGAAACTCGGTGGCGCCGGATTGACAGAATCGGTATGACCGAGTTTGGCTTAGGGTTTAGGACATTTGTGGATATGGAAAGGTGGTTGAGGATTTTGGAGCATATCACTAAGCACATAAAGCAAGAGGCTCATTAAGCAACACTGAGCCCTCCTTGATAGTATTGGCTTTTCCTAAAGACTCAATGTGATATTGGATCACTAAAATATAAAATGAAGAGTCTTGAACTTTTGAGCTTGAGCCAATTCTTTGTCCTTAGCATTTTGAGGGTTCCACTTTCACATCCATGCCATGCCAATCATTGAGCTTTCCTGAAATAATCATCTTGGAATAGCATTAGCTCAATGAGCTATATGTTGTTATGAATTACCAAAACAACTAGGGATAGTTGCACTTTCAGCGTCACGGCAAGTTCAATGAGATGCCTTGGTTGGCCTTCCCGGCAAGCTCCTCTTGCCGGGGTCTTGTCTCCTTGGCTTGGATACTTCGTTCTTGAATGGCTCCAAAGGAACCACGGAGGACCTTGGCGGTCACCCGGCAAGCCTTGCCGCGGGATGCTGCGACTGCCCATGCACAAGTTCGGGATACTAGGGTACCCCTACTCTAGTACACCGACACTGGTTGTGTGCGTAGTCCCCAGGATATGATTAATTACTTCTCTGCTAAATATTTCCCTGCTCATAAGAAACAAGCCGCTTTAAGGGATATATATATATATATATATATTTGTGCAAATTGAAGAAGAGAGTCTCCCACAAGCTTGGGGGAGGCTTCTCCAATTACTTAATGATTTGCCTGATCATCCTCTTAAGAAAAATGAAATACTTGATATCTTTTATAATGGACTAACCGATGCCTCCAGAGATTACCTGGATAGTTGTGCTGGTTCTGTTTTCAGGGAAAGAACACCGGATGAAGCTGAAATTCTATTGAATAATATGTTGACAAATGAAAATGATTGGACACCTTCGGTGCCAATTCCTGAGCCTGTTCCTAAACCAACTCAGAAGAAGAGGGGTATCCTGTTTCTCAGTCCTGAAGATATGCAAGAGGCAAATAAATATATGAAAGAAAAATGTATGAAAGCTGAAGATGTTAAGAATTTACCTCCTATTGAAGAAATACATGGTCTTAATTTACCACCTGTTGAAGAAACATCTGATCTTAATCCTTTACCTATTGAAGAACCACATGGTCTTGATAACCCGACACAGGTAGTAAAGGTAAATTCTCTCTATAGATATGATAAAGCTGAAATCCCATTTACTAAGTTTGCTAGCCCATGCTTAGATGAGTTTGATAAATTTATGGCTAAGCAAGAAGATTTTAATGCTTATTTTGGTAGATAATTGAAATACAATTCAAATATGCTTGAACACTTGGGTGATTATATGGCTAATGTCAAAGGTGAACTTAAACTTATTAGTAAACATGATTCTATGGTTACCACTCAAGTAGAACAAGTACTTAAAGCTCAAAATGGTTTTCTCAATGAATTAAATAGTAAGATTAATGATAATGATGTTAGAGTTATGACTAGAGGTGGTAAAATGACTCAGGAACCTTTGTATCCTGAAGGCCGCCCAAAGAGAATTGAGCAAGATTCTTTAGAGAAATAATGTAGATGCACCTATTCCTTCTAAAAGGACGAAAAAGAAAAATGATAGGACCTTGCATGCTTATAGTGAACCTATTACTGAAACATGTAAGAATCCAAATGATATCTCTATTTTTGATGCCGAAACACAATCTGGTAATGAACCTGAAACTAGTGATAATGTTAATGATAATGTTCATGATGATGCTCAACCTAGTAATGATAAAGATATAGAAATTGAACCCATTGTTGATCTTGATAACCCACAATCAAAGAATCAACGTTATGATAAGAAAGGCTTTGTTGCTAGGAAACACGGTAAAGAAAGAGAACCATGGGTTCAGAAACCCATGCCTTTTCCTCCCAAACCATCCAAGAAAAAGGATGATGACGATTTTGAGCGCTTTGCTAAAATGATTAGACCTATCTTTTTGCGTACGCGATTAACTGATATGCTCAAAATGAATCCTTATGCTAAGTATATGAAAGATATTGTTACAAATAAAAGAAAGATACCTGAAGCTGAAATTTCCACCATGCTTGCTAATTATACTTTAAGGGTGGAATACCAAAGAAACTTGGAGATCCTGGTGTACCAACTATACCATGCTCCATTAAAAGAAACTATGTTAAAACTGCTTTATGTGATCTTGGAGCTGGTGTTAGTGTTATGCCTCTCTCTTTATATCGTAGACTTGATTTGAATAAGTTGACACCTACTGAAATATCTTTGCAAATGGCTGATAAATCAACTGCTATACCTGTCGGTATTTGTGAGGATGTGCCTGTTGTAGTTGCAAACGTTACTATTTTAACGGACTTTGTTATTCTTGATATTCCCGAGGACGATAGTATGTCTATTATTCTTGGAAGACCCTTTTTGAATACTGCAGGGCTGTTATTGATTGCACTAAAGGCAATGTCACTTTTCATGTTAATGGTAATGAGCATACAGTACACTTTCCGAGGAAACAACCTCAAGTTCATAGTATCAACTCTATTGGAAAAATTCCATCGATTATATTTGGAGGTTTTGGATTTCCTTTTCCTACTGTCACGAAGAAATATGATATTCTTATTATTGGGGATGTGCATATCCCCGTTGAGGTAACATAGTGTTATTTGAAATTTCTCCGGTTCCATGTTATTCGGAATGAGTTCGTTAACAAGACTTGATCAACCTTGTTAGTGGATTCCTTTTGATGATCATGAGATGGATGAAACTAGAAGGCACAACCTGCTATACCCTCCTTTTACTTTCTGTTATTTATATTAAATAAAATAAAAATAGTATTTTTCTGTCTGTTATCTGATTATCTGTGCAATATAAAAATACCCCGAAAATAAAAGTTCTCCAAATGCCTTGAAATTTAAATATGATTTTTTTTTCTGGAATATTTGAGAATATTTGGCACTGAGAACACAGCGGGGGGGTCAACCACCTTCCCATGAGGGTGGAGGGCGCGCCCTACCCCCCTGGGCGCTCCCCTGCCTCCTGGGCCCACGGTGGCCCTCCTCCACTTATCCTTTCACCCACACACTCCTTCTTCCTCCCCCAAACACGAATAACTAGCTCAAACCCGAGTCCAAGCTCATTTTGCTGCCATTTTCGATCTCGTTGCTCAAAGCACCTCCCACAAAACTGCTTGGGGAGATTGTTCCTTGTTATGTGACTCCTCCATTGGTCCAATTAGTTTTTGTTCTAGTGCTTTATTCATTGCAAAAAAAAATCTGCTTAGGTGACCCTGTTCTTGAGCTTGCATGCTAAATTTATATGGTCAAAAGTAGTTCTGATGCATGATATAGGCCCTAGGCACTTGTAGGAGTGGTTGTTATCTATATTATTGAATTTGGTTTACTTTTATTTTGAAGTTACTAAAAATTTCAGAATTTTTCAGAAAATGATGAAGAGACTTTTAAGGGGCTCATCGAGCCGAAGCTCAAAGGAAAAGGCACTGAAGCCTAAGTATAATCTGCCTCGCACCGCGGAGGTTCGGTCATGTGAATGGCCTTCCGATGATTTCTTGAGAGCAGCCGGGATTTATGAAGATTTTCATGAATTGGCTAAAAATGCAGGCCTCACCGCTTTCCTCCACGACCAACGCGATCAGTATCTATTACTCACAAATATCTTTGTGCAAAACTTTCATTTCCATTCTAGGAGCTCACCACCTACGGTGGAGCTTCTCCAAAATTTTGAATCCCACGAAATCTGGGACTTGGCAGAACAATCGATTGCGTCAAAGACCTCCTTGTTCATTCGGGTCCGACCTAATGCTCAACGACCCGTCGTTTGTTTCACTCGGACACACAGCGAGCCGGAATTGATAGAGGCGATTGACAAGGAGTTAAAGCAGCGCCGGTATCTGCAGAGCTTGAAAGTACCGCCGAGGCATTGAGTCCAATCAGATTCCGCCCAATCCCTTTTCACTCGGACCACGATCCATTCGGGGGCTAATGACAAGGACATGTATTTGGGGTAGGGTCCTAGGCCTGACCTACATACCCTACCCAAGGACACCACATACAAGAATCCAAGGCCTACAAAGCTAGGAAGGAGTCACCGACTAGAATGCCTGCGGCCTACAAGTCACTCGGACGAAGGATCCACTCGAAGGCCTCACCATCACTTGACCGTCTCTACCCACTCGGAGCACCAAGCATCACTCGGCGACGGAATACCAAGAATCATTCCGAGACAACAATGATCAGACGATCAGTTCGCCACCATAAAGAACATCTAATGTTGGCGTTACCTGTAACGCCCGCATCCTTTAACCTCTCCATTGAACCCTTGAGTAACGGGGCATTCATGAGGGGCCAACGGACTCTATATAAGCCGCCCCTCCACCCCTGCACAAGGGTTCGCACCTCTTGTACCACAATACTCCTGATAAACAGGCTCCCACAGCACCGAGACATAGGGTCTTTACCTCTTCCCAAAGGGGCCTGAACTCGTAAATCTGAGTGTACAACCATACCGTAGCTAGACTCTGCCCTCCTATACGTACCCCTATACTCTACTGTCAGATCTGTTCCCACGACAGCGACCTCGACTACGAGGAGGAGATGGCGCTCTGCATTGCGTTGGAGCGGTCCAAGGTGGACACCGGCGGCAGCTCCGGATATGGAGCGTCGCCACAGCTCCCGCGCCAGCGCGGCACGGATGCCGGAGCTGGACCCTCCCGGCCCGCGTGCAGCCCTGCCAGGACAGTGCAGTCCGCACCATCTCCTTCTCCTGCAGGCCGCTCCTCCATGTGGGCAGCGGTGGGTGATAGTGCCCGCGTCGCCGGCCTGCACGCGCACTCCAGAATAGGAGGCGCACGTCGCGTGCCACGAGAGGGAGCGGGCACGGGAGAGGGACACGGCGGAGCAGCCCGCGCCGCCGCCGCGGGGTCCAGTAGGAGCCCGATGAGGACGAGCGGCTCCTCGCATGGGTCTGTTGCCGGTCCTGTCAGGGAACGTAGTAATTTCAAAAAAATCCTACGCACGCACACGATCATGGTGATGCATAGCAACGAGAGGGGAGAGTATGTCTACGTACCCTTGTAGACCAAATGCAGAAGCGTTAGCAAAACGCGGTTGATGTAGTCGTACATCTTCACGATCCAACCGATCCAAGTACCGAACGCACGGCACCTCCAAGTTCTGCACACGTTCAGCACAATGGCGTTCTCGCCTTCTTGATCCAGCAAGACGGGTGAAGTAGTAGATGAGTTCGTGCAGCACAACGGCGTGGTGATGGTGTTGGTGAAGAACAATCTCCGCAGGGCTTCGCCTAAGCACTACAAAAACTATGACGGAGGATAAACTAGAGGGGATGGGGTTGCTGGCACACGGCTTGGTGTTTCATGATGTGTCTTTGGTGTCCCTGATATTATTATTTTGCTCCACGGTTTATACGGTGATAACTCTGTTAGTATGGGTGGCATTACTGCTAAACGGTTAAGTCTGAACCGTACAAAGGGCCCCGTCTTTGGAGGCATCTATGCTTCACGCCTAGCTGCACATTTTAACATACCTATTAGGCATTATGAGAAGGAAGAAAAAGGGTTGCCTTGTGTTTATTTGGATTATAAAAGTATGGTGGCACATGATTTTATTGTTAAGAATAGGGAAGGAGAGCTTAAATACAAATTGTTCTTTGATAAACATCATCCAGAGACTATTACCCTGCCTGCTCCTTCTTTGTTTGATTTATCTGCAGGCCAGTACCTTGTTCCATTAGAGGCTATTCACACCTACCGGAACCCTGCACCAGCCATGGAGCCAGAGCCGGAACCACAAGTTGATCCTTCACGACAGTCTAATTACCAGTGGGATCCGGAGATGATTGCCAGCTAGTGGAAATCGGAGTCTTCTTCTTCATCGCAATATGACCCCAACTATTATTATGGATATCCGCCAGGCCAGCCGTGGCCATAGACCAACGTAGGCTAAAAAGCCTAAGCTTGGAGGAGTACGTATTTCTCACTGACATTACATTTATGTTCATACACTCATTGCTAGATGTCGGTGCTCATACTTTCCATTGTATCATCCATGCTAGTTTAATTTCCTTTTTATGCTTTCTTCTTGTGTGTTTGATAAACCTTAAGAAAAACCAAAAAAATTGTTGTAGCTTTTAATTACTTCACTTTCCATGCTTGTAAGTAGTAATTAAAAAGAAAACCCAAAAAGATTTCATGTTCTTCTTTTACTTGTTGGGAGCTCTCCCGTGTAAATAGTTTTATTTCTTTTCTTTTATTCGGGGGTCGATAGGAGAAGACCATAATTAAATTGTTGAAGTGGCTCTTGAATGCATACTTGTTGGTGTGACAAAAGAGCCCATATTGCCTTGTCTTCTCCTGTTTATTGAATGCTTGCAGATTCCAGCTTAGTCCAATGCACGTGCACTATTATTATTATCCACATCGTCCGGTCGTGCAAGTGAAAGGCAATAATGATGATTATATGATGAACTTATTGAGATGAGAAAAGCTGGTATGAACTCGACCTCTGTTGTTTTTGTAAATATGATTAGTTCATCGTTCCTGATTCAACCTATTATGAATAAACATGTTTGCAATGACAACTAGAGATCATAGTTTCTTGTGCCATGCTTGATTAGCTATGAGTTATAATGGTTTACTTTGCGTGCCAACATGCTATTAAAATGGTTGTGATGTGGTATGATAGGGTGGTATCCTCCTCTGAATGATTTTAGTGACTTGACTTGGCGCATGTTCACGCATTTAGTTGAAACAAAATCAACATAGCCTTCATAATATTTATGTTCATGGTGGGTTATATCCTACTCATGCTTGCATTCGGTGTTCATTAATTTTAATGCATGTTCATGACTGTTGTCGCTCTCTAGCTGGTCGTTTCCCAGTCTTTTGCTAGCCTTCACCTGTACTAAGCGGGAATACTGCTTGTGCATCCAATCCCTTAAACCCCAAAGTTATTCCACATGAGTCCACTATACCTACCCATATACAGTATCTACCTGCCGTTCCAAGTAAATTTGTATCTGCCAAACTCTAAACCTTCAAATAAATATCCTGTTTTGTATGCTCGAATAGCTCATGTATCAACTAGGGTTGTCTGTATCTTCCATGTTAGGCGGGTTATTCTCAAGAGGAGTGGACTCCGCTCCTCACTCACGAGAAAGTGGCTGGTCACCGGGATGCCCAGTCCCATGCTTTACGCAAACTAAATCAAAATAATTGCAAACAATACACCCCCTAGGACTCTTTTTTGTTGGAGGCACTCGTTGTTTTGAGCAAGCCATGGATTGATGCTTGTTGGTGGAAGGGGGAGTATAAACTTTACCATTCTGTTTGGGGACCGCCTATAATGCGTGTAGCATGGAAGATATCACCATCTCTTGGTTATTATGTTGACAATGAAAGTATACCGCTCAAAATATTATTCACCTCTATTTCAAAACCGAGCTCTGGCACCTCTACAAATCCCTGCTTCCCTCTGCGAAGGGCCTATCTATTTAATTTCATGTTGAGTTATCATCTTCTTATTAAAAAGCACCAGTTGGAGAGCACCGCTGTCATTTGCATTCATTATTGTTAGTTTATATTGAGTATGACTTGAATGGATCTCTTTTACCATGAATTACAATGTCTGGTCAGTCCTTGGTCTTTAAAGGTGCTTTGCATTTATGTTTTGCGGTCTCAGAAAGGGCTAGCGAGATACCATCTTGTTATATCATATTATGATTGTTTTGAGAAAGTGTTGTCATTCGAGATTTATTATTATTGCTCGCTAGTTGATTATGCTATTGATATGAGTAAACTATAGACCTAAGCGTTATTGCGAATGTGGTTAGTTATAATCTTTGCTGAAAACTTGAATGCGGGCTTTACATATTTACAACAACAAGAGCAAACAGAGTTTGTAAAAGTTTTTCTTTATCACTTTCAGTTTATCAACTGAATTTCTTGAGGACAAGCAAAGGTTTAAGCTTGGGGGAGTTGATACGTCTCCGACGTATCTACTTTTCCAAACACTTTTGCCCTTGTTTTGGACTCTAACTTGCATGATTTGAATGGAACTAACCCGGACTGATGCTGTTTTCAGCAGAATTGCCATGGTGTTATTTATGTGCAGAAGCAAACGTTCTCGGAATGACCTGAAACTTCACGGAGCAAATTTTTGGAAAATATAAAAAATACCTGCAAAAGATGAAGGCCAGGGGGCCCACCACCTGTCCACGAGGGTGGGGGCGCGCCTACCCCCCAAGGGCGCGCCCCCCTACCTCGTGGGCCCCCGGAGCTCCTCCGACTCCAACTCCAACTCTATATATTGTGTTTCAGGGAGAAAAAATCAGAGAGAAGAATTCATCGCGTTTTACGATACGGAGCCGCCACCATGCCCTAAAACCTCTCAGGAGGGCTGATCTGGAGTCCGTTCGGGGCTCCGGAGAGGGGAATCCGTCGCCATCGTCATCATCAACCATCCTCCATCACCAATTTCATGATCCTCACCGTCGTGCGTGAGTAATTCCATCATAGGCTTGCTGGACGATGATGGGTTGGATGGGATCTATCATGTAATCGAGTTAGTTTTGTTAGGGTTTGATCCCTAGTATCCACTATGTTCTGAGATTGATGTTGCTATGGCTTTGCTATGCTTAATGCTTGTAACTAGGGCCCGAGTGCCATGATTTCAGATCTGAACCTATTATGTTTTCATCAATATATGAGAGTTCTTGATCCTATCTTGCAAGTCTATATTCACCTATTATGTGTTATGATCCGTTAACCCCGAAGTGACAATAATCGGGATACTTACCAGTGATGACCGTAGTTTGAGGAGTTCGTGTATTCGCTATGTGTTAATGCTTTGTTCCGGTACTCTATTAAAAGGAGGCCTTAATATCCCTTAGTTTCCATAAGGACCTCGTTGCCATGGGAGGGTAGGACAAAAGATGCCATGCAAGTTCTTTTCCATAAGCATGTATGACTATATTCGGAATACATGCCTACATTACATTGATGAACTGGAGCTACTTCTGTGTCACCCTAGGTTATGACTGTTACATGATGAACCGCATCCGGCATAATTCTCTATCACCGATCCATTGCCTACGAGCTTTCCATATATTGTTCTTCGCTTATTTACTTTCCCGTTGCTATTGCTATCATCACTACAAAATACCAAAAACATTACTTTTACTATTGTTACCTTTTGCTACCGTTACCACTACTATCATATTACTTTGCTACTAAATACTTTGCTGCAGATACTAAGTTTCCAGGTGTGGTTGAATTGACAACTCAGCTGCTAATACTTGAGAATATTCTTTGGCTCCCCTTGTGTCGAATCAATAAATTTGGGTTGAATACTTTACCCTCGAAAACTGTTGTGATCCCCTATACTTGTGGGTTATCACCCCCCTCCACCGTATATAAAGGAGTGGAGGAGGGGGAGGGCCGGCCCTCTATGGCGTGCCCTAGGGGAGTCCTACTCCCACCGGGAGTAGGATTCCCCCCTTCCAAGTAGTAGGAGTAGGAGAGAAGGAAGGGGAGGAGAGGGGAAAGGAAAGGGGGGCCCGGCCCCCACCCAATTCGGATTGGGCTAGGGGGCGCACCTCCCACCTTTTCCTTTCCTCTCCTCTATTCCAATAAGGCCCAATAAGGCCCATATACTCCCCGGGGGGTTCCGGTAACCTCCCGGTACTCCGGAAAATGCCCGAACTCATCCGGAACCATTCTGATGTCCAAACATAGGCTTCCAATATATCGATCTTTATGTATCGACCATTTCGAGACTCCTCGTCATTTCCGTGATCATATCCGGGACTCCGAACTACCTTCGGTACATCAAAACACATAAACTCATAATACCGATCGTCACCGAACGTTAAGCGTGCGGACCCTACGGGTTCGAGAACTATGTAGACATGACCGAGACTCATCTCCGGTCAATAACCAATAGCGGAACCTAGATGCTCATATTGGTTCCTACATATTCTACGAAGATCTTCATCGGTCAAACCGCACAACAATATACGTTGTTCCCTTTGTCATCAGTATGTTACTTGCCCGAGATTCGATCGTCGGTATCTCAATACCTAGTTCAACCTCGTTACTGACAAGTCTCTTTACTCGTTCCGTAATGCATCATCCCGCAACTAACATATTTGTCACATTGCTTGCAAGGCTTATAGTGATGTGCATTACCGAGAGGGCCCAGAGATACCTCTCCGATACTCGGAGTGACAAATCCTAATCTCGATCTATGCCAACTCAACAAACACCATCGGAGACACCTGTAGAGCATCTTTATAGTCACCCAGTTATGTTGTGACTTTTTATAGCACACTAAGTGTTCCTCTGGTATTCGGGAGTTGCATGATCTCATAGTCATAGGAACATGTATAAGTTATGGAGAAAGCAATAGCAACAAACTAAACGATCGTCATGCTAAGCTAACGGATGGGGCAAGTCAATCACATCATTCTTTAATGACGTGATCCCGTTAATCAAATGACAACTCATGTCTATGGTCAGGAAACATAACCATCATTGATTCAACGAGCTAGTCAAGTAGAGGCATAATAGTGAAACTTTGTTTGTCTATGTATTCACACATGTACTAAGTTTCCGGTTGATACAGTTCTAGCATGAATAATAAAAATTTATCATGATATATGGAAATATAAATAAAAACTTTATTATTGCCTCTAGGGCATATTTCCTTCAGATAATCTTAATTATAAACCCATAATTCATCGGATCTCGGCAAACATACCGCAAAAAGAATTACATCGGAATAGATCTCCAAGAACGTCGAGGAGAACTTTCTATTGAGATCCAAAGAGAGAGAAGAAGCCATCTATCTAATAAATATGGACCCAAAGATCTGTGGTAAACTACTAACACATCATCGGAGAGGCTATGGTGTTGATGTACAAGCCCTCCGTGATCGAATCCCCCTCCGGCAGATCGCTGGAAAAGGTCCCAGATGGGATCTCACGGGTACAGAAGGTTGCGGCGGTGGTAAAGTGGTTTCGTTGCTCGCCTGGATGTTTTTAGGGTATAAGAGCATATATAGGCGAAAGAAGTAGGTCGGTGGAGCTGCGAGGGGCCCACGAGGGTGGGGGGTGCGCTTGGCCCCCCTGGGCGCGCCGCCCTACCTCGTGGCTGCCTCGTTGCTTCCTTGACGTCCACTCCAAGTCTCCTGGATTGCGTTTGTTCCAAAAAAATATCCTCGTGAAGGTTTCATTCCATTTGGATTCCATTTGATGTTCCTTTTCCACGAAACACTGAAATAGGCAAAAAAAACAACAATTTGCACTGGGCCTTCGGTTAATAGGTTAGTCCCAGAAATAATATAAAAGTGCATAATAAAGCCCATTAAACATCCAAACAAAAAATATAATAGCATGGAACAATAAAAATTATAGATACATTGGAGACGTATCAGTCCTCTGTCATGGCCGTCGACGGTAGCCAGTTGCACTGGATCGAGCCTGACAGCGGCATGACCCGAGAGCTTGACACCTTCTTCGCCTTGGTCGCCTTCTTGGTGTGCTCCAGCTTCGCCGTCTTGTCCTTCGCCATTTGATGGTCGTCGGAGTCGAACGGAGCCGCACGGCATGGAGGCGGAAGAGGTGGCAAGACGAGCGAAAGAGGAGGAAAGAGAAGGAGCACTGTTTCACCCCTCGGCCATGTCGCTTCAAATAACAACGCGCCTAAGTTGCTGACCCCTGGGCCAGCGAGATCCCAGCGCATCCCACTAACGGAGACTGCATAGTACATGGCCATAAAGGGGGAAAGAAAGTCGAGGAGTCTTGCCCCACTTCCCCACTTACCGTGCTATTGCCGATCCGCACGCTTCTACAAAATTTTGAATCCCACGAAATCTGGGACTTGGCAGAACAATCGATTGCGTCAAAGACCTCCTTGTTCATTCGGGTCCGACCTAATGCTCAATGACCCGTCGTTTGTTTCACTCGGACACACAGCGAGCCGGAATTGATAGAGGCGATTGACAAGGAGTTAAAGCAGCGCCGGTATCTGCAGAGCTCGAAAGTACCGCCGAGGCATTGAGTCCAATCAGATTCCGCCCAATCCCTTTTCACTTGGACCATGATCCATTCGGGGGCTAATGACAAGGACATGTATTTGGGGCAGGGTCCTAGGCCTGACCTACATACCCTACCCAAGGACACCACATACAAGAATCCAAGGCCTACAAAGCTAGGAAGGAGTCACCGACTAGAATGCCTGCGGCCTACAAGTCACTCGGACGAAGGATCCACTCGAAGGCCTCACCATCACTTGACCGTCTCTACCCACTCGGAGCACCAAGCATCACTCGGCGACGGAATACCAAGAATCATTCCGAGACAACAATGATCAGACGATCAGTTCGCCACCATAAAGAACATCTAATGTTGGCGTTACCTGTAACGCCCGCATCCTTTAACCTCTCCATTGAACCCTTGAGTAACGGGGCATTCATGAGGGGCCAACGGACACTATATAAGCCGCCCCTCCACCCCTGCACAAGGGTTCGCACCTCTTGTACCACAATACTCCTGATAAACAGGCTCCCGCAGCACTGAGACGTAGGGTCTTTACCTCTTCCCAAAGGGGCCTGAACTCGTAAATCTGAGTGTACAACCATACCGTAGCTAGACTCTGCCCTCCTATACGTACCCCTATACTCTACTACCAGATCTGTTCCCACGACAGCGACCTCGACTACGAGGAGGAGATGGCCCTCTGCATTGCGTTGGAGCGGTCCAAGGTGGACACCGGCGGCAGCTCCGGATATGGAGCGTCGCCACAGCTCCCGCGCCAGCGCGGCACGGATGCCGGAGCTGGACCCTCCCGGCCCGCATGCAGCCCTGCCAGGACAGTGCAGTCCGCACCGTCTCCTTCTCCCGCAGGCCGCTCCTCCATGTGGGCAGCGGTGGGTGATAGTGCCCGCGTCGCCGGCCTGCACGCGCACTCCAGAATAGGAGGCGCACGTCGCGTGCCACGAGAGGGAGCGGGCACGGGAGAGGGACACGGCGAAGCAGCCCGCGCCGCCACCGCGGGGTCCAGTAGGAGCCCGACGAGGACGAGTGGCTCCTCGCATGGGTCTGTTGCCGGTCCTGTCAGGGAACGTAGTAATTTCAAAAAAATCCTACGCACACACACGATCATGGTGATGCATAGCAACGAGAGGGGAGAGTATGTCTACGTACCCTTGTAGACCAAATGCAGAAGCGTTAGCACAACGCGGTTGATGTAGTCGTACATCTTCACGATCCAACCGATCCAAGTACCGAACGCACGGCACCTCCGAGTTCTGCACACGTTCAACAAAATGGCGTTCTCGCCTTCTTGATCCAGCAAGACGGGTGAAGTAGTAGATGAGTTCGTGCAGCACAACGGCGTGGTGATGGTGTTGGCGAAGAACAATCTCCGCAGGGCTTCGCCTAAGCACTACAAAAACTATGACGGAGGATAAACTAGAGGGAATGGGGTTGCTGGCACCAACTTATAGCCCCGTGGGCCTGACCCCTTGGCCTGACCATATCATCCAATATATGAATCTTTACCTCCGGGCCATTCCGGAGCTCCTCGTCATGTCCACGATCTCATCCGGGACTCCGAACAACATTCGGTCACCAACATACATAACTCATATAATACTATATCATCAACGAACGTTAAGCGTGCGGACCCTATGGGTTCGAGAACTATGTAGACATGACCAAGACACTTCTCTGGTTAATAACCAATAGAGGAACCTGGATGCCCATATTGGATCCTAAATATTCTACGAAGATCTTTATCGGTCAAACCGCATAACAACATACGTTTGTTCCCTTTGTCATCGGTATGTTACTTGCCCGAGATTCGATCGTTGGTATCTCAATACCTAGTTCAATCTCGTTACTGGCAAGTCTCTTTACCTGTTCCGTAATACATCATCCCGCAACTAACTCATTAGTTACAATGCTTGCAAGGCTTATAGTTATGTGCATTACCGAGTGGGCCCAGAGATACCTCTCCGACAATCAGAGTGACAAATCCTAATCTCGAAATACGCCAACCAAACAAGAACCATTGGAGACACCTGTAGAGCACCTTTATAATCACCTAGTTATGTTGTGACGTTTGGTAGCACACAAAGTGTTCCTCCGGTAAACGGGAGTTGCATAATCTCATAGTCATAGGAACATGTATAAGTCATAAAGAAAGAAATAGCAACAAACTAAACGATCAAGTGCTAAGCTAACGGAATGGGTCAAGTCAATCACATCATTCTCCAATGATGTGATCCCATTAATCAAATGACAACTCATGTCTATGGCTAGGAAACTTAACCATCTTTGATTCAACTAGCTAGTCAAGTAGAGGCATACTAGTGACACTCTGTTTGTCTATGTATTCACACATGTACTAAGTTTCCGGTTAATACAATTCTAGCATGAATAATAAACATTTATCATGATATAAGGAAATATAAATGACAACTTTATTATTGCCTCTAGGGCATATTTCCTTCAGTCTCCCACTTGCACTAGAGTCAATAATCTAGTTCACATCACCATGTGATTTAACATCAATAGTTCACATCTTTATGTGGTTAACACCCATAGTTCACATCGATATGTGACCAACACCCAAAGGGTTTACTAGAGTCAGTAATCTAGTTCACATTGTTATGTGATTAACACCCAAAGAGTACTAAGGTGTGATCATGTTTTGCTTGTGAGATAATTTTAGTCAACGGGTCTGTCACATTCAGATCCGTAAGTATTTTGCAAATTTCTATGTCTACAATGCTCTGCACGGAGCTACTCTAGCTAATAGCTCCCACTTTCAATATGTATCTAGATTGAGACTTAGAGTCATCTGGATCAGTGTCAAAACTTGCATCGAAGTAACCCTTTTACGAGGAACCTTTTGTCACCTCCATAATCGAGAAACATATCCTTATTCCACTAAGGATAATTTTGACCGTTGTCCAGTGATCTACTCCTAGATCACTATTGTACTCCCTTGCGAATACTCCTAGATCTCTATTGTACTCCCTTGCCAAACTCAGTGTAGGGTATACAATAGATCTGGTACACAACATGGCATACTTTATAGAACCTATGGCTGAGGCATAGGGAATGACTTTCATTCTCTTTCTATCTTCTGCCGTGGTCGGGCTTTGAGTCTTACTCAATTTCACACCTTGTAACACAGGCAAGAACTCTTTCTTTGACTGTTCCATTTTGAACTACTTCAAAATCTTGTCAAGGTATGTACTCATTGAAAAAACTTATCAAGCGTCTTGATCTATCTCTATAGATCTTGATGCTCAATATGTAAGTAGCTTCACCGAGGTCTTTCTTTGAAAAATTCCTTTCAAATACTCCTTTATGCTTTGTAGAAAATTCTACATTATTTCCAATCAACAATATGTCATTCGCATATATTTATCAGAAAATGTTGTAGTGCTCCCACTCACTTTCTTGTAAATACATGCTTCACCGCAAGTCTGTATAAAACTATATGCTTTGATCAACTCATCAAAGCGTATATCCCAACTCCGAGATGCTTGCACTAGTCCATAGATGGATCGCTGGAGCTTGCACATTTTGTTAGCACCTTTAGGATCGACAAAACCTTCTGGTTGCATCATATACAACTCTTCTTCCAGAAATCCATTCAGGAATGTAGTCTTTACATCCATTTGCCAAATTTCATAATCATTAAATGCGACAATTGCTAACATGATTCGGACGGACTTAAGCATCGATACGAGTGAGAAAATCTCATTGTAGTCAACACCTTGAACTTGTCGAAAACATTTTGTGACAATTCGAGCTTTGTAGATAGCAACACTACTATCAGCGTCCGTCTTCCTCTTGAAGATCCATTTGTTCTTAATGACTCACCGATCCTCGGGCAAGTCAATCAAAGTCCGTACTTTGTTCTCATACATGGATCTCATCTCAGATTTCATGGCCTCAAGCCATTTCGTGGAATCTGGGCTCATCATCACTTCCTCATAGTTCGTAGGTTCGTCATGGTCAATTAACATGACCTCCAGAATAGGATTACCGTACCACTCTGGTGCGGATCTCACTCTGGTTGACCTACGAGGTTCGGTGGTAACTTGATCTGAAGTTACATGATCATCATCATTAGCTTCCTCACTAATTGGTGTAGTAGTCACAGGAACAGATTTCTGTGATGAACTACTTTCCAATAAGGGAGCAGGTACAGTTACCTCATCAAGTTCTACTTTCCTCCCGCTCACTTATTTCGAGAGAAACTCCTTCTCTAGAAAGGATCCATTCTCAGCAACAAATATCTTGCCTTCGGATCTGTGATAGAAGGTGTACCCAACTGTTACTTTTGGGTATCCTATGAAGACGCACTTCTCCGACTTAGGTTTGAGCTTATCAAGATGAAACATTTTCACATAAGCATCGCAACCCCAAACTTTAAGAAACGACAGCTTAGGCTTCTTGCTAAACCACAGTTCATACGGTGTTGTCTCCACGGATTTAGATGGTGCCCTTTTTAATGTGAATGCAACTGTCTCTAACACTACAAAAAAATACACTTCCGTGATGATACGTCTTTGTCACAGTAGGTCGCGTTTTCTGTCATGCATGTACATCCATGATGATTTTATGACAGAATCAAGATAGTCATACATGTGCTGTCGTAGAAGTGTTCCATGACATTACCAAAATTATCATCACGGAAGTGTCCACTTCCATGACGATAAATCGCGCGTCACATAAGTGCTTTCGTCAAGGGTGACCGACATGTGGCATCCACCGTAACAGAACGCCGTTAAGCTATTGGGTCGGGTTTTGGATACGATAACCCGTTAACAGCCCCAACCAATGGGGATTTTCCACGTGTAAAATCATCATTGGCTGGAGGAGACACGTGTCAGGTCCGCGTTGGCACAGGTGTCACTCATCCAATGGGCGAGACGCGCCTATGATATGTTGACACGTGGACCGGCCCATCAAGTTTAAATGGGCTGGCCCAACTGAAAGCCCACAAGATTTTGCGGACCATAATGGGCTGGCCCAGCTAAAGGCCCACGAGATTTTGCGGACCATAATGGGCTGGCCCAGCTAAAGGCCCACAAGAGGGCCATAATGGGCCGGCCCAGGTAAAGGCCCATAAGATTTTTGTGACCCATAATGGGCCGGCCCAGGTAAAGGCCCACAAGATTCTTGCGGATCATAATGGGTCGGCCCAGCTAAAGGCATGTGAGATTTCGCCAACATTAATGGGTCGGCCTAGCTGTAGGCCCATAATATTTTGAGGACCCTAGTAGGCCGACCCATTAACTGGTTGTCATGTTTTGGGCCAAATGTTGACCGATATTTGATCCGGTCCATTAATGGCCTGCAATGCTCCGGGCCTAATAGTGGCCCATATGAGATCCGGCCCGTCAAAAGCCTACCACGTTCTGGGCCAAATTACGGCCCAGATCCGGTCCGGGCCTTTAAGGGGCTTTGGGCTCAATTATGGCCCATATCAGATTCGGCCCGTCAACTGGACACCATGCTTTTGGGCCCACTTGCTAAAGGCCCACTTAGTAATTCGGCCTGATATTAGTTTTGGCATGTTAAGGGCCCGTTTAACATTTTGGCCCTATATTAATTTCGGCCTGTTAAAAGCCCGTCATATAGTTGGGCCTAACTACGGCCCGGTTTGCATCCGGCCTGCTCGCAGCCGATATCTGATTGGGCCAAACAAGGGCCGAAACAATTTTGGCCTGTTAAAAGCCCATGATTTGATTCGCACAATCATGGGTCGGGGTTCATTTCGGGCTGCGGCCGGCCCGTGAGCTGTTCGGCACGTTTCAGGCCCAACCTACATCGTGATTGCATGACGGCCCGATTATGTACCGTAATTTTACGTTTTTGCCGGTTTACTGCGAAGACAAGATATATATATATATAGTAAAATAACTGCAGCATCGTGAATAAGAAAAAAACCTAGATTATATAATAAAGAAATTACGGCATATTACATCCACTGGGCATCAAAGTTCGCCACTATGATAATAAAGCACAAGCAAACAACAGATTACATACACTGGGCATCAAAGATCGCCACTAGTGCAAATAAACACGCCAACAAAATAATATACAAAACCAACAGCACTTCAATAGAGTTCAAGAAAGGTTAGCCCTGCTGGGGAGCTGCAGCGCAAGCAGGTGAGCAAGATGATGAGACTGCGCTTGTTCAACACTTATATCTTCCTCACTCTGAAAGATAAACAAGCAGACAGATGACAGGTTTTGCACATAAAGGTATCAGTGCTGACAATTCATCACATTTCTTACTGACGAATAAAGTGAAACAGTTTAAAATTACATTAACACAATATGGTATTGTTCAGGCCAAGGCATGGCAGGAAATGACATTGTGAAGGAGTTGGCAGCTTCACGACACCACTGGATTACAGATCAAGAACTCATAAGTATCAATGGTTAGTGTGCTGTCAATTTATACCATTTTAGATTGGCAAATAAAGAGACGGTTTAAATAATAGTAGAATGATATGACACTCTTCATAGTTAAGACATTGCAGAATATGACATTGTGTTGTAGTGGGTAGGTTCACCACACCACTGGATTACGGATGAAGAACAGAAGCATACATGCAGTGCAAAAGAAGATCACTTGCTCTGTATAGTTTAATTTACATGGTATGAAGAAGGAACTTGGTTGTACAACTGAAAACTTAAATTGAGAAAGGACAAACTTTTGTTTATGAACTACATAATAAACTTTAAATAAGCAATTTGATGCAAACACCAAAAATAAACAGCTCGTGCGGTCATGCCTAACCAAATATATACAACAAAGTTTGAAGGCTTGAGATGGACAAACTTACATTATTGGTGAAGACAGGCTCTATAAAGGCCTTGCCCATGCTGATGGGGGGGCAATTCAAGAAGTTTACCACAGAATCTTCTTCAAAAGCATTGCCTTTATTCTACATTTTGTTAAGAGTAAATATAGATGTGATAATATACGAAAAAATGGAGAATATTTAAGATAAGATGAAGAGTGATGCTACATAACCAAGTAGCTATAAATGTAAGTGCAGCGATACAGGCAAAAGGTACAGCCAAGAGCAATGCACAGCTAAACTTCTCCAGTACCAACCTTATGGTAAGAGTTAATATAGATCTGATGTGTAGAAAATGGAGGGCAAAGGAAAATAAGCTATAGAGTGATGGTACATGAACAACTACCTGTCATTATAAGTACACTGATAAAGGACAGCATGTACTTACAAGAACAATGTAGAGCTAAAAAAACATTGGCATTGGATATATTCTACACTAATGTAACCATTCATACAGATCAGATAATTTGGAGCGAACAATTGATAAGCAAGCTATCATGCATACTGCTGTCACATAATGAACCAGGTATGTATGCAAGTACAGTGATACAGGACAACATGTACTAACAAGAGCAAAGCAGCGGGCAGCATATTTGCGATATCCTGTCATTCTTGTCAAACCGGAATTCTTCTTCAAGCAGATTTCCTGCTAAAAAGATCCGTAAGGCACATACGGAAAAGTAGAAGTTCAAATTGTCATGTGATTTCATAGACAGTACCTCATCCTGGGAACGAGACCAGTGCATAACAAGGTTTTTCCATTCAATTTCTAAATTTAGCACAGGAGACTTCACCGGAAATTCGTTTATAGACTTGCCATCAAAGTGTGAGTTCCTTAGGTAACACTGATACTGCTGCAATGCTTCCTTGAAAAGCACAAGCAAGCTTTGCTCGTCATGACTATCCAGATTGACCCTCGCCTAGTTACAACAATTTAATGTAAATCATTGATGTGTTCAATCAGCAGAAAACAGGAAAATAATAACCATGAATAATAGCACTTACACGTAAGTTGGACGGGAAGATGTGAAAATGGTGTTTGTCTTCACAATAATCTTCCCATGATGGAAATATATGCACGTAGTCCCTAACAACATTGAAAGCATTGTCTTTTAAACTAGGAATAAATGGAATGGGGTTCCAATCTGCAGGAATTGGTCGTCTCTGTAGTTGGGATAGGTCTTCGGCCGGTGGACTTGCTGTACTTTTTGCTGGAGTGGGATTTTTCTGTGGTACAGCTGGTGCTATGGCAAATTAAATCGGTATACCTTTTGTTGGAGTGCAGGTCATGTGTGGTGGGGCTAGTGGTGTGGCCAGTGAAGTATGGGTACGGTCTGCTAGAGTCGGTCCTACGTTTTGTGTCACTGGTTGTACAGCCAATATAAGTGGGTGCTTTCTGATTTCTCCGGCACCACCACGTTTTTCAAGGACTTTGCTGGTGCTCCTTCAGATTCGGCAATCACCCTCTTCCTTTTTGATGTATGATGCACAAGAACAACATTTGAGTGAAAAAACATGGTATGATGACAGATGGAATATGTATTGATAATGGATGGGCATGGCATCTCGACATATATGATGAGTAAACTAAGTAGATGGCGGTGCAACAAAGTAGAAGAAATGCAAGACAACATATGCAAGATACCCGCAATCAATAAAACATTGTCAAATTAGAACAGGCACCTTGATGGGTGAACAGGACAGGCCATCTGCCTTTGACTCCTCGAGGTTAGAATAGTCATTAGGATCATATTCTGAACAAGAATCAACAGGAGGGGAGCGTATGAGTTTCATTGCATCCAGAATGGCACTCAATGCCTTGGTACCAATTTTGTAAGTCATTGCAGTGTTTAGCTTCAAGAGTGGACTGTTTCTAGTGCGACACAAAGCAGCTACACAAATCATAGTGTAGATATAATGGGAAAACCTTAAGCATCAGAGTTAAATCAGCAAAGTGGAACTTGCTAGAATATATGTGCTAGTATTGCCGGTACGGCTAGAAAGGCTTCGGATACCAGCTCTCTTCAAGTGAAGGTGCAGTACTGTTAATATCAGTGTAACTCTCAAAGGCGACACAACTCCCCGCATTTCCTTGCTATTCTTATAGGATTCAAGTGGGCAGGCCACTACAAATCCTATTCCTATGTTTACAAGATCCTACGAATCAAAGAGGCTCAAAGTGTCCATCACAACCGACCGTATAGACCTCTACACTGCAAATGTCCCTGCTCATCTTCAGTACAAGGAACATATTGTACTACTATCACACTCCCTCCGTTCCAAAATATAAGTCTTGGTAGAGATTTCCACTATGGATCACGTACAGATGTATCCAGATACATTTTAGAGTGTAGATTCACTCATTTTGCTCCATATGTAGTCCATGGTGGAATCTATACAAAGACTTGTAGTTAGGAATGGAGAGAGTGCATATTAAAGAAGAACAGAAGAGGAACATGGTAAAGAAGAGCAAGCAGATTTTGGATAATAAAATGTTGGTTGCACAGTGCCCACACATGATGAACCAGAGCGCATTAAGAATGCAACTCCCAGCTGTCTCTCGGCCATTTCAGGCGGTTGGATGAAGATCCTACGTCTCCTAACCCTTCTTCTTCCTCGTCTCTGATTCTTCCCATACAGAACACCGCACGGGCCGTCGGCCGGACCACCGGCCCCCACCGCATGTGTTCCTCCGCCACCCCCCACCCCCGCCCCAACCCCCGCCCGTGTCGAGTTTTCTTCGTTCGGCAAGCCCCACAACCACCCAAGCCCCTTCGATCGCACCGGCGAACTCCAGCGAGCTCTGAAAAATCAACTGACCCAATTTTGAAATTTAGTCTACTTGATTTAACTAGTGTGGAATATAAAAGGGGAAAACCATAAGCATTGGGAGTATAGTGTTGAGCGTGCCATGGCGGACCTAAAGGTGCAAACCGGACAAAGGCAACTTCGCAACCAAGACAAGAAATCAGAGTAAAGCAGTGGTGATCTATTTTCTTGCTGCGATAAATAAGTTGAGCGGATACGAAAGAGTACGCCTCTGGTGTGGCGCCGTGTACACATCTGCTGAGAATTTGACGGTGCTGCGGTAGCGATGGCTGTCAGCGGCATGGAAGCAGATCTAGAAGGGTAGACGGTGGCGGCGGGGCGCGGTGGACGAGACGGTCGTAGGAGCAGTGCCGGCAAGGTGGACGACGGCGGGGATGAACCGAGAGGACGGGATGCAAGGATCCCAGTCCAAAGCCGTGGATGAGAGAGGTCGATCTCTTGTAATGGACGGGCGGCTTCGGGGTATCAGCTCCGGCATGGTGGAGGACGGCGGTGGACGGAGGAGGGTGGGGAGGAGAGGGTGTTTTGGCGCCCACGGAGTACGAATGGGGAAAAGGGAGGTAGAGAGGAAGGGGGAACCATGTATTCAGGGCGCGCTTGTCTCAAATGCGAGGAAATTTACAAACTTAGCCCCCGTTTCAAATTTCTACTACATCACAGTGTTGGGGAATGTAGCACTAATTCAAAATTTTCCTACGTGTCACCAAGATCAATCTAGGAGATACTAGCAACGAGAGAGACGGAGTACATCTTCATACCCTTGAAGATCGCTAAGCGGAAGCGTTACAAGAACGCGGTTGGTGGAGTCGTACACGCAACGATTTAGATCGCGGTCGATTCCGATCTAAGCGCCGAACAACGGCGCCCCCGCGTTCAACACACGTACAGCCCAGGGACGTCTCCTCCTTCTTGATCCAGCAAGGGGAGAGGAGAACTTGAGGAAGAACTCCGACAGCATGACAGCGTGGTGGTGATGGAGCTCGTGGTTCTCCGGCAGGGCTTCGCCAAGCGCTACGGAGGAGGAGGTGTAGGAGAGGGGGAGGAGCTGCGCCAGGGGAAGGGTGCCGCTGCCCTCTCTCTCCCTCACTATATATAGGGGGAAGGGGTGGAGGAGGCGCCCTAGGGTTCCCTAGGGGAGGGGCGGCGGCCACAAAGCAAACCCTAGATGGGTTTGGGCGCCCCCACCCCTAGGAAACTTGCCCCCCAAGCCGGGAGGGGTGGCTGCCCTAGGGGAGGCGCCCCCACCTCTCCAAGTTACGTGAGATGGGGTGGGAGGGGCTCTCAGACCCTTAGTGGGCTGATGTGCCCCCTCCCCTTGGCCCATAAGGCCCCCCAACGCTTGCCGGGGCCTCCGAAACCCCTTTCAGACATGCTGGTCGTCACCCGGTACCCCCGGAACAATTCCAGACTCCAATACCCTTCGTCCAATATATCGATCTTCACCTCCGGACCATTCCGGATCTCCTCGTCATGTCCAGGATCTCATCCGGGACTCCGAACAACCTTCGGTAACCACATACTATTTCCCATAACAACTTTAGCGTCACCGAACCTTAAGTGTGTAGACCCTACGGGTTCGGGAACCATGCAGACATGACCGAGACATCTCTCTGGCCAATAACCAATAGCAGGATCTGGATACCCATATTGGCTCCCACATGTTCCACGATGGTCTCATCAGATGAACCACGATGTCGGGGATTCAATCAATCCCGTATACAATTCCCTTTGCCTATCGGTATGTTACTTGCCCGAGATTCGATCGTCGGTATCCCCATACCTCGTTCAATCTCGTTACTGGCAAGTCTCTTTACTCGTTCCATAACGCATGATCCCGTGGCTAACTCATTAGTCACATTGAGCTCATTATGATGATGCATTGCCGAGTGGGCCCACAGATACCTCTCCGTCACACGAAGTGACAAATCCCAGTCTCGATTCGTGCCAACTCAACAGACACTTTCAGAGATACTCGTAGTGTGCCTTTATAGCCACCCAGTTACGTTGTGACGTTTGGCACACCCAAAGCATTCCTACGGTATCCGGGAGTTCCACAATCTCATGGTCTAAGGAAATGATACTTGACATTAGAAAAGCTTTAGCAGACGAACTATACGATCTTGTGCTATGCTTAGGATTGGGTCTTGTCCATCACATCATTGTCCTAATGATGTGATCCCGTTATCAACAACATCCAATGTCCATGGTCAGGAAACCATAACCATCTATTGATCAATGAGCTAGTCAACTAGAGGCTTACTAGGGACATGTTGTGGTCTATGTATTCACACATGTATTACGATTTCCAGTTAATACAATTATAGCATGAACAATAGACAATTATCATGAACAAGGAAATACAATAATAAACATTTTATTATTGCCTCTAGGGCATATTTCCAACAGTCTCCCACTTGCACTAGAGTCAATAATCTAGTTCACATCACTATGTGATTGTAATGAATCCAACACCCATGGGGTTTGTTCATATCTCGCTTGCGAAAGAGGTTTATTAGTCAATGGGTCTGAACCTTTCAGATCCATGTGTGCTTTACAAATCTCTATGTCATCTTGTAGATGTAGCTACCATGCGCTACATGGAGCAATTCCAAATAACTGTTCTACTGTACGAATCCGATTTACTACTCAGAGTCATCCGGATTAGTGTCAAAGTTTGCATCGACGTAACCCTTTACGACGAACTCTTTTACCACCTCCATAATCGAGAAAATTCCTTAGTCCACTAGTTACTAAGGATAAGTTCGACCGCTGTCATGTGATCCATTCTTGGATCACTCTTGTACCCCTTGACTGACTCATGGCAAGGCACACTTCAGGTGCGGTACACAGCATAGCATATTGTAGAGCCTACGTCTAAAGCATAGGGGACGACCTTCGTCCTTTCTCTCTCTTCTGCCGTGGTCAGGTCTTGAGTCTTACTCAATACTCACACCCTGTAACACAGCCAAGAACTCCTTCTTTGCTGATCTATTTTGAACTCCTTCAAAATCTTGTCACGGTATGTATCCATTTGAAAGTACTATTAAGCGTTTTTGATCTATCCTTATAGATCTTGATGCTCAATGTTCAAGTAGCTTAATCCAGGTTTTCCATTGAAAAACACTTTTCAAATAACCCTGTATGCTTTCCAGAAATTCTACATCATTTCTGATCAACAATATGTTAACAACATATACTCATCAAAAATTCTATAGTGCTCCCACTCACTTCTTTGGAAATACAAGTTTCTCATAAACTTTGTATAAACCCAAAATCTTTGATCATCTCATCAAAGTGTACATTCCAACTCCGAGATGCTTACTCCAGTCCTTAGAAGTATTGCTGGAGCTTTACATACTTGTTAGCATCTTTCAGGATTGACAAAACCTTCTGGTTGTATCACATACAACCTTTCTTCAAGAAAATCGTCGAGGAAACAATGTTTTGACATCCTATCTGCAAGATTTCATAAATAATGCAGTAACTGCTAACATAATTCCAACGGACTCTTAGCATCGCTACGAGTGAGAAAGTCTCATCGTAGTCAACTCCTTGAACTTGTTGGAAAACATCTTAACGACAAGTCGAGCTTTCTTAATGGTGACACTTACCATCATTGTCCATCTTCCTTTTAAAATCCATCTGCACCCAATAGCCTTACGCACATCAAGTAGTTCTTCCAAAGTCTATACTTTGTTTTTATACATGGATCCTCTCTCGGATTTTATGGCCTCGAGCCATTCGTCGGAATCCGGGCCCACCATCGCTTCTCCATAGTTCGTAGGTTCATTGTTGTCTAGCAACATGACTTCCAGGACAGGATTATGTACCACTCTGAAGTAGTACGCATCCTTGTCGACCTATGAGGTTTGGTAGTGACTTGATTCGAAGTTTCATGATCACTATCATAAGCTTCCACTTCAATTGGTGTAGGTTCCACAGGAACAACTTCCTGTGCCCTGCTACACACTAGTTGAAGTGATGGTTCAATAACCTCATCAAGTCTCCATCATCCTCCCACTCAATTCTTTCGAGAGAAACTTTTCCCCGAGAAAGGACCCGTTTCTAGAAACAACCACTTTTGCTTCCGGATCTGAAACACAAGGTATACCCAACTGTTTTGGGTATTCTATGAAGATGCATTTATCCGCTTCAGGTTCGAGCTTATCAGCCTGAAACTTTTTCACATAAGAGTCATAGCCCAAAACTTTTAAGAAACGACAGCTTAGGTTTTTCTAAACCATAGTTCATATGGTGTCATCTCAACAGAATTGCGTGGTGCCCTATTTAACGTAAATGCGGTTGTCTCTAATGCCTAACCCATAAACGATAGTGGTAATTCGATAAGAGACATCATGGTATGCACCATATCCAATAGGGTGCAGTTATGATGTTCGGACACACCATCACACTATGGTGTTCCAGGCGGTATTAGTTGTGAAACAATTTCAACAATGTCTTAATTGTGTGCCAAACTCGTAACTCAGATATTCATCTCTACGATCATATCATAGACATTTTATCATCTTGTCACAACGATCTTCAACTTCACTCTGAAATTACTTAAACCTTTCAATAATTCAGACTTGTGTTTCATCAAGTAAATATACTCAGCATCTACTCAAATCATCTGTGAAGTAAGAACATATAACGATATCCACTGCGTGCCTTAGCACTCATTGGACTGCACACATCAAAATGTATTACTTCCAACAAGTTGCTTTCTTGTTCCATCTTACTGAAAACGAGGCCTTTCAGTCATCTTTCCTATGTGGTATGATTTGCATGTCTCAAGTGATTCAAAATCAAGTGAGTCCAAACGATCCATCTGTATGGAGTTTCTTCATGCATATCTACCAATAGACATGGTTCGCATGTCTCAATCTTTTCAAAAACGAGTGAGTCCAAAGATCCATCAACATGGAGCTTCTTCATGCGTTTTATACCAACATGACTCAAATGGCAGTGCCACAAGTATGTGGTACTATCATTACTATCTTATATCTTTTGGCATGAACATGTGTATCACTACGATCGAGATTCAATAAACCATTCATTTTAGGTGCAAGACCATTGAAGGTATTATTCAAATAAACAGAGTAACCATTATTCTCCTTAAATGAATAACCATATTGCGATAAACATAATCCAATCATGTTTATGCTCAACACAAACACCAAATAACAATTATTTAGGTTTAACACCAATCCCGATGGTAGAGGGAGCGTGCGATGTTTGATCACATCAACCTTGGAAACACTTCCAACACATATCGTCATCTCACCTTTAGCTAGTCTCCGCAGCCTTTTATTTTGAGTTACTAACACTTAGCAATCGAACCGGTATTTTTTTACCCTGGTGCTACTAGGAGTACTAGTAAAGTACACAATAATATAACATATATTCAAAATGCCTCTATCGACCTTGCCAGCTTTCTCATCTACCAAGTATCTAGGGTAGTTCTGCTTCAGTGACCGTTCCCCTCATTACAGAAGCACTTAGTCTCGGTTTGGGTTCAACCTTGGGTTTCTTCACTAGAGCAGCAACTGATTTGTCGTTTCATGAAGTATCCCTTATTTCCCTTGCCCTTCTTGAAACTAGTGGTTTAACCATCAACAATGGATGCTCCTACTTGATTTCTACTTTCGCGATGTCAAACATCGCGAGTTGCTCAAGGATCATCATGTCTATCCCTGATATGTTATATTTCATCACGAAGCTCTAATAGCTTGGTGGCAGTGACTTTGGAGAACCATCACTATCTCATCTGGAAGATTAACTCCCACTCAATTCAAGCGATTGTAGTACTCAGACAATCTGAGCACATGCTCAACGATTAAGCTTTTCTCCCTTAGTTTGCAGGCTTAAGAAACTTGTTAGAGGTCTCATACCTCTTGACGTGGGCACTAGTCTGAAATCCCAATTTTAGTCTTTGGAACATCTCATATGTTCTATGACGTTTCAAAAACGTCTTTGGTGCCACAATTCTAAACCGTTAGCATTACGCACTGAACTATCACCTATTCATCAAAACGTGTATGTAAGATGTTTTCCAACATCTACAGATGACGCTCGAGGTTCAGCACACCGAGCGGTGCATTAAGGACATAAGCCTTCTGCTCAGCAATGAGGATAATCCTCAGTTTACGGACCCAGTCCGCATAATTTCTACTATCAACTTTCAACTAAATTTTCTCTAGGAACATATCTTAAACAGCAAAACTAAAGCGTAAGCTACGAGATAATTTGCAAAGACCTTTTGACTATGTTCATGATAATTAAGTTCATCTAATTATTTAATGAACTCCCACTTAGATAGACATCCCTCTAGTCATCTAAGTGATACATGATCCGAGTCAACTAGGCTGTGTCCGATCATCACGTGAGACGGACTAGTCATCATCGGTGAACATCTTCATGTAGATCATATCTACTATACGACTCATGCTCAACCTTTCGGTCTCTTGTGTTCCGAGGCGATGTCTGTACTTGCTAGGCTCGTCAAGTCAACCAAAGTGTTTCGCATGTGTAAATCTGGCTTACACCCGTTGTATGCGAACGTTAGAATCTATCACACCCGATCATCATGTGGTGCTTCAAAACAACGAACCTTCGCAACGGTGCACAGTTAGGGGGAACACTTTCTTGAAATTTTAGCGAGGGATCATCTTATTTATGCTACCGTCATTCTAAGCAAATAAGATGTAAACATGACAAACATCACATGAAAATCATAAAGTGACATGATATGGCCAATATCATCTTGCGCCTTTTGATCTCCATCTTCGAGGCGTGGCGTGATCACCTTCATCACCGGCATGACACCATGATCTCCATCATCATAATCTCCATCATCGTGTCTTCATGAAGTTGCCTCACCAGCTATTACTTCTACTACTATGGCTAACGGTTAGCAATAAAGTAAAGTAATTACATGGCGTTTTCATTGACACGCAGGTCATAAATAAATTAAGACAACTCCTATGGCTCCTGCCGGTTGTCATACTCATCGACATGCAAGTCATGATTCCTATTACAAGAACATGATCAATCTCATACATCACATATATCATTCATCACATCCTTTTCGCCATATCACATCACATAGCAAACCCTGCAAAAACAAGTTAGACGTCCTCTAATTGTTGTTGCATGTTTTACGTGGCTGCTATGGGTTTATAGCAAGAACGTTTCTTACCTACGCAAAACCACAACGGTGATATGCCAATTGCTATTTACCCTTCATAAGGACCCTTTTCATCGAATCTGATCCAACTAAAGTGGGAGAGACAGACACCCGCTAGCCACCTTATGCATCAAGTGCATGTCAGTCGGTGGAACCAGTCTCACGTAAGCGTACGTGTAAAGTCGGTCCGGGTCGCTTCATCCCACAATGCCGCCAGATCAAGATAAGACTAGTAACGGTAAGCAAATTGAACAAATCATAGCCCACAACTGCTTTGTGTTCTACTCGTGCATAGAATCTACGCATAGACCTAGCTCATGATGCCACTGTTGGGGAACGTAGCACTAATTCAAAATTTTCCTACGTGTCACCAAGATCAATCTAGGAGATACTAGCAACTAGAGAGAGGGAGTGCATCTTCATACCCTTGAAGATCGCTAAGCGGAAACGTTACAAGAACGCGGTTGGTGGAGTCGTACACGCAACGATTCAGATCGCGGTCGATTCCGATCTAAGCGCCGAACAACGGTGCCTCCGCGTTCAACACGCGTACAGCCCAGGGATGTCTCCTCCTTCTTGATCCATCAAGGGGAGAGGAGAAGTTGAGGGAGAACTCCGACAGCACGACGGCGTGGTGGTGATGGAGCTCATGGTTCTCCGGCAGGGCTTCGCCAAGCGCTACGGAGGAGGAGGAGGAGGTGTAGGAGAGGGGGAGGAGCTGCGCCAGGGGAAGGGTGCCGCTGCCCTCTCTCTCCCTCACTATATACAGGGGAAGGCGGTGGAGGAGGCTCCCTAGGGTTCCCTAGGGGAGGGGCGGCGACCAGAGGGAAAACCCTAGATGGGTTTGGGCGCCCCCACCCCTAGGAAACTTGCCCCCCAAGCCGGGAGGGGTGGCTGCCCTAGGGGAGGCGCCCCCACCTCTCCAGGTTACATGAGATGGGGTGGGAGGGGCGCTCAGCCCCTTAGTGGGCTGATGTGCCCCCTCCCCTTGGCCCATAAGGCCCCCCAACGCTTGTCGGGGCCTTCGAAACCCCTTTCGGACACGCTGGTCGTCACCCGATACCCCCGAAACAATTCCGGACTACAATACCCTTCGTCCAATATATCGATCTTCACCTCCGGACCATTCCGGAACTCCTCGTCATGTCTGGGATCTCATCCGGACTCCGAACAACCTTCGGTAACCACATACTATTTCCCATAACAACTCTAGCGTCACCGAACCTTAAGTGTATAGACCCTACGGGATCGGGAACCATGCAGACATGACCGAGACATCTCTCTGACCAGTAACCAATAGCGGGATCTGGATACCCATATTGGCTCCCACATGTTCCACAATGATCTCATCGGATGAACCACGATGTCGGGGATTCAATCAATCCCGTATACAATTCCCTTTGCCTATCGGTATGTTACTTGCCCAAGATTTGATCGTCGGTATCCCCATACCTCGTTCAATCTCGTTACCGGCAAGTCTCTTTACTCATTCTGTAACGCATGATCCCGTGGCTAACTCATTAGTCACATTGATCTCATTATGATGATGCATTGCCGAGTGGGCCCAGAGATACCTCTCCGTCACACGGAGTGACAAATCCCAGTCTCGATTCGTGCCAACTCAACAGACACTTTCGGAGATACCCGTAGTGTGCCTTTATAGCCACCCAGTTACGTTGTGACGTTTGGCACACCCAAAGCATTCCTACGGTATCCGGGAGTTCCACAATATCATGGTCTAAGGAAATGATACTTGACATTAGAAAAGCTTTAGCAGACGAACTATACGATCTTGTGCTATGCTGAGGATTGGGTCTTGTCCATCACATCATTCTCCTAATGATGTGATCCCGTTATCAACGACATCCAATGTCCATGGTCAGGAAACCATAACCATCTATTGATCAACGAGCTAGTCAACTAGAGGCTTACTAGGGACATGTTGTGGTCTATGTATTCACACATGTATTACGGTTTCCAGTTAATACAATTATAGCATGAACAATAGACAATTATCATGAACAAGGAAATACAATAATAACCATTTTATTATTTCCTCTAGGCACATTTCCAACACACAGCAACATTAGTCGGTTGGGGATAGGACGGTAATCTTGCATACACCGAATATTTGCCGACGAGAGTTTGTTTTTGGCGCCCACCATGTATGAATATGAATCAGGGAGGGAGTCGATTTCGGCCGAGGACACACTGTGTTTTGGCGCCCACCATGTATGAATCTGGGTCAGAGGCGGTTACGTCATGTTTGGGTGAAATTACGAACCTACCCCTATCGAAATCTATAGAAATACAGCAGATAGGCTTTGCGTGGTAGGGATAGGCAGTAGTGATTTCCATCTCGCAGATTTTGGTTTCAGGCGGTTACTGCGACTTTCCCCGCTTCATTCAAATTTTGCAGAGTGCACATTTACCGTGCCAACTCAATTCGAGTCCCGTTTGTATTCTATTTTTTTCGGGCGGGATCTATTTTCAATTGGAATTACATTCTATATACATCATTTTTTATATATACTTTCAAAAGCACAACAAAGAATTCTGCTCCTCTATATGTATAATATGATTTACAAATACACTCGAAATCTTAAGGTTTAATTCGGAAAAATTTAACCAAATTATGTTCTACTAAAATGTATGGATCAGTAATATCTACATATTAAATAACATAGATGTGCGTGAATTCATATGAGTATGCATGTTTGATAGATCAATTTTGGTTCGAGTATGGATTACATGTATCATCATCACGAATTCAAATATTTGAATCCCCTTTTTGTTCACTCCTTTCACGCCCATCTCTCTCGCATGCATGCTCCTTTAGGTAGCTGTCACTCTCTTTTCTCCAGCTCACCCGCACGCTCACTTCATGTTTCTCCTATCCTCGCAAACATGGTCTCTTGACGTCTCCCTTGAGAAGTGTCACACTCTCCCTATCATTATACATTACACGGTTTTCATTATCTCTCACGTCTCTACTGTTCTCTGGTATCACTCGGTACCTAAGCTTTCTTTTTCACCGCCACACACAGTCTCCACTCATCTTTCACTTTGTCTTTCTCTCTATGGGATTCTCTCACACACCCTATATGTCTACATATGACTCATACCACTAAAATTACTCTCTCTCTCTCTCTCTCCTGTAGACACAACATTTGTTGCGGTCTCCTTTTCGTCTCCATCCCAGACTGACATTATTCATTTGTTTACCGATCAGACAACCCCGACTACCGTCTCCTCTCTCTCTCACACAGACACACACACACACACAACTCCTGCTTCCACTCCCCTTCCCGACTACCGTCTCTCTCTCACACACACAAAATTCTCGCTTTCGCACCCCGACTCATATTTCTCTCACAAACATTTATCGACTAGCTAGCCTCTAGATACGTTTATACACCCGCACACTCGTGCTTCCACCATCGCATACATGTCTCTCTCCCGCTCCTTGTATCTATGTAGATTTTTCTTCCCTTCTTGATACATGCCCTCTCGATCGTGCACACACACACTATCGCCTCATTTTAAGCTAATACCTATCGCACACACACTCCTTGTGGCTTTGTCACACATGCACTCCGTCCTCCTCCACTCTCCCTCTCTCTCTCACACACACATGGGCTTTTTGCAACAACCAGCAAGATGCCCATGCGTTGCACGGAACATCAAGATGCATTTGTATGAGTATTTTATCTTGTGGGGGAAAAGGATGAATGAGGGAAGGCCTTATTTGCAAATGTGGAGAGGGGTGTGGATATCTTTTTGCAAAATTGCCATAGTTTCCTTCCTATCTGTTAGATATAGATCGGACAGCCTATATTGCAGGATGGCAGGCACACGATCATCACCGATAATGCTTTTTATAAGAGTAGGGATAAAAAATAGAGTTGGTGATGATGGTGGGCCCGCCATCCTGCAATGTAGGTCGTCCAATTTATATCTGACGGATAGGAAGGAAAATATGGCAATTTACCCGCACTCTTCACCACATTTGCAGATAAGGCCTTCCCTCGTTCATCCTTTTCTCCCACAAGATCTTGATGTTCCGTGCAACGCACGGGCATCTTGCTAGTAAGAGTAGAAATTAGACATATACCACTTCTCGAATCTTGAAACCAATAACATTCCTGCCTTATCTCATCAAAACTGCCAAAGGAATATATTTTGAGTGAAACATAACATATTTTTAGTGATATATGTATTTCAAAACTAGGCTTTTTTATCAAATTGGTGAATATGTATTAATCTACTTTGATCGTGTGCCAACGCATTGGCACATTGCTAGTAGTTATTATAATTTTTTGGACACCAGACAAACGGTGGGGTACATATACGAAGAGAAGAGGCGCACGCACGCAGTCGGCCTCTCGCTGTCTCGCACACATGAGTGTTACGTAACGGTGACGTTAACAAATAAACCCTAAAACCCTAGGTGCACGATTGCTGCATTCGCAGGTACCGGGTACGTGGTGGAGCACCTTTGTAGGAATAGTCAGCTCGCGTGATAATTTGTTCCGTAGGAGTTGATGGTCGGGACCACCGGTGAAAGACTTGGAGCGCGGTGGCTAGCCAGTTGCCATAGATCGAGTAGCCACGTTTAAAATATCATTTTTTAGCGGGGTTAAGAGTTCCGATTTTCAATGGCGTGTTATAAGTAGTAAGTAGTTTTTAGAACAATTGGTATGGAGCGAAAATGGAATTCATAGTACTACATACCTCCTTGGCGTATGGTTGTATGGTTTTTTGCGATGGAGGTTGTATGGGTTTATGTTGCGAGATGTTGAACCTGGTAGTTCTAGGGCAAATACTATGGTTTAGATTTAGATGCTGGTTTTCAGTAATGAAAATCGGAAGGGGAAACCCTTCTTTGATTAAAAAAACTACTACCTCCATTCTGGTTTACTAGTCCCCATCGTACTTTGGGTCAAAGTTTGTCCATGAATTTTACTTGTAAAATGTGAATGGAAAATGAAATTTTGTTATACCCAAACAAAAAAGGACTAGAGGGAGTGATTGCTCTGACACAGACGTGACCTCTCATAGCGCAGACATTGAACCGGCGCGCCGGCCAAGAGGGCCGCACTCGCTGCAGGCCTGGCTGAGCACGCCTCCTCGTCGCGTGCAACTAGCTTAAGACTGCCCCGCATGCCTTCATTGAATCCGCGTGTGTGCCGGCAACACGTCCTTCCACGAGCCGGCAGGCATTTTAGAATACAAAAAATGACTAAAATATAATTAATTTACGCATGGTCTTGACTTGTTGTGCTTGCACTGGTAGCAGGAACTAGTAGAGGATTTTCTTTATTTATAACTCTCCTCACATTTTTTTTGGCTTTGAAGTGAATCATGGTTGTGGACATTATGTATGAATGTGCAGATATCTGTGACATGAGTTTGATGTGGAAGTTGAACTTGGAATGTCGGGCTTGCACGTGAACTATACCATGTCTAATGCTTCGTCTGTTATTGTTTGGAAAGTAATTGCTGTTATTACATGACACGAAAAAAACATTTTGTGGCACATCAGTAGATGCCCGGACATCACAACGGGCATGCTGACTGGATAAACATTTGAACCTAGCTATTATGAAGGAAATTTTGGATTGACAACAGTTTTAGATAGCAGGAGACGCCTAGCCTGCTCTGCCTCTGCTAGCTTATTTCTGGCTTCTTCCATCTCTTCTTTGACTTGGGTGAAGAGAGCATCTGATTGCTCTTTTCACTTCTTCAGGAACTCATCTACATTCTCAAGGGCTACTGCACGCTTTCTTTCAGCCTTTACTAATGCCACGAGGACACGAATAGCTGACGACTCCACCTGGCTTGTGTGTAGTCCAGCATCATCTGGGAATTTGCACCTTGTGTCTAATCCAGCATCATTATGGAACTGGCACCTTGTGTATAATCCAGCCTCATTTTGTAAACATGATCTCGAGGTTGACCATACTTCCCTCCTCACAAGAACTGCATCCTAACATGAAGTTACTTCTTTTTTAGATCAATACTCAGAGCAACCTAGATCCATTTAGTAGAAGCCAGATAAACAGATCTCAGAGAAGTGAATTCAAAAGGGGAAAAAATAAAAACAGACTACAAGGTGAGAACACCCACTTCCTACATCAAGCTAAAAACGAAAGCATTAGGACGACTAACACTCTTCTTATTACACATCGAAGAACACCACGCTTAAGAGAAACAGAAACTACAACATATACACATCGAAGAACACGAGGCTACACGAAAGTAATTGAAAGGGTGTTACTTACCAAAGCTCGTTTTACAGGTTCGGTGCAGCTCCTCTTTAACTTGCCACGCTCCTTGAAGATGTCCCGAATATCCTGTGTTTGGTCTTCATTGCTCCTCTACATGTTTGCACTCGTGGTTTTAAAATCTCAACATGGCAAGAAAAATATACTACTAGTAATACTTGCGCATCTTGTGGGCAACATTAAAGCACTCGTCTGCCATGTTAGAGCATCTCCAACAGAATCGCAATGTGCGGCACTTTAAAAAAGCGTTTATAGTGCTGAGATCGAGAAGTAGATACTAGAGAGTAGAGGATAGTTCTCAGCATAGATAGATAAAAAAGATAATTCAAATACTCCTCGTTGTCCGACTCCTCCTTGGTGATGTCCTCCTCTGACGTCTGACTATAGGCGTGAAGATACCGGTCGTCGTCGGATTCCCAGGGCGACGTGCTCCTAGCCTCATGTTGAATTGAGCGTCCGCTTTTCGCCTACGCTTTTCCTCGCGATAGGCGGCTCGCTCCGCCCTCCTCTTATCCCTCTTCACCCTCCTTTGCGCGTAGAACTCGCGCTCGTTGATGGTGTCCTGCGGGAAGTGTTGGCGCCACAGCGCCATGGCTTCCTCGTCCATCTCGGCGATGCCGAGATGGTGCTCCCGCCTCCGATTGTCGCGACGATCCTCATCGGTGCTAAGCCGTGGCAAAGGCGCGAGCTCCTGCGCCAGCTCCCGCGTCGGCACGTTGGGGAAGTTCAATGTTCTATGAGGCCACCGAAGGCGCCACACCGCCGCGGCGTACGTGCGGGCGGCCTCGTTGGCGGTGTCGAAATTGTCCAGGCTGAGGCGCATCCCGCGGAACCGGATCTCGGCGGAGAAGCCACCGGAGGGGCGCGCGCGGACGCCGCGGTATCCCCAAGTTTCCCGGCGATGCGGCGGCATGGTGGTGCGGCGGTGGCGAGGCGAAAAAGAGCGGGGAGAGAGCGGTGGCGAGGCACAGAGAGGGGAGAGAGTGGTGGCAAGGCACAAAGCGTTGGGAGGGCATTGGATTTTATAAAGCACGTCGGACGCCACGCGCCAAAACTAGCGCACGCCCGGCCGCTTTTTCCCGCGCCCGCGCGATCCTTTCCCGACGTCTCTGCTATCTCTACTCTCTTCTCTACTGTTATATTTACTTTATATTTAATATTTAATATTTATCTCTACTTCCTTTACTGTCTACTTTTTTTCTCTATACTTTTTTCTTGCAATATAGGCCGTCCGATTTATATCTGACAGATAGGAAGGAAACAAATGGGAATTTTGTAAAAAGATACCCATACCCCTCTCCAGATTTGCAAATAAGGCCTTCCCTCATTCATCCTTTCCTCCCGCAAGATAAACTACTCATACAAATGCATCTTGATGCGTGCAACGCATGGGCATCTTGCTAGTTCTAAAAACATTTCCATCATTTGCCACACTACTGGTTGCAGATGAAAAACCTACCCAAGCACAGCGCGATACAGGAGCGACGCACAATTACAAGCTGATATTCTGTTGGACAATGGAGGCTATAACCAATTACTTTTATGGGAACAAATAGCACCCAGGAAATTTGAAGGGTAGGTATGAACAAAATTGGAACTGCACATGTACTGCTAAGTGATTCAATACACACATTACCAATCGAGGAGGAGAACGATGGTCGCGGCGGCCTCTGTGAGTCATGGTCGGCAACGGGAGTCAGTTCATTGTCCATGATGGTGGTACTTCTGCGCTTGGCATCGGCTTCCGGGAAGCAGATCCAAGACCGTGGAAGACGATGCCGGGGAAGAGGCTCCGTGTACGATGACGACGGTGGATCGGCTCCAGTGCGGCGTACGAGGTCATCGATGAGGCAGATGCGCTGCGGTGGACGAGTGCATCGATGTAAAGGGGAGGAGCACGAAGGCTGCGGTGCCGTGAAGAAGTCTATTTTGCGGTGGGGATAGAAAATGGGGAGTATTCAGGTGTACTACTCTAGGTTCCGGGGTGGGGTTGGCTGGTTAGGGTGAACCTGAAGTTACGAAAACAGCCCCCTACCAAGCGTCATCCGTAGGCCTGTTCTGAAGGCTATGATGGTAACTTCCCACTGGTCGAATCAGGGTCGCAGGAGATTTTCCCGCCGACCTCAAAATTTTGTGACACTGGACTCCCCGTGTGGCGTGTTGAGTGATTCGGCTAAGCAACTAGCGAGTAATAGTAGTAGTATACTCTGCATATTAGGTTTGACCGAAGTCAGACTTCCTAAAGTTTGACCAAGTTTATAGAAAAATATAAATATTTACCATAACAAATATGTATGATGTGAAAGTACATTCAATAATGAATCTAATGGTATTTATTTGTTATTGTATATGTTAATATATTTTTATAAGCTTTATGAGAGTTTACAAAACTTGACTTTAACCAATGCTAATACGTGGACTTAAATAAAAACGGAGGGAGTACACATTTGTTTTCTTAGTTTGTAGTGAACTAATCATTTGTTGAAATTGTGAAATAAATATATTAGGCTATTGACTCCGAATGTAATGGTCTATACAATTCAATAGTTACAATCATTGTCGAATCCCAAGATGTATACAAGGTCTATAGTACTTCACAACATGCTCAAACTCACATAATCCCAGTCAAATGAGAATCTAAATGCATTTCATAGTTATTACTTTGTAGGATGCAACAAAAACAACCATAACTCTACATCAGCCATTATAGAAGCAACATTTTGACATATCCCAATGTGTGAATGAAACGTGCAGAGAGAGCTTTTGAAGATGGAGCAGATAGGGCGGGAAAGATTGTATTATGTGTATGAGAGAGTAGGAGGCAAACCTAACGAGACAGAGAGAGATAGAGAGAGAAAGAGAGAGGAAGAAGTTAGGTCTGTGAGAAAGATGGATACATGTAATATACATGAGATGTGTGTGCATCTGGATTCTGTATACGTGGAAGGAGAAGAGACAACATGTTTGATGAGAGAGCTGGAAAAACATGGATGAGAGGGGAAGGATCTTGTGGGTTGAGGGATTGACAATTTTGTGCGGGGGAGAGAGGGATTGGTAATTTGTGCAAGAGAGAGAGGGGGTGGGGGAGGAGTCAGTCAGCCGTCGTCACATCACCCTGCTTCCAAATGACCCCGCATTCTCTAGCGCGGTGTGGTCGCCGCCTTCGATCTGCTCGATGCCCTCTTTGAAGATTGAGGCGTTGTGCATGTTGGGGTGCAAAGAAGCACAAGCGAGAGTGGTCGCCGTATAACCTTGGATGGGGATGAATTGTGTGCTTGGGGGAGTGTGTGTGTGTGTGTGTTGCGCTGCGTGTCTCTCTGTGTGTGTGTGTGTGTGCGTGTGTGTGTTAGATATTGAGAGAAAACAAACCTAAGGAGAGAAATGGGTATTCACGAGGGCAGGGGCCGGGTGAGGGTGTCAAAATGTGCGCGTTGATGCATGTGTTGCATCCGACCGTGCAAGGGACAGACGAATCGAGAGAGATGGTTGTTGTGTTACGGATGCTCCTCTCTCTATCTCTTTCTCTCTCTCACTCACTCACACACACACACAAGTAAACTAGAAGACCGTTCTCTCATGTATACACAATGTATCGGCATCTGTCTATGTCTCACTCATGCATGATCATTTGCACATTCACACCTCTCTATGTCTGTATCACACGCACACCGTCTCCACATTGCCCTTCCGCCACAACACACATATGGACACATACACACTCTCTCAGTCACACACACAAAATCAGTATTAAAAAAACTAGGATGCACCTAAAACGTCCAAATCCAAATAAACATGAACTGGAGCTAAATTCAAATATATGGAAATATTGCAGCGTCAAGAACTTTCACAGGAAAAAAAAGTTAAGTAATATTCGAGGATTGTTTTCACACACACAAAAAGGTTCGGTGGATGTCCTTCAAGCGCGACACGGTGACACACCGTTCGATCGACCGCGCGGCCGCGGTTCACGCGCTTGCACAGGATTCCGTATTGTGGCTGTGGTACTAACTAATAAAAGCGTTGCCTAAGTCTAATGTTTACATGTACTAGTACGGTTTTCTTTTAAGTTTGACCAACCTTATATATAAAACTAAATTAAGCTCCCACATGCGCACTCATCAATATGCCGCCGCTGTTGCGCCCGCCTGCTCCGGCCAACAATTTCTCACCCATCACCGCCGTGTCGCCGCCATCCCTGTGCCATGAAGCCGAAGGCTCGCCCGCTCATGTCGTCTGCAGTCCCTCCTCGCGATGCCGCCGCGCTGCCAAGCACGTGAGCAACTGGTGGAGCCGCGTCTATGCACGCAACATACGAAGAGGAGGACGAGCGCGTGCTCCAGAATGCCGGCGAGGAGGAACTAGCGTGTCATTGTCGTCTCTGCCCGTGTGGAGGAGGCGCGCATGGTGGTTGTCACGGCGGAAGCCAGTCGCGTGCGCGTCGAGCTTGCAAACCGGGTGCGGACGTGGAATCTACCTTCGAGACCTTGAATGCCACGTGGATCCTGCAATCTGAAGGAGCAATTTGGGTCAATCGACTCATGTGAGCCGTTTGATGCAACATGGATGGCTAGAAGGGCTTCTTCCACCTCTTCTGCCGTCTTCTTCCTTCGCTCTGTCGAACTTCTTTCACAAATCGACTGACCCAAATTATACTACTAGTACGAACGTATTAAGTATAGTACGAACACGAAGATACGAGCAGTAGTACCAACTGCAAGAAGAACAGTAGTAAGACATAGTACTAGTACTACTATACGTACTAAAGAGTTCAAATAACGAGAAAGAACATAAACATAGTTCTGCTGGGGCCTCAGCACAACACACCCTTGAAAATAAACTAAGCAACTAGTCCGCTTGACACTGCAGTAGAACCAGCATGAGCGCGGCACTGCCACCTACTCGGAGTCCGAGTCCACATCCTTGACTTCGTCCTCGTCCCTCTTCCTCTTCCTCTTTGCTGATGCTTCTTTGCTTGAACCGGGCACTGGGCTCTGCTTCTTCATCTAACCCTTGTAGATATTTAAACAAAGGTAGGCATCCATTGCTGCGTACAGGATGTGATCTTCATCTAATGTCTTCGACTCTCATGCATGATGAAACTCGTGATGAGGTTTCTTCAGTTTAGCGTACGAAGGATCAATCATGGCTGCTGCAAGGGTCAGCATTGAAGGTTGAGAGGAGGACACCAGGCTTGCCTTCTGGAGATCGAAGGGCTGGCCTACAACGAGACCTATCCGACAAAGGACATCCCTATCATTCTTAAAGCCTACAACAATGAATTTCACTCTTTTGTCCTTGAGGAAGTTCTTAAAATCCTGGCACTCAACATCGGCATGGCATATGTGGTAGACCAAGAAAAAGTTATGTACGCAAACCTGGATCACGGCGGGATTCTTCCTCTCTTCGTCCTTTAGATCCTTCTCTCGTCCCAGGACTGTGGTGTACTCGGCATCTAGCCCAGCTACCCACTCATCCATTGAACTGTTGAACATGCGTAGGAAGCGAGCAAGCCATGCTTTCACTGTCTCGGATCCACGTGTGTACATGACAACGAACTGATCGCCGGTGATGGCTCTAACCTGGTACTCAGCGGCGACCATGGAGATTTGGGAGGCCATGGATTTTGGAGGAGGGTTAGGAGAAGTTGAGCTGTTGTACCCCGCAAAACAAAAACTAGGAGCGAACTAATGTGAAAGGACGGGTGTCGGTGTCAAAACCGGCGGATCTCGGGTAGGGGGTCCTGAACTATGCGTCTAAGGCGAATGGTAACAGGAGGCAGGGGACATGATGTTTTACCCAGGTTCGGGCCCTCTTGATGGAGGTAAAACCCTACGTCCTGCTTGATTTATTCTTGATGATATGAGTATTACAAGACTTGATCTACCACGAGATCGGAGAGGCTAAACCCTAGAAGTTAGCCTATGGTATGATTGTCTATTGTCCTACGGACTAAAACCCTCCGGTTTATATAGACACCGGAGGGGGCTAGGGTTACACAAGGTCGGTTATAAAGGAGCAGATATCCATATCCGTACTACCTAGCTTGCCTTCCACGCCAAGTAGAGTCCTATCCGGACAGGGAACGAAGTCTTCAATCTTGTATCTTCATAGTCCAACAGTCCGGCCAAAGGATATAGTCTGGCTGTCCCGAGACCCCCTAATCCAGGACTCCCTCAGTAGCCCCTAAACCAGGCTTCAATGACGATGAGTCCGGCACACAGTGTTGTCTTCGGCATTGCAAGGCGGGTTCCTCCTCCGAACACATCACAGAAGAGTTTGAATACCAGTATAGTGTCTGACCCTGCAAAATAAATTCCACATACCACCATAGAGAGAATAATATTTCGACAAATCTTAATCTGCTGACACGCTTTGGCAACATGACATCAGGCCATGGCTCGGTGATTATTCGAACCGTTTTTCTTCAACCAGCTCCACACATAACGCGAGGCAGTTTCTTGACACGTCTTGTCAAAGCAGAGGTCGTGTTCCCCTAATTACATGATTATCATCAATACGGTCGTGGGTAGCCCAACCGTGCCTAGGACTCCTAGATTTTAGGCAAGTCCCAAACGGCCACTAGGAGGACGCTTGATATTCACCCTCTTTATAAGGGACAAGGCTTTTACTTTTTTCCCTCCCGTGCTCAATCGAATCCTTCCCCCGCCTCGAGTTCTAAAACCCAAAGCCCAGGTCAGGTGCTTCGGACCTTCAATCATGTCCGGATCTAGCCTTCAAGGCCGGTGGATGCCCTCCTCCGTTACGGAAGAGGATATCAAGAAGTTGAGGGAGGCCAGATACCTGACCGCCAAGGTTTCGCATCGGCTGCCTGCCCGAGGGCAGGTCGTCCCTACTCCCGAACCCAACGAGAACGTTGTGTTCATCTCCCACTTCCTCCGAGGTCTAGGCCTCACTCTGGATCCCTTCGTTAGGGGTTTGATTTTCTATTATGGGCTAGATTTCCATGATCTAGCCCCGGACTCCTTTCTCCACATCTCGGCATTTATTGTCATATGTGAGGCCTTCCTCCGCATTACCCTCACTTCGGCATGTGGCTCAAGACCTTTGACGTGAAGCCGAAGATGGTCGAGGGGCGGCATGTAGCGTGCGGAGGCGCATTAATAAGCAATATCGCTAGAGCTCCATGGTCAAAGGGTTCCTTTCCAGAGGTGTCCGGATTATGGCAACAGGAGTGGTTTTACATCACAGCTCCCAGAAGTGCCAAGTGGGTGGCTGCCCCTGCTTTCCGCTCGGGCCCTCCACCACAACTGATGTCATGGATCAGCAAAGGGCTGAGCTGGGGTCCAGCCAAGGACGTGCCTTTATTGCGGAGCCGTATTCAAGATCTCTTCGAAGGAGATTTCAGTCTGGTTACGGTGGTGCAAGTCATGCTGGTTCATCGAGTCCAGCCTTGCAAACGCCGGCCCCTCCGCATGTGGGAGTTCAACCCAGAAGGACCGCGCACTATTCAGAATTTCCTCGGCCTGACACACGAGGAGATGTATAAATCATTCTTCGGACCCCAAACAGAGTGTCCGGATACTACCGATGATGTGGGCCTGAGCAGCAACTGCACCGCCGACCAAGTAAGTAATCCTCTAGCCGAACACATCGTCTTTCATTTATCATGATGTCATTCTGAGAAATCGCTCTTTGACCAGGACTGGCTAACAAAGGCGAAGATGATTCGGTGTTCGGCCCCCCTTCCTGAGGGTTTGGACAATCCGGTACTGGAAAAGATGCTTGAGCTAGCACCTTGCCCGGAGCCCTCAAAGGAAGATAGAGGGGGGAATAATGAGGGCGAAAGCGGGCCCCCATCGCTACCAATTCCAACCGAGGGAATGAGCGCCTCCATGAAGGTGGATAACCAAGGGGAAGAATCTGACCTTCTCTCACTCCGGGGAAGGAAGAGGACTGCCTCTGAAGATCCGGAAACCAAGGCTTCCAAACGGGAGAAGAAGTCTCCGCCAGAGGGTCCTGCCTCGGAGGGCGCCTTTGCCGAACAAAGTCCGCGCGGGGATCAGCCCTCTAAGGAGCCGTAAGTGATCAAAAAATACTTGATAGTAAAGATGTTACTTCCGAGGAAAATGACAGAAGTGTTTGTCTCGCAGTTCGGATCTTAGCCCTTCTCAACAGAGCTTGTCTTCAGGGGATCTTCTTCCGGAGATGATGGAGAGCGAAACGCCTCCCCCAGACTCCCCCGCTCAAGAGGTGGGCGACCTTGAAGTGTCGTCAAGGAGGGCCTCCCGGGGTCCGGTGAGGCCAGAAGATAATCCTATGGTCACCCGAAATCCCCAGTATCTGGCTCTTGAAGAGGGTGAACAAAAGAGTCCGGGGCCGTCTGGTATGCGGTTGGACGCACTGAGGGATCTGCTAAAGCGAGCGACCATCTCGGAAGAACACCATACGTTGATGGGTACAGTGATGGAAAGGATTTCATCCGCCGAAAGCGGGTTGCATGACGCCTTTATGAGTCTACTTACGGGCTTTGAGGTACGTAAAATGATGTACATTTGTGATAGTACCGCACATTTTTAGGTGTGCCCTGTGTAGATAGTAGCCCCTGAGGCTCTGGTTGTCGCCGAGGACGGCGGCAAGCAGAGGATCACAGTCCTAGGTAATAACCATACCGCTTTGATGTGCAGGTAGTGGAAGCTCCGGTGGCTAGCCAGACTCATGAGTTTGCCGAACTAAAGCGGCAACTGGATGCGGCAGATGCCGACATCGAGCTTGTTAACAAGAGGCTTGACGAGGCACAGGGTAAGTGATATTTCTGGTGAATGTCACATAGTAAGAGCAGCGTGATGCCAGTATCTTTAATATTTTGTGACTGTAGATGGAGCTGCCACCGTGGAAACCCTTCGGGCGGAACTTGCCTGAGCCAAAGAACAAGCAAGGAGTAGTAATGCGGCTGCTTTGAAGGCGGCCGAAGAGTTGAAAGCCGAGAAGGCCGCGCATTGCGAGAGCAAAGAGAAAATGGCCAAGATGGCTGCAAAGTTAAAAGACACCGCTGACCGTTGCCAGTTCCTTGAAGAATAAAACCGAGCCAAGGCGACGGACCTTGAAAAGGCCACGATGGCGACCAAAGACACCCATTCTGCCATGAGAGCGAAGAAGGAGGAACTGCGTGAAGCCTGTGATATTGTGGCTGGGAAGCCCTTTTTGCTGCGGAGGAAGTTTGGAGATCTGTGGTATGCCCCTCTGGATCGGTTGTGGAGTTTGGCGGACGCATATCTGGACTTGGCGGCGAGCGCTGTCGATGCGGCCGAATACTTCCTAGATCAAACAGATCGGGAAGTGGACAAGCTGTTTTGGTCGCCGTTCAACGTGCCAGAGCGTCCGCTTCCATTGACCGGTCAGCTAGCTGAATGGTCCGAACTCAATAGGTTGTCCGGACTTGCCATGAGGTCCGTCGTAGATCATCTGTGGCCGGAAAAGCCGAAGCGGAACAGCTATTTCAGCTTAGTGCAGCAGTTCCTTGGTGCGGTGCCGCGCATCAATGCGATGAAGAGGCCGGCGTGCATAGAAGGCTCACGGATGGCCCTTTCCCGTGTCAAAGCATACTGGGCGGAGATGGATGCTACTACTGTCGCGGCGCGGGGTTCGGCCATAGGCCGAGTGGATGTCGAGCACTATTTTGAAGAAGTTCTTGAGGGTTCTCGCTTGATAGAGGCCCAGTGCTCGAAGAATATTATGTTTGAATGACATGTATTCCCATTGTAAAAACAATGTTTTTATTGAATTTATCAAGGCTGTATTTATACTTGTGCCCGAAAGTATTGTTGAGGGAGTCCTGGATTAGGGGGTGTCCGGATAGCCGGACTATACCTTCGGCCGGACTCCTGGACTATGAAGATACAAGATTGAAGACTTCGTCCCGTGTCCGGAAGGGACTTTCCTTGGCGTGGAAGGCAAGCTTGGCGATACGGATATGTAGATCTCCTACCATTGTAACCGACTCTGTGCAACCCTAGCCCTCTCTGGTGTCTATATAAACCGGAGGGTTTTAGTCCGTAGGACGAACAACAATCATACCATAGGCTAGCTTCTAGGGTTTAGCCTCCTTGATCTCGTGGTAGATCTACTCTTGTACTACCCATATTATCAATATTAATCAAGTAGGACGTAGGGTTTTACCTCCATAGAGAGGGCCCGAACCTGGGTAAAAACATCGTGTCCCTCATCTCCTATTACCATCCGCCTAGACGCACAGTTCGGGACCCCTTACCCGAGATCCGCCAGTTTTGACACCGACATTGGTGCTTTCATTGAGAGTTCCTCTGTGTCGTCACTTTTAGGCCCGATGGCTCCTCCGATCATCAACGACGATGCGATCCAGGGTGAGACTTTTCTCCCCGGACAGATCTTCGTATTTGGCGGCTTTGCACTGCGGGCCAATTCACTTGGCCATCTAGAGCAGATCAAAAGCTACGCCCCTGGTCGCCAGGTCAGATCTGGAAGTTTAAACTACACAGCGGACCTCCGCGAAGACTTGATCTTCGACGGATTCGAGCCGCGGCCGAGCGCGCCGCACTATCATGATGGGCATGATCTAGCTCTACCGCCGAACAGTGCCCTGGAGGCTGCACCCGCATCAGCTCCGACCCTTAATTCGGAGCCAACTGCGCCAATCGAGGGTGGGTGGTTGGACACCGCCTCAGGGGCTGCAATCTCTATGACGATCGAGCCGAATACCAGCCCTATTCTCTGCGAAGCCCGTGACTCCAAGGAGCCGGACTCCTCTCCAGACTCCGAGCCCTCCGCGCCCCTACCGATCGAACCCGATTGGGCGCCGATCATGGAGTTCACCGTCGCGGACATCTTTCAGCACTCGCCCTTTGGCGATATTCTGAATTCACTAAAGTCTCTCTCTTTATCAGGAGAGCCCTGGCCGGACTATGGTCTGCAAGGTTGGGATGCGGATGATGAAGAAATTCAAAGCCCACCCACCACCCACTTCGTAGCCACTGTCGATGATTTAACCGACATGCTTGACTTCAACTCCGAAGACATCGACGGTATGGACGGCGATGCAGGAGACGATCAAGAACCAGTGCCCACCTCGTCATATGATATATACATGGTGGACACCCCAAAAGAAGGCAATGGCGATGGAACAGCGGAGGATGACCCCTCCAAGAAGCAGCCTAAGCGTCGGCATCAGCGGGCCGCTCTAAATCCCACCAAAGCAAAAACGGTGCTTCCGGCACGGGAGATAATAACACCCCAAACAGTGCCGAAGACAACCACCTCCAGCAAGATTCAGCATAGGAGGATAGAGAAGCCAGCCCTCATGAGAGAGCGGCGGACAGAGAGGTCGGGGACGATAATTATATGCCTCCCTCCGAAGACGATGCAAGCCTCGACGACGACGAATTTGTCATGCCGGAGGATCCCGTCGAACAAGAGTGTTTCAAACGCACGCTTATGGCCACGGTGAGCAGCCTCAAGAAAAAACAGCAACAACTTAGAGCTAATCAAGATTTGCTAGCCGACAGATGGACTGAAGTCCTTGAGGCCGAAGAATATGAACTTGAAAGCCCCTCCAAGAGCTACCCAAAGCGTAGGTTGCTACCCCGACTAGAGGAGGAAGCACCTAAACCTACATCACCAGCGCATGATGCGGCCGATCGGCCACCCCGTGGCCGCGACAGAGAAGCCTCTCGGCCCTCCACTCAAGCCGCACCCCGGCACCGCTCAAAAATACCAAGGCACGGGAAAATGCGCCAGACCTGCAAGATATATTGGAGGACAAGGCAAGGCAAACAAGATTGATCTACGGATCGCGTGGGCGTCCCACGGCACGAGACGGTAATCGTCACTCCGGATACAGTCAATCCGGTCGGGCCGAACACAGTAGACAAAGCTCGTTTGAGCTGCATCGTGATATAGCCCAATACAGAGGCGCCGCACCCCCACTATGCTTCACAGATGAAGTAATGGATCATCAAATCCCTGAGGGTTTCAAACCCGTGAACATTCAATCATATGATGGCACAACAGATCCTGCAGTATGGATCGAGGACTATCTCCTTCATATCCACATGGCCCGCGGTGATGACCTACACGCCATCAAATACCTCCCACTCAAGCTTAAAGGACCAGCTCGGCATTGGCTTAACAGCTTGCCAGCAGAATCAATTGGTTGTTGGGAGGACCTGGAAGCCGCATTCCTCGACAATTTCCAGGGCACTTATGTGCGACCACCAGACACTGATGACCTTAGCCACATAATTCAGCAGCCAGAGGAATCGGCCAGACAATTCTGGACACGGTTCCTAACCAAGAAAAATCAAATCGTTGACTGTCCGGACACAGAGGCCCTAGCAGCCTTCAAGCATAACATCCACGACGAGTGGCTTGCACGGCACCTAGGACAGGAAAAGCCGAAATCTATGGCAGCCCTCACGACACTTATGACCCGCTTTTGCGTGGGAGAAGACAACTGGCTAGCTCGCAGCAATAACATGACCAAGAGCCCTGGTAATTCGGATACCAAGGACAGCAGTGGCAGGTCGTGTTGCAACAAGCAAAAGCGCCACATTAACGGCGACAATGCTGAGGATATGGCAGTTAATGCCAGATTCAGAGGCTCCAAACCCGGTCGGTGGAAAAAGCCATTCAAAAGAAATACTCCGGGCCCGTCCAGTTTGGACCGAATACTCGACCGCTCATGCCAGATACATGGCACCCCCGAAAAACCAGCCAATCACACCAACAGGGATTGTTGGGTGTTCAAGCAGGCAGGCAAGTTAAATGCTGAAAGCAGAGACAAGGGGCTGCATGGCGATGACGAGGAGGAGGCCCGACCACTGAACAACAGTGGACAGAAAGGTTTTCCCCCACAAGTGCGGACGGTGAACATGATATACGCAACCCACGTCCCCAAGAGGGAGCGAAAGCGTGCGCTAAGGGACGTATACGCGATGGAGCCAGTCGCCCCAAAGTTCAACCCATGGTCTTCCTGCCCGATCACTTTTGATCGAAGGGACCACCCCACTAGCATCCGTCATGGCGGATTTGCCACATTGGTTCTAGACCCAATTATTGACAGATTTCACCTCACTAGAGTCCTTATGAACGGCGGCGGCAGCCTGAACCTGCTTTACCAGGATACAGTGCGGAAAATGGGCATCGATCCCTCAAGGATTAAACCCACTAAAACGACCTTTAAAGGCGTCATACCAGGTGTAGAGGCCAACTGTACATGCTCAGTTACACTTGAAGTGGTCTTCGGATCTCCGGATAATTTCCGAAGCGAGGAGTTAATCTTCGACATAGTCCCGTTCCGCAGTGGCTATCACGCACTGCTCGGGAGAACCGCATTCGCCAAGTTCAATGCGGTGCCGCACTACGCATATCTCAAGCTCAAGATGCCAGGCCCTCGAGGCGTCATCACGGTCAATGGAAACACCGAACGCTCTCTCTGAACGGAGGAGCATACGGCGGCTATTGCAGCGGAAATAGAAAGCAGCCTCTCAAGGCAATTCTCTAGTCCGTCCATTAAACGTCTGGACACCGTCAAGCGTGCCCAGAGTAACCTACAACAAGACCGCCTGGCACGTTCCGAGCAAGCGTAGCAATGCGGCCCCAACCCCAACCCTTGCAAACTTGCGAAACCAGTGTTGCACGTACATAACTACACTCTGGAAATACCATGGGCACAGGGGTAGGGGCACCATCACGGCACGCCCGAAACGCGGCTTAAACCGCACTAGGGGCTGCCGATTTCTTAATTTTCTCTTATTTTTCAGGACTCCATTCTTCGGAAGGCTTGTCCGGCAGTACAATTGCCGCACAAACGATACAACCAGGGAAGCAGAAAGCTACGCCGCACTATGGAACTCTAAGGTGGTCTCTATAACAAGCAGTATACCTGTTTCACATAACATTCCGCAGCTTGCCCTTGGAAAGGACATGTTAAATAGTCCCATCTTTTGCTTATTGCAGTATTTGTATCGTTCTGCTCTGATCGCAGCTTTTTTAAATAAACAATGCATAGCTTCCGTCTACTATTGCATTACTCTTTTTTTACGAATATATGTTCATTAATGACATGTTGCACCCGTACACTTTGGTACGACCAATACGCCAGGGGCTTAAGTACCCCACAATACGGTGTGAGAAGTCCGAACACTTTCACAAGTGCGGCACCCCGAACTTATAGCATTATATGCATCGGCTCCGAATCATGTCTTGGGTCAATAGTTGGGTTTGCCCGGCTCCTATGTTTTGGTACCTTACGTTCTGTTATATCGGCTAAGGTAGCACTAGGAGAACTACTGCGATTGTGCCCCAGTTGAGCTGGGCTAAGCACCTCAGTAGAGAAAGCTAAAACTGACCGTCATGATGAGGCGAGAGCTAGTCGCTGTTCGAGAGGTTTTCGAGTCCCTAAAGACTTATGCCGCTTAGAGCGAGGAGTCAGCTTTGTCCGGCCTAGGCGTGGATAGCGCCCCGAACTCGGTCTTCCGAACACTAGGGGCTTCGCCGAAATTTAAAATTATAGAATTCTATGGATAAGTGAGAGTGTTCAAGCATTATAGTCCGATTACCTTGTTCGTTGTGTTGAGCGCCTCCCTCAAAGTACCCAAGAATGTGAAAAAGAGCGCTCATGTTTATCCCCAACACCCCAACACTCGTGGCATGGGGGCAGAAGCCGACGACTCGCCATCTCTCAAATTTGATAAATGGCCGCACAGAAGGTAATATTTTAAATTCAAAAGCGTTGCTTAGCGCATATGAACAAGTTTTCAGCGTACAGGATCACAAATGCGAGTTTACTCAAATATTACATCTTTGGAGCATTCATCCGCTATAAGGCGGGCACCCTTCAGGACGCCCTCATAATACGCTTCCGGGACACGATGCTCCTTGCCCGGCGGCGGCCCGTCCTTCACCAGCTTCTCCGCATCCATCTTGCCCCAGTGCACTTTAGCACGGGCAAGCGCCCTACGGGCACCTTCGATGCAGACGGAGCGCTTGATTACTTCAAGCCGTGGACAGGCATCCACCAGCCGCCTCACCAGCCCGAAGTAGCTCCCAAGCAGAGCCTCTCCAGGCCAAAGCCGAACTATGAGGCCCTTTATGGCCTGTTCGGCCACCTTGTGGAGCTCGACCATTTGCTTCAGCTGGTCGCTCAAAGGCACCAGGTGTCCGGCCTCAGCATACTGAGACCAGAACACCTTCTCCATCGAGCTCCCCTCCTCGGCTCGGTAGTAGGCGGCGGCATTATACGCACTACGGGGCAAATCTGCGAATGCTCCTGGAGAGCTCTGGACTTGGGTAAGTAACAAGTAATTCACTTTCACGTGCTTGCTTTGCATAATGAATGCCTTACCCGCCGCTATCTTCTTCATATCTCCAATTTCTTGGAGGGCTTTCTGGGCTTCAGCCTTGGCAGACTTCGCGCTTTCAAGGGCTGCCGCAAGCTCGGACGCTTGCGTCTTTGAGTCAAGCTCCAAACTCTCGTGTTTTTTCACGAGAGCCTGGAGCTCTTTCTGCACCTCCTCCACCCGCGCCTCCTGCTTCCCTCTCTCTGTGCGCTCCGCGGCCGCTCTGTTTTCGGCCTCGGACAGCACTTTCTTAAGGGTTGCCACCTCGGTCGTGGCCCCTATAATAGCACATTGATCCTGTCATTTTTTGCAACCACATCTTCTCTATATACTTGCGCAAGGTATTACTTACCTTCCTTCTCCTTGAGTTGCCTCTTGGCATGGCCGAGCTCGTTCTCGGACCGCGCGAGGTTTTTCTTCAGCGTATCCACCTCCGCAGTCAGTGCAGCGGAGGCTAGCAGCGAAGCCTGCATACGCATATTGACTTGATTATGTTAGACTCCTGTGAATGTTATTAGATCCTCTATTCGGCTTTTCTTTCCGAACGCCGAATAGAGCATCAGGGGCTACTATCTATGCGGTAATATTTTTACATATTCTTTACTTACCTCAAAGCCTGTTAGAAGGCTGGCACAGGCTTCAATCAGTCCGCTCTTGGCGGACTAAACCTTCTGGATCACCACACTCATAATAGTGCGGTGCTCCTCGTCGATGGAAGCGCCGTTAAGCACCTCCAACAAATTGTCCGGTGCCTCCAGTTGGATGGAGGTCGATGGCTCGGTAGGCTTGCTCCTCTTGGAAGGAGGCTGCCTACCGGAGTTCGGAACCGTTGAAGGTTCCGGCACAGTGTCCGGCTCAAGGTCGGACTTGGAGCCCTTGGGGGTTCTATCCCCTTTACGCCTGGAGTCCGGGAGGTCGCCTTGCGGCGCCTCTAGGACCACTTCCTCCTGGCTTGGAACCTGTTGGGACGCCACCGCGGCGTCATCCGTAGGATGGGGGAGGTAGCCGTGGGAAGCGAATTCACATCTGATGAATCCAGGGAACCGCTCGACGACACGTCGAGCCGGTCTTTGGGTGGACTGCATAAACATGTTCGACCTAAGGAAAAGTTGTGCAATGGGGGAATACTATGAATCACTCTGGTATCCGGATACTTACAATCACGCTAGGGGCTTGGCCCTGTGCGGCCACTCCTCTTCGCCATCGTCGGTGTTGGTGGAGTGTCCGGAGGAGGGGTCTTCCCCTTCTTGGACCCTTCGGCCTCCCCAATTGAGGCGGCCTTCCTTTTCTTCCCTCCCCCCGCTGGAGGGGGAGAGGTCTCTTCTTCCTCCTCCTCGTCTTCATGGGAGGAGTGCGCCTTGGAGTCGTTGGATGATGAATCCGACACCTCCTGGCGCCGGGCACTCTTTCGAGTCCACGTGGCCTTCTTCTTGGCCTTCTTCTCCGGCACCACATAGGGTGCCGGAACCAGCAGCTTTGCCAAGCGAGCGTCCATTGGGCCTTCGGGCAAAGGAGCCGGACACTTGATCTGTCCAGACGTCTCCTGCCAATCCTGTCAAAGGTAAGGGAGCTTAGATCCCACATGGAGTCAAACTATGAAAAACTAATACCCTGTAAAAGGTAAAAACAGCTTACCGCACGAGCGTGACGTTGCGTGCTGAATCCGCGATCCTCAGTAGTGGATGCGGGGGCCTCGGCGCCCTTGAAAAGCACCTTCCAGGCATCTTCGTACATCGTGTCGAAGAGCCTGCTCAGAGTTCGGTGCTGCGCCGGGTCGAACTCCCATAAGTTGAAAGCCCGTTGTTGACACGGGAGGATCCGGCGGATGAGCATAACCTGTACTACGTTGACAAGTTTGAGCTTCTTGTCCACCAGGGTTTGGACGCATGTTTGGAGTCCGGTCAGCTCTCCTTTTTTACCCCACGACAGGCCCGTCTCTTTCCAGGAGGCGAGCCACGTAGGGGGTCCGGATCAGAACTCGGGGGCTGCGACCCATTCAGGGTCGCGCGGCTCGGTGATGTAAAACCACCCTCATTGCCACCCCTTTAGGGACTCCACGAAGGAGCCCTCGAGCCATAGGACGTTGGGCATCTTGCCCACCATGGCGCCTCCGCACTTCGCCTGGGTGCCGCGCACCACCTTCGGCTTGACATTGAAAGTCTTGAGCCATAGGCCGAAATGGGGGCGGATGCAGAAGAAAGACTCGCACACGACGATAAACGCCGAGATGTTGAGGACAAAGTTCGGGGCCAGATCGTGGAAATCCAGGCCATAGTAGAACATGAGCCCCGGACAAATGGGTGGAGAGGGAAGCCCAGTCCATGGAGGAAATGGGGGAGGAACACCACCCTCTCATGGGGCCTAGGGGTGGGGATGAGCTGCCCCTCTTCGGGAAGCCGGTGCGCAATGTCGTTAGACAAGTATCCGGCCTTCCTCAACTTTTTTGTGTGTCCCTCCGTAATGGAGGAGACCATCCACTTGCCTCCCGCTCCGGACATGGCTGGAGAAGGTTGAGGTGGGGTGTGCGGACTTGGGCGCTGGAGCTCGAGTGCGCGGAAATGGATAGGCAAAGGAGGAAGAAGGCGTGGATGAAAAGGTGGATCCTTATCCCCTTATATGGGTGGACGCGACTATGCGTCCCCACCAGCCTGGTAAAACTCGCTTATCTCCCAAGCGCCGTAATCAATGGCGCGGTTGGGTTACCCACGCCCGTATTGATGAGAATCCCGGAATAAGGGGACACGATCTCTGCTTTGACAAGACGTGCCAAGGAAACCGCCTCGCTAAACGCGCTGAGGTGGGACAGTAAACGATTCGAATAAAGACTTGGCCGTGGTGTGATGTCACGCTACGGAATATGTCAGCAGATTAGATTTGTGTAAATATTATTCTCTCTATGGCAATATGTGGAAACTTATTTTGTAGAGCCGGACACTACCTTTGTGTTCAAAATCTTCTATGAAGTACTTGGAGGAGGAACCCGCCTTGCAATGCCGAAGACAATCTGCGCGCCGGACTCGTCATCATTGAAGCCTGGTTCAGGGGCTACAGAGGGAGTCCTGGATTAGGGGGTGTCCGGATAGCCGGACGATACCTTCGGCCGAACTCCTGGACTATGAAGATACAAGATTGAAGACTTCGTCCCGTGTCCGGAAGGGACTTTCCTTGGCGTGGAAGGCAAGCTTGGTGATACGGATATGTAGATCTCCTACCATTGTAACCGACTCTGTGTAACCTTAGCCCTCTCCGGTGTCTATATAAACCGGAGGGTTTTAGGCCGTAGGACGAACACCAATCATACCATAGGCTAGCTTCTAGGGTTTAGCCTCCTTGATCTCGTGGTAGATCTACTCTTGTACTACCCATATTATCAATATTAATCAAGCAGGACGTAGGGTTTTACCTCCATCGAGAGGGCTCGAACCTGGGTAAAAACATCGTGTCCCTCGTCTCCTGTTACCATCCGCCTAGACGCATAGTTCGGGACCCCCTACCCGAGATCCACCGATTTTGACACCGACAATTGTGATGCCTCCTGTGCGGCCGTTTATGTATACATCTCTATAACCTGAAAGATTGTAGTCGCCGGCTTCAGCCCCCATGCATATAATGCAGGGGTGTTCACACTTAATCCAACGTCTTGGTCCTATTAAGGAGGTGATAGCGCAGCGAACTAGGCCACCAGACTATAATGCTTTAACACTTTCACATAGCCAGAGGAGTTTGACAGTGGGGCTACTATATAGCCCCTGGTGGCTCCGCACTCACTCGAATTCGGGGTGCGTACATGCCTGGCCGGGAAACGGCCCTTCGTTAAGGCAGAGGAATTCTAAGATTCCGATAGGTCATCAAGTGGTTGACCAGTCTCACGCTATATCATGACAGTCAGTTTTTAGCTTTCTCTACTGAGGTGCTCGTCCGGATGAACCAGGGCACAATCGCAGTAGTTCTCCTAGTGCCGCCTTAGCCGATAGAGCGGAACGTAAGGCAGCAAAACACAGGAGCCGGGCAAACCCAACATTTGACCAAAGACATGATTCGGAGCTGATGCATATAAGGCCAAACTCGCGACGCCGAACACTCCCTAAGGTGTTCGGTCTTTATTGTGGGCCTAAACAGTGCCCTTTGTAAGAAGCCCCTGGTGTCCAGGTACGTGCATTATTCTGATGTGGCCACATGCCAAGATGTCAGCATCCTTCTCAATTGTACTGAGAATCCGAGGGATGTGTATCAACAAGAGACAGTAAAAAAGGTTGACGCAGGGTCTTAATCTAAAAAGAATCCTTGGAACGGGTCCCTGCTGCACGTCTGCGCCTATCCATTGTGCCGTATCCTGGACAGGTGTAGCATGATGGTCATCTGTAAAAGAGAGGAACTTAGGTGAAAAGTTGTTGTGCAAAAAGGTAGGTTTAAAGAAACCATGTTCAATTCAAGATGAGTAAAAATTGCCACTTGTCTGCACGCGTTGAGCCCCTTGTATTTGTAATAGGGGTGTGGCCATCAAACCTGTATGAATTACATATAGTTGCGCCGGACTCGTCTAACTGTGTCCGTGGTCTTGATGACCTATCGAATGCTTTAGTTGGTGAGGCCGTTTTGGTGTGCGGCTGCCAAGGCCGCCGCACTCTCTTCGGCATGCAGGGATCGCTCAATATTTCCATTTACTATAATGATGCTCTCTCTACGACTGGGAGCGAACTGTTGTAAGGTAGAAGACGGGGACGAGTAGGGCATGCGAACGGTGTGGGGTTGCCGGCTTGCCCGGTGGATAAAGGGCTGCAAGCCCCCAAAGAGTTCTCGAGAACTATGCGGGACCCACTAGATGGCATGTCTACTAGACCCATATCGTAGGCCTGACGGAATAGCTTCTGCCTGTTCGCACGCCCTGCCAGCGCGTGGATGTAACTTCACTTAATTCCGTCAAACGCCGCGCCTCCCACGAACTTCGCCTCCCTCGCGCGATCGCGCCCTTTGAGACTTCGACCGGCTACAAATGAGCAAATATTTTTGCCTTTTTTTAGACAAGCAATTTTTTTGCCTACTCCGCATGCATGATACTCCCTCTGGTCCTTTTTACTCCCGTCAACCGTTTGCAAAGTGTTTGACCAAATTTATACTTTTTTTGAACACCACCTTATATTAATTAACCAGCCACACCAGTACACTCATTCGATACAATATTCACCACACAGGGCGGTACGTTATTTACAAGAATACCATCTAATCTATTGTCAAAGCTATACTTAGCGATTAAGTGTGCCACCTTATTGGCCGAATGGCTAATCTTTGACAACTGAAGATTGTTGATCAACTTCGAGATGCTCAACGCTTTCATCTTCAGGCCACGCATAGCAGACCTGTCATAGTCCCTCGATGCAAGAGACGCTACCACAAAAGCGCAATCAGTCTCTAAAATTACAGGATTATGAAGAGAAATACCTATGTAGAGACCGGCAATGCAAACCCTAAGCTCCGCTTCCTCCACGCTTTGACAGGCATCAATGAAATCCCATGACCAAATTTATACTAAAAATATCAATATCTACAATGCTGATTATAATGAGTATAAGAACTACGTTTTATAATGAGTGTAAAAATATTGATTTGACATTGTGAATGTTGACACATTTTTCTATAAGTCTGGTGAAAGTAGAGGTACATTGACTTCAGACAAAACTTAAATGCATAATGCAGACTAGTTCCTCCGTCCAGGTGCGTGCCATGTCCTATCTTGTCATCACAACAAGGTTAGCTATTAGAGTACCACTACCTCCCTTCTAGTTTAAAGGGCTCGATTCAAAATTTTCACCTACTCTTAGCAAGATAGTAGAGGCGGTGGAATAGTTTTTGAAGTCTGCAAAAGTACTCAACTAGTGATGTCGTTCTTCACAAAAAAATGTGTTTACCAATGCATGCATGAACACTAGTTACTCTAACCCCCTCTCTTCTTTAATTCTTTGCCACATCAGCATGTTTGCTATTCCCGTGTGCATGATACCAGCTAAGATACCACCATTATGGCCAGCCTTAATCATCGCATGCAATAATTTAGTGCACCTTGAAATATGAATATGTGTGGGGCGTGTATGTTTTTAATGACTTGAGACTATACCTAGCCCGGCATGCAAGATGACTTATTATCCATCGTTCCCCATACCCGCAGGAAGCCCGTTCATCTCCAAATCTTTTCCTCTCCATGTGTGGAAACAATATGCCTGCCAAACTCTCCTTCTCCTTCCGGCGGTCCCACCACTCCACCCCGTGTGAAAAAATCTGCATGCATGACTCTCCTCCCCCCACGCTCGTCCAATCCGTTGTGACCAGAAATATTTCCACCCCTTCGCTCCCCCATAATTTACTCCAACAAATATGCCCACGTAGCTGTTACTTAACTACAGGTGCATTGGGTCACTGACATATGGGCCCAACAGGGGTCTGGCCCACATGTCAGTGACGCAACTGGACCTGCAGTTAAGTCAGTGCAGCTCAGTCCATATCTTACGTAGGTGTGCCATTGCTCGCTATAAATATTGCGCCTCCCACAACATCGCTATCTCCTCCCCCTCACGTTCATGTTCATCGCTATCTCCTCCCCCTCCCTCTCACGTCGACCACCATGGCATCGCCCCTCCCAAGCCCTAGGAGCCCCTCGCTGCATCGCGCGGACGGTCACGCGTCGCTGTTCCGTTCCTCACCGCCACTAGTCGAGGAGGACGTGTCGGTGTTCCGCTCCTCGCCACTACGCGACGCGTCGCCGTTCCGTTCCTCACCACCACTAGTCGAGGAGGACGTGTCGGCGTTTCGCTCCTCGCGCGACGCGACGCGTCGCCGTTCCGTTCCTCGCCGGCACTAGTCGAGGAGGACGTGTCGGCATTCCGCTCCTCACCGCGACGCGTCGAGGTGGATGCGTCGGCGTTCCCAATCTTGCTAGCACGCGCTCCGGAGGACGCATCGGCTCCCCGTTATGAGGAGAACGTCGCGCCGCCCGCCGAGCCCCCCAGCCTTGAGGAGCTTTGGAAAGAAATGGATGTCGCCTTGTGGGAGGCTTTACCTCCAGCAGAGCGCGCCAAAATACAGGCGTAGAAGAAGGCCGAGGAAGAGAAGCGCACCGTGGAACAAGCTGTCTGGGAGGCCTATGTCGCGTCCGAGAGAGTCAAGCAATTGGCTCTTTGGCAGAAGGCTCATGCGAGGGCCGTGAGGGTGGCGGAGGACGCCCGTGCTGACGCCCTAAGTGTAGTCGGGCCCAAGCGCCTCATCTACGCTTGGCGGTACATGGACCGGGTGCACGCTTCCAGCGAGGAGTACCTGTTGGTGCCGGATCACCACACCGGTGAGATCGCGCTCGCCCGCCGGCAAGCCGCCAATCAGCACCTCGCGAGTTGCGAGGCTGAGGAAGAGGCGTTGTGTCGGCGCGCTGGGAAACGGCCACGCACGAGGGCACTCGTGGCGCGCCGCAAGCGCTCCTGTGAGCGTCGTGGCTTTTAGGAGGAGTATAATTTTTGTTTCGTAAGGCGATCTCATTAGTTTTGGGACGCAAATGATAAATCCCGAACGTTCAGGAATTTTTAGCGTCCTTAATTAAGTATGTAAAAGGGAAAGTTTGGAAACCTTGTGTATTCGTACACATTTTGCAAGTAGGTGCATATAGCACAAACTTTACTATATACTATCGCACTACACGTCTCTCTCGATATATGCTTGCAGACTGTGCTACTCCCTCCGTCCAGGTCAATAAGTCATCTTTGGTTGTGCACTGTGACCAAGAAGGAGGGAAGACTTATACACCTAGACGAAGGGAGTACTACTATTACTTATGTACGTGCAAATGCACGTTTTAACATTACGATGCGGTTTTTGTAAAAGTACAAAAACAGCACTAGTCAAGCTTGTGAAACGAGTCAATGCAAAACAAATGCAAAAATGCCCGTTTGATTGTTTAATTTTAGCTTCCTTCTCTGTGGTTATTTCTCTGTCGTACTTTGTACGGAGTATCTCACTGGTTCGAAAGGCATGCAAATTCCCAAACCGCTTCCTACACCCTGTATCGAATTTTTTGCCTAACAAGTTGTGCCGTGCAATTGGAATTCCAACTTGAGTACTACTAGTAGTAGGAGTACCAGGGGCATGTTCTTTTAGGCTTCTAGATTAGTAATCCCATAACTACTACCTCTGTCCTGGTTTATTGGTCCCCATTGTAATCTGTGTCAAATTTTGATCATAAATTTAACTAATGAAATGTTAGTGCATGTCACATGCACTACTCCATCCGTCTAGGTGAGTAAGTCATCTTAGGCTGCGCACCGTGACCAAGGAGGAGGAGAAAACGAGAAACATTAATGTTTATTTGCTAATTAATAGTATTGCATGCAATGAACTAACCACTGCATGTCGTGTTTGATATCTCAAGTCATTAAAAGCATGCACACTCTTTATCTCTTATTGGTTGATATGTCAAGAAACAAGAAACGCGGTACAAGTTAATGCACCGCGCCTAAGTGTTTTGGGATTATTTGGTTTTCGTAAGATGACTTACACACCTAGACAGAGGGATTACAATGGTGAGGAATAAACCAGTTAAATCTTTCGTCAAAATATAGCACAAATTACAATGGTGAGGAATAAACCAGGACGGAGTAGTAGTTTAGAAGCCCAAATAAATGAGTGAGGCACCTTATTGTTACTCTCCACTGTGACTAGTCTTGTGGGAAAAGCTGGGGAAGCCGCCAAAAGAACTGGCCCTAGGAGTAGTAGCTAGGGATCGAGTGTGCGAGATGAACCGGAGAAAGTAAATGCAAAGAGATGAAATGCAAAAAAGACGGAGGGATGTGATGGTTGCTTGTCCGTTTATTTTACCAGGCCACTTATTACTGGGAGTGGTTGGGTTTTGTGATATGAAGGCTTTACTGCCACGCCACGAGCGGGGTGAGAGGTGAGACTCCCGTGCAGCGCCGCCCTCTACACTTGTACTACATCGGTCGTGATTTATTAGTCCCCCATTGAATTTGACTGAATATTTAACTGACAAAATGTTAGTGCATGTCAACAAAAACTATATCGTTGGATTCGTATTTGAACATAGTTTTGAACGATGTAATTTTAGGTGACATGCATCAACATTTATCATACTATATATAATGTTAGTTCAATTTTTGGTCGTACTAATCTATAGTAGTAAGGTGCCCGTGCATTACACCGAAGAGTGAAATGCATTGATCGGGGAGTTGTTTATTTTGACAAAGGATGTGGGGGTCATCTCATGTGTAACGGGTATCGATAGGTTTCTTCGGATATTTTTTCATCTCTAGAGCTCACAAACATCCGGGTGAAATAGATAAAAAGGTATCTTTTGCAAACAAAAGCGTTCAACTGTTCAACCTGCATCCAAAACTTGTGAAGAAATAACACTTATTGTGCTTTGCAAGAAATGATCCTTAAGAATTAGTTTTTGAGTATCGATTGTTATACATGTTGGCTACAGATGACATGGCACTTTCTTATAGTCAACAGTTGGCTATACTATTAAGTAATATTAACCATGCCCTTATACACCTAGACGGAGGGATTAAATCTGGATGACTTGCAAGCGAGCAGAGGAGATGTAAGAAATGGTTCATCGTAAGTCTTTCACCAGTACTGTAGTAAAAATTCATACATGGAAGATTCTAGACTAAACCATAAATGGATACACTTTTATTCATGCGCGATACTCCAATAGAGCAAGATCCTTCATGGAAGTCTCCACATGCTTAGACAGCAGATTACATTGAGCGAAGACTAATGATCAACATTTAACTTGATAATGCGTATGTCCAGGTGAACCTCCTTGGAGTCCCCGTGCACCGCGTCGGCGGGTAAAGGATGCCATGGGTTTTCCAAGTCCACATTGGCGGGATAGTCCCAGCTCCCCAGAGTCCAAGTCCGTTCGATGAGGCCGGTGTCGCCGCCCACGCGACCCGGAGGGGTAGTAACACTGACCACGCACCCATACATCGGCCTCGTGTCAGTGTCAGCATCAGCGGCGTCGCCCCTGACACACATTACAGAGACGGGGCGGCAGCCTGCGCGGGCCTCGTCGGTGCCCATGATCAAGAGGAAGACGCTGCGGTCCTCCTCCGAGACTAGCAGGCGGCGGTGATCCTCCAGCGACTCCGGCATGGTGAACGGGTAGCACGTCTCGTACTTGATGTTCTCCGCCAAGGGCCAGCAGTGACCGCTGCACGCATCCGTGAGGTGATGCACCATGTCCGCCGGCGAGCCACAAAACGGCATCGGGCACTCACAGCAGTGGACGAAGGGCTCCTTGGAGGCATCGACCAGGCCTTCCATGAAACGGGAGTGGCTGTAGGGGACGTTGCGCCAGTTGAATATATGAGAAAGTTACTACGAGATTTAATCCGAATAAGCACAAAATAAATCATGACGGCTATAACAGAGATGAAACTAATCATGTGGACTAGCATAGTAGTAGGATACAGAGTAGAAACATGAATTCTACCACAATTTCGAACAGGAAGGACAGAAACACATACGGTGCAACGGGAGCAGCATCATTGGCATTGAGGTTGTCGCCCATGTCCAAACACCACGCAGACACATTCTTTTAGCATGGTTCGTAGTCGTTCCATGCTCGGGCATTGAAGTTTGTAACTATTTTAGATTAGAATATACTACTCCTCCGGTGCTAGTAGTAGAGCAGAGTCCTACTCTACTACTCTACTCAAGCAAGTTAGGGCATAGCACTGTAGGGAGTACCAGTACTGTGATCACTCAAGCAAGTTGTCTGGCATCGACATGACTCTACGTTGCTGGTATGTGTCTCGTAAGTCAAGCGGCGTGATGTAGTCATCATCACCTGTCCACTTCTCGCAGCACATATTCGCTTCTCCATCTTTGTCCGCACATAATCTCGTCCAATCTTCCATCCCCGCTAAGGCGCCTCCCCCCTCGTCCGAAACCCAAGCACTAACAATGGCAGAACCGAGCAGCGTCCGCCGAAAGAGTGGCTGGAATTCGCTCTCCACAAAGGTAATCAAGCTCATTGTTTCGCGTGTGGACAATCTCAGTACCATGTCGCTCGCTGCGTGCTCGTCGGGGTTGTACCGTTTACTCAAAGCCCTCAGGCCAAAGCTTTTTAAGCCAGCTCCTTGCTTGTTGATGCCGCCTGATCTTCAGAAACAACGTGTCACGCAGCATAACGATCGTAGGGTGGCGAGCATCAACCCCCTTGACTGCGATCCGATCCCTGTTAGCGTCAACTACATTAATGGTATGTACTGGGTCGGCATGAACACGTCTTGGATGGTGCTCGTCGACGGTCGTGACAGCTGGATGCTCGTTGAGGTCTACACCCAGTGATTGATCCCCCTTCCTTCGATTAACATTGCACTGCTTTGGCACCGTGGCCCAGAATACTCGGAATCTTACAGTAGCCAACATGATACCAAGTTTGATTTGCTCAAGATTGTAATCTGCCAAGTGCCCACAAGATTTGCGAATTATAAAGACTTCAGGGTAATTGCGTTCTTCAACCACGGCCTCGCCTATTTGACAGGTCACTGCGATAAGTGGATAAATCTGCACATCCATCGCAGGATCATACATCCTCCATGGTTCTCTGATGCCATTGAACACAAGGGCTTCATTTACGCTGTCGACTCCTTCTATGGCTGGACGTATTGCTGGCCTACTCCAGTCATCGCTACAAACGGCTGTTACAACAGTATGTTACTTTCCTATGATATCATGATGGCTTGCTTATATTATTGTCAACATTTGCTGAAAAAATATTCATGCTCATAACATGCTATTCTTGAGATTGACTAAATCAAGAGCCCTTTTTTATTTGACTCCAACTTGATATGATGTTGTAGGCCGCCTGGTGTCCCTACCCTTCCTAATCCCAGAAGCTTTCAAAGAAAAGCGGCATGGCAGTTGCAGGTGGTTCCTGGCTCGATCAGATGACAGTGAAAGATTGATGATCGTTGCACGTACCGGACGTGTTGTTTCGCGGAATACAATCACAGTCACTGCAAGGTCTTTGAGCAGGATCCCAGCTTCTCTGGGCCTTCAGGAATTTTTGACTAGAGGCTGGTAAGTAGCCTAGGTACACGCTCTATGTTTGTCGGACTGAATTATCCGATTAACCAGGAGATAACCGATGGCAAGGATCATGATGGCAACGCAGTTTCGTTCATCAGGCAAAACTGTGTGTACACAGCGTACCATGCGTCTCTGCATGCACCATACCCTGATATGTGCCGCCATGCTCTACAACCCAAAGTAGGAGGGAGGGTCGCAAGTATCAGGCTTCAACCTGTTGACTGGAGTTTCCCCCGTCAGGCACCCATCTGGTTCAAGTCGTCAGCCAATCTCCACAGCTTAATAAATAGTAACGTCTAACTGAGCCAGTTAGTTAGATGCGTACACTTGGTGTAGTAGGATCTTTATTTAGTTTGATGCATACACTTGTTCTTTTTTGGTAGCCCTTTTGTAATGATGGCTGATGTTTGGTTTGTAAGAGAGAGCTGCGTCTTCACTCTTCTGGCCTGCTTACTGCTTTTGTTGCACCCTCAACCCTGGTTGCTGCTGCTCTATTTTCAATGTACAATCAGTAGTATATTTCGTCTATTGGTTGAATAAATGTGTTGTTAGAACGACAAACACAATGTTTTGGAAGTCGTTGCACGGTTCGATCCTTTAGTGCCCCGTACCGTACGTAGCGCATACTATTTTTCGTACGGAACACATTTTCCACTTGTTGATAACATGCAACCCACTAATGAAGGCCTAATAGATAAGCCCATATTTAACTGGAAGGGAGGCTCTCACATGAATCCGGCCCAGGTACATGCTCATGGTCCCCTAAACATAAATAAATAAATAAAGCTAAATGCTCATGCACCAGTTCTTTGGGAAAATAGGTAGCCCAGTATTTCTTTTTGAAGAATACCCAAGCTAGGCCTATTTGTTTTCTCCGAATTACTGGGCTGCAAATCTTTCAAGACGAGGAGGGATGCATTCCAGCCTGGCTTAAGAGTATGGTCAATGTCTGTTAAAAGTAATATCAAAAGGAGTTGAAAATTCCAAAAAAAAAATATAGCAAATGGGATATAAGTTTCTTTTTTGTTTTTGTTCTTCACTGATATTTTATACGTATTTCATTGGAATTAACATGACATAGTACTAATTTATTTTTAAATTTGTTTTAGTATGGCTATTAATTTTTGGATTAAGACTATTTCGTCCCCAACAAAAATTTGCGAATTTTCAAAATTTCCCACATATTTAGTTAATTTTTTGACCCTGGTACTGACCAGAAAATGGCCAGCAATTCTAAAAATGGAAAACGGGCTGCAATAAATTCCATATGAATTAGAAAATGAGTAAAAATTATAAAAATAATAGCAAATGGGCTATACACACCACGGATTTCGAGGCTGACTTGTTTACGAAGGCTTTATCAGTGAACACACGATTTTAGCAGCAGTGATTGTTGGATGTCCATCCAACGGCCGACGTGCTTCTCCAATCTCTGATCTTCCTGCTCCAGCCGCTCAAACAAGCGCCAGCGAGACTGCCTGCTCCCTCCTCCCCGCGGCCGGCTCTGATGTCGCGTAGGCCTCACCGCCCCACCGTACTCCCATCGTTGGCCTAGCCATCCCTCTACTCACCCACACCTGCTGTTATTCTCCGGCGATGGCAGATGAACCAGTAAACCCTCGTACAGTCGTAGTCCCCTCCGCGTGGGAAACAACTGCCGAGTCTTCCCTGCCTCCGTGTCGTTCCCTTCCTAGGCCTCGTTGTCGTCCACCGCCCTAGTGCTCTCGGTGCGGCCTAGTCAACGTGGTCATGACCGACATGCATCTGAAGTGGACTGTACGTGGAGAGGCCGACAGCTGGGTCCACGGCTGCACGCAAGGAAATGCCTCCTTATTACGCGCAAAATAATGATTCATCCACCTGACATCAGGGACCCACCGAAAGGGCCTCTGTATTTCGCGAAAAAAACGTTACCGCCGCTGACAACTCGGACCCACCAGCTATATCTTCGCACGCAAGGAAGTGCCTCCTTATTACGCACAAAAAAATGAATACTCCCCCTGTTAGCGGGGACCCAGTATAGTGGCAGGCTGACTTGTGGGCCTACTGGCTTTGTCAACTTAGTCAATACGCACGATTCTAGCTCCAGTGACCGTATGATGTCCATCCAACGGCTGTAGTGCTTCTTCAACCTCTGGTCTTCTTGCTCTAGCTGCCCAAACTAGCGCCGGTCGTGCCTCGTGCTCCTGCCTCCCGTGGCCGGCTGCGATGCGGCGGAGGCCTCACCGCCCCTACTACTCGCACCATTGGCCAGGCCATCCCTCTACTCACCCACACCCCCTGTTATTCTGCGGTGACGGCAGCCTCACACCGCAGCGAACCAGTGAACCCTCATACTCCTCTACGCGTGGGCATCCACTGCCGCGTCTTCCCCGGCTCTGCATCGTCCCCTTCCTAGGCCTCGCCGTCACCCACCCCCTGGTGCTCTCGGCGCAGCATGGTCAATGTGGTCAAGGAACGGCTTCCATCGGACGTGGGTTGTACGTGGAGAGGCTGGCAGCTGGGTACACGACCGCAGCAAGGAAGTGCCTCCTTATTACGTGCAAAATAATTATTCCTCCACCTGACAACGGGGACCCACCGGACGGGCCACCATATTTCGTGAAAAAAATGTTTCCCCACTGACTGTTGGGACCCACCAGCTACATCTTCGCATGCAAGGAAGTGCCTGATAGTCGGGACCCACCTGGTCGAAGCGTACGTAGCATTGTCATTCTGGTCGCGAGCGTGTACGTACATATATACTGGTGGATGTAGAGGCGTGCACATGTCGTAGTAGAGGCGCGCACGTAGCATGTACACGTACGTACAACGGCCAGGGTGCAAGAAAGAAAATACGGCCACGTATGTGTACATACGGCGGGGTCTCGAACGCCTACTCGCGCATACGTACGGCTAGGGCTCGTGTACATGGCTGGGTCGGAACGGAGGAACAGCGTCGTCGTCGTGTTCATGGGGAGGCAACGGAATGCGTCGTGTTCATGGGGAGGCAACGGAATGCGTCGTGTTCACGGGGAGGCAACGGAATGCGTCGTGTTCATGGGGAGGCAACGGAATGTGTCGTGTTCATTGGGAGGCAACAGAACGCGTGCGAGCCAACCGGCTGGGTCGGAACGGAATGCGTGGTCGTGTTCATTGGGAGGGCTTGGATGGAACAGGCGATGGAAACGAGGCCTGGCGTACCGCAAAATGGAGGAAACGGGCCTCCTACGTTCAGAACGGGGTTCTGTTGATCGGGAGGGGTGTGGCGTACCGCAAAACGGAGGAAACGGCCTCCTACGGTCGAAACGGGGGTCCTGTTGATCGGGAGAGGTGTGGCGTACCGCAAAACAAACGAAACGGACCTCCTACGGTCGAAACAGGGTCCTGTTGATCGGGAGGGGTGTGGCGTACTGCAAAACGGACGAAACGGACCTCCTACGGTCGAAACGGGGGTCCTGTTCATCGGGAGGGGTGTGGCGTACCGCAAAACGGGAGTCCACGGGATACTGTTCATCTCCACCGTCGACCTCCTCCAGCCTCCACGGGCTACCGTCGACCTCCTCCAGCCTCCATGGGCTCCTATTCATCCAGCCTCCACCGCGCGCTACTCCACCGGCTACTGTTCAACCACCCCTCCACAGGCACCCCTCCACCGTCTACTGTTCATCCAGCCCTCCACACCACGGGGTCCTGTTCAACCACCCCTCCACCGTCTACTATTCATCCAACCCTCCACACCACGGGGTCCTGTTCATCCAGAGGCAACACCACTGCTCATTGTTCATCCACCCCCCCCCCCCCCCCGCAACGCTCATTGTTCATCCAATCGATCGGCTTCAGTTAGCAGCAGTAGCGAAGGAATCGCTCGATCAGGTTCAGTTAAGAGCCATCGATCCATCACTCGGGTTCAGTAACATGTAGCCTGCAGTGCAATCGCTCGGGTCCAGTTAGAGCCCAATGCCTCGCTCGAGTTCAGTTAGAGCCAACGCCTCGCACACATGCGCATACGTGTACGAGAGAAACGCGCATCGCTCGGCCCCGACCTCCCACCGTAACCGGGAACTCCCTGAAATTTTCCTCCCCCTCGCTTCTACCACAGTTATTTCCGTCATGGACGGCCCAAAGAATGTCATGCAGCTGCGTCTCCGGCCCGCCCAGGATGAAAAGCCCATTTTCTATCATGACTTTTTGTCATAGAAGTAGGAGCCCACCACATCTATGATGATACCTGGTTTTGTCACAATTATCGTCATAGAAGTGTCATATGTATGACAAGATTTTTTTCCGTTCGGCCCAAAATGTCATGCATGTGTCTTTTTTGTAGTGTAATGCATAACCCCAAAACGATAGTGGTAAATCGGTAAGAGACATCATAGATTGCACTATATCAAATAAAGTACGGTTATGACATTCGGACACACCATTACGCTGTGGTGTTCCAGGTGGCATGATTTTATGAAACTATTCCACATTGTTTTATTTGAATGCCAAACTCGTAACTCAAATATTCGCGTATGCAATCAGATCGTAGAAACTTTTATTTTCTTGTTACGATGATTTTCTACTTCACTCTGAAATTCTTTGAACTTTTCAAATGTTTCAGACTTATGTTTCTTCAAGTAGATATACCCATATCTGCTTAAATCATCTATGAAGGTCAGAAAATAATGATACCCGCCGGGAGCCTCAACACTCATCGGACCTCATACATTAGTATGTATTATATCCAATAAGTCAGTTGCTCGCTCCATTGTTCTGGAGAACAGAGTCTTAATCATCTTTGCCCATGAGGCATGGTTCGCAAGCATCAACTGATTCATAATCAAGTGATTCCAAAAGCCCATCAGCAAGGATTTTCTTCATGCACTTTACACCAATATGACCTAAATGGCAGTGCCACAAATAAGTTGCACTATCATTATTAACTTTGCATCTTTTGGCTTCAATATTATGAATATGTGTGTCACTACGATCGAGATCCAACGAACCATTTTCATTGGGTGTAAGACCATAGAAGGTTTTATTCATCTAAACAGAACAACAATTATTCTCTAACTTAAATGAATAACAGTATTGCAATAAAAATGATCAAATCATCTTCATGCTCAACGGAAACACCAAATAACATTTATTTAGGTTTAACACTGATCCCGAAAGTATAGGGAGTGTGCGATGATGATCATATCAATCTTGGAACCACTTCCAACACACATCGTCACTTCACCCTTAACTAGTCTCTGTTCATTCTGCAACTCCCGTTTCGAGTTACTAATCTCAGAAACTGAACTAGTATCAAATACTGATGGGTTGCTATAAACACTAGTAAAGTACACATCAATAACATGTATAACAAATATACCTTTGTTCACTTTGCCATCCTTCTTATCCGCCAAGTACTTGGGGCAGTTCTGCTTCCAGTGACCAGTCCCTTTGCAGTAGAAGCACTTAGTATCAGTCTTAGGTCTAGACTTGGGCTTCTTCACTTGAGCAGCAACTTGCTTGCTGTTCTTTTTGAAGTTCCCCTTCTTCCCTTTTCCCTTTTCTTGAAACTAGTGGTCTTGTCAATCATCAACACTTGATGCTTTTCTTGATTCCTACCTTCGTCGATTTCAGCATCGGGAAGAACTTGGGAATCGTTTCCGTTATCCCTTACATATTATAGTTCATCACGAAGTTCCAGTAACTTGGTGATAGTGACTAGAGAACTCTGTCAATCACTATCTTATCTGGAATATTAACTCCCACTTGATTCAAGTGATTGTAGTACTCAGACATTCTGAGCACATGCTCACTAGCTGAGCCATTCTCCTCCATCTTGTAGGCAAAGTGTTTGTCAAAGGTCTCATACCTTTCGACATGGGCATGAGTCTGAAATACTAATTTCAACTCTTGGAACATGTCATATTTTCCGTGGCGTTCAAAACATATTTGAAGCCCTGATTCTAAGTCGTAAAGCATGGTGCACTAGACTATCAAGTAGTCATCATATCGAGCTCGCCAAACGTTCACAACGTTTGTATCTGCTCCTGCAATCGGTCTGTCACCTAGCGGTGCATCAAGGACATAATTCTTCTGTGCAGCAATGAGAATAATCCCTAGATCACGGATCCAATCCGCATCATTGCTACTATCATCTTTCAACTTAGTTCTTCTCTAGGAACATATCAAAATAAAAGGGGAGCTACATCGCGAGCTATTGATCTACAACATAGTTAGGCAAATACTATCAGGACTAAGTTCATGATAAATTAAAGTTCAATTAATCATATTACTTAAGAACTCTCACTTAGATAGACATCCCTCTAGTCATCTAAATGATCACGTGATCCAAATCAACTAAACCATGTCCGATCATCACGTGAGATGGAGTAGTTTCCAATGGTGAACATCACTATGTTGATCATATCTACCATATGATTCACACTCGACCTTTCGGTCTCCAGTGTCCCGAGGCCATACCTGCATATGCTAGGCTCGTCAAGTTTAACCTGAGTATTCCGCATGTACAACTGTTTTGCACCCGTTGTATTTGAACGTAGAGCTTATCACACCCGATCATCACGTGGTGTCTCGGCACAAAGAACTTTCGCAACGGTGCATACTCAGGGAGAACACTTATACCTTGAAATTTAGTGAGAGATCATCTTATAATGCTACCGTCGATCTAAGCAAAATAAGATGTATAAAAGATAAACATCACATGCAATCAATATAAGTGATATGATATGGCCATCATCATCTTGTGCTTGTGATCTCCATCTTCGAAGCACCGTCATGATCACCATCGTCACCGGTGCGACACCTTGATCTCCATCGTAGCATCGTTGTCTTCTCGCCAACTTATGCTTCTACGACTATCACTACCGCTTAGTGATAAAGTAAAGCATTACAGGGCGATTGCATTGCATACAATAAAGCGACAACCATACGGCTCCTGCCAGTTGCTGATAACTCGGTTACAAAACATGATCATCTCATACAATAAAATATAGCATCATGTCTTGACCATATCACATCACAACATGCCCTGCAAAAACAAGTTAGACGTCCTCTACTTTGTTGTTGCAAGTTTTACGTGGTTGCTACGGGTTGAGCAAGAACCGTTCTTACCTACGCATCAAAACCACAATGATAGTTCGTCAAGTTAGTGTTGTTTTAACCTTCTCAAGGACCGGGCGTAGCCACACTCGGTTCAACTAAAGTTGGAGAAACTGACACCTGCCAGCCACCTATGTGCAAAGCACGTCGGTAGAACCAGTCTCGCGTAAGCGTACGCATAATGTCGGTCCGGGCCGCTTAATCCAACAATACCGCCGAACCAAAGTATGACATGCTGGTAAGCAGTATGACTTGTATCGCCCACAACTCACTTGTGGTCTACTCATGCATATAACATCTACGCATAAAACCAGGCTCGGATGCCACTGTCGGGGAACGTAGTAATTTCAAAAAAAATCCTACGCACACACAGGATCATGGTGATGCATAGCAACAAGAGGGGAGAGTATGTCTACGTACCCTTGTAGACCGAATGCGGAAGCGTTAGAACAACACGGTTGATGTAGTCGTACGTCTTCACGATCCGACCGATCCAAGTACCGAACGCACGGCACCTCTGAGTTCTGCACACGTTCAGCACGATGACGTCCTCGCCTTCTTGATCTAGCAAGACGGGTGAAGTAGTAGATGAGTTCCGGCAGCACAACGGCATGGTGACGGTGTTGGTGAAGAACAATCTCTGCAGGGCTTCGCCTAAGCACTACGAAAACTATGACGGAGGATAAACTAGAGGGGGCGGGGTTGCCAGCACATGGCTTGGTGTTTCATGATGTGTCTTTGGTGCTAGCCCTGCCCCTCTATTTTTATGTTGAGCCCCGGGGTCGAAACTTGGAGCAAAAGCCTCCTCAAAGTCGGTTTTGCCCGAAAGGCAAGAGTCCCACTCAGACTCCAGGACCAAACGCCACAATCCTTGGCGTTTGGCCTAGACGCCATGGGCCTCGGCGTCTGGCCCAGGGCGAGACGCCAGGGTCTCCAGCGTTTGGCCCCCTGGCCTCCGCAAAACTCCTTTTGCACCAACTTATAGCCCCGTGGGCCTGACCCCTTGGCCTAACCATATCATCCAATATATGAATCTTTACCTCCGGGCCATTTCGGAGCTCCTCGTCATGTTCGTGATCTCATCCGGGACTCCGAACAACATTCGGTCACCAACATACATAACTCATGTAATACTATATCGTCAATGAACGTTAAGCGTGCGGACCCTACGGGTTTGAGAACTATGTAGACATGACCGAGACACTTCTCTGGTCAATAACCAATAGCAGAACCTAGATGCCCATATTGGCTCCTAAATATTCTATGAAGATCTTTATCGGTCAAACCGCATAACAACATACGTTTGTTCCCTTTGTCATCGGTATGTTACTTGCCCAAGATTCGATCATCGGTATCTCAATACCTAGTTCAATCTCGTTACCGGCAATCTCTTTAATTGTTTTGTAATACATCATCCCGCAACTAACTCATTAGTTACAATGCTTGCAAGGCTTATAGTTATGTGCATTACCGAGTGGGCCCAGAGATACCTCTCCTACAATCGGAGTGACAAATCCTAATCTCGAAATACACCAACCCAACAAGAACCTTTGGAGACACCTTTAGAGCACCTTTATAATCACCCAGTTATGTTGTGACATTTGGTAGCACACAAAGTGTTCCTCCGGTAAACAGGAGTTGCATAATCTCATAGTCATAGGAACATGTATAAGTCATGAAGAAAGCAATAGCAACAAACTAAATGATCAAGTGCTAAGCTAACGGAATGGGTCAAGTCAATCACATCATTCTCCAATGATGTGATCCCGTTAATCAAATGACAACTCATGTCTATGGCTAGGAAACTTAACCATCTTTGATTCAACGAGCTAGTCAAGTAGAGGCATACTAGTGACACTCTGTTTGTCTATGTATTCACACATGTACTAAGTTTCCGGTTAATACAATTCTAGCATGAATAATAAACATTTATCATGATATAAGGAAATATAAATAACAACTTTATTATTGCCTCTAGGGCATATTTCCTTCAGTCCCTCATGACGGGAGAGACGGATGCTCGCCGCCTCCGGTGGAAGAACGCCAAGGTGCTCTGGCTAGCAATAGAGCGGCCGGAGTGCAAGGCGAAGGAGGCAGCGATGCAGGAGGCTCGAGTCGCCAATTTGAAGCGGGAGCTGGACAGGGCGGTCTGTCGGATGAAGGGTGTGAGAGTCCTGGATTAGGGGGTCTCCGGACAGCCGGACTATCTCCATTGGCCGGACTGTTGGACTATGAAGATACAAGATTGAAGACTTCGTCTCGTGTACGGATGGGACTCTACTTGGCGTGGAAGGCAAGCTAGGCAATACGTATATGGATATCTCCTCCTTTGTAACTGACCTTGTGTAACCCTAACCCTCTCCGGTGTCTATATACACCGAAGGGTTTTAGTCCGTAGGATAACAATCACAACATACAATCATACTGTAGGCTAGCTTCTAGGGTTTAGCCTCTCTGATCTCGTGGTAGATCTACTCTTATAACACCCATATCATCAATATCAATCAAGCAGGACGTAGGGTTTTACCTCCATCAAGAGGGCCCGAACCTGGGTAAAACTTCGTGTCCCCTGCCTTCTGTTACCATCCGGCCTAGACGCATAGTTCGGGACCCCCTACCCGAGATCCGCCGGTTTTGACACCGACATTGGTGCTTTCACTAAGAGTTCCTCTATGTCGTCGCCGTTAGGCTTGATGGCTCCTACTATCATCGATAGCGATGCGGTCCAGGGTGAGACTTTTCTCCCCGGATAGATCTTTGTATTCGGCGGCTTTGCACTGCGGGCTAATTCGCTTGGCCATATGGAACATATTGAAAGCTACGCCCCTGGCCATCAGGTCAGATTTGGAAGTTTGAATTACACGGCCAATATCCGTGGGGACTTGATCTTCGACAGATTCGAGCCACAGCCGGGCGCGCTGCACTGTCACGATGGGTATGACCTAGCTCTGCCACCGGACGGTACTCCAGAGGCCGCACCCGCATCAGCTCCGATCCTTAGCTCAGAGCCAACTGCGTCAATCAAGGACGAGTGGCTAGACACCGCCTCAGGGGCTGCAGTCTCAATGGCGATCGAGCCAAAGACCAGTATAATTCTCCGCACAGCCCGTGACTCCAAGGTGCCGGACTCTCTTCCGGACCCCGAACCATCCGTGCCCCTGCCAATCGAATCTGAGTGGGCACCGATCATGGAATTCACCGCTGCGGATATCTTTCAGCACTCGCCCTTCGGCGACATTCTGAATTCACTAAGGTCTCTCTCTTTGTCAGGAGAGCCCTGGCCGGAGTATGGCCAACAGGATGGGGACGCGGACGACGAAGAAATTCGACGCCCACCCACCACCCACTTTGTAGCCATTGTCGATGATTTAACCGACATGCTCGACTTCAACTCCGAAGACATCGACGGTATGGACGATGATGTAGGAGACGAACATGAACCAGCACCTACAGGGCACTGGACAGCCACCTCGTCGTATGACATATACATGGTGGATACACTCAATGAAGGCAATGGCGACGAGATAACAGAGGATGACCCATCCAAGAAGCAACCCAAGCGCCGACGTCAGCGGCGCCGCTCTAAGTCCCACCAAAGAAAAAGTGGTGATACTGGCACAGGAGATAATAACACTCCGGATAGCGCCGAAGACAACAACAATCCCCTCCAGCAGGATTTAGAGCAGGAGGATGAAGGAGCCAGCTCTCCCGAGAGAGCAGCTGGCGGAGAGGAGGAGGATGACAATTACATGCCCCCTCCGAAGACGAGGCAAGCCTCGGCGACGATGAATTCGTCGTACCAGAGGATCCCGTCGAACAAGAGCGCTTCAAGCGCAGGCTTATGGCCATGGCAAATAGCCTAAAGAAAAAGCAGCGGCAGCTTCAAGCTGATCAAGATCTGCTAACTGACAAATGGACTGAAGTCCTCACGGCCGAGCAATATAAACTCGAGCGCCCCTCCAAGAGTTATCCAAGGCGCAGGTTGCTTCCCCGACTGGAGGAAGAAGCGTACGAAACGGCTGATCGGCCACCTCGTGGCCGCGATAGAGAGGCATTCCAGCCAAAAGCTCAGCCTCCACCCCAACGCCATTCAAATAAAAAGGCATGGGGAGATATGCCAGACCTGCGAGAGATATTGGAGGACAAAGCAAAGCATTCAAGATCGATCTACGGATCATGAGGGTGCACCACTCTACGAGACGACAAACGTCACGCCGGATACAGTAAAAGCAAATCCGGCCGGGCTGAACACAACGGGCAGGACCCATTCGAGCTGCGTCATGATATAGCCTAATACAGAGGCGCCGCACACCACCTATGCTTCACAGACGAAGTAATGGAACATCAATTCCCAGAAGGTTTCAAACCTGTCAACATTGAATCATATGACGACACTACAGACCCCGCAGTATGGATTGAGGACTTCCTCCTCCACATCCACATGGCTTGCGGTGATGACTTACATGCCATTAAGTACCTCCCACTAAAACTCAAAGGACCAACGTGGCATTGGCTTAATAGCTTGCCAGCGGACTCCATTAGTTGTTGGGAAGATCTGGAAGCCGCATTCCTCGACAACTTTCAGGGCACTTATGTGCGACCACCAGACGCCGATAACTTGAGCCACATAATTCAGCAGCCAGAAGAGTCGGCCAGGCAATTCTGGACTCGGTTCCTTACAAAGAAAAATCAAATCGTCGACTGTCCGGATGCGGAGGCCTTAGTGGCTTTCAAGCACAACATCCAAGACGAGTGGCTAGCCCGGCACCTTGGTCAGGAAAAGCCAAAATCTATGGCAGCCCTCACGACGCTCATGACCCGCTTTTGTGCGGGAGAAGACAGCTGGTTGGCTCGCAGTAATAACATATCAAAGAACCATGGTACCTCAGATACCAAGGACAGCAATAGCAGGTCACGTCGCAACAAGCATAAGCACCGCATTAACGGCGAAAGTACCGAGGATACGACAGTCAATGCCGGATTCAAAGGCTCTAAACCCGGCCAGCGGAAAAAGTCATTCAAACAAAGTACGCCGGGTCCGTCTAGCTTGGACCGTATACTCGATTGCTCGTGTCAAATACACGGCACCCCAGACAAGCCAGCCAATCACACCAACAGGAATTGTTGGGTGTTCAAGCAGGCCGGCAAGTTAATTGCCAAAAACAAGGACAAGGGGCCGCATAGCGATGACGAGGAAGAACCCCGGCAGCCGCACACTGGAGGACAGAAGAGGTTTCCCCCGCAAGTGCGGACGTTGAACATGATATACGCAACCCACATCCCCAAGAGGGAGCGGAAGCGTGCGCTCAGGGACGTATATGCGTTGGAGCCAGTGCCCCAAAGTTCAACCCTTGATCCTCCTGTCCGACCACCTTCGATCGCAGGGACCACCCCACTAGTATCCGTCACGGCGGATTCGCCGCACTGGTCCTAGACCCAATCATCGACGGATTTCACCTCACTCGAGTCCTTATGGACGGCGGCAGTAGCCTGAACCTGCTTTATCAATACACAGTGCGCAAAATGGGTATAGACCCCTCAAGGATCAAACCCACAAAGACGACCTTTAAGGGCGTCATTCCAGGCGTAGAGGCCCACTGCACAGGCTCAATTACACTGGAAGTGGTCTTCGGATCCCCGGATAACTTCCGAAGCGAAGAGTTAATCTTCGATATAGTCCCGTTCCACAGTGGCTATCACGCGCTGCTTGGACAAACCACATTCGCTAGATTCAATGCGGTACCACATTATGCATACCTCAAGCTCAAGATGCCAGGACCTCGCGGAGTTATTACAGTCAATGGAAACACAGAGCGCTCTCTCCGAACAGAAGAGCACACCGCGGCCCTCGTAGCAGAAGCGCAAAGCAGCCTCTCAAGGCAATCCACCAGTTCGGTGTTTCAAAGCCCGGACACCTTCAAGCGCGCTCGGGGCAATCAGCAAATAGACCGCTTGGCGCGATCTGAGCTCGCGTAGCAATACGGCGGCCACCCCAATCCCAGCCCAACAGCGTTGTTCGTGTCACGCGTACATAATTACACATTAAAAATACCATGGGCACAGGTGGGGAGGGGGGCACAACTACGGCACGCCCCAAAACGCGGCCTAAACCGCACCAGGGGCTTCCCGTTTGGTTATTTTTCTTTTTCTTTCAGGACTCCAATCTCTGGAAACACTGTCCGACAGCTTTATTGCCGAACACATGATACAACAACCAAGGAGGCCGACAACTACGGAATACCCAGGTGGATTACAGATTTCATATAATTCCTCAGCTCGCCCTTGGAAGAGACATAGTCCTACTCTTTTTGCCTATTACACCATCTATATCACTCTGCTTAAATGCAATTTTTTTATATACAATGCATGACATTACGACTATTATCGCATTTTTGTTATATGTATACATATCTATGTGTTCATTAATGACGCCTAGCAACCGTACACTCTGGTACGGCCAATGCACCAGGGGCTTACGTACCCACAATATGGTGTGAAAAGTCCGAACACTTTCACAAGTGCGGCACCCTGAACTTATAGCATTATATGCATCAGCTCCGAATCATGTCTTTGGTCAAATGTTGGGTTTGCGCGGCTCCTATGTTTTGGTACCTTACGTTCCGCTCTATCGGCTAAGGTAGCGCTAGGAGAACTACTGCGATTGTGCCCCGGTTCTGCCGGGCCGAGCACCTCAGTAGAGAAAGCTAAAACTAACTATCATGATAAGGCGAGAGACTAGTCGCTGTTCGGCGAGGTTTTTCGAGTCCCTAAAGACTTATGCCGCTTAGGGCGAGGGGCCGGCTCCGTCCGGCTTACAGGCGTGTATCGCGCCCCGAATTAGGTCTTCCGAATACCAGGGGCTTCGCCGAAATTTAAAATTATAGAATTCTATGGCTAAGTGAGAGTGATGAAGCATTATTAGTCCGGCTGCCTTGTTCGTTGTGCTGAGCACCTCCCTCGAAGGACCCAAACATGGGAACAAGAGTGCTCAGGCTTATCCCGAACACCCCGACACTCGTGGCATGGGAGCAGAAGCCGAGGACTAGCCATCTCTCAGATTGGATAAACAGCCAAACAGAAGGTAATATTTTAAATTCACACAAGCGTTGCATAGCGAATACGATACAAGTTTTCATACATACAGGACAAAACGAGCAAGTCTCATTCAAATATTACATTTTTCGAACACTCATCCGCGATAAGATGGGCGCCTGGCAGAACACCCTCGTAGTACATCTCGGGGTGGCAGTGCTTCTTGCCCTCCGGCGGCCCCTCCTTGATCAGCTTCACGGCGTCTAGCTTGACCCACCGCGTTTTTACACGGGCGAAGGCCCGGCGTGCACCTTCAATGCAGACGGATCGCTTGACGACCTCCAGCCGTGGACAGGCATCCACAAGTCGCCTCACCAGGCCGAAGAAGCTGTTCGGAAGGGCGTCGCCAGGCGACAACCGAACTATGAAGCCCTTCATGGCTTGATCGGCCGCCTTATGTAGCTCGGCCATCTGCTTCAGCTGGTCGCTCATTGGCACCGGATGTTCGGCCTCAGCATACTGAGACCAGAACAGCTTCTCCGTCGAGCTTCCGTCCTCGGCCTGGTAGAATAGTGCGGCATCGGACACACTGCGGGGCAAATCTGTGAATGCTCCTGAAGAGCTTCGGATTCGGGTAAGTAATCGGTAATTCACCTTTGCATGCTTGCTTTGCATATAGAAAGCCTTACCCACCGCTATCTTCTTCATCGCGTCGATCTCCTGAAGGGCCTTCTGGGCCTCGGCACTCTTCGCGCTCTCACGGGCCGCGGCAAGCTCAGACTCTCTCGTCTTCAAGTCAAGCTCCAACGCCTCGTGCTTTGTCACGAGAGCATGGAGCTCTTGTTGCACCTCACCCACCCGAGCCTCGTGCCTCTATCGCTCGGTGCGCTCCTGGGCCGCCTTTTCTTCGGCCTAGGACAATGCTTGCTTCAGGGTCGCCACCTCGGTCGTGGCCCCTGGCAAACATACAATGATCCTGTCATTTAGCAATCGCGTCCTTTTTCTCATCTACAGACGGGGTATTACTTACCCTTGTTCTCCTTGAGCTGCCTCTTAGCAAGGCCGAGCTCTTTCTGGGACCCCTCGAGGGCCTCCTTTAGTATGGCGACCTCCGCAGTTAGTGCGGTGGACGCCAGCAGCGAAGCCTGCATATGCATATTGACATACTTATATTAGACTCCTGCGATATTATTTGATCCTCTGTCCGGCTTTTCTTTGTGAACACCGAACAAAGCATCAGGGGCTACTGTCTATGCGGTAATACTTCTACTACATTTTAAAACACTTACCTCGAAGCCGGTTAGAAGGCTAGCACAGGCTTCAGTCAATCCGCTCTTGGCGGACTGAACCTTCTGGATCACCACACTCATGATAGTGCGGTGCTCCTCCTCGATGGAAGCGCTGCGAAGCGCTTCCAACATAGTGCCTGGCGCCTCTGGATGGACAGAGGTCACCGGCACAGGCGTCTCACCCTCCTTAGAAGGGGACCGCCTGCCCGAGCTCGGAACCGTTGGAGGGTCCGGCGCAGTGTTCGGCTGAGGGCCGAAGTCGGAGCTCTCGGGGACCCCGTCCCCTCGGCTCCCAGAGTCCGGAAGGTCGCCTTGAGGCGCCTCCGGGACTGTCCCCCTCGATCTGGTGCCTCTTGAGACAACACCTTGGTGTCGTCGGCTGGATGAGGGGAGGTGGCGGTCGGGACTGGATCGCTATCCATGTCCGACGAGCCCAGGGAGCCGAGGATACCTTGATATTGGCTCGGGGCGGCCTGTACAATTGAGTTAAGCGTTAGGGAAAGCAATGCGACAAAGGAATCCTATGGGTTACTTTGGTATCCGAACACTTACGATCTCCCCTGGGGCTTGGCCCTGGGCAACCACTCGTCTTCACTTTCGTCGGCGGCGGTGGAGCTGTCTGGAAGGAGCGTCCTTCCCTTCTTGGACCCTTCGGCCTCCCCAGTTGGGGCGGCCTTCCTTTTCTTGTCTCGCCCAGTCGGTGGGGGAGCCTCTTCTTCCTCTTCCTCGTCTTCAGGGGAAGAGTGCGCCACAGAGTCATCGGACGGTGAGTCCGACGACGCCTGGCGTCGGGAACTCTTTCGAGCTCCCTTGGCCTTCTTGGCCTTCTCCGGCACCTTATAAGGGGCTGGAGTCAGCATCTTCATCAAAAAGAGCGTCTGCGGGGCCTTCGGGCAAGGGAGCCGGACAGTCGATCTGTCCAGCCATCTTCTGCCAGTCCTGTCAAAGTTACGGGAGTTTAGATCCCGCATAGAGCCAGTCTATATAGAAAACAAATATCCTGTAAAAGGTAAAACAACTTACCGCACTGGCGTGGCGCTTCGCGCTGAATCTGCGATCCTCAGTAATGGGGGGAGGGACCGCGGCGCCCTTGAACAGCACCCTCCAGGCATCTTCATGAGTCGTGTCAAAGAGCCTGTTCAGAGTTCGGTGCTGCACCGGATTGAACTCCCACAAGGTAAACTCCTGTTGTTGGCACGGGAGTATCCGACGAACGAGCATAACCTGGACTATGTTGACAAGCTTGAGCTTCTTATCCACCATGTTCTGAATACATGACTGGAGTCCGATCAGCTCTTTTGAATTACCCCCGGACAGGCCCTTCTCTTTCCAGGAGGTGAGCCGCATGGGGATGCCAGATCGGAACTCGGGGGCCGCTACCCATGCGGGGTCGCGCGGCTCGGTGATATAGAACCACCCCGATTGCCACCCCTTTATGGTATCCACGAAGGTGCCCTCGAGCCATGTGATGTTGGGCATCTTGCCCACCATGGCGCCTCCGCATTCCGCCTGGCGGCCGCTCACTACCTTCGGCTTGACATTGAAGGTCTTCAGCCATAAGCCGAAGCGGGGCTTGATGCGGAGGAAGGCCTCGCACATGACGATAAACGCCGAGATGTTGAGGATGAAGTTTGGGGCCAGATCTTGGAAATCCAGGACGTAATAAAACATGAGCCCCCGGACGAAGGGATGGAGAGGGAATCCTAGTCCGCGGAGGAAATGGGTGAGGAATACCACCCTCTCATGGGGCTCGGGGGTGGGGATGAGGTGTCCCTCATCTGGGAGCCGGTGCGCGATGTCGTCGTGCAGGTATCCGGCTCTCCTCAGTTTCTTGACGTCTCCCTCCGTGACGGAGGAGACCATCCACTTGCCTCCCGCTCCGGACATGGTTGGAGAAGGTTGAGATGGAAGTGAGAGCTTGGGCACTAGAGCTCGAGTGTGCGGGAGCGGATGAGCAGAGGAGGAAGAAGGCGTGGATAGAAAGGTGAATCCTTATCCCTTTATATGGGTGGACAAAATTAAGCGTCCCCACTTGCCTGGTAAAACTCGCTTATCCCCCAAGTGCCGCAATTGATGGCGCGGTTGGGTTACCCACGCCCGTATTGATGAGAATCCCGTAATAAGGGGACACGATCTCTGCTTTGACAAGACATGTCAAAAAACTGCCTCGTGTTATGTGTGGGGCTGGTTAAGAGAAACGGTTCGAATAATTGTCGGGCCATGACGTAACGTCATGCTGCCAAAACAAGCTAGCAAATTGGATCTGCAAAAACATTATTCTCTCTACGGTGGAATGTGGAACTTGTTTTGCAGGGTCGGACGCTATCCTCGTATTCAAATCCTTCTGTGATGTATTCGGAGAAGGAACCCGCCTTGCAATGTCGAAGACAACTGCGCGCCGGACTCATCGTCATTGAAGCTTGGTTCAGGGGCTACTATGGGAGTCCTGGATTAGGGGGTCTCCGCACAGCCGGACTATCTCCATTGGCCGGACTGTTGGACTATGAAGATACAAGATTGAAGACTTCGTCTCGTGTCCGGATGGGACTCTACTTGGCGTGGAAGGCAAGCTAGGAAATACGTATATGGATATCTCCTCCTTTGTAACCGACCTTGTGTAACCCTAACCCTCTCCGGTGTCTATATAAACCGAAGGGTTTTAGTCCGTAGGACAACAATCACAACATACAATCATACCGTAGGCTAGCTTCTAGGGTTTAGCCTCTCTGATCTCGTGGTAGATCTACTCTTGTAACACCCATATCATCAATATCAATCAAGCAGGACGTAGGGTTTTACCTCCATCAAGAGGGCCCGAACCTGGGTAAAACTTCGTGTCCCCTGCCTCCTGTTACCATCCGGTCTAGACGCACAGTTCGGGACCCCCTACCCGAGATCCGCCGGTTTTGACACCGACAATGGGGCTCATCGTCCTCTCCGACTCCGACAACGATAGCTACACCTCCTTCGATGACGACCAAGACCCTCCACCAGCCGCGGACGTCTACAGCTACGCCGGCGATCCGAAGGGCAAAGACCCGACGAGGAAGTGGTGATCCTGCCCCCTCATATGTTTATATCGTTTATATTTGTAGAAGTTTAAGAACTTGTCCGATGACGAACTAAGATGATTTTTGGATGTTTCAAAGTTTGTTAAAATCTGTTTGCGGTCGATGTTATGTTCGTTTGTAGCTGATTTTTGTTGTCCGTTATTTGATTACGTAGAGTAGCTCATCGTTGTATGTTTAGTATGGATATAAGGTGTCGGATACGAAATACTCGGTTGCACAGTGGCAAATATGAGGCGTGCCTGTTCAATGTTCACGGACCCGCCCGGACGCTTGATGTTCCGGATTTGCCCATCACCGCTGTAGATGCTCTAAGGAGGTGTGCCTAGCAAGACTGCGAGGTCTTGCCCGGCTGTCCCGAGGCCCTTTCATCGAAGCAGAGTGCCCCCGCCCTATGGCCTCAAAGTAACTACGTCACTATCCTTTTTGTTAGGCCAACTCCACCGCGCAACCCCATTCTGTCTGACCCCGTTCGTTTGGGGTAAACGGGACAAACGAGGCGGCCCAGCGCGCGACGGCCCGGACCCATCTGGTCCGTTTTGTGTCCGGGCTGACTCATTTCGAGCACAAACTTGCGCAGGGTTTGGGCCGCGGCGGACACCAAACAGACGCGTGCCTCGTCCGCGTCGGGGCCGCGTGGCAGACGGCCACCTACCTCGCACCCGCCCACATCAATGCGCACACGTGGGCGGCCCCGTCTGTCATCCGCCCAGGCGAATGGTCGCGGTCCTTCTTAAATGGGAACCCGTGGACCGGTCGTCGTCCACACTGCTCCATTCCACCCCGCGGCCTCCTCGAACCCCGACAACACCAAAAAACCCAAACCCTAGCCTTGAGCTCGCCGGCCGGCCAGCCGCAGCCATGGGGCTATGGAACTACGGCCGCAAAGGCAAGTACGACCGCGAGGCTGGCTCCTCGTCGGGACGCCGTCGCGGCTCCGTGGAGGAGGAGCCCGCATCGCCACCGCGTTGGGCCCCCGCCCCGCCCGCGTTCTCCATCGCTCCCACGACCGCCGGCGAGCGCGATCGGCACTACATCGAGGCGGCCATATACCGCCGTTATTGGGAGAAGAGGACGTCGCTACCCTGGAGCGACGTCCACCTCCCCAACAGATGGCACTTGTCGGTCGACCGCGTGCCGATCCCGCTGAGCGGCCGTGCGCGCCGTCAGGAGATCGAGCGCCGCCGCCGCCTCCTCCCGGACGACCTCTACTATGACGAGAGGTACGCTCCCGACTCGCCCCTGTGCGACACTTGGTTCCAAGATGAGCACGGCATGCGGCAGGCGTCCTTCTTCGCCGACACATCGACGGGGCCACGGTGGCCATGGCGGCCACGTGAGCATCGAGCGGCTGCTCCCCAGACGCGCGGGCGTACGTGGGTGCGCGGCCTCACGCCCACGCCGTCGCCGTCGCCATCTCCATCGCCACCACCACCTCCTCGCATGACAGTGGAGGAGGAGGCCCGTCTCATGGCGCATGTCATGGAGGACTCCATGCGCACGCACGACGAGCGCCAATGGGAGGGCCTCGAGGAGATGGCGGCCCTCTTCGCGGCCAGCGACGTCGCCATCCCCGAGCTGGAGATGGTGGCGAAGGAGGAGGTGGTGGAGGACCCGCCGGTGGCCGCGTTCCACCCGGGCCTGGTGGGCCAGGGGTGGAGCTGGTCGTGCATGACAGAGAAGATGGCGGCCGCCGTGGGGGTCGTGTACTGGTGCCCCACGCCGCCGCGGTCACCGGAGCGGGAAGCCTCGCCGCGGGGGGAGGTGGTGCAGGCACCTGCCACCTTCCACCACGCCGCCCCCGTGCACCAAGGACCGCCGGCCCACCTGTGGACGTCGCCGGACTCCGTTCACCTCGTCAGCGACGACGACGGCCACTGAAGACGGCGACGGCCACGACATGGACGGGTGCGGCAGGAGCGCACGGGCGGCTTTTTATTTATTTTGTTTTTATGTTAATTATGGAACTGGGCCGTTTAAGTGGACCGTGAAACTGGGCCGTTTTGTGGCAGTTAAAAACTGGGCCGTTTTTAACTGCGTTTATTGCATTTTATTTAAGTTTTTTTATCACGCCCATCCCAGACATGATTTAGGGTGCGACCGCGCGTTGGGCACACCCACGATCCAACGAACAGAGACAAACATGAGCGAACCCATTGCCACATCAAAAGGACAAAATCCGGGCAAATCAGATATCCGTTTGAGGTCGTGGCGTAGAGTTGGCCTTACAGTCGACAAAAGCGTGGAGGCAAATGCGTGCTGGCCTCGAGCCCAAAACTCCCTTCTTCAATACAGCATTTTTACTTTTATACAATAATCAAAAGAACCCCACAAAACCACAGTCCCATACCCTGCGCCGCCGACGTATGGGGCCTACCACGTGCTATGCCATCCCGCTCACACAGCAAAACCCCAACATTTGAAAAAACAAAATACTCCCGCGTGCGCGACGCGAAAACGGGAAAGAAATCCCGCTGATTTCCCCCCCAAAAAATTGCCTCCCCGCCTCCTCTTCCCCAGCGGGAGTGCGGAACCGCCGTCACCACGTCCCCAGCGGGCAGGCAGTTGCCAAAATTTGGGCGAGGGACGCGACCGCGCGCAGCGCAGGCGAGGGAAAGGAAAGGAAAGGAAGCCCGGCCGAAAAGGCTCCGCGGCCGCCAGAAACTCAAACGACGCCCCTCCCCGCCCCCCAAAATTTCGCTGCCGCCTTCTCCCCTCCCTTAAATCCATCCCCCGATTTGTTCATCCCGCCGCCCCCATTGCCATTGCCAATCCGCCCACCACCACGACATCGCGCCGCACATCGCCCGGGGAGCCCGAGACAGCGGTTGCGCTCCGGCCATGTCGTCCGCGGTCGTCCGCCGCGCGCGCTCGCGGTCCTCGCCGGGGCGCTTCGACTCGACGCGGCGCACGCGGCCGCGGGTGGAGGAGGAGGAGGAGCGGCCGGCGGTCCGCGAGGAGGAGAAGGCCGACGTGGTGTCCGCGCTGCCCGACGACATGCTGCTCGAGGTCTTCAGGCGGCTGCCGCCGCCGACGGGCGCCGTCCGCTGCGGGGCGGTGTGCCGGCGCTGGCGCCGCGTCGTGTCCCGCGCGCCCGGCCTCCCCGCCCCGCCCCGCCACTTCGGCTTCTTCCGCAACCACGGCCCGTCCGCGCTGCCGCCGTTCGTCCCCACTGCGGGCGTCCCGCTCGGCCTCGGCTTCCTCCCCGTGTCGCCCGCCTGCGGCGTCATCCTCGTCGACTGCCGCGGCCACCGCCTCCTCCTGCGCGAGCTCGGCGGCCATCTCGCGACGGAACTCAACCTCCTCGTCTGCAACCCGCTGGAGAAGGCGTTCGTTCGGCTGCCGCCCCTCCCCACCGCCGGTCACACGGTGTTCTGCCACACCATCGTCCCGGGGGAAGGAGCCGAGTTCCGCGTCCTCGTCGTGCTCTTCGGTGCGACCTCCCCCAACTTCTATGTTCTCATCTACTCTTCTGCCACCTCTGCCTGGGAGGTCGCCGCCGGCGCGCTGAAGCGGCCCCTGAAGCCCCACCGAGGCCCTACAGCCGTCGTCGGGGACATGGTGTACATGCTACCGGCCGATGACAACCCCAAATACATTCTGGCTGTCAACACGGCCAAGATGACCATGTCTGGGGTGCCGCTCCCCAACGCCGAGATGCCCCTGTACACCGGCAACAACTGGATCGGCAAGGCGGAGGACGGCCGCCTCTGCTTCTTGGTGATCCGGGAGCACCTGCTTCTGGCGAAATGGGTGCTTGAAGCGCCCAGGACGTGGACGCCGCAGGAGCCGGTGGCATTGCGGCCGCTGATGACCCCAGCCACGGCGGGGGACCTCCATGGCATGAAGCTCTCGGCCAGGATCGGCGACCAGCTAAGCAACGGGTGCAAGCTTGTGAGCTTCGGTGGGTTCTGCGAGGGCACCGGGACATTGTTCTTCATCATGGCTGACTGGGTGGTTTCGCTTGACATCAAGACGTTGAAGATGGAGAGGCTATGGCACAACGACGACGAGCGGAGGCCCCTCGGCGATCTCTACCCCTACGAGATGGTGGCGTGGCCGCCGGCGCTCAAGGACCTGGTGAAGCCTCCGGTGAATGCATAGCGTGGCACTGCGTGCTGATTACTGTAGCGTGTGTTTTGGTGGTGTCAGTGAGAAGGGAATTGCTATGTTCAGTATTACTGTCGAGTTTGTACTTTTGGATTGAATTGTTGTAAAGATAATGATATTTGTGGTTGCAGTTAGAACTGCTATAATATCGACGATCCAACGAAATTGCTTCTAGATTCGTTCTGTTTCAGTTACCACTGCACTAATATTTCATTACCAAACGAATTGCGCAATTAGCGCTGCGGTAATTGATCATCAAATGAATTGCTTGTAAATTTCTCAGTAGCGTTATTATTGCAGTTACATAACCGAAAAAATATGCTTTCACTGTTGCACATTCAAATTTCTACACCGAACATTTATCATTTTGACTACTTACGCAGGAGCAAATTGCACAAACCATCAAACATTGGTGTTGATCTTGAAAAGACCAAGGCCTCCTTTGGTTCATAGGATAGAAATGTTGTAGGAATAGGAAAATCATAGGAAGTGAAATGATAGGAATTTTTCCATTAAGTCTTAATTAATGTTTTTTTTCCTTCAAAATGTGAATGATTGATTCCTATCCTATATAAGAATAGGAATCCATTCCTATAAATCAAAGGGCCTCAAAGAAAATTTTTCTATGCAAATTCTATCTTATAGAAATCCTATGATATTCCTACAAGGCTGAAGTATTCTATTGGCACACTTTTCAATCTATTTTGTCTTTTTGAACAATGATAATGAGGTGTTGCTAGTATTGTCAAGCAGCAGGCAGTAACTTCTCCATCTTCGAGGTTCCTCACCTTTCTACTCTGCTGTGTAGAAAGTAGACTGGAGAAGGCAAGATCGATACTAGTGCTCCTTCCGATTCATACTATTAAATAATGTATTGCTGTAGCATGTCTTGTTCTATGTGGATTAAAGCGAGTACTATATCTTGATGGTTTATTGGTCTTTTTCGTATCTCGTGCCAAATATTTTATTATGAATTTAACTAACATAATATGGATGCATGTTACTAAAATTTATATCGTTAGATTCGTATTTAAACCTAGTTTCTAATTTTTTATGACACATATTAACATTTTTTATTTAAATATAAGATTAAAAGTTAGAACAAAATACAAAAGAGACCAATTAATCAAGACGGAAATAGAATACTGTTGCTTGTTGGGCCATAAACGATACACTGTACTACTTGTGTAGTCATATTGACTTCTTTCCTGTGATACAGACAAGCACAAGGAACTGCTCTAGGCTCCAGCTATCTATAAGATTTAAATAAAACTGGCATGACTACACACCTTCAGCAATGAACAACATAGCATGGGTAGGAGCAAGTGTCGCACCACTGCTGGATTAAGTATATCGAAATTGGCACCACTGCTGGATTAAGCATATCGAAATTGCTCTGCACACGATCTTTCATGCACGATTTGTGCACAACACTCTTTTCAAGCCACACAGATTTAAAAAGGAGGAAATTCAATGGTGTACATGACCAGTCGTCTGTGGATCGTGTGTTGTTTTATCGTCTGCGTAGCAGTGCTCTAAGCGTATTGTGAAAATCAGGAACCGACTATCACGTGTAGGCCACCGGGATATTGTTCTTCATCATGGCTGACTGGGGTGGTTTCGCTTGATCTCAAGACGTTCAAGATGAGAGGCTATGGCACAACGACAATGAGAAGCGGCCCATCGGCGACCTGTACCTCTACGAGATGGTGGTGTGGCCGCCGACGCTCAAGAATCTGGTGAAGCCTCCGAGGAATGCATGGTGTGGTACAGCATGGTGATTACTGTAAGGTGTGATTTGGTTGTGTCAGTGAGAAGGGAATTGCTATGTTAACTATTAGTCGAGTTTGTACTTTCGGATATGCTTGAAATGTGATAAAGTTAATGGTATTTGTGGTTGTAGTTAGGACAGCAATAATATCGATGATCCAATGAAATTGCTTTTAGATTCGTTTTGGTTTAGTTAGCACTGCAGTAATATTTCATCATTGAATGAATTGCACAATTAGCACTGCAGTAATTGATCATCAAATAAATTGCTTGTAAATTTCCAAGTAACGCCCCCGCATTCAAATTTCTAAACAGAACATTTATGTTTGACCTCTTCTGCAAGCAAACTAGTACATGAAACCTTTTTTTGTGTTATTAATGCCGATGGTAAAGCAGCATCTCAAACCTTTTTTTTGTGTTAATGCCGATGGTAAAGCAGCATCTCAAAACCCCAACGCGTGACACACTTTAACTCTCTAAGGGCCTCTCTGATTCATAGGATTCTAAAATTGCAAGAACATGAAAAACATAGGATTGGGCTGTTATGCTCATCTCAATCCTACAATTTTTTTGTTCAATTGGTTGTATCTCGGGAAAAGCAAAGGATTCTTTCAAAGCGGATTGAGTCGATGCTAAAGTTTTTATGAAATGTACTAAGTACAAAAGAATCCTAAGGAAAAATTCCCAGTCCCATGAATCAAACAACAAAGATAATAGGAAAAATTCCTATAAACATCATTTGAATGAAAGGAACCCTAAATGTCTTTTTGAACAGTGAATATGATGTGCTACTAGTATTGTCAAGCAGCAGGCAGTGACGTTACAGGACGATAACTTCTCCATCTTCAACGTTCCTGACCTTCCTACTCTGCTGTGCAACAGACAGTAGACTGGATTCATAGGCAAAATCTTACAGGATATGTTGCTTGTTGGACCATGAACGATAAGACAGCGGTCTTCTGTCGAAAGTACACTGTGGTACCTGTGTAGCTATATTGACTTCTTCCTGTGATACGGACAGCCAAGTGTACTACTTCAATCTCGTCAGTCCTACAGTAAGAAAGCATGAGGATGTTCACTGCTCCAGCCTCTAGCACAGGCTACAAGAGTTAAATAAAACTGACATGACTACACAGCCTTACCTGCAAAAAAAGGCTACACAGCCTCAGCAATGAACAACAAAATGTAGAGCCTATGTTTGCCCTAGTACACAACGCGCACGATTTATACTCCCTGCGCTCGCGCTTTCCGAGATCTAAATTTGACCATAAATTTAATCAATGAGACCGACTGTAGTGCGCCTGCGTTTTTCGAGATCTAAATTTGCCGGTAAATTTAGCCAACAAGACCAACTACGGCGGGGGCAAAAATTTAGACACGTACGAACTCACGCTTGTGGATGTCTCTACAGATTGTGCAGTCAAATTTCTAAACAAAACATTTGGACATGGCAGTAGATGAAAACGTTTATTTCCTTTTAAAAAATGTGGATGTATCTATGTATTGTTGCAATAACATTAAAATCAAACTTGAAACTCAGAAGTTTGTTACAAGAAACATGCTAAACGTAAATGAGACCACGTGGAAACTGACTAGGTTGCATAGGTACTTGTAATGGTGGGAGGGTTGTGCTGGAAAATGAAATGTGTACAACCACGTGGAAAAAGACACGTCTCTTGGAAGATGCATGGGTACTTTTGCACGCTTTAAGATTTCGAGGAGCAAAATTTTAAAATTAGTGGAGCACATGCTCACATGAGGCAAGACACTGCTCCTCATAGATTGGCTTTATATTATGTTCAGAACACATAAATCTCATAAGAATCCAAGTTTTCAGCATGAATAGAATGATTCCTTGGATCCTGCACAGCTCTACGTTTGAAACAAACATTCTAGTAAGTTGTTTAACAATATACTATAGTTCTTAGGTTAGCCATATGAGAGTGGTATCATTAATTCATCTTTTAAAGTGTTCCCACACAATCACAATTTGAAGTTATTAGTAGCAGCACATCTTAATGTCAAATTGTTGAGACGAAGGCAAGTCAAAGCTATACTATGCGTTACAAAAGTAAATGGAGAAATACAAAATATTCCTTCATTTATTTCTCTGAGCTGTATTGTGGATTCGCACAGGAACAATGAGACTAAAACCAAAAGAACAACTGAGAAAATAACCATGGTACTTGCGCTCTCAATGTCTTACAAATAAGACGGGCAAGATAAATCAGGGCAAAAGAGGGAACAATCCTTCAATTTTTATACGAAAATTGAAAAAAAGTATTGCACTGTACAGACAAAAATCTAGATGCCACTTGTCAAATTTATCCAAAACAGATTCTGCTGCATAAATGATATATCGTGTATATTTTCAGATTTCTAAATGATGTGCATATCTATGCAAACTTGGAATCACATAGTATTACTATTAACATCAACAGTACTTCAAACAAAAGGGGGGAAGACTTGTATAGGATCAGCAGTTAGGTGAGATCAATGAGATCAAATTTTTTGAAGATAGAAAACATGTTTAAAAATTCTGAAAAAGTTTGGAGACACACATTCATGTGTGATGTACAAGCTCAAAAAGTTTCAGCTCCTAATTCGAACTACACTTAGGACCAAAAGAGACAAAATCAGATGTGAATAGTGTCATGTACTATTCACCACAAAGCTGGCACTATAGATACTCGAATTTGTCTTTTTAGAATCTCTAACTGTAGATCAAGTTTTGAGCTGATCTTTTTTGAACTTGTAGACATACCTCGCAGGTATGTCGTACATTTTTTTCAGAATTTTTTGGATTGTCTAAATATGAAATGTTTGGGCTGATCCCACGATCTCACCTAAAGGGCTGATCCTATACTAGTCTCCCCCAACAAAAGGCACAACACAACATACCTACTGTTCTGCAGCCTTCTCGTCATCCATAGAACTAGGTCTCCATTTTCTATCAAAAGGTCCATAGCTTCTCTGCACAACCGTTTGCTGTCCATTCAGTTTCGTATCAATTATCTGCAGCAACTCTTGCAATCCTGTCCCAGCCACAGCTGAAGTTTTCACATGACAAGTGGATACTGGCTCTGTCAAAGTGCAAGCACTTGTACTTATAGCTTCCGGGCCATTAGACTCTCTAAAACGATCTTCGGGTAACAGTTCAGAGTTCATTGCTTTCATCTCGACAGGCTCAGCAATCGATTCTTCAGATGCCATTTTATCATCATCATTTTCACAACTTTTTTCTGACAGAGACTCTGAATCCACTGTATCATCCAAGGAATCAAAAGACGACTGCTCTGATGACACATCATCTTCAGAGAACAAGTCTTCCTCCTCTTCACCTTCAGTAAGAAAGATCTCGTCTTCAATCCCATCAGTCAGAGCAATATTATCCACAAGATCAATCTGAAAATTTCCCATTAAACAATATATCACAATGCATATAAACCGAAAGTTACCAGGGATATGTAATTATCAAGAGTTAGAACCAACTCAAATCTCGATAGGCACCTTATTCCAAACTTCGATCATATTGTTGATCTTATCCTGTGAAACACCAATTTGCTGCAGTACTTGTAGAACAGTAGAACGATGCTCCTCAAGATCAGGTGCGCTGGAATCCAACACATGCTGCACCAATGCATACAAAGAAAAAAAAAGTAATTTCGACCCTGTTCTGTTATACTCTGAAATAATTTGTATCATACAACTAAAGCAGAACTGACAGTAAACATGCACAGGGCTAAAGTAACACCTATTGATAACATGCAAATAAAATACTTCATCAGATATGTTCAATCGAGAATGGACCTGAAAACAAGCTAACTCCACCTACCACTAACATGTCTGCCTCAGCAACTTCTTCCAGGGTGGCATGAAATGCTTCCACTAGCTGCAAACAGTTAAGTAAAGAGGTTAATAACAAGCTACAAATGGTACAATCTACAGCCCTACAGGCGAGGAGAAAATAGGATCATATAATTTTCCTTTTTAGTTGGGAAGAAGACACTGATGTAGAAAGTGTCAAACAACACGGGAAGATTAAAACCAATTGTTGTTGAAAGCTGGGCCCTATAAATTAAAACCAGTTTCATGGAACTCATGGAAGGTGTAGTGATAATGTCATGTGGAGCCAGTATTATAGACACCCCGGTCAAGCCCAGAAGAAGCCAGGTGCCGAGGCTCCCCCCACCCAACCCCACCGCGCGCGAGCGCTCAGGCGGCAACCACCCACCATAGGTATGCACTTGGGAGCCTAGGCCGTGACAGAGTTATGTAGGATTAAGCGAAGGCCAAAAATAACAACTAGATGGATTTATTGCTGCTCCCTGAATCATGCTACCTGCTTAGCTACTTGGTTACTTGGTTATTCCACCACAATCTGTCGCACATAACAAATATACATTCTATATGATGTAGTCAGAACTGATTCTCCAATCAAAATCCAATCACTAACAAGATTACCTGTACAGGCAAATCTGATATGAAGCCAACGGTATCACTGAGAAGTATTTTTCTCCTGAATGGAGTTTTGACAAAAAAGAGGTTATGCGCTGAGCATGCTCAAACTGCACAATTGCATCAACATATTATAGCAGACAGAAAAATTGCTATGTTACCCTGATGGAAGAATCACACTGCGTAATCGAGGATCTACTGTTGCAAATAATCTGCATTGAATAGGGACATAATTTACCTCTGCATAAATGCTGTATAGTGAATACAGAGTAAAGTTAATTTTCAGCATACCTATCATCACTGTATAGACCAGCTCCAGAAAGTGCACTCACTAGAGTAGATTTTCCCTAATGAAATAGCATCAGCGAACTCACGTCAGGGATAAGCTTAGGTTGTAGAGAACTCAAATATATTTCACATATTAAATAGGTTACGTGGTACTCCCTCCGTCCCAATAAAGTTGTACCAAATCAAAGACACTTATTTTGGGACGGAGGGAGTATTAATCTAGAGTATCAGATGATATAAATATCTAAGATGAAATAAATGAACAAACTGTCATAGTAGATCCACATACAGCATTTGTATATCCGACGACTGCCACAGTTACAAGGTCTTGACCAAATGAGCCACCATGCCTCTTTCGACTCGAACGTTGTATCGCCCTAGTTCGGCGTACATCTTCAATTTGAGCTAACAAGCTTAGACGACGTTCTTGGATTCTGGATGAGATACCGGCAAAAATATGAGAAATTGTTGCATGAACTGATGTGCAGATACTTGTCTATCTACTGTTAGGCACCTCCTGCGTTGTAGTTGAAGTTCCGTTTCACCAGCACCACTCATGAAACCCCGTCCGCCACTTCCTCTCCTAAGAACAGAACAGTGACATGAGCGTTAAATGCCAAGCAAAAGAAATTTTTACTGGAATAATTTCGATAAGTTTGCTAGGGAGAATTTTTCATTCTTAATCTTTTGTGGAACATATTCAGAAGTTTCGTAGAACATTTGTAGAGTTTATGAATTTAGTTGAAAAGTGATCTTCATGCGCTTCTTCAAAAGCAAAACCCTTTTTTCCCAATGGCCAAACACAGAGAAGAGCAAAAGAACAATTCATGGCAGAAGGGAGTTTGCAAGAGTTTAAAGTGGCACAAGGAAAAAAAATATTACACGATGAAGGATGGACTTAACCTCTAATCAGAGCATACAACTGATTAGACCACCATTGTAATTTGAATGGAACATGAATTTGCTCACTTTATTAATACAATGATTCATACTTTGCCATGTCAGTTTGGAAAGATAAAAGACTTGACCTATGAAAATCTAGAGCTTCGCAAGCTTGGCCTATTTATGTCATCAAACAAGACTCACATGACCATCTTTTTGCTCTGAAAGACACATGACACAGAACAAGGGTTTCGACTATTGAGGAGTACATTCGCTAGTTGATAAGGAGGCAAAGCATCTTTTGTACTAGTGCCACAAGCAAAAAAAAAAAGCGACGAGAATTCTATCCCTTTCTATACATCATAAGGTGCTGGCATGATGCTCAATCTACTATGGTTTCAACTGTATTGCAAAAAAGTACTACTCAATAGTCAACAGTTTCTGAAAGCAAGAGCTGATCTTCAAACTGATAAAAATAAAAACTTAAAAAGGCACCAGTCTCCTGCAAGGTATTTCATGGTTTGTCCCTTCTCACAGGCAGATCACTATGAAGTGCTCAAGTACAATATAATCGACCAAATTTTGACAAGTCTCAGGCTCAAAATCAACTGGTGAACGTGCATATACAGTAGCACCACGCAGGAGAAAACTTTCACAAGATTAATTCATAAGATAAAATTAATTATTGACCACAGTAGGATGTAATTAAAAGGAAGCATACCCTCGAGCACTGACAACTTCAGCTTCCCCACTTGCACCAAAAGCTAGTTTTCCACCTGGGCCGCGGACACGGACAAGCCTAGTCTTCATGTACATGAGAGCTGCTAACTCTGACTGTACCAAGCAAGAGACAAAGTGAGATAAGTAAATAAACATCAATATTCGGTTCTTCCCATTAATATTTAATATAATACAAATAACGAGACCCTGTATAGACCCACAAATGATGTGACAGAGTAGCATGCAGTCCAATAGATAGATAAGATGCACCTGTAGCTTTGCTTCCTTTGTTTCAGCATGAGCATTGAATATCTCAATTATAAGGCCCACACGATCTAAAACTGGCTTTCCCCAGGCAACCTACCAACCAAAATATAAGACAAAAAACAAATAAAGCATCAGAAAGTCGGAAATACACATTTCTTGGTAATTTCAAATAAAATTCAACTCAGGAGACTTGCCTCCAAGTTCCTCTGTTGGACCCCAGAGAGGAGCGTATTAACAAAAACTGCATCTAATTCTTCCTGATAGGATCAATGCAAATACCAGGTATTAAGATTTGAAAAACAAAATGAAGAGTACTCCCTCTGTAAAGAAATATAAGATCGTTTAGATCACAAAAGTAGTCCAAACAATATGTTTTACCAAGATTTTTTGCATGCATTATAGAATATGCGACATTTTTGCATGCAGTATAGAAACAAGCAGAAGCATCCAAATACAAAAGCATAGAAAGGAAAAAAATATGGGACACTATGTACAAGAGGCAAGAGAAATGTGCACCTTTTCGTCCAATGCCCTCAGGTAACACTTGATATTATCCACAGTTCCAGGTCCAAAATACGTATCTGGCATGATGAGTTGTGAGTTTAGATAAACATTTGTAGTCCTAAACAAGCCACATCAATAAGAATACCTAAGTGGGAAGACGAATTTCAAATGCTAACAAAAATGGTTCGACATGAGTTCTAAAATAACTACAAACGGGCAATGGTACAAAATTCAAGTCCATATATCGACCTTTATAACTCTTATAAGTGTATGACCCTCTTGCTTACCAATCCAACTCCAGGATATACGTAACTCTTTTTGGCTGTGTATATTAATCTAGAAGCAAAGCTCTTAAGTTTTGTGGAGTAACCCTGCACTTTTCGAAAGGGTTGGCAAAAGCAGATCTCTGCTTAAACCCCAAAAAATAATGATAACTTGCAATTGTATCCTTGCTCTTATGATGAGAACGAGTCTATGAACCCACAGCCTCAACCATCAAAACTGTATGCTCTGCCACTGGAGTTGCCGTGTCACACTGATGTAACTTTAATACACAAATAATACACCAAAATCATAAATATGTAAGAAAGGATATATCACTATGACAAGACTTCAAAATAACAGAACCATTGCATCACAGTGAAATATGTATAGTAACTAAATTCTTGGTGCCAGATTGCAGCTCACACGACTTCCACTTCATACCATATCAAACAGAGATCTAGCAGCTCTGTAGAATGTGTTCCATCACAAAATACGAGCCATTGAAAGCAGCAGCATCCCAATTAGATCAAGACTGGAATGACTAGGCGAAAGCAATGCAGGCATGAGCCATGACCAGCGCCCTGCGTGTACTACCACGGTGTAGCTTAAACAATCGTGGAAGAACAAGCTAAATGTGCCTCCTCCTACCAACACACAATCCCCTATCAGACAACGAGGTAAATTTAAGTAAGCCTAACTGAGCAGTCTAATTCATGCATACTCTGCAGATCTTAAGAATCTGGCCACAATAGTCCCCATAAACATGGAACTGGAACGCGATTCCTATTCGCAGTTGTCAATGCAACTCCAAAGCAAAAACACTCCCACTTGAGCCAAGCAGTAAGCACGGAGAGGTTAGTTGCGTACCAGCATGGTTGCGGCCGCGGGAGGCTGGGTTCTGGACGACGAGGTGCGGCGGCGCGCCCTTGGCGGCGGACTCGGCGTGCTCGAAGCCGTCGCGGGACTCCTCGAGGGAACTGGCGAGGTTGAGCGCCTCGGAGAGCTTGGAGTCGAGGAGGGCGCCACGGCGGAGGCGCGGCTGCACCACCAGCAGGCGCGGCGGGTGCGCGGGGTCGCGAGAGAGCACGAAGAGGCCGCGCATGAGGCCCTCGTCCTCGGGCTCGGGGGGCGGCGCGGTGGGGGACGAGCGCTTGCCGCGGCCGGTGGAGAGGGCGCGGAGGGGAGGCGTCGCCGGGGAGGGCTGGCGGTGCAGGCGGGCGCCGAGGCGCGAGATGGCGGCGCGGAGCATCGCGGGCGGCGCCGGCGGGGGTCCGGGGATGTGGGGGCGGGTCCACCGGTCGGGCGCGGGGTGACGAGAGAGTGCGCGGCTTTTGCTTGTTTTAGCAAGTTCGGTTTGGCTGGATCGGATCCGATGGCACGTGGCGGTCGGCGAGAGGCCGAGGGAGTCGCCACGACGGTGCGCCGTCGGGTCGGCACTCGGCACGGCAAGAGCGGCAGGCGATCGTGCCCTGCTGTGAGCTGTGAAACGCGGAAGGTGTCCGTAGATCGTCGTTGTGCTGGACTTCAACATAGTTTGCGGCTTGCCCAGCTATGATCACCTGCTTTCCAGTTCCTTCCGTCTTAAATCTCCGTCGGCCAAAGTATTCAAACCTAGTTACTATAAAAAAATTTTGCGAACAGTTACTATAATTAAACGACGGCTAACTATGTTGTGAAACTTCAATTGTGCAGCCTTGACCATCGTTGGATGGTTCGTCGGATGAGGAGTATGGAAGCACGGAGCTTGATGAGTTAATGCAAAAGGAGCCATTCGATTCGTCTGAGTCGAACGAAGATGTGGAGATGTTGATGATCATGAGCATCCAAGGGGAAATTGGCAGGGAGGTGGAGCACATTCTGAACTTCGAGGGTATGATTAAAGGGAGAAGAGTTTTGAATCGAGATGGGGTTGTTGGAGCACGACTAATCTTTAAGGACTACTTCCACCCGGACCAACTTTCCCCGAGACATGGTTTTGTTGACACTTCCATATGTGCAAACCGTTGTCTTACGCGTGATAGAGGGAGTGGAGGCACATGTCCTACTTCAAGCTCACCGGGGTAAACAAATCTTCAAGCCTGTCATTGTCCAATCAGATTCTATAAATACCCTGGCCGCTCTTGGAGGATAAACTTTGGTCAGATCGGCCTACGGTCACTTAGACGTTGAGATTAAAACTCTTATGGTCGATCGAGAGTTTGTACCACTTAAAATTACTAGAGATCAAAACAGGGTAGCACATCAACTGGCTTTTTATAGCCGTATCGAGACTTGTACTGCGGTATGGTTGAATTCAAGTTCTCCGTGTTGTGAGGACTTGATGGCTCGAGATTGTATCTCTATCATTACGAAAACTAGAAGAACGCCCGTGCGTTGTAACGGGGCCACATTAACTTTAAGAGTTCAATATTAATCATGTTAATAATACATTTAATATTCTCATACATATCAAGTGACACTGGCGACCTTTTTTGTCAATTTAGCAACGGGCTCAGTTGCAACGGGCTCTTTATACATATCAGACAACTCGCTACTACTTAAACTACAACTATGGCTACCAATATTTTTTTGTCAATTTAGCTCAGCAATAGTGCCTGGCTTAATAGACTGCTTTGCATTCACCCCCTCAGAAGACAGAGAGAACCAACTCAACATGTCAGAAGATTAACAGAAATTTCATTTGTATGGCATGAACATATAGCAGGAGCACCAACACATAGATCAGCAGAGAGCAGAGCACAACATGCACACACTCGGGCCATCTATATCATACACACACAGCAACGCACACACGCATCACGCTGGCATACACATACAGAAAAGCAGGCACACGCGCATCATGCGCATTGGCCGGTGCGACGCACGCAGAGCAAGTACGTACGCACGGAGAGCAAGCTAGCAAGCACGCACGCGTCCAACCCCGCCGCTGCATGCGCTGGCAGAAGGTGAGGCAGCAAGGGAGACTGCACATTGAAGCTGTCCATGCAAGGCTGGAGGTGCTGGGCCGGCGACGGCGGTGTCGGGGCGGTGCTTGATTCGTTCCCGGTGGCGTGGAGCTTGGGGTGGCAACGCGGCGATAGCTAGTGCTCGGGGATGGGGGTTCGGGGCGGGGGCAGTCGACCCGATGGCTGGCGAAGTTAACGGGCTCGGGCGGCTGGAAATTCGGCGGGTGGTGTCGTGGTTCTAACTCTGACAGTGATATAGGGGGGTGTGTATGGAGAGGCTAGATCTCAGCTATTGGGAAGTTGTAAACACACGAGGATTACGAGTTCAGGCCCTTCTCGGAGGAAGTAACAACCCTACGTCTCGGTGCCCGGAGGCGGTCGATTGGATTATGTGTGTATGAATAACAGGGGTGCGAACCCTTCATACTAAGGAGGGGGGTGGCTTATATGGAGTTTGCCGGTCCTCTCCTGCCTTCAGTAATGCAGGGTTTAAGGTACATTTAAGGTTGGGCGTTACCGGTAACGCCCCTGATAAAGTGCTATAATGACCATAAAGACTACTTAATAGCCGACCGTTTGCTTGCGGAGTGACTTTAGGTCTCCTGGCAGTCGAGTGGTTGGCTTCATGGTCGAGTGTCTTGAACCCGTCGAGTGGGATACCTTCAAGTCGATTGAAAGGCGACTTCTTTTAGGGATGTCCTTGGGTAGGGCTCTTTTGGACAGGTCCGTGCCCCTACCCTAGGTACATATCTTCATCATTAGCCCCCGAATGGATCGAGGTTAGAGTGGGGAAAGAGTTGGAGGTCTTTCCGACTGGTTCTTTGGGCTACATGAATGCCTTGTTTTGGCTCAATCGTCACGGATGACGTCATCAACCTCTTTCAGTCGCCTTGATCCATTCCAGGCCTTTCATCGAGTGAATTTCTTCACTTGTGGCATACCGAGTGTCGGCGCGAGTGGGGTCTTTTGTTTTGACAAGTTGTTCTGCGGCTCGCGGATGTCGCGGGATTCGGATTTTGGGAAGCGCGCGGGACGGGAGCGGCCGCAGTAATCGGAAGCGATAAAGCGGAAGCTCCTCGATTTCCGCGCCACCTTTTTCGCCACGTACTGCGTGCGCGTCTGCTGCGGGATTTGACTGGATAGCCTGGGCCTACCAGTCAGCCACTCGGGAGCGGCCTCTTATAAGTCGCCGGCTCGGGGTTTCCAAACAGTGTGCTTTCTTCTTCCTCTCTCCCTTCGCGAGTTCCTCCGCCACCTCCGCTCTCACCCTAGCGCCGCAGGCCCGTGCAAGACTTGCCGGCGACGATGGCGAAGGACAAGACATCCGCTCTGGAGTGCGCGAAGAAGGCGGCGGCGCAAGGGAAAGGGAAGAGGTCTGCTCGGGGCGGATCCTCCTCAAGGTCTGCTCTGCCCCGAGGCTGGATCTAGGGCGATTGGATGCCGTCGGTGATCCGGCAAGAAGATCTCGACGACATGGTCGAGGGGGAGTCATTCCCCACAAAGTTGCGCGTCTCCCGGGGAGAGAGATCGAACCTCAACCCCGCGACGGTGAGTGCGTGCTCCTAGCCACCCATATCGACCGCGGGTTTTCTCTGCCGCCCCATCCTTTTTTCCGGAGCTTCCTGAACTTCTTCGGAGCGCAGCTCCACCACTTCACTCCCAACTCCATCGTATACCTTGCTGCTTTCATTTCCATGTGTGAGGGTTTCTTGGGTTGCCGCCCCCATTGGGGACTCTTCAAGCACATCTTTACCTGCCATTCTCAATCGGTCAAGAAGGCCAAGTCGAGTGACGAAAGGACGCATGTGATCCAGCTGTGCGGGGGCCTGGCGATCCAGACGAGGGGAAAGAGTTGTTTTCCATCTATCACTTTCCCGGAGTCGGTCCGTGGTTGACAGGCGACCTGGTTTTACTGTCAAGACCAGGCGACCCCAGGACAGTCGACTGGTCTTCCCCCTTTCTCTCTCGACTGAGCTGAAAAACCTGCTTCTTTGAAAGTGACGCCGGAAGAAAAGGCCCAAGTCAAAGTGCTGGCTGGTCGAGTGGTTGAGCTTGTCCGTGAGGGCGTGACTGGTATGGACTTGCTGGAGGTCTTCCTCCGGAGGCGCATCCAACCGCTCCAGGCTCGTGACCACCCGATGTGGCTGTACTCGGGTCTCGAGGACACCACTTGGATCCACCCGGAGGAGGTCACTGACGAGATGCTGGAGGGGTGGCTGTCGAGCATCACGGGGAACAAAGACAACCCCCGAGGAGCCAGGAGGGCAATTCCACTCGACAACTCGTATGCCGTGGACCAGGTATGTCTTTATGCTCCCGACTGAGATCTTGTTTTCTTCATTGGTCTTCTTTGAGTTGGCCGATTGACTTTTGTCTTGTCTGTTGTTTTCCAGGCGACTACTGAGATGTACTCGACGCCCAACGGGGCACAGGAGCCGACTGAGGAAGGGGAGGCGAGCGGAGGTGAGAGTGGAGACGATCAAGGCGAGTGGGAGTCCGATGGTGAAGGAGAGGGAGGCGACGACGTCGACTCCAGCGAAGAGGAGGAGGAGGAGGAGGAGGAGGAGGTTGAACCCCCCCACCCGGAGAGGCGATCTAAGCTCACACACGATCCAGCGCGGGAACGTGGCAAGGCGACTGCTCCTGTTGGGCAGTTGTCGAAACACCCTCGGACCTCTTCTCCTACGCCGACTGGGAAGGCTCCCAAGCACCCACGCGCGACGCCGTCCAAGCTGCCCAAGGCTCTGCCCAAGATGAAGATGGATGTCCCTACCATTTCTGGGTAATAACAAAACTTGCTTTCCTTTGTCGACCGTGGACAGATCCTTGGTTGATTCATTGAGCCAACTAACTGACTTTCGAGGTTTGCAGCGCTGCTACTTCCGAGATCTCCGCTAAGGACGACGACCAAGAGATGGAGGATGCTGTTACCTCCAACCCTGGTACGATTACTGACGTTCCGCTTTGAGTCGACTGAACATTTATTGCAACTCTGGTCGATTGAATGTTTTCCTTGTAGCTCCTCCTCATGTTATTGACCTCCCGGATGATGACGACAACGAACCGCTGAGAGTGAGGAGGAACAGGAGGGCGCTAGCTGACAAGGCCCCCCAATCTGCTCCGGCGTCTGAGGCCGTAGCTCGGGATGGTGGGGACACCACTCGGGCTTCTGTGACTTTCGCCATTCCTCTGACGAGTGTGCGGCCCTCGACGTTGACTGCGGATCCGCCTTCGCTTTTTGCCGCGTACCCCGTCCCTGAGGACCAAGCGGCTGCTGCAAAAGAGGCTATACGCCAGGCGGGGATCATGATGGAGCAAGTGAAGGTGGCTCAGGAGGCCAGTCAAGCAGCTTATGACGCAAGTTCGGCTCTTCAGAGTAACGTCCAGGTCAGTCGACTCAACACTTGGTCTGTTACGATATGCTGTTTGAAGAATCTCTTTTCTGGAGATCTTTGTATCTGTACACCCACTGGGTGTGTCTGTCAAGTCTTGGACGAGTGGGGGCACACTAAGTGCACCTACTGGGTGTAGTCCCCGAGACTATGGTGGACTGCTGGCAGTCGACTGTAGTCTTTATATTGTGTTGCTGTAGCTGTATTTCTTCACTCGGTCTGGTCAGGCCATGTCGAATGGAACTGTATCCGGTCGACTGCGGGCAGTCGACTTTTTTTAGTGGGGGCACGCTGAGTGCACCCACTGGGTGTAGTCCCCGAGACTACTGTCGAATGTTTTTGATTCGGCTGTGGTCTTAGAAACGTCATCATTGTCTCTTAGTTACTCGGAAGCAACTTATCTTGGACGTCTGTCGACTGATTTTTCTTTTTACAGAAATCCCGCGAACTTGTAGCTCGCTATACTGAGTTGGAGAATCAGCAGATCCAGCTCAACCTTAACTTGAAGCTTGCTCAAGAGAATTTGAAGAAGGCGCAAGAAGAAGCAAAAGGTATGGCTGGCGAGGTTCTCCATTCTTGACGAGTGATTTTTCTTGTTTGTCCATTCTTGATGTCGATTTCACTCGACGTGCCGCAGATAAACTGGAAGAAGCTCTGAAGAAGAAGGATCAAGATCTTGCAGAAGCACAGAAGGAGGTCTTGAACAAAACGAGGCTTGCTAAGGAGAAACTGGCTTCGGTCGTAACTCTTGAGCAGGAGAACTCCAGACTGAAGACTGCTCTCGAGTTAGCCAATCAAGAGGTCAGTCGACTGAAGAACGACAACGTGGCTCTGCACGACAAGGCAGGTGAGCTGGCGGGGAAGAGGAACGATCTAGAGATTTATCTCGGTGAACTCACCAAGAAGCTGTTCGTCATGCTCGAAGGTAATTACTCTGCTCCAACTATCTTGCAGTTACCAAACTCGTGTAGAGCCACTGTCTGATTCTTGAATCGTCTTTGCAGAATTCTGCCAGAACTTCGAAGAGGAAACCAGTCGAGTGGAGCCAGGCTTGGACCCCACCAATTCTCTCATGAAGGATGAGGCTGCTATGAACGTACTCCGACTGGAGTCTCGTGTTACCAGTGTTGTTGACTACCTTGCTCGACTGAAGGTTGCGATGTCGCGGATCGACACATCACTCTGGCCTGGGACGATGCTTCAGAACGACCTCGAGTCTCTCATGGCTCGACTGAATGAAGTCCCGGGTCGAGTGGCGGAATGGAAGAAGTCTTCTGCTAGATGTGGTGCTGATGTCGCTCTGTCTTTGGTCCGCGTCCATTTCAAGGAGGCGCGAGAAGAAAAGCTGGCTGCCCTCCAAGTCGCCAATACCCGGAAGCACAACTTTCAAGACTTCATGGAGACCTTCATCGCTGCTGCCACTCGTCACAGACGGGATCGACTTGGACGAGTTCGTCGCCCCTTCCAGTCCTCCTCCTGAGGAATGAAAAACTTTCATGCTTCACTTAAATTTGCCTCGGAATGCCGAGTGGATTTGTAACCGTTAAACTCTGCCGAGCCGAGGGCTTGAGTACTTTGATCTGAGGTCTGGGACCTTTTAGGATTTATCTGAACTTGATTTCTCTTTGAATATCTTCATGGTTTGATCCATCGAGTGGAACTCGATCTTCACTCGGAATAACCTTGTATTTGCGGCGCAACTCTGAAGGAGAAGGTAGCAGTCGACTTGCGCCTCGTCGTCCTTGTGGATTGGGTTGTGTCCTGTACTTAGGCGAGCATTGGGCCGCAGCTAAGTCCCCGAGTGGGAGGTTTGCTCTCACTCGATAGGGTTTTTAAACACTTAGGCGAGCGCTGGGCTGCAGCTAAGCCCCCGAGTGGGAGGTTTGCTCTTGCTCGGTAGGATTTTTAAACACTTAGGCGAGCGCTGGGCTGCAGTTAAGCCCCCGAGTGGGAGGTTTGCTCTCCACTCGGTAGGGTTTTTAAATACTTAGGCGAGCACTGGGCTGCAGCTAAGCCCCCGAGTGGGAGGTTTGCTCTCACTCGGTAGGACTTTTAAACACTTAGGCGAGCGCGGGGCTGCAGCTAAGCCCCCGAGTGGGAGGTTTGCTCTCACTCAGTAGGATTTTTAAACACTTAGGCGAGCGCGGGGCTGCAGCTAAGCCCCCGAGTGGGAGGTTTGCTCTCCACTCGGTAGGATTTTTCGAACTTAGGCGAGTGTCTGACTGCAGCTAAGTCTCTAAGTGGGAGAACTTAGGCGAGTACTGGACTGCAGCTAAGCCCCCGAGTGGGAGGACTGCTCTCCACTCGGTAGGATTTTTAAACACTTAGGCGAGCACGGGGCTGCAGCTAAGCCCCCGAGTGGGAGGTTTGCTCTCCACTCGGTAGGATTTTTCGAACTTAGGCGAGTGTCTGACTGCAGCTAAGTCTCTAAGTGGGAGAACTTAGGCGAGTACTGGACTGCAGCTAAGCCCCCGAGTGGGAGGACTGCTCTCCACTCGGTAGGATTTTTCAAACTTAGGCGAGTGCTGGACTGCAGCTAAGCCCCCGAGTGGGAGAACTTAGGCGAGTACTGGACTGCAGCTAAGCCCTCGAGTGGGAGGATCGCTCTCCACTCGGTAGGATTTTTCAAACTTAGGCGAGTGCCTAACTGCAGCTAAGTCTCTAAGTGGGAGAACTTAGGCGAGTACTGGACTGCAGCTAAGCCCCCGAGTGGTAGGACTGCTCTCCACTCGGTAGGATTTTTCAAACTTAGGCGAGTGCCTGACTGCAGCTAAGTCTCTAAGTGGGAGAACTTAGGCGAGTACTGGACTGCAGCTAAGCCCCCGAGTGGGAGGACTGCTCTCCACTCGGTAGGATTTTTGAACACTTAGGCAAGCACTGGGCTGCAGCTAAGCCCCCGAGTGGGAGTCTGGCTCTCCACTCGGTAGGATTTTTGAACACTTAGGAAAGCACTGGGCTGCAGCTAAGCCCCCGAGTGGGAGTCTGGCTCTCCACTCGGTAGGATTTTTCAAGCTTAGGCGAAATGGATTCGCAGCTAAGTCACCCGCTGGGGGATTTCGTATGTAAACAAAAGTGACAGCAATTATTGGAACACTCTTGTCTTTGATAAAAATGTACTGCAGAATTTTTTTTCTTATTACATCTCGTCCGAGGGAGAACTCAAGTGTAAAAGGGGCGGAGCAGTTCCGCATTCCAAGCTCGTGGCTCATCGATCTGACGATCAACATTGTAGAGGTGATACGCTCCATTGTGGAGGACTCTGGTGACGATGAAGGGGCCTTCCCAAGTAGGAGCAAGCTTGTGTGGTTTCTGTTGATCCACTCGGAGGACCAAATCTCCTTCTTGGAAGGCTCGACTCTTCACATTCCTGGCGTGGAATCGACGCAAGTCTTGCTGGTAAATGGTCGATCTGACCATGGCCATCTCCCTCTCTTCTTCTAGGAGGTCGACTGCGTCTTGCCGGGCTTGTTCTGCTTCATCTTCGGTATAAAGTTCGACTCGGGGTGCATTGTGAAGAAGATCACTTGGCAGAACTACTTCGGCTCCATAAACCAGAAAGAATGGAGTTCTTCCAGTCGACCGGTTCATGGTGGTCCTTAATCCCCACAGAACTGACGGAAGATCGTCGACCCAAGCACCTGCCGCGTGCTTGAGATCATGCATCAGTCGAGGCTTTAGTCCTTTGAGAATCAGACCATTTGCTCTCTCGGCTTGCCCATTCGACTGGGGATGGGCGACCGATGCGTAGTCGACTCGCGTGCCTTGAGAGGCGCAAAAAGCTCTGAACTTGTCCGAATCAAAGTTTGACCCATTGTCAGTGATGATGCTATGCGGGACTCCATATCTGAATGTTAGCCCTCTGACGAAGCTGATAGCAGTGCAAGCATCAAGATTCTTGATGGGCTTAGCTTCAATCCATTTGGTGAACTTGTCGAGTGCTACAAGCACATGAGTGAAACCGCTCCTGCCTGTTCTCAGTGGACCAACCATGTCCAGTCCCCAGACAGCAAAGGGTCAGACGAGTGGAATGGTCTTCAGGGCTGATGCAGGCTTGTGTGACATGTTGGAGTAGAACTGGCACCCTCCACACTTGTCGACTATTTCTTTTGCCATCTCATTTGCTCTTGGCCAGTAAAATCCGGCTCGGTATGCTTTAGCCACAATGGTCCGAGAGGACGCATGGTGACCACAGGTCCCCGAGTGGATATCATCAAGGATTATCTAACCCTCTTCTGGTGTTATGCACTTCTGACCGATTCCAGTCGCGCTTTCTCTATACAACTGTCCCTTTATGACTGTGAAGGCCTTGGATCGGCGGACAATCTGTCAAGCCTCTTCCTCGTCCTCCGGGAGTTCTTTCCTTAGGATATACGCGATGTACGGTATCGTCCAGTCGGGAGTGATTGCCAAGACTTCCATGATTAGGTCGACCACAGCAGGAACTTCGACTTCAGTCGGATCTGTGGCACTTTTCGGCTGCGGGGCTTCTTCTGTAAAAGGATCTTCTTGGACTGACGGCTAGTGAATGTGTTCCAAGAACACGTTGCTGGGAATGGCTTCTCTCTTGGAGCCTATCTTTGCCAAATCGTCAGCTGCCTGATTTTTCAGTCGGGGGATGTGATGAAGCTCTAACCCCTCGAATTTCTTTTCTAGCTTTCTCACTGCATTGCAATAACCAGTCATAGCCGGACTTCTGACGTCCCACTCCTTCATCACCTGATTAACCACCAAATCTGAGTCGCCATAGACCATGAGGCGACGGACGCCGAGTGAAATGGCCATGCGCAACCCATATAAAAGTGCTTCATATTCTGCTTCATTATTGGAGGAATCGAAGTGAATCTGGAGAACATATCTGAGCTTATCCCCTCGGGGGGAGACCAATATGAAGGAAATATGCCCTAGAGGAAATAATAAAGTTATTAATTATTTCCTTATTTCATGATAAATGTTTATTATTCATGCTAGAATTGTATTAACCGGAAACATAATACATGTGTGAATACATAGACAAACTTAGTGTCACTAGTATGCCTCTACTTGACTAGCTCGTTAATCAAAGATGGTTATGTTTCCTAACCATGAACAAGGTGTTGTTATTTGATTAACGAGGTCACATCATTGGTTGAATGATCTGATTGACATGACCCATTCCATTAGCTTAGCACCCGATCGTTTAGTATGTTGCTATTGCTTTCTTCATGACTTATACATGTTCCTATGACTATGAGATTATGCAACTCCCGTTTGCCGGAGGAACACTTTGGGTGCTACCAAACATCACAACGTAACTGGGTGATTATAAAGGAGCATTACAGGTGTCTCCAAAGGTAGATGTTGGGTTGGCATATTTCGAGATTAGGATTTGTCACTCCGATTGTCGGAGAGGTATCTCTGGGCCCTCTCGGTAATGCACATCACATAAGCCTTGCAAGCATTACAACTAATGAGTTAGTTGCAAGATGATGTATTACGGAACGAGTAAAGAGACTTGCCGGTAACGAGATTGAACTAGGTATTGGATACCGACGATCGAATCTCGGGCAAGTAACATACCGATGACAAAGGGAACAACGTATGTTGTTATGCGGTCTGACCGATAAAGATCTTCGTAGAATATGTAGGAGCCAATATGGGCATCCAGGTCCCGCTATTGGTTATTGACCAGAGAGGTGTCTCGGTCATGTCTACATAGTTCTCGAACCCGTAGGGTCCGCACGCTTAACGTTCGTTGACGATATAGTACTATGTGAGTTATGAATGTTGGTGACCGAATGTTGTTCGGAGTCCGGGATGAGATCACGGATATGACGAGGAACTCCGGAATGGTCCGGAGACAAAGTTTGATATATGGGATAATAGTGTTTGGTCACCGGAAGGGTTTCGGAAATCACCGGAAGGGGTTCCGGATGTTTCCCGAAATGTTTGGGTACGAGAACACTTTATTTGGGCCAAAGGGGAAAGCCCACAAGGTTTTTGGAAAGCGCAAAAGGAAGTTTTGCGGAGTCCAGGGGCCAGACGCCAGGGTCCCTGGCGTCTGGGTCCAGACACCAGGAACCCTGGCGTCTGGCCCTGGAGTCCGAGAAGGACTCTTGCCTTTCGGGTGAAACCGACTTTGTGGAGGCTTTTACTCCAAGTTTCGACCCCAGGGCTCAACATATAAATAGAGAGGCAGGGCTAGCACCAAAGACACATCAAGAAACACCAAGCCGTGTGCCGGCAACCCTGTTCCCTCTAGTTTATCCTCCGTCATAGTTTTCGTAGTGTTTAGGTGAAGCCCTGCGGAGATTGTTCTTCACCAACACCGTCACCACGCCGTCGTGCTGCCGGAACTCATCTACTACTTCGCCCCTCTTGCTGGATCGAGAAGGCAAGGACGTCACCGAGCCGTACGTGTGCAGAACTCGGAGGTGCCGTGCTTTCGGTACTTGGATCGGTCGGATCGTGAAGACGTTCGACTACATCAACCGCGTTGATATAACGCTTCCGCTTGCGATCTACAAGGGTACGTAGATCAGACTCTCCCCCTCGTTGCTATGCATCACCATGATCTTGCGTGTGCGTAGGAATTTTTTTGAAATTACTACGTTCCCCAACAGTGGCATCCGAGCCTAGGTTTTATGGTTTGATGTTATATGCACGAGTAGAACACAAGTGAGTTGTGGGCGATACAAGTCATACTGCCTACCAACATGTCATACTTTGGTTCGGCGGTATTGTTGGACGAGACGACCCGGACCAACCTTACGCGTACGCTTATGCGAGACCGGTTCCCTCGACGTGCTTTGCACATAGATGGCTTGCGGGCGACTGTCTCTCCAACTTTAGTTGAACCGAGTGTGGCTACGCCCGGTCCTTGAGAAGATTAAAACGGAGTCTATTTGACAAACTATCGTTGTGGTTTTGATGCGTAGGTGAGATTGGTTCTTACTTAAAGCCCGTAGCAGCCACGTAAAACTTGCAACAACAAAGTAGAGGACGTCTAACTTGTTTTTGCAGGGCATGTTGTGATGTGATATGGTCAAGGCATGATGCTGAATTTTATTGTATGAGATGATCATGTTTTGTAACCAAGTTATCGGCAACTGGCAGGAGCCATATGGTTGTTGCTTTATTGTATGCAATGCAATCGCGATGTAATGCTTTACTTTATCACTAAGCGGTAGCGATAGTCGTGGAAGCATAAGATTGGCGAGACGACAACGATGCTACGATAGAGATCAAGGTGTCGCGCCGGTGACGATGGTGATCATGATGGTGCTTCGGGGATGGAGATCACAAGCACAAGATGATGATGGCCATATCATATCACTTATATTGATTGCATGTGATGTTTATCTTTTTATGCATCTTATCTTGCTTTGATTGACGGTAGCATTATAAGATGATCTCTCACTAAATTATCAAGAAGTGTTCTCCCTGAGTATGCACCGTTGCGAAAGTTCTTCGTGCTGAGACACCACGTGATGATCGAGTGTGATAGGCTCTACGTTCAAATACAACGGGTGCAAAACAGTTGCACACGCGGAATACTCGGGTTATACTTGACGAGCCAAGCATATACAGATATGGCCTTGGAACACGGAGACCGAAAGGTCGAGCGTGAATCATATAGTAGATATGATCAACATAATGATGTTCACCGATGAAACTACTCTATCTCACGTGATGATCGGACATGGTTTAGTTGATTTGGATCACGTGATCACTTAGAGGATTAGAGGGATGTCTATCTAAGTGGGAGTTCTTAAGTAATTTGATTAACTGAACTTAAATTTATCATGAACTTAGTCCTGGTAGTATTTTGCAAATTATGTTGTAGATCAATAGCTCGCGTTGTTGCTTCCCTGTGTTTATATGTTCCTAGAGAAAATTGTGTTGAAAGATGTTAGTAGCAATGATGCGGATTGGATCCGTGATCTGAGGTTTATCCTCATTGCTGCACAGAAGAATTATGTCCTTGATGCACCGCTAGGTGACAGACCTATTACAGGAGCAGATGTAGACGTTATGAACGTTTGGCTAGCTCAATATGATGAGTACTTGATAGTTTAGTGCACCATGCTTAATGGCTTAGAATCGGGACTTCAAAGACGTTTTGAACGTCATGGACCATATGAGATGTTCCAGGAGTTGAAGTTAATATTTCAAGCAAATACCCGAGTTGAGAGATATGAAGTCTCCAACAAGTTCTATAGCTAAAAGATGGAGGAGAATCGCTCAACTAGTGAGCATGTGCTCAGATTGTCTGGGTACTACAATCGCTTGAATCAAGTGGGAGTTAGTCTTCCAGATATGATAGTGATTGACAAAATTCTCTAGTCACCATCACCAAGTTAGTAGAACTTCGTGATGAACTATAATATGCAAGGGATAACGAAAACAACTCCCAAGCTCTTCGTGATGCTGAAATCAACGAAGGTAGAAATCAAGAAAAACATCAAGTGTTGATGGTTGACAAGACCACTAGTTTCAAGAAAAGGGCAAAGGGAAGAAGGGGAACTTCAAGAAGAACGGCAAGCAAGTTACTGCTCAAGTGAAGAAGCCCAAGTCTGATCCTAAGCCTGAGACTAAGTGCTTCTACTGCAAAGGGACTGGTCACTGGAAGCGGAACTACCCCAAGTGAGTGGCAAATAAGAAGGATGGCAAAGTGAACATAAGTATATTTGATATATATGTTATTGATGTGTACTTTACTAGTGTTTATAGCAACCCCTCAGTATTTGATGCTAGTTCACTTGCTAAAGAGTAGTAACTCGAAACGGGAGTTGCAGAATGAACAGAGACTAGTTAAGGGTGAAGTGACGATGTGTGTTGGAAGTGATTCCAAGATTGATATGATCATCATCGCACACTCACTATACTTTCGGGATTAGTGTTGAACCTAAATAAGTGTTATTTGGTGTTTGTGTTGAGCATGAATATGATTTAATCATGTTTATTTTAATACGGTTATTCATTTAAGTAAAAGAATAAATTGTTGTTCTGTTTACATGAATAAAACCTTATATGGTTACACACCCAATGAAAATAGTTCATTGGATCTCGATCTTAGTGATACACATATTCATAATATTGAAACCAAAAGATGCGAAGTTAATAATGATAGTGCAACTTATTTGTGGCACTGCCGTTTAGGTCATATTGGTGTAAAGCGCTTGAAGAAACTCCATGCTGATGGGATTTTGGAATCACTTGATTATGAATCACTTGATGCTTGCGAACCATGCCTTATGGGCAAGATGACTAAAACGCCGTTCTCCGGAACAATGAAGCAAGCAACAGACTTGTTGGAAATCATACATACTGATGTATGTGGTCCGATGAATATTAAAGCTTACAGCAGGTATCATTATTTTCTGACCTTCACAAGATGATTTGAGCAGATATGGGGATATCTACTTGATGAAACATAAGTCTGAAACATTTGAACAGTTCAAAGAATTTCAGAGTGAAGTGGAAAATCATTGTGACAAGAAAATAAAAGTTTCTACGATATGATCGCAGAGGTAAAATATTTGAGTTACGAGTTTGGTCTTCAGTTAAAACAATGTGAAATAGTTTCACTACGCACGTCACCTGGAACACCACAGCATAATGGTGTGTCCGAACGTCATAACTGTACTTTATTGGATATAGTGCAATCTATGATGTATCTTACCGATCTACCACTATCGTTTTGGGGTTATGCATTAGAGAGAGCTGCATTCACGTTAAATAGGGCACCATCTAAATCCGTTGAGACGACACCGTGTGAACTATGGTTTGGCAAGAAACCTAAGCTGTCGTTTCTTAAAGTTTGAGGTAGCAATGCTTATGTGAAAAAGTTTCAACCTGATAAGCTCAAACCCAAATCGGAGAAATATGTCTTCATAGGATACCCAAAGGAGATTGTTGGGTACACCTTCTATCATAGATCCGAAGGCAAGAATTCGTTGCTAAGAATGGATCCTTTCCAAAGAAGGAGTTTCTCTTGAAAGAAGTGAGTGGGAGGAAAGTAGAAAAACTTGATAAGGTAATTGTACCTTCTCCCTTATTGGAAAGTAGTTCATCACAAAAATCTGTTCTTGTGACTACTACACCAATTAGTGAGGAAGCTAATGATGATGATCATGTAACTTCAGATCAAGTTACTACCGAATCTCGTAGGTAAACCAGAGTGAGATCCGCACCAGAGTGGTATGGTAATCCCGTTCTGGAAGTGATGTTACTAGACCATGACGAACTTGCGAACTATGAGGAAGCGATGATGAGCCCAGATTCCGCGAAATGGTTTGAGGCCATGAAATCTGAGATAGGATCCATGTATGAGAACAAAGTATGGACTTTGGTTGACTTGCCCGATGACCGGCAAGCCATAGAAAATAAATGGATCTTCAAGAGGAAGACAGACACTGATAAGTAGTGTTACTATCTACAAAGCTAGACTTGTCGAAAAAGGTTTTTGACAAAGTTCAAGGTGTTGACTATGATGAGATTTTCTCACTCGCATCGATGCTTAAAGTCTGTCCAAATCATTTTAGCAATTGCCACAGTTTATGAAATCTGGCAAATGGATAACAAAACTGCAATCCTTAATGGATTTCTTAAAAAAGAGTTGTATATGATGCAACCAGAAGGTTTTGTCAATCCAAAGGTGTTAACAAAATATGCAAGCTCCAGCGATCCATCTATGGACTGGTGCAAGCATCTCGGAGTTGGAATATACGCTTTGATAAGTTGATCAAAGCATATAGTTTTATACAGACTTGCGGTGAAGCCTGTATTTACAAGAAAGTGAGTGGGAGCACTACAACATTTCTGATAAGTATATGTGAATGACATATTGTTGATCGGAAATAATGTAGAATTATTCTGCAAAGCATAAAGAAGTGTTTGAAAGGAGTTTTTCAAAAAAAGACTTCGGTGAAGCTGCTTACATATTGAGCTTCAAGATCTACAGAGATAGATCAAGACGCTTGATAAGTTTTTTTTCAATGAGTACATACCTTGACAAGATTTTGAAGTAGTTCAAAATGGAGCAGTTAAAGAAAGAGTTCTTGCCTGTAGTACAAGGTGTGAAGTTGAGTAAGACTCAAAGCCCGACCACGACAGAAGATAGAAAGAGAATGAAAGTCATTCCCTATGCCTTGGCCATAGGTTCTATAAAGTATGTCATGCTGTGTACCAGATCTATTGTATACCCTGCACTGATTTGGCAAAGGAGTACAATAGTGATCTAGGAGTATATCACTGGACAGCGGTCAGAATTATCCTTAGTGAAATATGGATATGTTTCTCGATTATGGACATGACAAAAGGTTCATCGTAAAGGGTTATGTCGATGCAAGTTTTGACACTGATCTAGATGAGTCTAAGTCTCAATCTGGATACATATTGAAAGTGGGAGCAATTAGCTAGAGTAGCTCCGTGCAGAGCATTGTTAACATAGAAAATTGCAAAATACTTACGGATCTGAATATGACAGACCCGTTGACTAAAATTATCTCACAAGCAAAACATGATCACACCTTAGTACTCTTTGGGTGTTAATCACATAATGATGTGAACTAGATTACTGACTCTAGTAAACCCTTTGGGTGTTGATCACATATCGATGTGAACTATGGGTGTTAATCACATGGTGATGTGAACTATTGCTGTTAAATCACATGGCGATGTGAACTAGATTATTGACTCTAGTGCAAGTGGGAGACTGAAGGAAATATGCCCTAGAGACAATAATAAAGTTATTAATTATTTCCTTATTTCATGATAAATGTTTATTGTTCATGCTAGAATTGTATTAACCGGAAACATAATACATGTGTGAATACATAGACAAACTTAGTGTCACTAGTATGCCTCTACTTGACTAGCTCGTTAATCAAAGATGGTTATGTTTCCTAACCATGAACAAGGTGTTGTTATTTGATTAACGAGGTCACATCATCGGTTGAATGATCTGATTGACATGACCCATTCCATTAGCTTAGTACCCGATCGTTTAGTATGTTGCTATTGCTTTCTTCATGACTTATACATGTTCCTATGACTATGAGGTTATGCAACTCCCGTTTGCCGGAGGAACACTTTGGGTGCTACCAAACGTCACAACGTAACTGGGTGATCATAAAGGAGCATTACAGGTGTCTCCAAAGGTAGATGTTGGGTTGGCGTATTTCGAGATTAGGATTTGTCACTCCGATTGTCGGAGAGGTATCTCTGGGCCCTCTCGGTAATGCACATCACATAAGCCTTGCAAGCATTACAACTAATGAGTTAGTTGCAAGATGATGTATTACGGAACGAGTAAAGAGACTTGCCGGTAACGAGATTGAACTAGGTATTGGATACCGACGATCGAATCTCGGGCAAGTAACATACCAATGACAAAGGGAACAACGTATGTTGTTATGCGGTCTGACCGATAAAGATCTTCGTAGAATATGTAGGAGCCAATATGGGCATCCAGGTCCCGCTATTGGTTATTGACCAGAGAGGTGTATCAGTCATGTCTACATAGTTCTCGAACCCGTAGGGTCCGCACGCTTAACGTTCGTTGATGATATAGTACTATGTGAGTTATGAATGTTGGTGACCGAATGTTGTTCGGAGTCCGGGATGAGATCACGGATATGACGAGGAACTCCGGAATGGTCCGGAGACAAAGTTTGATATATGGGATAATAGTGTTTGGTCACCGGAAGGGTTCCGGAAATCACCGGAAGGGGTTCCGGATGTTTCCTGAAATGTTTGGGTACGAGAACACTTTATTTGGGCCAAAGGGGAAAGCCCACAAGGTTTTTGGAAAGCGCAAAAGGAAGTTTTGCGGAGTCCAGGGGCGAGACGCCAGGGTCCCTGGCGCCTGGGTCCAGACGCCGGGAACCCTGGCGTCTGGCCCTGGAGTCCGAGAAGGACTCTTGCCTTTCGGGTGAAACCGAATTTGTGGAGGCTTTTACTCCAAGTTTCGACCCCAGGGCTCAACATATAAATAGAGAGGCAGGGCTAGCACCAAAGACACATCAAGAAACACCAAGCCGTGTGCCGGCAACCCTGTTCCCTCTAGTTTATCCTCCGTCATAGTTTTCGTAGTGTTTAGGCGAAGCCCTGCGGAGATTGTTCTTCACCAACACCGTCACCACGCCGTCGTGCTGCCGGAACTCATCTACTAGTTCGCCCCTCTTGCTGGATCGAGAAGGCAAGGACGTCACCGAGCCGTATGTGTGCAGAACTCAGAGGTGCCATGCTTTCGGTACTTGGATCGGTCAGATCGTGAAGACGTTCGACTACATCAACCGCGTTGATATAACGCTTCCGCTTGCGATCTACAAGGGTACGTAGATCAGACTCTCCCCCTCGTTGCTATGCATCACCATGATCTTGCGTGTGTGTAGGAATTTTTTTGAAATTACTACGTTCCCCAACACAATACTACCCCAGCACCGGAACCATTCAGCATCTTAGACCCATCGAAGAACATGGTCCAGTGCTCCGAGTGAACTTGAGTCGGAAGCTGCTGCTCAATCCACTCGGCGACGAAATCTGCAATTGCTTGGGACTTGATAGCCTTCTTTGCTTCAAACCTGATATCTAAGGGAAGGAGTTCAATCACCCACTTCGCCACTCGACCAGTTGCATCTCTGTTGTGCAAAATCTCTGACAGTGGAGCGTCGCTAACGACTGTGATGGAATGGTCAGAGAAGTAGTGTGCAACCTTCTTCGTGGTCATGTAAATTCCATATACAAGCTTCTGGTAGTGAGGGTATCTTTGTTTTGAAGGGGTCAAAACTTCAGACACATAATAGACTGGGCGCTGAACTCTGAAGGCCTTTCCTTCTTCTTCCCGCTCGACCGTAAGTACTGTACTGACAACTTGTCCTGTGGCTGCAATGTAAAGCAGCAGAGGCTCTTTGCTGATTGGGGCAGCAAGCACCGGCTGGGTGGAGAGCAGAGCTTTGAGCTCTGCAAACGCTGCATCAGCTTCTGGATTCCACTCGAACTTGTCAGACTTTTTCATCAGTCGGTAAAGAGGCAACGCCTTTTCACCGAGATGGGAAATGAATCGACTTAGAGCGGCCAAGCAGCCTGTAAGCTTTTGGACATCGTGCATGCGTACAGGACGCTTCATCCGGAGTATGGTGCCAACTTTTTCAGGATTGGCATCGATCCCCCGTTCGGAAACGAGAAAACCGAGTAACTTTCCGCCTGGAACTCCGAATGTGCACTTTGATGGATTGAGCTTGATATCATACCTCCCGAGGTTGGCAAAGGTTTCAGCAAGGTCAGTCCGCAGGTCAGAACCTTTCCGTGACTTGACCACGATATCATCCATGTATGCTTCCACATTCCGACTGATTTGAGTGAGTAAACACTTCTGAATCATTCTCATGAACGTGGCTCCAGCGTTCTTGAGGCCGAACGGCATGGTGACGTAACAAAAGCATCCGAATGGAGTGATGAAAGCTGTTTTGATCTCGTCGGGTCCATACAGACGGATCTGATGGTACCCGGAATAGGCATCTAGAAAAGACAATCTCTCGCACCCCGCAGTCGAGTCGACTATTTGGTCGATGCGAGGGAGAGGAAAATGATCTTTCGGGCAGGCCCGATTGATATGTTTGAAATCAATGCACATGCGAAGTGACTTGTCCTTCTTGGGGACCATGACGACATTGGCGAGCCACTCGGAGTGGTAAATCTCTCGGATGAACTCCGCTGCTAAGAGCCGAGCCACCTCCTCGCCAATGGCTTGCTTCTTCTGGACGGCGGACCGTCGAAGATGTTCCTTCACAGGCTTGAATTTTGGGTCGACTCGAAGACGGTGCTTGGCCAGCTCTCTGGGAACTCCAGGCATGTCAGAGGGTTTCCATGCAAAGATGTCCCAGTTCTTATGGAGGAGCTGGACGAGCGCTTCCTCCTATTTGGAGTTGAGCGTCGTTGAGATGTGAGTCGGGGCAGCATTGGGGTCGGTCGGGTGAATGTGGGCCGTCTTTGTTTCGCCGGACGACTGAAAAGCTGATTCTGAAGCAGGCTTCTTAGCTCGTAGCAATTCACTCGGATCTGCAGTCTTCTGATACTCTTGCAGCTCAACAACTGCCATCTGAGCGTCTGCAATCTTTGAGCCTTTCTGAAAACACTCTTCTGCCTTCTTCCGATTGCCTGTAACAGTAATCACACCTTTGGGACCAGGCATCTTCAATTTGAGATACACATAACATGGTCGAGCCATGAAGCGTGCATACGCTGGCCTGCCCAAAATGGCATGATAAGCACTTTGGAAGTCCACAACCTCGAATGTCAACTTTTCCTTGCGGTAATTCTTTGAATCACCGAAAACCACATCAAGAGCAATCTGGCCGAGCGATTCGGCCTTCTTCCCGGGAATGACTCCATGGAAGCTCATGTTACTGGTACTGAGCCTGGACATCAGAATGCCCATCCCTTTCAATGTTTCCGCGTACAATATGTTCAGGCCGCTGCCACCATCCATCAGGACTTTGGTCAGTCGAGTGCCTTCGACAACTGGGTCGACCACCAAAGCTTGCCTCCCAGGGGTGGCAATGTGTGTAGGATGATCAGACTGGTCGAATGTGATGGCAGTCTGAGACCACTTTAGATAACTGGGTGTTGTCGGAGCAACCATGTTCACCTCACGGTTAATGACTTTCAGTCGACTTTTGCTTTCAACATCAGCAAAAATCATCAGGGTGGAATTGACTTGGGGGTATCCATCATCACTGTCTTCCTTGTCCTCAATTCTGTCCGACTCTTTTTCCTTGTCCTTGGACTGCTTGCCTTGAAACTGCTAGATTAGGAGCCGGCACCGTCGAGTGGTATGCTTTGGGTAAATAAAATTACCCTCTTCATCTTTCTTGGTGTGGATGTGACATGGCAGGTCCAAAACATCATTTCTATCTTGGTCCTTGACTTTCTTGGGCTTCCAGGGCCCCTTGGGTTTTCCCTTGAATTTTCCCTGGGTTACGGCCAGGGCCTCCCCAGGGGCGGCTGGCTCGGCCTTCCGCTTCTGTTTCCAACTGGAGTTCCCTCCGGTTTCTTGGGCGACTGCCTTGTGCTTGCCACTCCGGAGTCGATCTTCGTCTTCACCATTAGCGTACTTGGTGGCAATCTCCATCATCCGATTCAGAGACATCTCTCCAGTTCGACCGAACTTCAGATTTAATTCCCTGTACTCAACGCCTTCTTTAAAGGCACAAACTGCTAGGTGGTCTGGCACATTCTCAACTGTGTGATGCAATGTGATCCACCTCTGGATGTAATCCCTCAGAGTTTCATTTGGTTTCTGCATGCAAGACCGCAACTCTGTAAGGCCTGCAGGTCGCTTGCATGTTCCCTCAAAGGTTGTGACGAACACTCGGGAGAGGTCCTCCCAAGTGTAGATGTTGCTGGGTGCCAACTGATTTAGCCACGCTCTGGCTGAGCGCTCTAACATGAGAGGCAAATGCTTCATGGCCACTTCATCATTGCCACCACCAATCTGTACAGCCACTCGGTAATCTTCGAGCCAAGTGTCAGGCTTAGATTCACCGGTGAACTTGCTGACTCCAGTCGCCAGCCTGAAGTTGGGAGGAATCACTGCGGCTCTGATGGCTCGACTGAAACATTCTGGCCCCGAAGCATGTACTCTGCTGCCGGCGGGCGCATCTCTGTTGTGGCCTTCTCGATGAGCTCTGTTCCTGTCAACCAAACCTTGAACGAGGATGGATCTCGCATCAAAGCCTGGGTCCTTGGGGTCGACTGGAATCCTCTGCCCAACACTATGGGGGCGCCTGTCATCTCGATGTCGAGGCGCATATGACCCACTCCTCGAGGAGGGGTTGGCACTCGACGTCGATCATCACGATCGGATCGGTGATCATACTGCCCATTTCTTCTGCACTGATCGTGCCGGTCTCCACGTACCTCACGCCTCGAGGGCGATCTCGGGCTGTGAGTCGACTGGACTATGTCCGTTGCCACGGATCGACTGTGGATCCTATCCCGCGACTGAGAAACAACGGAATTCTGGTTTCCCACCGCCCGGAGCAATGCTCTGATCTGCAACAAGCCTCTGCCAGCCTCCGATTGGGAGGGCTGAATTGATTCTGCTATACGGGCCGCGGCGGCCAAATTCTGAACTGGGGTTCGATATACCTGCGGCAGCGGGAAGAGCTGACGTCGACTGGACTCGGGAGCTTGCTGTCGTCGACTGGACTCGGGAGCTCGCTGACGCGCTTGCTCGTCGAGTATTCGTTGTAGATTCTCCAGTCGAGTGTGCTCGGCCAGGTTAGCCAAGCGCGCGTCCTCCAAGGCCCGGGCCTCGGGGGTTTCTCCGACAATAGGAGTGTGGAGTGCGTCCATGTTCCGGCGGCGAAGCTCCTCTCGCTGCAATGACGTGAGAGGTTCGGGGAGATACTCGTCGTGGGGATGCGACAGGTCGCCTCCGCCCGCGCCTCCATCAGCGCGAGGGAAACAGGGAGGACTGTGTGTTCCATCAACCGCCAGAACCTCAGCCGCTGGGTCGCTGCTGTCGCACTCGGATGAGGTCTCCGCGGAGCCAGTCGAACAGGCCGCAGAGGGATTCGATGGGCTCGATTGCCGCGACTTGTGGGGCTGCCGACTGGCGGGCCACAGCATGCCTCACCCACCGCTGGAGTCTTGACCGACCGGAGCGCTTGCGCCGGTGGGAGACAGGGCGGGGAGACGACACAGGGGCCGACTGATACTGGGTCGACGGCTGCCGCAGGAGGACACCACGAACGCACGCACGGAAGTGCGTCGCTCCGCGGACGGGGAGCGCGTCGATGTCGAGAGGCGCCTCCTGAAGTCAAGCGGAGTCGTCGGCGATGAACGTGAGCGCGCCGAGACAGATCTCGCGGCCCTCCACCAAAACTCCGCAAGAAACCATGATCAAAGGGATCGGAAGAATCGCAACTTCTCCAATTAGGCGCTAAGATTCCTGCCCCACGGTGGGCGCCAACTGTCATGGTTCTAACTCTGACAGTGATGTAGGGGGGTGTGTATGGAGAGGCTAGATCTCAGCTATTGGGAAGTTGTAAACACACGAGGATTACGAGTTCAGGCCCTTCTCGGAGGAAGTAACAGCCCTACGTCTCGGTGCCCGGAGGCGGTCGATTGGATTATGTGTGTATGAATAACAGGGGTGCGAACCCTTCATACTGAGGAGGGGGTGGCTTATATAGAGTTCGCCGGTCCTCTCCTGCCTTCAGTAATGCAGGGTTTAAGGTACATTTAAGGTTGGGCGTTGTCGTGGTTCTAAGTCTGACAGTGAGGTAGGGGGTGTGAATGAAGAGGCTAGTCCTCAGCTATTGGGAAGTTGTAGGCACGCAAGGTTTACAAGTTCAGGCCCTTCTCGGAGGAAGTAACAGCCCTACGTCTCGGTGCCCGGAGGCGGTCGATTGGATTATGCATGTGTAGATGACAAAGGTGCGAACCCCGCATACTGAGGAGGGGGGTGGCTTATATGGAGTTCGCCGGCCCCCTCCTGCCCTCAGTAATGCAGGGTTTAAGGTACATTTAAGGTGGGGCGTTACTGATAACGTCCCTAATAAAGTGTCATAATAACCATAAAGACTGCTTAATAGCCGACCGTTTGCCTGCGGAGTGACTTCAGGCCTTTTGGCCAGTCGAGTGGTTGACTTTATGGTCGAATGATAGCTTCTTGGCCGAGTGTCTTCAACCCGTCGAGTGGGATATCTTGAAGTCGATTGAAAGGTGACTTCTTCTAGGGATGTCCTACGGTAGGGCTCTTTAGGACGGGTCCGTGCCCCTACCGTAGGTACATGGCTTCAACATTAGCCCCCGAATGGATCGAGGCTAGGGTGAGAAAAGGGGTTAGGGACCTTTCCGACTGATTCTTCAGGTCATATGAGTGCTTCGCTCTGGGTCGACTGTCACGGATGACGTCATTAACCTCTTTTAGTCGCCTTGATCCGTTCCAGGCCTTTCGTCGAGTGGATTTCTTTACTTGTGAGGCATCGAGTGCCGGTGCGCGCGGGATTTCTGTTTTGACAAGTTGTTCTGCAGCCAGCGGATGTCACAGGATCCGGATTTTTTGGGAAGCGCGCGGAACGGGGGCGGCCGCAGTAATCGGAAGTGACAATGCGAAGGCTCCTCGATCTCCGCGTCGCCTTTTTCGCCATGTACTGCGTGCGCGCCTGCCAAGGGATTTGACTGGATAGCCTGGGCCTACTGGTCAGCCACTCGAAAGCGGCCCCTTATAAGTTGCCGGCTCGGAGTCTCCCAACAGTGCGCGTGCTCCTCTCTCCTTCTTCTTCCTCTCTTTCTTCGCAATCTCCTCCGCTGCCTTTGCTCTTGCCCAACCACCGCAAACCAGTTCGAGATCTCACCGGCGACGATGGTGAAGGGCAAGACAACCGCTCTGGAGCGTGCGAAGAAGGCGGCAGCGGCGGGGAAGGGGAAGAAGTCGGCGCGCGGCGGATCTTCCTCCAGGACGGCCCTGCCCAAGGGTTGGATCCAGGGCGACTGGATGCCATCGGTGCTCCGGCAGGAGGATCTTGATGACATGGTGGAGGGGGGGGGGGCATCCCCCACAAAGCCGCATGTCTTCCGGGGGGAGAAATCGAGCCCCAACCTCACGACGGTGAGTGTGTGCTTCTCGCCACTCACATCGACCGAGGGTTTTCTCTGCCGCCCCATTCTTTCTTCCGAAACTTCTTGAACTTATTTGGAGCGCAGCTCCATCACTTTACCCCAAACTCCATAGTCTATCTTGCCGCTTTCATTTCTATGTGTGAGGCGTTCCTGGGTTGCCGCCCACACTGGGGGCTTTTCAAGCACATTTTCACCTGTCGCTCTCAGTCGGTCAAGAAGGCCAAGTCGAGTGATGAGAAGACACAAGTGATCCAGCTATGTGGGGGCTTGGCGATCCAGACGAGGGCGAAGAGCTGTTTCCCATCCATTACTTTCCCGGAGTCAGTCCGAGGCTGGCAGGCGACTTGGTTCTACTGCCAGGACCAGGCGACTCCAGGGCAGTCGACTGGACTCCCACCTTTCTCTCTCGACCGAGCCGAAAAGCCTGCTTCTCTGAAGGTGACGCCTGAAGAAAAGGCCCAGGTCAAGGTTCTGGCGGGTCGAGTGGTTGAACTCGTCCGCGAGGGTGTGACGGGAATGGATCTGCTGGAAGTCTTCCTCAAGAGGCGAATCCAACCGCTCCGGGCTCGGGACCACCCGATGTGGCTGTACTCTGGCCTCGAGGATACCACTCGGATCCACCCGGAGGAGTTCACCGACGAGATGTTGGAGGGGTGGCTGTCAAGCATCACGGGGAACAAGGACAACCCCCGAGGAGCCAGGAGGGTCATTCCACTCAACAGTTCGTACGAGGTCGACCAGGTGTGTTTTTATGCTCCTGACTGAAATCTTCGTTTTTCTGCGTTGGTCTTCTTTTGAGTAGGTCGATTGACTTTCGTTTTGTCTGTTGTTTTCCAGGCGACCACTGAGATGTACTCGACGCCCAATGGGGCACAGGGGTCGACTGAGGAAGGAGAAGGGAGCGGAGGCGAGAGCGGGGATGACCAAGGCGAGTGGGAGTCGGATGGTGAAGGAGAGGGGGGCGATGACGTCTTCTCCCGCGAAGAGGAGGAGGAGGAGGCCGAACCCCCTCGCCCGGAGAGGCGATCCAAACTCGCACACGACCCGGCGCAGGAACGTGGCAAGGCGACTGCCTCCGTTGGGCCGTCGTCGAAATGCCCTCGGACTTCTTCTCCAACACCGACTGAGAAGGTCCCCAAGCAACCACACACGACGCTATCCAAGCCGCCCAAGACTCTGCCCAAGATGAAGATAACCGTCCCTGTTATTTCCGGGTAATAAAGCTTGTTTTCCTTCGTCGATTGTGGACGGATCCTTGGTCGACTCGTTAAGCTAACTGGCTGTCTTTTCGAAATTTGTAGCGCTGCTACCTCTGAGGTCTCTGCCAAGGACGACGACCAAGAGATGGGGGACGCTGTTACCTCCAACCCTGGTACGATTATTGACGTTCTGTTTTTGAGTCGACTGGTCGTTTCTTGCAATTCTGGTCAATTGAAAGTTTCCCTTGCAGCCCCTCCTCATGTTATCGACCTCCCGGATGACGACGACAACGAACCGCTGAGGATGAGGAGGACTAAGAGGTCATCGGCTGACAGGACCCCCCAGCCTACTCCGGCGCCTGAGACCGTGGCTCGGGATGGCGGCGATGCCCCTCGGGCTTTTGTGACCTTTGCCAATCCCCTGTCGAGTGCGCAGCCTTCGGCGTCGACTGCAGATCAAACTTCGCTTTTTGTCACATACCCTGCCCCTGAGGACGAAGTGGCTGCTGCGAAGGAGGCTATACGCCAGGCGGGGGTCATGATGGAGTAGGTGAAGAAGGCTCGGGAGGCCAGCCAGGCAGCCTATGACGCAAGTTCGGCGCTTCAGAGCAACGTCCAGGTCAGCCGACTTGAAGAGTCTTTCTCCCCCTCTTTTTTTTGAAGATCTTTGTATCTGTACACCCACTAGGTGTGTTTAGCCCTTCTTGGACTAGTGGGGGCACGCTGAGTGCACCCACTGGGTGTAGTCCCCGAGACTACGGTGGACTGCTGGCAGTCGACTGTAGTCTGTACATTGTGTTTCTGCATCTGTATTCCTTTTCTTGGTCTGGTCGAGCCATGTCGGATGGATCTGTATCCGGTCGACTGCGGACAGTCGACTTTTGTTGTTTTTTTTCTTTTAAAAAAAACCAGTGGGGGCACGCTGAGTGCACCCACTGGGTGTAGTCCCCGAGACTACTGTCGAATGTTTTTGATTCGGCTGTAGTCTTAGAAACGTCACCTTTTTTCCTCAGTTACTCGGAAGCAACTTATCTTGGATGTCTGTCGACTGAATTTTCCTTTTGCAGAAATCTTGTGAACTTGCGTCTCGCTATACTGAGTTGGAGAAGCAGCGGATTCAACTAACCCTCGATCTGGAGCTGGCCAGAACGGAGCTGCAGAGGGTCAGAGATGGCGTTGCTGGTAAGGCGACTTTGTCGACTGGTTTTGTTTTTAGGCTTGAGTACCCTTCTGCTATTTCTGAACCAATCATTGTTTCTTTTGTAGGAGAACTGAGCGAGGCCCTGGCGAAGAAGGATCAGGACTTGGCTGCTGCCCATAAGGAGGCTGACGACCGACAAGGTTGCTCTGGCTGATTAGAAGTTGGCTTCGGCTGGCCAATTAGAAGAAGAAAATACCAAGCTGAAGACCGCTCTGAATGAAGCCAACAGGGAGTGCTCACATTGGAAGAAGGAGAACCTCGCCCTGCACGAGAAGATGGAAGGCATCGCTCGCAGGAGGGATGACCTGGAGAGCTACTTGAGGAGCCTCGCCAAGAAGTTGTACATCAAGCTCGAAGGTGTCCATTCAGTTCCGACCTTTTTGTGTCGACTTCGTCTTATGAAAATTGACTTATCCTTGGTTCGTGTATGCAGAGCTTTGCCAGAATTTTGAAGAGGAGACTGGGCAGATTGAAACAGGTCTGGATCCGATCAACTCTCCTGTGAAAGATGAAGCTGCCATGAATCTACTCCGACTGGAATCCCGTATTGATGGCGCCGTGGATTACTTGGCTCGACTGAAGGCTGCCATGTCGCGCATCGACCCGGCACTTTGGCCAGAGTCTACGCTCCAGAATGATCTCGAGTCTCTGATGACTCGACTCAACGGAATCCCTGACCGAGTGCAGGAGTGGAAGAAGTCTTCAGCTCGGTGCGGCGCTGATGTGGCTCTATCTTTAGTCCGCGTCCATTGCAAGGAGGCGTGAGAAGAGAAGTTGGCCGCCATCCAAGTCGCCAATACCAAGAGGCACAACTTTCAAGACTTCATGGAGACCTTCATTGCTGCTGCCACTCGTATCGCGGACGGAATCAACCTGGATGAGTTCGTCGCCCTGCCAGTCCTCCACCTAAGGAATAAAAAACTTTTATGCCTTTCCTTAAATTTGCCTCGGAATGCCGACTGGATTTGTAACCGTTTAAACTCTGCCGAGCCGAGGGCTCGAGTACTTTGATTTGGGGCCTGGGGCCTTTTAAGCTTTATCCGAACTTAATTTCTTGCTGAATATCTTCGTGGTTTTGATCTGTCGTGTGGGACTTTGGTCTTGTATTCAGACGAGTGCTGGACTGCAGCTAAGTCCCCGAGTGCGAGGTTGGCTCTCCACTCGGTAGGGTTTTTTCGAACTTAGGCGAGTGCTTGACTGCAGCTAAGTTTCCGAGTGGGAGAACTTAGGCGAGTACTGGACTGCAGCTAAGCCCCCGAGTGGGAGGATTGCTCTCCACTCGGTAGGATTTTTTTCAAACTTAGGCGAGTGCTTGACTGCAGCTAAGTTTCCGAGTGGGAGAACTTAGGCGAGTACTGGACTGCAGCTAAGCCCCCGAGTGGGAGGATTGCTCTCCACTCGGTAGGATTTTTTCAAACTTAGGCGAGTGCTTGACTGCAGCTAAGTTTCCGAGTGGGAGAACTTAGGCAGTACGAGACTGCAGCTAAGCCCCCGAGTGGGAGGATTGCTCTCCACTCGGTAGGATTTTTTCAAACTTAGGCGAGTACTCGACTGCAGCTAAGCCCCCGAGTGGGAGGATTGCTCTCCACTCGGTAGGATTTTTTCAAACTTAGGCGAGTGCTTGACTGCAGCTAAGTTTCCGAGTGGGAGAACTTAGGCGAGTACTGGACTGCAGCTAAGCCCCCGAGTGGGAGGATTGCTCTCCACTCGGTAGGATTTTTTCAAACTTAGGCGAGTGCTTGACTGCAGCTAAGTTTCCGAGTGGTAGAACTTAGGCGAGTACCGGACCGCAGCTAAGCCCCCGAGTGGGAGGGTTGCTCTCCACTCGGTAGGATTTTTTCAAACTTAGGCGAGTGCTTGACTGCAGCTAAGTTTCCGAGTGGGAGAACTTAGGCGAGTACTGGACTGCAGCTAAGCCCCCGAGTGGGAGGATTGCTCTCCACTCGGTAGGATTTTTTCAAACTTAGGCGAGTGCTTGACTGCAGCTAAGTTTCTGAGTGGTAGAACTTAGGCGAGTACTGGACTGCAGGTAAGCCCCCGAGTGGGAGGATTGCTCTCCACTCGGTAGGATTTTTTCAAACTTAGGCGAGTGCTTGACTGCAGCTAAGTTTCCGAGTGGTAGAACTTAGGCGAGTACTGGACTGCAGCTAAGCCCCCGAGTGGGAGGATTGCTCTCCACTTGGTAGGATTTTTTCAAACTTAGGCGAGTGCTTGACTGCAGCTAAGTTTCCGAGTGGGAGAACTTAGGCGAGTACTGGACTGCAGCTAAGCCCCCGAGTGGGAGGATTGCTCTCCACTCGGTAGGATTTTTTTCAAACTTAGGCTAGTGCTTGACTGCAGCTAAGTTTCCGAGTGGGAGAACTGTTGGAAATATGCCCTAGAGGCAATAATAAATTAGTTATTATTATATTTCCTTGTTCATGATAAACGTTTATTACCCATGCTATAATTGTATTGATAGGAAACTCAGATACATGTGTGGATACATAGACAACACCATGTCCCTAGTAAGCCTCTAGTTGACTAGCTCGTTGATCAATAGATGGTTACGGTTTCCTAACCATGGACATTGGATGTCGTTGACAACGGGATCACATCATTAGGAGAATGATGTGATGGACAAGACCCAATCCTAAGCCTAGCACAAAGATCGTGTAGTTCGTATGCTAAAGCTTTTCTAATGTCAAGTATCATTTCCTTAGACCATGAGATTGTGCAACTCCCGGATACCGTAGGAATGCTTTGGGTGTACCAAACATCACAACGTAACTGGGTGACTATAAAGGTGCATTACAGGTATCTCCGAAAGTGTCTGTTGGGTTGGCACGAATCGAGACTGGGATTTGTCACTCCGTGTAAGCGGAGAGGTATCTCTGGGCCCACTCGGTAGGACATCATCATATGCGCAATGTGACCAAGGAGTTGATCACGGGATGATGTGTTACGGAACGAGTAAAGAGACTTGCCGGTAACGAGATTGAACAAGGTATCGGGATACCGACGATCGAATCTCGGGCAAGTATCGTACCGATAGACAAAGGGAATTGTATACGGGATTGATTAAGTCCTTGACATCGTGGTTCATCCGATGAGATCATCGTGGAACATGTGGGAGCCAACATGGGTATCCAGATCCCGCTATTGGTTATTGACCGGAGAACGTCTCGGTCATGTCTGCATGTCTCCCGAACCCGTAGGGTCTACACACTTAAGGTTCGATGACGCTAGGGTTATAAAGGAAGTTTGTATGTGGTTACCGAATGTTGTTCGGAGTCCCGGATGAGATCCCGGATGTCACGAGGAGTTCCGGAATGGTCCGGAGGTAAAGATTTATATATGGGAAGTCCTGTTTTGGTCACCGGAAGAGTTTCGGGGTTTATCGGTAACGTACCGGGACCACCGGGAGGGTCCCGGGGGTCCACCAAGTGGGGCCACCAACCCCGGAGGCTTGCATGGGCTAAGAGTGGTGAGGGACCAGCCCCTTAGTGGGCTAGTGCGCCTCCCACAAGGGCCCATGGCGCCTAAGAGGTGGAAATGGGGCAAACCCTAAGGGGATATGGGCCTTAGGGCCCATATTGGTGCGCCTCCCTCTCCCCTCCCCTCTTGGCCGCCACCCTTGTTCCCCATCTAGGGATGCCGCCCCCCTAGGGGTGGGAACCCTAGAGGGGGCGCAGCCCCTCCCCTTCCCCTATATATATTGAGGCATAGGGCTGCCCACAACACGCGATTCGATCTCTCGTTGATGCAGCCCTGCATCTCTTTCTTCCTCCTCTTCTGTGGTGCTTGGCGAAGCCCTACAGGATTGCCACACTCCTCCATCACCACCACGCCGTTGTGCTGCTGCTGGATGGAGTCATCCTCAACCTCGCCCTCTCTCCTTGCTGGATCAAGGCTTGGGAGACGTCACCGGGCTGTACGTGTGTTGAACGCGGAGGTGCCGTCCGTTCGGCACTTGGTCATCGGTGATTTGGATCACGACGAGTACGACTCCATCAACCCCGTTCACTTGAACGCTTCCGCTTAGTGATCTACAAGGGTATGTAGATGCACTCTCCTTCCCCTCGTTGCTAGTCTCTCCATAGATAGATCTTGGTGACACGTAAGAAAATTTTGAATTTCTGCTACGTTCCCCAACAGTGGCATCATGAGCTAGGTCTATGCGTAGATTCTATGCACGAGTAGAACACAAAGTAGTTGTGGGCGTTGATTTTGTTCAATATGCTTGCCGTTACTAGTCTTATCTTGATTTGACGGTATTGTGGGATGAAGCGGCCCGGACCAACCTTACACGTACTCTTACGTGAGACCGGTTCCACCGACAAACATGCACTAGTTGCATAAGGTGGCTGGCGGGTGTCTGTCTCTCCCACTTTACTCGGATTGGATTCGATGAAAAGGGTCCTTATGAAGGGTAAATAGCAATTGGCATATCACGTTGTGGTTTTGCGTAGGTAAGAAACATTCTTGCTAGAAACCCATAGCAGCCACGTAAAACATGCAAACAACAATTAGAGGACGTCTAACTTGTTTTTGCAGGGTATGCTATGTGATGTGATATGGCCAAAGGATGTGATGAATGATATATGTGATGTATGAGATGATCATGTTCTTGTAATAGGAATCACGACTTGCATGTCGATGAGTATGACAACCGGCAGGAGCCATAGGAGTTGTCTTTATTTATTTATGACCTGCGTGTCAACTTAAACGTCATGTAATTACTTTACTTTATTGCTAACCGTTAGCTGTAGTAGTAGAAGTAATAGTTGACGAGACAACTTCATGAAGACACGATGATAGAGATCATGATGATGGAGATCATGGTGTCATGCCGGTGACGATGATGATCATGGAGCCCCAAAGATGGAGATCAAAAGGAGCAAAGTGATGATGGCCATATCATGTCACTATTTGATTGCATGTGATGTTTATCATGTTTATACATCTTATTTGCTTAGAACGACGGTAGTAAATAAGATGATCCCTCATTAAAATTTCAAGAAGTGTTCTCCCCTAACTGTGCACAGTTGCTACAGTTCGTCGTTTCGAAGCACCACGTGATGATCGGGTGTGATAGATCCTTACGTTCACATACAATGGGTGTAAGACAGTTTTACACATGCAAAACACTTAGGGTTAACTTGACGAGCCTAGCATGTGTATAGACATGGCCTCGGAACACAGAAGACCGAAAGGTCGAGCATGAGTCGTATAGAAGATACGATCAACATGAAGATGTTCACCAACGTTGACTAGTCCGTCTCACGTGATGATCGGACACGGCCTAGTTGACTCGGATCATGTAATCACTTAGATGACTAGAGGGATGTCTATCTGAGTGGGAGTTCATAAGATGAACTTAATTATCCTGAACATAGTCAAAAGGATTTTGCAAATTATGTTGTAGCTCACGCTATAGTTCTACTGTTTAGATATGTTCCTAGAGGAAAATTAGTTGAAAGTTGATAGTAGCAATTATGCGGACTAGGTCCGTAAACTGAGGATTGTCTTCATTGCTTCTTAGAAGGCTTATGTCCTTAATGCACCGCTCAGTGTGCTAAACCTCGAACGTTGTCTGTGGATGTTGCGAACATCTGACATACACGTTTTGATAACTACATGATAGTTCAGTTAAACGGTTTAGAGTTGAGGCACCGAAGACGGTTTTTGAAACGTCGTGAAACATATGAGATGTTTCGAGGGCTGAAATTGGGATTTTAGGCTCGTGCCCACGTCAAGAGGTATAAGACCTCCGACGATTTTCTTAGCCTGCAAACTAAGGGAGAAAAGCTCAATTGCTGAGCTTGTGCTCAGATTGTCTGAGTAAAACATTCATTTGAATCGAGTGGGAGTTGATCTTCCAGATGAGATAATGATGTTTCTCCGAAGTCATTACCACCAAGCTGCTAGAGCTTCGTGATGAACTATAATATATCAGGGACATATATGATGATCCTTGAGTTATTCGCGATGTTTGACACCGCGAAAGTAGAAATCAAGAAGGAGCATCAATTGTTGATGGTTGATGAAACCACTAGTTTCAAGAAGGGCAAGGGCACAAAGGGATACTTCATGAAACAGCAATTCAGCTGCTGCTCTAATGAAGAAACCCAAGGTTGAACCCAAACCCGAGACTAAGTGCTTCTGTAATAAGGGGAACAACCATTGGAGCAGAATTACCCTAGATACTTGGTAGATTAGAAGGCTGGCAAGGTCGATAGAAGTATATTGGATATACATTGTGTTGATGTATACTTTACTAGTACTCCTAGTAGCACCAAGGTATTAGATACCGGTTCGGTTGCTAAGTGTTAGTAACTCGAAATAAAAGCTACGGAATAAACGGAGACTAGCTAAAGGTGAGCTGACGATATGTGTTGGAAGTTTTTCCAATGTTGATATGATCAAGCATCGCACGCTCCCTCTACCATCGAGATTGGTGTTTGCGTTGAGCATAGACATGATTGGATTATGTCTGTCGCAATACGGTTATTCATTTAAGGAGAATAATGGTTACTCTATTTATTTGAATAATACCTTCAATGGTCTTGCACCTAAAATGAATGGTTTATTGAATCTCGATCGTAGTGATACACATGTTCATGCCAAAAGATAGTAATAATAGTACCACCTACTTGTGGCACTGCCACGTAAGTCATATTGGTATAAAAACGCATGAAGAAGCTCCATGTTGATGGATCTTTGGGCTCACTCGTTTTTGAAAAGTTTGAGACATGCGAACCATGTCTATTGGTGTATATGCACGAAGAAACTCCATGCAAATGGACCGTTTGAACTCACTTGATTTTGAATCACTTGAGACATGCAAATCATACCACATGGGCAAGATGACTGAAAGCCTCGGTTTCAGTAAAATGGAACTAGAAAGCAACTTGTTGGAAGTAATACATTTTGATGTGTGCAGTCCAATGAGTGCTGAGGCATGTAGTGGATATCGTTATGTTCTTACTTCACAGATGATTTGAGTAGATGTTGAGTATATTTACTTGATGAATCACGTGTCTGAATTATTGAAAGGTTCAAGTAATTTCAGGGTGAAGTTGAAAGATCGTCGTGACAAGAGGATAAAATATCTATGATATGATCATAGAAATGAATATCTGAATTACGAGTTTGGCACAGAATTAAGACATTGTGGAAATTGTTTCACAACTAATACAGCCTGGAACACCATAGTGTGATGGTGTGTCCGAACATCATAACTGCACCCTATTGGATATGATGCATACCATGATGTCTCTTATCGAATTACCACAATAGTTTATGGGTTAGGCATTAGAGACAACCACATTCACTTTAAAAGGGGCACTACATAATTCCGGTGAGATGACACCGTATGAACTATGGTTTAGAGAAACCTAAGCTGTCATTTCTCAAAAGTTTGGGGCTGCGACGCTTATGTGGAAAAGTTTCAGGCTGATAAGCTCGAACCCAAAGCGGATAATGAAGGAAATATGCCCTAGAGGCAATAATAAAGTTATTATTTATTTCCTTAAAACCATGATAAGTGTTTATTATTCATGCTAGAATTGTATTAACCGGAAACATAATACATGTGTGAATACATAGACAAAACAGAGTGTCACTAGTATGCCTCTACTAGACTAGCTCGTTAATCAAAGATGGTTATGTTTCCTAACCATGAACAAAGAGTTGTTATTTGATTAACGAGGTCACATCATTAGTTGAATGATCTGATTGACATGACCCATTCCATTAGCTTAGCACCCGATCGTTTAGTATGTTGCTATTGCTTTCTTCATGACTTATACATGTTCCTATAACTATGAGATTATGCAACTCCCGTTTACCGGAGGAACACTTTGGGTACTACCAAACGTCACAACGTAACTGGGTGATTATAAAGGAGTACTACAGGTGTCTCCAATGGTGGATGTTGGGTTGGCGTATTTCGAGATTAGGGTTTGTCACTCCGATTGTCGGAGAGGTATCTCTGGGCCCTCTCGGTAATACACATCACATAAGCCTTGCAAGCATAATAACTAAGATGTTAGTTATGAGATGATGTATTACGGAACGAGTAAAGAGACTTGCCAGTAACGAGATTGAACTAGGTATTGGATACCGACGATCGAATCTCGGGCAAGTAACATACCGATGACAAAGGGAACAACGTATGTTGTTATGCGGTCTGACCGATAAAGATCTTCGTAGAATATGTAGGAGCCAATATGGGCATCCAGGTCCCGCTATTGGTTATTGACCGGAGACGTGTCTCGGTCATGTCTACATTGTTCTCGAACCTAGGGTCCGCACGCTTAACGTTACGATGACTGTTATTATGAGTTTATGCATTTTGATGTACCGAAGGTAGTTCGGAGTCCCGGATGTGATCACGGACATGACGAGGAGTCTCAAAATGGTCGAGACATAAAGATTGATATATTGGAAGCCTATGTTTGGACATCGGAAGTGTTCCGGGTGAAATCGGGATTTTACCGGATTACCGGGAGGGTTACCGGAACCCCCCGGGAGCCAAATGGGCCTACATGGGCCATTGTGGAAAGGTGAAAGGGGCTGCCAAGGAGGGCTGCGTGCCTTCCCCCCTCCCCTAGTCCTATTAGGACTAGGAGAGGTGGCCGGCCACCTCTCTCTCTTTCCCTCTCTCTTTTTCCCAAGGATTCCTAGTTGGAATAGGATTGGGGGGGGGGAGTCCTACTCCCGGTAGGAGTAGGACTCCTCCTGCGCCTCCCTCCTTTGGCCGGCCAGCCTCCCCCCTTTCATCCTTTATATACGGGGGCAGGGGACACCCCAAGACACACAAGTTGATCCTTGAGATCGTTCCTTAGCCGTGTGCGGTGCCCCCTGCCACCAAATTCCACCTCGATCATACTGTTGTAGTGCTTAGGCGAAGCCCTGCGTCGGTAGTACATCAAGATCGTCACCACGCCGTCGTGCTGACGGAACTCCTCCCCGAAGCTTTGCTGGATCGGAGCTCGGGGATCGTCATCGAGCTGTACGTGTGCTAAGAACTCGGAGGTGCCGGAGTAACGGTGCTTGGATCGGTCGGATCGGGAAGAAGACGTACGACTACTTCCTCTACGTTGTGTGATCGCTTCCGCAGTCGGTCTGCGTTGGTACGTAGACAACACTCTCCCCTCTCGTTGCTATGCATCACCATGATCTTGCGTGTGCGTAGGAAAATTTTGAAATTACTACGTTCCCCAACAGTGGCATCCGAGCCTAGGTTTTATGGGTTGATGTTATTTGCACGAGTAGAACACACGTGAGTTGTGGGCGATACAAGTCATACTGCCTACCAGCATCTCATACTTTGGTTCGGCGGTATTGTTGGACGAGACGATCCGGACCAACCTTACGCGTACTCTTACGCGAGACCGGTTCCCTCGACGTGCTTTGCACATAGATGGCTTGCGAAAGACTGTCTCTCCAACTTTAGTTGAACCAAGTGTGGCTACGCCCGGTCCTTGAGAAGGTTAAAACGGAGTCTATTTGACGAACTATCGTTGTGGTTTTGATGCGTAGGTGAGATGAGTTCTTACTTAAGCCCGTAGCAGCCACGTAAAACTTGCAACAACAAAGTAGAGGACGTCTAACTTGTTTTTGCAGGGCATGTTGTGATGTGATATGGTCAAGGCATGATGCTGATTTTTATTGTATGAGATGATCATGTTTTGTAACCAAGTTATCGGCAACTGGCAGGAGCCATATGGTTGTCGCTTTATTGTATGCAATGCAATCGCGATGTAATGCTTAACTTTATTACTAAGCGGTAGTGATAGTCGTGGAAGCATAAGATTGGCGAGAGGACAACGATGCTACGATGGAGATCAAGGTGTCGCGCCGGTGACGATGGTGATCATGACGGTGCTTTAGAGATGGAGATCACAGGCACAAGATGATGATGGCCATATCATATCACTTATATTGATTGCATGTGATGTTTATCTTTTATGCATCTTATCTTGCTTTGATTGACGGTAGCATTATAAGATGATCTCTCACTAAATTATCAAGAAGTGTTCTCCCTGAGTATGCACCGTTGCCAAAGTTCGTCGTGCCCAGACACCACGTGATGATCGGGTGTGATAAGCTCTACATCCAAATACAACGGGTGCAAAACAGTTGCACACGCAGAATACTCAGGTTATACTTGACGAGCCAAGCATATACAGATATGGCCTCGGAACACGGAGACCGAAAGGTCGAGCGTGAATCATATAGTAGATATGATCAACATAACGATGTTCACCATTGAAAACTACTCCATCTCACGTGATGATCGGTTATGGTTTAGTTGATTTGGATCACGTGATCACTTAGAGGATTAGAGGGATGTCTATCTAAGTGGGAGTTCTTAAGTAATTTGATTAATTGAACTTAAACTTATCATGAACTTAGTACCTGATAGTATCTTGCTTGTTTATGTTGATTGTAGATAGATGGCTCGTGCTGTTGTTCCGTTGAATTTTAATGCGTTCCTTGAGAAAGCAAAGTTGAAAGATGATGGTAGCAATTACACGGACTGGGTCCGTAACTTGAGGATTATCCTCATTGCTGCACAGAAGAATTACGTCCTGGAAGCACCGCTGGGTGCCAGGCCTGCTGCTGGAGCAACGCCAGATGTTATGAACGTCTGGCAGAGCAAAGCTGATGACTACTCGATAGTTCAGTGTGCCATGCTTTACGGCTTAGAATCGGGACTTCAATGACGTTTTGAATGTCATGGAGCATATGAGATGTTCCAGGAGTTGAAGTTGATATTTCAAGGAAATGCCCGAATTGAGAGATATGAAGTCTCCAATAAGTTCTATAGCTGCAAGATGGAGGAGAACAGTTCTGTCAGTGAGCATATACTCAAAATGTCTGGGTATAATAATCACTTGATTCAGATGGGAGTTAATCTTCCAGATGATTGCGTCATTGACAGAATTCTCCAATCACTACCACCAAGCTACAAGGGCTTCGTGATGAACTATAATATGCAAGGGATGAACAAGACTATTCCCGAGCTCTTCGCAATGCTGAAAGCTGCGGAGGTAGAAATCAAGAAGGAGCATCAAGTGTTGATGGTCAACAAGACCACTAGTTTCAAGAAAAAGGGCAAAGGGAAGAAGAAGGGGAACTTCAAGAAGAACAACAAGCAAGTTGCTGCTCAGGAGAAGAAACCCAAGTCTGGACCTAAGCCTGAAACTGAGTGCTTCTACTGCAAGCAGACTGGTCACTGGAAGCGGAACTGCCCCAAGTATTTGGCGGATAAGAAGGATGGCAAGGTGAACAAAGGTATATGTGATATACATGTTATTGATGTGTACCTTACTAGAGCTCGCAGTAGCACCTGGGTATTTGATACTGGTTCTGTTGCTAATATTTGCAACTCGAAACAGGGACTACAGAATAAGCGGACGCTAGCAAAGGACGAGGTGACGATGCGCGTGGGAAACGGTTCCAAAGTCGATGTGATCGCGGTCGGCACGCTACCTCTACATCTACCTTCGGGATTAATATTAGACCTAAATAATTGTTATTTGGTGCCAGCGTTGAGCATGAACATTATATCTGGATCTTGTTTAATGCGAGACGGTTATTCATTTAAATCAGAGAATAATGGTTGTTCTATTTATATGAGTAATATCTTTTATGGTCATGCACCTTTGAAGAGTGGTCTATTCTTGTTGAATCTCGATAGTAGTGATACACATATTCATAATGTAGAAGCCAAAAGATGCAGAGTTGATAATGATAGTGCAACTTATTTGTGGCACTGCCGTTTAGGTCATATCGGTGTAAAACATATGAAGAAACTCCATACTGATGGGCTTTTGGAACCACTTGATTATGAATCACTTGGTACTTGCGAACCGTGCCTCATAGGCAAGATGACTAAAACACCGTTCTCCGGTTCTATGGAGAGAGCAACAGATTTATTGGAGATCATACATACCGATGTATGTGGTCCGATGAATATTGAAGCTCGTGGCGGATATCGTTATTTTCTCACCTTCACAGATGATTTAAGCAGATATGGGTATATCTACTTAATGAAACATAAGTCTGAAACATTTGGAAAGTTCAAGGAATTTCAGAGTGAAGTTGAAAATCATCGTAACAAGAAAATAAAGTTTCTACGATCTGATCGTGGAGGAGAATATTTGAGTTACGAGTTTGGTGTACATTTGAAAAATTGTGGAATAGTTTCGCAACTCACGCCACCCGGAACACCACAGCGTAATGGTGTGTCCGAACGTCGTAATCGTACTTTACTAGATATGGTGTGATCTATGATGTCTCTTACTGATTTACCGCTATCATTTTGGGGGTATGCTTTAGAGACGGCCGCATTCACGTTAAATAGGGCACCATCAAAATCCATTGAGACGACGCCTTATGAACTATGGTTTGGCAAGAAACCAAAGTTGTCGTTTCTTAAAGTTTGGGGCTGCGATGCTTATGTGAAAAAGCTTCAACCTGATAAGCTCGAACCCAAATCGGAGAAATGTGTCTTCATAGGATATCCAAAGGAAACTATTGGATACACCTTCTATCACAGATCCGAAGGCAAGACTTTTGTTGCTAAGTTCGGAAACTTTCTAGAGAAGGAGTTTCTCTCGAAAGAAGTGAGTGGGAGGAAAGTAGAACTTGACGAGGTAATTGTACCTGCTCCCTTATTGGAAAATAGTACATCACAGAAAACTGTTTCTACGACACCTATACCAATTAGTGAGGAAGCTAATGATGATGATCATGAAACTTCAGGACAAGATACTACTGAACCACGTAGATCAACCAGAGTAAGATCCGCACCAGAGTGGTACGGTAATCCAATTCTGGAAGTCATGCTACTAGATCATGATGAACCTACGAACTATGAAGAAGCGATGGTGAGCCCAGATTCCGCAAAGTGGCTTGAGGCCATGAAATCTGAGATGGGATCCATGTATGAGAACAAAGTATGGACTTTGGTTGACTTACCCGATGATCAGCAAGCAATTGAGAATAAATGGATCTTCAAGAAAAAGACTGACGCTGACGGTAATGTTACCGTCTATAAAGCTCGACTTGTCGCAAAAGGTTTTCGACAAGTTCAAGGGGTTGACTACGATGAGGCCTTCTCACCCGTAGCGATGCTTAAATCCGTCAGAATCATGTTAGCAATCGCCGCATTTTATGATTATGAAATATGGCAGATGGATCAAAACTGCATTCCTGAATGGATTTCTGGAAGAAGAGTTGTATATGATGCAACCAGAAGGTTTTGTCGATCCAAAGGGAGCTAACAAAGTATGCAAACTCCAGCGATCCATTTATGGACTGGTGCAAGCATCTCGGAGTTGGAATAAATGCTTTGATAGTGTGATCAAAGCATTTGGCTTTATACAGACTTTTGGAGAAGCCTGTATTTACAAGAAAGTGAGTGGGAGCTCTGTAGCATTTCTGATATTATATGTAGATGACATATTGCTGATTGGAAATGATATAGAATTTCTGGATAGCATAAAGGGATACTTGAATAAAAGTTTTTCGATGAAAGACCTCGGGGAAGCTGCTTACATATTAGGCATAAAGATCTATAGAGATAGATCAAGATGCTTAATTGGACTTTCACAAAGCACATACCTTGACAAGATTTTGAAGAAGTTCAAAATGGATCAAGCAAAGAAAGGGTTCTTGCCTGTGTTACAAGGTGTGAAGTTGAGTCAGACTCAATGCCCGACCACTGCAGAAGATAGAGAGAAAATGAAAGATGTTCCCTATGCTTCAGCCATAGGCTCTATCATGTATGCAATGCTGTGTACCAGACCTGATGTGTGCCTTGCTATAAGTTTAGCAGGGAGGTACCAAAGTAATCCAGGAGTGGATCACTGGACAGCGGTCAAGAACATCCTGAAATACCTGAAAAGGACTAGGGATATGTTTCTCATATATGGAGGTGACAAAGAGCTCACCGTAAGAGGTTACGTTGATGCAAGCTTTGACACTGATCCGGACGATTCTAAATCGCAAACCGGATACGTGTTTACTTTAAACGGTGGAGCTGTCAGTTGGTGCAGTTCTAAACAAAGCGTCGTAGCGGGATCTACATGTGAAGCGGAGTACATAGCTACTTCGGAAGCAGCGAATGAAGGAGTCTGGATGAAGGAGTTCATATCCGATCTAGGTGTCATACCTAGTGCATCGGGTCCAATGAAAATCTTTTGTGACAATACTGGTGCAATTGCTTTGGCAAAGGAATCCAGATTTCACAAAAGGACCAAACACATCAAGAGACGCTTCAACTCCATCCGGGATTTAGTCCAGGTGGGAGACATAGAGATTTGCAAGATACATACGGATCTGAATGTTGCAGACCCGTTGACTAAGCCTCTTCCACGAGCAAAACATGATCAACACCAAAGCTCCATGGGTGTTAGAATCATTACTGTGTAATCTAGATTATTGACTCTAGTGCAAGTGGGAGACTGAAGGAAATATGCCCTAGAGGCAATAATAAAGTTATTATTTATTTCCTTAAAACCATGATAAGTGTTTATTATTCATGCTAGAATTGTATTAACCGGAAACATAATACATGTGTGAATACATAGACAAAACAGAGTGTCACTAGTATGCCTCTACTAGACTAGCTCGTTAATCAAAGATGGTTATGTTTCCTAACCATGAACAAAGAGTTGTTATTTGATTAACGAGGTCACATCATTAGTTGAATGATCTGATTGACATGACCCATTCCATTAGCTTAGCACCCGATCGTTTAGTATGTTGCTATTGCTTTCTTCATGACTTATACATGTTCCTATAACTATGAGATTATGCAACTCCCGTTTACCGGAGGAACACTTTGGGTACTAACAAACGTCACAACATAACTGGGTGATTATAAAGGAGTACTACAGGTGTCTCCAATGGTCGATGTTGGGTTGGCGTATTTCGAGATTAGGGTTTGTCACTCCGATTGTCGGAGAGGTATCTCTGGGCCCTCTCGGTAATACACATCACATAAGCCTTGCAAGCATAATAACTAAGATGTTAGTTATGAGATGATGTATTACGGAACGAGTAAAGAGACTTGCCAGTAACGAGATTGAACTAGGTATTGGATACCGACGATCGAATCTCGGGCAAGTAACATACCGATGACAAAGGGAACAACGTATGTTGTTATGCGGTCTGACCGATAAAGATCTTCGTAGAATATGTAGGAGCCAATATGGGCATCCAGGTCCCGCTATTGGTTATTGACCGGAGACGTGTCTCGGTCATGTCTACATTGTTCTCGAACCGTAGGGTCCGCACGCTTAACGTTACGATGACAATTATTATGAGTTTATGCATTTTGATGTACCGAAGGTAGTTCGGAGTCCCGAATGTGATCACGGACATGACAAGGAGTCTCGAAATGGTCGAGACGTAAAGATTGATATATTGGAAGCCTATGTTTGGACATCGGAAGTGTTCCGGGTGAAATCGGGATTTTACCGGATTACCGGGAGGGTTACCGGAACCCCCCGGGAGCCAAATGGGCCTACATGGGCCATTGTGGAAAGGTGAAAGGGGCTGCCAAGGAGGGCTGCGTGCCTCCCCTCCTCCCCTAGTCCTATTAGGACTAGGAGAGGTGGCCGGCCACCTCTCTCTCTTTCCCCCTCTCTTTTTCCCAAGGATTCCTAGTTGGAATAGGATTGGGGGGGAGTCCTATTCCCGGTAGGAGTAGGACTCCTCCTGCGCCTCCCTCCTTTGGCCGGCCAGCCTCCCCCCTTTCATCCTTTATATACGGGGACAGGGGACACCCCAAGACACACAAGTTGATCCTTGAGATCGTTCCTTAGCCGTGTGCGGTGCCCCTGCCACCAAATTCCACCTCGATCATACCGTTATAGTGCTTAGGCGAAGCCCTGCGTCGGTAGTACATCAAGATCGTCACCACGCCGTCGTGCTGACGGAACTCCTCCCCGAAGCTTTGCTGGATCGGAGCTCGGGGATCGTCATCGAGCTGTACGTGTGCTAAGAACTCGGAGGTGCCGGAGTAACGGTGCTTGGATCGGTCGGATCGGGAAGAAGACGTACGACTACTTCCTCTACGTTGTGTGATCGCTTCCGCAGTCGGTCTGCGTTGGTACGTAGACAACACTCTCCCCTCTCGTTGCTATGCATCACCATGATCTTGCGTGTGCGTAGGAAAATTTTGAAATTACTATGTTCCCCAACAGATAAATGCATCTTCATAGGACACCCAAAACAGTTGGGTATGCCTCCTATCTCAGATTCGAAAGCAATAAGGGATTATTTCTAGAATCGGGTCCTTTCTCAAGGAAAAGTTTCTCTCGAAAGAATTGAGTGGGAGGATGGTGGAGACTTGATGAGGTTATTGATCCGTTACTTCAACTTGTGTATAGCGGGGCACAAAGAGTTGTTCCTGTGGCACCTACACCAATTGAAGTGGAAGCTTATGATAGTGATCATGAAACTTCAGATCAAGTCACTACCAAACCTCGAAGGATGACAAGGATGCGTACTACTTCAGAGTGGTACGTAGTCCTGTCTTGGAAGTCATGTTGCTAGACAACAATGAACCTACGAGCTATGGAGAAGCGATGGTGGGCCTGGATTCCGATAAATGGCTCGAGGCCATACAATCTGAGAGAGGATCCATGTATGAAAACAAAGTGTAGACTTTGGAAGAACTACTTGATGGTCGTAAGACTGATGAGTACAGATGGATTTTAAAAGGAAGACGGACAATGATGGTAAATGTCATCATTAAGAAAGCTCGACTTGTCGTTAAGATGTTTTCCGACAAGTTCAAGGAGTTGACTGCGATGAGACTTTCTCACTCGTAGCGATGCTAAGAGTCTGTTGGAATTATATTAGCAATTACTGCATCATTTATGAAATCTTGCAGATAGGATGTCAAAACATTGTTTCCTCGACGATTTTGAGGAAAGGTTGTATGTGATACAACCGGAAGGTTTTGTCAATCCTGAAAGATGCTAATAAGTATGCAAAGCTCCAGCAATCCTTCTAAGGACTGGAGTAAGCATCTCGGAGTTGGAATGTATGCTTTGATGAGATGATCAAAGATTTTGGGTGTATACAAAGTTTGTGAGAAACTTGTATTTCCAAAGAAGTGAGTGGGAGCACTATAGAATTTCTGATGAATATATGTTGTTAACATATTGTTGATTAGAAATGACGTAGAATTTCTGGAAAGCATATAGGGTTATTTGGAAAGTGTTTTTCAATGGAAAGCCTCGATTAAGCTACTTGAACATTGAGCATCAAGATCTATGAGGATAGATCAAAACGCTTAATAGTACTTTCAAATGAGCACATACCTTGACATGATCTTGAAGGTGTTCAAGATGGATCAGTCAAAGAAGGAGTTCTTGCCTGAGTTTTAAGGTATGAAGTTAAGACTTAAAGCTCGGCCACGGCAGAATAGAGAGAAAGGACGAAGGTCGTCCCCTATGCTTAAGACGTAGGCTCTTCAGTATGCTATGTTGTGTACCGCACCTGAAGTGTGCCTTGCCATGAGTCAGTCAAGGGGGACAAGAGTGATCCAAGAATGGATCACAGGACAGCGGTCAAAGTTATCCTTAGTAACTAGTGGACTAAGGAATTTTCTCGATTATGGAGGTGGAAAAAGAGTTCGTCGTAAAGGGTTACGTCGATGCAAGTTTAACACCTATCCGGATAGCTCTGAGTAGAGATACCGGATACATATAATGGAGCAACAATTTAGAATAGCTCCAAATAGAACGTGGTAGCTGCATCTAGGAGATGACATAGAGATTTGTAAAGCACACACGGATCTGAAAGGTTCAGACCCGTTGACTAAAAAAAACCTCTCTCACAAGCAACATGATCAAACCCAGAACTCATTGAGTGCTAATCACATAGTGATGTGAACTAGATTATAGACTCTAGTAAACTTTTTGGATGTTGGTTACATGGCGATGTGACCTGTGAGTGTTAATCACATGGCGATATGAACTAGATTATTAACTCTAGTGCAAGTGGGAGACTGTTGGAAATATGCCCTAGAGGCAATAATAAATTAGTTATTATTATATTTCCTTGTTCATGATAATCGTTTATTATCCATGCTATAATTGTATTGATAGGAAACTCAGATACATGTGTGGATACATAGACAACACCATGTCCCTAGTAAGCCTCTAGTTGACTAGCTCGTTGATCAATAGATGGTTACGGTTTCCTAACCATGGACATTGGATGTCGTTGATAATGGGATCACATCATTAGGAGAATGATGTGATGGACAAGACCCAATCCTAAGCCTAGCACAAAGATCGTGTAGTTCGTATGCTAAAGCTTTTCTAATGTCAAGTATCATTTCCTTAGACCATGAGATTGTGCAACTCCCGGATACCGTAGGAATGCTTTGGGTGTACCAAACATCACAACATAACTGGGTGACTATAAAGGTGCATTACAGGTATCTCCGAAAGTGTCTGTTGGGTTGGCACGAATCGAGACTGGGATTTGTCACTCCGTGTAAGCGGAGAGGTATCTCTGGGCCCACTCGGTAGGACATCATCATATGCGCAATGTGACCAAGGAGTTGATCACGGGATGATGTGTTACGGAACGAGTAAAGAGACTTGCCGGTAACGAGATTGAACAAGGTATCGGTATACCGACGATCGAATCTCGGGCAAGTATCGTACCGATAGACAAAGGGAATTGTATACGGGATTGATTAAGTCCTTGACATCGTGGTTCATCCGATGAGATCATCATGGAACATGTGGGAGCCAACATGGGTATCCAGATCCCACTGTTGGTTATTGACCGGAGAACGTCTCGGTCATGTCTGCATGTCTCCCGAACCCATAGGGTCTACACACTTAAGGTTCGATGACGCTAGGGTTATAAAGGAAGTTTGTATGTGGTTACCGAATGTTGTTCGGAGTCCCGGATGAGATCCCGGATGTCATGAGGAGTTCCGGAATGGTCCGGAGGTAAAGATTTATATATGGGAAGTCCTGTTTTGGTCACCGGAAGAGTTTCGGGGTTTATCGGTAACGTACCGGGACCACCGGGAGGGTCCCGGGGGTCCACCAAGTGGGGCCACCAACCCCGGAGGCTTGCATGGGCTAAGAGTGGTGAGGGACCAGCCCCTTAGTGGGCTAGTGCGCCTCCCACAAGGGCCCATGGCGCCTAAGAGGTGGAAAGGGGGCAAACCCTAAGGGGATATGGGCCTTAGGGCCCATATTGGTGCGCCTCCCTCTCCCCTCCCCTCTTGGCCGCCACCCTTGTTCCCCATCTAGGGCTGCCGCCCCCCTAGGGGTGGGAACCCTAGAGGGGGCGCAGCCCCTCCCCTTCCCCTATATATATTGAGGCATAGGGTTGCCCACAACACGCGATTCGATCTCTCGTTGGTGCAGCCCTGCATCTCTCTCTTCCTCCTCTTCTGTGGTGCTTGGCAAAGCCCTACAGGATTGCCACGCTCCTCCATCACCACCACGCCGTTGTGCTGCTGCTGGATGGAGTCTTCCTCAACCTCTCCCTCTCTCCTTGCTGGATCAAGGCTTGGGAGACGTCACTGGGCTGTACGTGTGTTGAACGCGGAGGTGCCATCCGTTCGGCACTTGGTCATCGGTGATTTGGATCACGACGAGTACGACTCCATCAACCCCGTTCACTTGAACGCTTCCGCTTAGCGATCTACAAGGGTATGTAGATGCACTCTCCTTCCCCTCGTTGCTAGTCTCTCCATAGATAGATCTTGGTGACACGTAGGAAAATTTTGAATTTCTGCTACGTTCCCCAACAAGAACTTAGGCGAGTACTGTACTGCAGCTAAGCCCCCGAGTGGGAGGATTGCTCTCCACTCGGTAGGATTTTTTCAAACTTAGGCGAAACGGATTCGCAGCCAAGTCACCCACTGGGGGGGTTTTGTATGCAAACAAAGTGACAGCCATTATTGGAACACTCTTGTCTTTGATAAAAATGAACTGTAGATTTTTTTTTCTTATTACATCTCATCTTAAGGGAGAACTCAGGTGTAAAAGGGGCGGAGCAGTTTCGCGTTCCAAGCTCGTGGCTCGTCGATCTGGCGATCGACATTGTAGAGGTGGTATGCTCCATTGTGGAGGACTCTGGTAACTATGAAGGGGCCTTCCCAAGTAGGAGCAAGTTTGTGTGGCTTCTGTTGATCCACTCGGAGGACCAGATCTCCTTCTTGGAAGGCTCGACTTTTCACATCCCGAGCATGAAAACGGCGCAAGTCTTGCTGATAAATGGTCGATCTGATCATGGCCATCTCCCTTTCTTCTTCTAAGAGGTCGACTGCATCTTGCCGGGCCTGCTCTGCTTCATCTTCGGTGTAAAGCTCGACTCGAGGTGCATTATGAAGAAGATCACTCGGCAGGACCGCTTCGGCTCCATAAACCAGAAAGAATGGAGTTCTTCCAGTCGACCGGTTAGGGGTGGTCCTTAATCCCCACAGAACTGACGGAAGCTCGTCGACCCAAGTGCCTGCCGCGTGCTTGAGATCGCGCATCAATCGAGGCTTTAGCCCTTTGAGGATCGGACCATTCACTCTCTTAGCCTGTCCATTCGACTGGGGATGGGCGACCGATGCGTAGTCGACTCGTGTGCCTTGAGAGGCGCAAAAAGCTCTGAACTTGTCCGAATGAAAGTTCGACACGTTATCAGTGATGATGCTATGCGGGACTCCATATCTGAATGTTAACCCTCTGACGAAACTGATAGCAGTGCAGGCATCGAGGTTCTTGATGGGCTTAGCTTCGATCCATTTGGTAAATTTGTCGACTGCCACAAGTACATGAGTGAATCCACTCCTGCCCGTTCTTAGTGGACCAACCATGTCCAATCCCCAAACGGCAAAGGGCTAGACGAGTGGAATGGTCTTCAGGGCTGATGCAGGCTTGTGCGACATGTTGGAGTAGAACTGGCACCCTTCACACTTGTCGACTATCTCTTTTGCCATCTCATTTGCTCTTGGCCAGTAAAATCCAGCTCGGTATGCTTTAGCCACAATAGTCCGAGAGGACGCATGGTGACCACGGGTCCCCGAGTGGATTTCATTAAGGATTATCTGACCCTCTTCTGGTGTTATGCATTTCTGGCCGACTCCAGTCGCGCTCTCTCTATACAGCTGTCCCCTTATGACTGTGAAGGCCTTGGATCGGCGGACGATCTGTCGAGCCTCCTCCTCGTCTTCCGGGAGTTCTTTCCTTAGGATATACGCGATGTACGGTATTGTCTAGTCAGGGATGATTGCCAAGACTTCCATGATTAGGTCGACCACTGCAGGTACTTCAACTTCAGTCGGATCTGTGGCCCTTTTCGGCTGCAGGGCTTCTTCTGTGAAAGGATCCTCTTGGACTGACGGTGAGTGAATGTGTTCCAAGAACACATTGCTGGGAATGGCTTCTCTTTTGGAGCCTATCTTTGCTAAATCGTCAGCTGCCTGATTCTTCAGTCGGGGGATGTGATGAAGCTCTAACCCCTCGAATTTCTTTTCTAGCTTTCGCACTGCATTGCAATACCCAGTCATTGCCGGACTCCTGACGTCCCACTCCTTCATCACTTGATTAACCACCAAATCTGAGTCGCCATAGACCATGAGGCGACGGACGCCGAGTGAAATGGCCATGCGCAATCCATACAAAAGTGCCTCATACTCTGCTTCGTTATTGGAGGAATCGAAGTGAATCTGGAGAACATATCTGAGCTTATCTCCTCGGGGGGAGACTAGGACTACTCCCGCGCCCGAACCGTTCTGCATCTTGGATCCATCGAAGAACATGGTCCAGTGCTCCGAGTGAACTTGAGTCGGAAGTTGCTGTTCAATCCATTCGGCGATGAAATCCGCGATTGCTTGGGACTTGATAGCCTTCTTTGCTTCAAACTTGATATCTAAGGGAAGGAGTTCAATCGCCCACTTGGCCACTCGACCAGTTGCGTCTCTGTTATGCAGGATCTCTGATAGTGGGGCGTCGCTGACGACTGTAATGGAGTGGTCAGAGAAATAATGTGCAACTTTCTTCGTGGTCATATAAATCCCATATACAAGCTTCTGGTAGTGGGGGTATCTTTGTTTTGAAGGGGTCAAAACTTCAGACACATAATATACTGGGCGTTGAACTTTGAAGGCCTTTCCTTCCTCTTCCCGCTCGACCGTAAGTACTGTACTGACTACTTGTCCTGTGGCTGCAATGTAAAGCAGCAGAGGCTCTTTGCTGATTGGGGCAGCAAGCACCGGTTGGGTGGAGAGCAGAGCTTTGAGCTCTGCAAACACTGCATCAGCTTTTTGAGTCCACTTGAACTTGTCAGACTTCTTCATCAGTCGGTAAAGAGGCAATGCCTTTTCACCGAGTCGAGAAATGAATCGACTTAAAGCGGCCAAGCAGCCTGTAAGCTTTTGGACATCGTGCACGCGTACAGGACGCTTCATCCGGAGTATGGTGCCAATTTTTTCAGGATTGGCGTCGATCCCCCGTTCGGAAACGAGAAAACCGAGTAACTTTCCACCTGGAACCCCGAAAGTGCACTTTGATGGATTGAGCTTGATATCGTACCTCCTGAGGTTGGCAAAGGTTTCGGCAAGGTCAACACGTAGGTCGGAACCTTTCCGGGACTTGACCACAATATCATCCATGTATGCCTCCACATTCCGACTGATTTGAGTGAGTAAACACTTCTGGATCATTCTCATGAATGTGGCTCCGGTGTTCTTGAGGCCGAATGGCATGGTGACATAACAGAAGCATCCGAATGGAGTGATGAAAGCTGTTTTGATCTCGCCGGGACCATACAGACGGATCTGATGGTACCCGGAATAGGCATCTAGAAAAGACAATCTCTCGCATCCCGCAGTTGAGTCGACTATCTGGTCGATGCGAGGGAGGGGAAAATGATCTTTCGGGCAGGCCCGATTGATATGTTTGAAATCAATGCACATGCGGAGTGACTTGTCCTTCTTGGGGACCATAACGACATTGGCGAGCCACTCGGAGTGGTAAATCTCTCAGATGAACTCGGCTGCTAAGAGCCGAGCCACCTCCTCGCCAATGGCTTGCTTCTTCTGGACGGCGGACCGTCGAAGATGTTCCTTCACGGGATTGAATTTCGGGTCGACTCGCAGATGGTGCTCAGCCAGCCCCCTGGGAACTCCAGGCATGTCAGAGGGTTTCCATGCGAAGATGTCCCAGTTCTCACGGAGGAGCTGGACGAGCGCTTCTTCCTATTTGGAGTCGAGCGTCGTCGAGATGTGAGTCGGAGCAGCGTCGGGGTCGGTCGGGTGAATGTGGACTGTCTTTGTTTCACCAGCCGACTGAAAAGTTGACTCGGAGGCAGGCTTCTTAGCTCGCAGCAATTCACTCGGATCGGCAGTCTTTTGGTACTCTTTTAGCTCGACTACTGCCATCTGAGCGTCAGCGATCTTTGATCCCTTCTGAAAACACTCTTCTGTTTTCTTCCGGTTGCCCGTAACAATGATCACACATTTGGGGCCAGGCATCTTTAATTTAAGATATACGTAACATGGTCGAGCCATGAAGCATGCGTAAGCTGGCCTGCCCAAAATGGCGTGATAAGCGCTCTGGAAGTCCACAACCTCAAATGTCAACCTTTCCTTGCGGTAATTCTTTGAATCACCAAAGACCACATCGAGAGCAATCTGGCCGAGTGACTCGGCTTTCTTCCCAGGAATGACTCCGTGGAAGCTCATGTTACTAGTGCTGAGTCTGGACATCGGAATGCCCATTCCTTTCAAAGTTTCAGCATACAGTATGTTCAGGCCACTGCCGCCATCCATCAGGACTTTGGTCAGTCGAGTGCCTTCGACGACTGGGTCGACCACCAAAGCTTGCCTCCCTGGGGTGGCAATGTGCGTCGGGTGATCAGACTGGTCAAACATGATGGCGGTCTGAGACCACTTGAGGTAACTAGGTGTTGCCAGGGCAACCATGTTCACCTCACGGTTAATGACTTTCAGTCGGCTTTTGCTTTCGACATCAGCAAAAATCATCAAGGTGGAATTGACTTGGGGGTATCCATCGTCACTATCATCCTTGTCCTCAACTCTGTCTGGTTCCTTTTCCTTATCCTTGGGCTGCTTGCCCTGAAACTGCTGGATCAGGAGCCGGCACTGTCGAGTGGTATGCTTTGGAAAAATGAAATTACCCTCTTCATCTTTCTTGGTGTGGATGTGACATGGCAGGTCCAGAACATCATTCCCATCCTGATCCTTAACTTTCTTGGGCTTCCATGTGCCCTTGTGTTTCCCCTTGAAGTTTCCTTGGGCCACAGCCAGGGCCTCCCCAGGGGCGGCTGGCTCGGCCTTCCGCTTCTGCTTCCGACTGGAGTTTCCTCCGGTTTCTTGGGTGACTGATTTGAGTTTGCCACTTCGGAGTCGGTCCTCGTCTTCATCATTGGCGTACTTGGTGGCAATCTCCATCATCCGATTCAGGGATATCTCTCCAGTTCGACCGAACTTCAGATTCAACTCTCTGTATTTGACGCCTTCCTTGAAAGCGCAAACTGCTTGATGGTCTGGCACGTTCTCGACCGAGTGGTGCAGCGTGATCCACCTCTGGATGTATTCCCTCAGTGTTTCATTCGGCTTCTGCACGCAAGACCGCAACTCCGTAAGGCCTGGAGGGCGCTTGCATGTTCCTTCGAAGGTTGTGATAAACACTCGGGCGAGGTCCTCCCAAGTGTAAATGTTGCTGGGTGCCAACTGATTCAACCACGCCCTGGCTGAGCCTTCCAACATGAGAGGTAAATGCTTCATGGCCACCTCATCATTGCCGCCGCCAATCTGCACAGCCACTCGGTAATCTTCGAGCCACGTGTCGGGCTTGGATTCACCGGTGAACTTGCTGACTCCAGTCGCCAGCCTGAAGTTGGGAGGGATCACCGCTGCCCTGATGGCTCGAATGAAACATTCAGGCCCCGAAGCATGCGCTCTGCTGCCGGTGGGCGTATCTCTGTTGTGGCCCTCTCGATGAGCCCTGTTCCTGTCCACCAAACCTTGAACAAGGATGGATCTCGCGTCAAAGCCTGGGTCCCTGGGGTCGACTGGGATCCTCTGCCCAACATTATGGGGGCGCCTATCATCTCGATGTCGGGGCGCATACGATCCACTCCTCGGGGGAGGGGATGGCACTCGACGTCTACCATCACGGTCGGGTCGGTGATCATACTGTTCATTTCTCCTGTACTGATCGTGCCGGTCTCCACGTCCATCACGCCTCGGGGGCGATCTCGGGCTGTGAGCCGACTGGACTATTTCTGTTGCAACGGATCGATTGTGGATCCTGTCCCGCGACTGAGAGGCGACGGAATTCTGATTTCCCGCCGCTCGGAGCAATGCTCTGATCTGCAACAATCCTCTGCTAGCCTCTGACTGGGAGGGCTGGATTGACTCTGCTATGCGAGCCGCGGCAGCCAAATTCTGAACTGGAGTTCGGTATACCTGCAGCGGTGGGAAGAGCTGACGTCGACTGGATTCGGGAGCTTGCTGTCGTCGACTGGACTCGGGAGCCCGCTGACGTGCTCGCTCGTCGAGTGCTCGCTGTAGATTCTCCAGTCGAGTGCGCTCGGCCAGATTAGCCAAGCGCGCGTCCTCCAAGGCCCGGGCCTCGGGGGTTTCTCCAACAATAGGAGTGTGGAGCGCGTCCATGTTCCGGCGGCGAAGCTCTTCTCGCTGTAATGACGTAAGAGGTTCGGGGAGGTATTTGTCGTGGGGATGCGACGGATCGCCTCTATCCGCACCACTATCAGCGCGATGGAACCCAGGAGGACTGTGTGTCCCCTCGACCGCTAGAACCTCCGCCAAAGGGTCGTTGCTATCGCACTCGGATGCGGTCTCCGCGGAACCAGTCGACAGATCGAACAGGCCGCAGAGGGATTCGTCGGGCTCGATTGCCGCGACTTGTGGGGCCGCCGACTGGCGGGCCACGGCGTGCCTCACCCACCGCTGGAGTCTCAACCGACCTGAGCGCTTGCGCTGGTGGGAGACGAGGCGGGGAGGTGACACGGGGCCGACCGATATTGGGTCGACAGCTGCCACAGGAGGACGCCACGAACGCACGCGCGGAAGTGCGTCGCACCACGGACGGGGAGCGCGTCGATGTCGAGCGGCGCCTCCTGGAGCCAGGCGGAGTCGTCGGCGATGAAGGAGAGCGCGCCGAGACGGATCTCGCGGCCCTCTGCCAAAACTCCGCAGGAAACCATGATCAAATGGATCGGAAAAATCACAACTTCTCCAATTAGGCGCTAAGACTAATGCCCCAAGGTGGGCGCCAACTGTCGTGGTTCTAAGTCTGACAGTGAGGTAGGGGGTGTGAATGAAGAGGCTAGTCCTCAGCTATTGGGAAGTTGTAGGCACGCAAGCTTTACGAGTTCAGGCCCTTCTCGGAGGAAGTAACAGCCTTACGTCTCGGTGCCCAGAGGCGGTCGATTGGATTATGCGTGTGTAGATGACAAAGGTGCGAACCCCGCATACTGAGGAGGGGGGTGGCTTATATGGAGTTCGCCGGCCCCCTCCTGCCCTCAGTAATGCAGGGTTTAAGGTACATTTAAGGTGGGGCGTTACTGATAACGTCCCTAATAAAGTGTCATAATAACCATAAAGACTGCTTAATAGCCGACAGTTTGCCTGCAGAGTGACTTCAGGCCTTTTGGCCAGTCGAGTGGTTGACTTTATGGTCGAATGATAGCTTCTTGGCCGAGTGTCTTCAACCCGTCGAGTGGGATATCTTGAAGTCGATTGAAAGGTGACTTCTTCTAGGGATGTCCTACGGTAGGGCTCTTTAGGACGGGTCCGTGCCCCTACCGTAGGTACATGGCTTCAACAGGCGTTACTGGTAACGCCCCTGATAAAGTGCTATAATGACCATAAAGACTACTTAATAGCCGACCGTTTGCCTGCGGAGTGACTTTAGGTCTCCTGGCAGTCGAGTGGTTGGCTTCATGGTCGAGTGATAGCTTCTTGGTCGACTGTCTTGAACCCGTCGAGTGGGATACCTTCAAGTCGATTGAAAGGTGACTTCTTCTAGGGATGTCCTTGGGTAGGGCTCTTTTGGACAGGTCCGTGCCCCTACCCTAGGTACATATCTTCATCAGCGGCGGCACAGCGCGAGGATGGGACAGGCGGAAAACCTAGCGGGCGTTCAACTACCAATACCCACGCCTTTTTTGGGGAGAATTGCTTGTGAAAATAATGTGCGACGACGACTTAGCGAGCGGATCCCCTTAAAAAAGACATAGCAAGCAGATTCCCTTAAAACTGGTAGGAATGGATACGATTGATGACATTGATAAATAGTGGTGAATGTTGGCCTAATTTACTATCATCATGCATGGAAACGAATCATCGAGAAAAAGAATACTTCCTATTACTACACTCATAGGAAGCTTCCTAATCTCTGCTACCAAACAGTTTCTGCCCAAATAAGGAAGGAAAGTAATGGACGTGATTCGGAAGGAAACAAACGTTATGAAGATTAATTAATTTAGATTTGATCTTTAAAGATTGATTGCGATTGATTCTTTTACATAAAGACATTACTAAATAATTTGCGTCAGTATGGAAAGTTCTGATCCGTTCAGTTTTTTCGTTGTGTGAGAGGGTGAAGTGAAAATAAAGCGATGAAGAGATGGGGTTGTTGGAGCACGACTAATCTTTAAGGACTACTTCCACCCGGACCAACTTTCCCCAATACATGGTTTTGTTGACACTTCCATATGTGCAAACCGTTGTCTTACGCGTGATAGAGGGAGTGGAGGCACATGTCCTACTTCAAGCTCACCGGGGTAAACAAATCTTCAAGCTTGTCATTGTCCAATCAGATTCTATAAATACCCTGGCCGCTCTTGGAGGATAAACTTTGGTCAGATCGGCCTACGGTCACTTAGACATTGAGATTAAAACTCTTATGGTCGATCGAGAGTTTGTACCACTTAAAATTACTAGAGATCAAAACAGGGCAGCACATCAACTGGCTTTTTATAGCCGTACCGAGACTTGTACTGCGGTATGGTTGAATTCAAGTTCTCCGTGTTGTGAGGACTTGATGGCTCGAGATTGTATCTCTATCATTACGAAAACTAGAAGAACGCCCGTGCGTTGTAACGGGGCCACATTAACTTTAAGAGTTCAATATTAATCATGTTAATAATACATTTAATATTCTCATACATATCAAGTGACACTGGCGACCTTTTTTGTCAATTTAGCAATGGGCTCTTTATACATATCAGACAACTCACTACTACTTAAACTACAACTATGGGTACCAATATTTTTTTGTCAATTTAGCTCAGCAATAGTGCCTGGCTTAATAGACTGCTTTGCATTCACCCCCTCAGAAGACAGAGAGAACCAACTCAACATGTCAGAAGATTAACAGAAATTTCATTTGTATGGCATGAACATATAGCAGGAGCACCAACACATAGATCAGCAGAGAGCAGAGCACAACATGCACACACTCGGGCCATCTATATCATACACACACAACAACGCACACACGCATCACGCTGGCATACACATACAGAAAAGCAGGAACACACGCATCATGCGCATTGGCCGGTGCGACGCACGCAGAGCAAGTACGTACGCACGGAGAGCAAGCTAGCAAGCACACACGCGTCCAACCCCGCCGCTGCATGCGCTGGCAGAAGGTGAGGCAGCAAGGGAGACTGCACATTGAAGCTGTCCATGCAAGGCTGGAGGTGCTGGGCCGGCGACGGCGGTGTCGGGACGGCGCTTGATTCGTTCCCGGTGGCGTGGAGTTTGGGGCGGCAACGCGGTGATAGCTAGTGCTCGGGGATGGGGGTTTAGGGCGGGGGCAGTCGACCCGATGGCTGGCGAAGTTAACGGGCTCGGGCGGCTGGAAATTCGGCGGGTGGCGGCGGCACAGCGCGAGGATGGGACATGCGGAAAACTTAGCGGGCGTTCAACTACCAATACCCATGCTTTTTTTTAGGGGAATTTCTTGTGAAAATAACAGGCGACGACGACTTAGCGAGCGGATCCCCTTAAAAAAGACATAGCGAGCAGATTCCCTTAAAACTGGTAGGAATGAATACGATTGATGACGTTGATAAATAGTGGTGAATGTTGGCCTAATTTACTATCATCATGCATGGAAACGAATCATCAAGAAAAAGAATACTTCCTATTACTACACTCATAGGAAGCTTCCTAATCTCTGCTACCAAACAGTTTCTGCCCAAATAAGGAAGGAAAGTAATGGACGTGATTCGGAAGGAAACAAACGTTATGAAGATTAATTAATTTAGATTTGATCTTTAAAGATTGATTGTGATTGATTCTTTTACATAAAGACATTACTAAATAATTTGCGTCAGTATGGAAAGTTCTGGTCCGTTCAGTTTTTTCGTTGTGTGAGAGGGTGAAGTGAAAATAAAGCGATGAAGAGATGGGGTTGTTGGAGCACGACTAATCTTTAAGGACTACTTCCACCCGGACCAACTTTCCCCGATACATGGTTTTGTTGACACTTCCATATGTGCAAACCGTTGTCTTACGCGTGATAGAGGGAGTGGAGGCACATGTCCTACTTCAAGCTCACCGGGGTAAACAAATCTTCAAGCTTGTCATTGTCCAATCAGATTCTATAAATACCCTGGCCGCTCTTGGAGGATAAACTTTGGTCAGATCGGCCTACGGTCACTTAGACATTGAGATTAAAACTCTTATGGTCGATCGAGAGTTTGTACCACTTAAAATTACTAGAGATCAAAATAGGGCAGCACGTCAACTGGCTTTTTATAGCCGTACCGAGACTTGTACTGCGGTATGGTTGAATTCAAGTTCTCCGTGTTGTGAGGACTTGATGGCTCGAGATTGTATCTCTATCATTACGAAAACTAGAAGAACGCCCGTGCGTTGTAACGGGGCCACATTAACTTTAAGAGTTCAATATTAATCATGTTAATAATACATTTAATATTCTCATACATATCAAGTGACACTGGCGACCTTTTTTGTCAATTTAGCAATGGGCTCTTTATACATATCAGACAACTCACTACTACTTAAACTACAACTATGGGTACCAATATTTTTTTGTCAATTTAGCTCAGCAATAGTACCTGGCTTAATAGACTGCTTTGCATTCACCCCCTCAGAAGACAGAGAGAACCAACTCAACATGTCAGAAGATTAACAGAAATTTCATTTGTATGGCATGAACATATAGCAGGAGCACCAACACATAGATCAGCAGAGAGCAGAGCACAACATGCACACACTCGGGCCATCTATATCATACACACACAGCAACGCACACACGCATCACGCTGGCATACACATACAGAAAAGCAGGAACACACGCATCATGCGCATTGGCCGGTGCGACGCACGCAGAGCAAGTACGTACGCACGGAGAGCAAGCTAGCAAGCACGCACGCGTCCAACCCCGCCGCTGCATGCGCTGGCAGAAGGTGAGGCAGCAAGGGAGACTGCACATTGAAGCTGTCCATGCAAGGCTGGAGGTGCTGGGCCGGCGATGGCGGTGTCGGGACGGCGCTTGATTCGTTCCCGGTGGCGTGGAGTTTGTGGCGGCAACGCAGTGATAGCTAGTCCTCGGGGATGGGGGTTTAGGGCGGGGGCAGTCGACCCGATGGCTGGCGAAGTTAACGGGCTCGGGCGGCTGGAAATTCGGCGGGTGGCGGCGGCACAGCGCGAGGATGGGACATGCGGAAAACCTAGCGTGCGTTCAACTACCAATACCCACGCCTTTTTTCAGGGGAATTGCTTGTGAAAATAGCGTGCGACGACGACTTAGCGAGCGGATCCCCTTAAAAAAGACATACCAAGCAGATTCCCTTAAAACTGGTAGGAATGGATACGATTGATGACGTTGATAAATAGTGGTGAATGTTGGCCTAATTTACTATCATCATGCATGGAAACGAATCATCGAGAAAAAGAATACTTCCTATTACTACACTCATAGGAAGCTTCCTAATCTCTGCTACCAAACAGTTTCTGCCCAAATAAGGAAGGAAAGTAATGGACGTGATTCGGAAGGAAACAAACGTTATGAAGATTAATTAATTTAGATTTGATCTTTAAAGATTGATTGTGATTGATTCTTTTACATAAAGACATTACTAAATAATTTGCGTCAGTATGGAAAGTTCTGGTCCGTTCAGTTTTTTCGTTGTGTGAGAGGGTGAAGTGAAAATAAAGCGATGAAGAGATGGGGTTGTTGGAGCACGACTAATCTTTAAGGACTACTTCCACCCGGACCAACTTTCCCCGATACATGGTTTTGTTGACACTTCCATATGTGCAAACCGTTGTCTTACGCATGATAGAGGGAGTGGAGGCACATGTCCTACTTCAAGCTCACCGGGGTAAACAAATCTTCAAGCCTGTCATTGTCCAATCAGATTCTATAAATACCCTGGCCGCTCTTGGAGGATAAACTTTGGTCAGATCGGCCTACGGTCACTTAGACGTTGAGATTAAAACTCTTATGGTCGATCGAGAGTTTGTACCACTTAAAATTACTAGAGATCAAAACAGGGTAGCACATCAACTGGCTTTTTATAGCCGTACCGAGACTTGTACTGCGGTATGGTTGAATTCAAGTTCTCCGTGTTGTGAGGACTTGATGGCTCGAGATTGTATCTCTATCATTACGAAAACTAGAAGAACGCCCGTGCATTGTAACGGGGCCACATTAACTTTAACAGTTCAATATTAATCATGTTAATAATACATTTAATATTCTCATACATATCAAGTGACACTGGCGACCTTTTTTGTCAATTTAGCAACGGGCTCAGTTGCAACGGGCTCTTTATACATATCAGACAACTCGCTACTACTTAAACTACAACTATGGCTACCAATATTTTTTTGTCAATTTAGCTCAGCAATAGTGCCTGGCTTAATAGACTGCTTTGCATTCACCCCCTCAAAAGACAGAGAGAACCAACTCAACATGTCTGAAGATTAACAGAAATTTCATTTGTATGGCATGAACATATAGCAGGAGCACCAACACATAGATCAGCCGAGAGCAGAGCACAACATGCACACACTCGGGCCATCTACATCATACACACACAGCAACGCACACACGCATCACGCTGGCATACACATACAGAAAAGCAGGCACACACGCATCATGCGCATTGGCCGGTGCGACGCACGCAGAGCAAGTACGTACGCACGGAGAGCAAGCTAGCAAGCACGCACGCGTCCAACCCCGCCGTTGCATGCGCTGGCAGAAGGTGAGGCAGCAAGGGAGACTGCACATTGAAGCTGTCCATGCAAGGCTAGAGGTGCTGGGCCGGCGACGGCGGTGTCGTGACGGCGGTTGATTCGTTCCCGGTGGTGTGGAGCTTGGGGCGGCAACGCGGTGATAGCTAGTGCTCGGGGATGGGGGTTTAGGGTGGGGGCAGTCGACCCGATGGCTGGCGAAGTTAACGGGCTCGGGCGGCTGGAAATTCGGCGGGTGGCGGCGGCACAGCGCGAGGATGGGACATGCGGAAAACCTAGCGGGCGTTCAACTACCAATACCCACGCCTTTTTTCAGGGGAATTGCTTGTGAAAATAACGTGTGACGACGACTTAGCGAGCGGATCCCCTTAAAAAAGACATAGCGAGCAGATTCCCTTAAAACTGGTAGGAATGGATACGATTGATGACGTTGATAAATAGTGGTGAATGTTGGCCTAATTTACTATCATCATGCATGGAAACGAATCATCAAGAAAAAGAATACTTCCTATTACTACACTCATAGGAAGCTTCCTAATCTGTGCTACCAAACAGTTTCTGCCCAAATAAGGAAGGAAAGTTATGGATGTGATTCGGAAGGAAACAAACGTTATGAAGATTAATTAATTTAGATTTGATCTTTAAAGATTGATTGTGATTGATTCTTTTACATAAAGACATTACTAAATAATTTGCGTCAGTATGGAAAGTTCTGGTCCGTTCAGTTTTTTTTGTTGTGTGAGAGGGTGAAGTGAAAATAAAGCGATGAAGAGATGGGGTTGTTGGAGCACGACTAATCTTTAAGGACTACTTCCACCCGGACCAACTTTCCCCGATACATGGTTTTGTTGACACTTCCATATGTGCAAACCGTTGTCTTACGCGTGATAGAGGGAGTGGAGGCACATGTCCTACTTCAAGCTCACCGGGGTAAACAAATCTTCAAGCCTGTCATTGCGCAATCAGATTCTATAAATACCCTGGCCGCTCTTGGAGGATAAACTTTGGTCAGATCGGCCTACGGTCACTTAGACGTTGAGATTAAAACTCTTATGGTCGATCGAGAGTTTGTACCACTTAAAATTACTAGAGATCAAAACAGGGTAGCACATCAACTGGCTTTTTATAGCCGTACCGAGACTTGTACTGCGGTATGGTTGAATTCAAGTTCTCCGTGTTGTGAGGACTTGATGGCTCGAGATTGTATCTCTATCATTACGAAAACTAGAAGAACGCCCGTGCGTTGTAATGGGGCCAAATTAACTTTAAGAGTTCAATATTAATCATGTTAACAATACATTTAATATTCTCATACATATCAAGTGACACTGGCGATCTTTTTTGTCAATTTAGCAACGGGCTCAGTTGCAACGGGCTCTTTATACATATCAGACAACTCCCTACTACTTAAACTACAACTATGGCTACCAATATTTTTTTGTCAATTTAGCTCAGCAATAGTGCCTGGCTTAATAGACTGCTTTGCATTCACCCCCTCAGAAGACAGAGAGAACCAACTCAACATGTCAGAAGATTAACAGAAATTTCATTTGTATGGCATGAACATATAGCAGGAGCACCAACACATAGATCAGCAGAGAGCAGAGCACAACATGCACACACTCGGGCCATCTATATTATTCACACACAACAACGCACACACGCATCACGCTGGCATACACATACAGAAAAGCAGGCACACACGCATCATGCGCATTGGCCGATGCGACGCACGCTGAGCAAGTACGTACGCACAGAGAGCAAGCTAGCAAGCACGCACGCGTCAAACCCCACCGCTGCATGCGCTGGCAGAAGGTGAGGCAGCAAGGGAGACTGCACATTGAAGCTGTCCATGCAAGGCTGGAGGTGCTGGGCCAGCGACGGCGGTGTCGGGACAGCGCTTGATTCATTCCCGGTGGCGCGGAGCTTGGGGCGGCAACGCGGCGATAGCTAGTGGTCGGGGATGGGGGTTTGGGGCGGGGGCAGTCGACCCGATGGCTGGCGAAGTTAACGGGCTCGGGCGGCTGGAAATTCGGCGGGTGGCGGCGGCACAGCGCGAGGATGGGACATGCGGAAAACTTAGCGGGCGTTCAACTACCAATACCCATGCTTTTTTTAGGGGAATTTCTTGTGAAAATAACAGGCGACGACGACTTAGCGAGCGGATCCCCTTAAAAAAGACATAGCGAGCAGATTCCCTTAAAACTGGTAGGAATGAATACGATTGATGACGTTGATAAATAGTGGTGAATGTTGGCCTAATTTACTATCATCATGCATGGAAACGAATCATCAAGAAAAAGAATACTTCCTATTACTACACTCATAGGAAGCTTCCTAATCTCTGCTACCAAACAGTTTCTGCCCAAATAAGGAAGGAAAGTAATGGACGTGATTCGAAAGGAAACAAACGTTATGAAGATTAATTAATTTAGATTTGATCTTTAAAGATTGATTGTGATTGATTCTTTTACATAAAGAGATTACTAAATAATTTGCGTCAGTATGGAAAGTTCTGGTCCGTTCAGTTTTTTTCGTTGTGTGAGAGGGTGAAGTGAAAATAAAGCGATGAAGTGGGGGAGGCGACGAAAAAAATCTACGACGGTTAACCTACGAAAAAAACCCGGACGAAAGTGGTGGGACGAAAAAAAACCTGGAAGCGAGACTACCAACTGCTTCATTAGGAGTAGAGATGAAACTCTCTTTTACCCTGCAAAAAAAAACTCTTCTTTGCTAAGTAGAAATGTGCGGTTGCTATGAGGATGTTTGATTTAGGTACCGCCATCGACGAACATGCCTGAAGACCACTGTGAGATTTGCTCGCGTTGTGGTGTAGGTGTTTGGAGTAGAGTATCTGAGAGAACCAAATGCGCAAGATACAAAAAAGTTGATGGCTATTGGAGAAGCAGGAGGCTTTACAAATATGCTCGGTTCAATTGATTACATGCATTGGCAACGAAAAGAACTGCCCAAAGATTTACGCGGCATGTACTAATGTCACACTAAAGAGGCCACTGTCATACCCGAAGTAGTGGCATCAAACGACTTGTGGATTTGACATGCTTTTTTTGACATGTCTGGTTCTCACAACAATATCAATGCGCTCCAGTGACCAGAAGACTTTTGCAATGGGGACGCACCGTCGTGCAACTACACCATCAACGAGCACAACTACGACATGCGGTGCTACCTTGCAGATGAAATCTATCCTTAGTGGGCGGCGTTAACGGATCTCATGGCAACAAACAAAGCCACTTTGCATAATATAAGAAGCAGTTAGGAAGGATGTGGAGAGGGCATTCGGAGTCCTCCGAGCTCGTTGATGGAGCTGCAATTATGTGGGAATCGAAGACTTTATGGCGGCTGATGACATGTTGCGTCATTTTGCATAATATAATTACCGAGGATGAGAATGAAAAGGTAGCCAAAACCCATGATTTCGAGAACCCAGAGAACAAGTCCACATTCCATATCAAGATGCAGATCAAATTATGAATTTTCTATAGATGCATTAGAATATTCGAGATGATTTCGTGGAGCATATTTGGATCCACAGTAGAACCCAAGGAGTTTAATGTTTGAATTGTGCACTTTAATTTTTTTTATGCTTGAACTACGTATTTCATGTATGAACTATGTTTGAATTGTGAAACTACTCAATGATCTGGTGATATTCACTGGTATGCCGGATCTGCATGAATTTGAGGGTTTTAGATATGAGGAGTGTGGCTATTTGCCATGACTTTTGAGGGGCCGTTCCGCGTGGATGCGTCCGGCCATGTTTGTGGACGTTTAGGAGGTCGGATTTGTTAAGTTCGCCTATAGATGCTCTCACGCTAAGACACACAAGGCAAATGTTGTCACGCTAAGACAACAAGGCAAGAGCACCACCAAATTTTCATCTCTTCGATTCAAAGTATGCTTTTCATCTTCTTTGGTTAAAAATATGCTTCCGCCTAACGCTTTCAAGGCTTGAACAAGGTTTAACATTGTGCGAGATATATTTCCCCCAAAATGAATGATTATGATATAATTAAGACTTTCATGGATTATCTTGATAAATTAGTTGTGCTATCTTCTTTTTTATGGAAATTCTAGTTTTAACTGTAAATTTAGTAAGTTGACAAGACCTTATTAAATTTATATATTAGTATGTTGGCATGTTGCATTTTTGGCCAAAAAATATATCGTTTGGACCACCCTTGCCCAAAATTCTGACTATGCCAACCATTGAGAACAAAATAATATTTCATATCTCTTAAAAAAGAGCAGCATACGTAAATGAGATATGATAGGGGCTCGCAGACGCACCTTGAGGGATGTCAAGTTTTCTTTTTTCTTGCCATTCACAGCGAGACCACTAGCAATAAAAATGAACAAAAACAGGGAGAGATGATCACTTTGGTTTTTAGAATGAAAACACTGGAGTAGACCGATTTTAAATTATTAAAGTCCACACAAAAACAACGTAACACAAGATTCAGAGTACAAACATTGGACGTTCAACGATCAAGAATAGCTTACATGACAAAACCCCAACGGAGCGTGCAAACTCAAGATGAACAAAAGTCACCACTACCCTAATCAGTAACAAGAGGTTCAAGACGAACAAAAGTCAGCACTACCCTAAGCAGCAACCGAAGGCACTTTGGGGATCAACTTGTTGAAGCCTCGCTTATCGATTGCATCTATTTTTTGCTCCATGGCTGCAACAGTGTATTACAATGTCAAATGTCACAAATCAAGATCATACTTTGTGAATAATTGATAAAACATTCTGGACACCGAAGTTTGTTCAAGATGTAACCACTTGGTTGAAGAGTGTGAGCATCTTTTTTCTTTTGCCCAACAACTCGATGGATTTGGGGGGCAACAAGCACCCGCCCTATGGCCACGCCTATTGGATATCTCTTCAGCACAACTCTGCCCGCACTCCTGCCCACTTTGGTTCGCCCTTCCATGCTATTTCTCATCCTTTGAAATATTTGGGGCGCAAGAAACAAGAAAGTTTTCCAAGAGCTTGACATTGATGTTTTTGTTTCTATTAGAGCTATCATCAACGGTTTGATTATTTGGTCTCATCGGCTTAAGTATAGAAATCTAAAGGGTCACCCCGGTATGTCCTGACTTTTCAAATATATTTAGGTGCCCCCCCCCCCCCCAATTTCAAAAAATAAAATAAAAACATGTTCTCCATAGCTCGCTTTACTTCTCAGTTCCAATTGATCTTTGTGCCAGGGCAGTAGATCATCTAGTTCGTGAAGATCGGGCCACCCTAGGGTATTCCCTATATCAAATATGATACATACTCCCTTCATTTCTAGAGCATACTACAAATATGAGAAATCTAAAACATCTTATGGGCCAGTTCTTTTCGGTGATTCTTCCAGAATCGTCCCCCTCCCCAGCTTCTCACAGAATCATTACTCCATATTTTTTTTACAATCATATCTAGTTAAGGTCTAATTAGATAGGATTGTAAAAAACATATGAAGTGGTGATTCTGGAAAAAGCTAGAAAGAGGGGCGATTCTGGTAGAATCGTCCAAAAGAACTGGCCCTATATGTAGGAACAGAGGGAGTACCTTTTTCTACATAAAAAAAATCCATATATAAAGTTTCATAAAAATTACAACTGTGCATTGTGAACGAGTGTCCGTCTGGATCTGGATAAAGTTGATTGGATAAGTGGGTCAAATTGGATCAACGTGGTTATGAACCTATAACCATTTCCTCGACGATCGGGGTCAGATATCCAGATCGAAATCCATGTTAATCCACGCATAGTTTCAGGAACCAAGCCCCAGTCTATCTATCAATCCAAAGCCGCGCGCATCCAACGGACGGACGAGAAATGCTCCACCAAAAATCCAACGGACGGAGAAATCCCGCTTTCCGTGCGGAACACAGCATCGACCGACCGACCGAACCCGTGTGCCGAAAGCCGGAAGCAACGAGATTCCACTCATCCAGCGCGTCGCCACGCCATCACTCGGCTGCGGCCCCGCGACCCGTCTCCTCCTCCCCCCCTCACCGGCCGTCTTCCCGCACCGCCCACCAATCCAACTCCGAATCGTCCTCCCCCCACCCCGCCCCGAGGTCGCCGGTCGCCGGTCGCCGCAGCACGGCAGAACCCGGCGGAGAGGCTAACCGAAGCGGCAGAGGGGTTTGATCCGGGAAAGCATGAGCCTGGCCTCCCGCGCCCCCCGGCGTCGAGCTCGAATCGGGAGATAGGAATCCGCGGAGGAGGAGATGTCCTCCTCGCAGTCGCAGGAGGGGAAATCCGAGGGCGCTGGGACGGGTCAGGAGGAGCGGCCTTCCAAGGCCTGGGGGCTGCTCGTCTTCGGCCTCGTCGGCGCCGCCACCGCGACCCTCGCGGTGAGCAACGCCGCCTTTCTCTCCGTCCTTAGTGCTTTCCCTGTTACGTTGTTCTAGCTTGGTACATTTAGTTCTGGCTTGTAATAATCGCGGTGTGCGTGATCATCAGCCTCGCTTGCTCGTTTAGTATTACGGCTTCCACGACGATTTGCTCCATTTAGTTCTGGCTTAACTGCAATCTGCTGTACCATTCACAATTCCGCATCAATTCTGTTGCGGAAAGCACCGCTGCTATTCTGAAGGATTGAGCGTTTCTTATGCTATTTACAACCTCCTGTGGTTTGAAATACATGGCACTTGACTTGAATCCTGTTAGTAATGCTCTTGAACCACCCCACACTGCTCGCTCTGTTGATCCAAAGCGAGGCCCTCCTCTTGAGATTACACGAGCACTGCAAAAGGGTAGATGCTATGCTTAGGACTGCACTGCCACACTCCCTGTCTTGCGTGCGAGGTGTGTTGCTACGACCTGTCAGTAATACGAGGTTACTGGCAATTGCTTGGCCTCTTTGTTATCTTTGTGATATTCAACTTGCTCGAAGATAAAAGGTATTTTAGTATCTTCTGCTACATTTCATTTGATCGACATTTTTATTTGTATTTTCCTCTGTGACAGGTTGGTCATGTTCGTAAAAGTGTTGATTGGTTCTACACTCAGGTACCTTTCTAAGTCAGTGTTAATTTCTTCTTCGATTTGCCCCTTCTAAACTGTCGGAAACGGCATTTTAGATCATCATGATTGGCGGTTGTTAGCTTGTTTACCCCAAATTTATGTTTTATGTCTAGAGGCTTCAGCAATACTATGTTTTGTAGTTCGTTGTTTTTTATGGGAAATAGCAGAAGGATCATTAGGTCGATGTAATGGTCTGATGAGAATCATTATCTTGCTCTCTAAAATTTAGTACTGTTTGGTGTTTAAGATTTTGCCAAGGCTAGCCTCTCGTCATTGTCTTTGGCTTATGCTAGTACTAAGATAGACCATCTAGCGGTTTCCACAGGAAGAAAACTGCCGTGCTCTCTCTAAATCTCACTTTTGTATTGCCAGAATTACATTGGTTCAGTTATTAGTCCAATGTGAACTATACTTTGAAGACATAGGGAGAACCAATAGGGGATGACGAATTTATCATCCTGTACTCAGTTATACGCTCAGTTTTCGTTGCCTTTTGACTTCTAAGTGTTTATTTATATGCTCCTTTTTCCTGCTGCTCTTCCATCAAAAGCTGAATAAGGTGCAGACAACATCATCCTGGAGGAAGACAAGTAAAAGATCCACCGGTGGAACTTTTAGTGACGATGCTAGGAGACGATATTATCAACGTATGCAGCAGGAATTTGAGGATGAACAGGAAAGAGTTGTGAGTTCATTGAACTGTTTACACTATTTACCTTTTTAGAACTTAGAATTTTTGAAATTATGCTCGCTATATATATATGTGTGCCTCAGAACATTGCCTGCGGTAAATGTAATGTGAATCCATGAGAAATTGCGTTGTGCTAAATTAGTAACTTCTTGTCCTAACCCCAAATTTTAGTTTCTCGAACATTGCCCTAAGAGTTACTTTCTCCGTTTACTCCTTCAGTATGCTGATTTTTTGTTATTTTGGCCAGCAAAGAATAAGGCACATGCAAAGTGTTTTCAACCGAGAGAGGAACAAATTCAGGAATAGTTATGAAAGTTGGAAGGAGAATGGCCCCCCAGGTGGATATAATTACATCCCGCGGGATGACTGGTATTGGCAGACAGATACGCCTAACTCGGAAAAGAAAAATAAACGGACATATACTCCGGCAGGGCCTAGGGGTTATCCTATGTCGCATCATTACACCGTTCTTGGTCTTGATAGGTATTTCCATGCCTATTTAAACCTCTAACTGTATATTTCTGTTCATCTTTCAATCTGCTTATGGCATGGTTGCCGGTTCTTCATGGTCATACCTTTGCGAGAGACTTATTTTGTAGCCTTACACAGGGTTAAAAGTGGAATGCGTGTTTATTAGTGATCAGTTGACTCGTTGTGCACTTGAATGAGAGCCTCAGACTGTGAAGGGAGATGATGCATTTGGTAGATTTGCGAGTTCTATAGAGCATTTCATATGAACATCCATTGACTTGACTTCCTTAGTTATGTGTGCTATGTTCTGGCTTATACGTCAGTTAGATGATCAATTATTTTGTTTCATCAATATGATCTTTTTGGAATTGACTCCTATGATCACTTGTTTTAAGAAAATAAGCTCTCATAATTTGCTTCATAATGCCAATTTTTACGAGTCACGGACCGCATACCTTAATGAACCTTTGGTAGTAGCAAGTTGACAGGGTACATCACGAAGCAACTTGCAGCCGTCCGACATCAGGTGTCAGGATCATTATTGCATTGCTGTGCTGTGCTGTGTAAAATATTTATCTTGTTGCTCAAACAAAGAGGTTCCCAGTTTATTACAATCTTAAGAAAATATTAACTGAAGTACTTTGAAAAGCATCTATAACACCAAACTTGTTATTTATTAATTATAATTATGAACATGATGATGTTATCCAGAGTTATACTTCTTTTTGTGACAAGCCATGTTATTTCTTTATAGATCACGAGGGACTCCATACACAGATGCAGAAGTAAAGGTATTGCAATCCTGTCATCCTATTGTCCCTCCAGCCCTCTGTTCAGTTTACTTTGAACTTGTCCCACCTAACATGATCGTCTTCTATATTAAGTCGGGGTTGATCTTTTTATGTTGATCATGCACCGCTGATTAAATATCTAAGCTAACCTTAAGACCCTTAAGGAAACTGTCATGCCAAATTAATTTTCATTAGACAACAAGGGGTTTCCATGGGATTCACTTTAAGAACTTTGATGTTTGTTCAAACACTTGTTTTCAAGTGTTTTATCAAGAACTCGAGATAAGCAACCTTCGATGAAAACCCAAATTATCTCTCCAATTTTTCGATTGCTATTCCTTTGGGTGAAGCAAGCAATCAGTTAATGTTTTAAGTGCTTTGCAGTCACATATCAATGTATTAAGGTGGTTTCTGAGGAGAGCTGATAGTAGGATGACTTAAAAACCATGTGGATAAGTATTTTTCACCATTTTTCTGAATGAGGATAAGTATTTGTGTGCCAATTCTGTTTTCTCCTCGCATTTCTTTGTATCTCTTCTACTAGAAATTCTTAAGAAGTGGTATATCCTTAAGTATTTTGTTGGGTTGAGAAGTATTTGGAAATATTGGTGGTTACATTGGCGAATGTTTTGATAAAAAATGGTTCTTTCACAAAATCAAGAATTGAAAGCATCTTGTATTACTAGTTAGTAGGCTGGAAAAATCGGAAGGACACATTCGTTGCTCTAGACCTCCACACATCAAAATGTTAGGATTGTTGTCAGTGTGAAATGTTAGTATTTTTTGGTATGTGTGTCAGGCCTGACCAAGGTTGTTTTGTTTTCTGACTTTGGGGCATCATATGCAGAGTGCTTTTAGAACAAAAGCAATGGAGGTCCACCCTGATCAAAATCAAGATAATAGAGGTTTGTGGTCTTCACGGACAGCATGTTTCTTCATACGCAATTGTTTGTGGTTTTAGTAGTTACTAATACCATTTACATTTTATTATGTGCAGAGACTGCTGAAGAAGAGTTCAAGGAGGTTGTCAAATCATACGAGGCAATAAAACTGGAGAGGAAAAATAATGCAAGTTGATGCGTTTGTCTATTGGAGCTTCCAGTGAAGACTAGCGCCAGTTGTTACAGCCCCGGTGTACGCAATCAGCAGACCATGCCATCAGGTGGATGACAAACAAAAAATTTCTCTGGCTCTTGCGGACTTGCGGTCCTGTAGCGCAATTTTATACGTGAGTTTGTTGGTGGGAGCACACGTCCCTGATGTAGAAGTAGGATATTGTCGACAAAGATACAAAAGATATGTTTCTATAGCTAGTGACTTGACCATAAACTGGTTAAGGAGCCAACATTTTTTGTTGCCACCTGAGGAATATGCATCCCAGTGCCGTACACCTGATGGTTGGTGTCTAATTGGGTGGAAACTGAACAACTGATTGAAAATAAAAGTTGTTGGTACATAGCAGGGTGTTTATTATTTCATCGAGCGGTTCAGCACGTTGTAAAATTGTACTCCCTCCGAGTTCATAAATATAAGATGTTTTGAATATTTCAATATGGACGACATATAAACTGAAATGAGCGAACAAACACATTAACATATGTCCATATGCATTCGATTCAGAAAAAAAGTTATAGAACATCTTATAGTATTTGTGAATGGAAGGAGTATATACTGAGTTCTTTTCAAAGGAGAATTTGTATATACTACTACAACTGAGTTGCTATGCAGCAACGAAACATCTTTTAGAGAACTGTAATGCAGAAAATACTATTGGTTCAGTCTGAAAGGCGACCCACTGATAATTACTCCCTCTGTCCCATAATATAAGAACGTTTTTAACACTAGGAGGAAATGCAATCGTTATGGTGTCCATCACAAATATCTTTTTTTTTAGCATCAGTACAGACACAAGCGTTCATATACACGCGCATACATTCACCCCTATAAACGCACACACGCATACCCTATCCTTATGAACACTTTCGAAAGACTGAACCGGCATATCATCTTGAGATTTACGAAGTCACCGTAGGTGCCTCGTCGTTGACGGGAACGTCTCCTCTCACTAAAAGCGCATCGCCGCCTGAAATAAATTCAGAAATAATGCGAGCACCAGAATTTGAACCCATCATACCAACTCGATTCGCATCCGTCACACGTATCTTGACTGACATGCAATTGTTCGTATGGCACACAGAACAGATCAGCAGAACCCCCGCTAGTCGCCCCACCACCGCGAGGATGCAGCGCCTCCTCCCGGCCACCCTCCTCCGCCGCCGCCTCTCCACCGACGCCGCCCCGGACCACAGCCTCGCCTCCTCCGCGGAGCTCGCGCACCGCCTGCTCCGCCGCCACGGCGCCGACCCGCAGAGGCTGGCCTCCGCGCTCTCCGCGTCGGGGCTCGACCCGTCCTCCCCGCGCCTCCTCGACGCCGTCCTCCGCCGCTGCGGCGCCGCCTCCTCCCTCGCGCTCGGCTACTTCCACTGGTGCTCCCCGTCGCTGCCCACCGCGCCGCTCCCCTCCTCCCTCGCAATCCTTGCCAAGTGCTTCTCCCGCGCCTCCGCCGCGCCCTGCCCCTCCCTCCTCGCGCCGCTCCCCTCCCACCTCCTCTCCGCCTCCATCCTCTCGCCCGTCCTCCGCCGCCTCCCGCCGCCGCGCGTCCTCCCCTTCGCGCTCTCGCTCCTCTCCTCCCGCCCCGCCCACGACCACCCCTTCCTCTTCCTCTCCCTCCTCGAGTCGCTCTCCAAGGCCGGCCACGCCGCCGCCGCCGAGCGGCTCGTCGAGGAGCTCCAGCCCCGGCTCCCGCTCGAGCTCCGCCACTACACCGCCCTGCTCTACGGCTGGTGCCGCCTGGGCAAGCTCGACGAGGCCAAGCACGTGCTCGCCCGCATGAAGGCCGCCGGGGTCGCCCCGGACGTCGTCGTCTTCAACACCCTGCTCGCGGGATTCGTCGCGGACGGCAGGTTCGAGGACGCGTTCGAGCTCACAAGGGAGATGGAGCGGCGGGATTGCCCTCCCAATGCGGTGTCCTACACCACCCTCATGCAGGGGCTCGGGTCCAAGGGGAGGGTTGATGAGGTAATGCGGGTGTTTGTTGAAATGCGGAGGAAGGGATGCACGCCGGATTCTGTCACCTACGACACTCTGGTTACTGCATTTTGCAAGGCAGGCAGGTTATCCCAGGGGTATGAATTCTTGGACTCCATGTCGAGGGACGGGCTGCGGGTGGATCCCGGAGTGTACCTTGGGTTCTTTGTGGCGCATGAGAAGAAGGAGCAGCTGGAGGAGTGCTTGGAGCTGATGGAGAGGATGAGGGAGTGCAGGTGCCCCCCAGACCTCAGTATCTACAATGTGGTGATTCGGCTGTCCTGTAAGCTCGGAGAGACGAAACAAGCCATAGCATTGTGGAACGAGATGGAGAATAGCGGGCTTAGTCCTGGGGTTGACACCTTCGCAATCATGGTGACTGGGCTTGTTGGCCAGGGGTCGCTGGTCGACGCGTGCAATTATTTCAAGGACATGGTCGGGAGAGGGCTATTTGTTGCACCACAGTACGGAGTGTTGAAGGACCTTCTCAATGCATTAGTCAGGGATGAGAAACTTGAGCTTGCAAAGGATGTTTGGGGTTGCATTGCCAGCAGAGGCTGTGAACTAAATGTGAGTGCATGGACAATCTGGATCCATGCACTATATGCGAAGAAACATGTCAAGGAGGCCTGCTCGTATTGCTTGGACATGCTCGAGGCAGGGCTGATGCCGCAGCCAGACACGTTTGCAAAGCTAATGAAGGGACTGAAAAAACTGTACAACAGACAGGTTGCTGCTGAAATCACTGAGAAGGTGAGGTTGATGGCGGAGGAGAGGCATGTAAGCTTTAAAATGTATAAGAGGCGTGGGGTGAAGGATCTCGAAGAGAAGCCTAAGTCAAAGAGAAGGAAAGGGCAAAAGCGGAGTCGGGGGAGGCAGACTGTTCAGGGTCAGTCTAGAGAACATGCTGACCTTTCGGATTCTGTCGATGATGAAGAATTCCCGAGTTGAGTTAAACTAGGACCATAAGTGGGCAATGAACCAGTGCACCTTCACTTGATTGAATTGTTTGTGGGAGCGATTGGTTTATGAAGCAACCAATAAGGAAATATTGGTCTTGCTGAAAATGGAGCAGGTTTGCAGTATTTCTACTCACACCTGATATTGATACTTGAGCCAAGTGACACTCCGATCCTATCTGAAGTCCATCTGCCAGTATGTACTTCAGTTTTGAAAAGCTTTCAGGGGCTAATGATATTGGGGCCTTTCAGTGCCAGTGCAAAAGAAAATAACACCAATATACAACTGGAAGATTGGTCCAAACAAGCTTGAGCTGAGATTGAAGATGCCAGGGATAAATGCAACAGTTGCCAACTACTCCATCAGTTATGAAGTAGAGAGTTACTCCCTCCGTTCCGAATTACTTGTCGCAGGTATGGATGTATGTAGATGTATTTTAGTTCTAGATACATCCATTTCTGCGACGAGTAATTTGGAACGGAGGGAGTAGTAGTGTAACGTTACATTTTGAACTTTCTGTTTCACTCTTCATGCTTATCTCTGAGATACTAAGAGTAGTTACTGATTTATTGTACTAATATACCTAAACCCACTTAAAAGTCTGATCTTGGTAGTTGGTACAGAATGTTTATGTTCACTGTGATTGAAGAGTTGATGCCTTCTTATATCCTAACTATTATTTGATGATATATTACTTGTGATATGATTTTTTTATTGAAATGTGTAAACCATGTAAACTCACAATTTTTTTTTACTCAGCAGTTGCTTTTGTGGAAGTAAATATGTCTATTACATGCTGGTGCTGGTATTAACATTTAATCAAGTTGAACCCCCTCATTTCCATAACATTTTAATTTAGTACTGCTGTATTGATCTTTAAGAGAGACCTGAAGGATTGGAGTATCACCAAAGAACTAGCTATGGACAGGGGTGCGTGGAAGCTTGCTATCCATGTGCCAGAGCCATGAGTTGGTCGTGAGATCTTATGGGTTTCACCTCTAGCCTACCCCAATTTGTTTGGGACTAAGGGCTTTGTTGTTGTTGTATTGATCTTTAATCAGGTGCACACTAAACCTTTTGAGCTTATCTAGTTAAATGCATGCCATGCTCTGCAATATGCAGCTATGCTTATGTGCACTTTCATGAACTGGTGCTTGTGCTTTATCCTGTATGGTCTCAACTCTCATGCATGGAGATGGATGGAATATGGAGTGCAAGAATATTTGGTGTGAGGCAATATGTTCTCCATTCTAATAAGCATATAATAACTTAAAATTGAGAAATGTGATGCTTGTATATGCTGTGTATTTCCTAATAGAAGTATAAACGGGTTGTTTCTTGATATGCTTAAAATTGAACATTGTTGCTGAGACTTAAGTACCAATATATATACAGGCATCTCAACAAAATTAAACACTTAGCTGTTCCAGATTTTAATTTCTGAATCGATCTTATGCTTCTAACGCAGAGCTTTGTCCTTGCATCTGAAGTAAATTAAATATAAAAACTAATAATTGGAATCACTCATAATGCCTGGGATTTAATTGTAACATCATGGATTAAATACTAATAGCAATTTGGAACAAGATAAGTGAACATAGTCATAATCTATATAGATTGGATTGTTGACTACATAGAGATTTTTAGATTGCCAACGATTTGTGCTGGTTGTATCAAGCTAGAGCTATCTTTTCACCACTATGATGCACAAATTTGAACTATTGTTTCCAATATGCAAAAATTACACATACGCTTGAAATCTTATTTGTGCAGAATGGAGTGCAAAAAGATAGGGCGTTTCAGCTGATTAAGAGTCGTCGTTGGTGGGCACGAAGCCATTGTCAAGGACACTGTCATCTTAATATTATGCTGAGTGATTAAATTGCAATGCCAAATCAAGAAGTGGAAGCAGATTTGAACCAACATATTTCATTGCTAAGTGGGAGTTAGGGAAGAACACACGGACGCAGGTACCAGAAAGCATTACAAGCATTAGATATTCTGTTACTAGACTTAACTTTGCTTCTTGCCTGAACATGGGATAGGGAAATTAATCTAACTGCAGAGGAAACATTGCGAAGAATTCCTTATCCTCAGTTGAGAAAGAACTCCTCCACTAACTGATCAATATCTACTTGACACGTTTCCGGAATCACAAGTTCAGAACCCCGGACGTTGATGGTGTAGCTGGAGAGGAGCTGAACGGCTGTGAAAGGAGAGTCAGCATCACTCCGTGTGATGGGATCTGACCAACTTATGGCTTCAGAGACCATCTCTTCTGTCCCATCCTCGAGGTCAAACTTGTAGACGTCATGGAAGTAGAAATCACCGTATGGATTCATACCTACTAGGTGGTAGATGCAATTGGCCTCAACAGATGGGAACTTATCGGCATCAACAGCCAGGCACCTGCAGCAGCCGAAGAAGATGGCGTGGCGACCGATGCTCTTCACAGGCTCGAGTACACCCCGGTTAGAGTCGTCCATCCTGAAAACCTGCATGCCATGCTGCAGCTTGAAGACGATGAACACTTCTCCCAGGGATTGTACCAGGTAGCAGCGGTTGTTGTTTGCATGCCCAATCTCAAGAGCATGAGCATCGTCGGCAACATGCTCAATAACATCAGACCAGAACATCTCGGATGGATCAACGGAGAACAGCCTCATCAGATCAAAGATCTTGTCGGCCACGGCAGCTGGCAGCGGAGGCACCGGTCTCTGCTCGCCGTCGGCGTACATGCCACCGGCGACGGCCAGCCGGATCAGCGGGTAGGCGTCCTCCTCTTGGTACACAGCAAAACTTCTACTGTCGGGGCCAGCCATGTACCACTTACGATCGGAGTCGCAGAGCAAGATGATGGTGGGGGGCGACCAGATGACAGCAGCAGCATCCACCATGTCGGAGGGCACGGTTGATCTGAAATGGATCATGTGGCCTGTGAAAGGGTTGAGGACGCGAGCGGCGTAATAGTCATCGTAGTCCGCCAGCACGAAGAATCCACCGGGAGTGGTGGCGATGTGGCCGTAGCGGTGGCCGGCGAGCAGAGGGAGCTCCTTGCGGAGGAAGCGGCCGGTGTGGGTGTTCACCAGGAGGCGCGTGTCCTCTCTCCGGAAGACGTCGTCGTCGAGCACGACCCACCGCCGGGGACGGAAGCGAGGGTCGTCCGGGCTGTCCTTGGGGTCGTCGGTGGCGGAGCGCCAGCTGCCGCAGACGGCGCGGAGGTCCATGTAGTAGTCCACGTCGTTGGCGGCGAGGAAGCAGTCGGCGATGCGGCGGACGAGGTCGCACGGGAGCGAGGACCAGTCCGCATCAGCGGCCATGGATCTCTTTTGGTTTGGCTCGCGAAAGAAGAGGGTGGTGAGTGGTGACCCAAGGGGTTCAAGCAGGAGAGGCTAGTCTGCGTATGAAATGCACGTCGTTTGCAATGGCAGCGTTGGGACTTGAAGCGGCCGCCACTGACACTACGGCTCCAGTTCATGGGGAATGGTTCCCGCCGCTTCGGTTTTCAAGGACAGAAGTTGTAGAACTCGATGTGTCCCGGCCGTTGGCATGCAATCTCCACAGCGCAATAGTGCGAACATTTATGATCCACATTAGTATCACAATTTTCGTTTTATATTTTATCATATGCACCTGCCCAACACAACCACCCACCCAATAGTTTTTTTTTATTTTTTTAGGACAATAGGTTGTTCTTTCTAGTCTAAGGGCCTCTCTTATTTGAACGATTTTTAAAGGAATTTTAGAGGATTCTAATCTTTAGGGTCTTTTGCCCGGTAATGTTAAATGGGAAACATCAGCAGGAAAGGGGTGGCAAGCGAACGTTTTTTTTCTCTGTATGGGTCGTAGGATTAATTCCATATGGAATTTTTCTTGGGATCATTTGTAGGTGCTAGTTTCCATTGAAAAAAAAATCATTCACTCCAACCTTATGTGAAGAATCCTATGCTTTTCCTATGCACAATCAAACACTCCTAATCCTGTAGTATATTGAACATGGCATTGCCATTCCATTACTGTATTTTTTTTTTCTGTTCCCAGTTTTAGTAATCCTGTGAATGAAAAGGCTAACTGCAATGATCTATGGATTTGATGGCAATTTCATAGAGCTGTTGGCCCTTTTGTCCGAATACATCAGGTCAAAGCTCAGAGGTGAGCCATTCACAGATTTTTTTTTTGGCTGATCCAAAGGCATCAAAGTACATGACATACATTCACAAAGATCGATCTAAGGCATACCACCAGCAGACCATTCTAGCTCTAGCGCAACAGTGCGGTGGCACAAGTCACCGTTTTCTCTTCCCACCTGCTGGTGCCTTCGGTGGCTTGGAGGCGATTGCCGAGCTCCACAAGGCTCTCTCAACATCCGAAGGTGTCAAGCTTTCTCCTCCTCCGCTCAACTCCTTGAAGAGGAACACAAGTTGTCAGCCAAACGATTTTCAAGCTCTACAAGTAATATTTTGAAATCACAAGGTATAACTCCTTGAAGAGGAACACAAGTTGTCAGCCAAACGATTTTCAAGCTCTACAAGTAATATTTTGAAATCACAAGGTATAACGTGGAAGGAACTATATCGATGGAAATTAGCAAAGTGTAACAAATCTACGACCTGCAAGTATAACATGCTTCGCATCATCTTAGTAATTACTCCCTCTGTACCAAAATGTAAGACATTTCTTGGTTTTGCATATGGCATAAAAACGTCTTATATTTTGTTATGGAGGGAGTATTAATTAGCCTATTGCCTATTGTGTCATATGGAGCCTGTAAGAAGTCTTGGACAGATATATATGCAATTAAAAACTTGAGATGTGATCTGGATATGCATCTCATGGAAAAGAAATAATAAGCCCAATATTTTTAATATATTTTGCGTTAATATTTGGGAAAGGGTCGCTGAATTGCAAACAAGTGCTCTTTTACATTGTTAAAATGGAACTTCTCCTAAAGCAGTATAATAACACAAATATACATTTGTATGTTCAACTCCAAACTGCTAGCTAAGATTAACTCATAAAACAGCACATCGTGACAATCAGCTATTTTTAATGTAATTTTACCTTGTCTAGATGGAGAGAAAGATCAAATATATTCCAGCATAGATTAACTGCATTTACTGAAAGTTTTCAATTTGGACTGGTGAATTAGAACTTTTAACCTATGGCCGAAATCAATTGGTGATCGGCTTACAAAAACAACAATTATACATCATACGCTTGCAGCTAGCTGATTCAACTCAAGAACAGTTCAACCAACACAATCAAGCAAATGATGCCATCGTTGCAACATTTAAACAGATATATAAAATGCAGGGCAAACATTTATACCTCCGCTTTAGCCTGCAACTTCTCCGCAAACGCAAGGTACTGCTTCAGAGTGTATTCCTTCACATTGCCCAAGGCTGCAACCATTGCCTGAACACATTTCACTAAAGGTTACAACACAAAATGTGCAACCATATCGCCTAGAAAGGCAGATACTTAGAGGAAAAAATAACATTTGAACAAGCTCACTTCGTCTGACATGAAGGGCGCAACATCGGGTGCATAGGCAGCGAGCACCGCGGATGCAGTGGCAGGGCCAACACCCTTGAGCACGGTGAGCTCGGTGATGGCCTTGCTGAGGTCGGGCAGCGCTGCAAATGCCTTGCGTGACGCTGACTCTACAACTTTGTCATCCAAGCTTTTGACGAAATCCATCAGCCTCGGCCTAGCAACAAGAGCAGAGTGAACGTTGGACATTATTGTCCAGCAGCAGCAGGTAGTAGGATACTAGCACAGTAGCACACTGGCTAAATGGATCAAATCAATAAACCAAGCAAACAAGGTAGTATTACTACTAGCATCATGGTAACAATACCCCAACCAATCACACTCCAGGCAACCGACAAAGATTTCTAACCATATTTCAGCAGGAGGCGCCACGCCCTAGCAAGGAGAAAACTTGAAATGCAGCTGTGCTATGCAACCGACAGGGAAAAACAAACTAGGAGCAGGAAGAGGCCCTGACCTCCACTTGCCGCGCGAGAGCTTCCACTGCATGAGCTGCACCAGCTCGGGCTTGGCGAGGTAGGGGTCCGGGTCGCGGCCGTGCAGCAGGAGGGGGAGGTCGTGGCGGTAGAAGGAGTCGGCGTCCAGGAGGTCGGGCTTGTCCAGCGCCGCGAGCCGGCGGTCGTACGCGCCCAGCGCCGCACGCCAGGCCTCCCCGTCGCCGCTCGCGAAGTCCACCGTCTCGGCCATCGCGACGGCGGCTGGAAGGGGAGAGGGGAGTGGAGTTGCCTGCAACTGCACAACAGTGAGCGGTCTCTTTTTTTTCGGGTCCATCTTTCTCTTTTGCGAAGAGCAATTTCGGCCGTCGATCTATATCGGACGGCTTAGATAGCGCCAGTTCGCAAACTTGAGGGCCACGGTCCGCAGGCCACATTCGTCGCCGGCGGCCCATGTGGCCCAATATTTTCGCGGGCCATCCATTTTCCTCATAGCTTCCAACAAAAAGAAAGCCTCCCTTAAACCCTAGCGGCAGCCGTTCGTTCCCCAGGAAGAAACCCATGGCGAAGAAGCAGAAGCAGCGCGGCTCGCTCCGCGGGGAGGAGCATGTAGAGGCGGCGGCGGCGGCGCACGAAGACGCACCGGCCGCGAAGGCGGAGGAGGAGGCGGCTGCGCAGGAAGCAGGGGGCGCTGGAAGCGAGGTGGCGGAGGGGCGGAGCGCGGACGCTGCGAGTGGCGGCGTGGAGGAGGGGAAGGAGGAGGAGGCGGCGGCGGCAGAGGAGGAGGAGAGGGAGGTGACGTTCGATGAGCTGGGGCTGGACGAGCAGCTCAAGAGGGCCCTGAGGAAGAAGGGCTTGACCAAGACCACCCCGATCCAGCGAGAGGCCATCCCGCTCATCCTGGTGAGCGATTTCTGCCTTCCATCTTTATTAGCTTTCAATCTCGCTCGTTCTGGTGGCGTTTAGTCAACAACTGATTAAAAGTTCGTAAGCTCAGGAGCCAGAAATTTAGTAAGCTCTCATTGGAACAAGTTTTAGCCTGTTTAGCTTGATAAATTAGCCAATTACAGTACTATTAGGACAGCCAGCAGCCGCGCTGCTTCTGGTGAATCTTGTGGGTTAGGCGCAGCAGCCTTCTGACACTTGTCAATGCAGACCGGACTGAATTAGAGTTGGGTTTAGTGAAGCTCTACTCATGATTGTGGGCCATTTAGTTCAAAATGCAACTGTTTGATTTCCCGTAGTTCGTGGTACTGAACGACGGCCTAATGTTGCGATTCCAGGAAGGGAAGGATGTGGTCGCTAAGGCCAAGACTGGTTCTGGAAAGACCTTTGCCTACCTTCTCCCGCTGCTGCAAGAGCTGTTGAAGTTGTGCAAAGAAGGGCGTATTCGGAAATCTGCACCAAATGCCTTAATCCTGGTGCCAACTCGCGAGTTATGCCAGCAGGTATCTGACTTCTGTTTCTTCGCAGGATATTTTGTATGTGTATAGGCAGCTGCTGTAGAGTCGCTTATTGATTTATCTCTAGTTAATATTACGTCCTGATTCATGCACGATAATATGAATTGTTCTTCTATTTGATGCTGGATGTAGTGAGATTTTTTTGCGAGTTGAATGTTAGACCTGCTAATTTGTATTTCAGTGATTCATATTACAATCTACTAGTGTATTGCGAATAAACTTTTACTTATGTTAAATATTATGATATGACTAGTCATTGCCAAATACCTCACTGTTGCTTTTTTTTCTTTTCTTCTTGCTGTAGGTTTATAATGAGGCATCATCTCTCCTTGAGTTGTGTACATCCAAGTTGAAGATTGTTCAAGTGACCGCGAGCATGTCAGATAAGGATATTGTGAGACATTTTTGCCTTGTTTGAGTTCGACTGTTATTTTCTCCAAATAGTATCAATTTTGTAGGGTTATATTTATTGGCACAGCTAACTTGCTTGTGCTTCTTGTTACTTGCAGAAACTTGCATTGTCTGGGCCCCCTAATATTCTTGTGACAACCCCAGCTTGTGTTGCAGCATGCATATCAAAGGGCATTGTCCAGGGATCATCTATTAAAGAGTCACTTTCAATGATGATTCTTGATGAGGTGCAATTTGTTTGCCTGTTGCAGTATTTATGCATAGTCTTGGAAAGATTTTATCCCAACAAGGAACGAACAAGTTTCTTATGGGTTTGAAATATCAAATTATGTTGTCTCTTCCCATATACAAAAACATAACATAGCTGTCGAAGTTGTGGATCTATATTATTTTGCAAAATAGTATTCAGGGGTTTTGAATTTTCAGCTTCAAGTTAAAAACTGTTTAATTGAGTCATTTACAGTATTAGTGCCTATGCTGCCTGAATGATACTGTCATGTGCCACTGCAAATATGGGGATTTGATTTATGGTAATGGAGAATTGAGAACATTTTCTATGCCAGTACCCAGTGTTGCTGTTTAAACTATACCTTGTTTTAGAGTGGCGTGTTTCTTATGGCAATTATGATGTAATTACAGTTTTGTGTATAAAATTTCATACAATTGTCGTGATGTATCAGAATGCCTGAGAAATGTCCTTTTGAAGAAGTTACTAATCTCTTAATGGTTAGCTCCCAGGCTGATCTTCTCCTATCCTATCGCTGCGAAGATGACTTGAAGGCACTTGTCCCTCATATCCCAAGAAGTTGCCAATCCATCCTGATGTCTGCAACTTCAAGGTGAAATTTGGTTCTTCTTGCTTCGTTTTTCTGCAGTTATTCAAAACATCTTAATTCCGCTGTCTGCAATGGTAACAGCTCTAAGCATCTCACTAGCATTTGAATCAAGTGAATGGACCTGGCACTTCAGTTTGTGGATATTTAGCTGTTCCCTGAGTTACCTTGCTGATTCTCTTAGGGTGTGTTTGGTTGCGGAACGAAGTGGAATGGAATGTAACGGTTCCATGACATTCCATTCCACTAGAATGGGTACTCGCTCCTGTTCTTATGTTTGGCTGAGACAATAGATGAAATGGAATGGTTACATTTTAGCGTTTGGTTGGTGAGACAGAATAAAACAAATTTAGTTCATTTTGATAATATGCACACACAAGCATGGTAGATACACGATATCAAACATATCTTATGACTATTCCTCTTGCATCAATACATTTCTACAAACAAAAAGAAGCATTTACACAGAAGAACCAAGAATATATGAAAGCTATGATCTGCTACCGCTCCTCTGCCTCCAGCAAGAAAAATCATCGCTAACTCAAGAAGAAGCAATTCACATAGAAGATGCGACCGCAGCCCTCAGCAGGCCTGGTCGCCGCAGCCCCCCAGCAGACCAGGCAGCAGCGTACCAGCAGATCAGCCCCCCCCCCCCCCCCCCCCCCCACACACACACACACCACCACCACCACCACCACCAGCAGATCAGGCCGCCGGTGACGCCCTCCCGCAGATCAGGCTGCGGCCGCGGCAGGAGCGGGTCCTTGAACGCCCCCGCAGGTCAGGCCATCGCCCGGCCCCGCACCAGCTCCTCTTCAGATCGAGAGAGAAGCGGCACAAGATGGAAAGGCGATAGGATTTCTCGGGAGTGAGGGGTTAGAGCGAGACCCAAACCGGTTCCGCGTGATTCCTCCGATTTGGAGGTATCGGCGCATTCCGGATATGGGCCGAATATTCCCTCGGTGGGAACGAGTTGGTTCCTGTTCCAGCTACATACCAAACACAAGAACTAGGTCTTGGAACGGGTCCGACCCATGCCATTCCAGTTGATGACTGAAACCAAACACACCCTTACTGGATGGTTGCTGCTTAACATGGTTTTCGGTGTTCCATTTCTTGATGTGATTTTGCTAGTAGCTTAATATATCTTTCCTTTCCTACTTATAAAGGTTGGAGTTGGTGGTGAGTTCACATGTGGGACCAACATGACAAATAAACAAGTACATTTCTAGTCACATGTGGGGCTAGCAACCTTCCAAGGGGTATAAATAAACAAATATACTTTTACTCACATGTCAGATCCAACACAAATAAACACACTTGTGAGCACAACACTCTTGTAAAATACAAAAAATGTATCTCAAAATCATGCTCTTGGTTTTAGTTTCTATTCTGAACCAATTCTTCCATTCCCATTCTCTTATGTTTCAAAATTGGAAATGTTGTCTCATTTTAAATCTTAAAAAGGACCTACTATGAATGCTTAAGATTCTCCAACAACTGCAGCACGATCTTTCGTTATATTTTTGCTCCTCTTTTTAACCGTCAACCACGCAACAGCCAAGTTGGTGGTCCCCTGCGGGCGACATAGAACATTGCAAACTAAAGTAGTTTTTATATAGTTAACCTTTACTTCTGTTTGGGTTTTGTATGATTTGTCTAATATCAAAATTTATTTGTTGCAGCCCTGATATCGACAAACTAACAAAGCTACTTCTGCACAACCCTTTTGTTTTAACTCTTACCGAGGTTGGTCATGCAAAGGATGATGTGGTCCCTAGAAATGTGCAACAATTTTGGGTAAGTATCTTCTGCTTCCCTTTTACATTACATCATAGGCTTGTTGATCTCACTGTTTGTACAATATTACTTGAAAATTCTAACTGTAAATCCATAGTTGACTCCAGCGGGTATTGTATTCAAGTTAGTATGGTTCCCTGTCCATAGCCCTTTTTTGGGACCATTCTTAAATAATGACTGTCTATTTACAGTTCTTGTGCTGATTTTCTGTAGCTTTAGTGTTTTTATTTCAATACCACAGATTAAGTTACCCCCAATCTTTTGCCCACAGATTTCATGCAGTGCTAAGGATAAGATGCTTTATATCCTTTCCCTTCTGAAGTTAGAGCTTATTCAAAAGAAAGTTCTAATATTTGTGAACTCAATTGACAATGCATTCAGATTAAGATTGTTCCTGGAAAAGGTAAATTGGTACTGCTATTTGCTTCTAGTAGTGATATGATTTGGATCTGTAACTTGTTATCTGCGCTGCTCTTTTCTTGCATAGTTTCATTTGATAGAGTTACTGATTATCATCTGGCATTTGAACAGAAATGAAATTTGAAAATTTAGATCAATTCTAGTCCAAAAATATTTAATGGGACAATAATTGAACTACCACCGTTTGGACATTGAGTATGTGAGCACCAACAGATGAATATGAATCTATCACTAAGGAGAAGTTTTGTCAAATCTGCAGCATGAAGTTTTTGTCAAATCTTTTTAATTGCCATTTGAGAGATGTTATGGCATTCTTCTTAACAACTGTTCCTTCCAGGAGCATGTTCCCCACTTCATTCCTTTCGTAATAGAATACTTTGGTCATTGCTAGTTTCTCTATTCCTGTTTCTTATTTTAGATATATATGGTTGTTTATAAATTAACTAACATTTGAGGAATATGCTGTACTTTTACAGTTTGCGATAAGATCTGCAGTGTTGAATGCTGAGTTGCCACAAAATTCTCGCCTACATATTATTGAGGTAGTGCTTCTCCAGAGCCTGCCTTTTGTGTGTGTGTGTGTGTGTTTAGATAATTGATCTTAAATTGTATTATCTTGTGTTCCCATGTTTTATCTTGTAACGAATGATATTGGTTTTCTTCCCTCCAATTGTTTACCAGTTAAGCTAATTAACTTTCTTGGGTTTCAGTAGATTGATAATCAACATTTTTTATGAGGCAGGCTTCATTTTATCCATACGCGTCAGAGGATTTCTAACAGTGTCGACTATTGGGAAAATTATAAAGGGTGCTTACTGCCTTGTAAATGTTTTATATAAAAAATATATATACCCTTTGAATTTGGTATTGTGTCTACTTAGCATCCGCAACTAGAAAACTAGATATGCACCCCTTAAAACTTGTAAAACCGGGCCACTTAACCCCCTAGGCTAGTTTTAGTGTTGGTGTTTGTCCATGATGAGGGTGATGTAACCTGATTATACCTTTAGGTGCTGGCACATGGCGTGCAAACAGATCATTGCTGTTTATATCTGTTTCTATGTATTGCTAAGCCTTTTATGTTGCCCGAAGTAAAATGATACAGAAGGCTGTCAGTAAAACTTTGATACGTGACTTGTGTGACTTTCCTGATAAGCTTAGATTGCTAGCTTGCAGTTACAAGGTGGTTCTGAAATATGGGAAGTCATTTAAGTATCTTTTTCTTTCTTTTAGGCTTTCAATGCTAGGCTATTCGATTACCTGATAGCAACAGATGACAATAAAACAAAGGAGTCGAAGCAAACCAATAAGGAAAGCAAAAAAGATTCAAAGGGGTCACGCAAGCATTTGCAACAAACTTTAGATGCTGAATTCGGAGTCGTCAGAGGAATTGACTTCAAAAACGTTTTTACAGTAAGTATATCTTGGTCTACTCAACCATATTGCCCAATTTAACCATGATGATTAGCGCTACCTAATTAGTTTTTATATGCTGTAAATACAACTAAGGCTAGTTGAACATATATGTAAATAACTGGTGGGCGGACTATTTTTTTTTGTTTTAAGTGCACCAATATTTACTTTGGACCTGGTGGCAGCATCAGTGTAAACTTTGAATTCACCCAGCAACTAGTGCTCTTTTTTTTTTCTTCCGGGGAACTAGTGCCCAGTTTGATGTAGCGAGGGACAACCAACAAATGTTCTCTCTTCTCTCTTTAAAATAAAAGGAAATAAGGGTTTTTAAAGCTTTTTGTGGTCAGCTTCACCAATGATTCTTTTTGCGAAGCTATATTTCACCTTTCTCTGGCTTATCTGCTAAACAAAAATAGAATATGTTTTAAGAAATCAATTTCTCAGTATTCATTCGGTTACGTGAGGAAGTTGAGTATAGTTGACATCTTCTGTATGTTCTTACAAGTTTGTGGTAAAGTTGTTGCTGTTATATAGTTCAATCTTGTAATTTCTGTAATATGTTGCAGGACTGATCTTTTTCTCTAACCCTTCTTTAGGTAGTTAATTTTGACATGCCTCCGAATCCTGCTGGGTATATTCACAGAATAGGACGAACAGGGAGGGCAAATAAAACCGGTGCATCTATATCACTTGTAAGTTCCGTTTTTACATGGTTCAGTTCAGTCACATATATTATTGTCAGAAATTGCTAGCATGCTTAGTAGACCCTGTGTGTTTGGTTATTTATTTCCTCTTTCTTTTCATACTCTATTTTCAGGTTTCACCAGAGGAGGAGGATGTTTTCGAAGAGATTGAACACATGTTGCAAGATGTTGAAAAAAAGGATACCAACTGCATTTTACCTTTCCCGTTACTCACAAAAAATGCTGTCGAGTCCCTACGATATAGGACTCAGGTATGGGGTGTATTTATCTTGAATGATCTGTACTTGATTTCTCCCAAATATATTCTTATTTGCTATACCTTGTAGTGCTAGAGTAATGTTACTGAAATGTGTTCTATGTGAAATAACCCTGATTTTGGTAGCTAATGTCAATTGATATTCCTTTTGCAGGATGTTGCTAGGAGTGTGACAAGCCGCGATATACAGGAAGCACGTCGTCAAGACGTAAAGAATGAAATCCTCAATTCTGAGAAGTAAGAAAGTCCTTGTCCATCAAGTAAATAGTCAAGTGTTAGCAAAATGCACATTACATGATAATGAAATCACGTAGGGAAAGGGAAATGCAGAATTGCAGTCTTCCTTACAGAGTGTTTGAAAATGACATCCTAATATAATTATTAGTTGCTCCAAATAATTATCACTAGATTCGATGTGGATATATTTTTATGTTTTATTTTTTAGTATTGTAGTTCTTGACATATTTTGCTATAAACTTGTCAAACACAGACAAGGTTTGACTTTTTGGAAAAACTAACACCTTATATTTAGGAATGGAAGGAGTATCATTCACCAGCTATGTTCATGATGTAGCATTTAATTGATATAAGGCATCAATATATAGTATTCACAATTCTTAATATTTCATAACAAGAAGCACCTTCATCCCGTAGGCATTCTGCCTGCATTCCCTTCTAACAGCAATGCCCTTTGCTTCCTTGTAGGTTGAAAGCTCATTTTGAAGAGAATCCAACAGACCTCGGTTAGATATATCAATCTTCCCCAATCTTTTTCAGAAGAGCTGTGTTGGTATTTAAATCTTACAAATGACTGATATGCTTAATCTTTCTACTCATTTCAGATTTGCTCAAACATGATAAGTTGCTTACCAACAAATCCATTCCTGCTCACCTGCGTGATGTCCCCGAATACCTAATTGACCCCACAACGAAAGAAGCCAGCAATGCAGTCAAACTTTCGAGGGCTGCTATGGGTCTTGATAATCCCCGAAGGAAGAAAAGAATGGGATTCAGGAGTGGTTCAGGCAAAAGTAGCGACCCCCTCAGAACGTTCTCTGCCGAGGTACATTTATCCGTCCAATGTCCAAAACATTTTAGATTGAAAGAACATTGCAACTTGCAAGGTCCTTCGATGCATCACGGTTCCGATCATAAATGCATTCCTTACTGCTGAACTAGTCTCATTTTCAGTTGCTACATTTGTTGATTGATAACGAGATATCTCAACTGCATGGTTTACGAGATCCTATCTTAAATATTGGTATGCTCCTGTGCTATCCTTTGATGTATTTTGTTTTTTTCTTGGTTCTTTGCAGGGCAAATCCCGAAGACGAGGGGGAAAGGAAAGAGACGGAGACGATAGAAGAAAGAGGAGGAAGAAGGCAGAAAACTAATGTTGCAAACAGTTCACTATCAATTTTGCTCTGTTTCATAGACTTGTATTATCTCTAGAACGAAGACAAAGCTTAATGTGCAACATTGTACGTCAAAGTATTTTGGGTTTGTCTAGGTGCTTTATTTTGAAGTTGCTAGTATCACACACTTCCTCTTGAATCCTCGTATGAACCGCTGCCTGTAATATTTCAAGAACAAAACCGAACAAGGAGGAAGTATAATCCATCAGTCTCCATCACCGGTTCCATACTGGTTCCATAACCGGTTCTGAACGGTAGGATATCACCTTCCAGTGGGAGAGCGGTTTAATATGGACTACCTACATCTCATCTTGTTTTGTATGTAGTTCATATTAGAATCTTTAAAAAGGATAATATTTAGGAACGGAGCGAGTAGGTTGCGGTAGGGTGATTTCCTGAGTGGCACTTCATGCAGTGGCACCACAACTTCAGAAGGTACCCACAAGGTCACAAGGCAAATTTCACCCTTGCACTTCTTTTTTCTTAACATATTGCAGCTGCATTGAAAACCACATCAATCTCAAGTTCCCTGCTACTCCGGAAAAAAAATAAGATAACAATTAAAAATTTCTGATTTTTTGATGCAAACTTGACAAATGTTCTCGCTGCTTAAAAATTTTCATGACGAAATAATATTCGTAGAAGTCATGAAAAAAAAACAGCACTCCAAAATGCTTTAAAAAAATACTCCTTCCATTTCAAAATATAGTGCGCCCGCGCTTCCAGAGGTCCAACTTTGACCACAAATTTAACCAACGAGACCAACTGTGGCGGGAGAAAAAAATTATATAATTGAAAACTTCTTTCGAATACGAATTCACTGATATAATTTTTGCTCCCGCCGCAATCGGTCTTGATAGTTAAATTTACGGTCAAAGTTGAAGCATGAGGATAAAGAAAGCACTATATTATGGAATGGATGGAGTAGCAATTTTTTAGTGTCGATTTTGTTTCTTTTTACCACGACGTCCAGAAATATTATTTTAGGAGTGAAGTGTCAAGTGAAAACTTGTGCCCTGTTCGGCAAATCACCACGGAGCGAAGCTTGCGCCAGCCATTCCACAAATTAGAACTAGATCTTACTCCGCTCCGGCGTGGAGTTGGAGAGTGGAGAGAATCCGAACAGCCCCTTGATTTCAGTGAAAATCTGGAAACATGGATCCCACCCCGTTGGATCTGTAGCGAACGGCATCTGCTCAAGGCAGAGCTCCCACCAGCAACTTAAACACACATTAGCACAAAGCACATCCTTCGTAGTAATGTTGTCAGGTTTTTGAGTATTGGCTTATCCCTCCAGTTCCTATCCCGCAGCGAAATAGCCATGGCGGCGACGCCGGCGCGCCCCACGGCGGATGGCTGCCGAGGCGAGGCGCCAAAGCCGGCGCTGCCAAAAGCGACGGCGCGTCCATCCACCGCGCCGACTCCCCTTGGCGGGGACGGCTCCTATGGCGAGGCGGCCACAACCTCGAGCTGGGGTCCCAACGCTCTTGCTACAGCATCTCCGGAGATGAAGTTGAGCTGCACCCGTATCCTGTATGTGTATGTAGGGAGCCCGTCCAGCAAAAGTGTGCTGCAATTTTCATGTAAATTCCGTGTAGGCAGTGTCTGATTCAGTGTGAAGTTGCAGGTCCTCCTAATTCTTGATGTACAGAATTTTCTCTCTGACTTTGTAGCTCTTCCTTTGCAAACTTGCAGCTGAATTTTGATGTATTACCACTCAAGATTCAACGGGATTTTTTTTCTTTAATTTATATGACTAATAATGGAGTGACTTGTTTGTACAGATCTGAAATAATGACGGAAACACCATTGTAACTAGCTACATGATTACACTTTCTAGTAATAAGTATAGAAGAGAGTAAGAACTGAAAATGCAGTAAGCACCAGACGGTTGCATGCTTGCAGCAAAGAGCAGTTCATATTCCTGAAATGCAGTAAGCATCAAAAGCTTGCAGGTTTGCAGACTTTCAGCCAGTTGCAGTTTCTATTCCTAAAAGATCACAAGCATACTCTGCATAATGGGTTGTTTTATTTCTGCAGGAGAAACGCACCTACAAAATGGCTCAAATCATCTCCCAGTTAAATAGTGAATGCGAGAGTTTAATGCCCAGTTCTTTGCATAAGTTGTAAGTTTGCTGATTGTTACCAATTCTCTTCAGACGACACATTTGCTACGATTTAGATTGACAATAAAAACACTAGAAAATTCTCAAACTTAAACATTCAGAGATACATAAATCTCAAAAGGTAACAGCGAAACTCTGAATTTCATCTTGATCTACACAAAAGTTAAAAGCACCGGCTCGCCTCAAACCAAATAGAAGGGGAGGTCAGGGGACCGAATAGAAGCATGGCCATCAAGATCGAGGGGCAGTGGTGAGGAGTACTCCAAAGAGTCAGTCACGGCCCGCAGAGGGCAAGCCGCAGCTGACGGCAGCCCCATCACGATCAGCAAAATGTGTCATGGTGAAAACTTGATTTCAGTGAAAATCTGGAAATAATGCATGATTTCATGATTTCACAAGAAAAGTCTGCTCTTCAACATCTCGTTGCAAATAATGCATGATTTCATGAAACTCTTGACAAAAGTCACTTCACTACTTAGGGCAATGCTAATAAGCACGTCTACTTAGTACGCTTAGTCTGCTCTAGAATATCTCGTTGATAATGCATGATTGCATGAACCTCTGAAACTCTTGACAAAAGTCACTTCACTACTTAGGGCAATACTAATAAGCCAGTCTACTTAGTACGCTTAGGGCATCCACAATTGATCCCAAGCTTGGAATTCATGAATAACACAGGGTTCCTGCTTTCGACGAGCTAACGCAACAGAAATTTACGGTGGAATCAGCAGTTCTTGAGCCCAGCTGTACACGAGATCCTTCGATGCCATACCATAAACCATAAGCTACGGGGTCGGGCAGCAAAAGGAGGAGATCGGTAACTAATGGTTAGGCATCCAGCTATACAAAACTTGATTCTGCAAGCGCTTTACGGTTCACAGAACAACTCCAGAATCATACCAGCAACTCACTGTTCAATCTTCATGGGACCTGCAGAGTACAAGAGGAACATTTCTGTAAGTTTGATACAATCAATATGATTATGATGCATGACATTTTGAAAAGAGGGCATTGCATATACCAGCATTGTTGGTGCTGCTATCTGCAGCCACAGCAGGGTTGAAGTTCATATGAGGAATGTTCTGAAGAGTCTCCCACATCTCAGGCATCTGGATTCAGGGTTCACATTAGTCCATTGCTATGGCTTCAGATGCTACATGCGATTGCCATGAAAATGGACTGAATTTACCTGGTTCATCATGGAGATGTCGTGAATTGTTCCGTGCAGAGCACCCGCTGGATTGGAAGCATTGCACATCATATCTGGATGCATCATTCCTTGGTTGAAATGAGCAATAAGGGCGCTTGATCCTGGGTCAGCTCCATAGAAACCAAGGCGCCTGTCTTGAGAAAGCATCATCTACAAACAAGAATTGAGTTGAGCAGGCGGATCTAGAAATCTTTTGAAATATTTAGGATGGTTGTACAGTGAATTTACTTGTTTGGATAGAATCTGCTCAATATCAAAGCCAAGCTCAGGGTTCACAGTTGCAAGTTTCATTGACAAGAACTGCAAGTTTGAAGTTAAATTAGAGCACAGGATGATATTCTGACAAACGGCATAAATACTCAGAAACAACCCAATAACAGCTGCACTAATAAATAAGCAGCATTATGTTACCTCTACTTGTCGTTGTAATGACTGCACGTAGTTGATTATCTCATCAAGCATGACTGCCTTGCCAGTAATCTGTGAGAAGGAACATTGGTGAGGTGCGGAGTACAAGTTGGTCGCAGAGAAGTTCTTATGCAAAAAAAAAAGTGACCTTATTGCATCCTGGAACAAGGTCCTGAAGAAGCTTCATTCTCTCACTTATCTTTTTCCTCCTCAGCTGCAAAGAGTTTCATCCAACTTCAAGCATGAGAACAGGAAGAGCATAAGGTAAACTGAAATGGGATCTTGATAGTACTAATCAGAAGCTTACTCTTTCTGCAAGGCTGTGGCTGTTAGTGGCTTGGCCTCGCTTTGCTCGGAAATGAACATAATTTTCTTTAGTGCCATCACCATCTGAAGAATCTTCCTTGCTTTGCGTTTTGGGCGAGATCTTCCTGTTGTCCCTCTCCACCGAGTTCCTTTCCGGCTGAGACGAAACCTCTGTTTGTTGATCACCCACATTCTAAACCCACAGTTACAACACAGTTAGTCACTACATCTAGATTAGAACAAGAAGATGAGAGCATAACGAAAGCTCATTTGCACCTTGCTACTAGCTGCTGGGTTTAGCAACGCAATGCAGTCATCTGTTCCTTTCCTTTTCTTCACACCACCACTATGCTCATCACTCATCTGGATGTTTTGGGAGAATGTACCTGCAAGAATTATCGACATTTCCATCAACTACAGAATTGTCACTTTCAAAAGTATCACGACAACTGCATGATAAGAACTACTACTAACCAGCAGAAGATCTGTACAAACCTGGTCTTTCTTCTAACTCCATGCCATAAGCTTGAAACCCATACGTCGTGCTGTCATACCCCATCTTTTCATGCATTGCTACAGAGCCCCAGTTCCCCTCCAAGAATTCTTTGCCACTGTTTGCAGCAGGACCTTGATCAGACTGCTGGCCTGAATACATGTCCAATTGTCTAGAAACAACAAGAGCTCCTCCTTAGTTCCCTGTTCAGGATAGAAGACAAGGGGGAGAAGGCACATTAGCACTACCACTAGAGTGTCCCAACAGAGCACAGACTGACAAATGCAGCTTGAACAAAGAGTGAAATTTCATAAAGTCTGCAAAACCCTTTTGCACCACATGAACAACTCAACTGGTAATCCTTAATACAGAGGTGAAAAGCAACCAGTCCCTACTATCCGTATCAACAGACAAAAGAAAGCCAGAAGACGGGATCCACCGTCCAGGCAAAGGCCTGCTACAGAACAAGCTTGGGGAACAAACCAAATCTGCTGCACGCAGCCCAGGTTCCAGAAAGTGGGGCTTTAAACCCAGAGCAGAGCACAAAGGGAGAGGAGGAGACACAGAGGATATAACCCCATCATTAGCCAAACAACATTCGCTAACTTGGGTCCTTTGGAGCAAAGCCATGAGGATGTGGGAGGAGAGCCTGCCTGCTCCTCCTAAAAGACCCCAAAACATCAAAGATAATTGGGAACAGCAAAAGCCTAACAAATCTTCAAGAACCAGGCATGGAGAACATTATCAAGCATATGGAACCTAAAAAGAACAGATACTAGTTTATCGAAAGATAAAAAGAAGATGTTTCACTGATGAAGAACTTCCCACACAAGTTAGGAACTGGCCAACAGTACTTTTTGGCCGGGTGTGGCTTGGCAGTGGCATCCAGGAAAGCTCAAAATAGCAGCACCTTACATCTGATTAAAACCACCTACTTGGATGAACAAAAAATAAAAAATCACAGCATTCCCTGGAGGAGGACACCACAAGACGAACCAACCTTCTCAAAGGATTTGATCGCCCCACAAAGTTTTCATCGTCTAGGAAAGCGCAAGTACGAAGCTCGAGAGGAAGCGAGTGGCTCCCAACTCCCAAGTCGAAAACCCGAAGAGAAGAGGCGAGGCTATTTGAATGCAATAGATGGATGGATAGCTAGAGTAGGATCTGCGGGGAAATAACTAGGGCGGCGTTGAAGCCCTCCGAGAGGGGGAGGAAGGAAAGCAACAAGCTTTGACCGCTCCGCCATGCCGTGTATGGGGCGGTGTAAAGATCTTGAAAGGAACACATACTAAGATGTCGCAGACGGTAAAAAAACTGCCTGGAAATTACCTGGACCCGGCGCCACCACACGAGCCCTCCCGGAGCCCATCAATCAATTCGCTCTGCCAACGGGAAATGCTGGAACGATTCAAGAACTCGAGAGCGGCCTCATGATCTCTCTGTCTCTCTCTGTTCTTGAAAAAATTCGCGGTTTCTTCTCCTTGGCGCCGCGCCGGAGCTATGGATCGCAATTTGACCGCAGGGTAAGAGGGAGGGGGCGGTGAAAGATTTGGGAGCAAGAAGAGGGAGGGTGTCTCGGACGCTTAATAATAATAGGCGGTGTTTGTTACCCCTGCCTGCCGCCGAGGTGAAATGATTCCTTCTTGCTCTGGCAAAGGGCTGGGTTGTTAACCACTTCAACTGCCCCCTCCCCCTTCCCTCCTCCCTCCTTCCAACGCTTCTGAAACCTTGGCGTATGCAAACAGCTAATGAAAAAGTAACCGCAGAGAGCAGACTGGGGGTCGTACCAGGAGGAGGAGTACTAGTTTATTACTGCTGGCCCTGCTTTGGTGTGCAGGAAGATTAGCTAGCTGTAGAAAATAAAGCTGGGAGGGGAGTAAAAAAATGGGATGCTGTTCTTCTCTTCTCACCTGCCCGGCCTTGGGTGGCCTCAATGCCATGTGGGCCCCGGCTCCTAACTACTGTGGGAGTGAGTTTTGAGAGGAGGAGAAAGAAAACAAGGGGTGCACCTACTAGCTACTGTACAGTTATTCCTCATTGATGGTTTTTGTGACAGCCAGCCAGGTTTGAAATGCAACAAGGTTCCTCTTTGACCAAACAGCAAGGGCAAAATGCCTATTACAGAACATGTTTACATGTGCAGCGGTAATATTTTCTGTCTAGACATGAGCTGGTTTTGTTCTTACACACTCAGTGATACAGCATGTTTTTAAAAATGGCTCAGGGAGTAGTAAATTATGAATGCTTTGGTTGCAAGGGTGGGGGAGGGAGGGGAAGGTACTTCTCTTGCACACCAAGCTTTGAATGAGGGCAGGGAGATCTCTTTCCAACTGACATGCAGCACTGCCACATATTTGTACACTTGGCCTTTTTTCTCCCCTGCCAGCCCACCTACAGCCACCCTACCACCACTGTACTCCTACTACTCTCTCCCTCTCTCTCTCTGCAAAGAAAAAGAAGTGTGGAATATGTAAGAAAAACACAAGGAATCTTGTAATCTTTTCACCTTCTTGTCCTCTACAGTCTGAAATGCATGCAGTACTACCAGCTGGGTTGTGGGGATATGGTCAAAGCCAGCACTGTGAGCCATCATCCTGCTGCCATCCCTTGCTTAGGTGTCATATCCCATACTACCTTTCTTTTTTATTTTCTTCATTCGTACTACTAGAACCAACAGAAAACAAAGCAAAAAAGTATACTGACTTGTTCTTGGAGTATACTGTATTATCCTAACCTAGACGCCTACCAAATTTGCAGGTCCCAATAAGAGAATCCGGCCGGGGCTTGTATCACATGTCGGTGTGATTGGCTGCTTGCATTACATGCTGTTAGTGATAATGGTTCGGTCCCAGTTGCCTGTTTTAATATGGGAACATTAGCTGTTGCTGTTCCTCGGCTGCTCTTGCACAGGGAGATGCATAGTGCTCGTTGGATTTTGAGTGGTGGTGTGTCCTTGACGTGACCCCAGGAAGTGATCATTCAACTGAAAATAGTGTGTCTAATCCAACCCCTTTTTTATGATGAAGATCTGGGAGCAGGAGGAGTAGTCATAGTCTAGTTCACGCGCACCAAGTGTGCTAGTGTGCTAGGTCTAGTGACATCACGCTCGTGTACTAGGTGGTGCCCACGCCGTTTGTTCTTGAACCATTTTATGTCGATGGTGGATGATATTACTTGTACACCACACTTTTTGGATCATCACGCATCTCCAATACCGACACTCAAACTGCCCGCGTACGTCTCGACTATACGGTCCGGACGTGTAGTGTCATTCAACGCTGATCGGTGAGAGCAACTCCGACGCCCCGACTCATTTCGTTCGTGCGTGTCCGTTTGAATCAAAACGGATATAAAAGTCGGTCCAATGCGCCGACGCAAACGGACGCACGCCCGCTTTTCGTTGGCCAAACGACCCATTCCTGACCCAAATTTGGACCTCATTTGCGGCGTCGCGGACACGAGGCGGACCGGGCGATGCCTGCCTACTCCTCCTCCTGGCCCGCCAGTCGGTGGCACAACCATCCCATTCCCCCCTCTTTCCTAAAAAACTCACGCCTGGTCGCGCTCCTTGCCGCTCGCTATGGGCGACGAGCCGACCCTCGACGCCGCCGTCGGCCTCGCCTCCGTAGCCTCCGCCAAAGGCAAGCCCCGCGCCACCGGCAAGACGGCGGTGGCACCCAAGAAGAAGCCGTTGAAGGCCGAGCAGTGGGCGGTGCGGCCGACCAAGAGGAACGACCGAAGCGACGCGAAGGACCGCAAGATCGAAGCCGTGACCGTCGTCGCCCTGGCTACCGCCGCACATGAAGAGGAAAACAGTGCCAGAGTCACCGCGGCAACGAGGCAGGCCCTGCTCTTCCTAGGGTTAAACTCCGGCCATCACGGGCTCGTCAGCGCGGCCGTGGCCGCGGCCAACACGGGCTCGTCGGCCTTTCCCCGTGTGCCACTGCTAGAGTCGCCACACACGTCTGCCACGCCGCCAATTCCCGGCTTCCATCCCTACCCGCAAGCCTGTCGTTTCTCCGGGGAATGCTCGCCGGAGGTGAGCGTGGTGGCGTCGTCCACACCCGCGGCCATGGCTAAAGGAAACGCCCGCGGGAGATCCGAGCCGACATGCATCCCGAGGCCCGCAGCTTGTTCGGTAAAATGCCGACCGCCACGGATGACGAGACGGCAAACCGTTTCATCATCGAGAACATCATATTCAAAGGTGGTGTGACTGCCACTGTTGTTGCCTTTGCAGGCAGTGCAGGCGCGGCTCCTTTCGATCCCAACAAGACCCAAAGCTAAGACAGTCGAGCCCCCTTCATGGACGACACCTTTAATCATGTTGGCATGGATGACCAGTCCATGCAAGACCAAGTTGGCATGGGAAACACCTTCCCTCTCGACCATGAATTCCCGGAGGACTACGACCTTGAGGAAGAAGATGAGATGGACATTGACGGGGAGTCGTTGTTCGAAGACGAGCTCTCCACCCAAGCCGGCGCAAACAAGAAGCTTAAGAGCAAGCGAGCAAAGGCATACACGCAGCCAATGGACAAGCTCCTTTGTGAGTGTTGGAGGGACATTGGACAAGACCCCAAGGTGGGCGCCGAGCAAAAGGCATCCACCTTTTGGCTGCGTGTTCATCGCAAATTTCATGAATGCAAGAAGTTCGCGTCGTACCAAATGGAGAGCAAGCGCAGGTGGGTGTCCCTCTCGAAATGATGGAGGGTGATACAACAAGAGTGCAACAAGTTTTGTGCCACTCTTGAGGGCATCGAGGGACGTCCTGTGAGTGGTCTCGGCATCAAAGATATGGTATACATGCGTCCCTCCTCATTGCCTTTGTGCTTGCATGTCCACTTGCCAATATACTTCCATGTCCATTTGCCCATAAGCATGCATGCTATTCATTTGTAGGCATTCCAAGCTTTGGAGGCATTCAAGGCGCAACATCAAGACAAGTCCTTCAACCTCACCCATTTGTTGGATGGTCATCAACGGGGAGGAGATGTTCAAGGCACAATATGTCGCCGCCAAGGCACGTTGGGGGAGGGAGGAAGCCGTCGAGGAGCATGTGGAGGGCGAGAAGCCATGACCGCAGGGAAGACCAACTCTAGGAAGGAGGACAAGCGCGATGTGGCATTGATTACCTTGCATACCACTTTGGAGGGCATGATGACCAAGAAGGACACAAGGGAGGAGAAGCGTCGGAAAGACAAGGAAGAGCAAATGAACGCCTTCATGGAGATCCAAAGGTGGAGGCTTGAGCTCGATGCGAGAAGCAAGCCAAGATGCTCGAGATGGAGGCGGAGAAGCAAGTGAAGATGCTCGAGATCGAGGCCGCCAATGCCAAGACCAAGGCAAAAGAAGTGGCGCTCCCTAGCATGATGACGGGGGTGGAGATCATGAAGGTGGACTTGAGCACGGCGTCACCGAGGAAGAGGCCTTGGTTCGAGAAGATGCAGGCCGACATGCTCAAGTTCGATGACAAGTGATCTAAGGCGGAGGGTGCCATCCTTTTTTTTGTATGCCGGCAAGTGTGTTGGCATGACCACAGCCAAGATGGCTTGGTTGGACTCCCGCCCCTTTTTTGTGTGCTGACATGTGTGCCGATCGCTGGCAAGTGCGCCAACATGAACTGTGTGGTGGTTTTTTTGGAGGCTGCCATGTATGTCGGCCGCCGACATGGCACCGGTATGAACTCTGGGTGATAGCATGGCCGCTGGCATGATCTTTGGCCGTGGGCCTTTTTAAAATTCTGTGCGGACATGAAATAGGTCTGCGCGTTGGGTGCACGGCCGACCCAAATGCAAAAGGGGACGGACGACGAGCGGGCGGCTGACCCAAACGGACAAAAAGCGGACAAAGCGCGGGTCCGTTTGGGTTGGCGCATTGGAGTTTCTCTAACGATTCGTAGAGTGGTTCGAACGTACTTTTTTCTGCAAACCAGAGATAAACCAGAGGGCTTCGCGGGCGTCCGGAGCGCTGCCATACCCGCATCTGACCGCCCTGGCTCACCCAAACCTCCTCCCTCGCCTGCGTGCGCTTCCCGCCCAAAACGGCCAGCGCCGCTCCAGAACGTCAGTGTCGCATTCATGCCCGGCCGGAGCGGATGCGACCTCTCACTAGCACCGGCATTGAAGCGGTGCGACTGCCATGAGAGCTGAAGGAAATATGCCCTAGAGGCAATAATAAAGTTGTTATTTATATTTCCTTATATCATGATAAATGTTTATTATTCATGCTAGAATTGTATTAACCGGAAACTTGATACATGTGTGGATACATAGACAAAACAAAGTGTCCCTAGTATGCCTCTACTTGACTAGCTCGTTAATCAAAGATGGTTAAGTTTCCTGACCATAGACATGTGTTGTCATTTGATGAATGAGATCACATCATTAGAGAATGATGTGATGGACAAGACCTATCCGTTAGCTTAGCATAATGATTGTTTAGTTTTATTGCTATTGCTTTCTTCATGACTTATACATGTTCCTCTAACTATGAGATTATGCAACTTCCGAATACCGGAGGAACACCTTGTGTGCTATCAAATATCACAACGTAATTGGGTGATTATAAAGATGCTCTACAGGTGTCTTCGATGGTGTTTGTTGAGTTGGCATAGATCGAGATTAGGATTTGTCACTCCGAATGTCGGAGAGGTGTCTGTGGGCCCTCTCGGTAATGCTCATCACTATAAGCCTTGCAAGCAATGTGACTAATGAGTTAGTTACGGGATGATGCATTACAGAACGAGTAAAGAGACTTGCCGGTAACGAGATTGAACTAGGTATGATGATAACGACGATTGAATCTCGGGCAAGTAACATACCGATGACAAAGGGAACAACATATGTTATTATGCGGTTTGACCGTTAAAGATCTTCGTAGAATATGTAGGAGCCAATATGAGCATCTAGGTTTCGCTATTGGTTATTGACCGAAAATGTGTCTCGGTCATGTCTACATAGTTCTCGAACCCGTAGGGTCCGCACGCTTAACGTTCGATGACGATTTGTATTATGAGTTTATGTGATTTGATGACCGAAGGTTGTTCGGAGTCTCGGATGAGATCATGGACATGACGAGGAGTCTCGAAATGGTTGATACATAAAGATTGATATATTGGACCATGTTATTCGGACACCGGAAGTGTTCCGGACTGTTTCGGGTAAAAACAGAGTGCCGGAGGGGTTACCGGACCCCCCCGGTGGGGCTAATGGGCCACCATGGGCCTTGTTGGAGAGAGAGGAGGGCAGGCCGCGCCCCCTCCCCCCTTGCAGTCCAAATTGGACAAGGGAAGGGGGCGGCGCCCCCCTTTCCTACTCCCTCTCCCTCTCCTTCCTTCCCCCTCTCTTCCTTGTGGAGGAATCCTACTAGGATTGGTAATCCTAGTAGGACTCCCTCTCCTTGGGCGCGCCCCTAGGGCCGGCCGGCCTCCCCCTCCCTCCTTTATATACGGGGTCAGGGGGCCACCGTAGAACACACAAGTTGATCTTTTAGCCGTGTGCGGTGCCCCCCTGCACAGTTACACACCTCGGTCATATCGTCGTAGTGCTTAGGCGAAGCCTTGCGCCGGTAACTTCATCATCACTGTCGACACGCCTCATGCCGACAGAACTATCCCTCGGCCTTAGATGGATCAAGAGTACGAGGGACGTCACCGAGCTGAACGTGTGCTGATCGCGGAGGTGCCGTACGTTTGGTACTTGGATCGGTTGGATTGCGAAGACGTTCTACTACACCAACCGCGTTACTAAATGCTTACGCTTTCGGTCTACGAGGGTACGTGGACACACTCTCCCCACTCGTTGATATGCTTCTCCTAGATAGATCTTGCATGATCATAGGGAATTTTTTTGAAATACTACGTTCCCCAACAGTGGCATCCGAGCCAGGTCTATGCGTAGATGTTATATGCACGAGTAGAACACAATGAGTTGTGGACGATAATAGTGATACTGCTTACCAACATGTCTTACTTTGATTCGGCGGTATTGTTGGATGAAGTGGCCCAGACATGACCGCGTTCATGAGACTGATTCTACCGACGTGCTTCGCACATAGGTGGCTAGTGGGTGTCTGTTTCTCCAACTTTAGTTGAATCGAGTTTGACTACGCCCGGTCCTTGTTGAAGGTTAAAACAACACACTTGACGAAAACTCGTTGGGGTTTTGATGCGTAGGTAAGAACGGTTCTTGCTAGAAGCCCGTAGCAGTCACGTAAAACTTGCAACAACAAAGTAGAGGACGTCCAACTTGTTTTTGCAGGCCTTGTTGTGATGTGACATGGTCAAGACGTGGTGATATATAAATCGTTGTATGAGATGATCATGTTTTGTAACAGTTATCGGCAACTGACAGGAGCCATATGGTTGTCGCTTTATTGTATGAAATGCAATCGCCATGTAGCCATAGTCATACAAGCAATAGTTGGCGAGACGACTACGATGCTTCGATGGAGATCAAGGTGTCAAGCCGGTGACAATGGTGATCATGACTGTGCTTTGGAGATGGATATCAAAGGCACAAGATGATGATGGCCGCATCATATCACTTATATTGATTGCATGTGATGTTTATCCTTTATGCATCTTATTTTGCTTAGTTCGGCGGTAGCATTATAAGATGATCTCTCACTAAATTTCAAGGTACAAGTGTTCTCCCTAAGTATACACCGTTGCTATAGTTCGTCGTGCCGAGACACCACATGATGATCGGGTGTGATAAGCTCTACGTTCACATACAACAGATGCAAGCCAGTTTTGCACATGCAGAATACTCGGGTTAAACTTGACGAGCCTAGCATATGCAGATATGGCCCCGGAACACTGAGACCGAAAGGTCGAGTGTGAATCATATAGTATATATGATCAACATAGTGATGTTCACCATTGAAAGCTACTCCATCTCACGTGATGATCGGACATGGTTTAGTTGATATGGATCACGTGATCATTTAGATGACTAGAGGGATGTCTATCTAAGTGGGAGTTCTTAAGTAATATGTGAAGGAAATATGCCCTAGAGGCAATAATAAAGTTATTATTTATTTCCTTATATCATGATAAATGTTTATTATTCATGCTAGAATTGTATTAACCGGAAACACAATACATGTGTGAATACATAGACAAATAGAGTGTCACTAGTATGCCTCTACTTGACTAGCTCGTTAATCAAAGATGGTTATGTTTCCTAACCACGAACAAAGAGTTGTTATTTGATTAACGAGGTCACATCATTAGTTGAATGATCTGATTGACATGACCCATTCCATTAGCTTAGCACCCGATCGTTTAGTATGTTGCTATTGCTTTCTTCATGACTTATACATATTCCTATGACTATGAGATTATGCAACTCCCGTTTGCCGGAGGAACACTTTGGGTGCTACCAAACGTCACAACGTAACTGGGTGATTATAAAGGAGTACTACAGGTGTTTCCAATGGTAGATGTTGGGTTGGCGTATTTCGAGAATAGGATTTGTCACTCCGATTGTCGGAGAGGTATCTCTGGGCCCTCTCGGTAATGCACATCACATAAGCCTTGCAAGCATTACAACTAATGTGTTAGTTGTGAGATGATGTATTACGGAACGAGTAAAGAGACTTGCCGGTAACGAGATTGAACTAGGTATTGGATACCGACGATCGAATCTCGGGCAAGTAACATACCGATGACAAAGAGAACAACGTATGTTGTTATGCGGTCTGACCGATAAAGATCTTCGTAGAATATGTAGGAGCCAATATGGGCATCCAGGTCCCGCTATTGGTTATTGACCGGAGACGTGTCTCGGTCATGTCTACATTGTTCTCGAACCGTAGGGTCCGCACGCTTAAGGTTTCGATGACAGTTATATTATGAGTTTATGAGTTTTGATGTACCGAAGGAGTTCGGAGTCCTGGATGAGATCGGGGACATGACGAGGAGTCTCGAAATGGTCGAGACGTAAAGATCGATATATTGGACGACTATATTCGGACTTCGAAAAGGTTCCGAGTGATTTGAGTATTTTTCGAAGTACCGGAGAGTTACGGGAATTCGCCGGGGAGTATATGGGCCTTATTGGGCCATACGGGAATAGAGGAGAGAGGCCAAAAGGAAGGAGGCCTGCGCCCCCCTCTGGTCCGAATTGGACAAGGGGCGCAGCCCCCTTTTCCTTATTCCTCTCCCCCTCTTTCCCCTTCTCCTACTCCAACAAGGAAAGAAGGAGTCCTACTCCCGGTGGGAGTAGGACTCCCCTTGGCGCGCCAACTCCTAGTCCGGCCGCCTCTCCTCCCCTGCTCCTTTATATACGGGGGCAGGGGGCACCCCATAGACACACAAGTTGATCCTTGAGATCGTTCCTTAGCCGTGTGCGGTGCCCCCTGCCACCAAATTCCACCTCGATCATATTGTTGCAGTGCTTAGGCGAAGCCCTGCGTCGGTAGTACATCAAGATCGTCACCACGCCGTCGTGCTGACGGAACTCTTCCTCGACGCTTTGCTGGATCGGAGCCCGAGGATCGTCATCGAGCTGAACGTGTGCTAAGAACTCGGAGGTGCCGGAGTAACGGTGCTTGGATCGGTCGGATCAGGAAGACGTACGACTACTTCCTCTACATTGTGTGATCGCTTCCACAGTCGGTCTGCGTTGGTACGTAGACAACACTCTCCCCTCTTGTTGCTATGCATCACCATGATCTTGCGTGTGCGTAGGAATTTTTTTGAAATTACTACGTTCCCCAACAGTGGTATCAGAGCCTAGGTTTTATGGTTTGATGTTATTTGCACGAGTAGAACACAAGTGAGTTGTGGGTGATACAAGTCATACTGCCTACCAGCATGTCATACTTTGGTTCAGCGGTATTGTTGGACGAGATGACCCGGACCAACCTTACGCGTACGCTTACGCGAGACCGGTTCCCTCGACGTGCTTTGCACATAGATGGCTTGCGGGCGACTGTCTCTCCAACTTTAGTTGAACCAAGTGTGGCTACGCCCGGTCCTTGAGAAGGTTAAAACAGAGTCTATTTGACAAACTATCGTTGTGGTTTTGATGCGTAGGTGAGATGAGTTCTTGCTTAAAGCCCGTAGCAGCCACGTAAAACTTGCAACAACAAAGTAGAGGACGTCTAACTTGTTTTTGCAGGGCATGTTATGATGTGATATGGTCAAGGCATGATGCTAAATTTAATTGTATGAGATGATCATGTTTTGTAACCAAGTTATCGGCAACTGGCAGGAGCCATATGGTTGTCGCTTTATTGTATGCAATGCAATCGCGATGTAATGCTTTACTTTATTACTAAGCGGTAGTGATAGTCGTGGAAGCATAAGATTGGCGAGACGACAACGATGCTACGATGGAGATCAAGGTGTCGTGCCGGTGACGATGGTGATCATGATAGTGCTTTGGAGATGGAGATCACAAGCACAAGATGATGATGGCCATATCATATCACTTATATTGATTGCATGTGATGTTTATCTTTTTATGCATCTTATCTTGCTTTGATTGACGGTAGCATTATAAGATGATCTCTCACTAAATTATCAAGAAGTGTTCTCCCTGAGTATGCACCGTTGCCAAAGTTCGTCGTGCCCAGACACCACGTGATGATCGGGTGTGATAAGCTCTACGTCCATCTACAACGGGTGCAAGCCAGTTTTGCACACGCAGAATACTCGGGTTATACTTGACGAGCCTAGCATATGCAGATATGGCCTCGGAACACGGAGACCGAAAGGTCGAGCGTGAATCATATAGTAGATATGATCAACATAACGATGTTCACCATTGAAAACTACTCCATCTCACGTGATGATCGGTTATGGTTTAGTTGATTTGGATCACGTGATCACTTAGAGGATTAGAGGGATGTCTATCTAAGTGGGAGTTCTTGAGTAATATGATTAAATTGAACTTAAATTTATCATGAACTTAGTCCTGGTAGTATTTTGCAAATTATGTTGTAGATCAATAGCTCGCGTTGTTGCTTCCCTGTGTTTATTTTTGATATGTTCCTAGAGAAAATTGTGTTGAAAGATGTTAGTAGCAATGATGCGGATTGGATCCGTGATCTGAGGTTTATCCTCATTGCTGCATAGAAGAATTATATCCTTGATGCACCGCTAGGTGACAGACCTATTGCAGGAGCAGATGCAGACGTTATGAACGTTTGGCTAGCTCAATATGATGACTACTTGATAGTTTAGTGCACCATGCTTAATGGCTTAGAATCGGGACTTCAAAGACGTTTTGAACGTCATGGACCATATGAGATGTTCCAGGAGTTGAAGTTAATATTTCAAGCAAATACCCGAGTTGAGAGATATGAAGTCTCCAACAAGTTCTATAGCTAAAAGATGGAGGAGAATCGCTCAACTAGTGAGCATGTGCTCAGATTGTCTGGGTACTACAATCGCTTGAATCAAGTGGGAGTTAATCTTCCAGATAAGATAGTGATTGACAGAATTCTCTAGTCACCATCACCAAGTTAGTAGAACTTCGTGATGAACTATAATATGCAAGGGATAACGGAAACAACTCCCAAGCTCTTCGTGATGCAGAAATCAACGAAGGTATAAATCAAGAAAAACATCAAGTGTTGATGGTTGACAAGACCACTAGTTTCAAGAAAAGGGCAAAGAGAAGAAGGGGAACTTCAAGAAGAATGGCAAGCAAGTTGCTGCTCAAGTGAAGAAGCCCAAGTCTGATCCTAAGCCTGAGACTAAGTGCTTCTACTGCAAAGGGACTGGTCACTGGAAGCGGAACTACCCCAAGTGATTGGCGGGTAAGAAGGATGGCAAAGTGAACATAAGTATATTTGATATACATGTTATTGATGTGTACTTTACTAGTGTTTATAGCAAACCCTCAATATTTGATACGAGTTCAGTTGCTAAGATTAGTAACTCGAAACGGGAGTTGCAGAATAAATTGAGACTAGTTAAAGGTGAAGTGACGATGTGTGTTGGAAGTGGTTCCAAGATTGATATGATCATCATCGCACACTCCCTATACTTTCGGGATTAGTGTTGAACCTAAATAAGTGTTATTTGGTGTTTGCGTTGAGCATGAATATGATTTGATCATGTTTATTGTAATATGGTTATTCATTTAAGTAAAAGAATAAATTGTTGTTCTGTTTACATGAATAAAACCTTATATGGTTACACACCCAATGAAAATAGTTCATTGGATCTCGATCTTAGTGACACACATATTCATAATATTGAAACCAAAAGATGCAAAGTTAATAATGATAGTGCAACTTATTTGTGGCACTGCCGTTTAGGTCATATTGGTGTAAAGCGCATGAAGAAACTCCATGCTGATGGGATTCTGGAATCACTTGATTATGAATCACTTGATGCTTGCGAATCATGCCTTATGGGCAAGATGACTAAAACGCCATTCTCCGGAACAATGAAGCAAGCAACAGATTTGTTGGAAATCATACATACTGATGTATGTGGTCCGATGAATATTAAGGCTTACAGCAGGTATCATTATTTTTTGACCTTCACAAGATGATTTGAGCAGATATGGGGATATCTACTTGATGAAACATAAGTCTGAAACATTTGAACAGTTCAAAGAATTTCAGAGTGAAGTGGAAAATCATTGTGACAAGAAAATAAAAGTTTCTACGATATGATCGCAGAGGTAAAATATTTGAGTTACAAGTTTGGTCTTCAGTTAAAACAATGTGAAATAGTTTCACTACGCATGCCACCTGGAACACCACATCATAATGGTGTGTCCGAACGTCATAACCGTACTTTATTGGATATAGTACAATCTATGATGTATCTTACCGATCTACCACTATCGTTTTGGGGTTATGCATTAGAGACAGCTGCATTCACGTTAAAAAAAGGGGCACCATCTATATCCATCGAGACGACGCCTTATGAACTATGGTTTGGCAAGAAACCAAAGTTGTCGTTTCTTAAAGTTTGGGGTTGCGATGCTTATGAGAAAAAGTTTCATCCTGATAAGCTCAAACCCAAATCGGAGAAATATGTCTTCATAGGATACCCAAAAGAGACTGTTGGGTACACCTTCTATCACAGATCCTAAGGCAAGACATTCGTTGCTTATAATGGATCCTTTCTAGAGAAGGAGTTTCTCTTGAAAGAAGTGAGTGGGAGGAAAGTAGAAAACTTGATAAGGTAATTGTACCTTCTACCTTGTTGGAAAGTAGTTCATCACAAAAATCTGTTCTTGTGACTACTACACCAATTAGTGAGGAAGCTAATGATGATGATCATGTAACTTCAGATCAAGTTACTACCGAATCTCGTAGGTAAACCAGAGTGAGATCCGCACCAGAGTGGTACGGTAATCCTGTTCTGGAGGTCATGTTACTTGACCATGACGAACCTACGAACTATGAGGAAGCGATGATGAGTCCAGATTCCGCGAAATGGTTTGAGGCCATGAAATCTGAGATATGATCCATGTATGAGAATAAAGTTTGGACTTTGGTTGACTTGCCCGATGATCGGCAAGCAATTGAGAATAAATGGATCTTCAAGAGAAGACGGACACTGATAGTAGTGTTACTATCTACAAAGCTAGAATTGTTGCAAAAGGTTTTCGACAAGTTCAAGGTGTTGACTACGATGAGAGCTTCTCACTCGTATATATGCTTGAGTCTGTCCGAATCATGTTAGTAATTGCCGTATTTTATGAAATTTGGCAAACGGATAAACAAAACTGCATTCCCTAATGGATTTATTAAAGAAGAGTTGTATATGATGCAACCAGAAGGTTTTGTCAATCCGAAAGATGCTAACAAAATGTGCAAGCTCCAGCGATCCATCTGTGGACTGGTGCAAGCATCTCGGAGTTGGAATATACGCTTTGATGAGTTGATCAAAGCATATAGTTTTATACAGACTTGCGGTGAAGCCTGTATTTACAAGAAAGTGAGTGGGAGCACTACAACATTTCTGATAAGTATATGTGAATGACATATTGTTGATCGGAAATAATGTAGAATTATTCTGTAAAGCATAAAGGAGTGTTTGAAAGGAGTTTTTCAAAGAAAGACTTCGGTGAAGCTGCTTACATATTGAGCTTCAAGATCTATAGAGATAGATCAAGACACTTGATAAGTTTTTTCAATGAGTACATACCTTGACAAGATTTTGAAGTAGTTCAAAATGGAGCAGTCAAAGAAAGAGTTCTTGCCTGTATTATAAGGTGTGAAGTTGAGTAAGACTCAAAGCCCGACCACGGCAGAAGATAGAAAGAGAATGAAAGTCATTCCCTATGCCTTGACCATAGGTTCTATAAAGTATGTCATGTTGTATACCAGATCTATTGTATACCCTGCACTGATTTGGCAAGGGAGTACAATAGTGATCTAGGAGTAGATCACTGGACAGCGGTCAGAATTATCCTTAGTGAAATAAGGATATGTTTCTCGATTATGGACGTGATAAAAAGGTTCGTCGTAAAGGGTTACGCCGATGGAAGTTTTGACACTAATCTAGATGACTCTAAGTCTCGGTCTAGATACATATTGAAAGTAGGAGCAATTAGCTAGAGTAGCTCCATGCAGAGCATTGTTGACATAGAAATTTGCAAAATACATGTGGATCTGAATGTGGCAGGCCCGTTGACTAAGATTCTCTCACAAACAAAACATGATCACACCTTAGTACTCTTTGGGTGTTAATCACATAGCGATGTGAACTAGATTACTGAATCTAGTAAACCCTTTGGGTGTTGGTCACATGGCGATGTGAACTATGGGTGTTAATCACATGATGATGTGAACTATCGATGTTAATCACATGGTGATGTGATCTAGATTATTGACTCTAGTGCAAGTGGGAGACTGAAGGAAATATGCCCTAGAGGCAATAATAAAGTTATTATTTATTTCCTTATATCATGATAAATGTTTATTATTCATGCTAGAATTGTATTAACCGGAAACACAATACATGTGTGAATACATAGACAAATAGAGTGTCACTAGTATGCCTCTACTTGACTAGCTCATTAATCAAAGATGGTTATGTTTCCTAACCACGAACAAAGAGTTGTTATTTGATTAACGAGGTCACATCATTAGTTGAATGATCTGATTGACATGACCCATTCCATTAGCTTAGCACCCGATCGTTTAGTATGTTGCTATTGCTTTCTTCATGACTTATACATGTTCCTATGACTATGAGATTATGCAACTCCCGTTTGCCGGAGGAACACTTTGGGTGCTACCAAACATCACAACATAACTGGGTGATTATAAAGGAGTACTACAGGTGTTTCCAATGGTAGATGTTGGGTTGGCGTATTTCGAGAATAGGATTTGTCACTCCGATTGTCGGAGAGGTATCTCTGGGCCCTCTCGGTAATGCACATCACATAAGCCTTGCAAGCATTACAACTAATGTGTTAGTTGTGAGATGATGTATTACGGAACGAGTAAAGAGACTTGCCGGTAACGAGATTGAACTAGGTATTGGATACTGACGATCGAATCTCGGGCAAGTAACATACCGATGACAAAGGGAACAACGTATGTTGTTATGCGGTCTGACCGATAAAGATCTTCGTAGAATATGTAGGAGCCAATATGGACATCCAGGTCCCGCTATTGGTTATTGACCGGAGACGTGTCTCGGTCATGTCTACATTGTTCTCGAACCGTAGGGTCCGCACGCTTAAGGTTTCGATGACAGTTATATTATGAGTTTATGAGTTTTGATGTACCGAAGGAGTTCGGAGTCCCGGATGAGATCGGGGACATGACGAGGAGTCTCGAAATGGTCGAGACGTAAAGATCGATATATTGGACGACTATATTCGGACTTCGAAAAGGTTCCGAGTGATTCGAGTATTTTTCGGAGTACCGGAGAGTTACGGGAATTCGCCGGGGAGTATATGGGCCTTATTGGGCCATACGGGAATAGAGGAGAGAGGCCAAAAGGAAGGAGGCCTGCGCCCCCCCTCTGGTCCGAATTGGACAAGGGGCGCAGCCCCCTTTTCCTTATTCCTCTCCCCCTCTTTCCCCTTCTCCTACTCCAACAAGGAAAGAAGGAGTCCTACTCCCGGTGGGAGTAGGACTCCCCTTGGCGCGCCAACTCCTAGGCCGGCCGCCTCTCCTCCCCTGCTCCTTTATATACGGGGGCAGGGGGCACCCCATAGACACACAAGTTGATCCTTGAGATCGTTCCTTAGCCGTGTGCGGTGCCCCCTGCCACCAAATTCCACCTCGATCATATTGTTGCAGTGCTTAGGCGAAGCCCTGCGTCGGTAGTACATCAAGATCGTCACCACGCCGTCATGCTAACGGAACTCTTCCTCGACGCTTTGCTGGATCGGAGCCCGAGGATCGTCATCGAGTTGAACGTGTGCTAAGAACTCGGAGGTGCCGGAGTAACGGTGCTTGGATCGGTCGGATCGGGAAGACGTACGACTACTTCCTCTACATTGTGTGATCGCTTCCGCAGTCGGTCTGCGTTGGTACGTAGACAACACTCTCCCCTCTCGTTGCTATGCATCACCATGATCTTGCGTGTGCGTAGGAATTTTTTTGAAATTACTACGTTCCCCAAAAATATGGTTAATTGAACGTTAATTTATCATGAACCTAGTACCCGATAGTATTTTGCATGTCTATGTTGTTGTAGATCAATGGCCCGTGCTATTGTTCCTTTGAATTTTAATGCGTTCATAGAGAAAGCTAAGTTGAAAGATGATGGTAGCAACTGAAGGAAATATTCCCTAGAGGCAATAATAAAGTTATTATTTATTTCCTTATATCATGATAAATGTTTATTATTCATGCTAGAATTGTATTAACCGGAAACATAATACATGTGTGAATACATAGACAAACAGAGTGTCACTAGTATGCCTCTACTTGACTAGCTCGTTGATCAAAGATGATTATGTTTCCTAACCATAGACATGAGTTGTCATTTGATTAACGGGATCACATCATTAGGAGAATGATGTGATTGACTTGACCCATTCTGTTAGCATATCACTTGATCGTTTAGTTTGTTGCTATTGCTTTCTTCATGACTTATACATGTTCCTATGACTATGAGATTATGCAACTCCCGTTTACCGGAGGAACACTTTGTGTGCTACCAAACATCACAACGTAACTGGGTGATTATAAAGGTGCTCTACAGGTGTCTCCGAAGGTACTTGTTGGGTTGGCATATTTCGAGATTAGGATTTGTCACTCCGATTGTCGGAGAGGTATCTCTGGGCCCACTTGGTAATGCACATCACTATAAGCCTTGCAAGCATTGCAACTAATGAGTTAGTTGCGGGATGATGTGTTACAGAATGAGTAAAGAGACTTGCCGGTAACAAGATTGAACTAGGTATTGACATACCGACGATCGAATCTCGGGCAAGTAACATACCGATGACAAAGGGAACAACGTATGTTCTTATGCGGTTTGACCGATAAAGATCTTCGTAGAATATGTAGGAGCCAATATGAGCATCTAGGTTCCGCTATTGGTTATTGACCGGAGACGTGTCTCGGTCATGTCTACATAGTTCTCGAACACGTAGGGTCCGCACGCTTAAAGTTCGATGACGGTTATATTATGAGTTTATGTGTTTTGATGTACTGAAGGAGTTCGGAGTCCCGAATGAGATTGGGGACATGACGAGGAGTCTCGAAATGGTCAAGACGTAAAGATCGATATATTGGACGACTATATTGGGACATAGGAAAGGTTCCGAGTGATTCGGGTATTTTCGGGAGTACCGGAGAGTTACGGGAATTCGTATTGGGCCTTAATGGGCCATACGGGAAAGGAGAGAAAGGCCTCAAAAGGTTGGCCGCACCCCTCCCCGTGGGCTGGTCCGAATTGGACTAGGGAGGGGGGGCACCCCCTTCCTTCCTTCTCCTTTTCCCTTCCCTTTCCTTCCCTCCTACTCCTACTATTTGGAAGGGCTCCTAGTTCTACTAGGAAAAGGGGAATCCTACTCCCGGTGGGAGTAGGACTCCCCTAGGGCACGCCATAGAGAGGGCCGACCCTCCCCCTCCCCCACTCCTTTATATACGGGGGCAGGGGCACCCCAAAGACACAACAATTGATATCTTGATCTCTTAGCCGTGTGCGGTGCTCCCCTCCACCATAATCCACCTCGATCATATCGTAGCGGTGCTTAGGCGAAGCCCTGCATCGGTAGAACATCATCATCGTCACCACACCGTGGTGCTGATGAAACTCTCCCTCGACACTCGGCTGGATCGGAGTTCGAGGGACATCATCGAGTTGAACGTGTGCAGAACTCGGAGGTGTCGTGCGTTCGGTACTTGATCGGTCGAATCGTGATGGCGTACGACTACATCAACCGCGTTGTGCTAACGCTTCCGCTTTCGATCTACGAGGGTACGTGGACAACACTCTTCCCTCTCGTTGCTATGCATCACCATGATCTTGCGTGTGCGTAGGAATTTTTTTGAAATTACTACGTTCCCCAACAGTGGCATCAGAGCTAGGTTTTATGCGTTGATGTAATATGCACGAGTAGAACACAAGTGAGTTGTGGGCGATATAATTCATACTGCTTAGCAGCATGTCACACTTTGGTTCAGCGGTATTGTTGGATGAAGCGGCCCGGACCGATATTACGCGTACGCTTACGCGAGACTGGTGTTTCCGTCGTGCTATGCACACATGTGACTAGCGGGTGTCAGTTTCTCCAACTTTAGTTGAACCGAGTGTGGCTACACCCGGTCCTTATAAAGGTTAAAACAACACCAACTTGACAAACTATCGTTGTGGTTTTGATGCGTAGGTAAGAACGGTTCTTGCTAAGCCCGTAGCAGCCATGTAAAACTTGCAACAACAAAGTAGAGGACGTCTAACTTGTTTTTGCAGGGCATGTTGTGATGTGATATGGTCAAGACGTGATGAGATATAAGTTGTTGTATAAGATGATCATGTTTTGTTGAAGTTATCGGCAACTGGCAGAAGCCTTATGGTGGTCTCTTTATTGCATAAGATGCAAGCGCCAAATAATTGCTTTACTTTATCGCTGTGCGATAGCAATAGTTGCAAGAGCAATAGTTGGCGAGACGACCATGTGACGACACATTGATATAGATCAAGATGATGGAGATCATGGTGTCATTCCGGTGACGATGGAGATCATGACGATGCTTTGGAGATGGAGATCAAAGGCACAAGATGATGATGGCCATATCATGTCACATATTTTGATTACATGTGATGTTTATCTTTTATACATCTTATTTTGCTTAGTTCGACGGTAGCATTATAAGATGATCTCTCACTAAATTTCAAGATAAAAAGTGTTCTCCCTGAGTATGCACCGTTGCCAAAGTTCGTCGTGCCCAGACACCACGTGATGATCGGGTGTGATAAGCTCTACGTCCATCTACAACGGGTGCAAGCCAGTTTTGCACACGCAGAATACTCAGGTTAAACTTGACGAGCCTAGCATATGCAGATATTGCCTCGGAATACTGGGACTGAAAGGTCCGGCGTGAATCATATAGTAGATATGATCAACATAGTGATGTTCACTATTGAAAACTACTCCATTTCACGTGATGATTGGTTATGGTTTAGTTGATTTGGATCACGTGATCACTTAGAAGATTAGAGGGATGTCTTTCTAAGTGGGAGTTCTTAAGTAATATGATTAATTGAACTTAAATTTATCATGAACTTAGTCCTGGTAGTATTAGCATATCTATGTTGTAGATCAATAGCTCGTGTTTAGCTTCCCTATTTTATTTTTGATATGTTCCTAGAGAAAACTAAGTTGAAACATGTTAGTAGCAATGATGCGGATTGGATCCGTGATCTGAGGTTTATCCTCATTGCTGCACAGAAGAATTATGCCCTTGATGCACCGCTAGGTGACAAACCTATTGCAGGAGCAGATGCAGACGTCATGAACGTTTGGCTAGCTCAATATGATGACTACTTGATAGTTTAGTGCACCATGCTTAACAACTTAGAATCGGGATTTCAATGACGTTTTGAACGTCATGGACCATATGAGATGTTCCAGGAGTTGAAGTTAATATTTCAAGCAAATATCCGAGTTGAGAGATATGAAGTCTCCAACAAGTTCTATAGCTAAAAGATGGAGGAGAATAGCTCAAGCAATGAGCAAGTGCTCAGATTGTCTAGGTACTACAATCGCTTGAATCAAGTGGGAGTTAATCTTCCAAATAAAATAGTGATTGACAGAATTCTCTAGTCACCATCACCAAGTTAGTAGAACTTCGTGATGAACTATAATATGCAAGGGATAATGGAAACGATTCCCAAGCTCTTTGTGATACTGAAATCGACGGAGGTAGAAATCAAGAAAGAGCATCAAGTGTTGATGGTTAACAAGATCACTAGTTTCAAAAAAGGGCAAAGGGATAGAAGGGGAACTTCAAGAAGAACAGCAAGCAAGTTGCTGATCAAGTGAAGAAGCCCAAGTCTGGAGCTAAGCCTGAGACTAAGTGCTTCTACTGCAAAGGGACTGGTCACTAGAAGCGGAAACACCCCAAGTATTTGGTGGATAAGAAGGATGGCAAAGTGAACTAGCTATATTTGATATACATGTTATTGATGTGTACTTTACTAGTGTTTATAGCAACCCCTCGGTATTTGATACTAGTTCAGTTGCTAAGAGTAGTAACTTGAAACGGGAGTTGCAGAATGAACAGAGACTAGTTAAGGGTGAAGTGATGATGTGTGATGGAAGTAGTTGCAAGAATGATATGATCATCATCGCACACTCCCTATACTTTCGGGATTAGTGTTAAACCTAAATAAATGTTATTGGTGTTTGCGTTGAGCAATAATATGATTTGATCATGTTTATTGCAATACGGTTATTCATTTAAGTTAGAGAATAATTGTTATTCTGTTTACATTAATAAAACCTTCTATGGTTATACACCCAACGAAAATGGTTTGTTGGATCTCGATCGTAGTGATACACATATTCATAATATTGAAGCCAAAAAGATGCACAATTAATAATGATAGTGCAACTTATTTGTGGCACTGCCGTTTAGGTCATATTGGTGTAAAGTGCATGAAGAAACTCCATGCTGATGGAATTTTGGAATCACTTGATTATTAATGACTTGATGCTTGCGAACCATGCCTTATGGGAAAGATGACTAAAGACTCCGTTCTACGGAACAATGGAGCGAGCAACTGACTTATTGGAAATAATACATACTGATGTATGCGATCCAATACGTGTTGAGGCTCACGGCAGGTATCGTTATTTTCTGACCTTCACAGATGATTTGAGCAGATATGGGTATATCAACTTAATGAAACATAAGTCCGAAACATTTGAAAAGTTCAAAGAATTTCAGAGTGAAGTTGAAAATCATCGTAACAAGAAAATAAAGTTTCTACGATCTAATCGTGGAGGAGAATATTTGAGTTACGAGTTTGGTCTACAGTTAAAACAATGTGAAATAGTTTCACTACTCACGCCACCTGGAACACCACAGTGTAATGGTGTGTCCGAACGTCGTAACCGTACTTTATTAGATATGGTGCGATCTATGATGTCTCTTACAGATTTACCACTATCCTTTTGGGGTTATGCATTAGAGACAGCTACATTCACATTAAATAGGGCACCATCTAAATCCGTTGAGACGATACCGTATGAACTATGGTTTGGCAAGAAAACTAAGCTGTCGTTTCTTAAAGTTTGAGGTTGCAATGCTTATGTGAAAAAGTTTCAACCTGATAAGCTCAAACCCAAATCGGAGAAGTGCATCTTCATAGGATACCCAAAAGAAAATGTTGGGTACACCTTCTATCACAGATCCGAAGGCAAGTTATTCATTGCTGAGAATGGATCCTTTCTAGAGAAGGAGTTTCTCTCGAAAGAAGTGAGTGGGAGGAAAGTAGAACTTGATGAGGTAACTGTACCTGCTCCCTTATTGGAAAGTAGTTCATCACAGAAATCTGTTCCTGTGACTACTACACCAATTAGTGAGGAAGCTAATGATGATGATCATGTAACTTCAGATCAAGTTACTACCGAACCTCGTAGGTAAAACAGAGTGAGGTCCGCACCAGAGTGGTACCGTAATCCTGTTCTGGAGGTCATGTTACTTGACCATGACGAATCTACGAACTATGAGGAAGCGATGATGAGCCCAGATTCCGCGAAATGGCTTGAGGCCATGAAATCTGAGATGAGATCCATGTATAAGAACAAAGTATGGACTTTGATTGACTTGCCCAACAAGATCGGCGAGCCATTGAGATTAAATGGATATTCAAGAGGAAGACAGACGCTGATAGTAGTGTTACTATCTACAAAGCTAGAATTGTCGCAAAAAGGTTTTCGACAAGTTCAAGGTGTTGACTATGATGAGAGTTTCTCACTCGTATCTATGCTTAAGTCTGTCCGAATCATGTTAGCAATTGCCGCATTTTATGAAATCTGGCAAATGGATAAACCAAACTGCATTCTTTAATGGATTTATTAAAGAAGAGTTGTATATGATGCAACCAGAAGGTTTTGTCAATCCTAAAGGTACTAACAAAATATGCAAGCTCCAGCGATCCATCTATGGACTGGTGATACGTCCATTTTGCATCATGCTTTTATATCGATATTTATCTCATTATGGATTGTTATTTCACTTTATGTCACAATACTTATGGCTATTCTCTCTTATTTTACAAGGTTTACGTAAAGAGGGAGAATGCCGGCAGCTGGAATTCTGGGCTGGAAAAGGAGCAAATATTAGAGACCTATTCTGCGCAACTCCAAAAGTCCTGAAACTCCACGGAACGTCTTAAAATAAATAAAGAAAAATCCTCGCCAAATATGAAGGCCAGGGGGCCCACACCCTGCTCACGAGGGTGGGGGGCGCGCCCCCTACCTCGTGGGCCCCCTGGTGGCTCTCCACGTCCATCTTCTCCTATATGAGGTCTTTCGATGAGAAAAAAATAAGAAGGAACTTTTCGAGACGAGACTCCGCCGCCACGAGGCGGAACCTTGGCGGATCCAATCTAGAGCTCCGACAGAGCTGTTCTGCCGGGGAAACTTCCCTCCGGGAGGGGGAAATCATCACCATCGTCATCACCAACGCTCCTCTCATCGGGAGAGGGAAACCTCCATCAAAATCTTCACCAGCACCATCTCATCTCCAAACCCTAGTTCATCTCTTGTATCCAATTCTTGTCTCAAAGTCCGGGATTGGTGCTAGTAGGTTGCTAGTAGTGTTGATTACTCCTTGTAGTTGATGCTAGTTGGTTTAATTGGTGGAAGATCATATGTTCAGATCCTATATGCATATTATTACCCCTCTGATTATGAACATGAATATGCTTTGTGAGTAATTACGTTCGTTCCTGAGGACAAGGGAGAAGTCTTGCTATGAGTAGTCATGCGAATTTGGTATTCGTTTGATATTTTGATAAGATGTATGTTGTCTAGCCTCTAGTGGTGTTATGTGAACATCGACTACATAACACTTCACCATTATTTGGGCCTAGAGGAAGGCATTGGGAAGTAATAAGTAGATGATGGGTTGCTAGAGTGACAGAAGCTTAAACCCTAGTTTATGTGTTGCTTCGTAAGGGGCCGATTTGGATCCATATGTTTCATGCTATGGTTAGGTTTACCTTAATACTTTTGTTGTAGTTGCGGATGCTTACAATAGAGGTTAATCATAAGTGGGATGCTTGTTCAAGTAAGAACAACACCCAAGCACCGGTCCACCCACATAACAAATTATCAAAGTATTGAACGTGAATCATATGAACGTGATGAAAACTAGTTTGACGATATTCCCATGTGTCCTCAGGAGCGCTTTTCCTATTATAAGAGTTTGTTCCGCATTGTCCTTTGCTACAAAAGGATTGGTCCATCTTGCTACACTTTATTTACTTTTGTTACTTGTTGCTCGTTACAATTTATCCTATCACAAAACTATCTGTTACCACTTATTTCAGTACTTGCAGAGAATACCTTGCTGAAAACCGCTTATCATTTCCTTCTGCTCCTCGTTGGGTTCGACACTCTTACTTATCGAAAGGACTACGATAGATCCCCTATACTTGTGGGTCATCAAGACTCTTTTCTGGCACCGTTGCTGGAGAGTGTAGCGCCTTTGGTAGGTGGAATTTGGTAAGGAAAAATTTATATAGTGTGCTGAAATTTACTGTCACTTATTACTATGGAAAGTAATTCTCTAAGGGGCTTGTTCGGGGTATCTTCACCCCGTCCAGTAGAGCAAAGAGTTGCTCCTCAACCTACTGAACCTATTGAAAATGAAATTCCTTATGAGTATCCTTCGGGTATGATAGAAAAACTGCTAGCTAATCCTTTTACAGGAGATGAAACAAAGCATCCTCATGAGCACTTAATATATGTGGATGAAGTTTGTGGATTATTTACGCTTGCAGGTATACCCGATGATGTTGCTAAGAAGAAGGTCTTCCCTTTATCTTTGAAGGGAGACACATTGATATGGTATAGGCTATGTGATGATATGAGATCATGGGACTATAAAAGATTGAAGCTGGAATTTCATCAAAAGTATTACCCTATGCATCTTGTTCATCGTGATCGCAATTATATATATAATTTCTGGCCTCGCGAAGGAGAAAGCATCGCTCAAGCTTGGGGGAGGCTTAAATCAATGTTATATTCATGCCCCAATAATGATCTCTCAAGAGAAATGATTATTCAAAATTTATATGCTCGGCTTTCTGATAACAATCGCACCATGCTCGATACTTCTTGTGCTGGCTCTTTTATGATGAAGACTACTGAATTCAGATGGAATTTATTGGATAGAATTAAACGCAACTCTGAAGATTGGGACTTCGACGAAGGTAAGGAGTCAGGTATGACACCTAAGTTTGATTGTGTTAAATCTTTTATGGATACCGATATTTTCCGTAAGTTTAGCACTAAATATGGAGTTGACACTGAGATAGTAGCTTCTTTCTGTGAATCTTTTGCTACTTATGTTGATCTCCCCAAGGAGAAGTGGTTTAAATATCATCCTCCCATAGAAGTAAAAGTAGCTCCACCTATTAAAGTTGAAGAAAAGACTGTCACTTATAATGATCCTGTTGTTCCTACTTCTTATGTTGAGAAACCACCTTTCCCTGTTAGAATAAAGGATCATGCTAAAGCTTCAACTGTTGTTCGTAAAAGCAATATTAGAACTTATACACCTCCTAAGCAAGTTAAAGTAGAACCTAATATTGCTATTGTTAAAGATCTCTTGTCTGATAATATTGATGGGCATGTTATTCAGTTCGAAGGTGAAACTGCTAGAATTGCTAAACCTTGTGATAAAGATAAACATAGACCTGTGGTAGGCGTGCATGTTATTTCTGTTAAAATAGGAGATCATTCTTATCATGGCTTATGTGATATGGGTGCTAGTGCTAGTGTTATACCTTATGACTTATACAAAGAAATTATGCATGCCATTGCACCTGTTGAATTAGAAGATATTGATGTCACAATTAAACTTGCCAATAGAGATACTATTTCAGCGATGGGAATTGTTACAGATGTTGAAGTCTTGTGTGGGAAAACTAAATATCCTATTGATTTTCTTGTTCTTACTTCCCCACAAGATAGTTTTTGTCCCATTATATTTGGTAGACCCTTCTTAAATACTGTCAATGCTACCATAGATTGCACAAAGAATATTGTTACTGTTGGCTTGGGTGATATGGTTCATGAGTTTAATTTCTCTAAATCTAGTAAACAACTTCATGAGGAAGAATTACCTAGTAAGGATGAAATTATTGGTCTTGCTTCTATTGCCGTACCTCCTAGTGATCCTTTAGAACACTATTTGCTAGACCATGAAAATGATATGTTCATGAATGAAAGAAGGGAAATAGATGAAGTATTCTTTAAACAGGAACCTATTCTGCATCATAATTTGCCTGTTGAAATCTTAGGGGATCCTCCTCCACCCGGTGATCCCGTGTTTGAGCTTAAACCTTTGCCTGATAATCTTAAATATGCTTATCTTGATGGAAAGAAGATATATCCTGTTATTATTAGTGCTAACCTTTCAGAGCATGAAGAAGAAAGGTTATTGAAAACTCTGAAGAAGCATCGTGCTGCTATTGGATATACTCTTGATGATCTTAAGGGCATTAGTCCCACTCTATGTCAACATAAAATAAATTTGGAAGCAGATGCCAAACCAGTTCGTGATCCTCAACAACGTCTGAATCCTAAAATGAAAGAAGTGGTAAGAAAAGAAATACTAAAGCTTCTGGAGGCAGGTATAATCTATCCCGTTGCTGATAGTGAGTGGGTAAGTCCTGTCCATTGTGTCCCTAAGAAAGGAGGTATTACTGTTGTTCCTAATGATAAAGATGAATTGATTCCACAAAGAATTATCACATGTTATAGAATGGTAATTGATTTCCGCAAATTAAATAAAGCTACTAAGAAAGATCATTACCCCTTACCTTTTATTGATCAAATGCTAGAAAGATTATGCAAACATACACACTATTGCTTTCTAGATGGTTATTCTGGTTTCTCTCAAATACCTATGTCGGCTAGAGATCAATCAAAGACTACTTTTACATGCCCTTTTGGTACTTTTGCTTATAGACATATGCCTTTTGGTTTATGTAATGCACCTGCTACCTTTCAAAGATGCATGATAGCTATATTCTCTGACTTTTGTGAAAAGATTTGTGAGGTTTTCATGGACGACTTTTCTGTCTATGGTTCCTCTTTTGATGATTGCTTGAGCAATCTTGATCGAGTTTCGCAGAGATGTGAAGAAACTAATCTTGTCTTGAATTGGGAAAAGTGCCACTTTATGGTTAATGAAGGTATTGTCTTGGGGCACAAAGTTTCTGAAAGAGGTATTGAAGTTGATAAAGCCAAGGTTGATGCTATTGAAAAGATGCCATGTCCCAAGGACATCAAAGGTATACGAAGTTTCCTTGGTCACACCGGATTTTATAGGATGTTCATTAAGGACTTGTCAAAAATTTCTCGGCCTCTGACTAATTTATTGCAAAAAGATATACCATTTGTCTTTGATGATGATTGTGTAGAAGCATTTGAAATACTTAAGAAAGCATTAGTCTCTGCACCTGTTGTTCAGCCACCTGATTGGAATTTACCCTTTGAAATTATGTGTGATGCTAGTGATTATGCTGTAGGTGTTGTTCTAGGGCAAAGAGTTGATAAGAAATTAAATGTTATTCATTATGCTAGTAAGACTCTAGACAATGCTCAAAGAAATTATGCTACTACTGAAAAAGAGGTTTTAGCAGTTGTATTTGCTTGTGATAAGTTCAAATCTTATATTGTTGATTCTAAAGTAACTATTCAAACAGATCATGCTGCTATTAATTACCTTATGGAAAAGAAAGATGCTAAACCTAGACTTATTAGATGGGTTCTCTTGCTACAAGAATTTGATTTGCATATTGTTGATAGAAAGGGAGCTGAGAACCCCGTAGCAGACAACTTGTCTAGGTTAGAAAATATTCTTGATGACCCACTACCTATTAATGATAGCTTTCCTAATGAACAATTAAATGTTATAAGTACTTCTCGTAGTACTCCATGGTATGCTGATTATGCTAATTATATTGTTGCTAAGTTTATACCACCTAGCTTCACATACCAGCAAAAGAAAAAGTTTTTCTATGATTTAAGACATTACTTTTGGGATGACCCACATCTTTATAAAGAAGGAGTAGATGGTGTTATTAGACGTTGTGTACCTGAGCATGAACAGGAACAGATCCTACGCAAGTATCATTCCGAGGCTTATGGAGGACACCACGCTGGAGATAGAACTGCACATAAGGTATTGCAATCTGGTTTTTATTGGCCTACTCTCTTCAAGGACGCCCGTAAGTTTGTTTTGTCTTGTGATGAATGTCAAAGAATTGGTAATATTAGTAGACGTCAAGAAATGCCTATGAATTATTCTCTTGTTATTGAACCGTTTGATGTTTGGGGCTCTGATTATATGGGACCTTTTCCTGCCTCTAATGGATACACACATATTTTAGTTGCTGTTGATTACGTTACTAAGTGGGTAGAAGCTATTCCAACTAGTAGTGCTGATCATAACACTTCTATTAAAATGCTTAAAGAAGTTATTTTCCCGAGGTTTGGAGTCCCTAGATATTTAATGACTGATGGTGGTTCACACTTTATTCATGGTGCTTTCCATAAAATGCTTGCTAAATATGATGTTATTCATAGAATTGCATCTCCTTATCACCCTCAGTCTAGTGGTCAAGTAGAGTTGAGCAATAGAGAGCTCAAATTAATTTTGCAAAAGACTGTTAATAGGTCTAGAAAGAATTGGTCCAAGAAACTTGATGATGCATTATGGGCTTATAGAACTGCATACAAAAATCCTATGGGTATGTCTCTGTAAAAAATGGTTTATGGAAAAGCATGTCACTTACCTCTCGAACTAGAACATAAGACATATTGGGCTATTAAAGAGCTTAATTATGATTTTAAACTTGCCGGTGAGAAGAGGTTATTTGATATTAGCTCACTTGATGAATGGAGAACCCAAGCTTATGAAAATGCCAAGTTGTTTAAAGAAAAAGTTAAAAGATGGCATGACAAAAGGATACAAAAGCGTGAGTTTAATGTAGGTGATTATGTATTACTATACAACTCTCGTTTAAGATTTTTTGCAGGAAAACTTCTCTCTAAATGGGAAGGCCCCTATGTTATCGAAGAGGTTTATCGTTCCGGTGCCATAAAAATCAACAACTTCGAGGGCACAAATCCGAAGGTGGTAAACGGTCAAAGAATCAAACATTATATCTCAGGTAATCCCATAAATGTTGAAACCAATATTATTGAAACCGTAACCCCGGAGGAATACATAAGAGACACTTTTCGGAACATTTCAGACTCCGAAAAGGAATAGGTATGTGGTACAGTAAGTAAACTGACTCCAAAACAATTTTTAAGGCAATATTTATTCGTTTTGGAATATTTATAAAAATAGAAAAATAAGTAGCAGTCCGGGAAGGACACGAGGGCCCCATGAGGGTGGTGGGCGCGCCCCCTACCTCGTGAGCACCTCGTGTGCCTTCCGGACTCCGTTTTCTTGCACGATACGTATTTTGGTCAGTAAAAATTCATTATATAATCTCCCGAAGGTTTTGACTCCCGTATCACGCAAATTTCCTATGTTTTTGTTTCGAGCTGTTGCTGCTGCAGATTAGAGCAAGATGTCTTCTCAAGAGTCAACCAGGGAGAGCCGGGTATCTAATCCGGCACCGGAGCCAAGGGCAAACAGCGACGCTGACCACTTTGGGCCAGCAACGGAGGAGGAGATGGAGGCTGACTTGATGAGAGTAGATGCTATGGAGGATCAAGAAGTCACCTCTCGCCTCCGAGCTGGGTTCACGATGGGGGAACTACAGAGCTCAGCTATTCCAAACTCGGTTATCCCCTCTAATGTTAGATTTCTTACCTATGAAAATATGAAGAGGAGTGTCACTTGTTCTCCCGCAGCTATGCAACACCCTTGGGTGCAAGGAGCTTTAGCTGTCACAGGAAAGCTTCGTAAGGAAATAATGGACCTCAAGCAGCAAGTCAATAAGGTCGAGGAGGAGAACCGCATCCTGAGAGGAATAATCGCCAAGAATATTACACCAACAACAAAGGAGACATGATCACATGGGTATGGGCACTCCCCTTGGCAATTGCCAAGCTTGGGGGAGGTGCCCCGGTATCGTATCACAATCACAACTCCTATCTTTATCATTTTTCTTAATTCGATCCTATTAGTAGTATCTTGATCTAGTAGAATAAAGTTTATGGCATGATCTAGTTTTGAGTTTTGCTTTATGATCTCTCTATGTAATCGAGTTTGTGAGCTATATATAATAAAGATTAGTGTTGAGTCAAGGGCTTGATTATTTTGCCATGATCTTGGGTGAATAAAAGAAAAGAGAAAAGAATAAAAAGAAACAAAAAGTTCATATTGATCTTATCGAGAGTAATGACTTCACATAGAAAGAGTATGATGATTAAGAGTTGTTGGGAGTTGGCAAACATAGATTTGGTCATTGTTGCAATTAATAGGAAGTAATAAGGAAAGAGAGGTTTTCACATATAGATATATTATCATTGACATCTTTTATGATTGGGAGCACTCATTAAAATTTGACATGCTAAAGAGTTGATGTTGGACAAGGAAGACAACGTAATGAGTTATGTCTTTCTTATATCTGAGATAAAGTATGTTGTCATGGATCCTCTAACTTGTTGAGCTTGCCTTTCCTCCTCATGCTAGCCAAATTCTCAGCACCAAGTAGAAATACTACTTGTGCTTCCAAATACCCTTAAACCAGTTTTGCCATGAGAGTCCACCATATCTACCTATGGATTGAGTAAGATCCTTCAAGTAAGTTGTCATCGGTGCAAAGCAATAAAAATTGCTCTAAATATGTATGATTGATTGGTGTGGGAGAAATAAGCTTTATACGATCTTGTGATGTGGAAGTAATAAAAGCGACGGACTGCATAATAAAGGTTCATATCACAAGGGGCAATATAAAGTGACGTTCTTTCGCATTGAGATTTTATGCATCCAACCATAAAAGCGCATGGCAACCTCTGCTTCCCTCTGCGAAGGGCCTATCCTTTATTATTATCTTCTACCTTATGCAAGAGTCATGGTGATCTTCACCTTTTCTTTTTCATTTTATCCTTTGGCAAGCTCAGCATGTTGGAAAGAACATGATATATATATATATATATATATATATATATATATATATATATATATCTAATTGGATGTGGGGGAGCATGAACCATTATTGTTGACATTACCCTTGAGGTAAAAGGTTGTGGGGCAAAACTATAAGCCCCTATCTTTCTCTGTGTCTGATTAAAACTCCGTAACCACAAGTATTGCATGAGTGTTAGCAATTATGGAGGACTAAATGATAGTTGAGTATGTGGACTTGCTTTTTAGCTCTGACATAGACTCTTTCCGATGTTATGATAAATTGCAATTGCTTCAATGACTGAGATTATAGTTTGTCGGAGCCCAATAAGGTTTATGATTTATACTTTTGCATTGTGAATAGATCATCACTTGAACATAAGTAATCATATGACAAAATCTATATATGTTGCTGTTATGAGAATAATCATGATGCCTTCATGTCCGTATTTTATTTTTATCGATGCCTCTACCTCTAAACATGAGGACATATTTATTGTTATCGGCTTTTCGCTTGAGGACAAGTGAAGTCTAAGCTTGGGGGAGTTGATACGTCCATTTTGCATCATGCTTTTATATCGATATTTATCGCATTATGGATTGTTATTTCACTTTATGTCACAATACTTATGGCTATTCTCTCTTATTTTACAAGGTTTACATAAAGAGGGAGAATGCCGGCAGCTAGAATTCTGGGCTGGAAAAGGAGAAAATATTAGAGACCTATTCTACGCAACTCCAAAAGACCTGAAACTCCACGGAACATCTTAAAATAAATAAAGAAAAATCCTCGCCAAAGATGAAGGTCAGGGGGCCCACACCCTACTCACGAGGGTGGGGGGCGCCCCCCTCCTAGGGCGCGCCTCCCTACCTCGTGGGCCCCCTGGTGGCTCTCCGACGTCCATCTTCTCGTATATGAGGTCTTTAGATGAGAAAAAAAATAAGAAGGAACTTTTCGGGACAAGACTCCGCCGCCACGAGGCGGAACCTTGGCGGATCCAATCTAGAGCTCCGGCGAAGCTGTTCTGCCGGGGAAACTTCCCTCCGGGAGGGGGAAATCATCACCATCGTCATCACCAACGCTCCTCTCATCGGGAGAGGGCAACCTCCATCAACATCTTCACCAGCACCATCTCATCTCCAAACCCTAGTTCATCTCTTGTATCCAATTCATGTCTCAAAGTCCGGGATTGGTGCTAGTAGTGTTGATTACTCCTTGTAGTTGATGCTAGTTGGTTTAATTGGTGGAAGATCATATGTTCAGATCCTATATTCATATTATTACCCCTCTAATTATGAACATGAATATGCTTTGTGAGTAATTACGTTCGTTCCTGAGGACAAGGGAGAAGTCTTGCTATGAGTAGTCATGTGAATTTGGTATTTGTTTGATATTTTGATAAGATGTATGTTGTCTAGCCTCTAGTGGTGTTATGTGAACGTCGACTACATAACACTTCACCATTATTTGGGCCTAGAGGAAGGCATTGGGAAGTAATAAGTAGATGATGGGTTGCTAGAGTGACAGAAGCTTAAACCCTAGTTTATGCATTGCTTCGTAAGGGGCTGATTTGGATCCATATGTTTCATGCTATGGTTAGGTTTACCTTAATACTTTTGTTGTAGTTGCGGATGCTTGCAATAGAGGTTAATCATAAGTGGGATACTTGTTCAAGTAAGAACAGCACCCAAGCACCAGGCCACCCACATATCAAATTATCAAAGTATCGAACGCGAATCATATGAACGTGATGAAAACTAGCTTGACGATATTCCCATGTGTCCTCAGGAGCGCTTTTCCTATTATAAGAGTTTGTTCCGGATTGTCCTTTGCTACAAAAGGATTGGGCCGTCTTGCTGCACTTTATTTACTTTTGTTACTTGTTGCTCGTTACAATTTATCCTATCACAAAACTATCTGTTACCACTTATTTCAGTACTTGCAGAGAATACCTTGCTGAAAACCGCTTATCATTTCCTTCTGCTCCTCGTTGGGTTCGACACTCTTACTTATCGAAAGGACTACGATAGATCCCCTATACTTGTGGGTCATCAACTGGTGCAAGCATCTCGGAGTTGGAATATGCGCTTTGATAAGTTGATCAAAGCATATAGTTTTATACAGACTTGCGGTGAAGCCTGTATTTACAAGAAAGTGAGTGGGAGCACCACAACATTTCTGATAAGTATATGTGAATGACATATTGTTGATCGGAGATAATGTAGAATTATTCTGCAAAGCATAAAGAAATGTTTGAAAGGAGTTTTTCAAAGAAAGACCTCGGTGAAGCTGCTTACATATCGAGCATCAAGATCTATAGAGATAGATCAAGACACTTGATAAGTTTTATCCTTAGTGATCTACGTTATCCAATAGTGATCTAGGAGTAGATCACTAGACATTGGTCAAAATTATCCTTAGTGGAATAAGGATATGTTTCTCGATTATGGAAGTGACAAAAGGTTCATCGTAAAGGGTTACGTCGATGCAAATTTTGACACTGATCCAGATGACTCTAAATCTCAATCTGGATACATATTGAAAGTCGGAGCAATTAGCTAGAGTAGCTCCGTGCAGAGCATTGTTGACATAGAAATTTGCAAAATACTTACGGATCTGAATGTGGCAGACCCGTTGACTAAACTTCTCTCACAAGCAAAACATGATCACACCTTAGTACTCTTTGGGTGTTAATCACATAGCGATGTGAACTAGATTATTGACTCTAGTAAACCCTTTGTCTGTTGGTCACATGTCGATGTGAACTATGGGTGTTAATCACATGGTGATGTGAACTATTGGTATTAAATCACATGGCGATGTGAACTAGGTTATTGACTCTAGTGCAAGTGGGAGACTGAAGGAAATATGCCCTAGAGGCAATAATAAAGTTATTATTTATTTCCTTATATCATGATAAATGTTTATTATTCATGCTAGAATTGTATTAATCGAAAACATAATACATGTGTGAATACATAGACAAACAGAGTGTCACTAGTATGCCTCTACTTGACTAGCTTGTTGATCAAAGATGGTTATGTTTCCTAACCATAGACATGAGTTGTCATTTGATTAACGGGATCACATCATTAGGAGAATGATGTGATTGACTCGACCCATTCCGTTAGCTTAGCACTTGATCCTTTAGTTTGTTGCTATTGCTTTCTTCATGACTTATACATGTTCCTGTGACTATGAGATTATGCAACTCCCGTTTACCGGAGGAACACTTTGTGTGCTACCAAACGTCACAACGTAACTCGGTGATTATAAAGGTGCTCTACAGGTGTCTCCGAAGGTACTTGTTGGGTTGGCGTGTTTCGAGATTAGGATTTGTCGCTCCGATTGTCGGAGAGGTATCTCTTGGCCTACTCGGTAATGCACATCACTATAAGCCTTGCAAGCATTGCAACTAATGAGTTAGTTGCGGGATGATGTGTTACAAAACGAGTAAAGAGACTTGCCGGTAACGAGATTGAACTAGGTATTGAGGTACCGACAATCGAATCTCGGGCAAGTAACATACCGATGACAAAGGGAACAACGTATGTTGTTATGCGGTTTGACCGATAAAGATCTTCGTAGAATATGTAGGAGCCAATATGAGCATCCAGGTTTCTCTATTGGTTATTGACCGGAGACGTGTCTCATTCATGTCTACATAGTTCTCGAACCCGTAGGGTTCGCACTCTTAAAGTTCGATGATGGTTATATTGTGAGTTTATGTGTTTTGATGTACCGAAGGAGTTCGGAGTCCTGGATAAGATCGGGGACATGACGAGGAGTCTCGAAATGGTCGAGACGTAAAGATCGATATATTGGATGACTATATTCGGACATAGGAAAGGTTCCGAGTGATTCGGGTATTTTCGGGAGTACCGGGGAGTTACGGGAATTCATATTGGGCCTTAATGGGCCATACGGGAAAGGAGAGAAAGGCCTCAAAGGTTGGCCGCACCCCTCCGCATGGGCCGGTCCGAATTGGACTAGGGAGGGGGGCGCCCCCTTCCTTCCTTCTCCTTTTCCCTTCCCTTTCCTTCCCTCCTACTCCTACTACTTGGAAGGGCTCCTAGTTCTATTAGGAAAAGGGGAATCCTACTCCTGGTGGGAGTAGGACTCCCCTAGGGCGCGCCATAGAGAGGGCCGGCCCTCCCCCTCCTCCACTCCTTTATATACGGGGGCAGGGGGCACCCCAAAGACACAACAATTGATCTCTTGATCTCTTAGCCGTGTGCGGTGCCCCCTCCACTATAATCCACCTCGATCATATCATAGCGGTGCTTAGGCGAAGCTCTGCATCGGTGGAACATCATCATCGTCACCATGCCGTCGTGCTGACGAAACTCTCCCTCAACACTCGGCTGGATCGGAGTTTGTGGGACGTCATCGAGTTGAACGTGTGCAGAACTCGGAGGTGTCGTGCGTTCGGTAGTTGATCGGTCGAATCATGAAGACGTACGACTACATCAAACGCGTTGTGCTAATGCTTCCGCTTTCGGTCTACGAGGGTACATGGACAACACTCTCCCCTCTCGTTGCTATGCATCACCATGATCTTGCGTGTGCATAGGAATTTTTTTGAAATTACTACGTTCCCCAACAGCAACTACACGGACTGGGTCCGTAACTTGAGGATTATCCTCATTGCTACATAGAAGAATTACGTCCTGGAAGCACAGCTAGGTGTTAGGCCTGCTGCAGACGCTACTGATGACGTTAAGAATGTCTGGCAGAGAAAATCTGATGACTACTCGATAGTTCAGTGTGCCACGCTTTATGGCTTAGAACCGGGACTTCAACGACGTTTTAAACGACATGGAGCATATGATATGTTCCAGGAGTTGAAGCTAACATTTCAAGCAAATTCCAGGATTGAGAGATATGAAGTCTGCAATAAGTTCTATAGCTGCAAAATGGAGGAGAATAGTTCTGTCAGTGAACATATACTCAGAATGTCTGGGTACCACAACCACTTGACTCAATTGGGAGTTAATCTTCCTGATGATAGTGTCATTGACAGAGTTCTTCAATCACTACCACCAAGCTACAAGAGCTTCGTGATGAACTTTAATATGCAAGGGATGGATAAGACAATTCCCGATCTCTTCGCAATGCTAAAGGCTGCGGAGGTAGAAATCAAGAAGGAGCATCAAGTGTTGATGGTTAACAAGACCACTAGTTTCAAGAAAAAGGGCAAAGGGAAGAAGGGGAACTTCAAGAAGAATGGCAAGCAATTTGCTGCTCAAGTGAAGAAGCCCAAGTCTGGACCTAAGCCTAAGACTGAGTGCTTATACTGCAAAGGGACTGGTCACTGGAAGCGGAACTGCCCCAAGTATTTGGCGGATAAGAAGGATGGCAAAGTGAAAGGTATTTGATATACATATTATTGATGTGTACCTTAGTAATGCTTGTAGTAGCACCTGGGTATTTGATACTGGTTCTGTTGCTCATATTTGCAACTTGAAACAGGGACTATGGATTAAGCAAAGATTGGCTAAGGGCGAGGTGACGATGCGCGTGGGAAATGGTTCCAAAGTCGATGTGATCGCCGTCGGCACGCTACCTTTACATCTACCTTTGGGATTAGTTTTAGACCTGAATAATTGTTATTTGGTGCCAGCGTTAAGCATGAACATTATATCTGGATCTTGTTTGATGCGAGACGATTATTCATTTAAATTAGAGAATAATGGTTGTTCTATTTATATGAGTAATATCTTTTATGGTCATGCATCACTGATGAGTGGTCTATTTTTGTTGAATCTCGATAGTAGTGATACACATATTCATAGTATTGAAGCCAAAAGATATAAGTTTAATAATGATAGTGCAACTTATTTGTGGCACTGCCATTTAGGTCATATTGGTGTAAAGCGCATGAAGAAACTCCATGCTGATGGGCTTTTGGAATCACTTGATTATGAATCACTTGATGCTTGCAAACCATGCCTCATGGGCAAGATGACTAAGGGCCCGTTCAGATCTTCTCCAGCTTTAGGGAATAGCCAGGTTCCTGAGAAGCCAACCACCGCTATCTTCCTACTGGAGCAGCGATTCGTTCGATAGCAGAGAGCAACTCCAGACACTGTACAAACTAGCCAAATCAGTGGTACAGGAGGGGGCTACTCACATTGAGCTGGGGGAAGGGATTCTGTGGGCGAGCATTTGCAGGCCCGTCCAGGAGTAGTTCGTGCGGCTGCCAGCGGCAACCAATGGAAGGGGGTGGCGGCAGAGGCAGGAGATGACTCCGCGGGGACTTCTGGCGGCTGCTCCGAGCGGCGATGGAAGGAGACCTGCGGGACGAGGCGGAGTTGCGAGGGGTGGCGGCGGAAGACTCAAGGCGGCGCGGTGGCCGGATGAGTTGCGCGAGAGCGAGGGGTTGGGCTTTGACCGAGGGAACGGTTCGATCGAGTGGCACTGTGGCACTTCAGGGTGGCATTCTACCATAATTACAAGGAACTCCGACTTCTATTTTTTTTGAAGCTGGGCTGGCGTTGCTTCTCATCTCCGATAAATTTGCACGCGGGATTCCTCGACTCCGCGGAGCAGGCTTCTCGGAGGAGTTTGGTCTTCATTTGAAACAATGTGGAATAGTTTCACAACTTACGCCACCTGGAACACCACATCGTAATGGTGCGTCCGAACATCGTGATCGTACTTTATTAGATGTGGTGCGATCTATGATATCTCTTACTGATTTACCGCTATCGTTTTGGGGTTATGCTTCAGAGACGGCCGCATTCACATTAAATAGGGCACCATCTAAATCCGTTGAGACGACACCATATGATCTGTGGTTTGGCAAGAAACCCAAGTTGTCATTCCTTAAAGTTTGGGGCTGCGATGCTTATGTGAAAAAGCTTCAACCTGATAAGCTCGAACCCAAATTGGAGAAATGCATCTTCATAGGATACCCAAAGGAGACCGTTGGGTACACCTTCTATCACAAATATGAAGGCAAGATATTCGTTGCTAAGAATGGATCCTTTCTAGAGAAGGAGTTTCTCTCGAAAGAAGTGAGTCGGAGGAAAGTAGAACTTGATGAGGTAATTGTACCTGCTCCCTTATTGGAAAGTAGTTCATCATAGAAATCAGTTCCAGTGATTCCTACACCAATTAGTGAGGAAGCTAATGATGATGATCATGAAACTTATGATCAAGTTACTACCGAACCTTGTAGGTCAACCAGAGTAAGATCCGCACCAGAGTGGTATGGTAATCCTGTTCTGGAGGTCATGTTACTTGACCATGACGAACCTACGAACTATGAAGAAGCGATGATGAGCCCAGATTCTGACAGATGGCTTAAGGCCATGATTGAGATAGAATCCATGTATGAGAACAAAGTGTGGACTTTGGTGGACTTGCCCGATGATCAGCAAGCCATTGAGAATAAATGGATCTTCAAAAGGAAGACAGACGTTGATAATAGTGTTACTATCTACAAAGCTCGACTTGTCGAAAAGGGTTGTTGACAAGTTCAAGGTGTTGACTATGATGAGATTTTCTCACTCATATCGATGCTTAAGGTCTGTTCGAATCATGTTAGCAATTGCCATATTTTATGAAATCTGACAAATGGATGTCAAAACTGCATTCCTTAATGGATTTATTAAAGAAGAGTTGTATATGATACAACCGGAAGGTTTTGTCAATCCTAAAGGTGCTAACAAAATGTGAAAGCTCCAACGATCCATCTATGGACTGGTGCAAGCATCTCGGAGTTGGAAATACGCTTTGATGAGTTGATCAAAGCATATAGTTTTATACAGACTTGAGGTGAAGCCTGTATTTACAAGAAAGTGAGTGGGAGCACTACAACCTTTCTGATAAGTATATGTGAATGACATATTGTTGATCGGAAATGATGTAGAAATTTCTGGAAAGCATAAAGGAGTGTTTGAAAGGAGTTTTTCAAAGAAAGACCTCGGTGAAGCTTCCTACATATTAGGCATCAAGATCTATATAGAGATAGATCAAGACGCTTGATAAGATTTTTTCAATGAGTACGTACCTTGACAAGATTTTGAAGTAGTTCAAAATGGAACAGTCAAAGAAGGAGTTCTTGCCTATATTGCAAGGTTTAAAGTTGAGTAAGACTCAAAACACGACCACGACAGAAAATAGAAAGAGAATGAAAGTCACTCCCTATGCCTCAGCCATAGGTTCTGTAAAGTATGCTATGCTATGTACCAAACCTATTGTGTACCTTGCCATGAGTTTGGCAAGGGGGTACGATGTTGATCCAGAAATGGATCACTGGACAGCGGTCAAAATTATCCTTAGAAGACTAAGGAGATATTTCTTGGTTATGGAGGTGACAAAGAGTTCGTCGTAAAGAGTTACGTCGATGCAAAGCTTTTACACTGATCCGGATGACTCTAAGTCTTAATCTGGATACATATTAAAAGTGGGAGCAATTAGCTAGAGTAGCTCCATGCAGAGCATTGTAGACATAGAAAATTTGCAAAATACATATGGATCTGAATGTGGCAGACCCGTTGACTAAACTTCTCTCACAAGCAAAACATGATCACACCTTAGTACTCTTTGGACGTTAATCACATGGAGATGTGAACTAGATTAGTGACTCTAGTAAACCCTTTCAGTATTGGTCAGATGGTGATGTGAACTATTGGTGTTAAATCACATGGCGATGTGAACTGGATTATTGGATCTAGTGCAAGTGGGATACTGAAGGAAATATGCCCTAGAGGCAATAATAAAGTTGTTATTTATATTTCCTTATATCATGATAAATATTTATTATTCATGCTAGAATTGTATTAACCAGAAACTTGATACATGTGTGGATACATAGACAAAACAAAGTGGCCCTAGTATGCCTCTACTTGACTAGCTCGTTAATCAAAGATGGTTAAGTTTCCTGACCATAGACATGTGTTGTCATTTGATGAACGGGATCACATCATTAGAGAATGATGTGATGGACAAGACCCATCCGTTAGCTTAGCATAATGATCGTTTAGTTTTATTGCTATTGCTTTCTTCATGACTTATACATGTTCCTCTAACTATGAGATTATGCAACTCCCGAATACCAGAGGAACACCTTGTGTGCTATTGAATGTCACAACGTAAATGGGTGATTATAAAGATGCTCTACAGGTGTCTCCGATGGTGTTTGGTGAGTTGGCATCGATCGATATTAGGATTTGTCACTCCGAATGTCAAAGAGTATCTCTGTGCCCTCTCGGTAATGCTCATCACTATAAGCCTTGCAAGCAATGTGACTAATGAGTTAATTATGGGATGATGCATTAAGGAACGAGTAAATAGACTTGCCGATAACGAGATTGAACTAGGTATGATGATACCGACGATCGAATCTTGGGCAAGTAACATATCGATGACAAAGGGAACAACGCATGTTGTTATGCGGTTTGATCGATAAAGATCTTCGTAGAATATGTAGGAGCAAATATGAGCATCCAGGTTCCTCTATTGGTTATTGACCGGAAATATTGTTAAATTGAAGCTATTTCCGTTTTCACTTAGAGATCGTGCTAAAACTTGCTTTTCTTCTTTGCCTAAAAATAGTATTGATTCATGGAATAAGTGCAAAGATGCTTTTATCTATAAGTATTTTCCTCCCGCTAAGACCATCTCTCTTAGAAACGATATTATGAATTTTAAGCAACTTGAACATGAGCATGTTGCACAAGCTTGGGATAGGATGAAATTAATGATACGTAATTGCCCTACACATGGTTTGAATTTATGGATGATTATACAGAAGTTTTATGCTGGATTGAATTTTGCTTCTAGAAATCTTTTAGATTCGGCCGCGGGAGGCACTTTTATGGAAATCACTTTATGAGAAGCTACTAAAATCCTAGACAATATTATGGTTAATTATTCTCAATGGCACACCGAAAGATCCACTAGTAAAAAAGTTCATGCTATTGAAGAGATTAATGTTTTGAGTGGAAAGATGGATGAACTTATGAAATTGTTTTCTAATAAGAGTGTTTCTTCTGATCCTAATGATATGCCTTTGTCCACTTGGATTGAGAATAATAATGAATCTATGGATGTGAATTTTGTTGGTAGGAACAATTTTGGTAACAACGCGTATAGAGGAAATTTTAATTTTAGGACGTTTCCTAGTAATTTCTCTAATAATTATGGTAATTCCTACAACAACTCTTATGGAAATTTTAGTAAGATGCCCTCTGATTTTGAGACTAGTGTTAAAGAATTTATGAATTCGCAAAAGAATTTCAATGCTATGCTTGAAGAAAAATTGCCTAAGATTGATGAGTTGGCTAGGAACGTGGATAGAATTTCTCTTGATGTTGATTCTTTGAAACTTAGATCTATTCCACCTAAGCATGATATCAATGAGTCTCTCAAGGCCATGAGAATTTCCATTGATGAGTACAAAGAAACAACTGCTAGGATGTGTGCTAAAAAAGATTGTTTGTGAAAGCGTGTTCTTCTAGTTTTTATGATAATAATGATGAAGATCTAAAAGTGATTGATGTGTCTCCTATTAAATCTTTGTTTTCCATTATGAATCTTGATAAAGATGGGACTGGAGATGAGTCAACTTTAGTTAAAAGGCGTCCCAATGATTCGGAGTTTTTAGATCTTGTTGCTAAAATTAATAAAAGTGGGATTGAAGAGGTCAAAACTTTACATAGCAATGAACCCACTATTTTGGACTTCAAGGGATTTGATTATGATAATTGCTCTTTGATAGATTGTATTTCCTTGTTGCAATCACTGTTAAATTCGCCTCATGCTAATGATAAAAATAAGGCTTTTACTAAACATATCGTTGATGCTTTAATGCAATCTTATGAAGAAAAGCTTGAACTAGAAGTTTGGAAGATCGTGGATCTCGCCTAGAGGGGGGGGGGGGGGTGAATAGGCGCTTTAAAATAATTACGGTTTAGGCTTGAACAAATGCAGAATAAACCTAGCGGTTAATTTGCCAAGCATAAAACCTAAAACAACTAGGCTCACCTATGTGCACCAACAACTTATGCTAAGCAACATAAGCAACTATGAGATAGCAAGATATATGACAAAGAACAATATGGCTATCACAAAGTAAAGTGCATAAGTAAAGGGCTCGGGTAAGAGATAACCGAGGCACACGGAGACGACGATGTATCCCGAAGTTCACACCCTTGCAGATGCTAATCTCCGTTTGGAGTAGTGTGGAGGCACAATGCTCCCCAAGAAGCCACTAGGGCCACCGTAATCTCCTCACGCCCTCGCACAATGCAAGATGCCATGATTCCACTAAGGGACCCTTGAGGGCGGTCACCGAACCCGTACAAATGGCAACCCTTGGGGGCGGTCACCGAACCCGTACACTTTGGCAACCCTTGGGGGCGGTCACCGGTACCCGTCAAATTGCTCGGGGCGATCTCCACAACCTAATTGGAGACCCCGATGCTTGCCCGGAGCTTTTCACCACAATGATTGAGCTCTGAACAACACCAACCGTCTAGGGCGCCAAGGCATCCAAGAGGAACAAGCTCTAGGGTGCCCAAACACCCAAGAGTAATAAGCTTCTCAAGTTGTAACTTTCACGTATCACGTGGAGAACTCAAACCGATGCACCAAATGCAATGGCAAGGGCACACGGAGTGCCCAAGTCCTTCTCTCTGAAGTCCCACCTAAGCAACTAATGCTAGGGAGGAAAATGAGAGGAAGAACAAGAAAGAGAACACCAAGAACTCCAAGATCTAGATCCAAGGGGTTCCCCTCACATAGAGGAGAAAGTGATTGGTGGAAATGTGGATCTAGATCTCCTCTCTCTTTTCCCTCAAAAACTAGCAAGAATCCATGGAGGGATTGAGAGTTAGCAAGCTCGAAGAAGGTCAACAATGGGGGAAGAACACGAGCTTAAAGGATTAGGTTCAATGGGGAAGAAGACCCCCTTTTATAGGAGGGGGAAAATCCAAACGTTATGTGCTCAGCCCACGCACGAGCGGCACTACCGCTTAGGTGGAAGAAACGGGGAAAAGGAGCAACAAAACATGAACCTTGGGGTGGTAGTACCGCAGGAGACAGCGGTACTACTGCTGGGTTAAGCGGTACTACCGCTCCCTTCGGCGGTGCTGCCGCGCAGAACGAAGGGTAAAGGGAAAGAGGGAACCGGGCGGTACTACCGCGGAGGAAGGGCGGTACTGCCGCTAAGGAGCGGTACTGCCGCACTACTGCCGCAGCGAGGTACCACACAATCCGACACAGAAAAAGACCCCTCGAATCGACGCGGTAGGGACCTGGTAAGCCAGCGGTAGTACTATTGCGGAGTCACCGCCGGTACTACCGCTACGGAGCGGTACTGCCGCTTGTGACCCCTCAGCGGTACTACCGCTGGGTACCACGGTACTACCGCTGGGACCCTGACAAAAACCACACTCAAGAAAACAAGAATTGCCATAACTTCTGCATATGAGCTCCGAATTGAGCAAACTCAAGCTTGTTGGAAACAAGACGACGAGTAGCATCAAGACAACGACTGGGTATAGTAAGAAGAGGCAGGGGAGGTGTCGTGGTTTTGTCACGGCAGATGTCCTAGAGAAAGGACTTAGTCGTGGAGCCATCGCGATGGGTTAGCTTGAAGGGGTTAAAGTGGACACAGGGATGCAAGAGAGTTTATACTAGTTCGGGCCCTTCGATGAAGGTAAAAGCCTACGTCTAGTTGTGATGGAATTGATGGGGTTTCGATGACTAGGGAGCAAACAAGCTTCGCCTAGGTCTGGAGTTGTTATCTGTTGTTCTTGAACCGCCGCCGGGTTGTCCCCTTATATACACGGGTGACGCCCGTTGGTTCACAGAGTCCCAACACTGGTCGATATTCATATCCGGGTTGGTCTCTCCTTATTTCTAACTTACAATACAAGTTTACATACAAATCCCGGTTTACAGCTACAAGTCTTGCACCGACTATGGGCCTTAGGTCCTCATTTGCCTTCTTGGGTTTTAGCACTCTTGAACTACTGATGAAGTTGACCCGGCCCAGATAGGCCGGTTTACGCCCAGCAGTAATATCCCCAACATTAGGCCCCAGATTGATTTGAACGGGTTCATGTCAATCCTTTAACAAAAGCTTCATCTTCAACATCTTCTCATAAATTGGTGAACCGCCATGATGTCATCTTCTCTGATTCCTGTAAACCGGAGTGACGTCACCTGTCATAACGAAGATATCCATTATGCTTCTTTGTTTAATAGATATGCGGAAATCGAGGCGACAACTCCGTTTCGTGGCCCCTTGATTGTCGCGCCTGGCACATGTCCTTTGCCTTATAAATAGGACCGAAGGGTCATTTTCTTTCTCTTTCCCTTCGTCCCCTTCTGCTTCGTCTTCCTCGCATCGCCTGGCTTCAGAGCTCCGCCGCCACCGTCGACCTCTGCCTCAACCTTGGCCTCTGCATCAACCTAGGTGCACCAGAGCATCGCGGCAACCTTCCGCGTCTTCCTCAGCTCCGGTAAATATTCTATCCTTTCCACCGCAGATCTATTTTAGGGTTTCACAGTTCTTCAGTGTTCATCGTCTGCCGCTTGCTCATACGATAGATCTTTAGATGAATCCACAAATCTTTATTCTGTGCAATGGTAGTTGTTTAACCTTCGCCTTCACTTACGCATCTCAAAACCATAGATCTATATGAACGTTTTGCTCATTGATTCGGTACTGCTCCTTTTGAACCTCTAAATATTTATCTCTTTTCTGAACTTGCTTCAGATCCAACGCTGTAGAGAAATCTTGTGAAACCTGTTTCTGCATACTTATCCATCCGCAATCTCAGCTGTTTCAATGTTTAGATTAGGCGGTTTAACCTTGTAGAAAAAACTTGCCAAACCGGTATATACCATTAGTCCCCTTGTTGAACCGCCAAATGTTGTTGCTTCATAAAACTCCGGTTCAGATAGACTGTCTCCGGTTTAACATTGCACATATCAATATACCTTGATCAATGCATTTTTGAACCGAGATCTTCTACCTTGTAGATTTTATCATGGCCAAGCAAGTATATGAGTGCAATTGGGTTCCTTCTCGCGTCACAGAGGCTCAGCTGGACGATTTAGTCCTGATCGGCGCTTTAGGCAGCAAAGATACCATCCATTGGAGGGCTCCTGGCAAAGAATGCCCTCCCACACCTCAAGAAGGAGAGGTCGTTGTTTTCGTAGATCACTTAGCCCGGGGCTTTAAGCCGCCCGGTTCTAAATTTTACCGGGACGTTTTAGCCGATTTCCAACTCCATCCACAAGATACTGGCCCCAACTCTGTTACAAATATGTGTCACTTCCAAGTGCTCTGTGAGGCGTTCTTTCAAGAGGAGCCCACAGTGGAATTGTTCGGAGACCTTTTCCATCTAAACCGCCGTACTGAGTTTACTGACGGCTCTAATACGGAGTTGGGTGGCGTGGCGATCCAGTAAAGGAAAGAGGTCACATACCCTCACGCCAAACTGCACAACCACCCCAAAGAGTGGAATCAGACATGGTTCTATTGCAAAGACACCTCCCCTGCTGGTGAGAATCCCTTGCCTGGCTTTCGTCCGGAGCGGCTCAGCAATACACACCCTTTTCCGCAAAGATTGACTGCCCAGGAGAGAAGCAAATATGCTCCTCAACTGTCAAAGCTCAGAGCCTTTATGGCCAATGGTTTAACAGGGGTTGATCTCGCTCGCTGTTGGATATCATGGAGCATACTGCCCCTTAGTCAGCGCTCCGGTTTGATGTGCGAGTATACTGGCAGTGTTGATGACCCACTGCGACATTCCAAAATCCAGCTCACCGATGAAGAAATCACAGAGGCTGTGAATAGGATGCTGAATGAACCGGAACACATCTGTGCTAGAAACGGTCTGCTTCCCTTCTGTGCCACCAACAAACTGCCAGCTGTAAGATTTGGATTTTTCTTTTTGCTGAATCTATTATTGATATATCTGATCATTGTTTAATATCAGTGTTTGTGTAATCAGGGCAATGATCCATTTTGGAGCAAGAAACTGTCGCAGGAGAAACCAGAAAAACCAGACAAACTGGAAAGAGCAACTCGGCAAAAGACTAAAGCTGTGAAGAAGACTGCCCACAGGAAAAGAACCACTGCATCCTCTAATCCGGCCCCTGATGATGATGTGGATAATCCGGACCTTGAGGTAGAGCTTGACTCACTTGGCTTATTTTTCATGCGTCTTATTGATGATGATATTTGTCAGGATGATGCCGAAGCCAGCCACGCGGATGCTGCAGAGGTAATTATTCTCTCTTCCGATTCAGAACCTTTGCCTTCACAAAAAATCCGTCAGGCAAACCGGAAAGTTAAATTTTCTCATCCTCTTGCTTATTTGGATCCTAAATTTCTTATGAAGACCCAACAACACGAAGCTCGTCGCACAACCCGGCACAGCGGCCAGGTAGTTACCTCCGTCGGTTTACCGAACAGTCCGGTTCAGAAACGCCGTTCAGAGGTCTGTAATTTGCTTGTCAGTGCTTGTCCTAAAGCGGGCTGCTTTCGTCCACCTCTTAATCCGTCTGACTCCGATTACCAGGTTACTTCCCACTCATCTTCTGGCGAGTCATCGGCTACTTAGCTGCCACCGCTTAAAACGGTGCTTGGGTAAGCTATTCTTATCATAATATTTATAGCACATCGCCTTGGAACATATGCTGTATTTGATTTTGTTATTCCTTTTTAGGGCCAAACCTAGGCCAAGCAAGAAGGCTCGCCTGGACAAAGCGGCCGAAGAAGATACCATCCTTGAACCGAGCAAGACACCAGATCTTGAAGCGGCTATTCCTGAGGATATACCCAATGATCCACCGCAGCAAGACGACAATCTTATTGCTGAAGAGAGACCTAGTGATGCCTCAAGTCCTGTCAATCGGCCCATAAGCTCCCTCCGGATTGAGAAATCCACCGATCCAGCCAAGCCTACTGACAAGCCAACAGCCTTAGTGCAGACCGGTGATACCAAGGACGATGAGGTTGTCATTACTGGCACTGGCCATACCGAGCCAAGCAATCCTGTCACTCTGTCCAAACATTCTGCCAAAGAAGAATTTGCTGCCTTTGGCAAAGGCAAGTGGAATGCTGATCTGGCGACTTACGCTGCTCTAAACGCCCAAGATATTCATTCCGGCTATCTGAACCGGCTGTATACCAGTCGTGACTATGAAGCCGCTCTGGTTAATATGATGAAAGATAAATATGAGGTAACTTCCATATGCTCTTTTCCTGCTTGTATGCTTCAATTCTTGCTGACTCTCCTAGCCCCCAAGGGCCGGTTTGTAATCTTCTTTCAAACCGGGACTTACTAATATAAATCTTAATGCTTTGAAATTCAGTGATGTAGCCCCCAAGGGCCGGTTCAAATTAGCATAGTTAAACCGGTACTTTAAGTAATTGAGATTGCCGCATCAGAAAAGATATGAGCAAATAGCCATTAGCCCCCAAGTGCCAAGTTGAATACTTGTATTGATCTTGGGACTTTGTAAGCAATTGAAAGATGAAGATCGAATATGCATTAGCCCCCAAGTGCCAAGTGCATAACTTGTTATATGGTTGGTACTTCAATCCTTGTACCGTTTTGTTGAAGCATATAACTGTCTGCATGCAGACTGAGCTGAAGACGAAAGAAAACCAAGTCGCCGATCTCCAAGAAAACCTGAAAACCCAACAAGCTGAAACCTCCAAAGCAAAAGAGGAATTAGCCAGCACTTTAAGCGCCATGGAACAGCTTAAGGAGAGCTTCAAGAAGAAGCAGGCGGATTGGGCCACTGAAAAGTCCACTTTAATCAAACGAGCAAAGGATGCCGAGGCTGCACTAAAACTGGTGGCGGATGAACTGACCAGTATAAAGCGGCACGTGCATGCCATGACCACTGCTATCTTTGGTAAACCAGTTTGACTTCTGAATTGACTCGGCCTGCTTACAGAGCTGCCGGTTTAACCCTTTATGATATTTCAGGGACACGCATTGGTCACTTGGGGTCAGATGTGCGAAAGAAATTGAAAGCCGCCTACACGTTGGTTGAACAACTGTACACTGGTGCACAGCGGATCATCTGTACCGCATCCCACAACAAACCGACGCCCACTTTGATTCAAGACACTCTGATGAAACTGACGGTGCTTCCTGCCCAGGTTGAAGAGCTGAAGAAATCTGCTGCTCGAACTGGTGCGATCAATGCCTTAATCTGGGCAAAAGTCTGGGTGCCGGATTTTGATCCTATTGAAGCGGCTCAGGGCTATCCCAGCTTGAAGGAAGATAGGTCAGAGTTTGGTGAAGCAGATCTGCGAGCAATAAACCGGGAGGTGCATCTGCTAGCTTGTCAATTGGCTGAAGAAGCAGACTTGTCTCATTATCAAGCCCAATATGACAATCAGAAGAAGCGAATAACTACACCAATTCATGAATCGAAAAATCTTATCCCTCCAATCCGTAAGCACACTTACGCCCCCGATATTGACCCGTCATTGCTGATCCATGATGAAGCTGCTTTTCAAGCATTAATGGGAATTGACTGGACAACTGTTGATTTCCAGCCGCTGGGTAAAGAAACTGAAGCTGAAGCGGCGCAGGATGACCCACAACCATCAGGCCAGGCTGGTGACCAAGCTTGAACCGGAAGCTGGTTTAAAACTGCTTCTCCTTTGCAAAAAAACAATGATCTTATTGTGGGCACCATGTTGCCTTGTAATAAGTTAGCTGATACTTTTGATGTTGATATGCCTTCGTACATAATTTGCTCTTCCTTTGGGTGATGAACTTTCCAAAGTACTTTCTGCAATAAAAAATCTTCAAGTGCCACCGCGGTTGTACCATCAGGCGGAATATGATGTCTGCATACATGAAATCAAAACATCCGAAATTTTCTAAGTATATTACCAAATTTTTTGAGATACATAATACCTGCCATCATTGAGCGTGAAGTTGGCTCGACCAATCTTGAAGCGGAGTTTTTATAAACCCACACTGTTGGAGGAGATAGCAGCTCCCATATATATATATGACTCCGGTTTACCATGTAAACCGTACGGGGTTATAATAAACACCGTGTTACTCCATAAGAGGATGTTAAAAAAAAGATCAAACCGGGCAAATAGTCTCCAAGTTGAAGTGAACCGTGTTCCGTCAATTTGACAGTATGAACCGGTTGAAAACTTTGTCGTTTTTTAAAACGCAATAAAAAGAAAGAAGTATCTTGCAAAGAAAAGTGTGAAGCAAATGCAATGACAAAACCATTTGCAAAAAAGGTTTATTTGAGCTAATCAGATGGCGTTACCATGGCCGAACACGACCAAGCTCCCGTTAGGTGTAACTATGGTTCTAGTCAACCAAGTCCCCAAATGAAACCGTGGCATTTATGCCGACCAAGTGGCATGGCAATGGTTCGGGTTCGACCAAGCCCCCAAGTGATTCTGTGGCCTTAGGCCAATCAAGAGGCATGACTGGTTCAGACATGACCAAGTCCCCAAGTGATCTGGTGGCTCTCGCCTATCAAGAGGTATGGTATTGGTTCGGACACGACCAAACCCCCAAGTGATATAACATGATGCTTGTAAAAAACTAACTCAAGGGGTAAACCGGAGGCCGCTTTAGAACAACTCCGTGTAACCACACATGATGTAAAAGAATAGATACCCCGCTTTAGCTGAGGTTCCGGTTTATTATATTTAATCATAATATATACATTGCTCATAATATGTACATAAGTAGAGCCAATGGCTCAGGTATAGTAAGGCCAAAGATGAGCTATGTTCCACAGCCTGTTGGTCTCCTCCTCTGATGTACGTGAGTCCTTATGCTCTCGAATATCAATCAGATAGTATGACCCGTTGTGCAGATTCTTGCTGACCACGAAAGGCCCCTCCCAAGGTGGGGATAGCTTATGCATATCAGTCTGATCTTGGATGAGCCGAAGCACCAAATCTCCTTCCTGAAAGGTTCTGGTTCTGACTCGGCGGCTGTGATAACGACGAAGATCCTGTTGGTAAATCACTGATCGGGCGGCTGCTATGTCACGCTCTTCATCCAACCGGTCCAAAGCATCTTGCCGTGCTGTCTCGTTGTCCGCTTCAATATAAGCCGTCACACGAGGTGAATCGTGACGGATATCACTGGGGAGAACCGCCTCCGCTCCATAAACCATGAAGAACGGTGTGTATCCTGTTGACCTGTTGGGTGTTGTATTGATGCTCCATAATACAGATGGTAATTCTTCTACCCAACAACCCGGCGTTCTCTGCAAAGGAACCATGAGCCGGGGCTTAATGCCTCTCAAGATCTCTCGATTAGCCCTTTTTGCTTGACGATTGGACTGTGGGTGTGCCACTGATGAAACGTCGAGCCGGATGTGCTCCCGTTCGCAGAACTCCTTCATGGCACCTTTGGACAAATTGGTACCATTATCTGTGATGATACTGTGCGGAAAGCCAAACCGGAAAATCACTTTTTTGATGAACTGAACCGCTGTGGCCGCATCACACTTGCTAACAGGTTCTGCCTCTACCCACTTTGTAAACTTGTCAACCGCCACCAGGAGGTGGGTCTTCTTATCTTTGGACCTTTTGAAAGGCCCAACCATATTCAGCCCCCAAGTCGCAAACGGCCAAGTAATTGGAATCATTCTCAATTCTTGAGCCGGTACATGAGCACGTCTTGAAAACCTTTGGCAACCATCACATCGTCTGACCAGATCCTCCGCATCAGCATGAGCAGTTAACCAATAGAAGTCATGGCAAAACGCTTTGGCTACCAGAGATTTTGAACCGGCATGGTGACCACAATCTCCTTCGTGGATCTCACGCAAAATTTCACGGCCTTCTTCAGGAGACACACAGCGTTGAAATGCTCCTGACACACTGCAATGATGCAAATCGCCGTTGATAATAGTCATAGACTTGGATCGTCGGATTATCTGTCGGGCCAGAGTCTCATCCTTTGGTAACTCGCCCCGGTTTTTGTACGCCAAGTATGGAAGCATCCAATCCGGAATAACATGAAGAGCTGCCACCAATTGAACCTCCGGATCAGGAATAGCCAAATCCACTTCACCAGGGATCTTGACCAACGGGTTGTGCAGCACATCCAGAAAAACATTGGGCGGGACCAGTTTGCGCAGAGAGCCCAGTCGGCTTAAGGCGTCCACCGCTTCATTTTTCCGCCGGTCCACGTGGTCCACTTGATAGCCTTTGAAATGACCTGCAACAATATCCACCTCACGATGATATGCTGCCATGAGTGGGTCCTTGGAGTCCCAAGTGCCAGACACTTGCTGAGCCACAAGGTCCGAGTCACCGAAGCACTTAACTCGACTTAGATTCATCTCCTTAGCCATCCGGAGACCATGGGGCAAGGCTTCATACTCAGCTGCATTGTTAGTACAAGGGAACATTAAGCGGAGAACATAACAAAACTTATCACCTCGTGGGGAAGTTAATACGACTCCAACCCCCGAGCCTTCCAATTGCCTGGATCCGTCAAAATGGATGGTCCAATACGTGTGATCCGGCTTTTCTTCAGGTGCTTGCATTTCCGTCCAACCATTGATGAAATCAACAAGTGCTTGAGACTTAACCGCCGTCCGAGGCACATACTTCAAACCGTGCGGCCCCAGCTCTATAGCCCACTTGGCAATCCAGCCAGTTGCTTCCCGGTTCTGGATGATATCTCCCAAAGGAGCAGAACTGACCACCATAATTGGGTGCCCTTGGAAGTATTGTTTAAGCTTCCGGCTTGCCATAAAAACTCCACACACTAGCTTCTGCCAATGCCGATACCTTTGCTTGGACTCAATTAGTACCTCGCTGATATAATAGACCGGACGTTGAACCGGATGCTCCTTATCTGCCTCCTTTCGCTCCACCACAATAGCCACGCTGACCACCCGAGCATTAGCAGCAACATATAGCAGTAACGGCTCCTTGTCAATGGGAGCGGCGAGCACAGGAGGATTGGCCAATTGCCGCTTTAAGTCCTCAAATGCTTCATCAGCGGCGGAACTCCAAACAAACTGATCCTTTTTTTCAACATCTGATACAAAGGGATTGCCTTCTCACCAAGACGACTGATAAACCGGCTTAACACGGTAATCCGGCCTGCCAGGCGTTGAACATCATTGATACACTTCAATTTAGCCAGGGAGGTGATGGCCGTGATCTTCTCCGGATTAGCCTCAATTCCCCTGTTGGACACCAGAAAACCCAATAGCTTGCCCGCCGGTACACCAAAGACACACTTTTCCGGATTAAGCATCATCTTGTATGTCCTCAGGTTATCAAAGGTTTCCTTCAAATCATCAATCAGAGTCTCCTTCTCCCTGGACTTAACCATGATATCATCCACGTAAGCATGTACATTACGGCCAATCTGCTTGTGAAGACAATTTTGTACACACCGTTGATAAGTTGCCTGGGCACTCTTGAGCCCGAAGGGCATAGACACATAGCAGAAGGCTCCAAAGGGAGTTATAAATGCCGTCTTCTCCTGGTCCTTAACTGCCATTTTGATCTGATGATAGCCAGAATATGCATCCAAAAAACTTAAACGCTCACAACCCGCCGTAGCATCAATAATTTGATCAATACGGGGGAGGGCAAAAGGATCTGCTGGACAAGCCTTATTAAGATCTGTGTAATCCACACACATGCGCCAGGTGCCGTTTTTCTTGAGGACCAGCACCGGATTGGCAAGCCACTCAGGGTGAAAAACTTCAACAATAAAGCCAGCTGCTAAGAGCTTGGCTACCTCTTCTCCAATCGCCTTGCGTCTTTCTTCGTTAAACCGGCGGAGGAACTGTTTCACCGGTTTATATTTAGGATCCACATTAAGGTTGTGCTCAGCGAGTTGCCTCGGTACACCTGGCATGTCAGAGGGCTTCCATGTAAAAATGTCCCGATTCTCATGGATGAACTCGATGAGCGCGCTTTCCTATTTCGGATCCAAGTTGGCACTGATGCTGAATTGCTTGGACGAATCGCCAGGTACGAAGTCAACAAACTTAGTTTTTGCTGCCGATTTAAACTTCAGGGCCAGATCATGCTCCATAGTTGGCTTCTTTAATGGAGTCATGTCCGCCGGACCAACATTGTCCTTATAATACTTCAACTCCTCGGTGGCACAAACCGACTCTGCATAGGCCGCATCTCCTTCCTCGCACTCCAAAGCGATTTTGCGGCTTCCGTGAACCGTTATTGTCCCCTTGTGACCCGGCATCTTGAGCTGCAAATACACATAACAGGGTCGTGCCATAAACTTGGCGTAGGCCGGCCGCCCAAACAGGGCGTGATATGGACTTTGGATTTTCACCACTTCAAACGTCAATGTCTCCGACCTGGAATCATGATCATCCCCAAAGGCCACTTCCAGAGCTATCTTACCAATGGGATATGCTGATCTGCCAGGCACTACACTGTGGAACACTGTATTAGACGGTTTGAGATTTTTATCTGTTAGTCCCATACGACGGAAGGTCTTATAGTACAGGATGTTAATGCTGCTCCCTCTATCCATGAGCACCTTGGTGAACTTATAACCTCCCACCTAAGGCGCCACCACTAGAGCCAGCTGACCCGGATTATCAACCTGGGGAGGGTGATCCTCTCTGCTCCATATGATTGGCTGTTCAGACCAACGTAGATAACGGGGTATGGCCGGTTCAACGGAGTTGACCGCCCGCCTCTGAACCTTCCAGTCTCGCTTGTCCAAACTAGTTGTGAAGACATGGTATTGCCCACTACTTAACTGCTTTGGGTTGCTCTGGTAACCTGACTATTGCTGCTGTTGGCTGTAACCACCCTGGTTGTTCTGACTATTTTGACCATTATGTCCGCCCGGATTACCATTAAATCCTGAACCGGAATTTCCTCCACCGTAACCCGACCCGGATCCTGAGCCACCGCCGGAGCCGTGATCATACCAGAAAGCATTAGAATTCTTGAACTCCTGCATAATGAAGCAATCCTTCCAAAGGTGGTTTGCTGGCGCCTCCTTCGTCCCATGTCTTGGACAGGGCTGGCTTAGCAGATAGTTTAGCCACAAAGTCCATGTTACCATCCGCTTTACGCTTGCCTCCACCACCATTGCTTGTCTAGTGATGCTGCTGACCTTTGGAGTTGCTATTCCTCTTTCCCTTCCCTGTCTTGTCATCATCAGATTCGGGATCCTTGGTACTATCAGAATCAGCATATTTCACCAAAGCGGCCATGAGGGTCCCCATGTCAGTGCAATGACGCTTCATCCGTCCCAACTTCAGCTTTAAGGGCCCAAATCGGCAGTTGCCTTCTAGGGTTAATACTCTGGTGTCAGCGTTGATGCGGTCTGATGAGTGTAACACTTGTGAAACCCGGCGCACCCAATGAGTCGTTGACTCTCCTTCCTCCTGGACGCAGGCAGCTAAGTCCACTATCGACATAGGCTGTTTACATGTATCCTTGAAATTGCTGATAAACCGGGCTCGTAATTGGGCCCATGAACTGATAGAATTAGCCGACAAACTTTTTAACCAAGTACGGCCCCTTCCCTCAAGCATCATGGTGAAGTATTTCGCACACGCCACGTCATCCACATCAAGCATCTCCATGGCCATCTCATAACTCTCCACCCATGTCTCTGGAGGTTGATCCGCCGTGTAATTTGGTACCTTGCGCGGTCCTTTGAAATCCTTGGGCAGGCGCACATTGCGTAAAGCGGGGATAAGGCAAGGCACCCCCAAAGAACTAGAAGTAACACCAGGTTCGATCGAGATAGTTGGACAAACCGGCGTGAGCTGCCGAGCCTGATGCTGTGCGGCCAACTCGGCCTCCCTGCGCGCGCGGGCCCGGTCCACCACTCCCTGGGCGTTATCAGCACCACCCGCTGGGTTGTTGCCACGGGGTGCTCCACGTCGTTCATTACTCGATACTGCTGGTGCATCCATATGTCTGCTATAGCTCCAGCTTGGACGGGGGGTCAAGTGGATCCGGTCGCAGCTGTACGAGTATGCTTCCTGTTGGACCAAAGTTGTCCTCAGAAGTTCCTTGACCCATCGCATCTCTACTACCTGTGGTGAGTCACCTTCAATTGGAATGGCCTCCAGCCGTGCAGCAGCGGGAACAAGATTGTCCATTGGGTTGGAGTAGTGACCTGGAGGTGTTAAAGCAGCCTGAGGTATAACGGTGTTTTGACGAGGCGGGTCCATCTGACGAGGCTGAACCGGTGCACCGGTCCAAGGAGCTTCTGCCCGGTTTCCCTCCAGCGGATTGCCGGTTCTTGCTCCTGGAGTGTTGAAAAGGTCTCTGGCCTCGAAAACCGGAGGCAAACGGGATCGATACTTCCTCCTCATGACTTCCTGTGACGCGCTCTGGTCCAACATGAGCTTGTAGGCCTGTGCGTCCAAATCGGCCCGCTCTGTGGCCATCCTGGTGTCCTCAGCTACCAGATCCGCCTTGGCCTGGGTGATCTGTTCCTTTATCTTTCCAATCTCCGTGTTGTGGACGTCCTGATCCGCCGGATTAGCTTCCGCCATAAGCACAGCCAATGCATCAAACAGTTCTAACAGAACTTGAGCTGGCGGGCGCATAGGGCCTCCTGCCCCGGCAGCCATCGCCGCTGCTGAACCGGAGGTTGTTGCCACAACGGTTGAAGAATGAAGCATTGCTTGCATGCCGGCCATGAATATTCCAACCCGGTTGGGTAGATCAGAGGGGTCCGGAATACTGTCGCCATCGGAACAGCCCCCAATCTGGCCGTATTGTAGCTGATAAAGGGATTCGGTTTCTCCGATCGATGACTCGTCATCAGAACAAACGACGGTCCCGCCGCGAGATTCCGATCCATCCTCATAACTTCCTCCATGGATGACTCCCACGAAGGCACGCTTCATGGCCGGTTTAACCCGGGCGGATCGCGCACGCTGAGCCGACTCGACGAGGCCGGTGCAGATGTCTGGTTCAGGGCCCGGTTCACCGATCTTGCCAATGAAAATGTGAATGCCACCAAAGGGGACCCGGTACCCGTACTCAACTGAGCCGGCCTCGGGGCCCCAGCCTGCGTCGTCGATGTAGAGCTTGCCACGGTGACTCTTAGTCATCCGGCCTACAACGTAGCACTCGAGTCCTTTAAAGCGGCCCTCCAAGAACCTGAAACCATCGTGCGATAGCCCCACGGTGGGCGCCAACTGTCGTGGTTTTGTAACGGCAGATGTCCTAGAGAAAGGACTTAGTCGTGGAGCCACCGCGACGGGTTAGCTTGAAGGGGTTAAAGCGGACACAGGGACGCAAGAGAGTTTATACTAGTTCGGACCCTTCGATGGAGGTAAAAGCCTACGTCTAGTTGTGATGGAATTGATGGGGTTTCGATGACTAAGGAGCAAACAAGCTTCGCCTAGGTCTGGAGTTGTTGTCTGTTGTTCTTGAACCGCCGCCGGGTCGTCCCCTTATATACACGGATGACGCCCGTTGGTTCACAGAGTCCCAACACCGGTCGATATTCGTATCCGGGTTGGTCTCTCCTTATTCCTAACTTACAATATAAGTTTATATACAAATCCCGGTTTACAGCTACAAGTCTTGCACCGACTATGGGCCTTAGGTCCTCATTTGCCTTCTTTGGTTTTAGCACTCTTGAACTACTGATGAAGTTGACCCAGCCCAGATAGGCCGGTTTACGCCCAGCAGTAATATCCCCAACAGGAGGTATGCCTAACAAAAAGAGGAGTGAAACCTCCAACCGAGAAGAATCGGCAAAACCTCCAACATCGAAAACATCATAGAAGATGCATGCGAACTCCGTTTTCGATGAACTCAAGCTTGTCATCAAGATGACCATAAGCTCTGAGACTCACAAAGAGAACCAAACAAGAACCAAGAAAGATGATGCAAGGATGCAATGGTTTGAGCTCTCAATGAACGATACGATCAAGCTACTCATCGAGAGCCCCCCTTAATAGTATGGCAATCGGTCCTATAACCCGGTCTCCCAACTACCATCATGAGACCGGTAAAATAGAAAACCTATCAAGGGCAAACCTTTGCCTTGCACATGGTCCACTTGAGCTAGATGATGACGATCTTGACTTCCTCAAGTTGGACCACCTTTCTTGATTGTGTTGGCTCGATGAACACTAGTTGATTGCTCCCCATACTCTACTATGGGTGAGCCTTTCTTCCGCACATCTTCACAAGTCCATTGTCACCACAATGGACGGCAAGCTTCAAGCATTTGATCTCTTCGTGATGCTCCACTTGAACTTGCACACCGCAACCTTTCTTGATTGTGTTGAGTCGATGAAGACTAGTTGATTGCTCCCCCATACTCTACTATGGGTGAGCTACTCTTCCGCACATCTTCACAGGTCCATTGTCACCACAAAGGACAGCAAGCTTCAAGCATTTGATCTCTTCGTGGTGCTCCACTTGAACTTGCATACCGCAACCTAACCCCACAAAGAACCCTCACGAAGACCATGGGTTAGTACACAAAGCGTGATTGACAATGCTTACCATACCATGGGATCACTTGATCCCTCTCGGTACATCTTCTATGCTTTGTGGGTTGATCAACTTGATTCACTCTTTAACTTAGTCTTGATCAACCTCTCACAAGACCAATCTTTAGGTAATTCCTTGAATAGCACCTTGGTCGACACAAACTCTCCTTGAAACCAACACATGTACTCCAAGAAAAGCCTATGGACAAAAACCTTCAAATATAACTCAAGGCAACCATTAGTCCATAAAGATTGTCATCAATTACCAAAACCAAACATGGGGGCACCGCATGTTCTTTCAAAGTTTCTATCCCTAGAAAACTTTATGATGAGTGGGAACCTACCATTAAAATTAAGATCAAAGATCATGAATGCTATGCTTTATGTGATCTGGGTGCTAGTGTTTCCATGATTCCAAAAAATTTGTGTGATGTGTTAGGTTTCTGTGAATTTGATTATTGTTCTTTAAATTTGCACCTTGCGGATTCCACCATTAAGAAACCTATGGGAAGAATTAATGATGTTCTTATTGTCGCAAATAGGAATTATGTGCCCGTAGATTTCATTGTTCTTGATATAGATTGCAATCCTACATGTCCTATTATTCCTGGTAGACCTTTCCTTAGAACGATTGGTGCAATTATTGACATGAAAGAAGGAAATATTAGATTCCAATTTCCGTTAAGGGAAGGCATGGAACACTTTCCTAGAAATAAAATTAAATTACCTTATGAATCTATTATGAGAGCCACTTATGGATTGCAGACCAAAGATGACAATACCTAGATTTATTCTTGTTTTTATGCCTAGCTAGGGGCGTTAAACGATAGCGCTTGTTGGGAGGCAACCCAATTTTATTTTTGTTCCTAGTTAGTAATAAATAATTCATCTATCCTCTGTTATGATTGTGTTTTTTATGTTTTCATTAGTGTTTGTGCCAAGTAAAGCCTTTAGGATCTTCTTGGGTGATTGTTGTTTGATCTTGCTGAAAAAAACAGAAAATATGCGCTCACGATAATAATTTTCATTTTTTACCAGAGAGCGATAAAATATCAATTCCAACTGCAGTAGATCAATATATAAATTATTTAGGTGGTCCTAAGTTTTCAGAACTTTTGGAGTTACATAAGTATTTGAAACCTCCAGATTGCTATAGACTGTTCTGTTTTTGACAGATTCTGTTTTTCGTGTGTTGCTTGCTTATTTTGATGAATCTATGGCTAGTATCGGAGGGTATGAACCATAGAGAAGTTGGAATACAGTAGGTTTAAAACCAATATAAATAAAGAATGAGTTCATTACAGTACCTTAAAGTGGTGATTTATTTTCTTATACTAACGAAGCTCATGGGATTTTCTGTTTAAGTTTTGTGTTGTGAAGTTTTCAAGTTTTTGGGTAAAGATTTGATGGATTTTGGAATAAGGAGTGTCAAGAGCCTAAGCTTGCGGATGCCCAAGGCACCCCAAGGTAGAATTCAAGGACAACCAAAAGCCTAAGCGTGGGGATGCCCTGGAAGGCATCCCCTCTTTCGTCTTCGTCTTCGTCTATCGGTAACTTTACTTGAGGCTATATTTTTATTCACCTCATGATATGTGTTTTGCTTGGAACCTCTTGTATGATTTGAGTCTTTGTTTTTTAGTTTACCACATTCATCCTTTCTGTACACACCTTGTGGGAGAGACACACATGAATCGGAATTTATTAGAATATTCTATGTGTTTCACTTATATCTTTTGAGCTAGATAATTTTGCTCTAGTGCTTCACTTATATCTTTTTAGAGCACGGTGGTGGTTTTATTTTATAGAAATTATTGATCTATCATGCTTCAATATATTATTTTGAGAGTCTTTTAGAACAGCATGGTAATTTGCTTTGGCTATTAAATTAGTCCTAATATGTTAGGCATCCAAGATGGGTATAATAAAAACTTCCATATAGAGTGCATTGAATACTATGAGAAGTTTGATACTTGATGATTGTTTTGAGATATGAAGATGGTGATATTAGAGTCATGCTAGTTAAGTAATTGTGAAATTGAGAAATACTTGTGTTAAGGTTTGCAAGTCCCGTAGCATGCACGTATGGTAACCGTTGTGTGACAAATTTGAAGCATGAGGTGTTCTTTGATTGCCTTCCTTATGAGTGGAGGTCGGGGACGAGCGATGGTCTTTTCCTACCAATCTATCCCCCTAGGAGCATGCGCGTAGTACTTGGTTTTGCTGACTTGTAGATTTTTGCAGCAAGTATGTGAGTTATTTATGACTAATATTTAGTCCATGGATTATACACACTCTCACCCTTCCATCATTGCTAGCCTCTTCGGTACCATGCATTGACCTTTCTCACCTCGAGAGTTGGTGGAAACTTCGCCGGTGCATCCAAACCCCGTGATATGATCCGCTCTTTCACACATAAACCTCCTTATATCTTCCTCAAAACAGCCACCATACCTACATATTATGGAATTTCCATAGCCATTCCGAGATATATTGTCATGCAACTTTCCACCGTTCCATTTTTTATGACATGCTCCATCATTGTCATATTGCCTTGCATGATCATGTAGTTGACATCGTATTTGTGGCAAAGCCACTGCTCATAATTTTTATACATGTCACTCTTGAACCATTGCACATCCCGGTACACTGCCGGAGGCATTCATATAGAGTCATATTTTGTTCTAGTATCGAGTTGTAATTTTTGAGTTGTAAATAAATAGAAGTGTGATGATCATCATTATTACAGCATTGTCCCATGAGGAAATAAAAAAAGAGAGAAAGGCCAAATAAAAAAAGAGAAGGCCCAAAAAAAGAAAAAAATGAGAGAAAAAGAGAGAAGGGGCAATGTTACTATCCTTTTTCCACACTTGTGCTTCAAAGTAGCACCATGATCTTCATGATAGAGAGTATCTTATTTTGTCACTTTCATATACTAGTGGGAATTTTCATTATAGAACTTGTCTTGTATATTCCAACAATGGGCTTCCTCAAAATGCCCTACGTCTTCGTGAGCAAGCAAATTGGATGCACACCCACTTAGTTTCTTTTGTTGAGCTTTCATACATTTATCTATACTACTCTATAGTGTACGAGTTTTGAATTGTCTCATCGGCATCAATCCTAGCCATTGGTCTCATAAATCTAATGGTTGAGACTGAAAGGATTCGCAAGGAACAGTAGCCCGCAGATGCATCTGCTAGTTTCTGGAACAATCGCGTCACACCTACTCTCTTCTCACCATGTTGCATGTGCCAGTGCGTTAGGCAAACAGCCAAGACAGGGGCGTAGACAAGTGACCATTTTAGCGGGATATATACTGTACATCCGCTAATGGCCGCAACTAATTGCATGATTAGTCCATATGAAAACATATTCATGGGACCAACTACACCGAATATAGAGAAGACCAAAGCCTAGCAGCTCATATATGTAGGTGTGGCTAACTATTGTTTTGACCTTGGACAATAGTGGTTGATCCGATCGATTGATTCATCCACGTGCATGTTCGGCTGGACCATTTGGGGCGTTTTCTGCTGCAGCCCAGTGAAATGTAAAAGACCACCGCAATAGCGATTTTATTAGCAAAAAACCACCACTTTATAATTCATGACAAAAATCACTGCATGGAAGAATTAACAGCGGCAAAAAACACTGATGATAAATGCTAAAGTGCTTTAATTCTCTTCCAATTATCTTCAAGACATGTCTTGAAATAGTATAAAGACAATTTTCTTTGACATTACATGATTGCAAAGAAAAATAGTTGTGAATTTCACATTATGAACTTGTTCAACACTTGTCGTTGTAGAGCTCAATTTAAGTTAACAGATATGTAACATTCTTTTGTAGTTCCAAATATATATTACGATGATTTGTCATCAATGCTATCATGAGACTTAATATATCGTGATGTTCCATAACTTTTGTGAACATTGACTTTTGCCTCCCTCATACTCAAATCCTGGCTCCGCCCTTGTCCGAGAGTACTAGAGATGTATGGTTTGGGAGGATAAACAAAAGCAAAACAATTTGTGGGTTCCACCACGTACATCTTCATGTTTTTCCCTAGGGAAATTTCTGGGTGCCATTAGTCCACAAACGTTGTATCATGTCAGTTACCATTTTTCATACATACACCAGCAATATTTATTTTACTTTGAATTCACCGCAGAGTACTATATGTCTTTTACTAGAATCATAGGAACAATACTGTTAAGACGTGCATTGCACGTGTATACATACTAGTAGCTCTAGTGCATCCGTTGCATGGCAATCCCTACTCCTCGCATTGACATCAATTGATGGGAATCTCCATAGCCCGTTGATTAGCCGCGTCAATGTGAGACTTTCTCCTTTTTGTCTTCTCCACACAACCTCCATCATCATATTCTATTCCACCCATAGTGCTATGTCCATGGCTCGCGCTCATGTATTGCATGAAAGTTGAAAAAGTTTGAGAATACTAAAGTATGAAACAATTGCTTGGCTTGTCATCAGGGTTGTGCGTGATGGGAGCATTTTGTGTGACAAAAATGAAGCATGGCCAAACTATATGATTTTGAAGGGATGAGCTTTCTTTGGCTATGTTATTTTGAGAAGACATAATTGCTTGGTTAGTATGCTTGAAGTATTATTGTTTTTTTGTCAATATTAAACTTTTGTCTTGAATCTTTTGAATCTGAATATTCAAGCCATAATAAAGAAAATTACATTGAAAATTATGTTACGTAGCATTCCGCATCAAAAATTCTGTTTTTATCATTTACCTACTCGAGGATGAGCAGGAATTAAGCTTGGGGATGCTTGATACGTCTCCAACGTATCTATAATTTTTGATTGTTCCATGCTATTATATTATCTGTTTTGGATATTTAATGGGCTTTAATATGCACTTTCATATTATTTTTGGAACTAACCTATTAACCAAAGGCCCAGTGCAAATTACTGTTTTTTGCCTATTTCAGTGTTTCGTAGAAAAGGAATATCAAACGGAATCCAAAAGGAACGAAACCTTCGCGAGGATCTTTCTTGGAACAAACGCAACCTAGGAGACTTGGAGTACAAGCCTGGAAGTCCGCGAAGCTTCCACGAGGCAGGGGGCGCGCCCAGGGGGGTAGGCGCACACCCACCCTTGTGGGCCCCACAGAGCTCTATCGACATACTTCTTTTGCCTATATATACCCATGTACCCTAAAAACATCCAGGAGAGCCACGAAACCACTTTTCCACTGCCGCAGCCTTCTATACCCGTGAGATCCCAACTTGGGGCCTTTTCCGGTGATCTGCCGGAGGGGGATTCGATCACGAAGGGCTTCTACATCAACACCATAGCCTCTCTGATGATGTGTGAGTAGTTTACCACAGACCTTCGGGTCCATAGTTATTAGCTAGATGGCTTCTTCTCTCTCTTTGGTTCTCAATACAAACTTCACCTCGATCTTCTTGGAGATCTATTCGATGTAACTCTTTTTGCGGTGTGTTTGTCAAGATCCGATGAATTGTGGGTTTATGATCAAGTTTATCTATGAAAATTTTTGATTCTTCTCTGAAATCTTTTATCTATGATTGGTTATCTTTGCAAGTCTCTTCGAATTATCAGTTTGGTTTGGCCTACTAGATTGATCTTTCTTGCAATGGGAGAAGTGCTTAGCTTTGGGTTCAATCTTGCGGTGTCCTTTCCCAGTGACAACAGGGGCAGCAAGGCACGTATTGTATTATTATCTCTATTAGATCTCACTCTCGTAAGTGACCATGAAGGGATTGACAACCCCTTTATCGCCTTGGTTGTGAGGTTCTTATTTGTTTGTGTAGGTACGAGGGACTTGCGTGTAGTCTCCTACTGGATTGATACCTTGGTTCTCAAAAACTGAGGGAAATACTTACGCTACTTTGCTGCATCACCCTTTCCTCTTCAAGGGAAAACCAATGCCCCCTCTGGTAGAGCTCCGAAAAAGGCCCCAAGATGGGATCTCTTGGGTACAGAAGGTTGCGGCTGTCGGCGTTCTGGGAACGGGGGTCCCCAGACTTGCCTGCATGCGGCCTGTGGTGTGGCTCAAAGGAGGCCCAGCATGGCCCATCTTCATCAACACAAGACTCAAGACCCTCGCGAGGGGCCAAGCCTCGCGGGGCGGACGACACGGCACATCCTCAGGCGCAGCCTCCTCAGGCTGGCTCGCGAGGAGGCGGAGAAATCAAGGCGGGGTACCTCGCGAGGTGCCCATGACGCAAGCCATGACGACTCAGGGCGCCAGGCGGGCGCCAGCGCGTGCATCGTCCTTCTTTCCTCTTTGGTGCAAAGGGGGCAAGCACAGCCGCGGAGTACCGAGGCATCAGGCAAAGGTTGCCATTTCGGTGCAACGAGACCAAGACCAGGCAGACTACGAGACAGAGGTCATCATGGAGCCCAGCACGGCGTCACCGCAGAGCCTTTCGCAGGCGAAGACCAACTTTAGTCAGGATAAGTGTACTAGATGTTCCCCTTCGAATTGGCCAATTGTTGGCGCCCTTCCCGCTCAATATTTGGGAAGAGGCCCAGGGCCTTTGCCTATAAATAGGACCGGCCACCCACGTAGCAGGGGGTTCGGTTCGATCTCAACTAGACGGTCGACAAGTGAGAGAAAAGCAGAGAGAGTGAGTGAGAGAGAGAAGGGTGACTGAACTCCTCCTAGCAGTTCATCGCCCCAGCCAAGAACAGACCCTCGCGAGGCTGTTCTTCCTTGTATTGTTCATCATCATCAGCCCCAAGAGGCAATCCACCCACCACACACTGGAGTAGGGTATTACACCACAACGGTGGCCCGAACCAGTATAAACCTTGTGTCTCTCGTGCAGTTCTTTTAGTAGTTTAGATCTTTGTGAGACGGGGAGGTAGAAGGCGTGATCTCCGCGCGCACCCCAGTGTTTGAACCTTAAGGGTCTGCCGGAACCCGAGATCCGACATTTGGCGCGCCAGGTAGGGGTGCGCCGGAATCTGTCTCCCACCACTCCGCTCTCCTACAACCGCCGCATCCATGTACGGCGCCAGTCGAGCTCGCGTCGCCCCGGCGGCCCTCATCGGTTGGCGTTCTCGTCGGCCCCGTCGCCCGCCGTCAACACCGCCACCGGCCCGGTGGGGAACGAGCGGCAAGCACCCCCCAACATCTGCCTACGCGGCGGAGTAGCTGCACCGCAACATCGACGCCTCCGGTCGTTGCGGCCCTCCTGGGCGCTCGCAGGCGCCGCCCACGAGTCGCCACGTCAAGCCTTTTGCCCGCCGGGTTAGCGCCGTTTCTGCACGGCAGGGGGCTCCCCCGGACCGGGTGGTGCGTGAGGCCGGTCTGACCTTCAGCTCGGAGGACCACCCCACCAACCTGGTCGGCTCGGGCGCGCTCCTCCTGTTGTGCACCCCCCACCATCTGCCAGGTGGCCGTCACTAGAACCCTCGTTGACGGCGGCGCGGACCTCAACGTGCTTTCGGTCGAGACTTTCAACCTCCTCTGCATACCACGGGAGCGGTTGCGACGCAGCCGATCTTTCTCGGGCGTCGGGGGCGGATCATCCAACTCCCTGGGATAGATCCGGCTCCCGGTAACCTTCGGCACCTACGACAACGTCTGCACGGAGATGGTCGACTTCGACATCGCTCCCATCAGCCTCCCTTACAATGCCATCCTCGGCTACCTGGCGCTGGCTCAGTTCATGGCCGCCATGCACCCGGCGTATAACCTCATGAAGATGGCCGGGAGCAGCGGCACCCTTGCCGTGCACGGGGACACCGGGGACGCCCTGCGAGTACTCAAGCTCGCCTTCAAGACGGCGGCATCGGCATGGCCCATCAACGCGGAGACCCCTGAGCCCAAGGGGGTTGCGCTCGCCAAGAAGAAGCAGTTGTTCACCCAGGACAAGGCAGAAACCTAGCAGATACCCGTCGACGAGGACGGGTCCTCCAGTGCCACTTTCACCATAGGCGCCAACCTTGAGCCTGAGCAGGAGGAGGCCTTGGTCAAGTTCCTGTGCGCGAATAAGAAGGTGTTTGCTTGGGAGCCCGATCAGCTGGCGGGGATCCCCAGGAGTGTCATCGAGCATCACCTCAACGTGTGCCCAAATGTGCACCCCGTGAAGCAGAAGGCCAGGCGGCAGTCTGTGGAGAAGCAGGCCTTCATTGTCCAAGAGACCCGCAAGCTAGAAGCCGCTGGGGTCATTCGCGAGGTCTGATACCTGGATTGGTTGGCCAACCCTGTCGTTGTGCCCAAGAAAGGGGGGAAGGAACGCATGTGTGTCGACTTCACCAACCTCAACAAAGCATGCCCACAAGATCCGTTTCCGCTCCCCCGCATTGACCAGATCGTCGATTCCACTGCGGAGTGCGACCTGCTATGCTTCCTGGACGCCTTCTCCGGGTATCACCAGATCAAGATGGCGGTAGAAGACGTTGAGAAGACCGCCTTCTTAACCCCGTGTGGGGTATACTGCTATACATGCATGCCGTTCGGACTACGTAACGCAGGGGCAACCTTTCAGCGGCTGATGCACATCACCTTGGGCCCGCAATTCGGAAAGAATGTCGAAGCCTACGTCGATGACATTGTAGTAAAATCTCGGGAGGCCAAGACCCTGATACAAGACCTGGAGGAGACCTTTGCGAGCCTCGACGCAGTAAACCTGCGGCTCAACCCGGAGAAATGTGTGTTTGGCGTCCCCTCGGGCAAGCTTTTGGGATTCCTCGTGTCCCATCGTGGCATCGAGGCCAACCCCGAGAAGGTCAAGGCGGTCGAGGACATGAGTCCGCCAAAGACCCTCAGAGAAATGCAGAAGCTCACTGGGCGCGTGACCGCGCTAGGGCGCTTCATCTCCAAATTAGGGGAGCGAGCGCTGCCTTTCTTTCAGCTGATGAAGAAAAAGGGGCCCTTTGAATGGACTGAAGAGGCAGATAAGGCGTTTCAAGATCTCAAGAGGTACCTGACCAGTCCCCCAGTCATGGTGGCTCCTCACCCTCAAGAGCCCCTGCTGCTTTACCTCGCCGCCACTCCCTACTCCGCCAGCACAGCCCTGGTGGCGGTTAGGGAGGAGCACCAAGTCAAGACCGCAGCGGCAACCCGAAGAAAGACAAAACGGGAACAAGGAAAGCCTACAGAGGCCGCAATCGTAGTTGAGGAGGGTCAGCTGCTGAAGAATGCACTGGAGGCAGGAGAGGCCGCATGCCCGGATGGTCCACCTCCCGAGGCCACGTCATCTCATGAGGCGCCCTTACCTCCCGAGGGCGCCGCGACCCCAGATACTCTCAGCCTTGTTGAGCATCCCGTCTACTTTGTTAGCACGGTGTTACGGGACGCGAGGGCACGGTACCCAATGCCTCAAAAGCTCCTCCTCGCACTACTGGTAGCCTCACGCAAGCTACGTCACTACTTCCAGGCTCATCCCATCAAAGTCGTCTCATCGTACCCCCTGGAGAGAGTGCTCAGGAGCCCTAACTCAGCCGGAAGGGTCGCCGAGTGGAACATGGAGCTGCAGGCGTTTCAGCTCGAGTTCAGCACAACCAGGGTCATTAAAGGAGCAGCGTTGGCGGATTTCATAGCGGAATGGGCGGAGGCACCAGGCCTCAGGGACAACGAGGATCGGTCCCTCTCTCCAGGGAGTGAGGCGCCGGAAGGCTGGGTCATGTACTTCGATGGGGCGTTCTCCAGACACGGCGCGGGGGCTGGTGCGGTGCTGATATCACCCACTCAGGATAAGCTCTACTATGCCGTACAGCTCTGTTTCCAGCAAGGTGAAAAGGTCTCCAACAACATTGCAGAATATGAGGGACTGATAGCCGGGTTGAAGGCCGCAGTAGCCCTGGGAGTGAAACGCCTCACCGTCAAGGGCGACTCGCAGCTCCTAGTCAACTTCTCCAACAAGGTGTACGAGCCGAAGGACGAGCATATGGAGGCCTACCTAGCGGAGGTCCGCAGGATGGAAAAGCAGTTCTGGGGGCTGGAGCTGAAGCACGTGCCCCGTGGCACCAATCAGGAGGCTGATGACATAGCCGGGCGGGCATCCAGGCGGTTGCCGCAGGAACCCGGCGTCTTCAAAGAGCGGCTCCTCAAACCCTCAGCACAGCCGACGTTATCAAACACCGCTCAGTCTCGAGAGGAGCTCCCCCAGCCGCCAGCCTCGGGAGCCCCGGTCTGTGGGCCGACCTCAGGAGCATGCCTGCTCCTGACGATGGAACCTCAGGAGGAGTGCTGGATCGCAGAACTCCGGAGTTATTTAACGCAAGGGGCCCTACCGAAAAAGGAAGAGGAAGTGGAGCGTGTGGCGCGGCAGGCCACGGCATACTGCATCAGAGATGGAGAACTTTACCGGAATCGACCAAACGGTGTATCTCTGCGCTGCATCTCTAGGGAGCGAGGAAAGGAACTACTGGAGGACATACACGGCGGAGACTGTGGACACCACTCATCATCACGGACCCTCGTCGGCAAGGCATTCCGTAGCGGGTTCTATTGGCCCACCGCGCTCAATGACGCAATCGAATTGGTAAGGGCTTGTGAGGCCTGCCAGTTTCATTCCAAGCAGATCCATCAACCGGCGGGGGGCCTGCAGACAATACCCATCTCGTGGCCATTCGCAGTTTGGGGGTTGGATATTCTGGGCCCGTTCCCTCGGGCGCCAGGGGGCTACCGTTACCTCTACGTCGCCATTGACAAGTTCACTGAGTGGGCAGAAGTGGAAGCTGTCCGTACCATCCCCGCTGGCTCCGCGGTCAAGTTCATCAGGGGTATCATGAGCCGGTTCGGGGTGCCGAATCGCATCATCACAGACAACGGTTTGCAGTTCACCAGTAATCTCTTCAAAACATACTGTGCTAACCTTGGGACGCAGATATGCTACGCTTCGGTGGCACACCCGCGAAACAATGGGCAGGCCGAACGAGCCAACGCGGAGGTCCTGAGAGGCCTCAAGACCAGGACATTCAAGAAGAAGCTGGAGGCCCGCGGCAGAGGCTGGTACGACGAGCTCCAATCTGTGTTGTGGTCTATCCGCACAACCGCAACCAAACCAACTGGGGAGACCCCGTTCTTCCTGGTCTATGGAGCCAAAGCAGTCCTTCCTCACGAGGTCAGGCATCGCTCCGCGCAGGTCCTGGCATTCGACGAGGCGCAGCAGGACGCCATGCAGGGGATGGACCTTGTACTAGGGGAGGGACGCCGCCTGGAAGCCGCGCTGTGAGCGGCAAGGTACCAACAGGCGCTACGACGATATCACTGCCGCAACATCCGCCCCAGGACCCTCGAGGTAGGAGACCTCGTACTCAGGCGGGTTCTCTCCAGGGAGGGGCTGCACAAGCTCTCTCCCATGTGGGAGGGCCCGTTCAAGGTTGTTCATGTTTCCAGGCCAGGCTCCGTGCGCTTGGAGACTCAAGAGGGGGAGCTGATCCAGAATGCATGGAACATCCAGCACCTCCGGAGGTTCTACCCCTAAAAGGCCCAGAGCCTGTGAAGCAAGGCGAGTGCCTGTGAAGACCTTCCCTTTTTGGAAAAGGCCCAGAGCCTGTGAAGCAAGGCGAGTGCCTGTGAAGCTATCGCATTTTGGAAAAGGCCCAGAGCCTGTGAAGCAAGGCGAGTGCTTGTGAAGCTATCGCGTTTTGGAAAAGGCCCAGAGCCTGTGAAGCAAGGCGAGTGCCTATGAAGCTATCACGTTTTGGAAAAGGCCCAGAGCCTGTGAAGCAAGGCGAGTGCTTGTGAAGCTATCATGTTTTGGAGAAGGCCCAGAGCCTGTGAAGCAAGGCGAGTGCTTGTGAAGCTATCACATTTTGGAAAAGGCCCGGAGCCTGTGAAGCAAGGCCAATGCCTGTGAAGCTCGCCGCCCCGTGACACTCTCACGTAATAATGAGTGGGGCTGTACACGCCCCGGAGTCTCAGGAGCACCGACCTCAGGCCCTGGGGCTCCCTCCCACGCCCAGTGGCAGCACTTAGCTCCACGCTGGTGAGAAGACGTCGAAGACTAGATTAGGTGCCGGACGCGGCTTTTTCATTTGCTTTCCGCAGTTGACGTGTTTACTTGCATTTGAAGTCTTATTGAAGTTGTCGCTGTTGCTGATTTGTGGTTCGTCGATTTTCGCTCCTCGCTTTGGTTTCTCTCATAAACGACCTCGCGAGGGATGGTACTCAAACGTCCTCACGAGTGTTTCTGCTCTAGCCGCTGGAAGGTTTCATGGCCCGGGCACGTTACAGGAGCACCCCTCTAGTCCGTGCCCCTCGGGCACCGTGACGCGCACACAGGGCCTGGGTCGGTCGCCCCCGGCAGGGGTCAAAGACTATCTATGCACAGGCGTGTAGTTAAGAGGCGCAAAAATAAGATCAAGATAATGGCTAAAACAACAATAATTCCCAACACGCCCCAGCGGGGCTCCATGCAGCTGTTTTGTCTTACACAGGAAACAAAAGGAAAAGGAAAGGACGAGCCCGGCGCAGCCCTCCTCACATCAGCCCGCGGAGGCGACCGGGGCAGCCTCCGGGCCTCAGGAAGACTCCCTCTCATGCTTCACCGGGGCACGACAGCGGGCGGACGAGCCATCACCTCCCAAGCAAGCTCGACGGCGCGGGGGTTGACTACGGCCACCGCTGGAGGAGTCGCTTGAGGAAGAGTTGACGAAGCTTGGGGAGTCTCGGGCGCCGCCATCCACGCGGGCGCTATCTCCTCCATCACCATCGGAGCGGGGCCCCCGACCGCGGTCGTTGTCCTCAGGGCAACACCCCACGCGGCGACCATCTTCCGCAAACACCCTCACATAGAGGGTGGCGTCGCCGTCAAACCTGAAGTGCAGGGTGCACCGGCGCCCCAGGCCGCGAGCGCGGGCGAACGCCTGCCAGCCACGAGTTAAGGCCAAGCCCCCGTTGGCGGAGACCTCCAGCACGGCCCACGAGGACCTGCTGTAGCAGCCCTCCGCCTGGAGCTAGAGGCCACCGGGAGCACCGGCCGGGAGTTCACCAAGGAGGAAGCGAGGGAGTTGGAGCCGGGCGCTAGTCGGCTCCGCCGACCGGACGACGAACTCCGGCAGCACCTACGTAGCACGAAAGCGCGGCCTGGGGGAGCGCGCGACCCAGGCGCGTCCCTTGGCCACAGCGGCTCGCCCGCCGCCGCGCTGGGAGCTGCCACCATGACCACGAAACACTACCGGGGCGGCCACCGGATCCTTCCGAGGGCGCCCACGACCGCGCTTGGGCGGGGGAGAGGCAAGATCGACCTGGAGGGCCTTCCCCTTCTCCGCAGCCGAGTACCTCCTCGATGGAGCCATCACACCAAGACGGAGCAAGGATCGGGAAGAAGGAGAAAACAAGAAGAGATGGGCTGGAGGGGCACGCGCCGTGCCGTACTTATAGCCGGCGAAGGCCAACCGCCGGACTCCACGATCACAGGTAATTATGACATGATCTGCATGCAGGGACTTGTCCAACTCGTGCGATCACCGAGGCGTCGTGGGGAAGTGGAGACGCCCACGTCCCATCTACCGCCACGCGGCATCCAAGGCCGCAGGCTGTTAGGGCCCGCGGCGCTTCGCCCTTGCCCTTTCACCTCTCGGCACGGCCAAGTCCATGCGCGCCTTGGGCCCGGGGGCTACTGTCGGCGTTCTGGGAACGGGGGTCCCCAGACTTGCCTGCCTGCAGCCTGCGGCGTGGCTCAAAGGAGGCCCAGCATGGCCCATCTTCATCAACACAAGACTCAAGACCCTCGCGAGGGGCCAAGCCTCGCGGGGCGGACGACACGGCGCATCCTCAGGAGCAGCCTCCTCAGGCTGGCTCGCGAGGAGGCGAAGAAATCAAGGCAGGGTACCTCGCGAGGTGCCCATGACGCAAGCCATGACGACTCAGGGCGCCAGGCGGGCGCCAGCGCACGCAGCATCCTTCTTTCCTCTTTGGTGCAAAGGGGGCAAGCGCAGCCACGGAGTACCGAGGCATCAGGCAAAGGTTGCCATTTCGGTGCAACGAGACGAAGACCAGGTGGACTACGAGACGGAGGTCACCATGGAGCCCAGCACGGCGTCATAGCAGAGCCTTTCGCAGGCGAATACCAACTTTAGTTAGGATAAGTGTACTAGATGTTCCCCTTCGAATTGGCAAATTGTTGGCGCCCTTCCCGCTCAATATTTGGGATGAGGACCAGGGCCTTTGCCTATAAATAGGACCGGCCACCCACGTAGCAGGGGGTTCGGTTCGATCTCAACTAGACGGTCGACAAGTGAGAGAAAAGCAGAGTGAGTGAGTGAGAGAGAGAAGGGTGACTGAACTCCTCCTAGCAGTTCATCGCCCCAGCCAAGAACAGACCCTCGCGAGGCTGTTCTTCCTTGTATTGTTCATCATCATCAGCCCCAAGAGGCAATCCACCCACCACACACTGGAGTAGGGTATTACACCACAACGGTGGCCCGAACCAGTATAAACCTTGTGTCTCTCGTGCAGTTCTTTTAGTAGTTTAGATCTTTGTGAGACGGGGAGGTAGAAGGCATGATCTCCGCGCGCACGCCAGTGTTTGAACCTTAAGGGTCTGCCGGAACCCGAGATCCGACATTTGGCGCGCCAGGTAGGGGTGCGCCGGAATCTGTCTCCCACCACTCCGCTCTCCTACGACCGCCGCATCCATGTACGACGCCAGTTGAGCTCGCGTCGCCCCGGCGGCCCTCGCCGGTGGGCGTTCTCGTCGGCCCCGTCGCCCGCCATCAACACCGCCACCGGCCCGGTGGGGAACGAGCGGCAAGCACCCCCCAGCATCTGCCTACGCGGCGGAGTAGCTGCACCGCAACATCGACGCCTCCGGTCGTTGCGGCCCTCCTGGGCGGCTCGCAGGCGCCTCCCACGAGTCGCCACGTCAAGCATTTTGCCCGCCGGGTTAGCGCCGTTTCCGCACGGCAGGGGGCTCCCCCGGACCGGGCGGTGCGCGAGGCCGGTCTGACCTTCAGCTCGGAGGACCACCCCACCAACCTGGTCGGCTCGGGCGCGCTCCCCCTGTTGTGCACCCCCACCATCTGCCAGGTGGCCGTCACTAGAACCCTCGTTGACGGCGGCGCGGGCCTCATCGTGCTTTCGGTCGAGACTTTCAACCTCCTCTGCATACCACGGGAGCGGTTGCGACGCAGCCGATCTTTCTCGGGCGTCGGGGGCGGATCATCCGACTCCCTGGGACAGATCCGGCTCCCGGTAACCTTCGACACCTATGACAACTTCCGCACGGAGATGGTCGACTTCGACATCGCCCCCATCGGCCTCCCTTACAATGCCATCCTCGGCTACCCGGCGCTGGCTCAGTTCATGGCCGCCATGCACTCGGCGTATAACCTCATGAAGATGCCCGGGAGCAGCGGCACCCTCGCCGTGCACGGGGACACCGGGGACGCCCTGCGAGTACTCAAGCTCGCCTTCAAGACGGCGGCATCGGCATGGCCCGTCAACGCGGAGACCCCTGAGCCCAAGGGGGCTGCGCCCGCCAAGAAGAAGCAGTTGTTCACCCAGGACAAGGCAGAAACCAAGCAGATACCCGTCGACGAGGACGGGTCCTCCAGTGCCACTTTCACCATAGGCGCCAACCTTGAGCCTGAGCAGGAGGAGGTCTTGAGATAACAGGGGCCCACGAGGGGGAGGGCACGCCCAGAGGGTAGGCGTTCCCCTTGCCTCGTGGCTACCTTGTTGGTTGCTTGATGTCCACTCCAAGTCCTCTAGATCACGTTTGTTCCAAAAATCACGCTCCCAAAGGTTTCATTCCGTTTGGACTCCGTTTGATATTCCCTTTCTGCGAACACTGAAATAGGCAAAAAAAACAACAATTTGCACTGGGCCTTGGGTTAATAGGTTAGTCCCAAAAATAATATAATGTGTAAAATAAATCCCATTAACATCCAAAACAGATAATATAATAGCATGGAACAATCCAAAATTATAGATACGTTGGAGACGTATCAACATCCCCAAGCTTAATTCCTGCTCGTCCTCGAGTAGGTAAATGATAAAACAAATTTTTTGATGTGGAATGCTTTCTAGCATGTTCTTCAATGTATTTTTCTCTATTGTGGCATGAATGTTCCGATCTGAAAGATTCAAGATAAAAGTTTATTATTGACATAAAAATAGTAATACTCCAAGTATGCTAATGAAGCAATTATGTCTTACCAAAATATCATAGCCAAAGAATACTTATCCCTACAAAGTCATATAGTTTGGCCATGCTTCATTTTCGTCACACAAAATGTTCCCATCATGCACAACCCCGATGACAAGCCAAACAATTTTTTCATACTTAGCCTTTTCAAACTCTTTCAACTTTTACGAAATATATGAGCGCGAGCCATGGACATAGCACTATGGGTGGAATATAATATGATGATGGAGGTTGTGTGAGAAGACAAAAAGGGAGAAAGTCTCACATTGACGTGGCTAATCAATGGGCTATGGAGATGCCCACCGATTGATGTCAATGCAAGGAGTAGGGATTGCCATGCAACAGATGCACTAGAGCTATAGATATATGAAAGCTCATCAAAGAAACTAAGTGGGTGTGCATCCAACTTGCTTGCTCATGAAGACCTAGGGCATTTGAGGAAGCCCATCATTGGAATATACAAGCCAAGTTCTATAATGAAAAATTCCTACTAGTATATGAAAGTGACAAAATAAGAGACTCTCTATCATGAAGATCATGGTGCTACTTTGAAGCACAAGTGTGGAAAAAGGATAGTAACATTGTCCCTTCTCTCTTTTTCTCTCATTTTTTTATTGGGCCTTCTTTTCCCTTTTTTATGGCCTCTTTTTTTCCGTCCAGAGTCTCATCCTGACTTGTGGAGGAATCATAGTCTCCATCATCCTTTCCTCACATGGGACAATGCTCTAATGATGATCATCACACTTTTATTTACTTACAACTCAAGAATTACAACTCGATACTTAGAACAAAATATGACTCTATGTGAATGCATCCGGTGGTGTACCGGGATTGCGATGAATCAAGACTGACATGTATGAAAAATTAAGCATGGTGGCTTTTCCACAAATATAATGTCAACTACATGATCACGCAAAGCAATATGACAATGATGATGCGTGTTATAATAAATGGAATGGTGGAAAGTTGCATGGCAATATGTCTCAGAATGGCTATGGAAATGCCATAATAGGTAGGTATGGTGGCTGTTTTGAGGAAGATATAAGGAGGCTTATGTGTGATAGAGCGTATCATATCACGGGGTTTGGATGCACCGGCGAAGTTTGCACCAACTCTTAAGGTGAGAAAGGGCAATGCACGGTACCGAAGAGGCTAGCAATGATGGAAGGGTGAGAGTGTGTATAATCCATGGACTCAACATTAGTCATAAAGAACTCACATACTTATTGCAAAAATCTACAAGTCATCAAAACCAAGCACTACGCGCATGCTCCCAGGGGGATAGATTGGTAGGAAAAGACCATCGCTCGTCCCCGACCGCCACTCATAAGGAAAGCAATCAAAGAACACCCCATGCTTCAAATTTGTCACATAACGTTTACCACATGTGCATGCTATGGGACTTTCCAACTTCAACACAAGTATTCATCAATTTCACAATTACTCAACTAGCACACCTCTAATATTACCACCTTTATATCTCAAAACAATCTATCAAGCATCGAACTTCTCTTAGCATTTAAAATTTATAACCAATGTGAATTACCATGATGTTCTAAAGGGCTCTCAAAATGATATAAGTGAAGCATGAGATATCCATTATTTCTATAAAATAAAACCACCGTCGTGCTCTAAAAGATATAAGCGAAGCACTAGAGCAAAAATTATCCAGCTCAAAAGATATAAGTGAAGAACATAGAGTATTCTAATAAATTACAATTCATGTGTGTCTCTCCCAAAAGGTGTGTATAGCAAGGATGATTGTGGTAAACTAAAAAGCAAAGACTCAAATCATACAAGATGCTCCAAGGGAAACACATATCATGTGGCGAATAAAAATATAGCTCCAAGTAAAGTTACCGATGGACGAAGACGAAAGAGGGGATGCCTTCTGGGGCATCCCCAAGCTTAGGATTTTGGTTGTCCATGAATTTTACCTTGGGTTGCCTTGGGCATCCCCAAGCTTAGGCTCTTGCCACTCCTTATTCCATAATCCATCAAATCTTTACCCAAAACTTGAAAACTTCACAACACAAAACTTAAAAGAAAATCTCGCGAGCTCTGTTAGTAAAAGAAAACAAACCACCACTTCAAGGTACTGTAATGAACTCATTCTTTATTTATACTGGTGTTAAACCTACTGTATTCCAACTTTTTTATGGTTCATAAACTCTATTACTAGCCATAGATTCATCAAAATAAGCAAACAACACACGAAAAACAGAATCTGTCAAAAACAGAATAGTCTGTAGTAATCTGTAGGTTTAGAACCTGAAAAATGCTGAAATAAATTGCTGGACGTGAGGAATTTATCTATTAATCATCTTCAAAAATAATTAACGAAATAATATTCTCTAGTAAAAAATGGCAGCAAATCTCGTGAGCGCTAAAGTTCTGTTTTTTACAGCAAGATCGCAAAGACTTTCCCCAAGTCTTCCCAAAGGTTCTACTTGGCACAAACACTAATTAAGCATAAAACCACATCTAAACAGAGGCTAGATGAATTATTTATTACTAAACAGAAAGGAAAAAATATTGGGTTGCCTCCGAGTAAGCGCTTTTCTTTAAAGCCTTTTAGCTAGGCATTGATAATTTTAATGATGCTCACATGAAAGACAAGAATTGAAGTACAAAGAGAGCATCATGAAACACATGACAAACACATCTAAGTCTAACATACTTCCTATGCAAAGGCATCTTATAGGCAAACAAATTATCATGGCAAGCAAAAACTAGCATCCGCAAGGAAGCGAAAAGAAACAATAGCAATCTCAACATAACGAGAGGTAATTTAGTAACATGAAAATTTCTATAACCATATTTTCCTCTCTCATAATAATTACATGCGGGATCATAAGCAAATTCAACAAAATAGCTATCACATAAAATATTTTCAACATGATCCACATGCATGCAAAGTTGACACTCTTCCAAAATAGTGGGATTAACATTAACTAAAGTCATGACCTCTCCAAACCCACTTTTATCAAAAATTTCATAAGATTGAACATTATCCAAATATGTGGGATCTAAAGTTGACACTCTTCCAAACCCACTTTTGATAATATTGCAAACATTATTATCAATCTCATATTCATCATGGAGAGTAAATAAATTTTCAAGATCGTAAGAAGAATCACCCCAATCATGGTCATTGCAACAAGTAGTGGACATAGCAAAACTAGCATCCCCAAGCTTAGGGTTTTGCATATCATTAACACAATTGACATTAATAGAATTTATAATAACATCATTGCAAGCATGCTTTTCATCGAAGGAACTATCAAGTATGGGTGCAATAGCAACGATCTCATGTTTAACATAAGGAACTATAGCAAACTCATCTTCATAAATATTGGTATCATGGCCACAAGAATAGCAAGCATCATGTTCATCAAGGGATATTTCAATCAAATCATCGGAATCATAATTATCTATAGATTCATGCATATCATTATTTTCTTCCGAAGCAACGGTCATTCTTTCAATAAATTCTTTGAAATAGACATTATGAGCATAGTTTTCATAGCAATATTTAAGTACGTCAAAATTTTCAGATTCGTAGAGAGTAATATCATACTTTTCAATCAAAGAAGCAACTTCATAAGCACCCTAAAAGCAACACATTCTTCAATTTGTTTGATATTGTAGTAACTATAAACACCCTTTGCATAAGAAGATACGATTTCATTATCATTAAACTCACTAGGTAGGGGAGGTGTTTTTTAGGGTTATTAGAGCAACAAGTAAGATCACAAATTTCACAAAGATTCCAAGCATAACATAGCAATCGGTTTATTTGATCCCATAAGAGTCTCCCTTTTTTAGACAAATGGTGACGCACAAAATGAGCATGCTCATCTAAAGATTTCCCATCAACTAGGCTAGTTGGGGTTTCTGTTGGATCACGGGTTCCGGCAAAACCCTCAAGGTTCGAACATTGGGGTGCGCACGAAGATCTCCCCCTATTGATCCACGTCCTAACTCAGCTAAGATATTACAGACTAACTCGACGAACTTGCAACACAAAGGACACAAGATTTATACTGGTTTGGGCCACCATTGTGGTGTAATACCCTACTCCAGTGTGGTGTGGTGGATTGCTTCTTGGGCTGAGGATGATTAGTACAAGGGGAAGAACAGCCTCCTGAGGAGAGGTGCTCTTGTGCTTGGTGAACTTGTGGTTGTCCTGGCCTCTCTTGGCCAGACTGGTCTATCTATCCTCCCTCCCTCAAGCTACGGTGGTGGCTAGTCCTATTTATAGAGGCCCTGGTCCTCTCCCCAAATATTGAGCGGGAAGGGAGCCAACAACGCCCAATTTGAAGGGGGTCAGCTAGTACAAGCTATCCTGACAAAAGTAGTCTTCGCCTGCCAAAGGCTCTGGTGGTGACGCCGTCTTGGGCTCCACGGTGACCTCCATCCTACCGTCCTACTGGTCTTGGTCTCGTTGCACCAATATGGAAACCTTTGCTTGATGCCTCGGTACTCTGTGCCTGCGCTTGCTCCCTTAGCACCAAAGGGGAAACAAGGACACTGCGCGTGCTAGCGCCCGCCTGGCTCCCGCCTAGCCTTGGTCGTCATGGCTCATGTCACTAGAGCCTCGCGAGGTCTGCCTCGCCTTGAACTCTCCGCCCCTCGCGAGCCAGTCTGGTGAGGCCGCTCCCGATGAGGTCTTGTGTCGTCTGCCTCGCAAGGCTTGGCCCATCACGAGGGTCTTGGGTGCTTACTGGTGAAGATGGGCCGTACGGGCCCGCTCGCAGAGCCACACCATGGTCCGTAGGCAGGAAAGTCTAGGGACCCCCGTTCCCAGAACGCCGACAGTAGCCCCCGGGCCCAAGGCGTGCTCGGGCTTGGCTTCGAGGCGAAGCCAAGGGTCAAGGGCGAAGCACCGTGGGTCCCAATAGCCCGCGGCCTGGGTCGACACGTGGCGGTTGATTGGACGTGGGCGTCTCCGCTTCCCGATGCTGCCTCGACAACTGCCCAACTTGACAAGTCCCTGCGACATGCAAGGAAAACCATCATTACCTGTGATCGTGGGGGGTGCTGGTTGACCTTCTCTTGGTATAAATGGGAGGGGGTGGAGCCCCCGTCGCCCATCTTTCCTCTGCCTCTTCCGCTTCTTCTCCTTGCTCCTCTCCTGTTACCAATGGCGCCGTCGAGGAGGTTCACTACCGCGGAGAAGGGGAAGGCCCCTCGCGAGGGGCTCGGATCTCCGGTGCCCAAGCATGGATGCGGCCGTCCCCGCAAGCACACCACAGCCCCGTGCAGCCGTGGTGGTGCCGCTTCACGGGGCAGGGGTCGCTCCGGTCGTGGAGGTCCCGTTGATGAAGGGAGACGTGCCGTGGTCGCACGGCCTCCCCGGCCGCACTTCCACTCGACGGAGATGCTGCCGGAGTTTGTCGTCTAGTCGGAGAACCTGGCCGGCAACTGGCTTCAGTTCCCGCGCTTCTTCATCGACGAGCTGCCGGCCTCAGGTCCAGGCGGGCTTTAGCTACAAGCAGACGGTTGCTGTAGTAGGGCTTCCTGGGTCGCGGTCTCCACCGCGGGCAATATAGCTCTGGCCCGCGGTTGGCAGATGTTCGACCGCACGCTCGGCCTGGACAGGTGGTGCACCCTCCACTTCAAGTACGATGGCGATGCGACCCTCTATGTGAGGGTGTGTGGGGAAGATGGTCGCCGCGCCGGGTGCTTCCCCGAGGTGAACGATAGCGAGGAGGTGCTCGGCCTTGGCGACGGCCGTGACGAGGATGAGGGCGAACCCGCCCTTGGTGCCGACTGCGTCTCGTCTCGTCCGGCTATGGCAGTTCTTCCCCCAGCGACAGCTCCAATAGTGGTGGCTAGACCAGCCGCCACGCCGCCGTGCCCGCTTAGAAGACGGTGGTGGGTCGTCTCGTCACCGCGCCTCCGTGAAGCGCGAGGAGGGGTCCGGCTGAGCTCAAGAAGGTGTTGGGGCCCGCCCCCGTGGACCGCTGTAGGCGCCACTTTTATTTTGTTCTTCTTTTCCTTCCTACATTAGAAAGAAACCAGAATGGGCCCCGGAGGGGCGTGTATCGAACTATGATCTCAATTGTTATGTTATGTTTGCCGTTCATGTGTTGTGTCGCAACATCGTCATTTTATGTAGGGATAACATAGCTCGACTTGTTTTGAGTGGCCTCCTCCTCACGAGGCGCTTGCTTCCTGGTACCCGTCGAGGCCTCCTTGACCTGATATGCACTTAGGAACTGCAAAAAAATCATCAAGAGGTTTATCGTTCACCCGACGCTTGGTCATAGGCGCCGCTGGCCTTGGCCCAGCGCTTCACATCGCGATACCCATGGGGCACGGATTAGGAGAGGTGCACCAGCTTGTGGGCTCGAACGAGGGTGCCTCGCGAAAAGACAGAAGGAGGAAGCTCACGAAGGTACCTGTTCAGCCCCCACGCGAGGGACGCGAGGGAGAGTATCAGGTCGACTAAAGAGATGAAGGCAGAAACAGAGGCAGAAAGCGATAAGACGGAACCAGCAAGAGACACCAGAAAGAAAATTTCAATTAAAAGAGGGGCGAGCCAACTTCGAAAAGCAAATGAAAAGCCGCGTCCGGCACCTAGTCTAGTCTTTGATGTCTTCTCACCAGCGCGGAGCTAAGTGCTGCCACTCGGCGTGGGAGGGAGCCCCCGAGGCCCAAGGGCGGCACTCCTGAGGCTCCGGGGCGTGTACAGCCCCACTCGTTATTACGTGAGAGTGTCACGGGCGGCGATTCTTCACAGGCACGGGGCCTTTCTTCACACGCACCGGGCCTTTCTTCACAGGCACCGGGCCTTCTTCATAGGCACTCGGCCTTTCTTCATGGGTAGAACTTCCTGAGGTGTTGGATGTTCCAGGCATTCTGGACGGGTACCCCGTCCCGCGTCTCCAGGCGCGCGGCGCTAGGCCTGGAGACGTGGACGACCTTGAACAGGCCCTCCCGCATGGGTGAGAGCTTATGCAACCCCTCCCTGGAGAGCACCCGCCTCAAGACGAGGTCACCCACCTCAAGAGTCCCGGAGCGGACGCTGCGACAGTGGTACTGCCGCAGCGCCTGTTGGTATCTTGCTGCCCGTAGTGCAGCTTCGCAGCGACGTTCCTCCCCCAGCACGAGGTCCATCCCCCGCGTGGAGTCCTTCTATGTCTCATCAAATGCCAGGACCCGTGCGGAGCGATGCTTGGCCTCATGAGGGAGGACCGCTTCTGCTTCGTAGGCGAGGAAGAACGGGGTTTCGCCCGTTGGCTTGGTGGCGGTGGTGCGGATCGACCACAGCACGGACTGGAGCTCATCGTGCCAGCCCCTGCCGCAGGCTTCGAGCTTCTTCTTGAAGGTCCTGGTCTTGAGGCCCCTCAGGACCTCTGCGTTGGCACGTTCGGCCTGGCCGTTGCTCCCGGGGCGTGCTATCGAGGCGTAGCAGATTTGCATTCCAAGGTTAGCACAATATGACTTGAAGAGATTACTAGTGAACTGCGAGCCGTTATCAGTGATGATGCGGTTGGGGACCCCAAAATGGCTCATGAGGCCCTTGATGAACTTGACCGCGGAGCCAGCTGGGATGGCGCGGACGGCTTCAACCTCCGGCCACTTAGTGAACTTGTCGATGGCGACTTAGAGGTATCGATAGCCCCTAGGCGCCCGAGGAAATGGGCCTAGAATATCCAGCCCCCAGACTACGAACGACCACGAGAGTGGAATGGTCTGGAGCCCCGAGCTGGCTAATGGATCTGCTTGGCGTGGAATTGGCACGCCTCACAGGACTTCACCAGCTCAGCTGCATTGTTGAGCGTCCTAGGCCAGTAGAATCCACTTCAGAATGCCTTGCCGACGAGGGTTCACGACGACGTGGTGCCCGCAGTCCCCGCCTTGTATGTCAGCCATCAGCTCTTTCCCCTACTCCCTAGAGATACAACGCAGCGACACATCGTTTGGTCGCTTCCTGTATAACTCACTGTCCCGGATGGAGTATGTTGTGGCCTGACGGGCCACGCGCTCGGCGTCCTCCTCCTTCTCCGGCAATGTCCCTTGCATTAGGTATTCCTTGAATTCCTTGGTCCAACATCCCTCCTGGGGCTCGAGCGCCAGGAGTAGGCGCGCTCCCCGAGGTCGGGACACAGGCCGGGGTCCTGTGGCAGGCGCCTGCGAGAGTTCCTCCCGAGGCTGAGCTGTTCTTGAAAGCGGTGGCGTTGCTGATGGCTTGAAGAGCCACTCCTCGAAGACACCAGGCTCCTGGGGCTATCGCTTGGATGCTCTTCTGGCGATGTCGTTAGTTTCCTTGTTGGTGCCACGGGGCACGTGCTGCAACTCCAGGCCCAGAAATTGCTTCTCCATCTTGCGCACCTCCGCGAGGTATGCTTCCATGTGCTCATCCTTCGGCTCGTATTCCTTGTTGGAGAAGTTGACGAGGAGCTGTGAGTCGCCCCTGATAGTGAGCGCTTCACCCCTGCGTCGCCGCAGCCTTCAGGCCGGCTATGAGGCCTTCATATTCTACAATGTTGTTGGAGACCTTCTCGCCCTGCTGGAAGCAGAGCTGCACGGCATAGTAGAGCTTGTCCTGAGTGGGCGAGATGAGCACTGCTCCAGCCCCCATGCCCTGGCGCGCGAAGGCACCATCGAAATACATGACCTAGCCATCGGGCGCCTCGCTTCCCGGTGAGAGGGGCCGGTCTTGGCCTACTTCAAGCGCCGGGGCGTCTGTCCATTCTGCCATGAAATCAGCGAGTGCGGCTCCCTTGATGACCCTGGTAGTACTGAACTCCAATTGGAATGCTTGCAACTCAATGTTCCATTCAGCGACTCTTCCGGCAGAGTTTGGGCTCCTGGGCACTCTCTCCAATGGGTAAGCTGAGACGACCTTGATGGGGTGGCCCTGGAAGTAGTGCCGCAGCTTTCGCGAGGCCACCAGGAGCGCGAGTAGGAGCTTCTGAGGCATAGGGTACCGTGCTCTTGCATCCCGCAACACCATGCTGATGAAGTATACGGGGTGCTCGACGAGGGTAGGCGCGCTGATGAGGCTTGCGCCCTCCTGGAGTTGGGGTGCCTCCTGAGGCGAGGGAACCCCCAATGCTTGATCGCTAGTCAGGGCCTTCGTGAGTTTGGGGGCGTCGTCCTGCTGAGTCTGATCCTCTGTCACTGCTGCTGCGGCCCTTGTGGCGCCCTTCTGGTCTTGCGTCATCTCTGCTGGAGGCGTGCCACGACGCGATGCGCCCTTGGCTTGGTGTTCTTCCCAAACCACCACCAGAGCCGCGCTGGCTGAGTACGGGGTGGCGGCAAGATAGAGCACTAGGGGCTCGCGAGGTCACGACGCCACCATAACTGGAGGGCTGGTCAGGTATCTCTTGAGGTCTTGAAAAGCTTGGTTGGCCTCTGGGGTCCACTCAAATGGGCTCTTCTTTTTCATCAGCTTGAAGAAGGGTAGGGGGCGCTCTCCTAGCTTGGAGATGAAGCGCCCCATTGCAGTCACCCGACCAGCCAACTTCTGCATTTCCTTGAGGGTCTGCGGTGGACTCATGTCTTCAATGGCCTTGACCTTCTCTGGGTTGGCCTCGATCCCCCTGTGGGACACCAGGAAACCCAGCAGATTGCCGGAAGGGATGCCAAACACGCATTTCTTAGGGTTGAGCTGCAAGTCCACTTGGCAGAGGCTTTCAAAGGTCTCCTCAAGGTCTTGGATCAAGGTCCTCGCCTCCCGAGACTTCACCATGATGTCTTCGACATAGGCTTCAGCGTTTCTCCCGAGCTGCCGCCCTAAGGCGATGTGCATGAGCCGCTGGAAGGTTGCGCCCGTGTTGCGCAGCCCGAACGGCATGCAAGTGTAGCAGTACACCCCACACGGGGTCTGGAAGGCCGTCTTCTCCACATCTTCTACCGCAATCTTGATCTGGTGATATCCTGAGAACGCATCTAGGAAGCATAGCAAGTCGCACTCGGTTGTGGAGTCGACAATCTGGTCGATGCATGGAAGCGGTAACAGATCTTGGGGGCAGGCCTTGTTGAGGTTGGTGAAGTCGACGCACACCCGCTCCTTCCCACCTTTCTTGGGGACAACGACGGGGTTGCCAGCCACTTGGGGTACCGAACCTCGCGAATGGCACCCGCAGCCTCCAACTTGCGGGTTTCTTGGACGATGAAAGCTTGCTTCTCTGTGGACCGCCGCCTCGCCTTCTGCTTCATGGGGCGTATGTTGGGGCACACCTTCAGGTGGTGCTCTATTACCTCTCTTGGGACCCCTACCAGCTGATCGGGCTCCCAGGCGAACACTCCCTTGTTTGCACGCAAGAACTTCACTAGCGCCTCCTCCTGACCAGGCTCAAGGTTGGCGCCTATGGTAAAGGTTGCCCCTGAGGACCCGTCCTCCTCGACTGGCACTTTCTTGGTTTCTGCCTTGTCCTGAGTGAAGAACTTCTTCTTCTTGGTTGGCGCGGCTCCCTTGGCCTTGGAGCTATCCGCGTCGGCGGGTCGTGCTGTCGCGGCGGTCTTGAGGGCAAGCTTGAGCGCCGCCAGAGCCTCCTTGGCGTCCCCTTGATGGTGAGGACACCTTCGCTCCCCGGCATCATCATGAGGTTGTAAGCAGGATGGGTTGCTGCCATGAACTGGGCCAGAGCTGGGTACCCGAGGATGGCATTGTATGGGAAGCCAATGCACGCGATGTTGAAGTCGATGAGCTCAGTGCAGTAGTTGTCACGCGTGCTGAAGGTCACGGGGAGGCGGATCTTCCCCAGGGAGCGGGCGGAGCCTCTGCGAACCCCTGAGAAGGGCTTGCTGGGGCGGAGCCGCTCGAACGGTACGTGAAGGAGGCTGAAGGCCTCGGCGGAGAGCACATTGAGGCCGGTGCCGCCGTCGACGAGCATCTTGGTGATGGATATGTGGCAGATGGTGGACGGGCACAACATCGGGAGCGCACCCGAGCCGACGGTGGAGGCGGGATGATCCTCTAAGTCGAAGGTGAGGTCGGCCTCAGGCGCGGCCCAGCCTGGCGGAGCCCTCGGGCGCTTGGAAGCGGCGCCGATCTGGCGAAAGTGCGGCTTGACATGCCGATCTGAGGGTGGTGCTTGCGAACCGCCGAGAAGAGCTGGGACGATGGGGGCCGCCGGTTCCCCGAAGCGAGTGATGAAGTGGTTGCGCAGCTCCTCCCAGGTGGCGACAGAAGACTCCGGCAAATGGAGGAGCCAGGCGCGCGACGTGCCTACAAGGGCCATTGGGAACCAGTTGGCCATGATCTTCTCGTCGCCCCGGCTTCTAGAATGGCCTCCTCGTACGCCAGCAGGAAAGCCGACGGGCCTGCCGCGCCGTCGTAGCGCGGCAGCATATCTGGCTTGAACTTGGGTGGCCACTGCACCTGCCTCAAGGCGGGGGCAAGGGCTCGGAGCCCCCGTGCGCCGCCGTGGGTACCGGTAAATCCAGCTGGAGGGGCGCCCGCCATGGGGAGCGGGCGTGGAGATGGTGGAGCGCGAATCGACAAAAGAAAGACTCTGGCGTGCCCCTACCTGGCGCGCCAAATGTAGGATCACGGGTTCCGGCAAAACCCACAAGGTTCAAACACTGGGGTGCGCGCGAAGATCTCCCCCCTACCGATCCATGTCCTAACTCAGCTAAGATCTTACGGACTAACTCGACGAACTCGCAACACAAAGGACACAAGATTTATACTGGTTCGGGCCACCGTTGTGGTGTAATACCTTACTCTAGTGTGGTGTGGTGGATTGCCACTTGCGCTGAGGATGATTAGTACAAGGGGAAGAACAGCCTCCTCAGGAGAGGTGCTCTTATGCTTGGTGAACTTGTGGTTGTCATGGCCTCTCTTGGCCAGACTGGTCTATCTATCCTCCCTCCCTCAAGCTACGGTGGTGGCTAGTCCTATTTATAGAGGACCTAGTCCTATCCCCAAATATTGAGCGGGAAGGGATCCAACAACGCCCAATTTGAAGGGGGGCAGCTAGTACAAGCTATCCTGAGAAAAGCAGTCTTCGCCTGCCAAAGGCTCTGGTGGTGACACCGTCTTGGGCTCCACGGTGACCTCCGTCCCGCCGTCCTGCTGGTCTTGGTCTCGTTGCACCAATATGGAAACCTTTGCTTGACGCCTCGGTACTTTGCGCCTTCGCTTGCTCCCTTAGAACCAAAGGGGAAACAAGGACACTGCGCGTGCTGGCGCCCGCCTGGCCTTGGTCGTCATGGCTCACGTCATTGGAGCCTCGCGAGGTCTACCTCGCCTCGAACTCTCTACCCCTCGCGAGCCAGCTTGGTGAGGCCGCTCTTGAGGAGGTCTTGTGTCGTCCGCCTCGCGAGGCTTGGCCCCTCGCGAGGGTCTTGGGTGCTTGCTGGTGAAGATGGGCCGTACGGGCCCGCTCGCAGAGCCATGTTGTGGGCTGCAGGTAGGCAAGTCTGGGGACCCCCGTTCCCAGAACGCCGACAGTTTCAGCACGAGCGCATAAGGATCGAAGATGATCCAAGTAGAACACTTTAAGTGGATCCATATCAATAGATTTTTAGCAAGAAAAGATGCAAGCAAATAGAAGGCACATGGAAACACAAAGATAGATACATACGGGAAGAAGGCGAACGGAAAAAGGGCGAATAAAACGGCAACGGTGAAGCGGGGGAGAGGAAAACGAGAGGCAAATGGCAAATAATGTAATGCGAGGGATAAGGGTTTCTGATGGTACTTGGTATGTCTTGACTTGTGCGTAGACTCCCCGGCAACGGCGCCAGAAATCCTTCTTGCTACCTCTTGAGTACTGGGTTGGTTTTCCCTTGAAGAGGAAAGGGTGATGCAGCAAAGTAGCATAAGTATTTCCCTATGTTTTTGAGAACCAAGGTATCAATCCAGTAGGAGGCCACACACAAGTCCCTCATACCTACACAAACAAATAAGAACCTCGCAACCGACGCGATAAAGGGGTTGTCAATCCCTTCACGGTCACTTACGAGAGTGAGATCTGATAGAGATAATAATGATAAGGTAAATATTTTTGGTATATTTATGATATAGATTGAAAGTAAAGATTGCAAAATAAAATAGATTGGAAACTTATATGATGGGAAATAGACCCGGGGGCCATAGGTTTCACTAGTGGCTTCTCTTAAGATAGCATAAGTATTACGGTGGGTGAACAAATTACTGTCGAGCAATCGATAGAAAAGCGAATAATTATGAGAATATCTAGGCATGATCATGTATATAGGCATCACGTCCGTGACAAGTAGGCCAACTCCTGCCTGCATCTACTACTATTACTCCACACATCGACCGCTATCCAGCATGCATCTAGAGTGTTAAGTTCATAAGAACAAAGTAACGCCTTAGGTAAGATGACATGATGTAGAGGGACAAACTCAAGCAATATGAAATAAACCCCATCTTTTTATCCTCGATGGTAACAATACAATACGTGTCGTTTCCCTTTCTGTCACTGGGATCGAGCAGCGCAAGATTGAACCCAAAGCTAAGCACTTCTCCCTTTGCAAGAAAGATCAATCTAGTAGGCCGAACCAAACTGATAATTCGAAGAGACTTGCAAAGATAACCAATCATGCATAAAAGATTTCATAGAAGAATCAAATATTGTTCATAGATAGACTTGATCATAAACCCACAATTCATCAGATCTCGACAAACACTCCCCAAGAAGAGTTACATCGAATAGATCTCCAAGAAGATCGAGGAGAACTTTGTATTGAGATTCAAGGAGAGATAAGAAGCCATCTAGCTAATAACAATGGACCCGAAGGTCTGAAGTAAACTACTCACACATCATCGGAGGGGCCATGGAGTTGATGTAGAGGCCCTCCATGATCAATGCCCCCTCCGGCGGAGCTCCGAAAAACGCCCCAAGATGGGATCTCTTGGGTACAGAAGGTTGCAGCGGTGGAAATAGGGTTTCGTGGTGCTCCTGGATGTTTTCGGGGTATGTGAACATATATAGGAGGAAGAAGTAGGTCGGTTGAGCCACAAGGGGCCCAAGAGGGGGAGGGCACTCCCCCTGCCTTGTGGCCACCTCGTTGGTTGCTTGACGTCCACTCCAAGTCCTCTGGATCACGTTTGTTCCAAAAATCACGCTCCCGAAGGTTTCATTCCGTTTGGACTCCATTTGATATTCCTTTTTTGCGAACACAACAATTCGCACTGGGCCTTGGGTTAATAGGTTAGTCCCAAAAATAATATAAAAGTGTAAAATAAAGCCCATCAACATCCAAAACAGATAATATAATAGCATGGAACAATAAAAAAATATAGATACTTTGGAGACGTATCAGCTACTTTGCTGCATCACCCTTTCCTCTTCAAGGGGAAACCAACGCATGCTCAAGAGGTAGCAATATGCTCCAAAGCCCCCAACCACTTTCCCATATCCACATATGTCCCAAACCAAAAGTCAAACTCGGCCCCACCGATTTGTTCTATCCGGCGCCACCGAGTTCACTTGACATAGCCACTGCCAGAAACCCTAGTCAATTTGGTCTCCCCAATAGGGATCTCGGTCTCACCGAGATGGGATTGCAAACTCTCTGTTTCCCTTCGTAATGTTTTGGTTCAACCGAAATGAGCGATTTGGTCCCACCGAGTTTGCCTGACCAACTCTCTGGTTAGCCTATTACCAAAATCGGTCCCACCGAGTTTGTGTAATCGGTCAAACCGAGATGAGGTTTTACCCTAACCCTAGCACATCGGTCCCACCGAGTTGATCATATCGGTCCTGCCGAAATGCCTAACGGTCACATTATGAACTGAATCGGTCCGACCGAGTTTTCTGATTCGGTCCCACCGAGTTTGGTAAATTGTGTGTAACTGTTAGATTTGTGTGGAGGCTATATATACCCCTGCACCCTTCCTTCATTAGTAAGGAGAGCCATCAGAACGTGCCTACACTTCAGCATTCATTTTTTGAGAGAGAATCACCTACTCATGTGTTGAGACCAAGATACTCCATTCCAACCATATGAATCTTGATCTCTAGCCTTCCCCAAGTTGGTTTCCACTCAAATCATCTTTCCACCAAATGCAAATCAGTGAGAGAGAGTTGAGTGTTGGGGAGACTATCATTTGAAGCACAAGAGCAAGGAGTTCATCATCAACACACCATCTATTACGTGTCTCCTAGATTGGTTAGGTGTCACTTGGGAGCCTCCGTCAAGATTGTGGAGTTGAATCAAGGAGTTTGTACGGGCAAGGAGATCGCCTACTTCGTGAAGATCTACCCTAGTGAGGCAAGTCCTTCGTGGGCGATGGCCATGGTGGGATAGACAAGGTTGCTTCTTCGTGGACCCTTCGTGGGTGGAGCCCTCCGTGGACTCGCGCAAGCGTTACCCTTTGTGGGTTGAAGTCTCCATCAACGTGGATGTACAATAGCACCACCTATCGGAACCACGCCAAAAATCTCGGTGTCTCCAATTGCATTTGCACACTCCAATCCCATCCCTTTACTTTCTTGCAAATTGCATGCTTTACTTTCCGCTGCTTATATACTCTTGCCATGCTTGCTTGAATGTATTGTGAATGTTTAAACTTGTGCTCAAACTCCACCTTAATTTGAAGAAATAAAAAACTGCTACTTTTCTTTGTTAAGAGTCTATTCACCCCCTCTAGACACCTCTTCTCGATTCTTTCATGTGTGCCCGCTTGGCAATCCAAATTGGACAAGGGAAGGGGGGCGGCGCCCCCCTTTCCTACTCCATGTCCCTCTTCTTCCTTCCCCCTCTCTTCCTGGTGGAGGAATCCTACCAGGATTGGTAATCCTAGTAGGACTCCCTCTCCTTGGGCGTGCCCCTAGGGCCGGCCAGCCTCCCCCTCCCTCCTTTATACGGGGGCAGGGGCACCCTAGAACACACAAGTTGATCCTTTAGCCGTGTGTGGTGTCCCCCTCCACAGTTACGCACCTTGGTCATATGGTCGTAGTGCTTAGGAAAAGCCCTACGCCGGTAAATTCATCATCCCCGTCGTACCAACAAAACTCTCTCTCGGCCTCAGCTGGATCAAGAGTATGAGGGACGTCACCGAGCTGAATGTGTGCTGATCGCAGAGGTGTCGTACGTTCGGTACTTGGATCAGTTGGATCGCGAAGACGTTCGACTACATCGACCGCGTTACTAAACGCTTCTGCTTTCGGTCTACGAGGGTACGTGGACACACTCTCCCTGCTCATTGCTATGCTTCTCCTAGATAGATCTTGTAGGATCGTATGCATTTTTTGAAATACTACGTTCCCCAACAAGAGCACTGCCTGCACCACTTCCCGGTGCACACGATTGCTCCGTGTTCAAACGACACCGCGACTGTGTGTCCATCTGTCTGCCACCCACATTAATGACATGCGGTTTCCGAGGAACCTACTCTGGCACCACCCGCTGGTCCGTCTGCCGCCCACCATTGCCATTCGCCCGCTATATAAACTGCAGCCCCGGCCATAGTCGCAGTCATCCTCCTCCGGCCCCTTTCTCCTCTCTGTACCACTCCCACCATGGACTCCTCGCACTCCAAAGCTCTTTGGGATGGGTTGTCGCTGAAGTAGAAGAAGGAGGTCGATGCCATTGCTGCCGATTGGCAGGCCGACAGGCATCTAGAGCCTGATGATGTCCCAATGGAGGACGCAAGCAAGGATGAGCCGGCGCCACCCTCCTCACGGGCGCCACCCTCGCTGGTGCATTGCACCATGACCATCAACAAGGCCCGTGCCTAGTACATGGACATGATTATACCTGGCCATACCTCGGGCCGGGCCTAGCCAAGCCCGACACAAAAAACCCAGGCCCGGCCCGGCCCGGTCATCGGGCCTATTTTCTAGGCCCGAGCCCGGCCCGAACACGTAAAAGCCCGTCGGGCTCCAGGCCAGCACGACCCGACCTTTAGGAAAGTGCAAAAATGACGGGCCCGGGCACGGCCCGGCCCGGCCATCGAGCTCAAATTCTAGGCCCGAGCCCAGCCCGGGAGCAGCGTCGGGCCGGGCCGGGCTTCCCATGGCCAGGTATAGACATGATGCAGGAGGAGCAGTTACGGGAGGCGCAGGCCGACGAGGCCTACAACCTCTAGCTCCTCCAGGAACACCAGCAGGAGGAGGAGCAGCTCACCGCCCGCAAGGCAATAGCACCGAACACGGATGTGGCAGAGCAGGTGCTGCTGCTTGAGTCCTACCGCTCCGTCCATGAGATCCACCTCGCCCATAGTGTTACCTCCAGCATCAGGCGGAACTTGAGGCTGACTACAAGGAGTTTGATGAGGCAGCGAACAAGGTGTGGGGCAAGAGCAATGATGAGGAAGGCATCGGCGGCTCCGCCAAGGCCGCGCCCCACCACCACGACCACGAAGTTGACACATATGCGGGTGCCGCGGGCAGCGAGGAAGACTAGTGCATTGTAGGTCGCCACCGCTCGGGTCCTAGGAAGGCAACCACACTTCCCTTTTGCGTGAAGCCAGGTGCTACCTCTTGAGCTTGCGTTGATTTTTCCCTTGAAGAGGAAAGGGTGATGCAGCAAAGTAGACTACGTAATGGAATGAAACAACTATACTATATGCATATTTGGCTGGTGGAAAGCTCTATGGTTACAGTTTTTGCGTAAAGCCAAATTTCCCTACTTCAAAGGAATAAAATTTTATTACTATCATGGTGGTTGTTAAACATTGAGAATGGTTGACAGCATTCTCAATCCCAATTAAGCATCAACATTAAACATAACCCAACAAAATTAATTTAGGGTAACATGTTGAGATTCACATGAAAATCCAAGTACTAGATACTCAAGATGTCCATAACCGGGGACACGGCTGACCATGATTAGTTTATTACACTTTGCAGAGGTTTGCGCACTTTTCCCCACAAGACTCGATCGCCTCCGTTTGTTTTCTCGCACTACATGGTGTTTGAGAAGACGGATGACCGAGACATAGTCTTTCAGAAGCGCTAGCACCTTACGATCGGGTAGACCATACCACCTACATCCCCTACATCTGCTAGTCTACCACTATAAGAGTTCGCACAACTTAGTCAACTATGCTAGAGCCCATAATAGCTTGTGGCTGCACACAGAAGTTTCTAGTATGAATAGTCTCATGATCCCTTTGAGCCTGGGTGGCGGTCCAAAAGAAAACAGGCAAGTCCTGGAATACCCAGGTGCCTCAATCCACCCAGATGTGTGTTTAAGTTGCCACCTTAGATAAACCATTAATTAACAATCTCACATCTGTCATGGATTTCACTCACCCAATCCATGTCTACTAGCATAGCATGGCATAAAAAGCAAACGTAGAAGTAACTCCCAAAGGTTTGAAAATAAACAGGTAATAGGTACTACCTCATCTACTTCCCATCCCACAATTTAATTAGATCCTAATCATGCAATGTGTGAGGATTTATCTAATGCAATAAAATTGGGTAGTAGAAAAGGTATGATCAAAGTGTTACTTGCGTTGCTGATGATCCGGGAAACCTAACGATTCGAAGTAACAGGCGGCGCACTCCGGGTATTCTATTGCAGACAAACAAACAAGCATACAATAAGTACTCATCTAATGCACAGGTAAAACTAAAATAAGAGATCTAACCAGAAGGTTCAACTTAAGAACTCCGGTTGGCAAAAAGAATCAAATCGAACGAAGCAACGAAAGACAACGGCGAAAAAAAACAACTTCGTTCTAGCAATATGGATCTAGGGCAAATTTTACAGTAGCAAAATCTTGTTTAAGTTGGTTAAACGGATAGAGGGTTTCGAGACGAAACTCTAGGCGCTTGAATCGCCTGATTCCGATAAACGAGCGAAAAGTTATACTAAAACAAAAATCGGATCAGGAATCGCGATCAGAAAAATCGCGGATTTAATCCGAGAAAAAGAAAAACGACGAACGCTTGCTAAAATAAATAAATGGTAAAACTGATCTATTTAAAAAAACAAATCTATTAAACCGACGAAAACCGATCGGTTTTCTAAAAAAACGGGCAGCACGGATTACGAGGCGGCGGCGAACCTCGGCGGGGCGGCCGCTCCGGCGGGCGGCGGCGCTTGCGGCGGCGGGCGCGGGCGGCTGGGGCGGCTCGGGGCTGGGGCTAGGGTTCCTTCCCGGGGCTGGGCCGGCTTTTAAAGCCTGCCGGGCCAGAGTCCTATCCGGACACGACCCGGTTAGGTCGGTTCCCCTTTTTTTTTAAATATTTCGCTCGGAAGAAAAATAAAAAGAAATACTAAACGGACTCCAAAAATCCCGAAATAAATTTTCCCGGGCTTCTAAAATCAAGCTCGACAAAGTGAACATTTATTTGGGCCCTAAATGCAATTTTGAAAAATGGATATTTTTCCTAAATTCAAATAAAACACCGAAAAACTCCGAAATAAAATCTTATTTGATTTTATTATTAAATCCTCAATATTTCTTTATTTTGGGAAAGTCATTTTATTCCCTCTTTCATATTTCTATATTAGAAATAATTGATGATAAAATAAATAAAATCAAATGATCCTATTCTCAAAATTTGAGAGAACTCAAATATGAAAATAACGAAATCCCCAACTCTCTCGGTGGGTCCTTGAGTTGCGTAGAATTTCTAGGATCAACCAAAATGCAAAAGAAATATGATATGCATTGATGATCTAATATATAACATTCCAAATTGAAAATTTGGGATGTTACAAGTGTCAGGATGGGTGACCGACCGGGAAGTTGCTCCCGGGTGCGCATGAGTGAGGACAAAGTGCGCAGAAAAGACTAGTATTGATCTGTGGGGCCAGTCTAGATCCCGCAAGGAGTAACGACCACCGGTGGGTGTGTCCGGGGCGTTACAAGTTGGTATCAGAGCCGACCCTCGCGGTTACACGGATGGTTGCGGACAGGTGTGTGGTCATGTTGTTCATGACGTTTGTGACCTGTCGCGGCACACAACATGGCACATGTACAGGACTGGAAGCACAGACGTATGTGCCAAGAGGGAACGTTCCTGTGGCCCGACGAGGATGTCGGTTCCTCTGAGTGGGGGTGTATGTGATGGCCTGACTTATTAGGGATGATAGACTACTCATATCAATAAGGAATTCCTTCTTTTCCGGGAGCCCATTCGGACAGAACTCCAAAGTTAAGCGTGCTCAGCTTGGAGTAGTGTCAAGATGGGTGACCAACCAGGAAGTTGCTCCCGGGTGTGCATGAGTGAGGACAAAGTGCACAGAAAAGACTAGTATTGATCTGTGGGGCCAGTCTAGATCCCGCCAGGAGTAATGACCACCGGCGGGTGTGTATGGGGCGTTTCAAGGATGGAAGATAGTATGAAGCCAATCAGAACAAGCAGTCGCTCAGTGAAGACAGAAGATAATGCAGACAAGCAATTAATTCACAAGGACCAACTACTAATAAAGAGATGGGAAGGATAGAACCAGTAGCTCGTTGAAGACAATGATTTGTTGGACCAGTTCCAGTTGTTGTGACAACTGTACGTCTGGTTAGGGAGGCTGAGATTTAACTCTGAAGACCATGTCTTCACCTCATCCCCCTTGAGCTAAGGACACCCAATCCTCGCCCAATCACTCTGGTAAGTCTTCAAGGTAGACTTCCAAACCTTCACAGACTTCGTTCACCAGCGATCCACAATGACTCTTGGATGCTCAGAACGAGACGCCTAACCGGCTGGAGGATTCACAATCCTCAAGTGTAATAAGTCTTCAGATCACACAGACAAGAAGAGTTAAGTGATGCCTAACACTCTTTGGCTCTGGGTGTTTAGGGCTTTGTCCTCGCAAGGATTTCTCTCTCAAAGGCTTCGAGGTGGGTTGCTCTCAAACGACAAAAGCCGTGCACTAACTCTGAGCAGCCAACCAATTTATGGTGTAAGGGGTGGGCTATTTATAGCCACTAGGCAACCCGACCTGATTTGTCCGAAATGACCCTAGGTCACTAAGGAACTGACACATGTTCCAACGGTCAGATTTCAAACACACATGGCAACTTTACTTGAGCTACAAGCGAAGCTGACTTATCCAGCTCTGGATAAGATTTGCTCTCATAGTCTTCGCTCGAAGACATAGGATTTTGGTTAAGCATCACTTCAGTCATTCTGTCTGGTTCACTTGGACCCCACTTAACAGTACAGTGGTTCCTGATAACCCACAAGTATAGGGGATCGCAACAGCTTTCGAGGGTAGAGTATTCAACCCAAATTTATTGATTCGACACAAGGGGAGCCAACGAATATTCTCAAGTATTAGCAGCTGAGTTGTCAATTCAACCACACCTGGAAACTTAGTATCTGCAGCAAAGTGTTTAGTAGCAAAGTAATATGACAGTGATGGTAACGGTAACGAAAGCAAAGTAATGTTTTTGGTATTTTGTAGTGATTGTAACAATAGCAACGAGAAAGTAAATAAGCGTAAACCAGTATATGGAAAGCTCGTAGGCATCGGATCAATGATGGATAATTATGCCGGATGTGGTTCATCATGTAACAGTCATAACATAGGGTGACACAGAACTAGCTCCAATTCGTCAAAGTAATGTAGGCATGTATTCCGAATATAGTCATACATGCTTATGGAAAAGAACTTGCATGACATCTTTTGTCCTACCCTCCTGTGGCAGCAGGGTCCTAATGGAAACTAAGGGATATTAAGGCCTCCTTTTAATAGAGAACCGGAACAAAGCATTAGCACATAGTGAATACATGAACTCCTCAAACTACGGTCATCACCGGTAAGTATCCCGATTATTGTCACTTCGGGGTTAACAGATCATAACACATAATAGGTGACTATAGACTTGCAAGATAGGATCAAGAACACTCATATATTGATGAAAACATAATAGGTTCAGATCTGAAATCATGGCACTCGGGCCCTAGTGACAAGCATTAAGCATAGCAAAGTCATAGCAACATCAATCTCAGAACATAGTGGATACTAGGGATCAAACCCTAACAAAACTAACTCGATTACATGGTAAATCTCATCCAACCCATCACCGTCCAGCAAGCCTACGATGGAATTACTCACGCACGGCGGTGAGCATCATGAAATTGGTGATGGAGGATGGTTGATGATGACGACGGCGACGAACCCCCCCTCTCTGGAGCCCCGAACGGACTCCAGATCAGCCCTCCTAAGAGGTTTTAGGGCTTGGCGGCGGCTCCATATTGTAAAACGCGATGATTTCTTCTCTCCCATTTTTTTCTCCCCGAAAGCAGTTATATAGTGTTGGAGTTGGAGTCGGGAGGTCTCCAGGGGGCCCACGAGGTAGGGGGCGCGCCCCCCACCCTCGTGGCAAGGGTGTGGGCCCCCTGGTCTTCATCTTTGGCGAGGATTTTTTATTATTTATTGTAAGATATTCCGTGGAGTTTCAGGTCATTCCGAGAACTTTTGTTTGCTGCACATAAAACAACATCATGGCAATTCTGCAAAAAACAACGTCAGTTCGGGTTAGTTCCATTCAAATCATACAAGTTAGAGTCCAAAACAAGGGCAAAAGTGTTTGGAAAAGTAGATACGACGGAGACGTATCAACTCCCCCAAGCTTAAACCCTTGCTTGTCCTCAAGCAATTCAGTTGACAAACTGAAAGAAATAAAGAAAAACTTTTACAAACTCTGATTTCTCTTGTTGTTGTAAATATGTAAAGCCAGCATTCAAGTTTTCAGCAAAGATTATAACTAACCACATTTGCAATAATTCTCAGGTCTCATGATTACCCATATCAATAGCATAATCAACTAGCAAGCCATAATAATAAATCTCGGATGACAACACTTTCTCAAAACAATCATAATATGGTATAACAAGATGGTATCTCGCTAGCCCTTTCTGAGACCGCAAAATATAAATGCAGAGCACCTTTAAAGATCAAGGACTGACTGGACATTGTAATTCATGGTAAAAGAGATCCAATCATAGTTACACCCAATATAAATTAACAGTGATGAATGCAAATGACAGCTGCGCTCTCCAGCTAGTGCTTTTAAATAAGAGGGTGATGACTCGACGTAAAAGTAAATAGGTAGGCCCTTCGCAGAGGGAAGCCGGGATTTGTAGAGGTGCCAGAGCTCGGTTTTGAAATAGAGGTAATTAATTTTGAGCGGTATAATTTCATTGTCAACATAACAACCAAGAGATGGCGATATCTTCCATGCTACACACATTATAGGCGGTTCCCAAACAGAATGGTAAAGTTTATACTCCCCCTCCACCAACAAACATCAATCCATGGCTTGCTCGAAACAACGAGTGCCTCCAACATACATCAGGACCCAGGGGGAGTTTTGTTTGCAATTATTTTTGATTTAGTTTGCATAAAGCATGGGACTGGGCATCCCGGTGACCAGCCATTTATCTCGTGAGTGAGGAGCGGAGTCCACTCCCCTTGAGAATAACCCGCCTAACATGGAAGATACAGACATCCCTAGTTGATACATGAGCTATTCGAGCATACAAAACAGGATGATTATTTGAAGGTTTAGAGTTTGGCACATACAAATTTACTTGGAACGGCAGGTAGATACCGCATATAGGAAGGTATAGTGGACTCATGTGGAATAACTTTGGGGTTTAAGGAGTTTGGATGCACAAGCAGTATCCCCGCTTAGTACAGGTGAAGGCTAGCAAAAGACTGGGAAGCGACCAACTAGAGAGCGAGAACAGCCATGTACATGCATTAAAATTAATAAACATTGGACGCAAGCATGAGTAGGATATAATCCACCATGAACATAAATATCGTGAAGGCTATGTTGATTTGTTTCAACTACATGCGTGAACATGTGCCAAGTCAAGTCACTTAAATCATTCAGAGGAGGATACAACCCTATCATACCACATCATAATCATTTTAATAACATGTTGCCACGCAAGGTAAATCATTATAACTCATAGCTAATCAAGCATGGCACAAGCAACTATGATCTCTAATTGTCATTGCAAACATGTTTATTCATAACAAGCTGAATCAAGAACGATGAACTCATCATATTTACAAAAACAAAAGAGGTCGAGTTCGTACTAGCTTTTCTCATCTCAGTCAGTCCATCATATATCATCATAATTGCCTTTCACTTGCACGACCGAACGATGTGAATAATAATAAGAGTGCACATGCATTGGACTAAGCTGGAATCTCCGAGCATTCAATAAAAAGGAGAAGACAAAGCAATATGGGCTCTTGGTTAAATCAACAATGAAGCATATAAGAGCCACTTCAACAATTTAATCATGGTCTTCTCCTACTGAACCCCAAAGAAAAGAAAAGAAATAAAACTATTTACATGGGAAAGCTCCCAACAAGCAAAAGAAGAACTGGAAATCTTTTTGGGTTTTCTTTTTAATTACTAATACAAGCATGGAAAGTAAATTAATTAAAAGCTACAACTATTTTTTTTGGTTTTTTAAGGTTTATTAAACACACAAGAAGAAAGCATAAAAGAAAATAAACTAGCATGGATGATACAATGAAAAAGTATGAACACCGACATATAGCAATGAGTGTGTGTGAACATAAATGTAATGTCGGTGGGAAATACGTACTCCCCCAAGCTTAGGCTTTTGGCCTAAGTTGGTCTATGGCCACGGCTGGCCTGGCTGATATACATAATAATAGTTGGGGTCGTACTGCGATGAGGAAGAAGAAGGCTCCGATTGCCACTGGCTGGCAATTATTTCCGGATCCCACTGATAGTTAGACTGTCATGAAGGATCAAATTGTGGTTCCGGTTCTGGCTCCTCGGCTGGTGTAGGGTTCCGGTAGGCGTGGATAGCCGTCAATGGAACAAGGTACGTGCCTACAGTCAAATCAAACAAAGAAGGAGCAGGCAAGGTAATAGTCTCAGGATGATGTTTATTAAAGAACAATTGATATTTAAGCTCTCATGCCCTATTCTTAACAATAAAATCTTGTGCCACCATACTTTTATAATCTAGATAAACACAAGGCAACACTTTTTCTTCCTTCTTAGCATGCCTAATAGGTATGTTAAAATGTGCAGCTAGGCGTGTAGCATAGATGCCTCCAAAGATGGGACCCTTAGTACGGTTCATACTTAACCGTCTAGCAATAATACCGCCCATACTAAAAGTGTTATCACTGTATAAACCTTGGAGCAAAATAATTATATCAGGGATACTAAGGTTTCCACAGTTTCCGCGGCCAATTAAGCAACGACTAGCAAATAATGCAAAGTAATGTAAGACAGGAAAATGTATGCTAGTGATTCGTGCATCGGAAACGTTCCTAGTTTCCCCTGTAGTGATAGTATTAATAAATCCCTCCACATCATCATGATGTGGTTCTTCTGTCTTGCCCCCAAAAGGGACTAAACAAATCCGACAGAAATCATAAAGTGACATCTCCTTATCCTCATCATATAAATGAAACTCCACCGTAGGTGGTGAGTTCCTAGAATGAAAATGAAAGTTTTGCACAAAGGTATTTGTGAGTAAGAGATACTGATCGCATTGGTCGTGGAGGAAAGCGGTGAGGCCTGCATTATGAGCCAATTCATGAAAATCTTCATAAATCCCGGCTGCTCTTAAGAAATCCTTGGAAGGCCATTCACACGCCCGAACCTCCGTGGTGCGCGGCAAATTATACTTAGGCTTCAGTGCCTTTTCCTTCGAGCTTTGGTTCGATGAGCCCCTCAATAATCTCCTCATCATTTTCTGAAAAATTCTGAAATTTTTAGTAACTTCAAAATAAAAGTAAACCAAACTCAATAATATTGATAGCAACTACTCCTACAAGTGCCTAGGGCCTATATCATGCATCAAAACTACTTTTGACCATATAAATTTGACATGCAAGCTCAAGAACAGGGTCACCTAAGAAGCAAAAATTTGCAATGAATAAAGCACTAGAACAAAAACTAATTGGACCAATGGAGGAGTCACATACCAAGGAACAATCTCCCCAAGCAGTTTTGTGAGAGGTGCTTTGAGCAAGGAGATCGAAAATGGCAACAAAGAGGGCTGGAACTCATGCTTGAGTTGATTTTTCGTGTTTTTGGGAGGAAGAAGAAGAGGATGGGTGCAGGAATAAGTGGAGGAGGGCCACCATGGGCCCACGAGGCAGGGGGCGCGCCCTCCACCCTCGTGGCTAGGTGGTTGGCCCCCCTGGTGTGTTCTTTGTTCCATAAATCCTCAAATATTCTATAAAAATCATATTTAATTTTTAGGGCATTTAGAGAACTTTTATTTTTGAGGTATTTTTATATTGCACGGATAATCAGATAACAGACAGAAAATTATTTATTTTTACTTTATTTCAACTAAATAACAGAAAGTATAGAGAGGGTACATAAGGTTGTGCTTCTAGTTTCATCCATCTCATGCTCATCAAAAGGAATCCACTAACAAGGTTGATCAAGTCTTGTTAACAAACTCATTCCGATTAACATGAAACCAGAGAAATTTCGAATAACACTAGGTTACCTCAACGGGGATATGCACATCCCCAATAATAAGTATATCATATTTCTTCTTGACAGTAGGAAGAGGAAATTCAAAACCTCCAAATATAATCGATGGAATTTTTCTGATAGAATTGATACTATGAACTTGAGGTTTTTCCTCAGAAAGTGTACTGTATGCTCATTACCATTAACATGAAAAGTGACATTGCCTTTGTTGCAATCAATAACAGCCCATGCAGTATTAAGAAAAGGTCTTTCAAGAATAATAGACATACTATCGTCCTCGGGAATATCAAGAATAACAAAGTCCGTTAAAATAGTAACGTTTGCAACCACAACAGGCACATCCTCACAAATGCCGACAGGTATAGCAGTTGATTTATCAGCCATTTGCAAAGATATTTCAGTAGGTGTCAACTTATTCAAGTCAAGTCTACGATATAAAGAGAGAGGCATAACACTAACACCGGCTCCAAGATCACATAAAGCAGTATTAACATAGTTTCTTTTAATGGAGCATGGTATAGTAGGTACTCCTGGATCTCCAAGTTTCTTCGGTATTCCACCCTTAAAAGTGTAATTAGCAAGCATGGTGGAAATTTCAGCTTTTGGTGTCTTTCTTTTATTTGTAACAATATCTTTCATGTACTTAGCATAAGGATTCATTTTGAGCATATCAGTCAAACGCATACGCAAAAAGATAGGTCTAATCATTTCAGCAAAGCGCTCAAAATCCTCATCATCCTTTTTCTTGGATGGTTTGGGAGGAAAAGGCATGGGTTTCTGAACCCAAGGTTCTCTTTCTTTATCATGTTTCCTAGCAACAAAGTCTTTCTTATCATAACGTTGATTCCTTGATTGTGGGTTATCAAGATCAACAGCAGGTTCAATTTCTACATCATTATCATTACTAGGTTGAGCATTATTGTGAACATCATCATTAACATTTTCATTAGGTTCATGTTCATTGCCAGATTGTGTTTCAGCATTAGACATAGATATACCATTTGGTTATCAGGTGGTTCAGCAATAGGTTCACTAGAAGTTTGCACAGTTCTATCATTTTCCTTTTTCTTCCTTTTAGAAGAACTAGGTGCATCAATATTATTTCTCTGAGAATCTTGCTCAATTCTCTTAGGGTGGCCTTCAGGATACAAAGGTTCCCGAGTCATTCTACCAGTTCTAGTTGCCACTTTAACAGCACAATCATTTTTCTTATTATTCATCTCATTGAGCAATTCTTTTTGAGCTTTAAGTACTTGTTCTACTTGAGTGGAACCATAGAAGCATGTTTGCTAACAAGTTTAAGTTCACCTCAAATATTAGCCATATAATCACCCAAGTATTTAATCATATCAGCATCTTGTTTTAATTGTCTACCAAAATAAGCATTGAAGTCTTCTTGCTTAAACATAAAATTATCAAACTCATCCAAGCATTGACTAGCAATTTTAGCAGGAGGGATTTCAGCTTTATCATATCTATAGAGAGAATTTACCTTTACTACATGTGTCGGGTTATCGAGGTCTGGAGGTTCTTCAATAAGTAAAGGATCAAGATCATATGTTTCTTCGGCAAGCGGTAAATTAATACCATGTATTTCTTCAATAGGAGGTAAATTCTTAACATCTTCAGCTTTAATACCTTTTTCTTTCATAGATTTCTTTGCCTCTTGCATATCCTCGGAACTGAAAAATAGAACACCTCTCTTCTTCGGAGTTGGTTTAGGAATAGGATCATTAATTGGAGCAGGGGCTGGCTCAGGAGGTGCCCAATTATTTTCATTTCTCAACATATTATTCAATAAGGTTTCAGCTTCATCCGGTGTTCTTTCCCTGAAAAGAGAACCAACACAACTATCCAGGTAATCTCTGGAAGCATCGGTTAGTCCATTATAAAAGATATCAAGTATTTCATTTTTCTTAAGAGGATGATCAGGCAAAGCATTAAGTTACTTGAGAAGCCTCCCCCAAGCTTGTGGGAGACTCTCTTCTTTAATTTGCACAGAGTTGTATATTTCCTTTAAAGCAGCTTGTTTCTTATGAGCAGGGAAATATTTAGCAGAGAAGTAATAGATCATATCCTGGGGACTACGCACACAACCAGGATCAAGAGAATTAAACCATATGTTAGCATCACCCTTTAATAAGAACGGAAATATTTTAAGGATATAAAAGTAGCGAGATCTCTCATCATTGGTGAACAGGGTGGCTATATCATTTAATTTAGTAAGATGTGCCACAACAGTTTCAGATTCATAGCAATGAAAAGGATCAGATTCAACCAATGTAATTTTATTAGGATCAACAGAGAATTCATAATCCTTATCAGTAACACATATATGTGAAGTAGCAAAAGAAGGGTCAGGTCTCATCCTAGCATTTAGAGATTGCTTGTTCCATTTAGCTAATAACCTTTTGAGTTCATATCTATCTTTGCAAGCTAAAATAGCTAAAGAAGCTTCTTGATCAAATAAATAACCCTCAGGAATAACAAGTGATTTTTCATCATCACTTTCATCTTCATAATCAGATTCAATATTTTCAATCTCTCTAGCCCTAGCAAGTCGTTCCTCGAGAAAATCACCAAGTGGCACAGTAGTATCAAGCATAGAAGTAGTTTCATCATAGGTATCATGTATAGCAGAAGCAGCATCATCAATAACATGTGACATATCAAAGCGAATAGCATAAGCAGGTTTAGGTGTCGCAAGCTTACACATAACTGAAGGTGAATCAAGTGCAGAGCTAGATGGCAGTTCCTTACCTCCCCTCGTAGTTGAGGGATAAATTGTTGTCTTAGCATCTTTCAAATTCTACATAGTGTCTAGCAGATATAAATCCCAAGTGACTCAAAGAATAGAGCTATGCTCCCCGGCAACGGCGCCAGAAATTAGTCTTGATAACCCACAAGTATAGGGGATCGCAACAGCTTTCAAGGGTAGAGTATTCAACCCAAATTTATTGATTCGACACAAGGGGAGCCAAAGAATATTCTCATGTATTAGCAGCTGAGTTGTCAATTCAACCACACCTGGAAACTTAGTATCTGCAGCGAAGTGTTTAGTAGCAAAGTGTAACGAAAGCAAAGTAATGTTTTTGGTTTTTTGTAGTGATTGTAACAATAGCAATGGGAAAGTAAATAAGCGTAAACCAGTATATGGAAAGCTCGTAGGCATCGAATCAATGATGGATAATTATGCCAGATGTGGTTCATCATGTAACAGTCATAACATAGGGTGACACATAACTAGCTCCAATTCGCCAATGTAATGTAGGCATGTATTCCGAATATAGTCATACATGCTTATGGAAAAGAAATTGCATGACATCTTTTGTCCTACCCTCCCGTGGCAGTGAGGTCCTAATGGAAACTAAGGGATATTAAGGCCTCCTTTTAATAGACAACTGGAACAAAGCATTAGCACATAGTGAATACATGAACTCCTCAAACTATGGTCATCACCGGTAAGTATCCCGATTATTGTCACTTCGGGGTTAACAGATCATAACACATAATAGGTGACTATATACTTGCAAGATAGGATCAAGAACACTCATATATTGATGAAAACATAATAGGTTCAGATCTAAAATCATGGCACTCGGGCCCTAGTGACAAGCATTAAGCATAGCAAAGTCATAGCAACATCAATCTCAGAACATAGTGGATACTAGGGATCAAACCCTAACGAAACTAACTCGATTACATGGTAAATCTCATCCAACCCATCACCGTCCAGCAAGCCTACGATGGAATTACTCACGCATGGCGGTGAGCATCATGAAATTGGTGATGGAGGATGGTTGATGATGATGACGGCGACGAATCCCCTTCTCTGTAGCCCCAAACGGACTCCAGATCAGCCCTCCCGAGAGGTTTTAGGGCTTGGTGGCGTCTCCGTATCGTAAAACGTGATGATTTCTTCTCTCCTATTTTTTCTCCCCGAAAGCAGTTATATAGAGTTGGAGTTGGAGTCGGGAGGTCTCCAGGGGGCCCATGAGGTAGGGGGCGCACCCCCCACCCTCGTGGCAAGGGTGTGGGCCCCCTGGTCTTCATCTTTGGCGAGGATTTTTTATTATTTATTGTAAGATATTCCCTGGAGTTTCAGATCATTCCGAGAACTTTTGTTTTCTGCACATAAAACAACATCATGGCAATTCTGCTGAAAACAGCATCAGTCCGGGTTAGTTCCATTCAAATCATACAAGTTAGAGTCCAAAACAAGGGCAAAAGTGTTTGGAAAAGTAGATACGACGGAGACGTATCAGTTCCTATGACTCAACAAAGAAGAAAAAGAATGACGAAACAACTAAGTCTTCGCGCTCCATAGTCTTCACGCGATGTCTTCTCTTGTCATAGTCTTCAATGTGAATGTCTTCACATACCACCTTTGACTTCAATGTCTTCATACATTTTTAGGGGTCATCTCTGGTAGGAAAACCGAATCAATGAGGGACTTCTACCTGTATTATCCTGCAATTCTTAAAAACACATTAGTCCCTCAACCAGGTTTGTCGTCAATACTCCAAAACCAACTAGGGGTGGCACTAGATGCACTTACAATCTTCCCCTTTTTGGTGATTGATGACAAACTGGTTGAAGTTTTCAACGGGGATAAAAGTATGTGAAATTGTAAAGGATTTAGGTATTGTCTTCGTAAGTAGCAGAAAGGCTCCCCCTGAAGATGTGCATATAAGTATTTTGCTTTTGAATGCAAATGCACATGGCAGGTTGTATTTGCGGAGCTCCTCTTCTACTTATGAAGACAATTCATCATGCATGAAAGGATATAACGAAGATAATGACATGCATAATGAAAAATGGACGTCTGCAAAATGACTTCATGCGGAATTTATCGTTGCACATGCGGAATTTATCATCGCATCACATAGTGTTGAAAAAGGTAGCAGACGACCATCAAGTTTAAGTGTTACAACTCAAAACGAACCAAATGTTTCAAAAGCGAGAGTTGTAAGCACTTGGCAAAAGTAGCAAAAAGTAAAGCAACCACCCATATGGACCCGCTTGAAGACTATCAACTCATATGCTTCTCCCCCTTTTGTCAGTAATGACCAAAATGGTTTGAATACATAGAGCTTCTACTCGTTCCCATGAGGATTAGGTGAAGCAGCAGGGTCGTCATTGAGGTTCGGTGGTGCAGAAGAACTTGGTGCAGTGTCGAGACACGCTGAAGGTGGAGGTGGTGAAGTGGCATCATCTTGATCATCGGTAACTCTGGCATTCGCTGTTGCAGCTGAGGAAGAATAGTCAGAGTCTTCAAGTGAGGTAGTCCGACGCAAGTGAGCATTCCTTGGAGGAGTTGAGTCAAACTTGAATCTCTCTATGAAGCCATCGTCTTGAAGATCAGCTTCAGCACTGAGCAACGTCAAACTCTTCCCTGACCTCCGAAAGGTTTCATGTGTAACAAAGGCATTCTTGGTGGCAAGATTGCGAATGCGATTGATGTCCACCAAGAGGCTTTGCATCTGACGCTTAAGCTAGTCATGATGCTTGTCATGTTTCTGATGTAGAGCGATAAGAAGCTCTCGGTCGTTGAGAACACGAGATCGCTTCCGAGGCCGTTGGGCAATGGTGCTTTCAGTGGCTTCAGTTTGGGTGCGAGGGGTACGTGTGTTGCCAACCAAGGGATAAACACGAGAGACTGCCTGAACTCCTTCAATGGGCTGGGTGAAGCTTTGACGATCAACATTGTGAAGATAAATTGGATCCTTTGCAGGCTCTGGGTGAATAGCTTCAACACACAGATCAACCTCTGGCAAGAATACAAGATGATTGCGCGTAGACGACTGATAGTTGAAGGCAGAGTGAAGCTTGATAAGACGCATTACCCATGGAGCATAGAACTTTAGACCAAAGATGTCGGAGCCAGATGCAGCCAACTGCCTGATGAAGAAGTCTTGAGCATTGAAGCTTATGCCATTGAAGATATAGAAAACCAAAGTCTTCATTGCTCCTTCAAGCTTTGCTGCAGATGAATGTCCTTTGACAGGCCATAGAGTCTTTCTGATGATATGGTAAATGGTGCGGGGCAGATACTCTAGGTCTTCAACAAAGAATTCGGTTGGGTATTCAGCGCCGCGTGGCAAAGGCTTCATCATGCTCAGCATTTGACTCATGTTGGGTTCTGGCTTCTGGAAAATGCTCTCCAAAGCATTCTGGTGTTGTTGACAACCTGGTTCATAATATTTGCCAGGAGTGGGCAGGGCTATAAGATCAATGATGTCTTGGGCTTTAGCTTCACGGTGAACATCTCCTGTCATCCACTCAAGGATCCAAGTCTTCGGATCCCTGTTGTATCCATGAATGTGGAGGGTAGCATAGAATTGAAGTAGCAATTCTTCATTCCAGTGTTCCTTGGCAGTCACAAAGTTGAGCAGACCCGCATCATGGAAGCAGTCAAGGGCTTCTTCAAGGCATGGTGGTCCAGCAATGGCTTCACAATCAAGATGCATATGAGGGAAGATGCGTCCCTGATTGTACAAGATGCATGAATAATAGCTTCGCTGTTGATAACTCCAGAATCGGTCCGAAGAGATTCTTGGCCTTGTGTAGGGGTTCTTGTCACTATCGAAGAATGTGTTGTGTGCCTTGAATCCATTCAGATTAAATGATCCTGGTGAAGTTGCAGTACCTGGAAACCGTGGTAGCCTTGGCTTTGGCTTCTGGACCTAAGGCATGTGTTCCACATGATAGGCAAATTTAGGTCCGGGAGCAGGCGGAGGAACCAGGATTGGCCAGCGGACGGTAACAAGCTGTCCACGATCATATCCTTGCTCGATGGTGTGTAGCCTTGGAGGAGGTATAGGAGTAGAGGCATTGGCTTCAGACAGCGGATTTGCTTCGGGTGCTGCATTGGCTTCAGGTGCATTCACTTCTGGCACCACATTAGCTTCAGGCGCCACATCAGCTTCAGCCATGACAACGTCATTGTCTTCAATTAATGTTGATGTTGGTGGCCGCCTCAGTATTGGTAACCTCCACTTCAGGAGCTGGAGGGTCGGACACGTTCTCCTCGAGAACAACTTTAGGGTTGGACGGGGGTGTACCAAAACGTTCTTCTTCTCTTAGTTCTTCTTCATGGTCATCGGCTGATGCAGCCGGAATATCTTCAGCCGTTTTGGCTTTAGATTCAGGGATGTTCGTAGTAGGAGAGGCTTCAGGAAAGACTTCGCGTGAAATGGATTGGTGATCTTCTCCTTCTGGAACACTTGACAATGTGTCATGTGGCCTTGGTCCTTTGCGAAGCCTGTGAAATGCTGGCGACGCCCGTGGAGATGGAGTTGGTTGGGCCTCAAAGTCTTCACTGTCAATCACCAGAGTGGTGATCTGTGGTGGGGGGGTGACTGGTGTTTCTTCATCACGAGGGGATTCTTGAGGGTGATCAGCCCATGAGTCATCCTGAGCAATTGGCGTTAATGGACGACCAATGCTGATGAGTTCGCTGTTCGTGAGAACAGGCGATGATACCAAATTGTGTTGATCTGAGGAAGGACTTCATCATCTTTAACATTGTCGTGAGGACCAATGTCTTCAGCTGTGGTGGGGTCAACAGCTGGATTCTCTTTAGCTTCAGGAGCCTCTGTGGAAGCAGGCTCATGAACTACCAAACGACGTTCTCGATGTGCAGAGGAAGGACGAGCAATAGAAATTGGCTCGACAACAAGGGGCTCTGTGGAAGCAGCCCGGTCTCTCTTCTTTGTTTTTCTTTTCTTGGTTGGGGGAGCATCATCAGTGGTGGATTTGGTCTTGCGCTTTCTGGCTTCGGCTTCAGCTGCTCTAGTTTTCTTGAATTCTGAAGCCACTGTGGGGACCTTAGGCTTCGAGCCTGTCATACTGGCTGGGAAGACAATGCGAGGTTCTTCCTGCCTTGATGCTTCTGGTTTGGCCACAGCTGGCTTCTTCTTCTTCTTGGCAGCCATTCTGGGGTCGATGCCTGGTCGCCCCAAAGCCTTGCGCTTTTCAGCTTCATTGTAGCCTTGAACACATTTGGCAGCAAGATTCTTCATGCGCTCACAGGAACCTTTTGCTTCTTCTTGTTTCTTGTGGAACGCCTCCTTGAGCAAATGCATAATGACCTTGAAGTTTTGAATGCCTTCAACATTGAGCTTGGCCATGTGCTTCTTGAACTGAGCCTTTTCATAGTCAATTTCGTGCTTTAGCTCAACAATCTTCTGTGCAAGAGCCAGCTCAGGAGCAATGGCTCCGTGGAAGGAGACGCTGAGGCCAATTGGAAGCTGAAGATCATCAAAACTGAGATCTGGGCTGTCAAACCACTCATCAATAAACTTGTACAGGATCTCCACATCAAAGAGAGGAAGATATTGAAGATTTCCGCCTCTTGCTTGCTCTTTATAAATTGCTCTAGAGCGTCATCGCCAAGATCATCGTTGCTGGACAAATCAATGGCGTCATTCTCGTTTCTCAAAATAGCAGCAGGAGTCAGTGCTTGACCAGTGGGTTGCATGGGCTTTTTCAACTTGTCAGACTTGGAGATGCGTGAGAGATCTTCAGAATGCACACTAACTTGAGGAGGTGCAGTGGCCAGAGGCTTCGCCCGTGAGACCTTTGGTGCAGAAGAGGGCTTTGAAGCCTTTGGTTTCTTTTGCTTCACAGGTTTCGGTGGTGCAGGTGCTTCGTCAGAATCAGTGTCATCTGCAGAGTGGTCCACGGCTGCCCCTTGAACCTGAATGTGAGTGATGAGACCTTCTAAGTTGTAGAAGGGCCCAATAAGATTGGGTTCAGCTTCGCGTGTGCCGTCAGCACGTGGTGCAGAGGGGCCTGGGTTGAAGTCTAAACCCAAAGACTTCTTGTTTTCCTTGGCCGATTTCTTTGCAGCCTGATAGTTGCGCTTGAACAGATTATCTTCACGACACCATAACAGAGAGGATGGGTCGGCATTAGCAGGCTGAGGTCCACGAATCATGCAGGGGTAGAAGCCTTGAGAAATAGCTTCGGACTTCGACTTGGGCTGAAGACCTTTGTATATTATATCTCCCCAGCGGCCCTTTAAGGCATTCTTCTCAGCATACTCCTTGGTGAAGAATCTGTACTTGAACCATTCCTCTGCCCAATGTCTTTGAATCCATTGGATTCAGTTCTTGTGTTCACCATAGGTTTCTTCTGGATCTTGTTGGCGTTCTGGGAATGGGGGTCCCCAGACTTGCCTGCCTGCGGCCTGCGGCGTGGCTCAAGTGGGGGCCCAGCGCGGCCCATCTTCATCAACACGAGGCTCAAGACCCTCGCGAGGGTCCAAGCCTCGCGAGGCAGACGACGCGGCGCATCCTCAGGCACAGCCTCGTCAGGCTGGCTCGCGAGGAGGCGGAGAGTTCAAGGCGGGGTACCTCGCGAGGTGCCCATGACGCAAGCCATGATGACACGGGGCACCAAGCAGGTGCCAGCGCGCGCAGCGTCCCTCTTTCCTCTTTGGTGCAAAGGGGGCAAGTGTATCCGCAGAGTACCGAGGCATCAGGCAAAGGTTGCCACTTCGGTGCAACGAGACCAAGACCAGGAGGACTACGAGATGGAGGTCACCATGGAGCCCAGCGCGGCGTCATCACCAGAGCCTTTGGCAGGCGAAGACTGCTTTTGTCAGGATAGATGTACTCGCTGTCCCCCTTCAAATTAGCCCGCCATTGTTGGATCCCTTCCCGCTCAATATTTGGGGAGAGGACCAGGGCCTCTATAAATAGGACTAGCCACCCACATAACAAGGGGTTCGATTCCTGGTTGTTCGGTCCGGGATCTGAGAGAGAAAGAGAGAGAAAGGTGACTGAACTCTTCATAGCAGTTCATCACCACAGCCATGAACAGACCCACGCGAGGCTGTTCTTCCTTGTATTGTTCATCCACACCAGCCCCAGGAGGCAATCCATCCACCACACACTGGAGTAGGGTATTACACCACATCGGTGGCCCGAACCAGTATAAATCTTGTGTCTTTCGTGCAGCTCTTTTAGTAGTTTAGATCCCATCGAGACGGAGAGGTTGAAGGTGAGATTTCCGTGTGCACCCCAGTGTTCGAACCTTAAGGGTCTGCCGGAACCCGAAATCCGATATTTGGCGCGCCAGGTAGGGGTGCGCCGGAATTCGTCTTCCACCGCTCCGCTCTCCTCCGACCGTCGCATCCATGTCTGACGCTCGTCGGGCCCGCGCCAAGCGCTGGGCCGCCATCGCTTCCCGCATCGCCCAGACGGCCCCCGTCGGTGGGCGTCCTCGTCGTTCCCCATCGCCCGCCGTCAACGCCGCCACCGGCCCAGCGGGGGGCGAGCAGCAGGCATCGTCTTAGCACCCATCCGTGCGGCAAGACGGCCGCACCGCCACTCCGTCACTCGCACCAGCTGGCTCCTCGTCCCATGCGCTCCGCGCACCCTTGGAGGCTCGAGCTGCGCTCCTCGCGGCAAACGAGCTCCTGCGCTACCGTCCCGTCGACGACGTCTACGAAGAATGGCTCGACCGCGTCGTCGAGCTTGTCCGCGCCGCAGGGGGCTCTTCCGCGCCGTCCGTCCCTCTGCGCCGCACTCCGCCCCGCACAGCCAACGAAGCTCTAGAGGCGCACCATCCGCCTCCCCTCCAAGAAGATGCCATGGCTCCAAGGCGCTTGGTCCCTGGGCGGAACCCGCTCCGTCAGGCGCCAGCGCAGCAAGAGCGAAGCTGCCAAGAAGTTCCTCGCCCGCAAGGGGCTGCCAGGGCGCTCCCTGCTCCGGCACGCCGCGACCCTGCTCCAGCTCCGACGCGTCAAGACCCCGCCCTGCTCCTAGTTGCAGCGCATGGGGACCCTCAAGACCAAACTCTCCACCAACCGAGGCCTTTCGTGGCCACCGCGGGCTGCCACGCCTACACCACTGAGCTGCGCAGCGTCGCGTGGCCTGACAAGTTCAAGCCCGACCTGCCTCCTCGCTACAACGGCACAACTGACCCCGCGGAATTCCTCCAGCTCTATGAGCTGGGTATCGAGGCTGCCAACGGGGACGAAAAGGTCATGGCTAACTGGTTCCCCATGGCGCTGAAGGAAGGGGCGCGCACCTGGCTCCCGAATCTGGCTCCAGGAACGATCTCTTCCTGGGACCAGATGCGCGCCCGCTTCATCGCCAATTTCCAAGGTACTTGCGACCGGCCGCCCGCCATGAGCAACATGCGCCGCATCAAGCAACAACCCGGAGAGACCCTACAAAAGTACATCCAGCGCTTCAACAACGCGCGCCTCAAGATCCCCAAGGTGTCCGAGGAGGCCATCATCTCCGCCTTCTCTGACGGCGTGCGTGACGTCAAGATGAAGGAGGAGCTGGCGATGCACGAAGACCTCTGCACCTCCCTGGAGCTGTTCAACTTGGCGAACAAGTGCGCCAGGGCTGAGGAGGGACGTCTCTCCCTCCTCGAGCTGCCCGCCACGGACCCAGAAGAGAAGAAGCCCAAAGCCAAGGACGCGAAGCGCAAGGGGGCTGCTGTACTCGCGGCAGAACCAGACACCAAGCGGGGCAAGGATCTGCCCGAACCCTCCAGAGGCAGCCGGTACTGTGTGTACCATGACCTCCACACCCACAACACCAACAAATGTCAAGAGCTCCGCGCCGTGCGAGAAGGAAGGATCGGCCATTGCCCTGACCGTGCTGACCAGGGCTACGGCCGGGGAGGAGGAAGAAACCCAGGACACTGGGAAGATCGCGGCCCGCGCCCGGGGTGGCGCGACCAGCCTCGCGAGGACTGCTGGCGGGACCTGCCTCGTGAGGGGGACTGGAGGGATCAGCCTCGCGAGGATCACCCTCATGGCAATGCAGGCCTACCTCCGCTGCCGCCTCCACCAAGAAGGAACGAAGACCGCCATCAAGACGAGGGGGCTGGGGGCTTCCAGGAGCCGCGCGCGATCGCCTGCATCCTGGGCAGAGCTCAAGCCCCAGCCTCCCAACGTATCTTCAAGCAGTTTTCCCGCGAAGTGAATGCAGTTCTCCCCAAGCTCGAAGCAACACGCTCCCTCAGGTGGTCGGCGTGCCCCATCACGTTCAGCTTGGCAGACCAGCTCAAGTGCGCGGCCACTGCAGGAGTCCTCCCGATGCTCTGCTCACCAGTCATCAGCAATGTGCTGGTCACCAAGACCCTCATCGATGGCGGGGCAGGGCTCAACGTCCTGTCCGTGGAAACATTCAATAACCTCCAAGTGCCCTATGACTAGCTTCAGCCAACCAGGCCTTTCTCCGGGATCACCGACGGTTCCACAGTTCCGATCGGGCAGGTCCACCTCCCTGTCACCTTCGGAGCCCGCAGCAACTACCACACCGAGCTCATCGACTTCGACGTTGCCCACATCCGCCTGCCGTACAACGCCATCCTCGGGTACCTAGTGCTGGTCAAGTTCATGGCCGTGACCCACCACGGCTACAACGTCCTCAAGATGCCAGGAAGTGGCGGCGTCATCATGGTGCCCTGTGAAGAGAGAGATGCTGTGTGTTCCCTGGAGCGAGCCTTTCAGGCCGCATCGCTAGAAGACCCAGATCGTGGAAGCAGGAGGCTTCCTGAGACCATCCCCAAGAAGAAGAAGACGTCGTCAGGCTCAGCCCCTCAGGAGGCAGGCCCCTCAGGGCCCGAGCCTCCTCGGGAGGGCCCTCCATCCATCGCATAGGAAAGCGCGCCCGGTGCCCTCCTCAGGCGGGGCTCAGGGGCTCTCACCTGGAGGGCCACCGACCTAGCCAGGGTCATGAGGGAGGCGCTTGGGCACCATGTGGAGGCGTGCTTCGCAGCACGTTTCCCTCGAGAGGGAGCCCGGCGAGGAAGATCAGACCAGCAAGAGTTCGTTGACGAGGCCATTCAAGAGCTATAGGAGACAAGGATCATGAGAGGTTGCCGCTGCTTGCCAGCCGTGGCCCCACATCCAGGCGAGGATGGTGGGCTGCGCGTTTGCGTCGACGTACCAGGGCTCAATGAGATCGCCACAACGGAGCGCCTCTGGCCCTCGCAAGTGGGGCGCTGCGGAGGTCCACCCCACAGCTATGTTCGCATGCCTTATGGCCTGCCGAGCATGGCTGCGGCGTACCAGCGCCTCATGAGGGGCATCGTGGAGGCTCAGGAAGACAGGCGTTCCGCGGCCTTGGCGGAGATGGAGGCAGCTCGCGAGGAGTCACCAGCGCCTCCGGAGCCTCCCGAGGCCCCGGGACCTGGGGGCTCATGAGGATCGGCTTCTGCAGCCCGTCAAGTCTGCTGCACCAACGCCACTACGCCGACGACATCCTCATGTGACATCTTTCAAGTTCCGTTCTCAGCTGGGAGCACCCTCCCAGGGTTGCATCACTCCCAGGCCGCGTGGGTCCGTCCCCGCGGCATGTATCTGCATTTACCTTTCCGTCGTTAGTTTGCCTTGTTGGGGGCGCCCCTCGGGCTGCATCATCCCCAAGCCGTTCTGTAGCGACCCAACCCAAATGGATCAAGTCTACTGTGCTCCGGTGTCATCCCTGGATCAGTAATGCTGACACCACACAGTACTTCGAAGGATTTACAGCAGAGTGGCAATCACACACTTATTACATCGATGTCTCAAAAGAGAACTCAATACAATAAATATGGCTTAAGGCCATCTAATATCGATAACAACGGAAGACTTGGAAGATAAATGGGTCCATCAACTCCAACGGCATCACTGAGTATAGAACCACGACCTAAAAGCACCTTAACCGTCGTCTGAAAAGTCTGCAACATTAACGTTGCAGCCCGAAAATGGGTCAGCACATGGAATATGCTGGCAAGGTAACACATAGAGGGTAATGGAATGAAACAGCTATACTATATGCATATTTGGCTGGTGGAAAGCTCTATGGTTACAGTTTTGCGTAAAGCCAGTTTTTCCCTACTGCAAAGGAATAAATTTTATTTAACTATCATGGTGGTTGAACATCGAGAATGGTTGACAGCATTCCGATCCCAATTAAGTAAACAATTAAAACCCAACAATATTAATTAGAAGTAACATGATGAGATTCACATGATATTCAAGTACTAGATACTCAAGATGTCCATAACCGGGGACACGGCTAATCATGATTAGTTTATCACACTCTGCAGAGGTTTGCGCACTTTTCCCCACAAGACTCGATCGCCTCCGTTGGATTTCTCGCACTACTGGTGTTTGAGAAATGGATGACCGAGACACAGTCTTTCAGAAGCGCTAGCACCTTACGATGGATAGACCGGTACACCTACTTTCCCCTACATCTGCTAGTCTACCATGTAAGAGTTCGCACGACTTAGTCAACTATGCCAGAGCCCATATTGGCTTGTGGCTGCACACGTAAGTATTTAGCATGAAAGATCTTATGATCCCTTTGAGCCTGGGTGGCGGTCCAAAAAAAACAGGCAAGTCCTGATAGACAACAGGTGCCTCAATCCACCCAGATGTGTGTTTTAAGTTTCCACCTTAGATAAACCCTTAAAATTATCAATCTCACATCTATCATGGATATCACTCACCCAATCCACGTCTACTAGCATATCATGGCATAATAAGCAAACGTAGAAGTAACTCCCAAAGGTTTCATAATAAATAGGTAATAGGTACTACCTCATCTACTTCCCATCCCACAATTTAATTAGATCCTAATCATGCAATGTGTGAGGATGGATCTAATGCAATAAAACTGGGTTGTAGAAAAGGTATGATCAAAGTGTTACTTGCCTTGCTGATGATCCGCGAGTCCTAGTGATTCGAAGTAACAGGCGGCGCAATCCGGGTAATCTATCGCAGACAAACAACAAGCATACAATAAGTACTCATCTAATGCATAGGTAAAATTCGAACAAGAGATTGAACCAGAAAGTTCAACTTAAGAACTCCGGTTGCAAAGAAAGAACGAACCGAACAAAACAATAGAAAACAAACGGTGGAAGAAAACAACTCGGTTCTAGCAAGTTGAAACTAGGTCAAGTTTTACAGTAGCAAAAACTTAGTTCAAGTTGATTAGTCGGAACGGCGGTTTCGAAACGAAACTCCAGGCGCTTGAATCACCTGATTCCGATAAACGAGCGAGAAGATAAACTAGAACGAAGATCGGATCTGAGATCGCGATCACGGAATAAATCCGACGAAAAGAAAAAGAAGAACGGTTAAACGAATGGACGTTCGTTAACCGGGAGTAATCCAGTGATCACGTTCGTTAGGACGAACGGTCCGGCGAACGGTCACTAAGCAACTAAACCGGAAAAGAAAACGAAACCGATCTAGGGTTTCGAAAAGAAAACCGAAACAAAGAATCGAAAAGAAAACCGGAACGGTTAAGAAAAGAAAAGAACCGGAATGGTTTATGAGATAAATCGAACCGAGGGGATAGGAGAGACGCGGCGCAACCTCGGCGAGGCTCCGGCGAACGGGGCTCCGGCGGCGGCGGGATTGGGCGGCGGCGGCGGCGTAGGGAGGCGGCGGCGGCGGCGGCGTAGGGAGGCGGCGGCGGCGTAGGGAGGCGGCGGCGCGGCTTGGTGTGGGTTTTAGGGGGGGTGTTGGTATTTATATAGGTGAGGGGAGAGGAGACTTGGGGGAGGGGCAAGAAAAATAGAAAAAGAGGAGGACTAGAGTCCTACTAGGACTCGGGCGGTGGCGCTGGCCTTGGTGCGCGGGCGCGGGGTGGAGAGGAGCCGGCCTGGCCGGCGGCTGCTGGGCCTTGGCCCAGGCGCGCGATTTTTTTTTAAATCGGTTACGCGCGCAGAAAAACACCAAAAAGAAAATCTAAACGCACTCCAAAATTCCCAAAGTAAATTTTCCCCGACTCCTAAAAATGAGTCGAACAAAATGAACTTTTCTCGGGACCTAGGATGCAACTTTTGAAAACACGCATTTTTCCCTATCCAAATAAAAGGCAAATAAACTCCGACAAATCCAATGATCCTCTTTTCAAAATTTGAGAAAGCTCAAATATGAAAATGACGAAATCTCCAACTCTATCCGAGGGTCCTTGAGTTGCATGAAATTTCTAGGATCGACCAAAATGCAAGAAAGTATGATATGCATCATGATCTAGTGTATAACATTCCAAATTGAAAATTTGGGATGTTACAAACCTACCCCCCTTAAGATGAATCTCGCCCTCGAGATTCGGGTTGGCTAGAAAATAGGTGAGGGTGGTCCTTGAGCAAATCTTCTTCTCTCTTCCAGGTGGCTTCATCCTCTGAGTGGTGGTTCCACTGAACTTTGCAAAACTTGATAACCTTGCTGCGGGTAACTCTACTGGCAAAATCAAGAATCTTGACTGGTTTCTCTTCATACGTTAAGTCGTCCTTCAACTGAATCGCTTCAAGCGGCACTGTATCTCTTAATGGTACCTCCGCCATCTCGGCGTGACATTTCTTCAGCTGAGAAACATGGAATACGTCATGAACTCCTGACAGTCCCTCTGGTAATTCCAACTTATAAGTGACTTCTCCCATACCTTGCAAGATCTTATACGGTCCAACGAAACGCGGTGCTAATTTTCCCTTAACTCCAAAGCGCTTAACTCCTCGTAGTGGAGATACTCGGAGATACACTCTGTCTCCTATTTCGTAAACTGTCTCCTTGCGTTTAGAATCTATGTAGCTCTTCTGCCTGGACTGGGCTACCTTGAGCCTATCGCGCATCAACTTAACTTTCCGTTCAGACTCCTTAATCAAATCTGGTCCAAAGAATTGACGGTCTCCAACTTCGTCCCATGACAACGGTGTCCTGCACCTCCTTCCGTATAAAGCTTCGAAAGGTGCCATCTTCATACTGGTTTGGTAACTGTTGTTATAAGAAAACTCCGCATACGGCAAGTTATCATCCCAACTAGATCCATAATCTAGTGCACAAGCTCTCAGCATATCTTCCAAAATCTGATTGACTCTCTCGGTCTGTCCATCTGTCTGCGGATGAAAAGCGGTGCTGAACTCTAGCCAGGTTCCCAAAGTTTCATGCAACTGATTCCAAAACTTTGAGGTAAATTGGGTTCCTCTGTCTGATACAATACTCCTTGGAACTCCATGCAAACAAATGATCCTAGTCATGTATATCTTTGCCAACTTAGCACTGGTGTAAGTGGTCTTGACTGGAATGAAATGTGCTACCTTCGTCAAACGATCAACTACTACCCATATCGAGTCATAACCTGCTTTCGTCCTAGGTAGTCTTGTGATAAAATCCATGCCTATCTTATTCCACTTCCATTCGGGTATCGGCAATGGTTGTAACAGTCCGGCTGGCTTCTGATGTTCTGCCTTTACTCTATGACATACGTCACAAACTGCTACATATGCTGCAATATCCTTCTTCATTCCAATCCACCAGAATGTTTCCTTTAAATCCAAATACATCTTGGTATTTCCTGGGTGAATCGAATATGGTGAATCATGTGCCTCTTGTAGAATCAACTTCCTGATCTCCGCGTCATTTGGCACATAAACACGGTCCTCAAACCACAGGGTATCGTGCTCATCCTCACGAAATCCCTTTGCTTTTCCTTTGCTTAGTTTCTCCTTTATAGCAGCAATCTCCTTGTAAGATTTCTGAGCCTCTCTGATTTTATCCATCAATGTTGACTGAATCTCCAATGCTGCCACATAGCCTTTCGGAATTATCTCTAAACTTAGTTCACGAAGGTTTTCTGCTAACTCCTTGGGTATTTCCTCCGTTATTAACATATTGACATGGCTCTTACGGCTCAATGCGTCAGCTACTACATTAGCTTTTTCGGGATGGTAATGCAATCTCATGTCATAATCCTTGATGAGCTCCAACCATCTCCTTTGTCTGAGATTCAACTCCTTCTATGTGAAAATGTACTTCAAACTCTTGTGATCCGTGTACACCTCACAATGATTTCCAATGAGGAAATGTCTCCATGTCTTCAATGCATGCACTACGGCTGCTAACTCCAAATCATGTGTGGCGTAATTCAACTCATGAGGCTTCAGTTGTCGTGAAGCATACGAAACAACTCTCCCTTCCTGCATAAGCACTGCTCCAAGTCCTCGACGTGAAGCGTCGCAATACACCTCATAATCCTTGGTCTGATCTGGCAAAATCAACACTGGTGAGGTAACCAATCATTTCTTCAACTCCTGGAAACTAGCGTCACACTCCTCAGTCCATTTGAACTTAGTATCCTTCTTCAACAACTCCGTCATAGGCTTTGCAATTTTTGAAAAATTCTCAATGAATCTCCGGTAGTATCCTGCGAGTGCAAGAAAACTCCGGATCTCTCCAACTGTCGTTGGCGCTTCCCATTCGGTTACGGTCTCAACCTTTGTGGGGTCAACTGCTATCCCTTCTCCGGATATAACATGTCCGAGGAATCCTACTTCCTTCAACCAAAACTCACATTTGCTAAATTTGGCATATAACTGATGTTCCCTTAGTTTCTCCAAAACCAAACGCAAATGTTCCTTATGCTCTTCTTCATTCCTTGAATAAACCAGGATATCATCAATGAACACTACGACGAACTTATCCAAAAACTCCATAAACACTTTGTTCATCAGGTTCATAAAATAGGCACGTGCGTTAGTCAATCCAAATGACATAACGGTATACTCATACAGTCCATATCTTGTGGTGAATGCTGTCTTAGGTATGTCCTGCTCTCGAATCTTCAACTGGTGGTACCCTGATCGCAAATCGATCTTGGAAAACACTTTAGCTCCTTGCAAACAATCAAACAAATCATTTATCATTGGCAGTGGGTACTTGTTCTTGATGGTTACTTCGTTCAATCCACGGTAATCAACAACCATCCGTAATGATCCATCCTTCTTCTCCACTAGAAGTATGGGTGATCCCCAAGGCGAAGAACTTGGGCGTATATAACCTTTCTCCAATAACTCCTTAATCTGATTCTTAATTTCTACCAAATCCTTTGTTGGCATCCGGTATGTCCGCTTCGATATTGGGCCAGTGCCTGGCAATAACTCAATCAAAAACTCAATGTCTCTATCCGGTGGCATGCCTGGCAACTCTTCAGGAAATACGTCAGGAAAATCCTTTACCACTGGTACTTCCTCCTGCACAACTCCTGTTCGGCAATTTACTTGTGTCCTATTTGGCACATGCCGGGATACATACTTGATCCTTCTTCCTTCTGGCGTTGTGAGCAAAATTGTCTTACTAGCACAATTGATGTTTCCTCCATACATCGACAACCAATCCATACTGAGAATTACATCCAGACTTTGGGATTCCAGAATAATCAAATCTGTTGGGAAAACATGCCTTCCTATGCTTAATGGCACTTGAAAGCATCCTTGACTGGCCATGTATTCTGCTCCTGGCGAACTTACTAGCATAGGTGTTTTAAGAATCCTAGTGGGCAGGCTATATTTTTCCACAAATCCCCTTGATATGTATGAATGTGATGCGCCAGTATCGAAAAGAACGAGTGCGGTAAATGACTTAACAAAAAACTTACCGATTACTGCATCAGGATGATCTTCAACCTCCTCCACGTTAATGTGGTTCACTTGTCCCCTATTGAAAGGGTTCGGCTTATTCCCTGAGCTTCCATTGCCATTTCCATTCTAGCCTTCAGGACATTCATTGGAATAATGTCCGGTCTTGGAACACTTGAAACAGGTGACTTGACTCAGGTCTCTCTTGGATGGGGTTGATGGGGTGGTACGGTTCTGGCCGTTGCTTCTTCCATTCCCATTACCATTCTTGTGGCCATTGTGGTTGTGCGAACTACGTCCTCCATGGGAATGCTGAAACTGAAATCCTGATTTAGGGGGAAAACGGGGCTTCTGCTGGGCTCCAGAGTTATACTTCCCCTGTCCATACTTCCTCTTGCGGTTCTCAATATGCTGTTGCTTCCCTTCAATCATGATGGCACGATCTACCAACTCCTGGTAGTTGTTGAAACTTGCTACCATCAACTGCATGCTTAACTCATCATTCAATCCTTCCAGAAACTTCTCCTGCTTACTTGCATCCGTAGCCACGTCATCTGGGGCATAACGTGCTAACTTGCTGAAATCATCAACGTACTGGCCAACTGTCCTTCCTCCTTGGCGTAAGTTGCGAAACTCACGCTTCTTCATGGCCATAGCTCCTGCTGAAACATGTGCAGTGCGGAAAGCTTGCTGGAACTGATCCCATGTGACAGTGTCAACTGGGAAGGTGGCTGTGAAATTCTCCCACCATGCTGCCGCGGGTCCGTCGAGCTGATGTGCGGCAAACTTCACTTTCTCACCATCTGTGCATCTAGCAGTGGTCAACTCCCTTCCTATCTTGCGGAGCCAATCATCTGCTACTATCGGCTTGGTGCTACTAGAAAACACCGGCGGATTCAGCCTAAGGAAACGGGCTAAGTGGTCAACAGGTGGCGGCGGTGGTGGTGGGTTGTTGTTGTTGTTGTTGTTGTTGTTGTTGTTGTTGTTGTTCTGCTGGTTCTAGACTAACATCTACATCAATTGATTCTGCTGTTGGATCAATTGAGTGAGCTCCGGTGGAAATCCATTGTCACGTCTCGGAGGCATCTGAGGGTTTAGAAAAGACGAGAAATAAGAATAGAGGGAGGTTTAAAGAGAAAACACTACCCCAATGCACATGAGCAAATGCACACAAAATCACTTCATTCAATTCAAACAAGGGCTCTGTGGGAGCAGCCCGTTCCTTCTTGGTCTTTCTTTTCTTCTTGGCGGGGGCAGTAGCAGAGGCTTCAGGATGTTTTCTCTTCCTTGCTTCAGCCTCAGCAGTCCTGGTCTTCTTTAGTTCTGAAGCGGTTGACCTGGCCTTTGGCTTCGGGCCAGTCATGCTAGTTGGGAAGACAATGGGATCTGCTTCCTGCCTTGGTGCTTCAGGTTCAGCCATAGCGGGCTTCTTCTTCTTCTTGGCAGCCATCCTGGGGTCGATGCCAGGACGCCCAAGGGCCTTGCGCTTCTCAGCCTCATTGTAGGCTTGCACACACCTATCAGCCAGGACTTTCATGCGCTCACGTGAACCCTGAGCTTCTGCACGTTTCTTTAGAAAGGCTTCTTTGAGCTCGTGCAGCATAATCTTGAAGTTCTTCACGTCTTGCACGCTGAGCTTGGCCATATGCTTCTTGAACTGAGATTTCTCATAGTCAATCTTCTGCTTCAGTTCAACAATGCGCTAGGCGATGGCTAACTCTGAAGTAATGGCGCCATGGAAGGCGACACTGAGGCCAATGGGTAGTTGGAGATCTTCGAAGCTGATGTTTGGCGTGTCAAACCACTCATCAATGAAGTTGTGGATGATTGATACATCAAAGAGCGGCAGATCATTGAATATTTCTGCTTCTTCTTTGGTCTTGATGAGTTGCTCAAGAGCGTCATCTGCAAGATCTTCATCACTTGATAGATCAATGGCATCATTGCGCAGAATGGCAGCAGTAGTTAGCTCTTGGACGGTGTGTGTCAGAGGCATCTTGACCTTCTGGGGCTTGGAGACGTGTGACAAATCTTCAGACTGCACACTGTCTTCAGGAGGTGCAGTTGCTAGTGGCTTCGCCCTTGAGATTTTTGGTGAAGGAGCAGGCTTTGAAGCTTTGGGCTTCTTCAACTTCTTTGGCTTCGGCGCTGCAGGCGCTTCATCTGATTCAGCGTCAGCGGCAGGCTCATTCATGGCTGTCCCTTGAACCAAGATATGGGTGATGAGACCTGCAAGGTTGTAGAAAGGACCGACGACATTGGGTTCTGCATCGCGTGTGCCGTCAGCCCTTGGAGCAGAAGGACCAGGGTTGAAGTCTAATCCCAAAGACTTCTTATTCCGCTTCGCTAAGTTCTTGGCAAATTGGAAGTTGCGCTTGAAGAGATTGTCGTTACGACACCATAGTAGTGACGATGGGTGTGCATCTGCAGGCTGTGGCCCACGGACCATGCAGGGATAGAGGCCTTGTTTAATGGCTTCTTCTCTGGACCTGGGTTGAAGATTCTTATATAGGATATCTCCCCACGGTATCTTGATGGCATTTTTCTTAGCATATTCCTGGGTCACAAACCGGTATTTGAACCATGGTTCTGCCCAATATCTTCGAATCCATTGGATTCGGGTCTTGCGCTGATTGTAATCCTCTTCAGGATCTGTCTTGTAAAGCTCTAAGAGGTCATCAGGCAAAGCTCTTAATGTTCCCCCACGACGCTGTCTGCCACCCTTCCTTACTGATTTCTCTGCAGCCATGAACTTCAAACTGAAAGGCTTCAAAACGTTCAAAGGCTTCAAAGGTTTTCGGTTGCTGGACAAACAGGAACTGGCTTCAGGAGAATTTATATGATGCTGTAAGAATTCTGCAAATGAATGCAGACTATGAGAACCAAGGGATTCTCCCACGGACATGTACCTGTGACAGCATTAAGGTGCAAGGGAAGGGGAAGAGGTCATATGCATTCTCAGAAGATTTTGAAGATAAATCAGTTTAGAAGACATTGACCTCATCATGTGAAGACATTCACTCATAGATAAGGAGTTGGTTCCAGATTTGTACGAATCCAGAGATCAATACAAGTGAGGAATCTAACTACTTTGTGAAGCATAAGTGAATATACTAGGCATGTTATGAGATGCACTATGAAAGAGATCCAACTTGTGTGAATGGAAACTTCTTGTGGTAGAAAGTGACAAAGCCATAGGATCAAAGGGGGCCGTAAAAAGGAAGTTTTATTTACCACACTAGGAACTACTAGATGGAGTGGAAGAGGAGGCCGAGCAGTTCGATCTTCCGTTCCCTAACTTGGCGACGGAGGACACCTACGGCGACGGCGGAGAGGATGATGTCCGCGGTCGGCGTGAAGACGGCGTCGAAGAGGTTGCGGCAGTGAAGCGCTTCGTCGCCGGCGTCGTCGAGGGCTAGCGGTGGCGCTAGGGTTCGTGCGAGAGTGGAAGAAGAGATAATTACTGCTGTGAAGGGTTTATTTATAGGTACAGGGGCGGCACTGCGTTATTGCACAGGTGCCCCTGGCGATTCACATCTGAGGAACACGTGGCCATCCTGCAGTATATTGGGGTTTGTTCCACGTCCCACGCATGCCTGGATTGTCGGGTGGTCGTTCCTACTTCTCCGGGTTTCATGTGGAGGAATGAGCATTGAAAACGGACTTAATGTTTGTCTCTGTATCTTCTGCTGACAAGGACGCAGAGAAGACATTCGACAGTTTCAATAGAATGCATATGATTTGGAGAGATAGAGTTTGAGATAGAAAGCACAGAGAGGTTAGGGTCCAATCACATTCACTTAGATCAAAGGATTCAACAAGAAGACATAGCTATAAGTGAATGCTGTAGAGGACAGAACACTAGTATATATATATATATATATATATATATATATATATATATATATATAATCAACATAGTGAAGATAATCATGAAAACATATTGAGATTGAAACCAAACCAAATGTGAAGACATAGCAAGGTAACGCCATGAGTGAAACACTTCAAATAGAACATTTGGTGGTGGCGTTACCCACCGTATAGGAAGTATTAGACCCAGACACGGTGCACAATTATCGTGGCGCTCCGAAGTAAAATTCCACATTAATGTATTCACACTTAGAATGTATGTCTACATTGATTGAAGATATACTTTACTTCGTGTGTTGCACATCTAAGTCATCAATATGCATAAGGGTTAGGATGTGTGCCTAATCACAGGACATTTGACGATTCCAGGATATTTAGCTCACACCGTAACTTGCAAAATCTCTTCTCATCCAAGGGCTTGGTGAAGATATCTGCCAATTGCTCTTCAGTGTTGACGTGTATGATATCAATATCTTCCTTCACAACATGATCTCTGAGAAAGTGATCACGACTTTCAATGTGCTTTGTCTTCGAGTGCTGAACAGGGTTGTTGGCAATCTTGATGGCGCTTTCGTTGTCGCAGTAGAGTGGTACTTGCTTCAGATGAATGCCATAGTCCTTGAGGGTTTGCTTCATCCACAGAAGCTGAGTGCAGCAAGATCCAGCAGCAATGTATTCAGATTCAGCAGTGGAGAGAGATACATAGTTCTGCTTCTTTGAAGACCAACATACAAGTGATCGTCCCAGAAAATGACATGTGCCTATTGTAGACTTGCGATCCACCTTGTCACCAGCATAATCAGCATCCAAGAATCCAACCAGATCAAACTCTGAGCCCTTTGGATACCATAATCCTAGAGTTGGGGTGTGAGCCAAATATCGAAGAATTCGCTTCACAGCTAAATGATGCGACTCCTTTGGTGCCGCTTGAAATCGACCACACATGCAAACACTAAGCATAATATCTGGCCTAGATGCACATAGATAAAGCAAAGAAACAATCATGGAGTGGTATACCTTTTGATCGAACTCTTTACCATTGTCGTCAGGACCCAGATGATGCTTGGCTGGCATTGGCGTCGTGAACCCTTTGCAGTCTTGCATACCGAACTTCTTAAGGCAATCTTTGAGATACTTCTCTTGAGATATGAAGATGTCGTTGCGTTGCTATCGTATTTGAAGATCGAGGAAGAACTTCAGCTCTCCCATCATGGACATTTGATATTGCTCTTGCATCATATATCCAAACTCTTCACTGTACTTCTGATTGGTGCAGCCGAATATAATGTCATCCACATATATTTGGCACACAAACAGTTCACCATCACATGTCTTCGTGAAGAGAGTGGGGTCGAGGGAACCAGGTATGAAGCCTTTGCTCTTCAGGAAGTATTTGAGTGTGTCATACCAGGCCCGAGGGGCTTGTTTGAGGCCATACAGTGCCTTGTTGAGCTTGTATACCATATCAGGATGTTTTGGATCTTCAAAGCCAGGTGGTTGTGCAACATACACTTCTTCTTCAATCTTGCCATTGAGAAAGGCGCTCTTCACATCCATTTGATAAAGAAGTATGTTGTGATGATTTGCATAGGCCAGCAGTATGCGTATGGCTTCAAGTTTAGCCACAGGAGCAAATTTTTCATCGAAGTCAATGCCTTCCACTTGAGTATATCCTTGAGCAATGAGACGAGCTTTGTTTCTGACAACTTGACCAAGCTCATCTTACTTGTTGCGGTATATCCATTTTGTGCCTATTATGTTGTGCTTCCGAGGATCAGGACGCTTAACTAGTTCCCATACATTATTCAGCTCAAACTGTTGAAGCTCTTCTTGCATAGCTTGAATCCATTCAGGTTCCATGAAGGCTTCTTCCATTTTCTTGGGTTCTGTTATTGAGACGAATGCGAAGTGCCCACAGAAATTTGCCAGCCGAGTTGCCCTTGATCGAGTGAGCGGATGAGGTGCATTGATGCTGTCAATTATTCTCTTAATCTGCACTTCATTGGCAACACGAGGATGTACAGGGCGAAGATTTTGCTCTTGCTGGTCATTGTCGTTGTTGGAGGGATTGTCCTCAGGTTGAGCATTGTCTTCAGGTTGATCTGGTGCGGAGATGATGAGTTCCTCTTCAGGATGAGCTTCAGAAGGTATGAGTTCTCAAGTTCCCATTAGCTTGATTGATTCACTGGATGGAACTTCATCTAGCACATTTGGCAGGTGCTCTCTTTGTGAACCGTTAGTCTCATCGAACCGCACATCCACTGTTTCAACCACTTTATAATGAAAGAGGTTGAAGACTCTGTAGGAGTGCGAATCCTTTCCATATCCAAGCATAAAACCCTCATGTGCTTTTGGGGCAAACTTTGAAGTGTGATGTGGGTCCTTGATCCAGCACCTTGCGCCAAATACTCTGAAGTAACTAACATTTGGCTTCTTGCCAGTGAGGAGCTCATACGATGTCTTGTTCAGAAGCTTGTGAAGATAAACACGATTGATTGTATGGCATGCAGTATCAATGGCTTCAGGCCAGAATTTTCTTGGAGTGTTGTATTCATCTAGCATTGTTCTGGCCATCTCAATGAGTGTTCTGTTCTTGCGTTCGACGACGCCATTCTGCTGTGGCGTGTACGGGGCTGAGAATTCATGTGTGATGCCCAAGGTATCAAGATATGTATCAAGGCTAGTGTTCTTGAATTCAGTGCCATTGTCACTTCTGATGTGCTTTATCTTGGCGCCATAGTTGTTCATTGCTCGATTGGCGAAGCGTCTGAAGACATCCTGCACTTCAGTCTTGTAAAGGATTATATGCACCCAAGTATATCTAGAATAATCATCAACAATGACAAAGCCATAGAGACAAGCAGTAGTAGTAAGAGTTGAGTAATGAGTGGGACCGAAAAGATCCATGTGAAGCAGTTCGAAGGGTCGAGTAGTAGTCATGATTGTCTTCGAGGGATGTTTGGCCCTCGTCATCTTTCCTGCTTCACAGGCACCGCATAAGTGATCTTTCTTGAACTTGACACCCACGATGCCTATGACATGCTTCTTCTTTGCAAGGGTGTGGAGGTTCCTCATGCCAGCATGCCCATACCTCCGATGCCAGAGCCAGCATTCTGAAGCTTTTGCTAGAAGACATATGGCAAGCTGTGTTCCTGCTGAGAAATCTACCATGTACAGATCATCTTTCCGATACCCTTCAAACACTAGAGACTTGTCAGATTCCATTAGAACAAGGCAACGATATTTTCCAAATATTACGATCATGTTCAAATCACATAGCATTAAGACAGACATTAAGTTGAAGCCAAGGGATTCAACAAGCATGAATTTATCCATGTGTTGATCCTTTGAGATTGCAACTCTACCTAGACCCAATACCTTACTTTTACTAGTGTCAGCAAATGTGATGTGGCTCTTGTCGGATGGACGTAAGGTTGAGTCCATCAGAAGGCTTCTTTTGCTAGTGATGTGATTTGTACACCCACTATCAATAATCCATTCTATAGACGCTGGTGTCGTACCCTACTGTGCAGTTAGGGGGATAGGCTTCACAAAGAGAGTTGTGAAGCAAAAACATTTGACGAACCAGTGGGTTATGAAAGCTTAGATCCAGATTAGGACTGATAGGGAGAGTAGCAAGCGATTCAGGAACGAAGTACATAGTAAGACCATTCGGGCATTTGATCTTGCGCCCTACAAGATGTTTAAGGTCCCCAACAATAGCTTCAGAAGATTTTGGTTTTCTGCTGGAGACATTTCCCTGCAAAAGAGAGTTAAGCCTTCTTAACCACCCACATGTTCAAGGGTGGCTTAGAAGCGATAAGTCTAAGTGCAGCGTCTGAAAACATTGGCTTTGGGGCTCTAGCAAAAAGTCCTGCAGGTGGACAATAATACTCGTAAGAATAAGCAGAATAGTTTTTGGTCTTATGAACATGGTGATTCGATGAACCGCACTCATATTCATAGGCCTGAGTATGGTTTCCCTGCAAAACATTTGCATTAGTGCGACTCAGGTAAGTTCTCTGTCTGTATGAAGCCTTTGGGCCATATGAAGCCTGTGGTCTGGGGTTTGTCTTCTTCATCTGTGGTGTCATGATGACATTCACAGGAAGATTTTCCAAACACCTTTTGGGCACCCAGATCTTCTTCATAGGCGGTCCATTCCTGCAGTTAGTACCAATGTACCTGGCAAACACTTCACCATTCTGATTCTTAAATAGTTTATAGTTTGCATCAAAGGATTCATCAATGACAATGGGGTTAGCACAAGTGAAGCCAGATAGACTGGATGGATCTGCTGAAGGTTCCTTTGCAGCAACCCATGTGGTTTTGGGATACTGCTCGGGTTGCCAGTAAGAGCCATCAGCATTCATTTTCCTTATGAACCCAACACCCTCTTTCCTCGGGTTTCGGTTCAGAATCTGCCTTTTGAGGACATCACATAGTGTCTGATGCCCTTTAAGACTTTTGTACATCCCTGTTTCAAGCAATGTCTTCAACCTAGCATTCTCATCAGCAATCGCAGTGGTATCCTCAGTAGAGGGGTTAGTTACCACATCAACAGTTGAAGATATTGCAACAGTAGCAGCAGTAGAACATTCAGCAACAGAAGTAGCATTATCACGCTCAATGCATTTAAGACATGGTGGTTCAAATCCTTCCTGAGCGGAACTGATCTGTTCGGCGCTAAGTGACTCGTTTTCCTTTTGAAGATCTTCATGAGCCGCTCTCAATTTCTCAAGATCTTGCTTCCTTTGAAGATAATCATAGGAAAGCTTTTCATGGGTTGTTGAGAGCGTTTCATGACGACTTTCAAGTTCCTCATACTTAACGTGAAGATTTTTTATGTCTTCAATTAAGGACTCAGATCGAGTCATTTCAGCGCCCAACAGATCATCACTTTTGTCTAACAGTTTTTGAATATGTTCCATGGCTTTCTGTTGTTCAGTTGCAATTTTAGCAAGTGTTTTGTAGCTGGGTCTTGAATCACAATCAGAGTCATCATCACTAGATGTTTGATAGTGAGTAGTGCATGTGTTTACCTTGGCACCACATGCCATGAAGCAGTAGGTAGGAGCAGAGTCGTCCTTGTCATTTGCATCGGCGTCGGTGATGAAGTCATTCTCTTCAGTGTTGAAGATGGACTTGGCAACATATGCTGTAGCCAGACTTGCAACACCAGAATCGGACTCCTCCTCAGACTCCACCTCTGCCTCCTCAGAAGCGGACTCCTCCTCTGAATCCATTTCCTTGCCAACAAACGCACGTGCCTTGCCAGATGAGCTCTTCTTGTGTGATGAAGACTTTGAGGAAGACTTGGAAGAGGACTTTGAGTATTTCTTCTTCTTCTTGTCATCAAAGTCATATTCCTTGCTCTTCTTCTTTTTTATGTTCTCATTGTCCCACTGCGGACACTGAGAGATGAAGTGGCCAGTTTTCTTGCACTTGTGACATGTTTTCTTCTTGTAGTCATGAGCAGAAGCTTCGTCATTCCTTGAGCTTGATCGTGAAGACTTTCTGAAGCCTTTCTTCTTGGTGATTCTTTGAAACTTCTTTACAAGCATAGCAAGTTCCTTTCAAATGTCTTCAGGATCGTCAGAACTGCTGTCAGATTCTTCTTCAGATGAGGAGACAGCTTTTGCCTTCAGGGCACGAGTTCGCCCATAGTTTGGACCATAGATATCTCTTTTCTTAGAAAGCTGAAACTCATGTGTGTTGAGCCTCTCAAGTATGTTGGACGGATCGAGTGTCTTGAAATCAGGTCGTTCTTGAATCATCAGGGCTAGGGTGTCAAACGAACTGTCAAGTGATCTCAGTAGTGTCTTGACGACTTCATGCTTGGTGATCTCAGTGGCGCCGAGGGCTTGAAGCTCATTTGTGATGTCAGTGAGTCGGTCAAACGTGAGCTGGACATTCTCATTGTCATTTCGCTTGAAGCGGTTGAAGAGGTTGCGAAGAACGCTGATTCTCTGATCTCTCTGGGTTGAGACGCCTTCGTTGACCTTGGAGAGCCAGTCCCAGACCAGCTTAGATATTTCCAATGCACTCACACGGCCATACTGCCCTTTGGTCAGATGACCACAGATAATATTCTTGGCAGTAGAGTCCACTTGAACGAACTTCTTGACATCAGCAGCAGTGACACCTTCTCCAGCCTTGGGAACGCCGTTCTTGACGACATACCATAGGTCGACGTCGATGGCTTCAAGATGCACGCACATCTTATTCTTCCAGTAGGGATATTCAGTTCCATCAAAGACGGGGCACGCAGCGGAGACTTTAATTATCCCTGCAGTCGACATAGCTAAAACTCCAGGTGGTTAAACTGAATCACACAGAACAAGGGAACACCTTGCTCTGATACCAATTGAAAGTGCGTTATATCGACTAGAGGGGGGGTGAATAGGTGATTTTTATGAAATTCTTCAAAACATGGAAGTTTTGAAGACAAATGATAGAAATAAACCTATTACCATGCAGCGGAAGTTAGACTACATTAGGTAAACCATAGTCATGTATTCAATGAAGTGAAAGCACAATGATTAATAGCAGCAAGGTAGTAAGGATCAGGCAGGAAGATATTAAGAAGCCAAACATATCACACAGTCACTCAGTAAAGACAAAAGATAGTGCAAACATTCAATGACTTCACACAGAGTAACAGTAAGTAAAGAGAAGGGAAGGATGAAACCAGTGACTCGTTGAAGAAAATGATTGGTTGGACCAATTCCAGTTGCTGTGACAACTGTACGTCTGGTTAGGGCGGCTAGGTATTTAAACCAAAGGAGACACACTCCCGAACACCCAGTCCTGAACACGCAGCTCAGGACACCCAGTCCTCACCGTATTCCCCTTGAGCTAAGGACACACAGACCTCGCCCAATCACTCTGGTAAGTCTACAAGGTAGACTCCCAAACCTTCATAGACTTCGTTCACCGGCAATCCACAATGTCTCTTGGATGCTCAGAACGCGACGCCTAACCGGCTGGAGGATGCACAGTCCTCAAGTGTAATAAGTCTTCAGATCACTCAGACAAGAAGACTTAAGTGATGCCTAATTCTCTTTGGCTCTGGGTGGTTAGGGCTTTATCCTCGCAAGGAATTCTCTCTCAAAGGCTTCGAGGTGGGTTGCTCTCAAACGACAAAAGCCGTACTCTGAATCTGAGCAGCCAACCGTTTATGGTTGTAGGGGATGGGCTATTTATAGCCACGAGGCAACCTGACCTGATTTGTCCGAAATGACCCTGGGTCACTAAGGAACTGACACGTGTTCCAACGGTCAGATTTCAAACTCACATGGCAACTTTACTTGGGCTACAAGCAAAGCTGACTTGTCCGACTCTGGACAAGATTTGCTCTCATAGTCGTCACTCGAAGACATAGGTTTTTGTTTAAGCATCACTTCAGTCATTCTGACTGGTTCTCTTGGACCCCACTTAACAGTACGGTGGTTCCTATGACTCAACACAGAAATAAAAAGAACTATGAAAGATCTAAGTCTTCGAGCTCCATAGGCTTCATGCGGTGTCTTCTCTTGTCATAGTCTTCAATGTGAATATCTTCATATACCACCTTTGACATCAATGTCTTCATACATTTTTAGGGGTCATCTCTGGTGGGAAAACCGAATCAATGAGGGACTTCTACCTGTGTTATCCTGCAATTCTCACAAACACATTAGTCCCTCAACTAGGTTTGTCGTCAATACTCCAAAACCAACTAGGGGTGGCACTAGATGCACTTACATGGTGGCTGTTTTGTTTTGGGCTTCGTGGAAAAGTCCTCTCCGACAAGTGTACGAGTACACAGTGTAGCGTCCAGTATCTCTACCGACGTCCCCTGAATCGTCAAGTACCAGCTTCACCACCGAACCAGGACGCCAAGTTCCGCTTCGTACGTGTACGACTACACCCGGTGATGTGACAAGCCCCAACGTGTACATCTACTCCATCAAGACCGGACCGACAAGTACCCCAATGTCTTGTGTACAACACCGTCGTCGAAGACCCGGGTAGCCAAACGTCAACTACCTATGACCGAAGAACAGCATGTACCTCTCCGAAGAAAACCGAACATTGTACCACTACTTCCGGAGGCATCGGATCCATCAAGTTCCACTACCGCCGTGAACAAATACCGTCGCCGAGACCGCGAGAACCTCTACTTCCTCCTCGAAACATGAACGACTACCGTCGACCCCAAGTGACTCGGATTCGTCAAGTCCTTCTACGAAAACGCGTACCACTTCCGTCATCGTGTACCCCCTACTTCCACCATGTCCCGAGGACGTATACTTCCTCTACTTGGCACCGAACGAGAACCGGCCCGTTTGCACACTTCGAAGGTATAACCATCGAGACGACGCCCGTGAACGAATGCATGTGTGATGTTTGAGATGCTCGTGTTTGCACCGTGTCCAAATGGTCACTCGTTTCCTTGTCGCCAACTCGTGGGATACCCGGAATCTGGGATCACCCCACCATCTCTAGCATGTTCCGAACATCCGCACCCTTGCTTCCTTTGCATCGGTACCTCCGTGAGCTACCGGAACCGATATGGTGCCGTGGCATCATTTTCGGATTCGTCACCGTGGCACCTTTTCTTTCCACCACGGTGACAAATGCTTCATAATGCTCTTGTCATTTTTTTAATAAAAAATTTGCATAACCTTGCACATGTCATCCGCATCATGTTAACAACAACTAAAATGTTTAAAATTGTTGTTTTCTTTAAATTGATAATTGCATATGGGGAGTTACCGGAATTGTTTTTTGTTCTGGCCTCATTTAAACTTGTTTAGATAGAGGTTTTACTCATGCTTCACCTCTTGCCATGCTAACAACATTTAATATTGTTGAGTACCTAACCGAGAGTGAACTAAATAACTGATGTGGTTTTCCGTCAATATGCAACTCCGTTGCATAATGAGCTCCACTTAATTTGTAGGATTGTTTGTGCACTTTGCCATGCCATGCTTCTTTAAACCGGACATGCATCATACTTGATTGTGCATCATGCCATGTTTATGTGATGGTTGTTTACTATGTTGTTTGTTTCTTTCCGGTGTCGGTTCTTCGGGTTAGTTCCGTTAACGTCGCGTTTGTTAGGATCCGTTCGACTATGTTCGTTTGTCTTCTTCATGGACTCGTTCTTCTTCCTTGCGGGATTTCAGGCAAGATGACCATACCCTCGAAATCACTTCTATCTTTGCTTGCTAGTTGCTTGCTCTTTTGCTATGCCTATGCTGCGATACCTACCACTTGCTTATCATGCCTCCCATATTGTTGAGCCAAGCCTCTACCCCACCTTGTCCTAGCAAACCATTGTTTGGCTATGTTACCGCTTTGCTCAGCCCCTCTTATAGCGTTGTTAGTTGCAGGTGAAGATTGGAGCTTGTTCCATGTTGGAACATGGATATTTTTTTGCGATATCACAATATCTTTTATTTAATTAATGCAACTATATACTTGGTAAAGGGTGGAAGGCTCGGCCTTATGCCTGGTGTTTTGTTCCACTCTTGCCGCCCTAGTTTCCGTCATATCGGTGTTATGTTCCTGGATTTTGCGTTCCTTACGCGGTTGGGTTATAATGGGAACCCCTTGACAGTTCGCCTTGAATAAAACTCCTCCAGCAAGGACCAACATTGGTTTTACCATTCGCCACCTAGCGTCTTTTTCCCTTGGGTTAGGCCAGCCCAAGGGTCATCTTTATTTTTTTTAACCCCCCCGGGCCAGTGCTTGTCTAAGTGTTGGTCCAACCGAGCGATGTCCGGAGCTACCAGGGGCAACTCTGGGCTGGCCCACCCGACGTCTTGCTCATCCTGTGTGCCCTGAGAACGAGATATGTGCAGCTCCTATCGGGATTTGTCAGCACATCTGGGTGGTCTTGCTGGTCTTGTTTTACCAATGTCGAAATGTCTTGTAACCAGGATTCCGAGTCTGATCGGGTCTTCCCGCTAGAAGGAATATCCTTCGTTGACCGTGAGAGCTTGTGATGGGCTAAGTTGGGACACCCCTGCAGGGATTTCAACTTTCGAAAGCCATGCCCGCGGTTATGGGCAGATGGGAATTTGTTAACGTCCGATTGTAGAAAACCTGAAGTTGACCTTAATTAAAATACATCAACCGCGTGTGTAACCGTGATGGTCTCTTTCCGGCGGAGTCCGGGAAGTGAACACGGTGTTGGAATTATGCTTGATGTAGGTTGTTCTAGGATCACTTCTTGATCATAGTTGTTCGACCGTGCTTTTGCCTTCTCTTCTCGCTCTCATTTGCGTATGTTAGCCACCATATATGCTAGTCGCTTGCTGCAGCTCCACCTCATACCTTTTACCCTTCCTATAAGCTTAAATAGTCTTGATCGCGAGGGTGTGAGATTGCTGAGTCCCGTTGACTCACAGATACTTCCAAAACCAGTTTGCAGGTGCTGATGTTACCGAGCAGGTGATGCAACCAAGTTCAAGGAGGAGTTCGATGAAGATCTTGTCCTTTGTGTTGTTTCGTTCTAGTTGATCAGTAGTGGAGCCCAGTTGGGGTCGATCGGGGATCTGTGTAGCATTTGGGGTAGTCTTCTTTTATTTTGGCTCCGTAGTCGGGCCCTGATTGTATCTGGTTGATGTAATGCTTTATTCATGTATTTGTGTGAAGTGGCGATTGTAAGCCAACTATGTATCTCTTTCCCTTATGTATTACATGGGTTGTGTGAAGATTACCTCACTTGCGACATTGCTTTCAATGCAGTTATGCCTCTAAGTCGTGCTTCGACACGTGGGAGATATATCCGCATCGAGGGCGTTACATTCATATAGACAAAGGACTCACCTGAGTCGCACTAATGCAAATGTTTTGTAGGGAAGCCATACTCAGGCCTATGAATATGAGCGCGTTTTATCAAACCGCCATGTTCATAAGACCAAGAACTATTTTGCTTATTCTTATGAGTACTATTGTCCACCTACAAGACTTTTAGCTAGGGCTCCAAAGCCAAAGTTCTCAGATGTTGCACTTAGACTCATTGCTTTGAAGCCACCCTTGAAGATGTGGGTGGCTAAGAAAGCTTAACTCTCTTTTGCAGGGCAAGGTCTCTAGCCGAAAACCAAAATCGTCTGAAGCTATTGCTGGGGACCTTAAACATCTTGTAGGGCGCAAGATCACATGCCCAAATGGTCTTATTATGTATTTTGTTCCTGAGTCACTTGCTACTTGCCCTATCAGTCCTAACCTTGATCTAAGCTTTCATAAGCCACTTGCTCGTCAAATGTTTATGCTTCACAATTCTCTTCGTGAAGCCTATCCCCCTAACTGCACTGTAGGGTACGACACCAGCTGCTTCAGAATGGATTATTGACAGTGGGTGTACTAATCACATGACTGGCAAGAGAAGTCTTCTCATGGACTCAACCTTACGTCCATCTGACAAAAGTCACATCACATTTGCTGACACTGGTAAAAGCAAGGTATTGGGTCTAGGTAGAGTTGCAATCTCAAGGGATCAACACATGGATAAAGTCATGCTTGTTGAATCCCTTGGTTTCAACTTAATGTCTGTCTCAATGCTTTGCAATTTGAACATGATTGTGATGTTTGGAAAATATCGTTGCCTTGTTCTAATGGAATCTGACAAGTCTCTAGTTTTTGAAGGGTATCGGAAAGATGATTTGTACGTGGTAGATTTCTCAGCAGGACCACAACTTGCCGTATGTCTTCTGGCACAAGCTTTAGAATGTTGGCTCTGGCATCGGAGGCTAGGGCATGCTGGCACGAGGAACTTGCACACTCTTGCAATAAAGAAGCATGTCATAGGCATCGAGGGCGTCAAGTTCAAGAAGGATCACTTATGCGGTGCTTGTGAAGCAGGAAAGATGACGAGGGCCAAGCATCCCTCAAAGACAATCATGACAACGACTCAACCCTTCGAACTGCTCCACATGGACCTTTTCGGTCCCACTCATTACTCAACTCTTACTACTACTGCTTGTCTCTATGGCTTTGTCATTGTTCATGATTATTCAAGATATACTTGGGTGCATATAATCCTCTACAAGACTGAAGTGCAGGATGTCTTCAGACACTTCGCCAATCGAGCCATGAACAACTATGGCGTCAAGATAAAGCACATCAGAAGTGACAATGGCACTGAATTCAAGAACGCTGGCCTAGATACATATCTTGATACTTTGGGAATCACACATGAATTCTCAGCTCCGTACACACCGCAGCAGAATGGCATCGTGGAATGCAAGAATAGAACACTTATTGGGATGGCCCGTACGGTGCTTGATGAATACAAGACTCCAAGAAAATGTTGGCCTGAAGCCATTAATACTGCATGCCATATCATCAACCGTGTTTATCTTCACAAGCTTCTCAACAAGGCATCCTATGAGATCCTTACTGGCAAGAAGCCAAATGTCAGTTACTTCAGAGTATTTGGTGCTAGGTGCTGGATCAAGGATCCACATCACACTTCAAAATTTGCACCGAAAGCACATGAAGGTTTTATGCTTGGATATGGAAAGGATTCGCACTCCTACAGAGTCTTCAACCTCTTGCACTATAAAGTGGTTGAAACTGTGGATGTGCAGTTCGATGAGACTAACGACTCGCAAAGAGAGCACCTGCCAAATGTGCTAGATGAAGTTCCATCCAGTGAATCAATCAAACTTATGGGAACTTGAGAAATCATACCATCTGAAGCTCAGCCTGAAGAGGAACTTATCATCTCCGCACCTGATCAACCTGAAGACAATGCTCAGCCTAAAGACAATCCTTCTAACGATGACAATGATCAACAAGAGCAAAATCTTTGTCCTATACATCCTCGTGTTGCAAATGAAGTACAGATTGAGAGAATAATTGATAGCATCAATGCACTAGGCCCACTCACCCGTTCAAGGGCAACACAGCTAGCAAATTTTTGTGGGCACTTCGCATTTGTCTCAATATCTGAACCCAAGAAAGTTGATGAAGCCTTCATGGAACCTGAATGGAATCAAGCTATGCAAGAAGAGCTTCAACAGTTTGAGCTGAATGATGTATGGGAACTGGTTAAGCGTCCTGATCCTCGTAAGCACAATATAATAGGCACTAAATGGATATATCGCAACAAGCAAGATGAGCATGGTCAAGTTTTCAGAAACAAAGCTCGTCTCATTGCTCAAGGATACACTCAAGTTGAAGGGATTTACTTTGATGAAACATTTGCTCCTGTGGCTAGGCTTGAAGCCATACGCATACTGCTGGCCTATGCAAATCATCATAACATTCTTCTGTATCCAATTGATGTGAAGAGTGCTTTTCTCAATGGCAAGATTGAAGAAGAAGTGTATGTTGCACAACCACCTGGATTTGAAGATCCAAAACATCCTGACATGGTGTACAAGCTCAACAAGGCATTGTATGGCCTCAAACAAGCCCCTCGGGCTTGGTATGACACACTCAAAGACTTCCTGCAGAGCAAAGGCTTCAAACTTGGTTCCCTCGACCCCACTCTCTTCATGAAGACATATGATGGTGAACTGTTTGTGTGCCAAATATATGTGGATGACATTATCTTCGGCTGCACCAATCAGAAATACAGTGAAGAGTTTGGATATATGATGCAAGAGCAATATCAGATGTCCATGATGGGTGAGCTAAAGTTCTTCCTTGGTCTTCAAATACGTCAGCAACGCAACGTTATCTTTATATCTCAAGAGAAATACCTTAAAGATTGCCTGAAGAAATTTGGAATGCAAGACTGCAAAGGCTACACAACGCCAATGCCAGCAAAACATCATCTGGGTCCCGACGACAATGGTAAAGAGTTCGATCAAAAGGTATACCACTCCATGATTGGTTCCTTGCTTTATTTATGTGCATCTAGGCTAGATATCATGCTTAGTGTTTGCATGTGTGCCCGGTTCCAAGCGGCACCAAAGGAATCGCATCACTTAGTTGTGAAGCGAATTCTCAGATATTTGGCTCACACCCCAACACTAGGATTATGGTATCCAAAGGGCTCAGAGTTTGATCTAGTTGAATTCTCGGATGCTGATTATGCTGGTGACAAGGTGGATCGCAAGTCTACATCAGGCACATGTCATTTTCTAGGACGATCACTTGTATGTTGGTCTTCAAAGAAGCAGAACTGTGTATCTCTCTCCACTGTTGAATCTGAATACATTACTGCTGGATCTTGCTGTGCTCAGCTTCTATGGATGAAGCAAACACTCAAAGACTATGGCATACATCTGAAGCAAGTGCCACTCTACTGCGACAACGAAAGCGCCATCAAGATTGCCAACAACCCAGTTCAGCACTCGAAGACAAAGCACATTGAAATTCGTCATCACTTTCTCAGAGATCATGTTATGAAGGAAGATATTGATATCATACACGTCAACACTGAAGAGCAATTGGCAGATATCTTCACCAAGCCCTTGGATGAGAAGAGGTTTTGCAAGTTACGGTGTGAGCTGAATATCTTGGAATCCTCAAATGTCCTATGATCAGGCACACATCCTAACACTTAAGCATGTTGATGACATAGATGTGCAACACATGAAGTAAAGTATATCTTCAATCAATGAAGACTTACATTCTGAGTGTGAATATATTAATCTGGAATTTGACTTTGGAGCGCCACGATAATTGTGCGCCATGTCTGGGTCTAATACTTCCTATACGGTGGGTAACACCACCACCAAAATTCTTCCCTTTATAGTGTCTATCTCATGGCGTTACATTTGCAAAGTCTTCGCATTTTGTTGGTCTTCAATGATTAAAAACTTCTCCTATTTATCTTCAACGTACTGATTTGGTTTCTATCCTCTACAGCATTCACTTATAGCTATGGCTTCTTGCTGAATCTTTTGAACTAAGTGAATGTGATCGGACCCTAACCCCTCTATGCTTCTTTCCTAAGTCTATCTATCCAAATCATATGCACTCTATTGACACTGTCAAAATGCCTTCTTTGCATCCTTGTCAGCGAAAGACACAGAGACAAATGTTAATCCGTTTTCAATGCCAAATCCTTTTCACCTAAAACCCGGAGAAGTGGGAACGACCACCCGACAATCCAGGCATGCGTGGGAACATGGAACAACCTCCGATGTGTTGCATGATAGCCACGTGTCCTTTAGATGTGAATCGCTAGGGGCACCTATGTAATAACACTGTGCCGTCCCTATCCCTATAAATACATGCCTCACCACCGTCATTATCCCTTCTTCCACTCTCACACAAACCCTAGCGCCACCTCTAGCCCTCGATGACGCCGGCGACAAAGCGCTTAGCTGCCGCAACCTCACCGACGTCGTCTTCATGCCGGCCGCGGACATCGTCTTCTCCGCCGTCGCCGTAGGTGTCCTCCGTCGCTAAGTTAGGGCACGGACGATCGAACTTCTCAGCCTCCTCGCCCACTCCGTCTAGCAGTTCTTTGTGTGGTAAATAAAACCTCCTTTTTACGGCCCCTTTGATCCGATAGATTCATCACTTTCTACCACAAGCAGTTTCTGTTCACACAAGTTGGATCTATTTCATACTTCATCTCATAAGATGCCTAGTATGTTCACTTATGCTTTACAAAGTAGTTAGATTCCTCACTTGTACTTATTTGTGGATTCGTACAAATCTGGAACCAACTCTCTATCTATGAGTGAATGTCTTCGCACTATGAGGTCAATGTCTTCTAAACTGATTTATCTTCAAAATCTTCTGAGAATGCATATGACCTCTTCCCCTTCCCTCGCACCTTAATGCTGTCACAGGTACATGTCCGTGGGAGAATCCCTTGGTTCCCATAGTCTGCATTCATTTGCAGAATTCTTACAGCATCACATAAATTCTCCCGAAGCCAATTCTTGTCTGACCAGTAGACGGAAGACTTTGACAGTTTTGAAGCCTTTCAGTTTAAACTTCATGGCATCAGAAAAATATGCAAGGAAGGGAGGCAGACAGCACCATGGAAACACTGCTAAGAACCTGCCACCAGATCTCTATGAGCTATACAAGTCAGATCCAGAAGAAACCTATGGAGAATGCAAGAACCGAATCCAATGGATTCGAAGACAATGGGCAGAGGAATGGTTGAAGTACAGATTCGTCACCGACGAATATGCTGAGAAGAGTGCCATCAAGGGCCCATGGGGAGATGAAAGTGCGTTATATCGACTAGAGGGGGGGATGAATAGGTGATTTTTATGAAAGTCTTGAAAACGTGGAAGTTTCAAAGAAAAACGATAGAGATAAACCTATTACCATGCAGCGGAAGGTAGACTACACTAGGTAAACCATAGTCAAGTATTCAATGAGGTGAAAGCATAATGACTAATAGCAGCTAGGTAGTAAGGATCAGGTAGGAAGATGTTATGAAGCCAATCAGAACAAGCAGTCACTCAGTGAAGACAAAAGATTATGCATTCATACAATGACTTCACAAGGACCAACAGTAAGTGAAGGGAAGGGAAGGATGAAACCAGTGACTCGTTGAAGACAATGATTTGTTAGACCAGTTCCAGTTGCTGTGACAATTGTACGTCTAGTTAGGGCGGCTAGGTATTTAAACCTGAGGACACACAGTCCCGGACACCCAGTCCTGAACACGCAGCTCAGGACACCCAGTCCTCACCGTATTACCCTTGAGCTAAGGTCACACAGACCTCGCCCAATCACTCTGGTAAGTCTTCAAGGTAGACTCCCAAACCTTCACAGACTTCGTTCACCGGCGATCCACAATGACTCTTGGATGCTCAGAACGCGACGCCTAACCGGCTGGAGGATTCACAGTCCTCAAGTGTAATAAGTCTTCAGATCACATAGACAGGAAGACTTAAGTGATGCCTAACACTCTTTGGCTCTGGGTGTTTAGGGCTTTATCCTCGCAAGGAATTCTCTCTCAAAGGCTTCGAGGTGGGTTGCTCTCAAACGACAAAAGCCGTACTCTAACTCTGAACAGCCAACCGTTTATGGTTGTAGGGGGTGGGCTATTTATAGCCACTAGGCAACCCGACGTGATTTGTTCGAAATGACCCTGGGTCACTAAGGAACTGACACGTGTTCCAACGGTCAGATTTCAAACACACACGGCAACTTTACTTGGGCTACAAGCAAAGCTGACGTGTCCAACTCTGGACAAGATTCGCTCTGATAGTCTTCAGTCGAAGACATAGGATTTTGGTTAAGCATCACTTCAGTCATTCTGGCTGGTTCTCTTGGACCCCACTTAACAGTACGGTCGTTCCTATGACTCAACAAAGAGGAAAAAGAACTACGAAAGATCTAAATCTTCGCGCTCCATAGTCTTCATGCGATGTATTCTTTTGTCATAGTCTTCAATGTGAATGTCTTCACATACCGCCTTTGACTTCAATGTCTTCATACATTTTTAGGGGTCATCTCTGGTAGGAAAACCGAATCAATGAGGGACTTCTACCTGTGTTATCCTGCAATTCTCACAAACACATTAGTCCCTCAACTAGGTTTGTCGTCAATACTCCAAAACCAACTAGGGGTGGCACTAGATGCACTTACAATCTCCCCCTTTTTGGTGATTGATGAAAAACTAGTTGACGTTTTCAATGGAGAATATAATATGTGAATTTGTAAAGGATAAGGAATTGTCTTCATAAGTTGCAAGGGCTCCCCCTGAAGATGTGCATATAAGTAATTTGCTTTTGGAATGCAAATGCACATGGCAGGTTCAACTTAAGATGACAATTCATCATGCATGAAAAGTATGTGAAGATAATGACATGCATAATGGGAAATGGACATCTGCAAAATGATCTAAGTGCGGAATTTATCGTCGCACATGCGGAATTTATCATCGCATCACAAAGTAGCAAATGAGTAGCAGACGACCATCGAGTTTAAGTGTTATAACTCAAAGAACCAAATGTTTCAAAACGAGAGTTGTAAACACTAGGCAAAACATAAAGTAACCGCCCATATGGACCCGCTTGAAGACTATCAAACTCATATGCTTCTCCCCCTTTTGTCAGTAAGGACCAAAAAGGTTTGAAGACATAGAGCATCTACTCGTTCCCATGAGGAGTAGGTGAAGTAGCAAGGTCGTCGGTGTTGTTAGGCGGTGCAGACGAGCTCGGGGCAGTGTCGACACGTGCTGAAAGAGGGGCGGTGAAGTCGCATCGTCTTCATCCTCGATCACTCTGGCATTCACAGTTGCCGCAGAGGAAGAGAACTCAGAGTCTTCAAGTGTGGGAGTTCGTCGCAGCACAGCCCTTCAGGGAGGTGTGGAGTCAAACTTGAAACGTTCAGAGAAGCCATCCTCTTCAAGATCATCCTCAGAGCACATAAGCGTCAACCCTTTCCATGTACGCCGACAAGTTTCATGGGCTACAAAGGCATTCTTGGTGGCAAGATTGCGAATGCGGTTGACATCCACCAAGAGGCTTTTCATTTGACGCTTCAGCCAGTCATGATGCCGATCCTGTTTCTGATGAAGAGCAACCAGAAGCTCTCGGTCATTGAGAACACAAGATTGCTTCTTGGGCCATTGGGCAATGGTGCTTTCAGTGGCTTCAGTGAGGGCACGATGAGGTGCACGTGTAGTGCCAGACAGAGGATAAACACGAGTGACTGCTTCAACTCCTTCAATGTTCTGAGAGAAACTTTGATGCTCCGCATTCTGAAGACTAAGAGGCTCCTTGGCAGGCTCTGGATAGAGGGCTTCAACGGACATATCCATGTCAGGCATAAAGATCCGATGATTGTGAGCAAAGGGCTGGTATGAGATAGCTGAGTGGAGTTTGATCAGCCGCATTATCCATGGAGCGTAGAACTTCAAGCCAAAAAGATCAGATCCTGAAGCAGCAAGTTGGCGGATGAAGAAGTCTTGTGCGTTGAAGCATTTGCCATGAAGAATATAGAAGACCAAAGTCTTCATTGCACCTTCCAGCTTTGCATGTGGGGAATGTCCTTTGATGGGCCACAGAGTTCGCCTTAAAATGTGATAGATGGTCCTTGGCAGATACTCCAGGTCTTCAACAAGGAACTCCTTAGGATATGCAGCGTCTTGTGGCAAAGGCTTCATCATGCTGAGCATCTGACTCATGTTCGGTTCAGGCTTCTGAAAGATGATCTCCATAGCTTCTTTGTGAAGTTGACATCCAGGTTCATAGAGATCTCCAGGAGTGGGCAGACCAGTGAGCTCAATGATATCAAAGGCTTTGGCTTCGTGATGAACATTTCCTGTCATCCACTCAAGGACCCAAGTCTTCGGATCTCTGTTGAAACCACGTATGTGAAGAGTGGCATAAAATTGGAGTAGCAACTCTTTGTTCCAGTGCTCTTGGTCGGTGATGAAATGTAACAATCCAACCTCTTTGAAGCAGTCCAGAGCTTCTTCCAAGCAGGGCAGACGAGCTATTGCTTCGGTGTCAAGACGCATATGTGGGAAGATGCGACCTTGATTGTACAGAATGCAAGAGTAATAGCTTCGCTGCGGATAGCTCCAGAACCGATCAGAAGATATTCGTTCCCTTGAGTAGGGGTTCTTGGAGCTATTGAAGAAGGTGTTGTCTGCTTTGAAGCTGTTGACATTGAAGGATCCAGGTGCTGATGCAGGACCTGGAAACCTGGGCAACCTTGGTATTGGCTTCTGTACCTGAGGCTTATGCTCTATATGATAGTCAAACTGAGGACCAGCAGCAGGCGCAGGAACAGAAGCAGTAGCATCATTGGCTTCGCTGGCTTCTGGTTCTTGGGTTGGTGTAGGCTCCACATTTGCTTCAGCCATGACAGCGTCAGTGGCTTCATTAGTGTTGGTGGTGGTAGCCTCAAGATTTTCTACCTCCACTTGATGAGCTGAAGGGTCGGGCACAGACACGTTCTCCACGAGAACAACTTTGTCAGTAGTTGGGGGAATGGGGACACATTCTTCTTCTTGGGTATCATCGGCTGATGCAGCCAGAATGTCTTCAGCAGCTTTAGCTTCAGATTCGGAGATTGGAGGCCTTGGTCCTTTGCGAAGCCTGCGTAACGCCGGCGACGCCTTTGGAGAAGGAGTTGGCTGGGCCTCAAGGTCATCTTCTTCTTGTTCTTGTGGGTGATCAGCCCTTGATGCATCCTGAGCAATTGGCATCAGAGGATGACCAATGCTGATGAGTTCGCTGTGCATAAGCACAGGTGATGATACCTGTTGGTGCTCGATCTGAGGAAGAACTGCATCATCTTCAACATGGTCATGGTGACCAATGTCTTCAGCAGTAGTGGGATTAGCTGCTGGAAAGTATTCAGCTTCATGAGCCTCTGTGGAAGCAGGCTCATGGACAGTCAGTTGGCGCTCTTGATGTTCAGTGGCAGGGCAAACCATGGAGATGGGTTCAACAATTAAGGGCTCTGTGGGAGCAACCCATTCCTTCTTGGTCTTCCACTTCTTCTTGGAGGGAGCAGCATCAGAGGCTTCAGAATGTTTCCTCTTTCTGGCTTCAGCCTCAGCAGTCCTTGTCTTCTTCAGTTCTGAAGCGGTTGACCTGGCCATTGGCTTCGAGCAAGCATGGGAAGACAATGGGATGTGCTTCCTGCCTTGGTGCATTGGGTGCGGCCACAGCTGGCTTCTTCTTCTGCTTTGCAGCCATCCTAGGGTCGATGCCAGGACGACCAAGGGCCTTGCGCTTCTCAGCCTCATTGTAGGATTGCACACTCTTGTCAGCCAGGATCTTCATGCGCTCACGAGAACCTTGAGCTTCTGCATGTTTCTTGAGAAAGGCTTCTTTGAGCTCATGCAGCATAGTCTTGAAGTTTTTCACCTCTTGCACGCTGAGCTTGGCCATATGCTTCTTGAACCGAGCTTTCTCAAAGTCAATCTTCTACTTCAGTTCAACGATGCGCTGAGCTAGAGCTAGCTCTGGAGCAATGGCGCCATGGAAGGCGACACTAAGGCCAATTGGAAGTTGTAGATCTTCGAAGCTGAGGTTGGGCATGTCAAACCACTCATCAATGAAGTTGTGGATGATTGCCATGTCAAAGAGAGGCAGATCATTGAAGATTTCTGCTTCTTCTTTGCTCTTGATCAGTTGCTCAAGAGCATCATCTGCAAGATCTTCATCACTGGACAGATCAATGGCATCGTTGTGCAGAATAGCAGCAACAGTCAGTTCTTGGCTGGTGTGTGGCAGAGGCATCTTGACTTTCTGGGGCTTGGAGATGCGTGACAGATCTTCAGACTGCACACTGTCTTCAGGAGGTGCAGTAGCCAGTGGCTTCGCCCGTGAGATTTTTGGTGCTGAGACATGCTTTGAAGCTTTAGGCTGCTTTAGTTTCTTTGGCTTCGGCGCTGCAGGCGCTTCATCTGATTCAGCATCATCTGTAGGCTCATCCACGGCTATCCCTTGAACCACGATATGAGTGATGAGACCTTCCAGGTTGTAGAAGGGCCCAACAAGATTGGGTTCAGCTTCGGGGGTCCCATCAGCACGGGGACCAGAGGGACCAGGGTTGAAGTCTAATCCCAAAGACTTCTTATTCTGCTTCGCCAAATTCTGGGCAAACTGGAAGTTGCGCTTGAACAGATTGTCGTCACGACACCATAGTAGTGACGATGGGTGTGCATCTGCAGGCTGTGGTCCTCGGACCATGCAGGGATAGAAGCCTTGTTCAATGGCTTCATCTCTAGACCTGGGCTAAAGATTTTTGTAGAGGATGTCTCCCCATGGTCCCTTGATGGCATTCTTTTCTGCATATTCCTTTGTCACGAATCTGTACTTGAACCACTGTTCTGCCCAATATCGTCGAATCCATTGGATTCGTGTCTTGCGTTGATTGTAATCCTCTTCAGGATCTGTCTTGTAAAGCTCGGAGAGGTCATTAGGCAAATCTCTTGATGTTCCCCCATGACGCTGTCTGCCACCCTTCCTTACTGATTTCTCGGCAGCCATGAACTTCAAACTGAATGGCTTCAATACGTTCAAAGGCTTCAAAGGCTTTCGCTTGCTGGACAAATAGGAACTGGCTTCGGGAGAATTTATATGATACTGTAAGAATTCTGCAAATGAATGCAGACTATAAGAACCAAGGGATTCTCCCACGGACATGTACCTGTGACAACATTAAGGTGCGAGGGAAGGGGAAGAGGTCATATGCATTCTCAGAAGATTTTGAAGATAAATCAGTCTAGAAGACATTGACCTCATCGTGCGAAGACATTCACTCGTTGATAAGGAGTTGGTTCCAGATTTGTACGAATCCACGGATCAGTACAAATGAGGAATCTAACTACTTTGTGAAGCATAAGTGAATATACTAGGCATATTATGAGATGCAGTATGAAATAGATCCAACTTGTGTGAACAGAAACTGCTTGTGGTAGAAAGTGACGAATCTATAGGATCAAAGGGGCCATAAAAAGGAAGTTTTATTTACCACACAAAGAACTGCTAGACGAATTGGAAGAGGAGGCCGAGCAGTTCGATCGTCCGTGCCCTAACTTGGCGACGGAGGACACCTATGGCGACGGCGGAGAAGACGATGTCCGCGGTCGGCGTGAAGACGGCGTCGGAGAGGTTGCGACAGCTAAGCGCTTCGTCGCCGGCGTCGTCGAGGGCTAGCGGTGGTGCTAGGGTTCGTGCAAGAGTGGAAGAAGAGATAATGACTGTGGTGAGGCGTGCATTTATAGGGATAGGGGCGGCTCAGTGTTATTACACAGATGCCCTTGGCGATTCATATCTGAGGAACACGTGGCCATCATGCAGCATATCGGAGGTTGTTCCACGTCCCACGCACGCCTGGTGTCGGAGTAAATAGCCATGGGTAGCCTAGCAGGCTTCCCCTGGCCCTTCTGAAAAAATTACGAGCCCGTCCGGCTCTCAAAGAACTCAAGACCTGGGGCCGCCTTCCCCCTGCCGGCTATCTTCTAGGCCGGCTTCGGGGGGCGGCTCGCCTTTAGCCCTCATGAAGGAGGCCGTGGGAGGGCCGACTCCGAGAAGTCGGCGACAAGTAGGCCGACTCCAAGAAGCCGGCTCCCATAAAGCAGTCAAGATTGAACCCGCGAAGTCCGCGTCCACCCAGCAATGATGAAACGGGGCGTGGCTACAGTAAAGCCTGCCACCCCCAAAACCCGGAGCACGCCCAGCACAGTGCGCCGTACGGGTGGCCACGACCCGTCCGGCACGGCACTGTTGCCACGGCGGCCCTGACGCGTCCATGACGGGCCACCAGCATGGCCCCCGAGGCGGCGGGCCCCTTCGGGCGGAGAGATACCGAAGGCGGCCGCACCTCCTCCCAAGTCGGCCCGATGGAGAGCCGCCCCCCCATAGCCAGCCTGCCATCCTCCTCGAAGGAGACGCCCATTAAGGAGACAAGACACGGCGGGGCTACAGTAATCGCCCGCCAGGGCGGCGGTACTGTAGCCACGCTTACCCCGACCAAGCCCGCGTCATCAGCACAGAGCAACAGTAACCAGCCACCGACCAGGCCCTGGACAGTGGGGCCTGCCTGTCGACCAGGGTGCCGGCCGGCGGTACCCACCAGTCGGCGGGCCCCAGCGGCCGGCGCAGAAGCCGGCGAGCATAGTCACAGGCAGCTGGGCCCCACGCCCAGTCGGATTACCATTGTACCCCCGGGGGGTAGGCCTATATAAACCCCCCGGTGCACCCATGCAAAGGGTTCGACCCCCAAGCTAGTCTTAGACACCATACAAGGAGAGGAAGCAGGCTAGCCGTGCCCTTCCTCCTCCTTCCACCAAAACAGCTCAAGGAGCATTGTGTAGCTACTTGTTCATTTAGTGATCAAGCGGAGACCCCGCAGAGCAGCAGTAGGGGTGTTATCTCCACGGAGAGCCCTGGAGCTGGGTAAAGTACGTCGGCGAGCTTGTCTTCGCCTCATCCCGTTTCCAGGCACCGGCGACGTCTTATTGGCTCCCACAATGATAAGCCACCCATTGGCATATGTCGCGGCGCCCACCGTGGGGCCAGGTGCACCGTCGTCCGGAGACCTGTTCTGGACGGGAACCCTCTTCCTCCCTAGCAAGCATAGCCAGCCCGGCATGCCCGATGGCGCTTGCCACGATGCGCTACAAGGCGTCACCAGCATCTGCGCGGCAAGCAGCCTCGCTGACCTCCTCGACGAGGCCCGCATCTCCGACGAGCTCGCCTCCGATGCGGGCACCGACCACCTCGCCATCCTCCTCGGCCAGCTCCATGTCTCTAGCGAGCCTGCTGTGGATCTGGAGTCGGTTGGCTCCACCGACCCAATGCCTGTCGACTCTGTCGACTCCGACACGGCCTCCTACGACACCTTCCCCACCAACGTCACGATCTACAACGACCCGCTCCCTCGGACCGACGATCACGATATTGTCACCACTAAGGTGATGGTTATCGGCCACGGCGATCCGGCCGACGAGAGTGCTCACGACGCCCCGCGCGTGGCGGCCCATGACTTGTCTGTCCCCCTCCCGGCTGATGCCGACGACGAAGCACTGGAGGCACGCCGTCTCGCCCTCCTCGCGGAGGGCCGGAGGTTGGCTTCCGTGAAACGCCTCACTGAGGCTTACCAGCGCGAAGCTGACTGCACCGCCTTCGGCACGCCGGCCCCGGCTGGTCCAAGTCGGGCTGGCGCTGTCAGGCAACGCGGCCCCATCATCGCCGACACGCTGGGAGTCGACCGCCCGGTCTATGCCACTCCGCTCGAGAACCTGCGCGCCGCCCAAGCGGTCGTGGACGAGTTGGACGGCTTGGAGGCCGAAAACCTCCCCCACATAACCCGGCGCATACAGCAACTGATTGACGCGGCCGCTTAGCGGCACGAGGCCGACACCCGCGCGCGAAGCCCACCCCTGCGTCGGGATCACGGCGCGACGTCCCGGACGCCGACTAAGAGTAACACCCGCTCGCGGCGCGAGAAAGAGCCGGCTTCCAGTCGAAGCCGGACACGAATCTCCATCGAGCGCGACGCGGACGGCCGTCCCCGATCCAGGGAATGGCGGGGCAGCCCGCCTCCGCCTCGGGCTCGTGGAGAAACATACCCCACCCCACCGCCAGTGGCGCATCCGACTCTCAGCGGCCGACTAGGTCGCCGCGAAGGAGTCGGCGAGAACGACGCCCGCCATCGGATCGACCGCCTGGGCAGATCCCTGGCGCTGGAGGAAGAAGACGATGTCGGCCCGCCCTGTTTCGGCCCCCGCATCTGCGACGAGCCCTTCCCCAAAGGGTTCTCGCTCCCAAGAGACACGCCCAAATACAACGGCTCCGTGAAGCCGGAAGACTGGCTGATCGACTACTCCACGGCAGTCAGCATAGCCAACGGCAATCGGCGGGTTGCCGCGAAGTACGTGCCCGTCATGCTACAGGGCACGGCACGGACTTGGCTTAATAGCCTCAAGCCTCTCAGCATCAACAGCTGGGTGGATTTCACTGAAGCCTTCGTTCGCAACTTCACCAGCACCTACAAGCGGGCTCCCAAGCCCAGGCAGCTCTCCCTGTGCGTACAGGGCCCAGCCGAGTCCACTCGCGACTACCTCACGCGTTGGGCCGAGCTTCGCAATTCTTGTGAAGGGGTGCACGAGGTGCAGGCCAGCGAATACTTCACTGCCGGGTGCCGAGAAGGCACCCTCCTCAAGCACAAGCTTCTCTGCGACGAGCCGACTACCCTTGACGAGCTTCTGAACATCACCGACAGATACGCCACCGCCGATTCTTCGATGAAGACCGAGCTCCGGGTAGACGCGTCCGGGAATGTTCTTAACCCGGCGCCCAAGACGCCGGCAGGAGATTCCGGCCGACGCCAGCACCCGAACGACCAGAAGCGTAAAGGCCCTGCGCCGCCTCCCGCTAACCGGTAGGTGGCCACGGTCGAAGACGCGCCGCCCGAAGGGCGGCCCACGCCCAAGAAACCCAAGGGCGGCCGGCCGGCTTGGCAGCCGGCCTTCTCCTACGAGCAAACTCTTGACGCCCCGTGCAAGTTCCATAGCGGCGCGAAGCCGTCCAACCACACAACCCGGAAGTGTAACTGGCTTGCCCGAATCTCCAAGGGCGGAGGACTCACGCCGACTCCTCCTGCCGGCCCACCGCCTCCGGCTCCGCCGCCTCAGGCCGCCCGGCCCGCAGTCGGCGCCGTGCAGGACGAGTTCCCCGACGAGCAAGCATCCTACGTCATCTTTACGAGCCAGCCCGAAGACCGGCGCAGCAAGTGCCGAGAGCATCAGGAAGTCAGTGTGGTCGCTGCTAACCCCTCCGGACACATGCATTGGTCAGAGAAACCCATCAGCTGGAGCCGGGCCGACCACCCAGAGGTGATGCCGTCCCCCGGCTCCTATGCTTTGGTCCTGGAGGCCACCCTCGCGACGGACAGACGCGCCGCCTGCTTCTCCCGTGTGCTGATAGATGGCGGAAGCAACATCAACATCCTGTACCGCGACACCCTGGAGAAGTTAAGTGTCAAGACGAAGCAGCTTGTGCCGACTCGGACAGTGTTTCACGGCATCGTGCCCGGCTTGTCCTGTGCCCCCATTGGCAAGATCAAGATCGACGTACTCTTTGGGGACCAGGAGCATTTCCGCCGGGAAGCGATCTGGTTCGAAGTGGTGGAACTGGAGAGCCCTTACCATGCATTGCTTGGCCGACCTGCCTTGGCCAAGTTCATGGAGGTCCCCCACTACGCATACCTCAAGATGAAGATACCAAGCTCCAAGGGCATCATCACCATAGCCGGCGATTACAAGAAGTCTGCCGAGTGTGCTGCGGCCAGCAGCCGGCTGGCCGAGTCCCTTGTGATTGCCGAAGAAAAGAAGACGCTGGACTGGGTCGTGGCCCTGTCCAGCAAGCAGCTGAGCCAGCCCACCAACTCCAAGGAGCATGATGCCCAGGGATATTTCCAGCCGGCTAAGGAAACCAAGAAGATACCTCTTGATCCCGAGCACCCCGAAAGGTTTGCCGTCATTGGGGCAAGCCTGAATAGCAAATAGGAAGGCGAGCTCGCCAATTTCCTCCGTGAGAATCGGGATATCTTCGCATGGTCCCCCAAGGACATGCCGGGTGTCCCAAAGGATTTCGCCGAGCACAAGCTACACATGCGAGAAGACGCAAAACCAGTCAAGCAGCCTCTCCGCCGACTGTCAGAGGAGAAGAGAAGGATTGTAGGGGAGGAGATAGCCCGGCTTCTGGCAGCCGGCTTCATCATGGAAGTTTTCTTTCCAGAGTGGCTTGCCAACCCGGTTCTCGTGCTGAAGAAGAATAACAAGTGGCGCATGTGTATAGACTACACAAGCCTCAACAAAGCCTGCCCCAAAGATCCCTTCGCCCTGCCAAGAATTGACCAAGTAATAAACTCCACAGCCAGATGCGAGCTGCTGAGTTTTTTGGACGCTTATTCAGGATACCACCAGATAAAACTAAACCCGGATGACCGCCTGAAGACCGCCTTCATTACGCCATTCGGAGCCTTCTGCTACCTGACCATGACATTCGGCTTGAGGAACGCTGGTGCCACTTTTCAGTGTTGCATGCAGAAGTGCCTCCTCACGCAGCTCGGCAAAAACGCTCACGTATACATGGACGATATCATGGTGAAGACGGAGAAGCGCGGCACCTTGCTGGAAGACCTGAAAGAAACATTCGAGAACATGCGTCGGTTCCGAATCAAGCTCAACCCCGAGAAATGCATGTTTGGAGTGCCAGCCGGCCAGCTCCTAGGCTTCCTGGTCTCCGAACGCGGCATCGAGTGCAACCCGGTGAAGATCAAGGCCATCGAGAGAATGGCGATCCCCACCAAGCTTCGAGAAATCCAGAAGTTCACCGGGTGCTTGGCCTCTTTGAACCGCTTCATCAGCCGGCTCGGAGAGAAAGCCCTCCCTCTCTACCGCCTCATGAAGAAGAGCACTCACTTCGAGTGGAACGACCAAGCCGATCAAGCCTTTCACGAGCTAAAGAAGATGCTGGCCACGCCGCCTGTCCTGGCGGCGCCGACTGAGAAAGAGCCCATGCTCCTTTACATTGCCGCAACCAGCCGGGTGGTCAGCACCGTCATCGTAGTCCAACGCCCAGAAGAAGGCCGAGCCCAGCCGGTCCAAAGGCCGGTGTACTACTTGAGCGAGGTGCTGTCCGCCTCAAAGCAGAACTACCCGAACTACCAGAAGATGTGCTACGGTGTGTACTTCACCGCCAAGAAGCTGAAGCCCTACTTTCAAGAGCACCCCATCCTGTAAGTGCATCTAGTGCCACCCCTAATTGGTTTTGGAGTATTGACGACAAACCTAGTTGAGGGACTAATGTGTTTGTGAGAATTGCAGGATAACACAGGTAGAAGTCCCTCATTGATTCGGTTTTACTACCAGAGATGACCCCTAAAAATGTACGAACACATTGAAGACTATGACAGGAGAAGACACCACGTGAAGCCTATGGAACACGAAGACTTAGATGTTTCGTAGTTCTTTTTCATTTGTGTTGAGTCATAGGAACCACCGTACTGTTAAGTGGGGTCCAAGAGAACCAGTCAGAATGACTGAAGTGATGCCTAATTCAAATCCTATGTCTTCGAGCGAAGACTATGAGAGCAAATCTTGTCCAGAGTCGGACAAGTCAGCTTTACTTGTAGCCCAAGTAAAGTTGCCGTGTGAGTTTGAAATCTGACTGTTGGTACACGTGTCAGTTCCTTAGTGACTCAGGGTCATTTCGGACAAAATCAGGTCGGGTTGCCCTGTGGCTATAAATAGTCCACCCCCTACAACCATAAACGGCTGGCTGCTCAGATTTCAGTGCACGGCTTTTGTCGTTTGAGAGCAACCCACCTCGAAGCCTTTGAGAGAAAATTCCTAGCGAGGAGAAAAGCCCTAACCACCCAGAGCCAGAGTAAATTGGGCATCACTTAAGTCTTCTTGTCTGAGTGATTTGAAGACTTATTACACTTGAGGACTGTGCATCCTCCAGACGGTTAGGCATCGCGTTCTGAGCATCCAAGAGAAATTGTGGATCGCCAGTGAACGAAGTCTGTGAAGGTTTGGAAGTCTACCTTGAAGAATTACCAGAGTGGTTGGGCGAGGTCTGTGTGACCTTAGCTCAAGGAGAAAACGGTGAGGACTGGGTGTCCTGAGCTGCGTGTTCAGGACTGGGTGTCCGGGACTGTGTGTCCTTTGGTTTAAATACCTAGCCGCTCCAACCAGACGTACAATTGTCACAGCAACTGGAACTGGTCCAACGAATCACTGTCTTCAACGAGTCACTGGTTTCATCTTCACTTCCTTTTACTTACTGTTACTCATTGTGAAGCCATTGCATGCTTGCTCTATCTTTTGTCTTCACAACGTAACTATATGATTTGTTTGGCTTCATAACTTCTTCCTACCTGATCCTTATTACACTGCAGCTATTTGTCATTGTGCTTTTACTCAATTGAATACTTGACCATGGCTTGCCTAGTGTAATCTAACTTCTGCTGCATAGTGATAGGCATATCTCTACTGTTTGTCTTCATAACTTTCACGTTTTTAAGACTTTCATAAAAATCGCCTATTCACCCCCCCCTAGTCGATATAACGCACTTTCATCTCCCCAACTGCAAGCTACCCCACCAGTGCAAGATGACGATGACTTCGAGGCCCAGCACACTCCATCTCCACAAGCGTCGCCCGCATTACGCAGGCTTCGCAAAGGACCGAGGCCCCAAGTCACTCCCACAATGCACGTGTCTAAGTCCGAAGCCAAAATGGCCGAAGAAATTCCGGCTGCATCAGCTGATGAAGAAGAAGCCCCAAGAGTTGAAAGAGTTGCTACACCCCTGTCCCACCAAGATGTTGTGTCTGACCCTCCAGCTTCTGAAGTGGAGGTTAACAACCCTGAGGTGGCCACCAACATCACCGCTAACGCCAATGACGTCATCATGGCTGAAGCCAATGCGGCGCCGGAAGCCAATGAGGCGCCTGCAGCTACTGCGGTGCCAGAAGTTAATGCTGAAGCACCTAAGGTCCAAGCACCTAAAGCAACTGTGGCCCCTGAAGCCCATGAATACAATGCCAATGCTCCTGTTCCCCCTCCAAGACCTCATACAATTGAGCTTGCATTTAATCGTGGTCAGCCTGTTATGGTCCGATGGCCCATTCTGAATCCTCCGCCTGCTGCAGGTCCACAATTTGAGTATCACGTCGAGCACACACCTCAAGTCCAAAAGCCCAAGCCAAGACTTCCCGGATTCCCAGGCACAACCACTTCACCTAGGGTCTTCAATGTGAATGGCTTCGTGGCACATAATACCTTCTTCAACAGCTCCAAGAACCCTTATACAAGACCGCGCATTTCCTCAGATTGGTTCTGGAGCTATCAGCAGCGCAACTACTATTCCTGTGTCCTATACAATCTCGACTCTGAAGCTATAGCTGGACTGCCCTGCCTTGAAGAAGCATTGGATTGTTTCATAGATGTTGATTTGTTGCAATTTGTCATAGATAAGGAGCACTGGAATGAAGATCTTCTGCTACAGTTCTATGCAACTCTCCACATTCGAGGCTACAACAGGGATCCAAAGACTTGGGTCCTTGAGTGGATGACAGGCAATGTCCATCATGAAGCTAACGCTCTTGATATCATTGAGCTCACAGGCCTGCCCACTCCTGGTGAATACTATGAACCAGGTTGTCAACAACACCAAAATGCCCTGGAAAGCATCCTTCAGAAGCCAGAACCCAACATGAGTCAAATGCTGAGCATGATGAAGCCTTTGCCTCACGACGCTGAATACCCATCTGAGTTCTTTGTCGAAGACCTAGAGTACCTACCTCGCACCATTTACCACATCATCAGGAAGACTCTATGGCCTGTCAAAGGACACTCATCTGCAGCGAAGCTTGAAGGAGCAATGAAAACTTTGGTCTTCTATATTTTCAATGGCATCAGCTTCAATGCTCAAGACTTCTTCATCAGGTAGTTGGCTGCGTCTGGCTTCGACGTCTTTGGGTTGAAATTCTATGCTCCATGGGTTATGCGTCTGATCAAGCGTCACTCAGCCTTCAACTATCAGCCGTCTACGCACAATCATCTTATATTCTTGCCCGAGGTTGATCTGTCAGTTGAAGCCATTTACCCAGAGCCTGCTAAGGATCCCATTTACCTTCACAATGTTGATCACCAAAGCTTCACCCAGCACATTGAAGGAGTTCCAGCAGTCTCTCGTGTTTATCCCCTTGCTGGAAACACACATGCCCCTCGTGCTCAAACTGATGCCACTGGTAGCACCATTGCGCAAAGGCCTCGACGACGATCTCGTGTCCTAAATGACCGAGAGCTTCTCGTCGTGCTGCATCAGAAACAGGACAAACATCACGACTGGTGTCGGTGTACTAAAGTAGGGGTACCTTAGTATCCCGAACTTGTGCACGGGCAGTCGCAGCGTCCCGCGGCAAGGCTTGCCGGGCGACTGCCAAGATCCTCCGTGGTTCCTTTGGAGCCATTCAAGAACAAAGTATCCAAGGCCCCGGCAAGAGGAGCTTGCCGGGAAGGCCATCCAGGGCATTGCAAGACCCAGTGAGCGACAAGCTCCTGGACGCGACAAGATAATAACCGCGGCAAGGCACTTGCCGCGGCAAGCTTCCGTCCTGTACCTGCGCTCCAGCACATCCGCCAACGTGTCGCCCTGGGGCCCTTCCAGGAGTACGTGGCGGAAGGCTGTGCAGCTAGAGGTACACGGTGGCAAGCGGCGCTGACAAGGTAGCCATCGTGGCAAGCAATGGCGTCCCTAGCGGTCCATTTCTGCACCGTCTAGGTGACACAGACAGGCATTTAATGCCTTTGTCCCCTGCCGTCAGGGGTAGGTATGATACAACTGTAGTAAGCGGTGAAGCCAACCACCACTTCTTTTACCTTTTTACCCTCATCTCTGTTGCCACCTGTCGGTGACCCCTTTGACATATAAAAGGAGGCCCATGCGCAACAGGGAGGGGGGAGGATCATTCTCACGCTCGGTCTCACTGGCCACCCAAGTGTACTGTAGCATTCATCGCTCCCGAGCAAGAACACAAATACAAACCAAAGCAGGAGTAGGGTTTTACACATCCGTGCGGCCCGAACCTGGGTAAACTGATCGCATCGCTCGTGCGTTCGCCTCGATCTGCTCTTCGTGCACTCTCCGCCCCCCTGCCGAACCGAAAGGGGCCCCGGTCCGCCGTGGTCCCATAGGTGTCCGTGGGATCAGCACCCCCGACATCTTTGGCGCGCCAGGTAGGGGGTGCGTCGAGGTAGTGTGAACCTGATCCGACGTTCGCACGAGCCGAATCTTCGTCATCTTCATCAACATGGCGCCGAAGAAGAAGATTTCGGAGGCAGCTGCTCCGTCTGTGCCGAGCCCACCATCGCCGGAGCGAACGGCTGGTGGAGTGGGCGCCGGCGGAAGAACGGGCGCCGACGAGGAGGCTCATGGTGCTGCTAGGTCCAAGGACAAGACTGCGCTGCACATCGGCGGCGCGGTCGGCTCCCAGAACGACCGAGCGCACTCCAAGACCTCGGCGTCCGTACACGCACCGCGCCCATCTCAGGAAGCGCGAGACCAGCAGCGTCATGGTACTCATGGTACCATACGTTTGCTGGGTCAAGATCAAGCTGGCAGATCCCGGAGTGCTCGAGACCAGCATGCACGCCAGCATGCTGGCGCGAGCATGGCACGGTCACCCGGACGAGATATTGCTCCTTCTAACGTAGTTAGAAGTCCGAGCATGTCCCGTTCCTCGCACCGTTCGCCGCCGCCGCCCGCCACTCCGGCAGAAGCGTTGGCACGGGCCCAACTGCTACTAGATTACCCTCCAGCGCCAGAGAAGATCGATGACTGGAGGGCCACTATCCAGAGCCTCATCGGCTTCGCCAACGGTGACAACCCACGACAGCCGAGCGCATCGCTGCCGCGGCAAGTCAGCCAGGCACGAGCCGGTGGCGACAAGACCGGCGAGGGTGCAACCACTGTGCACTCTCCGCCTCGAAGGCCAAGATCGCCGACTCGCCGGATCCACCACGACAGCGACTCCACCGCGTCATTAGATCCGCGAGCTCGTCGCGATCAGCGCCAAGTTCTCCACGAGAGACAGCCAGAAGACGCTCGAACACGCATCGAGCGCCGAAGAGAAGCGCGGCGTCAATCAGACCTGCGCGCTGGGCCCTCTGTTGACATGCATGCGCCCGAAGAACCAGGCGACTTGCCATACGCGGTAGGTTGCCCTGCGTTTACCCGTGAGTTGCTGCAAGTCCAGTGGCCCAGCCAGAAGCACTTCAAGCCAGACGTACCGGAGAAGTACGACGGCAAGTCGCACCCGTCAGAGTTCCTAAGCATCTACACCATTGCGGTGCAAGCTGCCGAGGGGCGAGACGACAAGGTCCTTGCCAACTACTTCCCACTGGTACTCAAGCCCGAAGTCAGGTCCTGGCTCATGCACTTGCCGGACAACTCCATATCCTCTTGGGCGGACTTGTGCCATCAGTTTGTCGGCGCCTTTACGGGCGGCCACAAACCACATGGCCAAGAGAGTGATCTCCACCTGCTTGCCCAGAAGGAAGGAGAACCCCTGCGCAAGTATATCCAAAGATTCAGCCGTGTACAGCGCAACATCCCAGACATCCACCCTGCCGCGGTTATCAGCGTGTTCCATCAGAACGTGCGTAATCGCAGGATGCGGGAGGAGATGGCGATGAGCAGGATTAGAGACGTCAGCAAGCTGTACGCCCTGGCCGACAAGTGTGCACGCGCTGAAGAAGGGAGGAAACTCCCCGGAGAGAATACTGGAGCAGGGGGATATGACAGCGAAGATGCTGCCCCGGCAAAAAAAACCGGAGGTGCAACAGGAAGAAGAAAGGCAAAGAGGTACTAGTCGTTGAGCAGTCCGGCAATGACGGTGGCGCCAAGCAAGCCAAAGTTGGCAGCTCCGGCAAGGAGGTTACCGCGTGCACCAACTGCCAAGCTGTGGCGGCCACCGACAAGCAGGACGGCTCCGACAAACAGTACTGCAAGATCCACCGCATCAAGGGCCATGATCTCCAGAGCTGCAAGAAGGTCGAGCAGCTTGTCCAGCAACAAAAACCTGAGTACGAGCGGCGCGACAAGGAGAGAGCCCAAGGAGGCGGTGGAGAGGCCGGCAAGAAGCGCCCTGGCCGGGGAGGACGCCGCGGAAAGGCCAAGCAGCGGCAAGGAGACAGACCTCCCCGCGGCCGCGACAAGGATGAAGACGAAGACGACGACGAGGACATGGATGATGTTGAGAACAGTGAGCAAGAGTTTCAGAAAGCTACAGAAGTCTTGTGTATTGACGGTGGTGCTTCTCTGCACACTTCTCACCGCCAGCTCAAACAATGGGCGCGGGAAGTCAATGCGGCAGAACCACCTGTCGAATCGCGCAAACTTCTGAAATGGTCCAGCACGCCTATCATCTATGACATTGAGGACCACCCTGACCGCATAACTGCGGTCGGGTGCTTGCCGCTGTTGGTTTCACCAACTATACGCAACCTCAAGGTCACCAAGATGTTAGTTGACGGCGGGGCCGGCTTAAATCTGATCTCCTCCGCTGTGCTCTAGAAACTCCAGATCCCGGATAGCGAGCTCGAAGAGACTGGTACGTTCCAAGGAATTAACCCGGGAAGGAGCAAGCCGAAAGGGAAGGTCACATTGCCGGTGACATTTGGCAGCGAAATGAACTTCAGGACTAAGAGGGTCACTTTCGACGTTGCCGATTTCCCATTGCCTTACAATGGGATACTTGGCCATCCAGCGCTTGCCAAGTTCATGGCAGCCTCTCACTATGCATACAACATGCTCAAGATGCCAGGCCCGATAAGTGTCATCTCTGTCCCTGGCGACAAGAAGGATGCCCTTATCTGCGCCGACAAGATCTACCGGGAAGCAGCTGCTGCAACAGATCACAAGACACTTGCCGCTGAAGCTCCCGGGGGGAAGAAGACCAAGTCCGGCAAGAGCTCTGATGCCCACTCCGGCAAGCGCACCTCCTCGGAGTGCTGCGCTGCCGTCGAGGATGCACCATCGAGCTCCACCGGCAAGTGTAAGAAGGCCATGGCAGCTCCACCACATACCAAGAAGGTGTCCGCCAAGGAGGACGGCACTGGTGGTACTTTCACCATCAGTGCCACGCTTGACCCTAAATAGGAAAGCGCGCTCATTACTTTCCTGCGGGCGAATGTCGACGTGTTTGCGTGGCAACCGTCTGATATCCCCGGTGTTCCTAGGGAAGTAATTGAGCACCATCTTGCCATTTGTCCTCAAGCGCGGCCCGTCAAGCAGAAGGTCAGAAACAAGCAGTGGAGCGCCAAGAATTCATAGCAGAAGAAATCAAGAAATTGGAAGCAGCAGGCCTTGTCAGAGGAGTGCTTCATCCCACGTGGCTGGCCAATCCTGTAGTCGTGCGCAAGGCGAATGGAAAATGGAGGCTTTGTATTGACTTTACTGATGTTAATAAAGCTTGTCCCAAAGACCCATTTCCCTTGCCGCGCATTGACCAGATTGTTGACTCCACAGCCGGATGCACTTTCCAGATGCACTTTCCCAAGGAGCAAGCGACAAACAACACTGCAGAGTATGAAGGCTTGCTTGCCGGTCTCAGGATCGCGGCAGAACTTGGGATTAAGAAGCTCATAGTCAGGGGTGACTCGCAGCTTGTCGTCCGCCAAGTGAACAAGAATTATCAGAGTCCATTAATGGAAGCTTACGTCGACGAAGTGAGAAAGCTAGAAGAGCACTTTGACAGCCTGCAAATGGAGCATGTCCCAAGAGCTCAGAATGACATTGCCGATGGCCTGTCAAAATGCGCTCCACTTAAATTACCTGTGGAACCAGGGATTTTTGTGCTCAAGCTGACTCAGCCGTCCGTAACACCACCCACTGGACAGTGCAAGAAGAGGAAGTTGGTTTCTGGCGACTATTTTCCGGCAGAGCTTCCCGAAGCCACCGCCAAGAAGGTCCCCAGGATCAACACCAAGAATGCTGAGGAGTAGTCTGCTCCAGCAAGCCCCAGGGTTTGTTCCGTTGAAGCAGACGCTCCCGACAAGTTTTGCTCCGGCAAGCTTGCTGGGGAACGTCGAGCTCCGGCAGAGCCACAGGCTCTTGCCGTGGAAGCGGATGTTCCCGCAGCAACAGATGTGCCTTTAGTCCTTGTTGTCGAGCCACAGGCTCCAACATGGGCGCAGCAGATTGTCCGTTTCCTTCAGACAGGAGAACTTTGCGAAGAGCCAGAAGAAGCGGAAAGAGTAGCCCGGCAGTCTAGTATGTACCAGTTTGTCGATAACACACTGTGCAGAAGAAGACTCAACGGTGTGAAATTGAAGTGTATTCCCCGGGAAGATGGACAAAAGCTGTTGGCAGAGATACATGGAGGCATATGTGGTCACCACATTGGCGCAAGAGCCCTTGTCGGAAAAGCATTCCGGCAAGGTTTCTTCTGGCCGACAGCCCTCCAGGATGCAACTGCACAAGTATCCAAGTGTGAAGCGGGCCAGTTCCATTCTAAGCAGATACACCAGCCAGCTCAAGCTCTCCAGACGATCCCTTTATCCTGGCCATTTTCGGTCTGGGGCTCGACATCCTCGGCCCCTTTCCCCGAGCTGTCGGGGGCTTTGAGTACTTGTACGTCGCAATCGACAAGTTCACAAAGTGGCCGGAAGTGAAACCAGTGAGGAAGGTGACAACACAGTCAGCAGTCAAGTTCTTCAGGTCGATTGTTTGCCGTTTCAGAATCCCTAACAGGATAATCACCGACAATGGTACGCAATTTACGAGCCGCACCTTCATGCAGTACGTCCAAGATCTTGGCGCCAAGGTCTGCTTCGCTTCTGTTGCTCACCCGAGAAGCAAAGGTCAAGCGGAGAGGGCAAATGCTGAAGTGCTGCGCGGGCTCAAGACTAGAACTTTCGACAGGCTGCACAAGTGCGGAAGAAACTGGATCGAGGAGCTGCCGGTGGTTCTCTGGTCGATCAGGACGACGCCAAATCGAGCCACTGGCCAGACACCCTTCGCTCTAGTCTATGGAGCGGAGGCAATTCTCCCCACGGAACTCGTATACGGGTCGCCTCGAGTGCTCGCTTACGATGAGCTTGAGCAAGAGCAGCTGCGGCAAGATGACGCACTGCTCCTTGAGGAAGACCGTCTTCAGGCTGCTGTGCGAGCTGCTCGCTACCAGCAAGCTTTGCGCCGCTACCATAGCCGCAAAGTTAACGCCAGAAGTCTCGAGGAAGGCGACCTTGTTCTTCGGCGCATTCAGTCCGCCAAGAATTCCAACAAGTTGACGCCGAAGTGGGAAGGCCCTTACCGGGTGAAACGAGTCACTAGGCCTGGCGCTGTTCGCCTGGAGACCGAAGATGGCGTACCAGTGAGCAACTCCTAGAATATTGAACATCTTCGCAAGTTTTACCCGTAGGGCGCGATTGCCGGAACCCGTTCCGGCAACCACCTTTTGTACAAGTCTTGCCGCTGTTGCATGTAATCCTTTGTACAAAGCCGGGCGCAGATCCCGTGCATAAATATTATGTGCTCAGCACACCTTGTCTATTTCATGCTTTTTAAATTTTTCATGTATTATCTGACATTTTGTGCAGCACTTACTCCCGGTAAGCAATAACGAACCATAAGGCTCCATACTGTTATTTTGTCCTCTTTCTTTTTCACAAGGAAAAGGAGGTTCCCTCATGCACAAGTTTGCCGGGGGGAAGGGAGAAGATACGGTATGGACCAGGCGTCGTTCAAGAAGGTTTTGCCTTGCCGGAAGCAAATAACAAAAAAAGATAAGTTGCCAAAGTCTAAGCAATCAAATTTCCTTTAAATTTTTAAGTTATTTTCCTTGAACGACCGTGCTTTGTATGGAAAACCTGTGCGCGGAGGAACCAACTCGTAGCTAGTTGCACCCTTACTGTTGTTTCGAGTCCGCTCAACAACTTAAGTGAGCTGCGACTAGCCACGACAAGGTTTCTTGTCGGCTGTGGCACCGCCAGCAAGCTGCTGACGTTCCGCACTTAGCGCTCGCGGCAAAGGTGCCTGCGCCGGCAAGTTCCCTAAAAGCGCAGGGTAAAAACATACAAAGGAAAGAGTCAAGTAAAGGAAATAACATAGCAATTACTACCAAGGATAGAGTATATTACAAAATAACTTGTCGCAGCTCTAACAGACTGTTTTTCATAACATGATTAACAGCGACAAGGAAAGAAGAAGATAGATGGCCTAGTCTACGCGGTCGCCTTCGACCCTCCTAATTCCGCTCACCCTGTCCACAATAGGTGCGACAAGGGCCTTGAGCTCCTCGAGATCAGCATCTGGCGGCAGGCTTCGGAGGACGTTGGTGAGGCGGAGGCCTGGGTTGCGGAAGGCCACCTTATCAGCACCTTCTGGAGAGCTCCCGCGCAAATCTTGCGCGACTCGTCGGCAAGCTGCTTTGGGATTTGCTCCCGGAGTCGCTGAAGCACCGTCGCCACGCCCTTGAAGAACAGAGTCAGCTTGGTGCTGGGTTGGAGATTCTCATCGGAGGAGTACCCGAGATCCACCATCCCCAATTGCGCCAACTCCTTGTCGACGTCTGCGGCGACGTTCACCAGACCCTCCGTCCAGTGCTCCACGTTCTCCGACAAGGTCTTCTGGGCGGCAACAGTGTTCGCCAGCAGCAGCTTGCCGGCCTCGACTTCTTCCTTCAAGGCCGCCTCCTGCTCCTTGGCGCCGTCCAGAGATTTGGTCAGCGCCGCCAGCTTCGCTTCGAGATCAGCGTTGGAGTTCTTGGCGGCGTCCAGTTCCTTGCCCTTCTCGGCGAAAAGGACCTGCAGCTCCGAGTAGCTGTTGGCGTCCTTCTCCCGCTCAAGCTTCAACGCAGCAAGCTCGTCGCTGCTCGCCTTGAGGCTCGCCTCCAGCTGCACCACCTTCAGCTCCAGTTCGGTCTTGGCGGCCTCGGCAGCTGCGGCGGCGTCTTCGGCTCGCTTGAGGGCTCCGCCAACCTCTCGCTCGCGCGCGGCACGCTCCTCTCGTGGCTGTCGAGGTGGACCTTCCGCTGCGCCAAGTCACCCTCCTGCGAAGACAATTTCTCCGCGGTAAGACATTGGCGCTCTTCGACGTCGGCTTTCTCGCGGAGGAAGGCCTGCTGCGCTTCGGCAAGATCTTCCCGCTCCTTTGCCAGGGAGCGGAGAGCTTCCTGGTTGGCGCCCCGGAGCTTCTCCGCGTGCTTCTCGATGTCGGCTCCCGCCTTCGCGACGAGTGCTTCGCGGGACTCCAGTTTGGCCTGCTGAGCGCGGTAGAGCGCCACTAGCTTTCGCAGCAGGCGCTCCTCTTCAGGTTCGCCGCTGCTGCTGCTTGGCGCGTCGACCAGCTTTAGCCTGGCGGAGGCAAGCACCTCTCCGTCCAGCATCTCCCCCTCAATCGGCGCCCTGGAGCTTGATGCCTAGGGGAGGTTAATGAAGACGTCCTCGCCGGCCTTCAGGTAGACGCCAGGCTGGGGCTCATCGGAGCCTGGCGCGGCGGCTGCGGCGGAAGAGTCGGTGGTCGGAGCAGCGCCTGGCGCTCCTGCGACCTCCGGGTCGTCAGTACGACCGCCAGACTCCCCGCCCGCTTCCGCGGCGGCAGCCCTGGCGGCCTCCTCGCCGGCGCCGGCTGCTTCCTCGGCGGCGACTTCAATCTCCATCGGCTCTGCAGCAGATGGATCTGACGGCCAGAAGAGGGGAGAAAATTCAAGGAAATTTGAGCAAAACCCAAGAGAAAGATCAAGAAGACGAAGAAGCCAAGGGGAGTTTGGAAGCAAGGAAGTTACCTGTGCCAGGGTCTGCAGCTGTGGTCTCCGTTGCCGGGGGATCGCTGACGCAGTCCCTTACCGGAGATCCCTCCCTTGCCGGGGGCTCCTCCCTTGCCGGAGCCTCCTCCCTTGCCGGAGCCTCCTCCCTTGCCGGGGGCTCCTCCCTTGCCGGAGACCTCTCCCTCGCTGGAGGACTCTCCCTTGGCGCTTCGGGAGCGGCCTCCAGGCTCTCCTGGTGAGGCTGCTCTGCTCCTGCACAAGTCAACAAACAAGTGTCAGCAAAGCAAGGATCTTCGTGCGTGCCCGACAGCAGAAAACAAACAAGACACTTACGCTGGGGGCTGCTCTGAAGATCAGCCGCTGGGTCCGGCAAGTTCGTCTCAGGCACGTCCCCTGTTGATGCAGTGGGCTCGTCCTCGATGACGATCACCGGAGCCTTGGCTCTCTTTGCCGCTCTCTGCACCAGAGTCCTAAAAAGGAATAGATACAGGGAAAGGCAAGTGAGAAACAAGACAAGACAAAAACAGCAAAAATCAAAGAATAGCAAGAACAATAAGAGAAACTTACTCTTCCTCTTCTTCCTCGTCGGAGCTTAACGCGGAGAAGTCAAAATCCGGCCCGCGTCCGGCGCGGGGAGGTGGAGGAGTAGGCTCCCTTGGTCGCTTGGCGGGAGCAGAAGCGGCAGTCCGGGAAGACCCCGCTCCAGTCGAAGCAGCAGCATGGGGCGCTCCCGTGGCAACGGTGCTTGCCGCGGTGGAGTGCATCGTGCGGCGCTGCGGCTGTCGGCCTGCCTGCCGCCTCGCCGCATCCCCGGCCTTGCGGAGACGCCTTCTTGGTGGGGACGGAGATGCTGCTGGCGGCATGCTGTTTGAGGACGAACTGGAGGAAGAGTCAATCTCCAACGAGCCACTCGCATCCTCGGCGGGCTCGCTCGGCTCGGCATCACGCCCGGCAAGATTTTCCTTGCCGGCAAACTCCTCTTGCCGGGCAAGCTCTTTCTTGCCGGAGATTTCCTCTCGCTCTGCACGGTTCTCCGCCTCTGCTGCCGCTGCCTCCTCCAAGGTGAAGCCGAACTCGCCCGCCGCGGCAGCTGCCGCCGCCTCTTCCAACCTGGTGGCGATGTACGCCAACTCCGCCTCGGTGGTGTCGCGGATGAGGCCGTCCTTCTCGTCGGTGCGGATTGGCACTTCCACCAAGTCGTCGAAGAATTGCTGCACAACCTCGTCTTCTGGCTCTTGCCAAGTTGGCACGATTCCGTGCGAATCGCACAGTGGCATCATCGCCCTGATGCGGTCGAGCACCGAATTGTTGCACAAGGGGACGACTCCCTGCGGCAACCTGAAGACTTCGGGGTGATTTGAATCGTATTTGAAGAGCTCCTGCAGTATTCCGTTGAGCTCAAGGACAGTGAAATTGTAGTTGAGGCCTGGGCGCAGCCTCATGATGTCTGCCGCGTTCTTGAACTCCCAGGCAGGCCTCCTCCGTTCCTGCAGGGGAGCGATGCGGCGACGAAGAAAGTCCGTGCCCACGGCGCCTACAGTGAGTCCGGCAAGCCTTAAGCGCTGGATCCTAGTGACGGCGATCTTCAGCCTGCTGTCCTCCGGGGCCACGTCGCTCCAGTCACTGCCGCATACTGCTGCTACTTGGCGCCGGGCGGTGAATGGTTGCGGGCTCTCCTCGACAATCCAACACCAGTCAGCCCTCCACTCCTCCCACTTGCCGCGGAATTCGCCCTCCAAATAGGAATCCTTCCTGCCGGTCCTAGAGACCCAGGCAATTCCACCGGACAAGGGCTCTCCTCTCTCTACCCGGGGAATGAAGAAATGGTGGAAAAGGGCTACACTAGGGTGGACTCCGACAAAGTTTTCGCAAAGGTGTGCGAAAACTGCCATGGTGAGGACGGCGTTGGGAGTGAAGTCAAGGAGGCAGAGATTGTATGTGTTCATGATATCACAAAAGAACTCGGAAAAAGGCGGGCAGAGCCCGCAATAGAAGAATACGGCGAAGAAGGGGTACCCGTCCGGGGCCGTCGCGTGAGCAGCGGCCGGGAGCACCTTCGTCCGCGGGTGAGCCCGCGTCTCCGTCGCCCAAAAGAGATAATAATACTCCCGCAGCTCCTTGGCGCCGAGCTTGGGGGGGAAGATGGCTCGCTCCCTCCGCATCGCCGCGAGCCGCTGCGCCTCGGTCGACTTCATGGCCTTCGCCTTGTCGGCTTTCGGAGCCATGGCGAATGTGGTGGAGGAGGGCGACGGCATAGGTGGTGCTGGTAGCAATGGGGGGGCAGGGCACTGCTCTCTTGCTGCTTTGAGAAGACGGAGGCAGGGCAGAGTTTTCTGAGACTAGAATGGGGCGAGTGGGCGCACTACCCCCGCTTCCCTTTGCTTATAAAGGGGGAGGTGGCGGACGTTCCGCCTTTCCTAATAAAGAAACCGCCCACGATCTCTCCCACGATGCCGCGTTTGACGCGTGCCGTGCGGGGAGGGCGCGGTGGATGCGGAGTGAGTTACGGCGTAACCTAGGCCGCACGTGCCCGTGCACTGTTTTGGGCCTGGCCCAACAGCGCTCGGCACGGAGTGTGGCCCAGGCCCGGGGGCTCCTGTCGGTGTACTAAAGTAGGGGTACCTTAGTATCCCGAACTTGTGCACGGGCAGTCGCAGCGTCCCGCGGCAAGGCTTGCCGGGCGACCACCAAGATCCTCCGTGGTTCCTTTGGAGCCATTCAAGAACAAAGTATCCAAGGCCCCGGCAAGAGGAGCTTGCCGGGAAGGCCATCCAGGGCATTGCAAGACCCAGTGAGCGACAAGCTCCTGGACGCGACAAGATAATAACCGCAGCAAGGCACTTGCCGCGGCAAGCTTCCGTCCTGTACCTGCGCTCCAGCACATCCGCCAACGTGTCGCCCTGAGGCCCTTCCAGGAGTACGTGGCGGAAGGCTGTGCAGCTAGAGGTACACGGTGGCAAGCGGCGCTGACAAGGTAGCCATCATGGCAAGCAATGGCGTCCCTAGCGGTCCCTTTCTGCACCATCTAGGCGACACAGACAGGCATTTAATGCCTTTGTCCCCTGCCGTCAGGGGTAGGTATGATACAACTGTAGTAAGCGGTGAAGCCAACCACCACTTCTTTTACCTTTTTACCCTCATCTCTGTTGCCACCTATCAGTGACCCCTTTGACATATAAAAGGAGGCCCATGCGCAACAGGGAGGGGGGAGGATCATTCTCACGCTCGGTCTCACTGGCCACCCAAGTGTACTGTAGCATTCATCGCTCCCGAGCAAGAACACAAATACAAACCAAAGCAGGAGTAGGGTTTTACGCATCCGTGCGGCCCGAACCTGGGTAAACTGATCGCGTCGCTCGTGCGTTCGCCTCGATCTGCTCTTCGTGCACTCTCCGCCCCCCTGCCGAACCAAAAGGGGCCCCGGTCCGCCATGGTCCCATAGGTGTCCGTGGGATCAGCACCCCCGAAAACTGGCTTAAGCATCAGATGCAAAGCCTCTTGGTGGATATCAACCGCATTCGCAATCTTGCCACCAAGAATGCCTTTGTCACTCATGAAACCTGTCGGAGGTCGTGGAAGAGTTTGACCCCACTTAGTGCTGAAGCCGATCTGCATGACGATGGCTTCACCGAACGCTTAAAGTTTGACTCAACTCCTCCTAGAAATGCTCACTTGCATCGGACTCCCTCACTTGAAGACTCTGAATACTCGTCCTCAGCTGCGACCTTAAATGCCAGAGTCATCGATGACCAAGATGATGCAACTTCACCTCCTCCACCTTCAGCGCGTGTCGACACTGCACCAAGTTCCTCTGCACCACCGGATCTCAACGACGACCCTGCTGCCTCGCCTGCACCTCATGGGAACGAGTAGGCGCTCTATGTCTTCAAACATTTTTGGTCCTCACTGACAAAAGGGGGAGAAGCATATGAGTTGATAGTCTTCAAGTGGGTCCATATGGGTGGTTGCTTTACTTTTTGCTACTTTTGCCAAGTGCTTACAACTCTCGTTTTTGATACATTTGGTTCTTTGAGTTGTAACACTTAAACTTGATGGTCGTATGCTACTTATTTTCTATTCTGTGATGCGATGATAAATTCCGCATGTGCGACGATAAATTCCGCACTTAGATCATTTTGCAGACGTCCATTTTTCATTATGCATGTCATTATCTTCGTTACATTATATCTTGCATAATGACTTGTCATCATAGGTTGAAGAGGATCTCCACAAGTACAACCTGCCATGTGCATTTGCATTCCAAAAGCAAATTACTTATATGCACATCTTCAGGGGGAGCCCTTGCAACTTATGAAGACAATACCCTATCCTCTACAATTTCACATATTTTATTCCCCGTTGAAAACTTCAACCAGTTTGTCATCAATCACCAAAAAGGGGGAGATTGTAAGTGCATCTAGTGCCACCCCTAGTTGGTTTTGGAGTACTGACGACAAACCTGGTTGAGGGACTAATGTGTTTGTGAGAATTGCAGGATAACACAGGTAGAAGTCCCTCATTGATTTGGTTTTCCTACCAGAGATGACCCCTAAAAATGTATGAAGACATTGAAGTCAAAGGTGGTATGTGAAGATATTCACATTGAAGACTATGACAAGAGAAGACATCGCGTGAAGACTATGGAGCGCGAAGACTTAGAAGTTTCGTCGTTCTTTGTTTTTTCTTTGATGAGTCATAGGAACCACCGTACTGTTAAGTGGGGTCCAAGAGAACCAGTCAGAATGACTGAAGTGAGGCTTAACCAAAATCCTATGTCTTCGAGTGAAGACTATGAGAGGAAATCTTATTCAGAGTTGGATAAGCCAGCTTTGCTTGTAGCCCAAGTAAAGTTGTCGTGTGTGTTTGAAATCTGACCATTGGAACACGTGTCAGTTCCTTAGTGACCCAGGGTCATTTCGGACAAATCAGGTCAGGTTGCCTAGTGGCTATAAATAGCCCACCCCTACAACCATAAACAGTTGGCTGCTCAGAGTTAGTGCACGGCTTTTGTCGTTTGAGAGCAACCCACCTCGAAGCCTTTGAGAGAGAATTCCTTGCGAGGATAAAGCCCTAAACACCTAGAGCCAAAGAGTGTTAGGCATCACTTAAGTCTTCCTGTCTGTGTGATCTGAAGACTTATTACACTTGAGGACTGTGAATCCTCCAGCCGGTTAGGCATCGCGTTCTGGGCATCCAAGAGTCATTGTGGATCACCGGTGAACGAAGTCTGTGAAGGTTTGGAAGTCTACCTTGAAGACTTGCCAGAGTGATTGGGCGAGGACTGGGTGTCTTTAGCTCAAGGGGAATAAGGTGAAGACGCGGTCTTCTGAGTTGAATCTCAGCCTCCCTAACCAGACATACAGTTGTCACAGCAACTGGAACTGGTCCAACAAATCATTGTCTTCAACGAGTCACTGGTTTCATCCTTCCCTTTCCTTTACTTACTGTTGGCCCTGGTGAAGTCATTGTATGATTGCATTATCTTTTGTCTTCACTGAGTGACTGCTTGTTCTGATTGGCTTCACACTATCTTCCTACCTGATCTATACTGCCTAGCTGTTATTAGTCACTGTGCTTTCACTTCATTGAATACTTGACTATGGCTTGCTTAGTGTAGTCTACCTTCCGCTGCATGGCAATAGGTTTATTTCTATTGTTTGTCTTCGAAACTTCCATGTTTTGAAGACTTTTAGAAATATCGCCTATTCACCCCCCCCCCCCTCTAGTCGATCACTAGCACTTTCAGGTGTCATACCCTACAGTGCAGTTAGGGGGATAGGCTTCATGAAGAGAATTGTGAAGCATAAACATTTGACGAGCTAGTGGATTATGAAAGCTTAGATCGAGGTTAGGACTGATAGGGCAAGTAGCAAGCGACTCAGGAACAAAATACATAATAAGACCATTTGGGAATATGATCTTGCGCCCTACAAGATGTTTAAGGTCCCCAGCAATAGCTTCAGACGCATTTGATTTTCGGCTGGACACCCTTCCCTGCAAAAGAGAGTTAAGCTTTCTTAGCCACCCACATCTTCAAGGGTGGCTTCGAGGCAATGAGTCTAAGTGCGGCATCTGAGAACTTTGGCTTTGGAGCCCTAGCAAATAGTCTTGCAGGTGGACAATAGTACTCATAAGAATAAGTAGAGTAGTTCTTGGTCTTATGAACATGGCGGTTTGATGAAACGCGCTCATGTTCATAGGCCTGAGTATGGTTTCCCTGCAAAACATTTGCGTTAGTGCGACTCAGGTGAGTCCTCTATCTATATGAAGCCTTTGGACCATATGAAGCCTGTGGTCTGGGGTTTGTCTTCTTCACTTATCTTGTCATGACGACATTCATAGGAAGATTCTCCAGACACTTCTTCGGCACCCAGACTTTCTTCATAGGTCGCCCATTCCTGTAGTTAGTACCAATATACCTGGCAAACACTTCACCATTCTGATTCTTAAACAGTTTATAATTAGCATCAAAGGATTCATCAATGACAATGGGATTAGTACAAGTGAAGCCAGATAGGGTGGATGGATCCACTGAAGGTTCCTTTGCAGCAACCCATGTGGTTTTGGGGTACTGCTCAGGTTTCCAGTAAGAGCCATCAGCATTCATTTTCCTTTCAAACCCAACACCGTCTTTCCTAGGGTTTCGGTTCAGGATCTACCTTTTGAGGACATCACATAGTGTCTGATCCCCTTTGAGACTTGTGTACATCCCTGTTTCAAGCAATGTCTTCAACCTACCATTTTTATCAGCAATAGCAGTGGTATCCTCAACAGAGGGGTTAGTTACCACATCAACAGTTGAAGATATTGCAACAGTAGCAGCAGTAGAACATCCAGCAACAGAAGTAGCGTTGTCACACTCAATGCATTTAAGACATGGTGGTTCAAATCCTTCCTGAGCGGAACTGATCTGTTTGGTGTGAAGTGACTCGTTTTCCTTTTGAAGATCTTCATGAGCTGCTCTCAATTTCTCAAGATCTTGCTTCCTTTGAAGATAATCATAGGAAAGCTTTTCATGAGTTGTTGAGAGCGTTTCATGACGACTTTCAAGTTCCTCATACTTAACATGAAGATTTTTAATGTCTTCAATTAAGGACTGAGATCGAGTCATTTCAGCATCTAACAGGTCATTGCTTTTGTCTGATAGTTTTTGAATATGTTCCATAGATTTCTATTGTTCAGTAGCAATTTTAGCAAGTGTTTTGTAGCTGGGTTTGGAACCACAATCAGAGTCATCTTCATTGGACGTTTGATAGTGAGTAGTGCGTGAGTTTACCTTGGCACCGCGTGGCATGAAGCAGTAGGTGGGAGCGGAGTTGTCCTTATCATTAGCATCGGCGTCGGTGACGAAGTTGTTGGGGAACGTAGCAGAAATTCAAAATTTTCTACGCATCACCAAGATCAATCTATGGAGTAATTTAGCAACGAGGGGAAGGAGAGTGCATCTACATACCCTTGTAGATCGCTAAGCGGAAGCGTTCAAGAGAACAGGGTTGAAGGAGTCATACTCGTCGTGATCCAAATCACCGGAGATCCTAGTGCCGAACGGACGGCACCTCCGCGTTCAACACACGTACAGCCCAGTGACGTCTCCCATGGCTTGATCCAGCAAGGAGAGAGGGAGAGGTTGAGGAAGACTCCATCCAGCAGCAGCACAATGGTGTGGTGGTGGTGGACGAGCATGGTGATCCAGCAGGGCTTCTCCAAGCACCGCGAGATATGAGGAGAAAGAGAGGGATAGGGCTGCGCCAAGAAGGAGAGGAACTCGTGTGTCTTAGGCAGCCCAAACCTCAAGTATATATAGGGGGAGGGGAGGGGCCGCGCCCACACCTAGGGTTCCCTCCCTAGGGGTGGCGGCAGCCCCCAGATCCCATCTGGGTGGCGGCCAGGTGGAGGGGAGAGGGAGGCGCACTAGGCATGGGCCCTAAGGCCCATCTGCCCTTAGGGTTTGCCCCCCTCCACCCCTTAGGTGCCTTGGGCCCTTGTGGAGGGCGCACCAGCCCACCTGGGGCTGGTCCCCTCCCACACTTGGCCCATGCAGCCCTCCGGGGCTTGTCGGCCCACTTGGTGGACTCCCGGGACCCTCCCGGTGGTCCCGATACATTACCGATAAAACCCGAAACTTTTCCGGTGACCAAAACAGGACTTCCCATATATAAATCTTTACCTCCAGAACTCCTCGTGACGTCCGGGATCTCATCCGGGACTCCAACCAACATTCGGTAACCACGTATATCTATTCCCTATAACCCTAGCGTCATCGAACCTTAAGTGTGTAGACCCTACGGGTTCGGGAACCATGCAGACATGACCGAGACGTTCTCCGGTCAATAACCAACAGCGGGATCTGGATACCCATGTTGGCTCCCACATGCTCCACGATGATCTCATCGGATGAACCACGATGTCAAGGACTTAATCAATCCCGTATACAATTCCCTTTGTCTATCGGTACGATACTTGCCCGAGATTCGATCATTGGTATCCTGATACCTTGTTCAATCTCGTTACCGACAAGTCTCTTTACTCGTTCCGTAACACATCATCCCGTGATCAACTCCTTGATCACATTGTGCACATTATGATGATGTCCTACCGAGTGGGCCCAGAGATACCTCTCCGTTTACACGGAGTGACAAATCCGAGTCTCGATTCGTGCCAACCCAACAGACACTTTCAGAGATACCTGTAGTGTACCTTTATAGCCACCCAGTTACGTTGTGACGTTTGGCACACCCAAAGCACGCCTATGGTATCCGGGAGTTGTACAATCTCATGGTCTAAGGAAATGATACTTGACATTAGAAAAGCTTTAGCATGCGAACTACACGATCTTGTGCTATGCTTAGGATTGGGTCTTGTCCATCACATCATTCTTCTAATGATGTGATCCCATTATCAATGACATCCAATGTCCATGGTCAGGAAACCGTAACTATCTATTGATCAACGAGGCAGTCAACTAGTGGCTTACTAGGGACATGGTGTTGTCTATGTATCCACACATGTATCTGAGTTTCCTATCAATACAATTCTAGCATGGATAATAAAAGATTATCATGAACAAGGAAATATAATAGTAACCAATTTATTATTGCCTCTAGGGCATATTTCCAACAGTCTCCCACTTGCACTAGAATCAATAATCCAGTTCACATCGATATGTGATTAACACTCAAGGTCACATCCCCATGTGACTAACACCCAAAGTGTTTACTAGAGTCAATAATCTAGTTCACATTACCATGTGATTAACACTCGATGAGTTCTGGGTTTGATCATGTTATGCTTGTGAGAGATGTTATAGTCAACGGGTCTGAACCTTTTAGATCCGTGTGTGCTTTACAAATCTCTATGTCATCTCCTAGATGCAGCTACCACGTTCTATTTGGAGCTATTCCAAATAATTGTTCTACTATACGAATCCAGTTTACTACTCAGAATAATCTGGATTAGTGTCAAAGTTTGCATCGGCGTAACCCTTTATGACGAACTCTTTTACCACCTCCATAATCGAGAAAATTCCTTAGTCCACTAGTTACTAAGGATAACTTTGACCGTTGTCCTGTGATCCATTCTTGGATCACTCTTGTACCCCTTGACTGACTCATGGCAAGGCACACTTCAGGTGCGGTACACAGCATAGCATACTGTAGAGCCTGCGTCTAAAGCATAGGGGACGACCTTCGTCCTTTCTCTCTATTCTGCCGCGGTCAGGTTTCGAGTCTTACTCAATGTTCACACCTTATAACACAGCCAAGAACTCCTTCTTTGCCGATCAATTTTGAACTCCTTCAAAATCTTGTCACAGTATGTATTCATTTGAAAGTACTATTAAGTGTTTTGATCTATCCTTATATATCTTAATGCTCAATACTCAAGTAGCCAAATCTAGGTTTTCCATTGAAAAACACTTTTCAAATAACTCTGCATGCTTTCTAGAAATTCTACATCATTTCCGATCAACAATATGTTAACAACATATACTCATCGGAAATTCTATAGTGCTCCCACTCACTTCTTTGGAAATACAAGTTTCTCATAAACTTTGTATAAACCCAAAATCTTTGATCATCATCAAAGCGTATATTCCAACTCCGAGATACTTACTCCAGTCCTTAGAAGGATTGCTAGAGCTTTGCATACTTGTTAGCATCTTTCAGGATTGTTAAAACCTTCTGGTTGTATCACATACATCCTTTCCTCAAGAAAATCGTCGAGGAAACAATGTTTTGACATCCTATCTGCAAGATTTCATAAATAATGCAGTAATCGCTAATATAATTCCAACAGACTCTTAGCATCGCTATGAGTGAGAAAGTCTCATCGTAGTCAACTCCTTGAACTTGTCGGAAAACCTCTTAACGACAAGTCGAGCTTTCTTAATGGCGATACTTACCATCATTGTCCATCTTCCTTTTAAAATCCATATGTAACTAACAGCCTTATGACTATCAAGTAGTTCTTCCAAAGTCTACACTTTGTTTTCATATATGGATCCTCTCTCGGATTATATGGCCTCGAGCCATTTTGGAATCCAGGCCCACCGTCGCTTCTCCATAGCTCGTAGGTTCATTGTTGTCTAGCAACATGACTTCCAAGACAGGATTACGTACCACTCTGAAGTAGTACGCATCCTTGTCATCCCATGATGTTTGGTAGTGACTTGATCTGAAGTTTCATGATCACTATCATAAGCTTCCACTTCAATTGGTGTAGGGGGCATAGGAACAACTCTCTGTGCCCTGCCACACACTAGTTGAAGGTACGGTTCAATAACCTCATCAAGTCTCCACCATCCTCCCACTCAATTCTTTTGAGAGAAACTTTTCCTCGAGAAAGGACCCGATTCTAGAAACAATCCCTTATTGCTTTCAGATCTGAGACAGGAGGTATACCCAACTGTTTTGGGTGTCCTATGAAGATGCATTTATCTGCTTTGGGTTCGAGCATATCAGCCTGAAACTTTTTCACATAAGCGTCGCAGCCCCAAACTTTTAAGAAATGATAGTTTAGGTTTCTCTAAACCATAGTTCATGCGGTGTCATCTCATCGGAATTACGTGTTGCCCTATTTAAAGTGAATGTGGTTGTCTCTAATGCCTAACCCATAAACTATGGTGGTAATTTGATAAGAGACATCATGGTATGCATCATATCCAATAGGGTGCAGTTATGATGTTCAGACACACCATCACGCTATGGTGTTCCAGGCTGTATTAGTAGTGAAACAATTTCCACAATGTCTTAATTCTGTGCCAAACTCGTAATTCAAACATTCATCTCTATGATCATATCATAGATATTTTATCCTCTTGTCACGATGATCTTTCAACTTCACCCTGAAATTACTTGAACCTTTCAATAATTCAGACTCGTGATTCATCAAGTAAATATACTCAACATCTACTCAAATCATCTGTGAAGTAAGAACATAACGATATCCACTACACGCCTCAGCACTCATTGGACTGCACACATCAAAATGTATTACTTCCAACAAGTTGCTTTCTAGTTCCATTTTACTGAAAACGAGGCTTTCAGTCATCTTGTCCATGTGGTATGATTTGCATGTCTCAAGTGATTCCAAATCAAGTGAGTCCAAACGGTCCATTTGCATGGAGTTTCTTCATGCATATACACCAATAGACATGGTTCGCATGTCTCAAACTTTTCAAAACGAGTGAGTCCAAAGATCCATCAACATGGAGCTTCTTCATGCGTTTTATACCAATATGACTCAAATTGCAGTGCCACATTTGTGTGGTACTATCATTACTATCTTATACCTTTGGCATGAAAATGTGTATCACTACGATCGGAATGGTATTATTCAAATAAACAGAGTAACCATTATTCTCCTTAAATGAATAACCGTATCGCGATAGACATAATCCAATCATGTCTATGCTCAACGCAAATACAAAATAACAATTATTTAGGTTTTAATACCAATCTCGATGGTAGAGGGAGCGTACGATATTTGATCAACCTTGGAAATACTTCCAACACATATCATCATCTCACCTTTTAGCTAGTCTCCGTAGCCTTTTGTTTCGAGTTACTAACACTTAGCAACCGAACCGGTATCTAATACCATGGTGCTACTAGGAGTACTAGTAAAGTACACATTAACACAATGTATATCCAATATACTTCTATCGACCTTGCCATCCTTCTCATCTACCAAGTATCTAGGGTGGTTCTGGTTCAGTGACTGTTCTCCTTATTACAGAAGCACTTAGTCTCGGGCTTGGGTTCAACTTTGGGTTTCTTCACTAGAACAGCAACTGATTTGTTGTTTCATGAAGTATCCCTTTCTTGCCCTTGCCCTTCTTGAAACTAGTGGTTTCACCAACCATCAATAATTGATGCTCCTTCTTGATTTCTACTTTTGTGGTGTCAAACATCGCGAATATCTCAAGGATCATCATATATGTCCCTGATATATCATAGTTCATCACGAAGCTCTAGCAGCTTGGTGGTAATGACTTTGGAGAAACATCACTTTCTCATCTGGAAGATCAACTCCCACTTGATTCAAATGATTGTTGTACTCAGACAATCTGAGCACAAGCTCAACAATTGAGCTTTTCTCCCTTAGTTTGTAGGCTAAGAAAATCGTCGGAGGTCTTATACCTCTTGACGTGGGCACGAGCCTGAAATCCCAATTTCAGCCCTCGAAACATCTCATATGTTTCACGACGTTTCAAAACGTCTTTGGTGCCTCAACTCTAAACCATTTAACTGAACTATCACGTAGTTATCAAAATGTGTACGTCAGATGTTCGCAACATCCACAGACGACGTTCGAGGTTCAGCACACTGAGCGGTGCATTAAGGACATAAGCCTTCTGTGAAGCAATGAGGACAATCCTCAGTTTACGGACCTAGTCCACATAATTGCTACTATCAACTTTCAACTAAATTTTCTCTAGGAACATATCTAAACAGTAGAACTAAAGCGCGAGCCACGACACAATTTGCGAAGACCTTTTGACTATGTTCAGGATAATTAAGTTCATCTTATGAACTCCCACTCAGATAGACATCCCTCTAGTCATCTAAGTGATTACATGATCCGAGTCAACTAGGTCGTGTCCGATCATCACGTGAGACGGACTAGTCATCATCGGTGAACATCTTCATGTTGATCGTATCTACCATAGGACTCATGCTCGACCTTTCGGTCTCTTGTGTTCCGAGGCCATGTCTGTACATGCTAGGCTCGTCAAGTTAACCTATGTGTTTCGCATGTGTTCCGAGGCCATGTCTGTACATGCTAGGCTCGTCAACACCCGTTGTATTCGAACGTAAGAATCTATCACACCCGATCATCACGTGGTGCTTCGAAACGACGAACTTTCGCAACGGTGCACAGTTAGGGGGAACACTTTCTTGAAATTTTAATGAGGGATCATCTTATTTACTACCGTCGTTCTAAGCAAATAAGATGCAAAAACATGATAAACATCACATGCAATCAAAAAGTGACATGATATGGCCAATATCATTTTGCTCCTTTTGATCTCCATCTTCGGGGCTCCATGATCATCGTTGTCACCGGCATGACACCATGATTTCCATCATCATGATCTCCATCATCGTGTCTTCATGAAGTTGTCTCGCCAAGTATTACTTCTACTACTACAGCTAACGGTTAGCAATAAAGTAAAGTAATTACATGACGTTTCTATTGACATGCAGGTCATAAATAAATAAAGACAACTCCTATGGCTCCTGCCGGTTGTCATACTCATCGACATGCAAGTCGTGATTCCTATTACAAGAACATGATCAATCTCATACATCTCATATCATTCATCACATTCTTCTTGGCCATATCACATCACATAGCATACCCTGCAAAAACAAGTTAGATGTCCTCTAATTATTGTTTGCATGTTTTACGCGGCTGCTATGGGTTTCTAGCAAGAACTTTCCTTACCTACGCAAAAACCACAACGTGATATGCCAATTGCTATTTACCCTTCATAAGGACCCTTTTCATCGAATCCGATCCGACAAAAGTGGGAGAGACAGACACCCGCTAGCCACCTTATGCAACTAGTGCATGTCAGTCGGTGGAACCAGTCTCACGTAAGAGTACGTGTAAGGTCGGTCCGGGCCGCTTCATCCCACGATGCCGCTGAATCAAGATAAGACTAGTAACGGCAAGTAAATTGAAAAAATCAACGCCCACAACTACTTTGTGTTCTACTCGTGCATAGAATCTACGCATAGACCTAGCTCTGATACCACTGTTGGGGAACGTAGCAGAAATTCAAAATTTTCTACACATGACCAAGATCAATCTATGGAGTAATCTAGCAACGAGGGGAAGGAGAGTGCATCTACATACCCTTGTACATCGCTAAGCGGAAGCGTTCAAGAGAATGGAGTTGAAGGAGTCGTACTCGTCGTGATCCAAATCACCGGAGATCCTAGTGCCGAACGGATGGCACCTCCGCGTTCAACACACGTACAGCCCGGTGACGTCTCCCATGCCTTGATCCAGCAAGGAGAGAGGGAGAGGTTGAGGAAGACTCCATCCAGCAGCAGCACGATGGCGTGGTGGTGGTGGAGGAGCATGGTGATCCAGCAGGGCTTCGCCAAGCACCGTGAGATATGAGGAGAAAGAGAGGGGTAGGGCTGCGCCAAGAAGGAGAGGAACTCGTGTGTCTTGGGCAGCCCAAACCTCAAGTATATATAGGGAGAGGGGAGGGGCTGCGCCCCCACCTAGGGTTCCCTCCCTAGGGGTGGCGGCAGCCCCCAGATCCCATCTGGGTGGCGGCCAGGTGGAGGGGAGAGGGAGGCGCACCAGGCATGGGCCCTAAGGCCCATCTGCCCTTAGGGTTTGCCCCCCTCCTCCCCTTAGGTGCATTGGGCCCTTGTGGGGGGCGCACCAGCCCACCTGGGGCTGGTCCCCTCCTACACTTGGCCCATGCAGCCCTTCGGGGCTTGTGGCCCCACTTGGTGGACCCCCGGGACCCTCCCGGTGGTCCCGGTACGTTACCGATAAAACCCGAAACTTTTCCGCTGACCAAAATAGGACTTCCCATATATAAATCTTTACCTTCGGACCATTACGGAACTCGTCGTGACGTCCGGGATCTCATCCGGAACTCCGAACAACATTCAGTAACCATGTATATCTATTCCCTATAACCCTAGTGTCATCGAACCTTAAGTGTGTAGACCCTACGGGTTCGGGAACCATGCAGACATGACCGAGACGTTCTCCGGTCAATAACCAACAGCGGGATCTGGATACCCATGTTGGCTCCCACATGCTCCACAATGATCTCATCATATGAACCACAATGTCAAGGACTTAATCAATCCCGTATACAATTCCCTTTGTCTATCGGTACGATACTTACCCGAGATTCGATCGTCGGTATCCCGATACCTTGTTCAATCTCGTTACCGGCAAGTCTCTTTACTCGTTCCGTAACACATCATCCCGTGATCAACTCCTTGATCACATTGTGCACATTATGATGATGTCCTACCGAGTGGGCCCAGAGATACCTCTCTGTTTACACGGAGTGACAAATCCCAGTCTCGATTCGTGCCAACCCAACAGACACTTTCGGAGATACCTGTAGTGTACCTTTATAGCCACCCAGTTACATTGTGACGTTTGGCACACCCAAAGCACTCCTACAGTATCCGGGAGTTGCACAATCTCATGGTCTAAGGAAATGATACTTGACATTAGAAAAGCTTTAGCATGCGAACTACACGATCTTGTGCTATGCTTAGGATTGGGTCTTGTCCATCACATCATTCTTCTAATGATGTGATCCCGTTATCAATGACATCCAATGTCCATGGTCAGGAAACCGTAACCATCTATTGATCAATGAGCCAGTCAACTAGAGGCTTACTAGGGACATGGTGTTGTCTATGTATCCACACATGTATCTGAGTTTCCTATCAATACAATTCTAGCATGGATAATAAACGATTATCATGAACAAGGAAATATAATAATAACCAATTTATTATTGCCTCTAGGGCATATTTCCAACAGAAGTCATTGTCTCCATTGTTGAAGATGGACTTGGCAACGTAGGTTGTAGCCAGACTTGCAACGCCAGAATCAGACTCCTCCTCAGACTCCACCTCCGCCTCCTCAGAAGCAGACTCCTCCTCTAAATCCATTTCCTTGGCAACAAACACACGAGCCTTGCCAGATGAGCTCTTCTTGTGTGATGAAGACTTGTAAGAATACTTTGAGTATTTCTTCTTCTTCTTGTCGCCAGAATCATATTCCTTGCTCTTTTTCTTCTTATTGTTCTCATTGTCCCACTGTGGACACTCAGAGATGTAGTGACCAGGTTTCTTGCACTTGTGGCATGTTCTCTTCTTGTAGTCATGTGCAGAAGCTTCATCATTCCTTGAGCTCAATCGTGAGGACTTTCTGAAGCCTTTCTTCTTGGTGAATTTCTTGAACTTCTTCACAAGCATAGCAAGCTCCTTTCCAATGTCTTCAGGATCATCAGAACTGTAGTCAGATTCTTCTTTAGATGAGGAAACAACTTTTGCCTTCAGAGCACGAGTTCGCCCATAGTTGGGACCGTAGATGTCTCTTTTTCAGAAAGCTAAAACTCATGTGTGTTGAGCCTTTCAAGTATGTCAGACGGATCGAGGCTTTTGAAGTCAGGGCATTCTTGAATCATCAGGGCTAGGGTATCAAACGAGCTGTCAAGTGATCTCAGGAGTGTCTTGATGATTTCATGCTTGGTGATCTCAGTAGCACCGAGAGCGTGAAGCTCATTTGTGATGTCAGTGAGTCGATCAAATGTGAGCTGAACATTCTCATTGTCGTTTCTCTTGAAGTGGTTGAAGAGGTTGTGAAGGACACTGATCCTTTGATCTCTCTGGGTTGAGACGCCCTCGTTGACCTTGGAGAGCCAGTCCCAGGCTAGCTTAGATGTTTCCAAAGCACTCACACGGCCATACTGCCCTTTTGTCAGATGACCACAGATGATGTTCTTAGCAGTGGAGTCCAGTTGAACGAACTTCTTGACATCAGCAGCGGTGACACCTTCACTAGCCTTGGGGACGCCATTCTAGACAACATACCAGAGGTCGACATCAATGGCTTCAAGATGCATGCGCATCTTATTCTTCCAGTAGGGATATTCAGTTCCATCCAAGACGGGGCACGTAGCGGAGACTTTGATTATCCCTGCAGTCGACATAGCTAAAACTCCAGGTGGTTAAACCGAATCACAAGAACAAGGGAGTACCTTGCTCTGATACCAATTGAAAGTGCTAGTGATCGACTAGAGGGGGTGAATAGGTGATTTTTATGAAAGTCTTCAAAACATGGAAGTTTCGAAGACAAGCAATAGAAATAAACCTATTACCATACAGTGGAAGGTAGACTACACTAGGCAAGACATAGTCAAGTATTCAATGAAGTGAAAGCACAAAGACTAATAGCAACTAGGCAGTATGGATCAGGATGGAAGATGGTATGAAGCCAATCAGAACAAGCAGTCGCTCAGTGAAAACAAAAGATAATGCAGACAGGCAATGACTTCACAAGGACCAACTGCAAATAAAGAGATGGGAAGGATAGAACCAGTAGCTCATTGAAGACAATGATTTGTTGGACCAGTTCCAGTTGCTATGACAATTGTACGTCTAGTTAGGGAGGCTGAGATTTAACTCAGAAGACCGTGTCTTCACCTTATTCCCCTTGAGCTAAGGACACCCAGTCCTTGCCCAATCACTCTGGTAAGTCTTCAAGGTAGACTTTCAAACCTTCACAGACTTCATTCACTGGCGATCCACAATGACTCTTGGATGCTCAGAACGAGACGCCTAACCGGCTGGAGGTTTCACAGTCCTCAAGTGTAATAAGTCTTCATATCACACAGACAAGAAGACTTAAGTGATGCCTAACACTCTTTGGATCTGGGTGTTTAGGGCTTTGTCCTTGCAAGGATTTCTCTCTCAAAGGCTTCAAGGTTGGTTGCTCTCAAACGACAAAAGCCGTGCACTAACTCTGAGCAGCCAACCAATTGATGGTGTAAGGGGTGGGCTATTTATAGCCACTAGGCAACCCGACCTGATTTTTCCGAAATGACCCTGGGTCAGTAAGGAACTGACACGTGTTCCAACGGTCAGATTTCAAACACACACGACAACTTTACTTGAGCTACAAGCAAATCTCACTTATCCAGCTCTCGATAAGATTTGCTCTCATAGTCTTCGCTCGAAGACATAGGATTTTGGTTAAGCATCACTTCAGTCATTCTGACTGGTTCACTTGGACCCTACTTAACAGTATGGTGGTTCCTATGACTCAACAAAGAATAAAAAGAATGACGAAACAACTAAGTCTTCGCGCTCCATAGTCTTCACACGATGTCTTCTCTTGTCATAGTCTTCAATGTGAATGTCTTCACATACCACCTTTGACTTCATTGTCTTCATACATTTTTAGGGGTCAACTCCGGTAGGAAAACCGAATCAATGAGGGACTTCTACCTGTGTTATTATGCAATTCTCACAAACACATTAGTCCATCAACCAGGTTTGTCGTCAATACTCCAAAACCAACTAGGGGTGGCACCAGATGCACTTACAGTGATGCAGCAAAGTAGCGTAAGTATTTCCCTCAGTTTTTGAGAACCAAGGTATCAATCCAGTAGGAGGCCACACGCAAGTCCCTCATACCTACACAAACAAATAAGAACCTCGCAACCAACGCGATAAAGGGGTTGTCAATCCCTTCACGGTCACTTACGAGAGTGAGATCTGATAGAGATAATAATGATAAGATAAACATTTTTGGTATTTTTATGATATAGATTGAAAGTAAAGATTGCAAAGTAAAAATAGATTGGAGAATAGACCCGGGGGCCATAGGTTTCACTAGTGGCTTCTCTCAAGATAGCTTAAGTATTATGGTGGGTGAACGAATTACTGTCGAGCAATTGATAGAAAAGCGAATAATTATGAGAATATCTAGGCATGATCATGTATATAGGAATCACGTCCGTGACAAGTAGACCGACTCCTGCCTGCATCTACTACTATTACTCCACACATCGACCGATGTCGGTGTACTAAAGTAGGGGTACCTTAGTATCCCGAACTTGTGCACGGGCAGTCGCAGCGTCCCGCGGCAAGGGTTGCCGGGTGACCGCCAAGATCCTCCACGGCTCCTTTGGAGCCATTCAAGAACAAAGTATCCAAACCAAGGAGACAAGGCCCCGGCAAGAGGAGCTTGCCGGGAAGGAGACAAGACCCCGGCAAGAGGAGCTTGCCGGGGAGGCCAACCAAGGCATCTCAAGGAACTTGCCACAGCGCACCACGTGTCCTGGCAAGACCCAGTGAGCGACAAGCTCCTGGACGCGACAAGATAATAACCGCGGTAAGGCATTTGCCGCCGCAAGCTTCCGTCCTGTACCTGTGCTCCAGCACATCCACCAACGTGTCGCTCTGGGACCCTTCCAGGCGTACATGGCGGAAGGCTGTGCAGCCAGAGGTACACGGTGGCGAGCGGTCCTGACAAGATCGCCATCGTGGCAAGCAATGGTGTCCCTAGCGGTCCCTTTCTGCACCGTCTAGGCGACACAGACAGGCATTTAATGCCTTTGTCCCCTGCCGTCAGGGTTAGGTATGATACAACTGTAGTAAGCGGTGGTGCCAACCACCACTTCTTTTACTCTTTTACCCTCATCTCTGTTGCCACCTGTCGGTGACCCCTTTGACATATAAAAGGAGGCCCATGCACAACAGGGGGGGAGGATCATTCTCACGCTCGGTCTCACTAGCCACCCAAGTGTACTGTAGCATTCATCGCTCCCGAGCAAGAACACAATACGAATCAAAGCAGGAGTAGGGTTTTACGCATCCGTGCGGCCCGAACCTGGGTAAACTGATCGCGTTGCTCGTGCGTTCGCCTCAATCTGCTCTTCGGGCATTCTTCGCCCCCCCCCTGCCGAACCGAAAGGGGCCTCGGTCCGCCGTGGTCCCATAGGTGTCCGTGGGATCAGCACCCTCGACATCTTTGGCGCGCCAGGTAGGGGGTGCGTCGAGGCTGTGTGAACCTGATCCGGTGTTCGCACGAGCCGAATCTTCATCATCTTCATCAACATGCCGCCGAAGAAGAAGGCTTCAGAGGCGGCTGCTCCGTCTGTGCCGAGCCCACCATCGCCAGAGCGAATGGCTGGTGGAGTAGACGCCGGCAGAAGAACGGGCGCCGACGAGGGGGCTCATGGTGCTGCCAGGTCCAAGGACAAGGCTGCGCTGCACATCGGCGGCGCAGTCGTCTCCCACAACGACCGGGCGCACTCCAAGACCTCGGCGTCCGTACACGCACCGTGCCCATCACAGGAGGCGCGGGACCAGCAGCGTTATGGTACTCACGGTACCATACGTTTGCTGGGCCAAGATCAAGCTAGTGGATCCCGGAGTGCTCAAGACCAGCATGCGCGCCAACATGCTGGCGCGAGCGGGGTACGGTCGCTTGGACGAGATATTGCTCCTTCTAACATAGTTAGAAGTCCGAGCGTATCCCGTTCCTCGCACCGTTCTCCGCCGCCGCCCGCCACTCCGGCAGAAGCTTTGGCACGAGCTCAACTGCTCTTAGATTACCCTCCAGCGGCGGACAAGATCGACGACTGGAGGGCCACTATCCAGAGTCTCATCGGCTTCGCCAATGGCGACAACCCAAGGCAGCCCAGCGCATCTCAGCCGCAGCAAGTCAGTCAGGCGCGAGCCGGTGGCGATAAGACCGGGGCGGGTGCAACCACTATGCACTCCCCGCCTCGAAGGCCAAGATCGCTGACTCGCCGGATCTACCACGACAGCGATTCCACTGCGTCATCAGATCCGCGGGCTCGTCGCGATCAGTGCCAAGTTCTTCACGAACGACAACAAGAAGACGCTCGTACCCGCATCGAGTGCCGAAGAGAAGCGCGGCGTCAATCAAACCTGCATGCTGGGCCCTCTGTTGGTATGCATGCGCCCGGAGAACCAGGCGACTTGCCGTACGCGGTAGGTTGCCCTGCGTTTACCCGTGAGCTGCGGCAAGTCCAGTGGCCCAGCCAGAAGCATTTCAAGCCAGACGTACCGGAGAAGTACGACGGCAAGTCGCACCCGTCGGAGTTCCTCAGCATCTACACCATTGCGGTGCAAGCTGCCGGGGGGCGAGACGACAAGGTCCTTGCCAACTACTTCCCGCTCGTACTCAAGCCCGAAATCAGGTCCTGGCTCATGCACTTGCCGGACAACTCCATATCCTCTTGGGCGGATCTTTGCCATCAGTTTGTCGGCGCCTTTACGGGCGGCTACAAGCCCCATGGCCAAGAGAGTGACCTTCACCTGCTTGCCCAGAAGGAAGGAGAGCCCCTGCGCAACTATATTCAGAGATTCAGCCATGTACAGCGCAACATCCCAGACATCCACCCTGTCGCGGTTATCAGTGTGTTCCATCAGAATGTGCGTAATCGCAGGATGCGGGAGGAGATGGCGATGAGCAGGATCAGAGATGTCAGCGAGCTGTACGCCCTGGCCGACAAGTGTGCATGCGCTGAAGAAGGGAGGAAACTCCCCGGAGAGAATACTGGAGCAGGAGGATCTGACAGCGAAGATGCTGCCCCGGCAAAGAAAAACTGGAGGCGCAACAGGAAGAAGAAAGGCAAAGAGGTACTAGTCGTTGAGCAGTCCGGCAACGACGGTGGCGCCAAGCAAGCCAAAGTTGGCGGCTCCAGCAAGGAGGTTGCCGCATGCACCAACTGCCAAGCTGTGGCGGCCGCCGACAAGCAGGACGGCTCCGACAAGCAGTACTGCAAGATCCATCGCACCAAGGGCCATGATCTCCAGAGCTGCAACAAGGTCGAGCAGCTTGCCCAGCAACAAAAAGCTGAGTACGAGTGGCGCGACAAGCAGAGAGCCCAAGGAGGCGGTGGAGAAGCCGGCAAAAAGCGCGCTGGCCGGGGAGGACGCCGCGGCAAGGCCAAGCAGCGGCAAGGAGACAGACCTCCCCGCGGCCGCGACAAGGATGAAGACGACGACGACGAGGAGGACATGGATGATGTTGAGAACAGTGAGCAAGAGTTTCAGAAAGCTACAGAAGTCTTGTGTGTTGACGGCGGTGCTACTCTGCATACTTCTCACCGCCAGCTCAAACAGTGGGCGCGGGAAGTCAATGCGGTAGAACCACCTGTCGAATCGCGCAAACTTCTGAAATGGTCCAGCACGCCTATCATCTTTGACATTGAGGACCACCCTGATCGCACAACTGCGGTCGGGTGCTTGTCGTTGTTGGTTTCGCCAACAATACGCAACCTCAAGGTCACTAAGATGTTAGTTGACGGCGGGGCCGGCTTAAATCTGATCTCCTCCGCTGTACTCCAGAAACTCCAGATCCCTGACAGCGAGCTCGAAGAAACCGGCACGTTCCAAGGAATTAACCCGGGAAGGAGCAAGCCAAAAGGGAAAGTCACGTTGCCGGTAACATTCGGCAGCGAAATGAACTTCAGGACTGAGAGGGTCACTTTTGATGTTGCCGATTTCCCATTGCCTTACAATGGCATACTTGGCCGTCCAGCGCTCGCCAAGTTCATGGCAGCCTCTCACTATGCATACAACTTGCTCAAGATGCCAGGCCCGATAAGCGTCATCTCTATCCCTGGAGACAAGAAGGATGCCCTTATCTGCGCCGACAAGATCTACCGGGAAGCAACAGCCGCAACAGATCACAACACACTTGCCGCTGAAGCTCCCGGGGGGAAGAAGAAGACCAAGTCCGGCAAGAACTGTGATGCCCACTCCGGCAAGCGCACCTCCTCGGAGTGCTGCGCTGCCGTCGAGGACGCACCATCGAGCTCCACCGGCAAGTGTAAGAAGGCAATGGCAGCTCCACCACATACCAAGAAGGTGTCCGCCAAGGAGGACGGCACTGGTGGTACTTTTACCATCAGTGCCATGCTTGACCCTAAATAGGAAAGCGCACTCGTTGCTTTCCTGCGGGCGAATGTCGACGTGTTTGCATGGCAGCCCTCTGACATCCCCGGTGTTCCCAGGAAAGTAATTGAGCACCACCTTGCCGTTTGTCCTCATGCGCGGCCCGTCAAGCAGAAGGTCAGGAAGCAAGCAGTGGAGCGCCAAGAGTTCATAGCAGAAGAAATCAAGAAATTGGAAGCAGCAGGCCTTGTCAGAGGAGTGCTCCATCCCACGTGGTTGGCGAATCCTGTAGTCGTGCGCAAGGCGAATGGAAAATGGAGGCTTTGTATTGACTGTACTGATGTTAATAAAGCTTGTCCCAAAGATCCATTTCCCTTGCCGCGCATTGACCAGATTGTCGACTCCACAACCGGATGCGATTTGCTTTCATTTCTTGACGCATATTCAGGATACCATCAGATCTTCATGGCAGAAGAGGATGAGGAGAAAACCGCATTCATTACTCCATGTGGCACGTACTGTTTCGTACGAATACCTTTTGGTTTAAAGAATGCTGGTTCAAAGTTTGCAAGAGTAGTCCATGTCGCTCTGAAACCACAAATACACAGAAATGTAGAAGCTTACATGGATGATATAGTGGTCAAGAGCAAGGATAGGGCAACTCTGATCCAAGATTTAGAAGAGACTTTTGCAAATCTGCGCAAGATCAACCTCAAGCTCAACCCCGAGAAGTGTGTGTTTGGAGTTCCTTCCGGCAAGCTTCTTGGGTTCTTTGTATCTCCGCGAGGAATTGAAGCCAATCCCGACAAGATCAAGGCCATCGAGCAGATCGAAGCACCAAAACGCGTCAAAGATGTACGGAAGCTTGCCGGTTGCGTGGCTGCTCTCAACAGGTTTATCTCTCGGTCTGCTGAGCGCGCCCTGCCATTTTTCAAAATTTTGAAAAAGGCAGGTCCAATGAAATGGACTCCGGAAGCGGAGGCTGCGCTCCAGGACTTGAAGAGGTACCTGTCATCCACTCCAACACTTGTCGCACCTAAGCCGCAAGAGAAGTTACTGCTGTACATAGCGGCAACCAATCAAGTGGTTAGTGCTGCGTTAGTAGCAGAGAGGGAGGCAGATGACGAGCCAGCAACCGCGGCAAGCACATCCAGCGACAAGCAGGGAGCTTCCCCGACAAGCTCTGGTCCCGACAAGCATGGATCTGCGCAGATGCAAGAGGAGATACAGAAGAAGATGGTGCAGCGCCCAGTTTACTTTGTAAGTTCCCTTTTGCAGGGGGCTAGGTCAAGGTACTCTGGTGTGCAGAAGTTGCTTTTCGGCCTTCTCATGGCCTCGAGAAAGCTGCGCCATTACTTCCAAGCACATGAGATCACAGTTGTCACTCGCTTTCCGCTGAAGAGGATATTGCAAAATCCAGAAGCAACATGCAGGATTGTCGAGTGGGCACTGGAACTGTCAAGCTTTGGCCTCAAATTTGAGAGTACATCAACAATCCAAAGCAGAGCATTGGCAGAGTTCATAGCAGAATGGACGCCAACTCCAGATGAAGAAATTCCGGAGACGAGCACCCCCGCCAAGGAAACAAGCAAAGAGTGGCTCATGTACTTTGACGGTGCCTTCTCGCTGCAAGGTGCCGGTGCTGGCGTGCTGCTTGTCGCACCCACCGGAGAGCACCTCAAGTACATAGTCCAAATGCACTTTCCCAAAGAGCAAGCGACAAACAATACTGCAGAGTATGAAGGCTTGCTTGCCGGTCTTAGGATCGCGGCAGAACTTGGAATTAAGAAGCTTATTGTCAGGGGTGACTCGTAGCTTGTCGTCCGCCAAGTGAACAAGAATTATCAGAGTCCATTAATGGAAGCTTACATCGACGAAGTGAGAAAGCTAGAAGAGCACTTTGACGGCCTGCAGATGGAGCATGTACCAAGAGCTCAGAATGACATTGCCGATGGCCTGTCGAAGTGCGCCGCACTTAAGTTACCTGTGGAACCAGGGATCTTTGTGCTCAAGCTAACTCAGCCCTCCGTAACACCGTCAACTGGACAGAGCAAAAAGAGGAAGTTGATTTCTGGCGACTATTTTCCGGCAGAGCTTCCCGAAGTCGCCTTCAAAAAGGTCCCCAAGATCAACACCAAGAATGCTGAGGAGCAGTCTACTCCGACAAGACCTAGGGTTTGTACCGTTGAAGTAGACACTCCCGACAAGTTTCGCTCCGGCAAGCTTGCCGAGGAACGTCAAGCTCCGGCAGAGCCGCAGGCTCTTGCCGTAGAAGCGGACGTTCCCGCAGCAGCAGACATGCCTTTAGTCCTTGTTGTCGAGCCACAAGCTCCAGCATGGGCGCAGCAGATCGTCCATTTCCTTTAGATAGGAGAACTTCCCGAAGAGCAAGAGGAAGCGGAAAGAGTAGCCCGGCAGTCTAGTATGTACCAGTTTGTCGATGACACACTGTGCAGAAGAAGACTCAACGGTGTGAAATTGAAGTGTATTCCCCGGGAAGATGGACAAAAGCTGTTGGCAGAAATACATGGAGGCATATGTGGTCACCACATTGGCGCAAGAGCCCTTGTCGGAAAAGCATTCCGGCAAGGCTTCTTCTGGCTGACAGCCCCCCAGGATGCAACTGCACAAGTAACCAAGTGTGAAGCGTGCCAGTTCCATTCCAAGAAGATACACCAGCCAGCTCAAGCTCTCCAGACGATCCCTTTATCCTGGCCATTTTCGGTCTGGGGGCTTGATATCCTCGGCCCCTTTCCTCGAGCTGTCGGGGGCTTTGAGTACTTGTACGTTGCAATCGACAAGTTCACAAAGTGGCCGGAAGTGGAACCAGTGAGGAAGGTGACAGCACAGTCAGCAGTCAAGTTCTTCAAGTCAATTGTTTGCCATTTCGGGATCCCTAACAGGATAATCACCGACAATGGTACGCAATTTACGAGCCGCACCTTCATGCAGTACGTCCAAGATCTTGGCGCCAAGGTCTGCTTCGCTTTTGTTGCTCACCCGAGAAGCAACGGTCAAGTGGAGAGGGCAAATGCTGAAGTGTTGCGCGGGCTCAAGACCAGAACTTTTGACAGGCTGCACAAGTGTGGAAGAAACTGGATCGAGGAGCTGCCGGTGGTTCTTTGGTCAATCAGGACGACGCCAAATCGAGCCACTGGCCAGACACCCTTCGCTCTAGTCTATGGAGCGGAGGCAGTTCTCCCCACGGAACTCATATATGGGTCGCCTCGAGTGCTCGCTTACGATGAGCTTGAGCAAGAGCAGCTGCGGCAAGATGACGCGCTGCTCCTTGAGGAAGACCGTCTTCAGGCTGCTGTGCGAGCTGCTCTCTACCAGCAAGCTTTGCGCTGCTACCATAGCCGCAAGGTTAACGCCAGAAGTTTCGAGGAAGGCGACCTTGTTCTTCGGCGCGTTCAGTCCGCCAAGAATTCCAACAAGTTGACGCCGAAGTGGGAAGGCCCTTACCGGGTGAAACGAGTCACTAGGCCTGGCGCTGTCCGCCTTGAGACCGAAGATGGCGTACCAGTGAACAACTCCTGAAAATTGAGCATCTTCGCAAGTTTTACCCATAGGGCGCGGTTGCCGGAACCCGTTCCGGCAACCACCTTTTGTACAAGTCTTGCCGATGTTGCATGTAATCCTTTGTATAAAGCCGGGCGCAGATCCCGTGCATAAAGATTATGTGCTCAGCACACCTTGTCGATTTCATGCTTTTTAAATTTTGCATGTATTATCTGACATTTTGTGCAGCACTTACCCCCGGTAAGCAATAACGAGCCTTAAAGTTCCATGTTGTTACTTCGTCCTCTTTCTTTTTCGCAAGGAAAAGGAGTTTCTCTCACGCACAAGTTTGCCAGGGGGAAGGGAGAAGATACGGTATGGACCAGGCATCGTTCAAGAAGGTTTCGCCTTGCCGGGAAGCAAGTAACAAAAAAGATAAGTTGCCAAAGTCTGAGCAATCAGATTTCCTTTAAATTTTTAAGTTATTTTCCTTGAACGACCGTGCTTTGCATGGAAAACCTGTGCACCGAGGAACCAACTCGTAGCTAGTTGCGCCCTTACTGTTGTTTCGAGTCCGCTCAACAACTTAAGTGAGCTGCGACTAGCCGCGACAAGGTTTCTTGTCGGATGCGGCACCGCCAGCAGGCTGCTGACGTTCCGTACTCAGTGCTCGCGGCAAAGGTGCCTGCGCCGGCAAGTTCCCTAAAAGCGTAGGGTAAAAACATACAAAGGAAAGAGTCAAGTAAAGGAAATAACATAGCAATTACTACCCAGGATAGAGTATATTACAAAATAACTTGTCGCAGCTCCAACAAACTGTTTTTCATAACATGATTAACAGCGACAAGGAAAGAAGAAGATGGGCGGCCTAGTCTACACGGTCACCCTCGACCCTCCTGATTCCGCTCACCCTGTCCACAATAGGTGCGACAAGGGCCTTGAGCTCCTCCAGATCAGCATCTGGCGGCAAGCTTCGGAGGACGTTGGTGAGGCGAAGGCCTGGGTTGCGGAAGGCCACCTTCATCAGCACCTTCTGGAGAGCTCCCGCGCAAATCTTGTGCGACTCGTCGGCAAGCTGCTTTGGGATCTGCTCCCGGAGTCGCTGAAGCGCCGTCGCCACGCCTTTGAAGAACAGAGTAAGCTTGGCGCTAGGTTGGAGGTTCTCATCGGAGGAGTACCCGAGATCCACCATCCCCAATTGCGCCAGCTCCTTGTCGACGTTTGCGGCGACGTTCACCAGACCCTCTGTCCAGTGCTCCACGTTCTCCGACAAGGTCTTCTGGGCGGCAGCAACGTTCGCCAGCAGCACCTTGCCGGCCTCGACTTCTTCCTTCAAGGCCGTCTCCTGCTCCTTGGCGCTGTCCAGAGATTTCGTCAGAGCCGCCAGCTTCACTTCAAGATCAGCGTTGGAGTTCTTGGCGGCGTCCAGTTCCTTGTCCTTCTCGGCGAGATGGGCCTGCAGCTCCGAGTAGCTGTTGGCATCCTTCTCCCGCTCAAGCTTGAGCGCGGCAAGCTCGTCGCCGCTCGCCTTGAGGCCCGCCTCCAGCTGCACCACCTTCAGCTCCAGCTCAGTCTTGGCGGCCTCGGCAGCTGCGGCGGCATCCTCGGCTTGCTTGAGGGCTCCGCCAACTTCTCGCTCACGCGCGGCAAGCTCCTCCTCGTGGCTGTCGAGGTGGACCTTCCGCTGCGCCAAGTCACCCTCCTACGAAGACAATTTCTCCGTGGCAAGATGTTGGCACTCTTCGACGTCGGCCTTCTCGAGGAGGAAGGCCTGCTGCGCATTGGCAAGATCTTCCCACTCCTTTGCCAGGGAGCGGAGAGCTTCCTGGTTGGCGCCCCGGAGCTCCTCCGCGCACTTCTCGATGTCGGCTCCCGCCTTCACGACGAGCGCTTCGCGGGACTCTAGTTTGGCTTGCCGGGCGCGGTAGAGCGCCACCAGCTTCCACAGCAGACGCTCCTCTTCGGGTTCATTGCTGCTGCTGCTTGGCGCGTCGACCAGCTTCAGCCCGGCGGAGGCAAGCACCTCTCCATCAAGCATCTCCCCCTCGACCGGCGCCCTGGAGCTTGACGCCCAGGGGAGGTTGATGAAGATGTCGTCGTCGGCCTTCAGGTAAACGCCAGGCTGGGGCTCGTCTGAGCCTGGCGCGGCGGCAGCAGCGGAGGAGTCGGTGGTCGGAGCAGCGCCTGGCGCTCCTGCGGCCTCCGGGTCGTCAGTACGGCTGCCAGACTCCCCGCCCGCTTCTGCGGCGGCAGCCCTGGCGGCCTCCTCGCCGGCGCCGGCTGCTTCCTCGGCGGCGACTTCAGTCTCCATCGGCTCTGCAGCAGATGGATCTGACGGCCGGAAGAGGGGAGAAAATTCGAGCAAAATTAGAGCAAAATTCAAGAGAAAAGTCAAGAAGATGAAGGAGCCAAGGGGAGTTTTTGAAGCAAGGAAGTTACCCGTGCCAGGGTCTGCAGCTGTGGTCTCCGTCGCCGGGGGATCGCTGACGTAGTCCCTTGCCGGAGGTTCCTCCCTTGCTAGGGGCTCCTCCCTTGCCGGAGCCTCCTCCCTTGCCGGGGGCTCCTCCCTTGTCGGAGCCTCCTCCCTTGCCGGAGAGATCTCCCTTGCCGGAGACCTCTCCCTCGCCGGAGGACTCTCCCTTGGCGCTTCGGGGGCGGCTTCCGGGCGCTCCTGTTGAGGCTGCTCCGCTCCTGCACAAGTCAGCAAATAGATATCAGCAAAGCAAGGCTCTTCATGTGCGCCCGACAGCAGGAAGTAAACAAGACACGTATGATGGGGGCTGCTCTGAAGCTCAGTCGCCGAGTCCGGCAGAATTGTCTTGGGCGCATCCCTTGCTGACGCGGTGGGCTCGTCCTCGATGACAATTACCGGTGCCTTGGCCCTCTTTGCCACTCTCTGGGCCAGAGTCCTGAAAAGGAACAGATACAGAGAAAAGCAAATGAGATATAAGACAAGAAGTAGCAAAGATCGAAGAAGTGCAAGTACAATAAGAAGAACTTACTCTTCTTCTTCTTCCTCGTCGGAGCTGAACACAGAGAAGTCAAAATCCGGCTCTCGTACGGCGCGGGAAGGTGGAGTAGGCTCCCTTGGTCGCTTGGCGGGAGCAGAGGCGGCAGTCCGGGAAGACCCCGCTCCAGTTGAAGCAGCAGCATGGGGCGCTCCCGCAGCAACGGTGCTTGCCGCGGTGGAGCGCGTCGTGCGGCGCGGCGACTGCCGGCTCGCCTGCCGCCTCGCTACATTCCCGGCCTTGCGGAGACGCCTTCTTGGTGGAGACAGAGACGCTGCTGACGGTGTGCTGTCTGAGTACGAAGTGGAGGAGGAGTTGATCTCCAACGAGCCGCTCGCATCCTCGGCGGGCTCGCTAGGTTCGGCGTCACGCCCGGCAAGATCTTCCTTGCCGGCAGGCTCCTCTTGCCGGGCGAGCTCTTTCTTGCCGATGAACTCTTCTTGCTCGGCACGGTTTTCTGCATCGGCTGCCGCTGCCTCCTCCAAAGTAAACCCGAACTCGCCTGCCGCTGCGGCTGCCGCCGCCTCTTCCAACCTGGTGGCTATGTACGCCAACTCCGCCTCGGTGGTGTCGCGGATGAGGCCGTCCTTCTCGTCGGCGCGGATTGGCACCTCTACCAGGTTGCCGAAGAACTGCTGCACGACCCCGTCTTCGGGCTCTTGCCAAGTGGGCACGAGTCCGCGCGAATCGCACAGCGGCATCATCGCCCTGATGCGGTCGAGCGCAGAATTGTTGCACAAAGGGACAACACCCTGCGGCAACCTAAAGACTTCGGGGTGATCTGAATCATACTTGAAGAGCTCCTGCAGTATTCCGTTGAGCTCAAGGATAGTGAAATTGTAGTTTAGGCTCGGGCGCAGCCTCATGATATCTGCCGCGTTCTTGAACTCCCAGGCAGGCCTCCTCCGTTCCTGCAGGGGGGCGATGCGGCGACGAAGAAAGTCTGCGCCAACGGCCCCTACAGTGAGTCCGGCAAGCCTGAGGCGCTGGATCCTAGTGACGGCAATCTTCAGCCTGCTGTCCTCCGGGGCCACGTCACTCCAGTCACTGCCACGTACTGCTGCTGCTTGGCGCCGGGCGGTGAACGGCTGCGGGCTCTCTTCGACGATCCAGCACCAGTCTGCCCTCCACTCCTCCCACTTGCCGCGGAATTCGCCCTCCAAATAAGAATCCTTCTTGCCGGTCCTAGAGACCCAGGCGATTCCGCCGGACAAGGGCTCTCCTCTCTCTACCCGGGGAATGAAGAAATGGCGGAAAAGGGCTATGCTAGGGTGGACTCCGACAAAGTTTTCGCAAAGGTGTGCGAAAACTGCCATGGTAAGGACGGCGTTGGGGGTGAAATCAAGGAGGAGAAGGCCATAGGTGTTCATCATATCACAGAAGAATTCGGAAAAGGGGGGGCAGAGCCCGCAGTAGAAGAATACGGCAAAGAAGGGGTACCCGTCCGGAGCCGTCTGGTGAGCAATGGCCGGGAGCACCTTGGTCCGCGGGTGAGCTCGCGTCTCCGTCGACCAGAAGAGATAATAGTACTCCCAAAGCTCTTTCGCGCCGAGCTTGGGGGGGGAGATGGCTCGCTCCTTCCGCAGCGCCGCAAGCCGCTGCGCCTCAGTCGACTTTACGGCCTTCGCCTTGTCGGCTTTCGGAGCCATGGCGAATGTGGTGGAGGAAGCCGACGGCGTTGGTGGTGCTGGTGGCGATGGGGGGGGCAAGAGGTTGCTCTCTTGCTGCTTTGAGAAGACGGAGGCGGGGCGGAGTTTTCTGAGACTGGAATGGGACGAGTGGGCGCACTATCCCCGCTTCCCCTTGCTTATAAAGGGGGAGATGGCGGACGTTCCGCCTTTCCTAATAAAGAAACCGCCCACGATCTCTCCCACGATGCCGTGTTCGACGCGTGCCGTGCGGGGAGGGCATGGTGGATGCAGAGTGAGATACGGCGTAACCTAGGCCGCGCATGCCCGTGCACTGTTTTGGGCCTGGCCCAACAGCGCTCGGCACCGTGTATGGCCCAGGCCCGGGGGCTCCTGTCGGTGTACTAAAGTAGGGGTACCTTAGTATCCCGAACTTGTGCACGGGCAGTCGCAGCGTCCCGCGGCAAGGCTTGCCGGGTGACCGCCAAGATCCTCCACGGCTCCTTTGGAGCCATTCAAGAACAAAGTATCCAAACCAAGGAGACAAGGCCCCGGCAAGAGGATCTTGTCGGGAAGGAGACAAGACCCCGGCAAGAGGAGCTTGCCGGGGAGGCCAACCAAGGCATCTCAAGGAACTTGCCGCAGCGCACCACGTGTCCCGGCAAGACCCAGTGAGCGACAAGCTCCTGGACGCGACAAGATAATAACCACGGTAAGGCATTTGCCGCGGCAAGCTTCCATCCTGTACCTGCGCTCCAGCACATCCACCAACGTGTCGCTCTGGGACCCTTCCAGGCGTACGTGGCGGAAGGCTGTGCAGCCAGAGGTACACGGTGGCGAGCGGTGCTGACAAGATCGCCATCATGGCAAGCAATGGTGTCCCTAGCGGTCCCTTTTTGCATCGTCTAGGCGACACAGACAGACATTTAATGCCTTTGTCCCCTGCCGTCAGGGTTAGGTATGATACAACTGTAGTAAGCGGTGGTGCCAACCACCACTTCTTTTACTCTTTTACCCTCATCTCTGTTGCCACCTGTCGGTGACCCCTTTGACATATAAAAGGAGGCCCATGCACAACAGGGGGGAGGATCATTCTCACGCTCGGTCTCACTAGCCACCCAAGTGTACTATAGCATTCATCGCTCCCGAGCAAGAACACAATACGAATCAAAGCAGGAGTAGGGTTTTACGCATCTGTGCGGCCCGAACCTGGGTAAACTGATCGCGTTGCTCGTGCGTTCGCCTCGATCTGCTCTTCGGGCATTCTCCGCCCCCCTGCCGAACCGAAAGGGGCCTCGGTCCGTCGTGGTCCCATAGGTGTCCGTGGGATCAGCACCGCCGACAACCGCTATCCAGCATAAGTACAGAGTAACACCTTATGTCGATGTCAAAACCGGCAGATCTCGGGTAAGGGGTCCCGAACTGTGCGTCTACGCAGATGGTAACAGGAGGCGGGTGACACGATGTTTACCCAGGTTCGGGCCCTCTTGATGGAGGTAATACCCTACGTCCTACTTGATTGTTCTTGATAATATGGGTAGTACAAGAGTTGATCTACCACGAGATCGAAGAGGCTAAACCCTAGATGTTGGGGAACGTAGCAGAAATTCAAAATTTTCCTACGTGTCACCAAGATCTATATATGGAGAGACCAGGAATGAGGGGAAGGAGAGTGCATCTACATAACCTTGTAGATCACTAAGCGGAAGCGTTCAAGAGAACGGGGTTGAAGGAGTCGTACTCGTCGTGATCCAAATCATCGGAGATCCTAGTGCTGAACGGACGGCACCTCCGCGTTCAACACACGTACAGCCCGGTGACGTCTCCCATGCCTTGATCCAGCAAGGAGAGAGGGAGAGGTTGAGGAAGACTCCATCCAGCAGCAGCACGACGGCGTGGTGGTGGTGGAGGACCGTGGTAATCCTGCAGGGCTTCGCCAAACACCGCGGGAGAGGAGGAGGGAGAGAAGCAGGGCTGCGCCATGGAGAGGTCAGAACTCATCTGTTGGCATCCCCAAAAACCCTCAAATATATATAGGGGAGAGGGAGGGGGTGCGCCCCCTCTAGGGTTCCCACCCCTAGGGGGGCAGCCCTAGATGGGAAAAGGGGGGCGGCCAAGAGGGGGAGAGGGGGGCGCACCCTAGGGTGGGCCTTAGGCCCATCTGAGCCTAGGGTTTCCCCCTTCTCCTCCTAGCTGCGCCTTGGGCCTTGTGGGAGGCGCACCAGCCCACTCAGGGGCTAGTCCCTTACCACTCTTGGCCCATGCAAGCCTTCGGGGCTGGTGTCCCCACTTGGTGGACCCCCGGGACCCTCCCGGTGGTCCCGGTACGTTACCGATAAACCCCGAAACTTTTCCGGTGACCAAAACAGGACTTCCCATATATAAATCTTTACCTCCGGACCATTCCGGAACTCCTCGTGACGTCCGGGATCTCATCCGGGACTCCGAACAACATTCGGTAACCACATACAAACTTCCTTTATAACCCTAGCGTCATCGAACCTTAAGTGTGTAGACCCTACGGGTTCGGGAACCATGCAGACATGACCGAGACGTTCTCTGGTCAATAACCAACAGCGGGATCTGGATACCCATGTTGGCTCCCACATGCTCCACGATGATCTCATCGGATGAACCACGATGTCAAGGACTTAATCAATCCCGTATACAATTCCCTTTGTCTATCGGTACGATACTTGCCCGAGATTCGATCGTCGGTATCCTGATACCTTGTTCAATCTCGTTACCGGCAAGTCTCTTTACTCGTTCCGTAACACATCATCCCGTGATCAACTCCTTGATCACATTGTGCACATTATGATGATGTCCTACTGAGTGGGCCCAGAGATACCTCTCCGTCACACGGAGTGACAAATCCCAATCTCGATTCGTGCCAACCCAACAGACACTTTCGGAGATACCCGTAGTGCACCTTTATAGCCACCCAGTTATGTTGTGATGTTTGGCACACCCAAAGCACTCCTACGGCATCCGGGAGTTGCACAATCGCATGGTCTAAGAAAATGATACTTGACATTAGAAAAGCTTTAGCATACGAACTACACGATCTTTGTGCTAGGCTTAGGATTGGGTCTTGCCCATCACATCATTCTTCTAATGATGTGATCCCGTTATCAATGACATCCAATGTCCATGGTCAGGAAACCGTAACCATCTATTGATCAACGAGCTAGTAAACTAGAGGCTTACTAGGGACATGGTGTTGTCTATGTATCCACACATGTATCTGAGTTTCCTATCAATACAATTCTAGCATGGATAATAAACGACTATCATGAACAAGGAAATATAATAATCAATTTATTATTGCCTCTAGGGCATATTTCCAACAGTCTCCCACTTGCACTAGAGTCAATAATCCAGTTCACATCAATATGTGATTAACACTCAAGGTCACATCCCCATGTGACTAACACCCAAATAGTTCTGGGTTTGATCATGTTATGCTTGTGAGAGAGGTTATAGTCAACGGGTCTGAACCTTTCAGATCCGTGTGTGCTTTACAAATCTCTATGTCATCTCCTAGATGCAGCTACCACGTTCTATTTGGAGCTATTCCAAATAATTGTTCTATTATACGAATCCAGTTTACTACTCAGAATAATCTGGATTAGTGTCAAAGTTTGCATCGGTGTAACCCTTTACGACAAACTCTTTTACCACCTCCATAATCGAGAAAATTCCTTAGTCCACTAGTTACTAAGGATAACTTTGACCGCTGTCCTGTGATCCATTCTTGGATCACTCTTGTACCCCCTTGACTGACTCATGGCAAGGCACACTTCAGGTGCGGTACACAACATAGCATACTGTAGAGCCTACGTCTAAAGCATAGGGGACGACCTTCGTCCTTTCTCTCTATTCTGCCGCGGTCAGGTTTCGAGTCTTACTCAATGTTCACACCTTATAACACAGCCAAGAACTCCTTCTTTGCCGATCCATTTTGAACTCCTCCAAAATCTTGTCATGGTATGTATTCATTTAAAAGTACTATTAAGCGTTTTGATCTATCCTTATAGATCTTGATGCTCAATGTTCAAGTAGCTTAATCCAGGCTTTCCATTGAAAAACACTTTTCAAATAACTCTGCAAGCTTTCCAGAAATTCTACATCATTTCCGATCAACAATATGTTAACAACATATACTCATCAAAAATTCTATAGTGCTCCCACTCACTTCTTTGGAAATACAAGTTTCTCATAAACTTTGTATACACCCAAAACTTTGATCATCTCATAAAAGCATACATTCCAACTCCGAGATGCTCACTCCAGTCCTTAGAAGGATTGCTGGAGCTTTGCATACTTATTAGCATCTTTCAGGATTGACAAAACCTTTCGGTTGTATCACATACAACCTTTCCTCAAGAAAATCGTGAGGAAACAATGTTTTGACATCCTATCTGCAAGATTTCACAAATAATACAGTGACTGCTAATATAATTCCAACAGACTCTTAGCATCGCTACGAGTGAGAAAATATCACCGTAGTCAACTCCTTGAACTTGTCGGAAAACATCTTAACGACAAGTCGAGCTTTCTTAATGGTGATACTTGCCATCATTGTCCGTCTTCCTTTTAAAATCCATCTGTACTCAATAGCCTTACGAACATCGAGCCGTTCCGCCAAAGTCTACATTTTGTTTTCATATATGGATCCTCTCTCGGATTATATGGCCTCGAGCCATTTTGGAATCCAGGCCCACCATCGCTTCTTCATAGCTCGTAGGTTCATTGTTGTCTAGCAACATGACTTCCAAGACAGGATTATGTACCACTCCGAAGTAGTACGCATCCTTGTCATCCTACGAGGTTTGGTAGTGACTTGATCTGAAGTTTCATGATCACTATCATAAGCTTCCACTTCAATTGGTGTAGGTGCCACAGGAACAACTTCCTGTGCCCTGCCACACACTAGTTGAAGAGACGGTTCAATAACCTCATCAAGTCTCCACCATCCTCCCACTCAATTCTTTCGAGAGAAACTTTTCCTCAAGAAAGGACCCGATTCTAGAAACAATCCCTTATTGCTTTCGGATCTGAGACAGGAGGTATACCCACTTGTTTTGGGTGTCCTATGACGATGCATTCATCCGCTTTGGGTTCGAGCTTATCAGCCTGAAACTTTTTCATATAAGCGTCGCAGCCCTAAACTTTTAAGAAATGACAACTTAGGTTTCTCTAAACCATAGTTCATATGGTGTCATCTCATCGGAATTACGTGGTGCCCTTTTAAAGTGAATGTGGTTGTCTCTAATGCCTAACCCATAAACTATCGTGGTGATTCGATAAGAGACATCATGGTATGCATCATATCCAATAGGGTGCAGTTATGATGTTCGGACACACCATCACACTATGGTGTTCCAGGCTGTATTAGTTGTGAAATAATTTCCACAATGTCTTAATTCTGTGCCAAACTCGTAATTCAGATATTCATCTCTATGATCATATCATAGATATTTTATCCTCTTGTCACGACGATCTTTCAACTTCACCCTGAAATTACTTGAACCTTTCAATAATTCAGACTTATGATTCATCAAGTAAATATACTCAACATCTACTCAAATCATCTATGAAGTAAGAACATAACGATATCCACTACACGCCTCAGCACTCATTGGACTGCACACATCAAAATGTATTACTTCCAACAAGTTTCTTTCTAGTTCCATTTTACCGAAAACGAGGCTTTCAGTCATCTTGCCCATGTGGTATGATTTGCATGTCTCAAGTGAGTCCAAATGGTCCATTTGCCACTCTTGGCCCATGCAAGCCTCCAGGGCTGGTGGCCCCACTTGGTGGACCCCCGGGACCCTCCCGGTGGTCCCGGTACGTTACCGATAAACCCCAAAACTTTTCCGGTGACCAAAATAGGACTTCCCATATATAAATCTTTACCTCCGGACCATTACGGACCTCCTCGTGACGTCCAGGATCTCATCCGGGACTCCGAACAACATTCAGTAACCACATACAAACTTCCTTTATAACCCTAGCGTCATCGAACCTTAAGTGTGTAGACCCTACGGGTTTGGGAACCATGCAGACATGACCGAGACGTTCTCTGGTCAATAACCAACAGCGGGATCTGGATACCCATATTGGCTCCCACATGCTCCACGATGATCTCATCGGATGAACCACGATGTCAAGGACTTAATCAATCCCGTATACAATTCCCTTTGTCTATCCATACGATACTTGCCCGAGATTCGATCGTCGGTATCCTGATACCTTGTTCAATCTCGTTACCGGCAAGTCTCTTTACTCGTTCTGTAACACATCATCCCATGATCAACTCCTTGATCACATTGTGCACATTATGATGATGTCCTACCGAGTGGGCCCAGAGATACCTCTCCGTCACACGAAGTGACAAATCCCAGTCTCGATTCGTGCCAACCCAACAGACACTTTCGGAGATACCCGTAGTGCACCTTTATAACCACCCAGTTACATTGTGACGTTTGGCACACCCAAAGCACTCCTACGGTATCCGGGAGTTGCACAATCTCATGGTCTAAGGAAATGATACTTGACATTAGAAAATCTTTAGCATACGAACTACACGATCTTTGTGCTAGGCTTAGGATTGGGTCTTGTCCATCACATCATTCTTCTAATGATGTGATCCCGTTATCAATGACATCCAATGTCCATGGTCAGGAAACCGTAACCATCTATTGATCAACGAGCTAGTCAACTAGAGGCTTACTAGGGACATGGTGTTGTCTATGTATCCACACATGTATCTGAGTTTCCTATCAATACAATTCTAGCATGGATAATAAACGACTATCATGAACAAGGAAATATAATAATCAATTTATTATTGCCTCTAGGGCATATTTCCAACACTAGAAGCTAGCGTATGGTATGATTGTTGTCATTGGTCCTACGGACTAAACCCTCTGGTTTATATAGACACCGGAGGGGGCTAGGGTCACACAGAGTCGGTTACAAGGAAAGAGATCTATATATCTGTATTACCAAGCTTGCCTTCCACGCCAAGGAGAGTCCCATCCGGACACAGGACGAAGTCTTCAATCTTGTATCTTCATAGTGCAATAGTCGGGCCAAAGGATATAATCCGGCTGCCCGGATACCCCCTAATCCAGGACTCCCTCAGTAGCCCCTGAACCAGGCTTCAATGACGATGAGTCCGGCGCAGATTGTCTTCAGCATTGCAAGGCAGGTTCCTCCTCTGAATACTTCATAGAAGATTTTGAACATGAGGATCGTGTCCGGCTCTGCAAAAAAGGTTCCACATACCACCGTAGAGAGAATAATATTTCCATAAATCTAATCTGCTGACGTACCCCGTAGTGTGACATCACACCACAGCCAGGTCTTTATTCGAATTGTTTTTCATAACCAATCTCAGCATGTTTTGTGAGGCGGTTTCCTTGGCACGTCTTGTTGAAGCAGAGATCGTGTCCCCTTTATTACGGGATTCTCATCAATACGGACGTTGGTAACCCAACCGTGCCTATTGGTAGGACTCCTAGATCTTAGGCAAGTCCCAAATGGCCACGAGGAGGACGCTTGATATTCACCCTCTTTATAAAGGGGACAAGGCTTTTTCTTTTTTCCCTCTCGTGCCCAATCAAATCCTTCCGCCGCCTCGAGTTTTAACACCCAAAACTCAGTTCAGGTGCTTCGAACCTTCAACTATGTCCGGATCCAACCTTCAAGGTCGGTGGATGCCTTCCTCCGTCACGGAGGAGGACATCAAGAGGTTGAGAGAGGCCAGATATCTGACCGCCGAAATTTCGCATCGGCTGCCCGCCCGAGGGTAGGTCGTCCCTACTCCCGAACCCAACGAGAGCGTCGTGTTCGTCTCCCACTTCCTCCGAGGACTAGGCCTCGCTCTGCATCCCTTTGTTAGGGGTCTTATGTTCTATTATGGGCTAGATTTTCATGATCTGGCCCCGGATTCCCTTCTTCACATCTCGACATTTATTGTCGTATGTTAGGCCTTCCTCCGCATTACCCCTCACTTCGGCCTGTGGCTCAAGACCTTCGATGTGAAGCCGAAGATGATCGAGGGGCAGCACGCAGCGTGCGGGGGCGCTTTAATAAGCAAAATCGCTGATGCTCCATGGCCTGAGGGTTGCTTCCCAGAGGTGTCCGGATTGTGGCAGCGGGAGTGGTTCTACATCACAGCTCCCCGAAGTGCCAAGTGGGTAGCTGCCCCCACCTTTCGCTCAGGCCCCCCACCACAATTGATGTCATGGATCAGCAGGGGGCTGAGCTGGGGTCCAGCCAAGGACGTGCCAATACTGCAAATCCGTATCCGAGATCTCTTTGAGAGAGATTTCAGTATGGTTATGGTAGTGCAAGTTATGCTAGTTCGTCAAGTCCAGCCTTGCAAACACCGGCCCCTTCGCATGTGGGAATTCAACCCGGAAGGACCGCGAGCTATTCAACATTTCCTCGGCATGACGCACGAAGAGATGTACAAATTGTTCTTTGGACCACAAATAATGTGTCCGGACATCACCGAGGATGCAGGTCTGAGCTGCAATCGCCCGAATACCCAAGTAAGTAGCCCCGCATCCAAACACACTGTCCGTTTATTTATCACAATGTTTCCCTAAAAAACCCGCTCTGTGACCAGGATTGGATAGCGAAGGCAAAGTTGATCAGGTGTCCGGCCCCCCTCCCTGAGACCTCACCAAATCCCGTGCTAACCAGGATGCTGGAGATCGCGCCTTATGAAATGCCCTCAGGAGAGGGTAAAGGGGGGAACAAGGAGGCTAGCGCCTCCGCGAAGGAGGTTAGCCGGGGAGGAGGAACTGAAACTTCCTCTCGCCAGGGAAGGAAGAGAACCGCCTTTGAGGACCCGGAGACAATGGTCTCCAAACGGGGGAAGAAATCTCCGTCGGAGGGTCCAGCCCTGGGGGATACCCTGGCCGTACTATGCCCTCAAGGGGATCGGCCCTCCATCGAGCTGTAAGTAAAAGGAACTTAATAATGAAAATATCTCGCTTTACTTCTGAGGAAAATAACCGAGGCATTTATCTTGCAGTTCAGGTCTTAGCCCTTCTCAGCAGAGCTCGTCTTTAGGGGATCTTCTTCCAGAGATGATGGAGAGTGAAACGCCTCCCCCTGCCATACCGCCTCATGAGGCGGGCGACCCTGAGGTGTCTTCGCAGAGGGTTTCTCCTGATCCAGCAAGGCCAGAAGGTAATCATATAGCCACCCGAAGTCCTTAGTATCCGGCTCTTGAAGAGGGCAATCGAAAGAGTCCGACACCATCTGGTGTACGGTCGGACGTACTGAGGGATCTGCTAGAGCAAGCGGCTATCTCAGAAGAGCACCGCACGTTGATGGGTACGGTGATTGAAAGGATTTCGTCCACCGAAAGCGGGTAGCATGAAGCCTTTATGAGTATACTGACGGGTTTCGAGGTACATGAAATGATGTACATTTTTTACAGTACCGCACATTTTTAGATGTGCCATGTGTAGATACTAGCCCCTGAGACTCTGGTTGTCGTCGAAAACGGCGAAAAACAGGGGATCATAGTCCCAGGTAATAACGAGACCACCTTTATGTGCAGGTGGTTGAAGCTCTGTGGGCTAGCCGGACTGATGGGTTTGCTGAACTAAGGCGGCAACTGGATGTGGCAGATGCCGACATCGTGCTTGTTAACAAGCGGCTTAACGAGGCACAGGGTAGGTGATTTTTCTGGTGATTGTCACATAATAAGAGCAGCATGATGCCAGTATCTCTAATATGTTGTGACTGCAGATGGAGCTGCCACCGTGGAGACCCTTTGGGCGGAGCTTGCCCGAGCCAAGGAGAAAGCAACGAGTAGCAATGCGGCCGCTTTGAAGGCGGCCGAAGAGTTTAGGGCCGAACAGGCCACGCATTGTGAGAGCAAAGAATAAATAGCCAAGATGGCTGTAGAGTTAAAAGATGCTGGTGACTGTTACCAGCTTCTTGAAGAAGAAAACCGGGCGAAGGCGACGGACCTGGAAAAGGCCCGGGTGGCTGCCAAGGAAGCTCGCTCCAAAATTAGAGCGACGAAGGAGGAGCTGCATCAAGCTGCGGATATTGTATCTGGGAAGCCCTTCTTGTTGCGGACTAAGTTCGGGGATCCGAAGTATGCACCTCTGGACCGGTTATGGAGTTCTGCGGACGCCTACGTGGATTTGGCTGCAAGTGCTGCTGATGCGGCCGAGTACTTCAAGGATCGGAAAGATCACGAAGTGGAAAATCTGTTTTGGTCACAGTTTCATGCTCCAGCCCGTCCGCTGCTGTTGAATGAGCAAATGGCCGAGTGGGCCGAGCTCCATAGATTATCCGGACTTGCCATGAGGTCTGTTGCGGATCATCTGTGGCCGAGAGGGCCAAGGCCGAATAGCTATTTTAGCTTAGTGCAACAATTCCTTGGTGTTGTGCCACACATCGATGCTGTAAAGAGGTCGGCGTGCATAGAAGGCTCGCGGATGGCCCTTGCCCGTGTCAAAACATACTGGGTGGAGATGGATGCCACCACTGTTGCGGCACAGGGTTCGACCATAGGCCGAGTGGCTGCCGAGCACTACTTTGAAGAAGTTCTTGAAGGCGCTCGTTCGATAGAGGCTCAGTGCTCGAAGAATATTATGTTTGAGTGACATGTATTCCCATTGTAAAAACAATGTTTTATTGAGTTTATCAAGGCTGTATTTATACTTTTCCCCGAAAGTACTATGATGCCTCCTGTGCGGCCGTTTATGTATATATGTATATAACCTTAAAGATGGCAGTCGTTGGCTTCAGCCCCCACGCATATAATGCAGGGGTGCTCGCAGAAGACGCATGTTCACACTTGATCCAACATCTTGGTCCATTAAGGAGGTGATAGTGCAGCGAACTAGGCAATCGGACTATAATGCTTTAACACTTTCACTTAGCCAGAGGAGTTTGACAGTGGGGCTACTATATAGCCCCTGGTGGCTCCGCGCTCATCCGAATTCGGGGCGCGTACATGCCTGGCCGGGAAACGGCCCTTCGTTAAGGCGGAGGAATCCCAAAGATTCCGCTAGGTCATCGAGTGGTTGACCAGTCTCACGCTATATCATGACAGTCAGTTTTCGACTTTCTCTACTGAGGTGCTCGTCTGGATGAACCAGGGCACACTCGCAGTAGTTCTCTTGGTGCCGCCTTAGCCGATAGAGCGGAACGTAAGGCAGCAAAACACAGGAGCTGGGCAAATCCAACATTTGACCAAAGACATGATTCGGAGCTGATGCATATAAGGCCAAACTCGCGACGTCGAACACTCCCTAAGGTATTCGGTCTTTATGATGTAAACCGGGCTAAACAGTGCCCTTTGTAATAAGCCCCTGGTGTCCTGGTACGTGCAATATTCTGACGTGGCCACATGCCAATACGTCAGCATCCTTCTCGATTGTACTGAGAATCCGGGGGATGTGTATCAACAAGAGACAGTAAAAAAGGTTTACACAGGGTCTTAATCTGAAAAGAATCCTTGGAACGGGTCCCTGCTGCACGTCTGCGCCTGTATCTCCGTTGTGCCGTATCCTGGACGGGTGTAGCACGATGGTCATCTGAAAAAGAGAGGAACTTAGTTGAAAAGTTGTCGTGCAAAAAGGTAGGTTATACTAAATAAACCACGTATAGTTCAAGATGAGTAAAGTTGAGCCTAATTGTCACTTTTTTACACGCGTTGAGCCCCTTGTATTGTTATAGGGGTATAGCCATCAAACCTGTATCAATTATATATAGCTACACCGGACTCGTCTAACCGTGTCCGTGGTCTTAACGACCTATCAGATGCTCTAGTTGGTGAGGCCGTCTAGTGTGTGGCTGCCAAGGTAGCCACACGGTCTTTCGCGCGCAAGGAGTGCTCAATATTTCCATTTACTATAATGATTCCACATGGACCGGGCATCTTAAGCATGAGAGAAGCATAATGCGGTATTGCGTTAAAGCGAGCGAAAGCTTCGCGTCCGAGTAGTGCTTGATAGCCACTTTGGAACGGAGCGATGTGGAAGGTTAACTTTTCGCCGCGAAAATTATCGGAAAAGCCGAATATAACCTCTAGTAGCAGGGAGCCCGTACAACGGGCTTCTGGGCCTGGCGTTACTCCTTTAAAGGTAGTATTGCTATGGCTGATTTTTGTTGGGTCTATCCCCATTTTGCGGACTGTGTCCTGATATATCAGGTTTGAACTACTGCCGCCGTCCATCAGGACTCGTGTGAAGTGGTATCCGTCAATTATCGGGTCCAATACCAAGGCAGCCCATCTTGCATGGCGGATACTTGTTGAATAATCCCAATGGTCAAAGGTGATCGGTTTGGACGACCAGTTGCAGAACTCCGCGGTGATAGGCCCTAGGGCATGTGTCTCTAGGAGTGACGCTTTGTTTCTCCCCTTCATCATGTGTAACACGTTTATTGTTTTGACTTCTGGTGGGAATTTCTTCTATTCCCCAGTGCTTTGCTTGTGAGGCTCGTCCTCGTCTTCGCTTGGTGCATCCTGCCCCTTGTGTTCGGCGTTGAGTTTGCCGGACTGCTTGAAGACCTGACACTCTCTATGGGTATGATTTGCAGGTTTATCGGGGGTGTTGTGGATCTCACATAGTTTGTCCAGAATCTTGTTCGGGATGGACAGTTCGTCTCTGTTGCCTTTGGAGGGTAGCTTTTGCTGACCTGACCGAGAGCTTCTGAATTCGGCGATTACCGTCATGCTCTTCGGGCTCTCTTCTTTATTCCGGCGCTTGTTTTTGCTGCGTCGTGGCTTCCCGTTTCCGTCCCTGACTTCGGATGTACTTGGGTCGCTGGTGCTACATCGGGCTAACCAGCTGTCCTCGCCCGCGCAAAAGCGGGTCATGAGGCTTGTTAATACTGCCATTGTTCTCGGCTTTTCTTGGCCGAGGTGTCTGGCAAGCCATTCGTCTCGAACGCTGTGATTGAAAGCTGCTAAGGCTTCGGCGTCCGGACAGCCGACTATTTGGTTCTTTTTAGTGAGAAACCTGTTCCAAAGCTTTCGGGCTGACTCTCCGGGCTGTTGAGTTAGTATGACTTAAATCGTCTGCATCCGGTGGTCGGACATAGGTCCCTTGAAAATTTGCCCGAAAAGCGTCCTCGAGCTCTTCCCAGCTTTCAATGGAGTTTTCGGGGAGGCTTTTAAGCCAGTGCCGAGCTGGCCCTTTGAGCTTGAGGGGTAAGTACTTGATGGCGTGGAGATCGTCTCCTCGAGCCATGTGGATATGGAGGATGTAGTCCTCAATCCAGACCCCAGGGTCTGTCGTTCCGTCGTACGCCTCTATGTTTACGGGTTTGAATCCCTCTGGAAATTCATGGTCCAGCACCTCATCGATGAAACATAGGGGGTGTGCGGCACCCCTGTATTTGGGTGTACCGTGGTGTTCGGATTTTTGTTGTGTTGCATTGCGTGCTGGAGCGCGCTTGCTTGGCCCGTAGATGGATCTTGTTGCACCGTCCTTTTGATGCGAGCCCTCATGTGGATCGCGTACTGGCTTGTGTGCGGCGTCGTTTGCCGCTCTATGTTGGCCACGAGGTCGTCTATCCAACCGGATGGCTGTTTTGTTTTTTGATTGCGGGGGACCTAAGGCCTCCTCATCGAATTCAGGTAGCAGCTTTCGCTTCGGGTAGCTCTTTGTGTGGCGACTACCGCCGTACTTTGCTGCAGTGTTGAGTACTTCACTCCATCTAATTCTGAGTGTGTCTTGTGCAGTCCTGAGCCTTTGCTTCTACTTTTTCAGACTCCTCGCAGTGGCAACAAGCCTTTGATGGGTATTCTGTTGCTCCGGGTGCCTATCCGGTGTGATGTCATCCGGACTGTTATCTTCGCCAGAGTCGGGTTGTTCCGTTTGATTCTCTGTGTTGTCGTGGACGGTGGTTTAATGCCGTGTTTGTCGTCTGGTGGCTCACCCTCCTCTATCGCTGGGTCTGTATGATCGCTGTTTCTGCCGAGGCGGGATTTGGAGCGGCGCTTACGCCCCCGCTTTGATTGCTTCTCGAGGGAACGATCCTTCGCTGCGTCCTTCTGTTCCTCGTTGTCGTTTTCTTTGGGTGTGTCCACCATGTATACATCATATGATGAAGTGGGCGTCCAGTGCCCTGTGGGCAGTGGCTCCTGTTCGCGTCCTGCATCGTCATCCATACCATCGATGTCTCCGGAGTCGAAGTCGAGCATGTCGGTCAAATCGTCGACAGTGGCTACTAAGTGGGTGGTGGGTGGGCGGCGAATTTCTTCGTCGTCCGCATCCCGATCTGGCCGGCCATGGTTCGGCCAGGACTCTCCTGACAAGGAGAGAGACCTTAATGAGTTCAGTATGTCGCCGAAGGGCGAGTGCTGAAAGATATCCGCGGAGGTGAACTCTATGATCGGCGCCTAGTTGGATTTGATAGGCACGGGCGCAGGCGGTTCGGAGTCCGTGGCCGGGGAAGAATCCGGCAGTTTGGCGTCACGGCTCCCGTGAAGGGTAAGGTCGGTATTTGGCTCGATCGCCACTAAGATGCGGCCTCCGTGGCGGGGTCTATCCACCCGTCCTTGGATGGCGCAACTGGCTCTAAATTGAGGGTCGGAGCGGTCGCCGGTGCGATCTCCCGAACACTGTCCGATGGTATAGCTAAATCATGCTCATCGTGACCGTGCGGCGCACTCGGCAAGGGCTCGAATCCGTCGAAGATCAAGTCTCCGTGGATGTCGGGCGTGGGGTTTATGCTGCCAAACCTGACCTGGTGGCCAGGGGCATAACTCTCGATCTGCTCCAGATGGCCAAGCGAGTTGGCCCACAGTGCGGAGCCGCCAAATACAAAGATCTGTCCGAGGAAAAAAGTCTCACCCCGGACTGCATCGCTATCGATGATTGAAGGGGCCACCAAGCCTTACGGTGACGACACAGTGGAACTCTCATTGAAAGCACCAATGTCGGTGTCAAAACCGGTGGATCTCGGGTAGGGGGTCCCGAACTGTACGTCTAGGCGGATGGTAACAGGAGGCAGGTGACACGATGTTTACCCAGGTTCGGGCCCTCTTGATGGAGGTAATACCCTACGTCCTGCTTGATTGTTCTTGATAATATGGGTAGTATAAGAGTTGATCTACCACGAGATCGAAGAGGCTAAACCCTAGAAGCTAGCCTATGGTATGATTGTTGTCATTGGTCCTACGGACTAAACCCTCCAGTTTATATAGACATCGGAGGGGGCTAGGGTTACACAGAGTCGGTTACAAGGAAAGATATCTATATATCTGTATTTACAAGCTTGCCTTCCATGCCAAGGAGAGTCCCATCCGGACATGGGACGAAGTCTTCAATCTTGTATCTTCATAGTCCAACAGTCCGGCCAAAGGATATAATCCGGCTGTCCGGATACCCCCTAATCTAGGACTCCCTCACCTTAGGTAAGATGACATGATGTAGAGGGATAAACTCAAGCAATATGATATAAACTCCATCTTTTTATCCTCGATGGTAACAATACAATACGTGTCGTTCCCTTTCTGTCACTGGGATCGAGCACCGCAAGATTGAACCCAAAGCTAAGCACTTCTCCCATTGCAAGAAAGATCAATCTAGTAGGCCAAACCAAACTGATAATTCGAAGAGACTTGCAAAGATAACCAATCATGCATAAAAGATTTCAGAGAAGAATCAAATATTGTTCATAGATAGACTTTATCATAAACCCACAATTCATCGGATCTCGACAAACACACCGCAAAAAGAGTTACATCGAATAGATCTCCAAGAAGATCGAGGAGAACTTTGTATTGAGATTCAAAGAGAGAGAAGAAGCCATCTAGCTACTAACTATAGACCCGAAGGTCTGAAGTATCTACTCACACACCATCGGAGGGGCCATGGAGTTGATGTAGAGGCCCTCCGTGATCAATGCCCCCTCCGGCGGAGCTCCGGAAAAGGCCCCAAGATGGGATCTCTTGGGTACAGAAGGTTGCGGCGGTGGAAATAGGGTTTCGTGGTGCTCATGGATGTTTTTGGGGTATGTGAACATCTATAGGAGTAAGAAGTAGGTCGGTTGAGCCACGAGGGGGAGGGCGCGCCTAGGGGGTAGGCGCCCCCTGCCTCGTGGACACCTCGTTCGTTTCTTGATGTCCACTCCAAGTCCTCTGGATCACGTTTGTTCCAAAAATCACGCCCCCGAAGGTTTCATTCCGTTTGGACTCCGTTTGATATTCCTTTTCTGTGAAACACTAAAATAGGAAAAAAAACAGCAATTTGCACTCGGCCTTGGGTTAATAGGTTAGTCCCAAAAATAATATAAAAGTGTAAAATAAAGCCCATTAACATCCAAAACAGATAATATAATAGCATGGAACAATCAAAAATTATAGATACGTTGGAGACGTATCAAAGCTCAAAACGAAAACTAAGTGGGTGTGCATCCAACTCGCTTGCTCACGAAGACCTGGGGCAATTTGAGGAAGCCCATCATTGGAATATACAAGTCAAGTTCTATAATAAATATTCCCACTAGTATATGAAAGTGACAACATAGGAGACTCTCTATCATGAAGATCATGGTGCTACTTTGAAGCACATGTATGGTAAAAGGATAGTAACATTGCCCCTTCTCTCTTTTCTCTTATTTTTTACTTGGGCCTTCTCTCATTTTTTTGGCCTCTTTTTTTCGTCCGAAGTCTCATCCCAACTTGTGGGGGAATCATAGTCTCCATCATCCTTTCCTTACATGGGACAATGCTCTAATAATGAAGATCATCACACTTTTATTTACTTACAACTCAAGAATTACAGGTCGATTCTTAGAACAAAATAGGACTCTATATGAATGCCTCCGGCGGTGTACCGGGATGTGCAATGAATCAAGAGTGACATGTATGAAAGAATTATGAATGGTGGCTTTTCCACAAATACGTTGTCAACTACATGATCATGCAAAGAAATATGACAATAATGGAGCGTGTCATATAAATGGAACGGTGGAAGGTTGCATGGCAATATATCTCGGAATGGCTATGAAAATGGCATAATAGGTAGGTATGGTGGCTGTTTTGAGGAAGGTATATGGTGGGTTTATGGTACCGGCGAAAGTTGCGCGGTACTAGAGAGGCTGGCAATGGCGGAAAGGTGAGAGTGTGTATAATCCATGGACTCAACATTAGTCATAAAGAACTCACATACTTATTGCAAAAATCTATTAGTCATCGAAACAAAGTACTACGCGCATGATCCTAGGGGGATAGATTGGTAGGAAAATTCTATCGCTCGTCCCCGGCCGCCACTCATAAGGAAGACAATCAATAAATAAATCATGCTCCGACTTCATCACACAACGGTTCACCATACGTGCATGCTACGGGACTCACAAACTTTAACACCAGTATTTCTCAAATTCACAACTACTCACAAGCATGACTCTAATATCACCACAATTATATCTCAATACAATCATAAGGAATCAAACTTCTCATAGTATTCAATGCACTTTATATGAAAGTTTTTATTACATAGGAATCAAACTCCAGCATGCATCTAGAGTATTAAGTTCATAAGAACTGAGTAACGCTTTAAGCAAGATGACATGATGTAGAGGAATTAACTCAAGCAATATGATGAAAACCCCATCTTTTTATCCTCGATGGCAACAATACAATACGTGTCGGTTCCCCTTCTGTCACTAGGATCGAGCACCGCAAGATTGAACCCAAAGCTAAGCACTTCTCCCATTGCAAGAAAAACCAATCTAGTTGGCCAAACCAAATCGATAGTTCGAAGAGACTTGCAAAGATATATAATCATGCATATAAGAATTCAGAGGAGATTCAAATAATATTCATAGATAAGCTGATCAGAAATCCACAATTCATCGGATCTCGGCAAACACACCGCCAAAGAGTATTACATCTAATAGATCTCCAAGAATATCGAGGAGAACTTTGTATTGAGAATCAAAGAGAGAGAAAAATCCATCTAGCTACTAGCTATGGACCCGTAGATCTGTGGTAAACTACTCACGCTTCGTCGGAGAGGCGTTGGTGTTGATGTAGAAGCCCTCCGTGATTGAATCCCCCTCCGGCAGGACGCCGAAAAAGGCCCCTAGATGGGATCTCACTGGTACAGAAGGTTGCGGGGGTGGAAAGTGGTTTCGTGGCTCCCCTAGAAGGTTTTGGCATATTTGGGAATATATATAGGCGGAAGAAATAGGTCGGTGGAGTCACGAGGGGGCCACAAGGGTGGGGGCGCGCCCTACCCCCCTAAACGCGCCTCCCGACCTTGTGGCCGCCTCGTGGCTTTCCTAACATGCACTCCAAGCCCTCTGGATGTCTTTTGGTCCAAGAAAAATCATCACGAAAGTTTCCTTCCGTTTGGTATTCTTTTTCTGTGAAACTCTAAAACAAGGAAAAAAACAAGAATTGGCACTGGGCTCTAGGTTAGTAGGTTAGTCCCAAAAATAATATGAAATAGCATATTAATGCATATAAAACAACCAAAACAGATAATATTATAGCATGGAACAATCAAAAATTATAGATACATTGGAGACGTATCACCAAGCTTGGTGAAAGAACATGTGGTGCCCCCATGTTTGGTTTTGGTAATTGATGATAATCTCTATGGATTAATGATTGCCTTTGAGTTATATTTGAAGGGTTTGTCCATGGGTATTGCTTGAAGACCATTTGTTGGTTTCAAGGTTACTAGAAGAAGAATATGTGTTGACCAAGGTGCTATTCAAGGATTTATCCATAGATTGGTCATGTGAGAGTTGAGCCTATTGCAAGCATGTATTGAAGAACAAGATTGTGCGAACATTCATGTTTACCTTCCAGAAATCATCTTAATGAAGAGAGTTGGAAATATTCAAGGTTGATCAAGACTAAACTCAAAGAGTGAATCAAGTTGATCAACACACAAAATGTACAAGATGTACCGGGTGGGATCAAGTGATCCCATGGTATGGTAAGAATTGTCCATTACACTTTGTGTGCTAACCCATGGTCTACGTGAGAGTTCTATGTGAGGTTAGGTATGTTTCCATGGGTTTGCATCAAGAGGAAGATCTCATACAACCCATGGAGGATGACATCAAGTGGTGATTGTCATCAAGAATGCGGTGTGCAAGTTCAAGTGGTGTCACTAAGAGATCAAGTTCTTGAAGCTTGCCATCCTTTGTGGTGGCAATGGACTTGTGAAGATGTGCCGAAGAGTGGCTCACCCGTGCATAGTGGAGTATGGGGGAGCAATCAACTAGTCTTCATCGTGCCAACATCTAGCTCATGTTGACTATGTGCAAGGCAAAGGTTTGCCCTTGATAGCTTTTCTATTTTACCGTTCTCATGGTGGTAGTTGGGAGACCGTGTTATAGGATCATTAGTCGTACTATCAAGGGGGGCTCTCGAGTGAGTAGCTTGATTATATCGTTCGGTGACAACTCAAACCATTGCATCCTTAGCATCATCATCTTTCTTGGTTCTTGTTTGGCTTTTCACTTTGTGAGCTTAGGAGCTTTTGGACTTCATCATGATAAGCTCAAGCTCATCAAAAACGGATTTCGTATGCATCATATTTGTGTTTTCGGTGTTGGATATTTTGTCGGATATTACTTGGAAAGGTCATCTTCCATATCCTAGTGGCATTTATTCTCCATTGCTTGTTCTTAATTTATCCAATCGTTGTTGGATAGCTCTTGTCATCCTCTATCCAACAAGCATGAGTTTGCTCAATTCGGAGCTCGTATGTGAAAGTTATGGTTGTTCTGATCTTACCTGTTTTACATAGACCGGTTGTACCGGTTCTTACACTGATTGTACCGGTTGACCGGTACTACCGGTGTTTGGGGCAGTTGTACCGTTCCAGGCTTGGTCCGACGGTTATATCGGCCCTATACCACTCTACCACTGGACTGGGTTCTGTTGTGGAGCGGTTCTTGGGCAGTTGTGGGCCGGTTGTACCGGTCAGTTCCAGTTTAACCCATACTACCGGTGCCCTAGGCGGTTCTACCGCTTAGTGCTTTTCCTACATGTAAGTTTTTTTCCTCCTCTGATCGATTGTACCGGTCCTACAATTTTCTGCACATAACGAGCAGATTCGTGGGGACATATAAAAAGGGGGTATTCTTCCCCATGATACCCCATCCTTTTGAGCTCGTGTTCTTCCCCCATTGTTGACCTTCTTCGCGCTTGCTATCTCTCAATCCCTCCCATGATTCTTGCTAGTTCTTGAGGGAAAAGAGAGAGGAGATCTAGACATGTGTTTCCACAAATCACTTTCTCCTCTATGTGAGGGGAACTCTTTGGATCTAGGTCTTGGAGTTCTTTGTGTTCTCATCTTTGTTCTTCCTATCATCTTCCTCCATAGCATTAGTTGTTGTGGTGGGCTTTGGGAGATAAGGACTTGGGCACTCCATGTGCCCTTACCATTGCATTTGGTGCATAGATTTGAGTTCTCCATGGTAATACGTGGAAGTGAAGTTTGAGAAGCTTTTTACTCTTGGGTGCTTGGTACCCTAGAGCTTGTTCCTCTTGGGTGCTTGGGCGCCCTAGACGGTTGGTGCTGCTTCAGAGCTCAATCATTGTGGTGTAAAGCTCCGGGCAAGCGTCAGGGTGTCCAATTAGGTTGTGGAGATTACCTCAAGCAATTTTTACGGGTTCCGATGACCGCCCCCATGGGTTGCAAAGTGTATGGGTCCGGTGACCGCCCCCAAGGGTTGCCATTTGTATGGGTTCAGTGACCGTCCTCAAGGGTCCCTTAGTGGAATCACGGCATCTTGCATTGTGCGAGGGCGTGAGGAGATTACGGTGGCCCTAGTGGCTTCTTGGGGAGCATTCTGCCTCCACACCGCTCCAAACAGAGATTAGCATCCGCAAGGGTGTGAACTTCGGGATACATCATCGTCTCCGCGTGCCTCGGTTATCTCTTACCTGAGCCCTTTACTTATGCACTTTACTTTGTGATAGCCATAGTATGACATGATATATATCTTGCTATCACTTAATTTGTTTATCTTGATTATTAAGTTGTTGGTGCACATAGGTGAGCCTAGTCGATTTAGGTTTTGTGCTTGACAAATTAAACGCTAGTTTTATTCCGCATTTGTTCAAGCCTAAACCGTAATTATTTGAAAGCGCCTACTCACTCCCCCCTCTAGGCGACATCCATGATCTTTCAATTGGTATCAGAGCTTCGCCTCTCTTTATTAGGCTTAACTGCCTAGAGAGTAAATATGTTGACTAGGGGATTATGATTCTCTAACACTCATAGTTTTGATGGCACAAATTTTGATGTTTGGGTAATTCACATGCTTAATCTCTTTAGGGTCATGGACCCAAATTTAGAGTGAATTGTAGATATGGGTTTTTCTCCTCCAAAGGATCCTCAAATATTATCTTTATAGGATGAGAAAAACTCGTATCTCAATGCTCAAGCTTCTAATGTGCTTTTCGATGATTTGAGCAATGTAGTTACTTTTCAACTCATGACGTTTCGGGATGCTCATGATTTGTGGACAAAGCTTCAAGATAAATGTGGCGTGTCCAAGATTTATGGGGATGATGGTTCTCCCTCCAGCTCCGGTCATGTTGTGTTCTCAACTTCTTCTACTTCACCTACATGTGGTTTGCCACAAGGTAATGTTATGGTGAGTAGTGATGATCATTGCAATCATGATAGTGTGCTTATTGTTGATAATCCTTCATCACTATCTTATTGCAATGCTTCATCTTTGGACTTTAACAATTCGAACACTCAAATGTTTCACATGCTTGTGTTGATAGTTCTTGCATATCTTGTAGAAATAGCTTGACTAAATCTCATGATGATATGCTTACTATGACTTGTTGCATGATAAAAATGCCTCTATTTCCTCGAGTTGTTGTGCTAACAATGTAGAGGAAACTCAACACTCCATGGAACAAGATGTGGTCTTAGATGGTACTTCAAGGGATCCTACATCATCATCTATTATTTCTCACTTTTGCCTTATGGCTAAGGCTTCAATGTATCTCCTACTTTGAACCCCAATATGTCTCTTGATGATGATGTTGATGATAATAAGGATGAGTATAATGATGAAGAGAATGATAATGTTGCCTTCTTAAAAATTAAGGGGGGAAATGATTTTTAAAGCTCTTCATAAGAATAAAATTGCTCGCCCCAACTTCATGGAAATCATGTCTATTGCCATTGAGGGCAAGAAATACATTAAGGAGTTGGAATCTCATCTCGAGGAGCGTGAGGTCACCATTGATAAAATGGAAGATCATGAGCGTGATTACGCTAATGAGGTCGCGGACCTCTCTCAAGCTTTTGAACTTGAACAAACCACCAAGGAATCTCTTGAGGAGACTTTTGCTCTAGAACTAACTAGAATAAAGGAACCCCATGATAGGGCTCTTGAGGTGGCCAATGATTTCAAAACTAAAAATGAGAAGCTTGAAGTTGCACATGCTAAACTCCTTGAGGACTTTGAGCACCTCTAAAATGGCTCAAGGGTCATTAAGAGTGGGCTCATCAAACTCACCGAGTCTCATGCTCAACTTAAAGCTTCATATTCAAAAGAGCTTGCCAAGTTGCCTTCTCCTCTTGTTGTTAATTGTGATGCTTGTGCCATGAATCTCTATTTCTTGTGGAGCATCCATTTTGAAGGAGAATGTTGAGATAAAGGCTCAACTTGAGTTGCTATCTAGCAACTATGGGAAATTGGAAGAAGGTTATGTAAAGCTCACAAGCTCTCATGATGATCTTCTAGTATCCCATAATGTGCTAAAGATGGCTCATGAGGCTATGATTACTAAGGTAACATCTAGTGAGCCTCATGTGTATACTAGCACTACTTCAAGTCAAAATGCTTTATTGCCATGTGCTAGTCCTCGTAATTCATCTACTCATAATGTTGCTACATCATGTGATGAATTACTTTCCTTACCTTGTTGCTCTAATGTTGAAGCTTATACTTCCTCGAGTACTTTTGTTGAGACTAACCATGTAGAGGAAATAAAAGAGCTTAAGGCCCAAGTCACTTCTTTTAAGATAGACTTGCAAAAGTGTCATGAAGGGAATCCACACTCAGCAATATATTGAGTGTGGAAAAATCCCCCAATGACAAAGGTGGACTTGTATTCAACTACAATAATAAGAAGTCCAAGAGCAACAAGATGAAGGGCCAAAAACAAGTCAAGAATTTGGCCAAGATTATTTGTTTCGAGTGCAAAATTGAAGAGCATCATGTTAGATCTTGCCCGTTGAAGAAGAAGACCATTAGTGACAAGCAACAAGGGAAGCGGCCACAAGTTCATTCTCATGCTCAACCTCAAGTTGAGGAAAGGCCTCTTCCCAAGAAGACTCAAGCTAATACTTCTCAAGTTGATAAATCAAGTGAGAAGAAAGTGAAGAGTAGATGTTGCTACTTATGTGGTGAGAAAGGTAACGTCGCTTCTTAATGCACGAATGGTACCTTTTCTAACCCTATTCTAATTGATGATATCTATTCTCTTAGGAAGGATAAGGTAGGCAATGTGTTTGCCCAATTTTTTGGTACTCAAAGTGGTGTCAAGAAAAGAACCATTTGGGTAGTCAATGAAGGAAATATGCCCTAGAGGCAATAATAAAGTTATTATTTATTTCCTTATATCATGATAAATGTTTATTATTCATACTAGAATTGTATTAACCAGAAACATAATACATGTGTGAATACATAGACAAACAGAGTGTCACTAGTATGCCTCTACTTGACTAGCTCGTTGATCAAAGATGGTTATGTTTCCTAACCATAGACATGAGTTGTCATTTGATTAACGGGATCACATCATTAGGAGAATGATGTGATTGACTTGACCCATTCCGTTAGCATAGCACTTGATCGTTTAGTTTGTTGCTATTGCTTTCTTCATGACTTATACATGTTCCTATGACTATGAGATTATGCAACTCCCGTTCACCGGAGGAACACTTTGTGTGCCACCAAATGTCACAATGTAACTGGATGATTATAAAGGTGCTCTACAGGTGTCTCCGAAGGTACTTGTTGGGTTGGCGTATTTCAAGATTAGGATTTGTCACTCTGATTGTCGGAGAGGTATCTCTGGGCCCTCTCGGTAATGCACATCACTTAAGCCTTGAAAGCATTGCAACTAATGAGTTAGTTGAAGGATAATGTATTACGGAACGAGTAAAGAGACTTTCCAGTAACGAGATTGAACTAGGTATTGAGATACCGATGATTGAATCTCGGGCAAGTAACATATCGATGACAAAGGGAATAACGTATGTTGTTATACGGTCTGACCGATAAAGATCTTCGTAGAATATGTGGGAGCCAATATGAGCATCCAGGTTCTGCTATTGGCTATTGACCGGAGACGTGTCTCGGTCATGTCTACATTGTTCTCAAACACGTAGGGTCCGCACGCTTAAGGTTCCGATGATAGTTATATTATGAGTTTATGAGTTTTGATGTACCGAAGGAGTTCGAAGTCCCGGATGAGATCAGGGACATGACGAGGAGTCTCGAAATGGTCGAGACGTAAAGATCGATATATTGGACGACTATATTTGGACATCGGAAATGTTCCGAGTGATTCGGGTATTTTTCGGAGTACGGGAGAGTTACGGGAATACGTATTGGGACTTATTGGGCCATACGGGAAAGAAGGGAAAGGGCCTCAAGGGTGGCCGCACCCCTCCCCTTGGTCTGGTCTGAATTGGACTAGGGAAGGGGGGCGCCCCCTTCCTTCCTTCTCCTTTTTCCTTCCTCTTTTCCTATTCCATATGGTAGGTGGAATCCTACTAGGACTAGGGAGTCCTAGTAGGACTCCACACGTGGCGCGCCCCCTCCTAGGGCCGGCCTCCTCCTCCCTTGCTCCTTTATATACGGGTGCAGGGGGGCACCCCAAAGACACAACAATTGATCATTGATCTCTTAGCCGTGTGCGGTGCCCCCTTCCACCATAATCCTCGATAATGTTGTAGCGGTGCTTAGGCGAAGCCCTGCGACGGTAGAACATCAAGATCGTCACCACGCCGTCGTGCTGACGGAACTCTTCCCCGACATTCTGCTGGATCGGAATCCGGGGATCGTCATCGAGCTGAATGTGTGCTAGAACTCAGAGGTGCCGTAGTCTCGGTGCTTGATCGGTCGGGCCATCAAGACGTACGACTACATCAACCGCGTTGTGCTAACGCTTCCGCTTCCGGTCTACGAGGGTACGTAGACAACACTCCTCCCTCTCGTTGCTATGCATCATCATGATCTTGCATGTGCGTAGGAATTTTTTTAAATTACTACGTTCCCCAACAGTGGCATCCGAGCCTAGATTTTATGCGTTGATGTTATGCACGAGTAGAACACAAGTGAGTTGTGGGTGATATAAGTCATACTGCTTACCAGCATGTCATACTTTGGTTCGGCGGTATTGTTGGATGAAGCGGCCCGAACCGACATTACGCGTACACTTACGTGAGACTGGTTCTACCGACGTGCTTTGCACACAGGTGGCTGGCGGGTGTCAGTTTCTCCAACTTTAGTTGAACCAAGTGTGGCTACGCCCGATCCTTGCGAAGGTTAAAACAGCACCAACTTGACAAACTATCGTTGTGGTTTTGATGCGTAGGTAAGAACGGTTCTTGCTAAGCCCGTAGCAGCCACGTAAAACTTGCAACAACAAAGTAGAGGACGTCTAACTTGTTTTTGCAGGGCATGTTGTGATGTGATATGGTCAAGACATGATGCTAAATTTTATTGTATGAGATGATCATGTTTTGTAACTGAGTTATCGGCAACTGGCAGGAGCCATATGGTTGTCGCTTTATTGTATGCAATGCAATCGCGCTGTAATGCTTTACTTTATCACTAAGCGGTAGCGATAGTCGTGGAAGCATAAGATTGGCGAGACGACAACGATGCTATGATGGAGATCAAGGTGTCGCGCCGGTGACGATGGTGATCATGACGGTAGTTCGGAGATGGAGATCACAAGTACAAGATGATGATGGCCATATCATATCACTTATATTGATTGCATGTGATGTTTATCTTTTATGCATCTTATCTTGCTTTGATTGACGGTAGCATTATAAGATGATCCCTCACTAAATTATCAAAGTATAAGTGTTCTCCCTGAGTATGCACCGTTGCGAAAGTTCTTCGTGCTGAGACACCACGTGATGATCGGGTGTGATAGGCTCTACGTTCAAATACAACGGGTGCGAAACAGTTGCACACGCGAAATACTCAGGTTAAACTTGATGAGCCTAGCATATAACAGATATGGCCTCGGAACACGGAGACCGAAAGGTCGAGCGTGAATCATATAGTAGATATGATCAACATAGTGATGTTCACCATTGAAACTACTCCATCTCACGTGATGATCGGACATGGTTTAGTTGATTTGGATCACGTGATCACTTAGAGGATTAGAGGGATGTCTATCTAAGTGGGAGTTCCTAAGTAATATGATTAATTGAACTTTAATTTATCATGAACTTAGTCCTAGTAGTATTAGCATATCTATGTTGTAGATCAATAGCTCGCGTTTAGCTCTCCTGTTTTATTTTTGATATGTTCCTAGAGAAAACTAAGTTGAAAGATGTTAGTGGCAATGATGCAGATTGGATCTGTGATCTGAGGTTTATCCTCATTGCTGCACAGAAGAATTATGTCTTTGATGCACCGCTAGGTGACAAACCTATTGCAGGAGCAGATGCAGATGTTATGAACATTTGGCTAGCTCAATATGATGACTACTTGATAGTTTAGTGCACCATGCTTAAACGGCTTAGAGTCGGGACTTCAAAGACGTTTTAAACGTCATGGACCATATGAGATGTTCCAGGAGTTGAAGTTAATATTTCAAGCAAATACCCAAGTTGAGAGATATGAAGTCTCCAACAAGTTCTATAGCTAAAAGATGGAGGAGAATAGCTCAAGCAGTGAGCATGTGCTCAGATTGTCTGGGTACTACAATCGCTTGAATCAAGTGGGAGTTAATCTTCCAGATAAAATAGTGATTGACAGAATTCTCTAGTCACCATCACCAAGTTAGTAGAACTTCGTGATGAACTATGATATGCAAGGGATAACGGAAACGATTCCCAAGCTCTTCGTAATGCTGAAATCAACGAAGGTAGAAATCAAGAAAAATATCAAGTGTTGATGGTAGACAAGACCACTAGTTTCAATAAAAGGGCAAAGGGAAGAAGGGGAACTTCAAGAAGAACGGCAAGCAAGTTGCTACTCAAGTGAAGAAGCCCAAGTCTGGTCCTAAGCCTGAGACTAAGTGCTTCTACTGCAAAGGGACTAGTCACTGGAAGCGGAACTGCCCCAAGTATTTGGCAGATAAGAAGGATGGCAAAATGAACAAAGGTATATTTGATATACAGATTATTGATGTGTATTTTACTAGTGTTCGTAGCAACCCCTCGGTATTTGATACTGGTTCAGTTGCTAAGAGTAGTAACTCGAAACGGGAGTTGCAGAATGAACATAGACTAGTTAAGGGTGAAGTGACGATGTGTGTTGGAAGTGGTTCCAAGATTGATATGATCATCATCGCACACTCCCTATACTTTTGGGATTAGTGTTGAACCTAAATAAGTGTTATTTGGTGTTTGCGTTGAGCATGAATATGATTTGATCATGTTTATTGCAATAAGATTATTCATTTAAGTTAGAGAATCATTGTTGTTCTGTTTACATGAATAAAACCTTCTATGGTCATACACCCAATGAAAAATGGTTCATTGGATCTCGATCGTAGTGATACACATATTCATAATATTGAAACCAAAAGATGCAAAGTTAATAATGATAGTGCAACTTATTTGTGGCACTGCTGTTTAGGTCATATTGGTGTAAAGCGCATGAAGAAACAACATGCTGATGGACTTTTGGAATCACTTGATTATGAATCAGTTGATGCTTGCGAACCATGCCTCATGGGCAAGATGACTAAGACTCCGTTCTCCGGAACAATGCAGCAAGCAACAGATTTGTTGGAAATCATGCATACCGATGTATGTGGTCCGATGAATATTGAAGCTCGTGGCAGGTATCATTATTTTCTGATCTTCACAGATGATTTGAGCAGATATGAGTATATCTACTTGATGAAACACAAGTCTGAAATATTTGAAAAGTTCAAAGAATTTCAGAGTGATGTGGAGAATCATCATAACAAAAATAAAAGTTTCTACGATATGATCGCAGAAGTAAAATATTTGAGTTACGAGTTTGGCCTTCAGTTAAAACAATGTGAAATAGTTTCACTACTCACGCCACCTGGAACACCACAGCATAATGGTGTGTCCGAACGTCATAACCGTACTTTATCAGATATGGTGCGATCTATGGTGTCTCTTACTGATCTACCACTATCGTTTTGGGGTTATGCATTAGAGACAACTGCATTCATGTTAAATAGGGCACCATCTAAATCCGTTGAGACGACACCGTATGAACTATGGTTTGGCAAGAAACCTAAGCTGTCGTTTCTTAAAGTTTGAGGTTGCAATGCTTATGTGAAAAAGTTTCGACCTGATAAGCTCTAACCCAAATCGGAGAAGTGCGTCTTCATAGGATACCCAAAAGAAAATGTTGGGTACACCTTCTATCACAAATCCGAAGGAAATATATTCGTTGCTTTGAATGGATCCTTTCTAGAAAAGGAGTTTCTCTTGAAAGAAGTGAGTGGGAGGAAAGTAGAACTTGATGAGGTAACTGTACCTGCTCCCTTATTGGAAAGTAGTTCATCACAGAAATCTGTTCCTGTGACTAGTACGCCGATTAGTGAGGAAGCTAATGATGATGATCATGTAACTTCAGATCAAGTTACTACCGAACGGCGTAGGTAAACCAGAGTGAGATCCGCACCAGAGTGGTACGGTAATCCTGTTTTGGAGGTCATGTTACTTGACCATGACGAGCCTACGAACTATGAGGAAGCGATGATGAGCCCAGATTCCGCGAAATGGCTTGAGGCCATGAAATCTGAGATGAGATCCACGTATGAGAACAAAGTATGGACTTTGATTGACTTGCCCAATGATCGGCGAGCCATTGAGATTAAATGGATCTTCAGGAGGAAGACGGACACTGATAGTAGTGTTACTATCTACAAATCTAGAATTGTCGCAAAAAGGTTTTCAACAAGTTCAAGGTGTTGACTACGATGAGAGTTTCTCACTCGTATCTATGCTTAAGTCTGTCCGAATCATGTTAGAAATTGCCGCATTTTATGAAATCTGGCAAATGGATAAACAAAATTGTATTCCTTAATGGATTTATTAAAGAAGAGTTGTATATGATGCAACCAGAAGGTTTTGTCAATCCTAAAGGTACTAACAAAATATGCAAGCTCCGGCGATCCATCTATGGACTGGTGCAAGCATATCGGAGTTGGAATATACGCTTTCATAAGTTGATCAAAGCATATAGTTTTATACAGACTTGCGGTGAAGCCTGTATTTACAAGAAAGTGAGTGGGAGCACTACAGCATTTCTGATAAGTATATGTGAAAGACATATTGTTGATCGGAGATAATGTAGAATTATTCTGCAAAGCATAAGGGAATGTTTGAAAGGATTTTTTCAAAGAAAGACCTCAGCGAAGCTGCTTACATATTGAGCATCAAGATCTATAGAGATAGATTAAGACGCTTGATAAGTTTTTCAATGAGTACATACCTTGACAAGATTTTGAAGTAGTTCAAAATGGAACAGTCAAAGAAGGAGTTCTTAGCTATGTTACAAAGGTGTGAAGTTGAGTAAGACTCAAAACCCGACCATGGCAGAAGATAGAGAGAGAATGAAAGTCATTCCCTATGCCTCAGCCATAGGTACTATAAAGTATGCCATGATGTGTACCATACCTATTGTATACCCTGCCCTGAGTTTGGCAAGGGAGTACAATAGTGATCTAGGAGTAGATCACTGGACATTGGTCAAAATTATCCTTAGTGGAATAAGGATATGTTTCTCGATTATGGAGGTGACAAAAGGTTCGTCGTAAATGGTTACGTCGATGCAAGTTTTGACACTGATCCAGATGACTCTAAGTCTCAATCTGGATACATATTGAAAGTGGGAGCAATTAGCTAGAGTAGCTCCATGCAGAGCATTGTTGACATAGAAATTTGCAAAATACTTACGGATCTGAATGTGGCAGACCCGTTGACTAAACTTCTCTCACAAGCAAAACATGATCACACCTCAGTACTCTTTGGGTGTTAATCACATAGCGATGTGAACTAGATTATTGACTCTAGTAAACCCTTTGGGTGTTGGTCACATGTCGATGTGAACTATGGGTGTTAATCACATGGTGATGTGAACTATTGATGTTAAATCACATGGCGATGTGAACTAGATTATTGACTCTAGTGCAAGTGGGAGACTGAAGGAAATATGCCCTAGAGGCAATAATAAAGTTATTATTTATTTCCTTATATCATGATAAATGTTTATTATTCATGCTAGAATTGTATTAACCGGAAACATAATACATGTGTGAATACATAGACAAACAGAGTGTCACTAGTATGCCTCTACTTGACTAGCTCGTTGATCAAAGATGGTTATGTTTCCTAACCATAGACATGAGTTGTCATTTGATTAACGGGATCACATCATTAGGAGAATGATGTGATTGACTTGACCCATTCCGTTAGCATAGCACTTGATCGTTTAGTTTGTTGCTATTGCTTTCTTCATGACTTATACATGTTCCTATGACTATGAGATTATGCAACTCCTGTTTACCGGAGGAACACTTTGTGTGCCACCAAATGTCACAACATAACTGGGTGATTATAAAGGTGCTCTACAGGTGTCTCCGAAGGTACTTGTTGGGTTGGCGTATTTCGAGATTAGGATTTGTCACTCCGATTGTCGGAGAGGTATCTTTGGGTCCTCTCGGTAATGCGCATCACTTAAGCCTTGCAAGCATTGCAACTAATGAGTTAGTTGCAGGATGATGTATTACAGAACGAGTAAAGAGACTTGACGGTAACGAGATTGAACTAGGTATTGAGATACCAACGATCGAATCTTGGGCAAGTAACATACTGATGACAAAGGGAACAATGTATGTTGTTATGCGGTCTAAACGATAAAGATCTTCATAGAATATGTGGGAGCCAATATGAGCATCGAGGTTCCGCTATTGGTTATTGACCGGAGACGTGTCTCGATCATGTCTACATTGTTCTCGAACCCGTAGGGTCCGCACTCTTAAGGTTCCGATGACAGTTATATTATGAGTTTATGAGTTTTGATGTACCGAAGAAGTTCGGAGTCCCGAATGAGATCGGGTACATGACGAGGAGTCTCGAAATGGTCGAGACGTAAAGATCGATATATTGGACGACTATATTCGGACATCGGAAAGGTTCCGAGTGATTCGGGTATTTTTCGGAGTACCGGAAAGTTACGGGAATACGTATTGGGCCTTATTGGGCCATACGGGAAAGAAGGAAAAGGGCCTCAAGGGCGGCCGCACCCCTCCCCTTGGTCTGGTCCGAATTGGACTAGGGAAGGGGGGCGCCCCCTTCCTTCCTTCTCCTTTTTCCTTCCTCTTTTCCTATTCCGTATGGGAGGTGGAATCCTACTAGGACTAGGGAGTCCTAGTAGGACTCCACACTTGGCGCGCCCCCTCCTAGGGCCGGCCTCCTCCTCCCTTGCTCCTTTATATACGGGTGCAGGGGGCACCCCAAAGACACAACAATTGATCATTGATCTCTTAGCCGTATGCGGTGCCCCCTTTCACCATAATCCTCGATAATATTGTAGCGGTGCTTAGGCGAAGCCCTGCGACGGTAGAACATCAAGATCGTCACCACGCCGTCGTGCTGACGGAACTCTTCCCCGACATTCTGCTGGATCGGAGTCCGGGGATCGTCATCGAGCTGAACGTGTGCTAGAACTCGGAGGTGTCGTAGTTTCGGTGCTTGATCGGTCGGGCCGTGAAGACGTATGACTACATCAACCACGTTGTGCTAACACTTCCGCTTCCGGTCTACGAGGGTACTTAGACAACACTCCCCCCTCTCGTTTCTATGCATCACCATGATCTTGCGTGTGCGTAGGAAATTTTTGAAATTACTACGTTCCCCAACAATCAAGCCTATTGTGACTAACCTCTTAGGACCCAACTTGGTTGGGGACCAACAAGCTCAAACTTGATCAATAGGTGTTGATGAAGGGCATTGGAGACTTGGCTACATTATGAAGAATTAAGGGGACTTCATCATTCATCTAGTCTCAAGCCAAGTCATTTGGATTACCAAGTTTCTATCTTATATCCAATGTGCCTTCTTGTGGTAACTTGTACTTAAATTGTTTACATTGAAAGTTACTTGCCCCTTTGCATGTGTTGGTTTTGTTCCCTTGCATGTGTTTGTATATGTTGTGTTTCCAATTTTCTTATCGTGAGTAATCAATCATGTGTATGTTGGTTTGCACATCATGTACGAGTGAGTTTTGTGTTGAGCCTTTGTGAATCTTGTTTGTATCTTAGTTGGATATTGTGAGAGATTAATGGAACATCCCATTTTGGGGGAGTGATGTACTTTGTGCACTTCATGATCCTATGAATGTGTGTACATGAGGAATACCACCTACTATTGATATTTCAAGATTATGTAGTCTCTATGTGGTATGTCTTCTCATGAGAAATTCAAATTCTAAATAGTCCATTAATTATCTCTCGTTAGATCTTTTTATTCTCCTCTTGTTAAGTTCCCATTGGTATCACATTATGGGGGAGTAATATGATATGTATATTACAAGCCTAAAAAAATGTGTACATTTGAGATATTGTCACCTAGAGTTGATATTGTAAATTATCTTGTTGCTAGGTGGCATGTTATCTCTACAAGTTACATTTTTCTTATGTGTTTGGTGTGAAGATGATGTTGGATATCTTTGCTATCTACCACTGGGAATTATTTCCGAATACTTCTCGTCTCTTGACAATTGGTACTCATTTATGTGGTAGAAATTGTTAATCATCTTTATGTTGGTTTTTGTTTTTATTTGCCTTATCTCTTGCCAAGGATTGTGTCAACTCCCATTGTCTTCCATACCACTTGTGGATCTTGTTAATTTCTTGATCTTGTCTAGTGTTTTTCTAGATATAGTGAAAGTGGTGATCCCATCTTGTGCATTTTGTATTCAAATGCAAATTCTCTATAATGCACAACGCTTGGGGGAGCTATCAAATTTTCTTTAGAACACTCACCTTATGATCCTTATCAAGCGTGTGTTGGAGGAAGGCAAGCCGTTTCTTTTTGATACTTTGTGCCATCATGAAACTTTGTAGATGGCTCGGTTTGTTTGGAACCATCCTCTCTTTTGGGAGTTTGATATCTTTCATTTTGCGTATATCATTGGATATCTCATTCCTTGATGTATCTTTTAGTTGATATCTTCCAAGTGATGATTTTTTCGTTTGGTATCCTTTTAACTTGGTATTTCTTTTTCAATTGATGTCGGTTCTTGAAAGTCTTGAGCATGCATATTTACTATATGTACTTCATTTGTCATGCTTTATTTCTTTGACCCAATATATTGGGGAAACTCCACCAAGTCTCTAATTGACTAAGATGTGCATGAAATTCAATTTCTTATCCATGTGCACATATTTATGTGGAGTTTGAACTATGTATTGGTGTTTCTAACTCTTTGGTCCCAATGAGTTTGGGTACCATTTTGTTTGTGTTTTTGTTCTAGGAACAATTGGAGGTGCCTTGGATGCTCGGGTCACTCACAAGGAAGGTGTTGTCACCATATGCTTATTGGAGTTAAGATAGGATGATCAATGAACAATTATCTACTACTTCATTCCAATGCTTTCTCGGTAACAAGTATCATTACCTACTTCATGGCTACATTCCTTGCATTCAACCTTGTGTAGGTTTTGCATCAAGAGGGGAGTAGACGAAACACGCTTGATGTTTTATTCATCCGCAGCCAACCGGCTGGGTCGGAACGGAGGAAACAACATCGTGTTCATCAGGAGGCAACCGACTGGGTCGGAATACATCTTGTTCATCGGGAGCCAACCGGCATGGACGGAACAGCCGAACCTAGGTCTGACGTACCGCAGAACGGAGGAAATGACCTTCTGTTCAACCGCGTGCGGTCAAAACGTGGTCCTGTTCATCAGGAAGGGTCGGGCATACCGCAAAACGGAGGAAACAGACTTCTATTCGAGCTCATACGGTCGAAATGGGGTGCTGTTGATCGGGAGGGGTGTGGCATACCGCAAAACGGAGGAAACAGACTTGTGTTGGAGCGCCTACGGTCAAAACGGGGTCCTGTTCATCGGGAGGGGTGTGACGTACCGCAAAACGGGACTCTGCGGGCTACTGTTCATCCACCGTCTACTGCCTTGCTCCAGCCTCCACGGGCTACTGTTCATCCACTGCGTCTTCCTCCTGCCTCCACCAGCTACTGTTCATCCATGAGCTACTGTTCATCCAGCCTCCACCGGCTACTGTTTACCTAGCCCTCCATGGGGTCATGTTCATCCACCCCCAACTGGCTCAGGTGTGGCGGCCTCCTCGGGGTCCTATTCATCCAGCGGCAACAGCCTACTACCACGGGGTCCTGTTCATCCAACCCCCACCGAGAATTGTTCATCCAATGCCCAACAATGGTCACTGTTCATCAAGAGGCATGGTCGATCGATTTCAGTTAGCAGTAGTAGCGAAGAAATTGCTCGGGTTCAGTCAGCAGTGAAGGAATCGCTCGGGTTCAGTTAACAGACAAGGGATCGATCGCTCGGGTCCAGTAACGTAGCTAGTGTGATCGCTCAGGTTCAGTTAGCCAACGCCTGGCACACACGTGTGTACACGAGAGAAACGCGCAAACCATAGTGCATCCTCCGCCTCGACCACCCACCATAATCGGGAACTCCCCGATATTTTCCTCTTCCTCGCTTCTACCATGATTTTTTTCCTCGTGGACGGCCCAAAGAATGTCATGCAGGTGTGCTCCCGGCCCGCCCAGGACAAAAATCCCATTTTCTATCATGATTTTGTCATAGAAGTAGGAGCCCACACATCTATGATGATACGTGGTTTTGTCACAATTATCGTTATATAAGTGTCATGACCATGACAGAAAAAGTTTTTGTTCGAACCAAAATGTCATGGATGTTTCTTTTTTGTAGTGCATAGGATTCTCATATGTTCATCTCCTTCCTATTAGGCCTGAAAGATTGCTCATCTCCTTCCTAGCAGGTCTCCATGGCGTTCGTCTCATACCATCGTGGTCTTACTTCTACCTCCGCTTTATTCCCCTGCTGCTTCATGCCTATGCAGGTCCTTGTTGCTACTGATTTCTTCATCTCAACTTTGACTTTTTCATGTTTATTTCCAGGTTGCAAATTTTGCTTTAGCCTTGAAACAATACCAAGTTATGTTTCATGATTTGTCGGACACGCGAGCTACCTCCTGCGCAACGCACAGGCCCCTCGCCATACCGCTACGCCGGAAGCATCATTAGAGCATCTTCAATAGTAGCGCAACGCGCGGCTAAAAAACAGTTTATAGCGCTGGAATCGCCAGCTTTTGCGCGCCGCGGTGCGCTGGCTCCAGCGGCCGCTGCAAAATATAGCGCGCCCGAGCCGCTTCAGTAGGTGCTGCAAAAAAAACAGCACGCACGCTCATCTTTTAACAACATATGCACTCCAAACAAATAAATAAACATAGGCATAGATAACTAAAATAGATTAAAAATGATACATGGATAGTTCATAGCATAGATAGGTAGCATAGATAGATTAAAAAAAAGACACTAGTCTAATACAATAAAATAGATAAAAACTATGTTGCAACTAGAAACTACTCCGAATCGTCCTCATCCTTGTTGGTGTCGTTCGAGGTATCAAGAAACGCGTCTTCCTTACGAGGATCGTTGTCGTCAAAGAACGACGCTCGTTCCAGATCGCACTGTGATATCGCCAGTGCCTTCCGCCGACGTCTGTCCGCCCGGTCCGCGCGGCGCTTGGCCCTCCGCTCCGTCCAAAAGGCGTTCTCGTCGGTGATGTCTTGCGGGTAGCGCTGGCGCCATTCCGCCATGGCTAGCTCGTCCGCCTAGGCGATGAGGAGGCGGCGCTGGCGTCTGCGGTGTTCCTAATGGTCCTCGTCCGTTACCAGACGCGGCGGCGGTGAGGTCCTGCGCCTGCTGGCACGTTTGCGCGTCGTGGAAGTTCATCTGCAAGCAAGGCCTGGAGAGGCGCCATGCCGCAGCGTCATACGCACGGGCGGCCTCATGCGCGGTCTCGAGCGTCCCGAGACCGAGACGCACATTGCTGGAGTGGATCTCCGCGTAGAACGTGCAGGAAGGGTGGACGCGGACGCCGTGGTAGCCCGAGCTGCTTCGGCGACGTCGCGGCATGTCGGCGGCGAGGGAGTCAGCGACGGGAGAAGGGTGCGGCGGCGGGGGAGGGGGGCGCCGGATGCAAAGAAGAAAGAGGCGGCGAGGGGAAGAAGGGGACGGCAGGAGCGCTCGAGTGTGCGGCTGGCAGCATCAGGCGTGCACGTTTTATAGAGCGTGCTGGACGCCGCTCGCCAAAACTAGCACGCGTCGAGCCGCTTTTCGCGCGCGCGCGATCTTTTGCTGCGCGTCGGAATTTCCCGCGCCTGCTGGAGTGTGCGAAACCGCTCTACGTGCGCTAAAACTAACTTTTCCCCACACGCAATATTTGGCGCGACTGTTAAAGATGCTCTTATATACGCTGTCATCGGTACGCGCGAGCCTCCTCCACTGTGCCCTATAGGACACACCACCGGGTACTCCCTCGCTGGTATTTTCTATATATAAATATAAAATTGCTACCATTTTTCCTTTCTGATATGTTGGTTATTTTATAGCTTGCCACATATGCCATGTGGTATAAAGTTGCTACCAGATGTTATTGATTTTCATTTTTTTATGTACAATAATAGACAGATGCGGCAATAAAAAGTTGACTGGGTCAGTACTTCATCTTTTACATTTTTCAGTATTTTTGTAAGTAATTAGGTTACTTCATTTTCCATTCCTATATATAATTTGGAAATGATGTCAAGATTTGGTGAAGCTAATACATGCGATTTGTTGGGAAATGTCACTGTTATATTCATGGAAGTGAAATTTCGTGGGTTAACATACCTACAAGAACTGCCTTGGAGATATGTAAGGCCTCCTTTGATTTAGAGGAATTTCATAGGAATTCTAGAGGATAGGATTTTTATAGGATTTTTTTCCTTTAGAGCCCTTTGGTTTATAGGAATGAATTCCTATTCCTACATAGGATTGGTTCCTATCCTCCACATTTCATAGGAAAATAAAAAAGAGTCTAGACTCAATGGAAAAATTCTTTTGGTGTCAGGCCTCTTTTGGTTCATAGGATAGGATTATTATAGGAATAGGAATCTTGTAGAAAATGAGATGACATGTATCTCAAATCCTATGAGTAGGAATAGGAAACAAGATGTCATTTGGTTGACATCAAAGGAATTTTTCCATTGAGTGTAGGCTCTTTTTCATTTTCCTATGAAATGTGGAGGATAGGAACCAATCCTATGTAGGAATAGGAATCCATTCCTATAAACCAAAGGGCTCTAAAGGAAAAAATCCTATAAGAATCCTATCCTCTAGAATTCCTATGAAATTCCTCTAAACCAAAGAAGGCCTAAATGTATTGTAAATACCACGTGCACGGTTAATTTATAGCTTACCCATTTTTCATGCAAAAAGAAAAACATGCCATCAATTTTCCATCCGGTGATTTTACATTTTGGCGGCTACAAATTCCTACACTATGGCACTTCCGTATGCTCCCGCAACAATGTGTGGGCTATCATCTAGTATAAACAATGGTTTGAACACAGACCAGAGTTTCAACATGCAACTTTAAATATAGGGTTTTTATCAGTTTTGCCATCAGTTGTATAACACTACTCAGTTTTGCCACTAAAAATTTTCACCACTCAAAAATGCCATTGTTCCGTTAGACACAACCTCAAAAAGACCATTTTTCACCGTTACCGTTAGGTCAAGGGACGTTGACCGAAGGTAGATGACGGGAATACCCCTGATCTCAATTTGCACTCTCTTTCTCTCCATAGTATGTCCCCACTTGTCAGGATAAAGAAATCTGAAGAAAAAAGAGACCTATAGGTTCCGAGCCTGAGACCTCGCTGTCGATGGGAGCACATGATTACCATTCCAACCAACCCAAGCATCCGTTCAAAACTAAAATTCCATTCTGATAGTGTAATCTACCTTATCCTAACTAAAGAACCTTTGCACGACCTGCTCATTCCAGTTTTCCCAATCGGAACCACAATCCCTAGCCGCCACCGCCTGCCTAACCCCTCACCTGGCACCGCCGGTCGCCGGGCTGGCTGCCCAGCTTCGGCGTGCCTCCACTCGCTGCAGCTACGGCACCTCCGGCCGAGCGCCGCCGTGCTGCTCACCGAGTGCCATCACCCGCCGCAGCTCAGCTCTCCCTCCGACCCTCTTGGGTAGAGGTGGTTCAGTATAGCTTGTACAGGTCAATATTCCCGTGTAGAATTTGTAGTAGCTGACGTTGCCTTATAGATAACCGCGTGCTAGCTAGCAACAAGAAAAGACACGACACGTTGCTGTGTTGGAATACTATTTCGCCTACACGATATAAGGGATGTATCTCCATTCACATCAAAAGATTTGTGTAGCTCAGCTGGTTAGCTCTTGCGACTTGCAACTCGGGGTTTTGGGTTCGAAGCTCCGCACTGTCAATTTTCATTTTCTCTTTTCATGTGCCCTGACAGATGGGCCCACAAGTCAAAAGAGAGAGAAAGGGGAGTTGACAAATGGGATAAGGGTATTTTCGTCATCTAACTTCGGTCAACGTCCATTGACCTGACGGTAATGGTGAAAAATGGTCTTTTTGAGGTTGTGTCCAACGGAATAATGGCATTTTTGAGTAGTGAAATTTTTTAGTGGCAAAACTGAGTAGTGTTATACAACCGATGGCAAAACTGATAAAAACCCTTAAATATTATCCTGTTATGTGAATACTCTTTTCCAAAATACTTGAAATTACTGCTTTTATTCTAATTTAAACATCTTTGAATTTATACAAAACTATTTTTCATTACAAACTAATAGATCTGACAAAAGTTATCTTGCATGTCAAAATGATAACGAGACAGTTCCTAATGTCAAAATGACTGCTAACAAAATAAAAAGTTATACGTATGTCTGAAATTTTTTGCTGTTGGATTTTAATATCTGAAAAAAGTTTCCAAATGTTCAATACTTATACTACATACAAATATATTTTACTAGTTAAAATGTTCGAATTTGGCCCAAGTTAGAAAAGCCTTTGGAGGCAGGGCCATGCTAGAAGCTTTAGCAAGGCGAGCTGCCGCCAAGTGTACATTTCTCCTGACCAATTGGATAAGCCGGGGGCCTTCACCTCCTTCGTCGCCACCCGCCACTACTCCATCACATCTGCTACTCCGGCCGTCGCATTCTTCACGACCCCTCCCGGCGCGTTCTCCAACCTTCTAGAACGCTCGCCTTCCTGCTCCTTCCGAACCATTTTAAGCTCCCCCATGAGCTCCCAGGGTCTCCACACCAAAATCAAAGCGCCAGATCGAACAGGCAGCAGGCACCATCAATCAAGCTCCACAGCTCGCCGCCAGTAATGGCTTCTACTTCTCTCGTTGCAACTATCGTGTGTCGCGGCAGCAACAGCACTAGTAGGAGAGCAACCTTACCAAGAAGCTTCTGCAAGAACCATCACAGGCCACCTCTCAGGAGAAGCTCCGTCGTCAGGTGCTCGCTGCGGGAGCAAGATCAGGCGACGGAGAACCGGCCGGTCTCCTCCACTGCCGTTGCTCCTGGCGAGCAAAAGGTCGAGGAGGCGAAGAAGGTGTCGTCGCATCATGCCGGTGGAGGAGGGGGTGGAGATCATCAGCAAGGAGGTGATGATGGTGATGACAGCGAGAAGAAGAGCAGGGAGGAGCAGCAGGAGGTGGACTGGAGGTCGGACGAGGAGTTCAAGAAGTTCATGGGCAACCCGTCCATCGAGGCCGCCATCAAGCTCGAGAAGAAGCGCGCCGACCGGAAGCTCCGGGAGCTCGACCGCGAGCCCGACGGCAGCCCGATCGGCGGCCTGCTCCGTGGGTTCATCAAGGGCACGCTGGAACGGGAGAAGCAGAGGCTGGAGGAGGCCGAGCAGACCTTCAAGGCGCTCGACCTCAACAAGGTAATCTATTCATTAACCTCAACGATCATCGCTTGTCCTGCTAGCTCGAATTCTCAGTTCAATCATGGGAAATTCATGAAGATTTGTTGATCTCTGCTCTGGGCGCGCAAATTAATGGTGCAGCTGAAGAGCTGTTTCGGGTACGACACGTTCTTCGCGGTGGACGTGCGGAGGTTCGGCGACGGCGGCATCTTCATCGGCAACCTGAGGAAGCCCATCGAGGAGGTGAGGCCGAGGCTGGAGAAGAAGATCGCCGAGGCGGCCGGGACAGAGGTCACCCTGTGGTTCATGGAGGAGAGGAACGACGACGTCACCAAGCAGGTCTGCATGGTGCAGCCGAAAGCAGAGATCGAGCTGCAGCTCGAGGTGACCAGGCTGAGCACGCCGTGGGGCTACCTGAGCGCCGTGGCCTTGGCCGTCACGACCTTCGGGACCATAGCACTCATGAGCGGCTTCTTCCTCAAGCCCGGCGCCTCCTTCGACGACTACGTCTCCGACGTCCTCCCGCTCTTCGGAGGCTTCCTCTCCATCCTCGGCGTGTCCGAGGTACTCCATCGTCTGCTCATTAAGCTTTTCTTGGATAAATGCTCACCAGATGGTAATGACGGTCTTGGGAATAACAATTTCATGGCAGATTGCGACGAGGTTGACGGCGGCGAGGTACGGGGTGAGGCTGAGCCCGTCGTTCCTGGTGCCGTCGAACTGGACGGGGTGCCTGGGCGTGATGAACAACTACGAGTCGCTGCTGCCGAACAAGAAGGCCCTGTTCGACATCCCCGTCGCCCGCACGGCCAGCGCGTACCTGACGTCGGTGGTGCTGGCCGTCTCGGCCTTCATCGCCGACGGCAGCTTCAACGGCGGCGAGAACGCCCTGTAAGTAGCAGCACAACCATACGTTGATACGTACATCTCGGCGCCATTGTTAATCCAGACCAGAGCTCTGACGACGTTTTCGTTGGCGGCGGTGGCAGGTTCATCCGGCCGGAGTTCTTCTACAACAACCCGCTGCTGTCGTTCGTGCAGCAGGTGATCGGGCCGTACGCGGACGAGCTGGGGAACGTGCTGCCCAACGCGGTGGAGGGCGTGGGCGTGCCGGTGGACCCGCTGGCGTTCGCGGGGCTGCTGGGGATCGTGGTGACGTCGCTGAACCTGCTGCCGGTCGGGCGGCTGGAGGGCGGCCGGGTGGCACAGGCGCTCTTCGGGCGGCGCACGGCGGCGCTGCTGTCGTTCGGCACGTCGCTGCTGCTGGGGGCGGGCGCCGTCGGCGGCAGCGTGCTGTGCCTGGCGTGGGGGCTCTTCGCCACCTTCATCCGCGGCGGGGAGGAGATCCCGGCGCAGGACGAGATCACGCCGCTCGGGAGCGAGCGCTACGCGTGGGGCTTCGTGCTCGCCGTCGTCTGCCTCCTCACGCTCTTCCCCAACGGCGGCGGCACCTACTCCAGCTCCTTCCTCGGCGAGCCATTCTTCAGGGGCGGCATCTAGACCTGATCCTAGTAGCGTAGAAGTAGTAGGGAGATAAAATGCACCGTTACTCTGAAGCCACAGCATTTGTGCTCTTTCTTAGCGAGGACACATTGGTGCAGAACAGGCAATTGGATCTGAAAACATGAAGCAACAAGCGTTTGTGCATAAAGTAGGAAGAAACTCAGGATCAAGAGGGCACAGTTTATTCATTAGAATGATTGGGTCAGGCTGCATACAGTAATTACAGGTGATTGATCAGCTACATCTTAATACTAGAATGGGTGGCATGCCTCTGTGCGATCTTGTCAAACAGTTTCTGCATATGATCCGACTATGTTCTATTCCATTTTGGGCCCTTGGCCTTCAAAATTGTACTTACACAAGGTTGGTGGTAATTCTTGCCTTTTTGAGCTTCAGATCTCACCACCTCCGCACCAGTGATGTGAGCAACTGCAAGGATAAAGGAAGTAAGTTGGCATCAGTAGAAGCCCGCCATTGTCAGTGCTTGAAAGATAGCAATTCGCAGTAGGAACGAAGATGACTTTCGCTGGGAACCAAGAAGCACAAAGCCTTTTCATAGAGCAAAGCTTCTCCTAGGAAATAAGCAATATAATTCAATCTTCATCATTGCATTTGTTTTAAGAGCCTCAACCTTGTTACAAAGATGAGCTTCTCCTTCCATGGCAAGTTTAATTCAGAATGATTTGATGGAAGTAGTCAAACCATGCCAAATTATACCGAAAAGGTTACAACAGAACTTCCCGTATGAAATAATGGAAAACATTGCCATGTTGTTTGCAATCATCAGAGATAAAGGAGTAACCTCAGAAAGGATGAAGTGTTGCTCTATGTATAAATAAATAAAATATTTGCAAAACAGCAAACAAAGACCTAGAGTATCATTTTTCGGACAAACTAACGGCAATTAATTGAAAAAATGTGCCAAAAGAGAAGGAAGCATATGTTAGGACATGTTTATTACTCCCTCCGTTCCAAAATAGATGACTCAACTTTGTACTAGCTTTGTATTAAAGTTAGTACAAAGTTGAGTCATCTATTTTAGAACGGAGGGAGTAATAGGCTACTCAATTGTACTAGGACACATTTCAGAGAAAATTTTGAGCCAAAATGGTCTTCGATGGAAACATCTGCATGAAATCAATGATGCTGTGGTAATGGTTTAAAAAAAGAACTTCTAACCTCAAAAAGCTCAAAAGGATTTCCCTTTCTGTATACATCATCCTTCTTGCCCTGTCCAGCGGAAAGAACTTGCGAAATCAGAGCACGCCATGCAGTTAACAAGACCCCAGTACTTCCCATGGCCACCAAGACGAAAGGAATTTGTGGAATATGACCAGCGGTCACTGAACGAATGGCAATTCCTAACTGAAAGGAGATAGCAAATTGAAGTCAGTACCAGACATCAAAAACAAGCAGACACATCATCATCAGATGCTTCTATGCTAATGAAGGCATCAAACAAACAAGAGTGGGAACAATCACATAATAAGAAACATGATTATGAACATGTTTTTAGAGAGTTCAGAACACACATAGATGCAAATGCACTTATGCAAGAGTTCAGAACACACATAGATGCAAATGCAGACTTATGCAAGTTAACAATGGCTCTCCAGCTTCAGAAGACTGACCAAGTTCGATTATGTTTGTGTAAGATTTCCTAGAATTTCCTAGTCTTGTTCATGGAAATCTAACAAAATTATGTATGGTTCAACACTCTATGAAACAAATAATCTCCTAGTATAGCCTACGTCTTGAGCAATAAATTGGCATACATGCCTAAAATCTTATAAAGTGACCCAAACAAATAGTAATAGTAGACTTAACACCACAGCATGGATGTCAAAAACCACAGATACTCAAATGCACGTCATGCCGTCATTGTTGCTTGTTTCTTTAGTTATAATCTCATAAATACAAGACCTTCGTGTTGTGCTTCAGGTATTACCATCCCCAAAAAATATTGGCATAAAAAGAAACTAGCACAACAGATAAACCATGAGACATAGCAGTAAATTGCACAAGTTAAATACAAAACAGAACACCATCTTTATATCCACAAGACATTATTGAGGTGAGGCATGTATCAAATCTGCAAGCACAAAAGAATGCCAGCATTTGCTTCGCCACGATCGCAGAACCATAAAATTTTGACTAGTTTTCTTTTACATCATCACTGCCACAGGATAGCAAAGGCAACAATCAATGTAGAGGTTTGGACACATCACTCGGTCAATAGAGCCATAGAGAAGATTCTTAGTTTGATTAGTAAGGCAATGTATTTGTCTATTTGGTAGCGCCAATAAAAAATTTGTCAAGCAATGCATCTTCATAGGGCTACTAAAAGGTAGTCAAATGTGTAACAACCTTATTTGACTATACATACTTCAAATTTTGAGTCAAATGTGAAAGAAACAATATGATTTCCAAAGGATTCCACATTCGCATAGGTCCTGGCTGTCTAGATTCAAGCAAGATTTGCACTCTTGAGACATAGGGCTAAGCCTGACTTGGAGGGTTTTATAACCTCCCTTGTGCAATAAACTACCTAGAACTCTTGTTCCCTGACATAAGTGTAGTCCTTATGGATTAGGGTCAAAGACCCTGTACCTTGTACTACATAGGAGTATCATGTAACTTTATTTTACTGATTAATATATGACTGCAGGAGCCTCTCTACAGTCCCTTTCTCTAAGATGAATCCATCCTCTTCAACTTTTCTCATATAGTTATTTTTTTCGAATCAAGCCCCCCCCCCCCCCCCCCCCCCAATTTCATTGCTGAAACTGATAATGCAGGCTTTCTCATATACTATGTTTAAACTGTCTCCCTAACTTGCCTTCAAAAGCTATGGGAAAAAAAACAGTATGCTATCTTTGCTGTCGTCAAGGGATGGTTTTCGACTATCACTTTCAGCAGATAGAAAGAACAAAACAGGCACCAGATCACCTTAATAAAAATTGATGTACGCATACAATGGATGTATTGATAAAGGTAGGTTACAATCTATCACACACAATGAACTATGGCAAACCTATGATAGAGCATGTGTTCAGCAAAATGGACTAGATAGCTTGATGGACCAGGACATTAACAGGCAACAGCTAATTTCTCTGCTAAGCTAATGGGTGTATGATGTGCAATGTTCATAAATTCACAACCTATAAATACAGATTACGAAATCCACATCAATGTTCTTCCCGACCAACTATAAGTGCTAATAAAAGTCAGTAGGTTTATGTGCGTTCCAAACTTCCCCAATTAAAGGTCTAGGTTGGGTTTCGAGTACAAGTGCTAATAGCAGACAAATTACCGGTATACCAACAGCCCAGGATTTCGCTGCAACAGTTACAGCATTGCCAACACCATTGCTTCCTTTGGCATCATCACCAAACCCGCCAAGGAGGTAGGCGCTAAGCAACCAACCTGCAGAAGACCCGATTCAGTTAGCAACCCCTTCGTCCAAGAGATGAACATCATCAGAGGGAAAAAGAAGAAGAGGGGGACACGTTTCTCTGACCAGCAATGAACGGGTCGGCCGTCTTGAACGTCTCGGCGTCAAGCACGGGCAGGCCATGGCTGAGCCTCCCGATCGCGGAGAAGACCAGGAGGCAAAGCAGATCCCCTCCGGCCAGAAGCCCTATCTTCCTGCGAACGCAAGGGATCAGCGAACGGACCAAATCAAACCAAAACAGAGACACAAGCGGGGAATGGCGCATTGGCTAGGGGAGAAGGAATTACGCGTAGGAGACGAGCTTGGACTGGGCGTCGGCCTGGCCGGGCCTCTCGACCTGGATGACGCCCTCGAGGGGCACGCGGTCGTCGCTGACGCCGAGGAGGACGGGGTCCTCGGCGGCGGCGGGGGAGCCGGAGGGGCCCTCGCCCGCGGCCGCGTGGGTGGCGGAGGCGCGGCGGGGCGCGTCCCGCGGGTCGGCGGCGCCGGAGAGGGCGAGGCGGCGGCGCGCGACGCGGGGGCCGGCGAAGAGGGGGTAGGGGTTGGCGCCCCGGCGGCTGGCGAGCGGCTTGGAGGGCAGCCGCCGCGCGGAGAGGGAGCCGTTGGCGGCCTGGCTGACCAGCAGCATCGTTCGTCCCGGGGCGGCGGTGGCGGTGGCGCCGGCGGCGGGTGGGAAGGGGGGAGGAAGGTGAGCTGGGTTTGAACGGGGAATGGATGGGTTTCCTCCCGGGTTTGGGTGGCCTAAATTTTGCTTCCCGGTGCGGCCGTGGGCCCGGGCCAATCGTTGGCTCGGCCTCTCGCGGCTGCGGGCGGACGGCGCCGGTCACGCCTCACGAGAGTGTCGTGTGTCGTTTCGCCGCCTCGCCCGCATGGGACATGGTTTTGACTCGGGATTTTAAAAATGTAGAGATATGAAAAGGATTGGAATGTGATGTCCATTTAAATTCTATATGGATGATTTGAGTTATTTGATCGCAAAGGATTTTTTGAGCGGTTTGAATCACTGAGTGGTTTATAGATTTCTTATGGAATGTAGTAAAGAATAGAAGAAAAAAAATATATAAGATTCAATCATACGAATCAAACAACTTGTGCAAGAAATTTTCTAAGGATCCTAATCATTCAAAAATTCTACGATAATCCTTTGAATTAAAGAGACCCATGATTTGCGTAAGTATGAATTTTCTATCTCTCTGATTTGCATTGCATTGCTTACAAATCGGCCTGTGATAGGTCATCTTGTTCTACAGCTCAACAATAAGAGGAAATAGCAGCCTTGAAATAATAAAGAACAGGGGTCAAAACCCAAATTACAAAGGAACATGTTACTCCTTAGTACTCCCTCCGTCCGAAAATACTTGTCATCAAAATGGATAAAAATGAGTAGAAGAATTCAACCCTTTGAGTTGTACTTCCTCCGTTCTGAATTACTTGTCGCAGGTATAAATGTATCTAGATGTATTTTAGTTCTAGATACATCCATTTCTACGACGAGTAATTTGGAACGGAGGGAGTACTACCTCCATCTGGGTTTATTAGTCTCCATCGTATTTTGGGTCAAAGTTTAACCATATATTTAAGCAGCAAAATATTAATGCATGTCACCAAAAATTATATTGTTTGATTCATATTTCAATGTAGTTTCCAATGATATTATGTTTGCTACTTGTAAATTTTATTTTATTAGTTAAAATCACAATTCAAATATGACACAAAATACAAGGACGCTAGTTGCAACTGATTGCAAAACACTAGCGATCGGTTGCAACTGAGGCCAAGAACATTCTTTCTGAACCTGGTCGCTGGAGCATCAGACCCACTCTAGCAGATTTCTTTCTTGCTTCTTCAGCCTTCTCCCCCAAAAAAAAGGCTTCCAACATAGAAGCTTCCTTGCTCTCCACGGGGTGGGTGGGTCAGAGACGGCCTTTTTCACTGTTCTGACATTATGAGGAAACTTTAGCATAAAATGAACTTCACACAAAACAATTTCACGATCTAACCCTTTTCAGAAATGTCAAAGACCGTGACGTTGCTGCACTATATGAAAACGCCGAACTAGCTAGCGTTGCTAGCCTGATCGAGACGCTACGTGGCAGGGCTGAAACGTTAAAGTTTGTAACGTTGCTGGAAATGCCAAGGGGGTGGGCGTTGCTGCCCAAGCATGCAACGCCAAGTGTAGTTGGCGTTTCAACTAGCTTTTCACATTTTTCATTTATTTATGAAGTATAGCAACGCTAGCTAGTTCGGCGTTTTCAAATAGAGAAGAAACGCCACGGCTTGTGACGTTACCAAAAAGGTCAGATCGTGCAATAGTTTTGTGTGGAGTTCATTTTGTGCTAAAGTTTTCTGAAAGGGTCAAAATAGTGAAAAGAGCCGTCAGAGACTGGGGTTTTGACCATTGGAGATCCTGTGTAGCATTTGCCCTCCTTAATATCAGTACAGCCCAATTGCATGATGTGCAGGTAGCCAGGTATGCAGCATTCTACAAGAAATTGGACACTTGTGGATATACGCAGGATTTCACCAGAAATAGTACCATACATTATTGCTATAAATTTTTAGAAGAAACACCCAAGAAGCACCTGGCTTTAAATTGATAAAGCCTAATACAATGCTGAAGATAACGTATCGCTATATTTTAACTCACTGTGCAGTGTTCGCAATTAGTTACATATATCTACCAAAAAACAACCCTGCTAAGCTTCTATAATTAACAAGGTGTTAGAAAGTATGTCAAAAATCTTAATACATGTACATGGGGCGGATGCTACCCTTACATCAGGATCCAGTATCTCGAAAGTCATATGATGCCAAGCTTACGAAATGTCTCTACGAGAAGCACCTGCACAGTAAGGTTATGCAATAAGAACGGACCCTGAGCTGCATAAAAAAACTGAAAGTACTCTTTACACCAACTAAAAAAGAACACTTAATTTGGCATTGTTGTGTGTTAGGATGGGAATAAAAGCACAAGATTTGGCATACCTGTTTGTAGGATTCGACATCAGGGCATCAGGCTACTGGAACTTTACAGCAGATGTTCAGGACATCATCTAATGGTGCATGATCCCCTGTGCCCTCATCCTTCCTCGCATATAACAGTTCTTTCCCTTTGAACACGAACATTCCACCCTAACGAATATAGCAAACAAAAATGCAGTTCCATCAATCAAGAAGACTCTGTAAAATCTTTAATGAAGTTCAGATAGTAGTTGCAGAAGCAGTTGATTATGGGCAAATGATCTAACCTGTTGCAGGACACTTGGCCTGTCATCTGGGGTGGCTTCGATTGTGTAGTTCTTTGTCGCCTCCTTGAGGGAATCAAACCGAGAAAATACTTTCACCTTCAAAGAAATGTGTTCTTGTTCAGGACAATGTCCACGCAGCTTTCATGATAAAAGAACTATACAAATAAAAAAATCACTGCTACAAAATGATGCTTACACTGGCTGGGTTGAAGAATGTGCGACCAACACCAAAATATAGGCCCAAGAGATCATAAGCCTGAAAAAGGTAAATGGAAGTCATGCACTTAGAGACAGAGTAAGTAAAATGGTTTTGTTTGATTATGTAATTTCCAATCCTCAGATGATTGATCCTCATGTACCAAATACTGTATGTGTCTATCTCATTTACCTATCTACATGACTGCATGTAAGTTTGAAGAAACGAGCAAAATGTATACATAGGCTTAACGAGGAGAACCACAGTAGCAACAAGGACCGTTTCCAATAGAAAAACTTATCATTACATATTCTCATGATCGCTGGCCCAAAAATAAGATAATTTCCAACACTCTTTCTCCAAAATAGTCACATTTCTATGGGATCAATCCTGCTAGGACTTCGTACAATGCAGCCAATAGCTAGGAGATGTTAAGAAGTTTAACAGATATAATGTAAATGCGAGCAGTATATGATGTGCCCATACAGTATAGCAATATCCAGTAGGTACTAGGTACATTAAGGCATGAGCATGCGAATTAGTACCTTGCGCTCAGGATCAGCGTAGAGGTAATCCAATGGAAAGGGCAGCTGCATTAAACATATTTTAAACAAAGTTACTTAGGGCTGAAAATATTCAAAATCACCAGTAAATACAACATATATGAACAATTGGGGTTTGAAGACATTCATTGTCTAGCAAGTCCCACACGAGGTGAATAAGTTAGATTAAAACATCAGCAGGATTGTGCAATTATGGCAATGATCTATTGCAATTATTGGTGGGCGAATACCCTCAAACAAGTTGAAGCTCAAATGGTACAAAATCTGTGTCTAGAATAAGATTACAGATGATCACCAAAGTTTGCAGTGTGTGCTGAGAGGGTACGAGATAAGCTATAAATAGAAGTGTATTACATACACGCTCAGCAAGAATACGGGCTTTATCAGGAGTGCCGACACCAACAGCAATTAATTTGACACCTGCAGAATCAAATCTTTCTTTCGCGTCTTTCAACGTCAAGGCCAACTCCCAACTGCAGAGGACACAGTCACAAGGGAGTTGATGATTAGCTCAGTAAAAGAAATCAAACAAACATGCACAAACTCTATTCAGGTAGTACTACATCAGGAGGAGGAGGTATCCCTCTTACCAGCATGGACATCCGAAATGCCTTAGCAACGCGACGACAGCCATTCCCTGCACAAGCAACGAATTACTCCCCCAATTTAGTTATGTACCGCATCAAATTCATAGCATAATCAAATGATTTCATACACAGAAGGACTACAATTTGGTCAAGCAAAGCAACAAATGGATGCCCCTTATTCTGACAAGAACCTCTGAGTTGCAAACCTGAACCTCAAACTAGTTTTTTCGGAACGTTCCTGAACCTCAAACTAGATACAAAATTTCCTATGCTACATCTCCTCGTAAGACAAAGACTAAGCTAATCGGAGAAAAGGGTGAGCATCTGCATCTCTACCTCGTTCTGGTCCCACAGATCCCTGATCAGGACGGGCTCGCCGGTGGCCGCGGAGAAGATGGCGACGCCACCGAGGGCATCACCGATACCCGACCCTGGTTCCGACGAAGAAGACGGAACGGACGGCGAGCTCGCGGCAGCTGCAGGTGCCAGCGGCGAGCGGTGGAGACGGAGGCCGAGGCGGCGGCGGTTGAGGACGGGGACGGGGGCGAGGTCGGGGCGGTACCGAGAGGAGGTGACGACGGCAGGGAGAACGGCCGTCGGCGGGAGGGAGAGGCGTGGCAGCGAGGCGGCCATGGCTAGGTGTACGCGGCGAAACCCTGTCCGAGAGCAAGGCAGGCCGCGGATGCCGAGCAAGAGCAAGCGGGCCGATGCGGTGGAGATGGGTTTCCCCGGTGGCGGGACGGGCGGCGTGGCCACAGATTCGTCACGGAGAGTGCAATCTTTTCTTTTTCTATGTCATTTCGAGTGAAGTGCATATCTATAGTCCTTACTCACTCAAAATTTGCAAAGTTTCAAAAAAAAATTGCTCAAAATTCCTTTTTCCATTAAGAAAGGAGTGAAACAGACGTCGTTCACATTTAAGGTTGGCCGTCACAGCCGAGACCAAACTCTAGTGTACTTGAAGCGTAGGCCCGCCATTAACATGCGCTAACCATCACATACCGAGCTTCGCTTTGATCGCAGTGTGACGCAAATCCGGTATAGATAGCAAAAGGCTTTCGTGTCTTTCCTCAAGAGATGACCCTGAGTTATCGAAGCCACTAGAGAATGTGCACTACAACAAAGGCTCACCAACGAATTGAATTTTAGTTTTTCAATCGGACAATTCACAATTTTTTGGGTGTAAACACTATTTTTTTAAACATGCATGGGTGTGAGGTCTTACTCTCACAACAATATATTTATGTGTGGAATATTTTCTTGATAATAAACACAACTCTCGAAGACAACCACCATGATGCGCGTCCACTATTCTTTCCGCTACCGTACTAACCTCTTCTTTCATTGTTGTAAGGTGACCATAGGATGGGGGTAGAGCAAGGAGGCATGGGTGAGAAGGGGCGACGATGTCGCTGGAGCATATGAGGTGGGAGGAGGAAGACAAGCCATAGGTGTCGAATGAAATATGCACCACCGGGTTTGTATGTGTGTTGATGCATTAGATGAGTGAGTGCAATTTGTGTTGGCAATATGTTCCATTTTACCGTTAACCATCTTTCACGTAGGAAAATTTTCATAATCCGGTCCAAACTTTGTGTCATGAAGTATTATACATTTGGTAAAATACGAGAACAGATCATATGATTCCCCATAAATAATCATTATACTTAAGACCGTATCCATTGGGTGTATACGTCCTCTTCATTTTATTTGGTGTTAAGGTGTAGTATTTTAGTGCACCCCAACTAATAATGCTAATCAAAAGGGTTTTAGTTGGACATTTGACTTGATCATCCACACATATGTCCCTTCATATGACTTGCTTAATTATGGAAAATATTTATCAAACTTCAAGACATGGCTGAACTAATTTTATTGTGGTTCCGTAGCAACGCACGGGCACCTTACTAGCAAAGTATTAAGTTTTACTCCCTTACATCCATTTGAGGGGCAAGTTTTTCCGGACGAAGGGAGTACTCGGTAATTATGGACATTTTCTATGATACTAGTTTTCTGTGCATCAGCGACACACTGATCATGAGAACATTATACTCCCTCCGTTCCACAATGTAGTGCTTCCTCTATCCCCGTGCTTCAGCTTTCACCGTAAATTTAACTAACAAGACCGATTGCGGCGGGAGCAAAAATTATATCAGTGAATTCGTATTCGAAAGGAGTTTTTAATTATGTAACTTTTTCTCTCGCCGTAATCGGTCTCGTACGTTAAATTTATGGTCAAAGTTCGACCTCAAAAAATACGGACGCACTATATTTTGAAATGGATGAAGTAGTAGTATTCACAGAGAGGCTTTGGTCAGCTAGACCGGGGACCCACGGCACGGTTCAAGGGACTCTTCGTTCCCATAGCTCATTCACTTTCAGGGCATCACCCATTTCAAAAAATACGAAAACAAACTGGCAGCTCTACCCATATCTGATCAATTTCCGTCACTTTTCACAGCACATTTTCGTCCCTTTCGACAACCCATTTTCGTATTCAAAAATATAGCACAACCCATTTCCTGCCCCAGTGAAGAAGATTGAATAGCCAAAATGGGTCACATCACAGGCTGCTATCTTGTCCGGCGCGAATTGCAAAATCAGTGAGCAGCCATGGCAGGTCGTCCAAGACCGATCTAATCCCGTCAAGAGCCATCGCTCGCCCGGGAATCAAAATTTCTTCGCTACTGTTCCGTTCCGTTGGCGCGCAGACAAAGACTAAGAATACTAGTCAACTCTCAACACAACCAATATACTACTCCAAATTGGACAATTGGTGCCTCTAGTTAACTGTTGGGGATTAGCGCTAGAAGTACACCGCTTCCACCAGATTCGTCCATCCATTTCCATTCCAGCCGCAGTCGGTCGGCTCCGATCGAATCCCCCCCAATTCCTTCCCCATGGCCATGGCCCTCCTCCTCTGCCTCCTCCTCCTCCTCCTGGCGGTCGCCGGCGCCCGGGCTCAGCAGATGCCCTCCTTCCCCGCCGCCAACGACGCCAGGCCCTGGCTCCCGACGGAGGCCAGCCGCATCCTCGTCTCGCCGAGTCGCGGCATGGCCGCCGGCTTCGTGCCGTCGGTCTCGTCCGCCGGCAGGTACCGCTTCGCCGTCTGGGTCGCCAACGTCTCCTCCAGCGCAGACGGCAAGACCATCATATGGTACGCGCACAACGCCTCCAACGGCGTCGTCCTCGAGGCCGACGGCAACTCCACCCTCGTCGTCGACGCCGCCGGCGTGCTCACTTGGGCCGGGGCCAGCACCACCATCTGGACCCTGAACAACACCGCCAACGCCACGGCGCCTAGGCTGACGCTCAACGACACGGGGAGCCTCGTGTTCGGCTCCTGGTCCAGCTTCGGCGAGCCCACGGACACGCTGATGCCGGGGCAGGACATACCCCAGGGGAACAACAACAGCGCCGACGTCACCACGCTGCGGTCCGCCAGCGGGCGCTACCGGCTCGTCAACTCCATGGCGCTCAAGTACTACTCCGGCGCGGACACCTCGGGCTCCATCTACGCCAACATGAGCGGCAGCGGCACGCTGCTGAACCTCACCACGGAGGGCGAGCTGAAGCTCAGCGCCGGGAACCCGCCGACGCTCATCGCCTCCGACAAGGGCGCCAGGGACCGGCTGCGGCGGCTCACGCTCGACGACGACGGCAACCTGCGCCTCTACAGCCTGCTCCCGGCGAGGCGCGAGTGGCGCGTCGTGTGGGAGCTCGTGCAGGAGCTGTGCAGGATCCAGGGCACCTGCCGCGGCAACAACACCATCTGCGTCCCCAAGGGCGCCGACGGCGTCACCTGCGTCTGCCCGCCCGGCTTCCGCAACAGGACCGGTGCAGGGGACGACGGCTGCGAGGCCAAGAAGAGCGTGGCGGGCGCCGGCGGCAAGTTCGTCCGGCTGGACTTCGTGTCCTTCTCCAGCGGCGCGCCCAAATCTTCCTCCGATCCTGGCCCGTACATGTCTATCCAGCCGCCCAGTAACCTGGCGGTGTGCAGGAATATGTGCCGGGACGACCCCGGCTGCCCGGCGTTCGGCTACAAGTTCGGCGGCGACCGGACGTGCCTCCTGTACAAGTCGCGGCTGGTGGACGGGTACTGGTCGCCGGGGACGGAGATGTCGACGTTCGTGTGGGTGGCGGAGGCGGACAGGGACAGCAACCCGTTCACGGGGATGACGAGCATGATCGACACGGTGTGCCCGGTGCAGCTGGCGCTGCCGGTGCCGCCGAAGCAGAAGGCGACGACGATCCGCAACATCGCCATCATCACGGCGCTGTTCGCGGCGGAGCTGCTGGCGGGGGTGCTGTCCTTCTGGGCGTTCCTGCGCAAGTACTCGCAGTACCGGGAGATGGCGCGCACGCTGGGGCTGGAGTACCTCCCCGCCGGCGGGCCCCGGCGGTTCTCGTACGCGGAGCTCAAGGCGGCGACCAAGGACTTCACGGACGTGGTGGGGCGCGGCGCGTACGGCACGGTGTTCCGCGGCGAGCTCCCCGACCGGCGCGCGGTGGCGGTGAAGCAGCTGCACGGCGTGGGCGGCGGCGAGGCGGAGTTCTGGGCGGAGGTGACCATCATCGCGCGCATGCACCACCTCAACCTGGTGCGCATGTGGGGGTTCTGCGCCGACAAGGACCAGCGCATGCTGGTGTACGAGTACGTGCCCAACGGCTCGCTGGACAAGTACCTCTTCTCCAGCTCCTCGTCGGCGGCGCCCTCCGGCGGCGACGCTCAAGGCGAGGACGGCGAGGAGAGCTCGCAGCAAGGGCAGCAGCCGGTGATGCTGGACCTGCACACCCGGTACCGGATCGCTCTGGGGGTGGCGCGGGCGATCGCGTACCTGCACGAGGAGTGCCTGGAGTGGGTGCTGCACTGCGACATCAAGCCGGAGAACATCCTGCTGGAGGACGACTTCTGCCCCAAGGTGTCGGACTTCGGGCTGTCCAAGCTGACGAGCAAGAAGGAGAAGGTGACCATGTCGCGGATCCGGGGCACGCGCGGCTACATGGCGCCCGAGTGGGTGATCCACCGGGAGCCCATCACGGCCAAGGCGGACGTGTACAGCTTCGGCATGGTGCTGCTGGAGATCGTGTCCGGGCGGCGCAACTACGGCTTCCGGCAGGAGTCGGTGGGCAGCGAGGACTGGTACTTCCCCAAGTGGGCGTACGAGAAGGTGTACGTGGAGCGGCGCATCGAGGACATCATGGATCCCCGCATCCTCCTCGCCGTCGACGACGACGCCGGCAGCGTCGCCACCGTCGAGCGCATGGTCAAGACCGCCATGTGGTGCCTCCAGGACCGCGCCGACATGCGCCCCTCCATGGGCAAGGTCGCCAAGATGCTCGAGGGCACCGTCGAGATCACCGACCCCGTCAAGCCTACCATCTTCTGCGTCCAGGACGACTAGCTAACAAAGTCTTTTCTCTTTGCTTTGCTTTAGTCGTCGTAATAATAATATAGAAAACAAAGCCAAGTTGTTAGTTACGTACGTGTATAATACTATTATACCGTCTCAGATCCAGTTCAGTTGACTGACTGATTGTGGACTACGTATACATGCATGCTCTTGGAAAAGTCAAGTCCAACCACATGTTATAAATGGTTATACAAATTAGTATGAGCTATCCGCGTTGCCGCTGTGCTTCTTGGTGCTGAGCGGCGTCTGACCACAGCATGAGCGCTGAAAGGAGCGAGATGGTAGCTGTCTCCACGCGTAGCCTGCATGGACCGAGACCAACAGGGACCGCACCAGCCGCCTTCAAAACCTTCACCTCCTCCTCCGTAAAGTCTGACCAAACGTGGAAAACAGCCATATTTGAAACTAACCAAGTTCAATTGAATGCAATTACATCGTGTGTTCAACTGTTCTCGACCTCTGGAATCGACAAATGGGTGAACTACAAAAAAAAATTCTATGATCTTGCTATTGTTCATTATATGTGGGTTGCTATTTTGCATAGCATAAAACCATTTTGTTCAGCAAGTGCAAGTAGCCCATATCAGATGAAAAACATAAGTGCGTGTTTGGGATAAGCAAGTTGTAATTAAGCATCTATGTGAAAATGCTAGTATGCTAATGCTGACCAAGTGTCACTTTCGTTGAAACACTTAGATAGATAGATACAAATCACGCAAGGTTTATGCTAATACTGACCAGGTGTCACTTTCGTTGAAACATTTTGATAAATAGATGGATATAAAGCACGCAAGATTTACTACGTCACCTCCTTCCGGTCCAATGATTAAAAGCCCACTTTCCTCCTCGCTGCTGCACTTTGGCAAAACGCTCAAAACAGGAGGCGCTTCAGCAGATGCTAAGAAAGCAAGCTTCGATTGCGACACCTGATAACAGAAAAATTCCAAGCAGCCAATGCATGAGTATCTGATTGGTTGAGGTGTTACGTGCAAGGTCACAAAGAATGGATTGTGAGTGCTTACAGCCAGCGGAAGATCGTGTATCTGAATTGGGGGCTTCAGTGACATGTCATGCACTCTCTGGCCTAAACAGTACAAGAGCAATGCAGTTAGTTAGTTATACTTCAATTTATTACATCTGCACTGAAATCTTAATCACAAATGATATCTTGACAATGAACAGCTACCATATAGCCATCCAGCATATAACAGTCGAACAGATAGAGAGATGCTCAAACTTCTTACATTGTTTAACTGCAGCTAACACCAGCCGTTGCAACCTGTCCACTCTATTTTCTGCTATCGTATGGCACCGTTCAGTCAAAAGAGGCGTAACACTGGAAGCGCCAAGTTCCTACACAGATGAAGTATAAACTGATTTAGAAGTAGACAAAGAAGAAGCTGGACAGATAAAGCAGTACATAACATACAGTACATTTCTCTATAAGCCAATCTGCACGTCCACCTTTCAGCGTTCCTGGGGGTTGGGATTATGAAATTGTCAAGGAATGGAGTAGCAAAAACTTTCCTGATGTACAGATTACTCCAGAAAATCTACGGAAGTTCAAAAGAGAAGGAAAAACTCTGAAAAGTTTATGTGGCTCACCAAATGCAGCAAAGACATGCCATTGAATGCCTTGAGGAGCAATGAGCCTGGCATTCTCTAATAACTCAACATCTGATCCATTCTTGTCAACCTTTTGTATGGATCCTTCAACTAAGCCACCGGCCCCATCAAATAGTTCGACCCTTCAAAAGATTATTTCAAAGTTTTAACATGTGCAGAATCCTTTGTAGAGTCATTATAAAACATGTAAATGGGAGTACAATTCCACTGAAGATACAGCGAAGAGTAGATTTCGTGCTAGATGACTAGGTAAAATATCATGTGCAATTGAAGACTTCTGTAGAAATCTGAAATTTAAGTGAATAGGTATTCATCAGAAGTAGAAATATTAGATTTCACTGTATGTCACTAGGGGAAATATCATGTTCAAACAAGCACTTTTGTCCAAATCTCAAAATAAAGCGTGAAAAGCACATGCTCAAGTTTACAAAATGTCTAAAAAGATTTACATCTAGGTCAAGGCATGTTTTACCTTTTATCTTCTGTTCGGTGTATTTGTCAGGAAGAAAAAACAACATTTCATCATATGGCTTTGTTTACGAAGCATTTGCCCCTTTTCAATATCTCAATGTATCGGATTCAAAGTGCTAATTCACACTGGAGCCTATATTATATCCAAAAATAGCACTGGTCTTCCAGAAAATGATATACTAGACACAATTGTACTATGTGCATGGGCATACCGGCTAAAGCATTTTTTGGAATCTCCTAAAGTCATTAGATGTGTGTGATTGGTGTCGTAAATCAAAAAGGTTCACCACAAAGGAGCTTTTGCATATACAAGAAGTTGGGGAGAAGGACTAAACTAACCAAAGAGGGCTTCTGCCTTCTGGTACATCTTAAAACTAATTCTCTGGTCTATAGCTTCTACTCCATAGTGGAGTAGGTTCCATGGTATATCAAGAAGTGAATATCTAGGAAATTCTACCCTTAACAAAATTAAGCTTGACATCATCGAGTATTACATAGAAGTTACACAAGAAAAATAAATAAATGGAAGCAGTGAAACCTGTCATTGATGCCAAGGCGCAACACCCGTGTCATGTGCCAGAACTCGTCGCCTTGGATGCGAACCACCTCACCCTGCAGATTAACATCAATAACCGCTACGATCAGTATGAAGCCACCGAACACCACACATCACAAATAACCCAACACAAGAGGGCTGCTCGACAAAATGTCTACAAGATGGGAAGAAAAATGTTTCATCCGACAGACGTCGTCTTGTCACCACAACATATTGAGGAACACGGACATTTCTGCTCCCAGAACATAAGCTACCGAGAACAAATATTACAGGTTTCGTGAACGAACGCAAAGCGCTCGACGAAATGCCTACGCGGAAGAGAACGGGATAAGACGAGTGCGCTCACCTTGGACGAGGGGAGAGAGGGGGAGTGGAACCGCGGCAGGCCGCCGCGAGCACGGCTTGCCCCGGCAGTGCTGTGCGCGCGCGCGGCGGTGGCGGGGACGAGGAGGCGCCGGGCCGGCGGCGGAGGCCGGCGCATCAACGCGGAGAACGACGAGAAGGTGGCGGCGGGTGGCATCGCTGCGCCAGTGTCCTCGCGTGCGGCTCAGCCGGGCCTGCGCCGCTGGTGGTCGGTCCGGTCCGAGGTGGAAGCGCCGGCCGAGGTGGATATCGGAGCAGGAGCCAAGTGAGCACCGGAGAGGGAAGAGAACGAGGAGGCAGTTGCAGGCCGCATTTAGGCAACGTCCGCCTTGGACCTGCAGGCTCGCGCCAATGTGATTCGGCCTGTGAAGCCGGTTTGGACTGACTCGCCGACCCGTTGAGGCCCAGTTGGGCGGTATATCAGGCTGGGCTTGGCCGAGGCGCCAGCCTACAAAAGGACTGTATACCAGCCAACACCTTGAGTGCTCGGCTTTTGAAAAGCATTTACTTCCCTAACACGGATATCCTCAATGCCAACCTGGGACATCACCCTAGTCAAATATGGAGAGTCATTATAGATGGGCGCGACACTTTGCAGCAAGGTATTATAAAAAAAAAATAGGCAATGACCTCACAACTCATATATGGCATGAGAATTGGTTACCAAAAACCGAGATGATGCGCCCGTATGGCTGTCTGACACCAAACCGGCCAACTGTTGAGGCTGAGCTGCTGAATCCAATGAGTGTCACATGGAACGTGGAGCGCATGCCGGAAACTTTCTTGCCCCTAGATGTTCCGGTCATCTTGGGTGTCCCTTTGTGTATGCGCAATGTTGATGATTTCTGGAGCTGGAACTATGAGAGGAATGGAGTTTTTTCGGTTAAGTCTGCATATAATATACTTGTCTCGACGAGGAACATAAGAGAAGCTTGGTTGTATGGGACGGCAAGCTCGTCAGGCAGTAGAGCTGAGGGAGCATGGAAATCCTTATGGCGAACGCGGGTTCCTGACAAAATCTGCATGTTCCTATGGAGGCTAGCCAAACAGTCCCTGCCGACCGAGGACGTACGCTGTCACCGCCATATGACGAACGACAGCTCGTGTGGGCTTTGCGGAGGTGCAGATTCATGGCGCCACTCTTTACTTGAATGTACCTCCTCACGATGCACTTGGGCATTGGTTGATGAGGATATGGCGATGAACCTTGTTGCGAACGCTGAACCTTCGGCCAAAAACTGGCTGTTCACGCAACTTGAAGCTCTGCCGCATGAGATGTTCATCAAACTGGTTGTTCACGCAACTTGAAGCTCTGCCGCATGAGATGTTCGTCAAAATGGCAGTAACCTTATGGGCGATTTGGACATCGCGTCGGAAGGCTATCCAGGAAGGAATTTTTCAGAGCCCACACGCCATCTTCTCGTTCGTTAACAGATTTTTGGAAGAGCTAGCTTTGCTAGGAGAGAGCCGGCATGTCCAACATGCAGCGGCTCAGCCACCTCCAGCAATAAGAGCAGCGAGACGACCACGAGCCCCACCTCCTCAATATGTAAAGTTCAACGTTGATGTTGGAATCAGGAGGGGTAGAAGAGGATCGGCAGCCGCGGTGTGCCGTGATAATGAAGGAAATTATCTGGGTAGTTCAGCTATTGTGATTTCTGGAGTGGACGATCCGGCGACAATGGAGATGATTGCATGCCGTGAGGCACTTTGTCTAGTTGAAGGTCTCCAAGTTAATCAATTTGTAGTAGCCAGCGACTCCAAGCAAGTGATCCATGACATCAACCAGGGTACTTTGTGCAACTATACAGCTATCACCGGCGAAGTCAGGGCTACAGCTCTATCCTTTATGTGTAAATTCATTTTTGAAGGTCGTGCCAACAACTATGAGGCACATAGATTAGCTAGGTTTTCCCTTAATCTTGCCTCGGGTCGTCATGTGTGGCTGGGCCAGCCCCATGACACAACTTGTATCCCGCCCTCTGTGGACTTCGATGAATAAATTTTGGCCAAACCCTAAAAAAATAGTTTCCCTCTAGCTAGGGTTTAGTTTTCTCTCAGGGCGGTTACGTCGCCGCCGTCGAGGTTTCCTTCCCTCCTCCGATCTTGTCGCGGGATCGGACTCAGGCTTGCATAAGGGGTGTCTCCCTGGGGACAACACCCGGCCTGGACGTCCTTTTGCCATGAGAAGGAAGTTTTAGGGTTCCTTGCAACAACCGATCGATCTACATCGGGTTAGGGTTTCCAGTAATGGCAGCAGATGGCGCGTCGGCGGCAAGGGCTCCGGGCGCAGATACCGCTGCGGGGCTAGAGAAGATGATGGCGGAGCTAGGGCTCCGTGAGGAGGATCTGGATGATGTCGTCTATGATGAGAAAGAAGCACCGCCGGATGCAGCAAGATGGATGGCTGTCGTTCGGGTGCATACAGATAAGTCGTACAGTCAATATCGGTTCTTGAAGAACATGCGCACGGCGTGGGATCTCGCGCATGACTGCAAATTCCGTCCTCTGGAAGACAATCTTTACGCAGTTCATTTTTTCTGCCTTGGGGATTGGGAGAGGGTTATGCAAGATTGTCGGATTTTGGATTCCGGCAGACCCTTGAGGTTCGAACACTGGGGTGCGCACGGAGATTTCGCCTCCTACCTACCTGCACCCCTCCGCCTTGCTAAGATCTAAGCTATGGAAAGAATAACACAAGAGACACAGGGTTTATACTGGTTCGGGCCACCGTTGTGGTGTAATGCCCTACTCCAGTGTGTGGTGTGGTGGATTGCCTCTTGGGCCGATGATGATGAACAATACAAGGAAGAACAGCCTCGCGAGGGTCTGCTCTTGGCTGGGGCGATGAACTGCTGGGAGGAGTTTAGTCACCCTTCTCTCTCTCTCTCTCTCTCTCTCTCTCTCTCTCTCGGATCTCGATCGTCCCTTCTCTAAACCCTAACCTCTCCGCTGGCTGCCTCTCTCTCCGCTCTCTCTCCTCCCTCAGCTTGCGGGTGGCTGGTCCTATTTATAGAGGCCCTGGTCCTCTTCCAAATATTGAGCGGGAAGGGAGCCAACAATGGAGGGCTAATTTGAAAGGGGACAGCTAGTACCAACTATCCTGACAAAAGTAGTCTTCGTCTGCACAAAGCTCTGGTGGTGACGTCGTCTTGGGATCCACGATGACCTCCGTCTTGCAGTCCTCCTAGTCTTGGTCTTGTTGCACCGAAATGGCAACCTTTGCCTGATGCCTCGGTACTCCACGGCTGCGCTTGCCCCCTTTGCACCAAAGAGGAAAGGAGGACACTGCGCGGGCTGGCACCCGCCTGGCGCCCTTGTGAAGGAAATATGCCCTAGAGGCAATAATAAAGTTATTATTTATTTCCTTATATCATGATAAAAGTTTATTATTCATGCTAGAATTGTATTAACCGGAAACATAATACATGTGTGAATACATAGACAAACAGAGTGTCACTAGTAAGCCTCTACTTGACTAGCTCGTTAATCAAAGATGGTTATGTTTCCTAACCATGGACAAAGAGTTGTCATTTGATTAACGAGATCACATCATTAGTTGAATGATCTGATTGACATGACCCATTTCATTAGCTTAGCACCCGATCGTTTAGTATGTTGCTATTGCTTTCTTCATGACTTATACATGTTCCTATGACTATGAGATTATGCAACTCCCGTGTGCCGGAGGAACACTTTGTGTGCTACCAAACGTCACAACGTAACTGGGTGATTATAAAGGTGCTCTACAGGTGTCTCCAAAGGTACATGTTGGGTTGGCGTATTTCGAGATTAGGATTTGTCACTCCGATCGTCAGAGAGGTATCTCTGGGCCCTCTCGGTAATGCACATCACTTAAGCCTTGCAAGCATTGCAACTAATGAGTTAGTTGCGGGATGATGTATTACGGAACGAGTAAAGAGACTTGCCGGTAACGAGATTGAACTTGGTATTGGATACCGACGATCGAATCTCGGGCAAGTAACATACCGATGACAAAGGGAACAACGTATGTTGTTATGCGGTCTGACCGATAAAGATCTTCGTAGAATATGTAGGAGCCAATATGAGCATCCAGGTTCCGCTATTGGTTATTGACCGGAGACGAGTCTCGGTCATGTCTACATTGTTCTCGAACCCGTAGGGTCCGCACGCTTAAGGTTTTGATGACAGTTATATTATGAGTTTTGATGTACCGAAGGAGTTCGGAGTCCCGGATGTGATCACGAACATGACGAGGAGTCTTGAAATGGTCGAGACATAAAGATTGATATATTGGAAGCCTATGTTTGGATATCGGAAGTGTTCCGGGTGAAATCGGGATTTTACCGGAGTACCGGGAGGTTACCGGAACCCCCTGGGAGGTATATGGGCCTTAGTGGGCCTTAGTGGAAGAGAGGAGAGGTGGCCAGAGATGGGCCGCGTGCCTCTCCCCCCTTGGTCCGAATAGGACAAGGAGAGGGGGCCGGCCCCCCTTCCTCCTCTCTCTCCTCTTTCCCCCCTCCACGAATCCTATTCCAACTAGGAAAGGGGGGGAGTCCTACTCCCGGAGGGAGTAGGACTCCTCCTGGCGCGCCTCCTCTTGGCCGGCCGCCCCCCCTTTGAGCCTTTATATACGGAGGCAGGGGCACCCCCTAGAGACACAAGTTGATCCACGGGATCATATTCTTAGCCGTGTGCGGTGCCCCCTTCCACCATAGTCCTCGATAATATTGTAGCAGTGCTTAGGCGAAGCCCTGCGACATTAGTACATCAAGATCATCACCACGCCGTCATGCTGATGGAACTCTTCCCCGACACTTTGCTGGATCGGAGTCCGGGATCGTCATCGAGCTGAACGTGTGCTAGAACTCGGAGGTGCCGTAGTTTCGGTGCTTGATCGGTCGGACCGTGAAGACGTACGACTACATCAACCGTGTTGTCATAACGCTTCCGCTATCGGTCTATGAGGGTACGTAGACAACACTCTCCCCTCTCGTTGCTATGCATTACCATGTTCTTGCGTGTGCGTAGGAAAATTGTTGAAATTACTATGTTCTCCAACAGTGGTATCAGAGCCAGGTTTTATGTGTTGATGTTATATGCACGAGTAGAACACAAGCGAGTTGTGGGCGATATAAGTCATACTGCTTACCAGCATGTCATACTTTGGTTCGGCGGTATTGTTGGACGAAGCGGCCCGGACCGACATTACGCGTACGCTTACGCGAGACCGGTTCTCCCAACGTGCTTTGCACATAGGTGGCTTGCGGGTGACAATTTCTCCAACTTTAGTTGAACCGAGTGTGGCTACGCCTGGTCCTTGCGAAGGTTAAAACAACACCAACTTGACAAACTATCGTTGTGGTTTTAATGCGTAGGTAAGATTGGTTCTTGCTTAAGCCCGTAGCAGCCACGTAAAAACTTGCAACAACAAAGTAGAGGACGTCTAACTTGTTTTTGTAGGGCATGTTGTGATGTGATATGGTCAAGACATGATGCTAAATTTTATTGTATGAGATGATCATGTTTTGTAACCAAGTTATCGGCAACTGGCAGGAGCCATATGGTTGTCGCTTTATTCTATGCAATGCAATCACGCTGTAATGCTTTACTTTATCACTAAGCGGTAGCGATAGTCGTGGAAGCATAAGATTGGCGAGACGACAATGATACTACGATGGAGATCAAGGTGTCGCGCCGGTGACGATGGCGATCACGACGGTGCTTCAGAGATGGAGATCACAAGCACAAGATGATGATGGCCATATCATATCACTTATATTGATTGCATGTGATGTTTATCTTTTATGCATATTATCTTGCTTTGATTGACGGTAGCATTATAAGATGATCTCTCACTAAATTATCAAGAAGTGTTCTCCCTGAGTATGCACCGTTGCAAAAGTTCTTCGTGCTGAGACACCACGTGATGATCGGGTGTGATAGGCTCTACGTTCAAATACAGCGGGTGCAAAACAGTTGCACACGTGGAATACGCAGGTTATACTTGACGAGCCAAGCATATACATATATGGCCTCGGAACACGGAGACCGAAAGGTCGAGCGTGAATCATATAGTAGATATGATCAACATAGTGATGTTCACCAATGAAACTACTCCATCTCACATGATGATCGGACATGGTTTAGTTAATTTGGATCACGTAATCACTTTGAGGATTAGAGGGATATCTATCTAAGTGGGAGTTCTTAAGTAATATGATTAATTGAACCTAAATTTATCATGAACTTAGTACCTGATAAATATCTTGCTTATGTATGTTTGATTGTAGATAGATGGCCCGTGCTGTTGTTCCGTTGAATTTTAATGCGTTCCTTGAGAAAGCAAAGTTGAAAGATGATGGTAGCAATTACACGGACTGGGTCCGTAACTTGAGGATTATCCTCATTGCTGCACAGAAGAATTACGTCCTGGAAGCACCGCTGGGTGCCAGGCCTGCTGCTGGAGTAACACCAGATGTTATGAACGTCTGGCAGAGCAAAGCTGATGACTACTCGATAGTTCAATGTGCCATGCTTTACGGCTTAGAACTGGGACTTCAACGACGTTTTGAACGTCATGGGGCATATGAGATGTTCCAGGAGTTGAAGTTAATATTTCAAGCAAATGCCCGGTTTGAGAGATATGAAGTCTCCAATAAGTTCTATAGCTGCAAGATGGAGGAGAACAGTTCTGTCAGTGAGCATATACTCAAGATGTCTGGGTATTGTAATCACTTGATTCAACTGGGAGTTAATCTTCCGGATGATAGCGTCATTGACAGAATTATCCAATCACTTCTACCAAGCTACAAGAGCTTCGTGATGAACTATAATATGCAAGGGATGAATAAGACTATTCCCGAGCTCTTCGCGATGCTGAAAGCTGCTGAGGTAGAAATCAAGAAGGAGCATCAAGTGTTGATGGTCAACAAGACCACTAGTTTCAAGAAAAAGGGCAAAGGGAAGAAGAAGGGGAACTTCAAGAAGAACAGCAAGCAAGTTGCTGCTCAAGAGAAGAAACCCAAGTCTGGACCTAAGCCTGAAACTGAGTGCTTCTACTTCAAGCAGACTGGTCACTGGAAGCGGAACTGCCCCAAGTATTTGCAGATAAGAAGGATGGCAAGGTGAACAAAGGTATATGTGATATACATGTTATTGATGTGTACCTTACTAATGCTCGCAGTAGCACCTGGGTATTTGATACTGGTTTTATTGCTAATATTTGCAACTCGAAACAGGGACTACAAATTAAGCGAAGATTGGCTAAGGATGAGGTGACGATGCGCGTGGGAAATGGTTCCAAAGTCGATGTGATCGCGGTCGGCACGCTACCTCTACATCTACCTTCGGGATTAATATTAGACCTAAATAATTGTTATTTGGTGCCAGCGTTAAGCATGAACATTATATCTAGATCTTGTTTGATGCGAGACGGTTATTCATTTAAATCAGAGAATAATGGTTGTTCTATTTATATGAGTAATATCTTTTATGGTCATGCACCCTTGAAGAATGGTCTATTCCTATTGAATCTCGATAGTAGTGACACACATATTCATAATGTTGAAGCCAAAAGATGCAGAGTTGATAATGATAGTGCAACTTATTTGTGGCACTGCCGTTTAGGTCATATCGGTGTAAAGCGCATGAAGAAACTCCATACTGATGGACTTTTGGAACCACTTGATTATGAATCACTTGGTACTTGCGAACCGTGCCTTATGGGCAAGATGACTAAAACGCCGTTCTCCGGTACTATGAGAGAGCAACAGATTTGTTGGAAATCATACATACAGATGTATGTGGTCCGATGAATATTGAGGCTCGTGGCGGATATCGTTATTTTCTTACCTTCACAGATGACTTAAGCAGATATGGGTATATCTACTTAATGAAACACAAGTCTGAAACATTTGAAAAGTTCAAAGAATTTCAGAGTGAAGTTGAAAATCATCGTAACAAGAAAATAAAGTTTCTACGATCTGATCGTGGAGGAGAATATTTGAGTTATGAGTTTGGTGTACATTTGAAACAATGCGGAATAGTTTCGCAACTCACGCCACCCGGAACACCACAGCGTAATGGTGTGTCCGAACATCGTAATCGTACTTTACTAGATATGGTACGATCTATGATGTCTCTTACTGATTTACCGCTATCGTTTTGGGGTTATGCTTTAGAGACGGCCGCATTCACGTTAAATAGGGCACCATCAAAATCCGTTGAGACGACGCCTTATGAACTATGGTTTGGCAAGAAACCAAAGTTGTCATTTCTGAAAGTTTGGGGCTGCGATGCTTATGTGAAAAAGCTTCAACCTGATAAGCTCGAACCCAAATCAGAGAAATGTGTCTTCATAGGATATCCAAAGGAGACTATTGGATACACCTTCTATCACAGATCCGAAGGCATGACTTTTGTTGCTAAGTTCGGAAACTTTCTGGAGAAGGAGTTTCTCTCGAAAGAAGTGAGTGGGAGGAAAGTAGAACTTGACGAGGTAACTGTACCTGCTCCCTTGTTGGAGAGTAATGCATCACAGAAACCTGTTTTTGTGACACCTACACCAATAAGTGAGGAAGCTAATGATAATGATCATGAAACTTCAGAACAAGATACTACTGAACCTCATAGATCAACCAGAGTGAGATCCGCACCAGAGTAGTATGGTAATCCTGTTCTGGAAGTCATGCTACTAGATCATGATGAACCTACGAACTATGAAGAAGCGATGGTGAGCCCAGATTCCGCAAAATGGCTTGAAGCCATGAAATCTGAGATGGGATCCATGTATGAGAACAAAGTGTGGACTTTGGTTGACTTGCTCGATGATCGGCAAGCGATTGAGAATAAATGGATCTTCAAGAAGAAGAGTGACGCTGACGGTAATATTACCGTCTACAAAGCTCAACTTGTCGCAAAAGGGCTTCGACAAGTTCAAGGGATTGACTACGATGAGACCTTCTCACCCGTAGCGATGCTTAAGTCTGTCCGAATCATGTTAGCAATTGTCGCATTTTATGATTATGAAATTTGGCAGATGGATGTCAAAACTGCATTCATGAATGGGTTTCTGGAAGAAGAGTTGCATATGATGCAACCAGAAGGTTTTGTCGATCCAAAGGGAGCTAACAAAGTGTGCAAGCTCCAGCGATCCATCTATGGACTGGTGCAAGCCTCTCGGAGTTGGAATAAATGCTTTGATAGTGTGATCAAAGCATTTGGTTTTATACAGACTTTCGGGGAAGCCTGTATTTACAAGAAAGTGAGTGGGAGCTCTGTAGCATTTCTGATATTATATGTGGATGACATATTACTGATTGGAAATGATATAGAATTTCTGGATATCATAAAGGGATACCTGAATAAGAGTTTTTCAATGAAAGACCTCGGTGAAGCTACCTACATATTAGGCATTAAGATCTATAGAGATAGATCAAGAGGCTTAATTGGACTTTCACAAAGCACATACCTTGACAAGATTTTGAAGAAGTTCAAAATGGATCAAGCAAAGAAAGGGTTCTTGCCTGTGCTACAAGGTGTGAAATTGAGTCAGACTCAATGCCCGACCACTGCAGAAGATAGAGAGAAAATGAAAGATGTTCCCTATGCTTCAGCCATAGGCTCTATCACGTATGCAATGCTGTGTACCAGACCTGATGTGTGCCTTGCTATAAGTCTAGCAGGGAGGTACCAAAGTAATCCAGGAGTGGATCACTGGACAGCGGTCAAGAACATCCTGAAGTACCTGAAAAGGACTAAGGATATGTTTCTCGTATATGGAGGTGAAAAAGAGCTCATCGTAAACGGTTACGTTGATGCAAGATTTGACACTGATCCGGACGATTCTAAATCGCAAACCGGATACGTGTTTACATTAAACGGTGGAGCTGTCAGTTGGTGCAGTTCTAAACAAAGCGTCATGGCGGGATCTACATGCGAAGCGGAGTACATAGCTGCTTCGGAAGAAGCAAACGAAGGAGTCTGGATGAAGGAGTTCATATCCGATCTAGGTGTCATACCTAGTGCATCGGGTCCAATGAAAATCTTTTGTAACAATACTGGTGCAATTGCCTTGGCGAAGGAATCCAGATTTCACAAGAGAACCAAGCACATCAAAAGACGCTTCAATTCCATCCGGGATCTAGTCCAGGTGGGAGGCATAGAGATTTGCAAGATACATACGGATCTGAATGTAGCAGACCCGTTGACTAAGGCTCTTCCACGAGCAAAACATGATCAGCACCAAGGCTCCATGGGTGTTAGAATCATTACTATGTAATCTAGATTATTGACTCTAGTGCAAGTGGGAGACTGAAGGAAATATGCCCTAGAGGCAATAATAAAGTTATTATTTATTTCCTTATATAATGATAAAAGTTTATTATTCATGCTAGAATTGAATTAACCGGAAACATAATACATGTGTGAATACATAGACAAATAGAGTGTCACTAGTAAGCCTCTACTTGACTAGCTCGTTAATCAAAGATGGTTATGTTTCCTAACCATGGAAAAAGAGTTGTCATTTGATTAACGGGATCACATCATTAGTTGAATGATCTGATTGACATGACCCATTTCATTAGCTTAGCACCCGATCGTTTAGTATGTTGCTATTGCTTTCTTCATGACTTATACATGTTCCTATGACTATGAGATTATGCAACTCCCGTGTGCCGGAGGAACACTTTGTGTGCTACCAAACATCACAACGTAACTGGATGATTATAAAGGTGCTCTACAGGTGTCTCCAAAGGTACATGTTGGGTTGGCGTATTTCGAGATTAGGATTTGCCACTCCGATCATCGGAGAGGTATCTCTGGGCCCTCTCGGTAATGCACATCACTTAAGCCTTGCAAGCATTGCAACTAATGAGTTAGTTGCGGGATGATGTATTACGGAATGAGTAAAGAGACTTGCCGGTAACGAGATTGAACTAGGTATTGGATACCGACGATCGAATCTCGGGCAACTAACATACCGATGACAAAGGGAACAATGTATGTTGTTATGCGGTCTGACCGATAAAGATCTTCGTAGAATATGTAGGAGCCAATATGAGCATCCAGGTTCCTCTATTGGTTATTGACCGGAGACGAGTCTCGGTCATGTCTACATTGTTCTCGAACCCGTAGGGTCCGCACGCTTAAGGTTTCGATGACAGTTATATTAGGAGTTTTGATGTACCGAAGGAGTTCGGAGTCCCGGATGTGATCACGAACATGATGAAGAGTCTTGAAATGGTCGAGACATAAAGATTGATATATTGGAAGCCTATGTTTGGATATCGGAAGTGTTCCGGGTGAAATCGGGATTTTACCAGAGTACCGGGAGGTTACTGGAACCCCCCGGGAGGTATATGGGCCTTAGTGGGCCTTAGTGGAAGAGAGGAGAGGTGGCCAGAGATGGGCCGCACGCCTCTCCCCCCTTGGTCCGAATAGGACAAGGAGAGGGGGCCGGCCCCCCTTCCTCCTCTCTCTCCTCTTTCCCCCCTCCACGAATCCTATTCCAACCAGGAAAGGGGGGGAGTCCTACTCCCGGAGGGAGTAGGACACCTCCTGGCGCGCCTCCTCTTGGCCGCCCCCCCTTTGAGCCTTTATATACGGAGGCAGGGGCACCCCCTGGAGACACAAGTTGATCCACGTGATCATATTCTTAGCCGTGTGCGGTGCCCCCTTCCACCATAGTCCTCGATAATATTGTAGCAGTGCTTAGGCAAAGCCCTGCGACATTAGTACATCAAGATCATCACCACGCCGTTGTGCTGATGGAACTCTTCCCCGACACTTTGCTGGATCGGAGTCCGGGATCGTCATCGAGCTGAACGTGTGCTAGAACTCGGAGGTGCCGTAGTTTCGGTGCTTGATCGGTCGGACCGTGAAGATGTACGACTACATCAACCGCGTTGTCATAACACTTCCGCTATCGGTCTACGAGGGTACGTAGACAACACTCTCCCCTCTCATTGCTATGCATCACCATGTTCTTGCGTGTGCGTAGGAAAATTGTTGAAATTACCACGTTCCCCAACACCTTGGCCATCATGGCTTGCGTCACGGGCACCTCGTGAGGTGCCCCGCCTTGATCTCTCCGCCTCCTCGTGAGCCAGCCTGATGAGGCCGTGCCTGAGGAAGCTCCGCGTCGTCCGCCCCGCGAGGCTTGGGCCCTCACGAGGGTCTTGGGTCTGTGTTGGTGAAGATGGGCCGTGTTGGGCCCCCCTTTGAGCCACGCCGCAGGCCGTAGGCAGGCAAGTCTGGGGACCCCCGTTCCCAGAACACCGACAGTAGCCCCCGGGCCCAAGGCGCGCCCGGGCTTGGCCGTGCAGGGAGGCAGAAGGGCAAGAGCGAAGCGCCGCGGGCCCTAACAGCCTGTGGCCTTGGGCTCCGCGTGGCGGTTGATTGGACGTGGGCGGCACTGTTCCCCCACGCCCTCCTTATTTTGCGCCACGCTAGGCGGACTCGTAGTCGTACATAGCCGTTCCCCTTTCTGTTGCTCGAGCGCCCTTTGTCCTTCCTCCGCTCGAACTCCGGCTTCTGTTTTCGACCCAATCTCGAACCTTCCCCCCCTTCCCATCGGCATGGCTCCGACGAAGAAGGGAAGAGGGAAGAAACCCGTGTCTCTGCCTTGCCCGCCGCCGTTGGCGGCCCCCGCCGAGGGCTTGGGCAAGGTCAGCTCGGCTCTGGCCACTATCTTCAACGAATGCGGGAGGATGACGGCCTGGCCCGCGTCCCACTTCTCCATCGAGAGGATAGTCACCGAGGTCCCGTATTTTGCCGACACCCTGTGGGCGGGTCTGGTTCCTCCCTTTTCTGATTTCTTCAATGCCGTGCTTTCCCACTATCGGATCCACATGATGCATCTGGGTCCTGAATCCATCACCCTCCTTTCGGTCTTCGCCTTTGTTTGCGAGGCTATGGTGGGCATCCTTCCTTCGGTTGCCTTGCTGCGCCACTTCTTCTCACTGCGCCTTGTCGACCCTGACTGGAGACCCCAACCCCGGCAGCATCCAGCAGGGAGGGGCCTTGCTGTACCTCTGCCAGAGCAGGGGCGATTTTGTGAAGCAGATGCCTATCTTTGATGAGTGGGGGCCGCGCCCCGCCGGCCTCCAGGGGCTTCGCGAGAACCCATTGATGGTGATTGCCCTTACAGTCGGCCAAGGCGACTCTCCCTCAAGCGGCGGAGCGGGGAGGCATGAGGCGCCAGAGGCCGATGGGGCTCCCGGCGGGGTGACAACGCCGGGCGATGCTCATGAGGGAGCAGCTCTTGGGGCCCGTGCCGCTGAGGCTGAAGGTGACGAGCAGCTACCCTCAGCGCCTGCGACCGAGGCCCTTGAGGCTTCTGCTGCTTCTCTCGGCGAGGCGATTGGTGGCGCACATCAGGCAGGCGCCCCTGACGCAGATCGCCTTGACGCTCCGTCTTCGTCGCAGGTTGATCCCTGTGCCCAATTCTTGGGCCGCTTCCGCGTGGACTTTGAGGCTCTCCAGAAGAGAAGGGAGGCCCTGGGCGATGATTACCCTTGTCGCCTGTTGAAGCGTAGGAAGTACTTCGCCACTGATGAGTAAGCCTTCTCCTTTCCCAGCTCCCGATCCTTCTGTTACTTTTACTGGCCCTTGCTCCGCAGGCCCCTTCCAGCCGAGCTCATGGAGACGGCTGAGGAGCCGTCCCCCTTGGCTTCGCCCCTCCATCGCCCTCAAGCGCACCGAGCAGCGGAGCCCTTGTGGTGAGGGCGATCGAAGAGGTGAACCGTCCCGAGGCGTATCGTGGCCCTACGCGCCTAGCGATCCTCCTTCGCGGGCCTTCTCGTGGCATAGCCAGCCTGCCGTGGGCTTCTCGCCTGGTCGTGGACTGCGATTGGCTGAGGCGCTCCCTGCGCTCTTCACCTGGGGATGGGCTGGCTCCAGGCCGGGCTTCTGGCGCGGCGTGCCCGGCCGTCGCGAGGGTGCCAGCCCCCAGCCTGGAGGGGGAGTGCTGATTCGTGGCTCCCGGCGCTTTCTTGGGGCAGATGATGGTGTGGAAGACGTGCTCAAGCGCGCTCGGGAGCGTCGCGCTCTCCGCCAAGGATTCCTTCGAAGGGCGGCTGACGCGGTGAGGCTGCTTGGTGAGGAGCTTGCTGATGAAGACGCGCGCCTTGAGGCCGAGGGCCTGCGCCTGGCTGCAGAGAGGCGCGAGCTGGAGGGCGCCATTGCCCTTGCGTGCCGTCAGCGCGATCTTGACGACGCAGAGGCCAAGGCGTCGCTAGTGGCCTCTCGGGAGGCCCGATCTTGGGCCGCTGAGGAGGCCCGGGAAGCCGACCGGCGGTGAAAGGCGGCGAAGGAGCAGGCTCGGGAGCTCCTAGCCTGGTGCCACTCATTGGAGGAGCAGGTGGAGCTACGCGAGGCAGCCCTCACGTCGATGAAGGTGGCCTCTGGTGACTCAGCAGAGCTCCAGAAGCGTGAGGAGGCACTGACGCTGGAAGCCGCCGAATGTATCCGCGAGTACGAGCGTCTGGAGACGAGGGAGCGCTTGGTGACGCAGGCAGAGGATGATGTCGCTGCACAGGAAGCCCGTGCCCTGGAGGAGGTCGGACGTCGGGTGGCGATGGCGCATTTGAACCTCAAGCACGAGTTCAAAGAGAAGCTAGGGTTGATCCGGGCCGAGGCTGAAGGCAGGACTGCTGCCTTGAGGGCCAAGCTGGAGGAGGCGACGCGGCGGGCCGACGCTTTCCGGGCCGCCCTTGAGGTGACGCAAGGTGAGTTAACCACCTCCCAGGCCGAGGTGCTCCTTCTTCGCCAGCGGGTGGAGGAGGCTAAGGCCGTCGTGTGCCAGAATGCGGATGAGATACGTCAGCGGCGGATCCTGGAGCATGAGCACGGCCCCATGCTCACCACGCTCCGGGAGAGGGCCAACGCAGCCTTGGGCAACATCTGCGAGGTGGCCGTTGGCGAGCCGCATGCAGTCAACTACGCCCGCAATCTTCAGTTCTTCACTGATGTGGTGACGCAGCTGGAGGCACGGTCGGTCAGGGCTGACAGGTTGGTGAGGAGAGGAGCCGCGCCCTGCTCGGGCGCGCCTTTTCTCGCGTCTTCAGCCATCTCCGGAACATGGATCCCCACTTTGATTTCGACGCCGCCATCGCCCCAGTCCCCCAGGCCGTCCGAGGCGATCTGGCGCACTGGGTGGAAGACAAGGTGGATGCTCTTATCAGGGCCTTCGCTTCAGACAATGACGGCGTGATCGTGGCTGCCGAAGGGGGCGGCGTGGTGAATGGCCCTGACGCCGCTGGCGGCGACGCAGGCGGCGATGGCGAGTTCAGTGACGCCGGCAACGGCTCGGGTGGTGCTCCTGAGGATGCATTGGGGGATTCATCTGACTGATTGTGCATCGTTCCTGCTTCCTTACCCTGCATGAATAGAACTCAGGTTTTGGCCTGATGGCTGTGAGAGCATTTTGGAGGGGGAGCCCCTCATGTAAAACATGTGTTCATCGTATCAGTAGACGCTACATTGCCCATGCGCCCGCGCCAAGTGGTTGGCTTAAGTGACGCGCTGGTTGGCTAGTTTACCTTGGTCCCGTGCTGGCCCCAAGGTAGCCCGTGGGAGGCCGTGGTGTCCTGAGTGTCCCCTGATTGAATCCGTAGGATCTGCAGTAAAACACCCTCTTGAGAGGACGCGGTGGCGGCAGTCTGGGCTACGCGCAAGCTAGGACTGACCCGGCTCGCGAGGGGCTCACGAGGGGAGGCAGCTGAGGCGAAGTGGTAACCAAAACACGAGAAATTGCTTGAACGAGACTAAGCACCCCTTCCCCGAACACACGCAAATCTCAAATTCAAATCCAACTTGAATCCAGCGGGGGAAAGCGACAATCATAGGGAAAAGCAATGAAAGCAGACAAAAGGCCGCGTCCGGCACCTAATCTAGTCTTGGACGTCTTCTCACCAGCGTGGAGCTAAGTGCTGCCACTGGGCGTGGGAGGGAGCCCCAGGGCCTGAGGCCGGCACCCCTGAGACTCCGGGGCATGTACATCCCCACTCATTATTATGTGAGAGTGTCATGGGGCGGCGAGCTTCACAGGCACTGGGCCTTCTTCACAGGTACCGGCCTTGCTTCATATCGCCAGATGAGGGCCCCGCCTTGCGCCACACTCTAGTGCCATCAACGACGACCGGAAACCAGGATGCCGCCGATGGGGTAGAGCGGTCGCCAGCGGTTCCCCCGACGACCACGGGTCCTCCGCCGGGGGCAGGCCCTAAGGCACCTCCCCAGCGGAGGGCCTACCTCCTGAGGACACCTTGCTCCGAACGCCGCGGTGGTGATATCGGATCCCGGCCCCCCTCCTGCAGCCCCCTGCGCCCTCCTCCCGAGGGGTAGGAGACTGTGGGAGCGGGGCAGCTGCTCGCTGTGGCGACCTGCACCTCCTGCGATCCATGGTCAACGTATGCTTGCTGAAGAATTAGCGGTACCCGATAATCGTTGCCTCCAGCGTGCCCAGTGGGACCGTCCCGGGACTCCTGGAAGGGCTCAGCTTCTGGCGCCTCGTCTCCCCAGCTTGGGCTAAGGAGCGAGCCTTGTTCGTCCTTGTGAGGGTGTCCTTGGTCCATCATGAGAGGCACGTATTCCTCTGGCGCCGTCATCCCGAAGGCCATGCCGTAGTGCTCCGCGTGCCACGTGGTCCTGCCTGACGCGCCTACCGTGGGGTGGCAGCGCGGCTGTCCACTGGGGCCGCGGGTCGCGTCGAGTCCTTCTTCTTCGCGGACCGGGAGCGGGGGCAGCGCTGCCGCCGGTCCGGTGCTGACAGCCTCGTTGGCGTTGGAGTAGCCTTAGAGCCCGCGGGCGCACGCGGAGCCCCGCCGCGGGCCGCCCTGGGCTTGAGATGGGAGCTGGGTGCTAAAGGGGTGAGCCCCCGAGGTGGCGAAGCCCAGGAGCTCTGCCACCCGTTCCAGCAGCACGTCGCGGCCTCCCTCCAGCAGTCTGCACTGCAGCAGCTCTCGGGCCACCGTGAGCGCGGCCCTCGAGTTCGCCTGCTCTCGGCGGGTGTACGGTGTCGTGGTCACGGCGTGATTGGAGGCCCTTGCTGCCGACCACGCCTGCCGCGGTGTGAGAGCTGTCGAAGTCTGTCCGCGTCGCCCGTGGCCTGCAGCGTCCTGCGGACCGCGAGCTGCCTGGGGCACGGGGTCGCCCGAGGCGAGTGGCTTTGCGCGGGCGGGCCACGCCGCCCATGGATCTGGGTTGCCTGCCTGGTTTCCGGACATGGTGATGACGACGCGACGGGGCACGAAGCGGTAGAAGGTGGATCCCAGCGCCCCCCAACCTGGCGCGCCAAATGTCAGATTTTGGGTTCCGGCAGACCCTTGAGGTTCGAACACTGGGGTGCGCGCGGAGATTTCGCCTCCTACCTACCTGCACCCCTCCGCCTTGCTAAGATCTAAGCTATGGAAAGAACAACACAAGAGACATAGGGTTTATACTGGTCCGGGCCACCGTTGTGGTGTAATACCCTACTCTAGTGTGTGGTGTGGTGGATTGCCTCTTGGGCCGATGATGATGAACAATACAAGGAAGAACAGCCTCGTGAGGGTCTGCTCTTGGCTGGGGCGATGAACTGCTGGGAGGAGTTCAGTCACCCTTCTCTCTCTCTCTCTCTCTCTCTCTCTCTCGGATCTCGATCGTCCCTTCTCTAAACCCTAACCTCTCCGCTGGCTGCCTCTCTCTCCGCTCTCTCTCCTCCCTCAGCTTGCGGGTGGCTGGTCCTATTTATAGAGGCCCTGGTCCTCTTCCAAACATCGAGCGGGAAGGGAGCCAACAATGGCGGGCTAATTTGAAAGGGGACAGCTAGTACCAACTATCCTGACAAAAGTAGTCTTCTCCTGCACAAAGCTCTGGTGGTGACGCCGTCATGGGCTCCACGATGACCTCCGTCTTGCAGTCCTCCTGGTCTTGGTCTTGTTGCGCCGAAATGGCAACCTTTGCCTGATGCCTCGGTACTCCGCGACTGCGCTTGCCCCCTTTGCACCAAAGAGGAAAGGAGGACACTGCGCGGGCTGGCACCCGCCTGGTGCCCTTGGCCGTCATGGCTTGCATCACGGGCACCTCGTGAGGTACCCCGCCTTGATCTCTCCGCCTCCTCGCGAGCCAGCCTGATGAGGCCGTGCCTGAGGAAGCTTCGCGTCATCCGCCCCGCGAGGCTTGGCCCCTCGCGAGGGTCTTGGGTCTGTGTTGGCGAAGATGGGCCGTGCTGGGCCCCCCTTTGAGCCACGCCGCAGGCCGCAGGCAGGCAAGTCTGGGGACCCCCGTTCCCAGAACACCGACAAAGATGGACCGTAGAACTTTTGGGGAAACGCTATCATCCTCAAGCCTTATGATGGAACCACTCAGCCTTCGTTGGTAGCACTAGACATACTTGACATATGGGCGCAGGTTCATGATGTTCCTGATAAGTATGCTCATCTTGTGGATACCATGGCAGGAAAGATTGGAGAGGTCCTTTACGCTAAAAACATATCCCAGGACTTTGCTGGCAATTTTTATCGGGTATGGGTGAGGATCAATGTGTCCAAACCCCTAAAGAACGCAGTGAGAATGATCAGGGATGGAAAGCGCCAGATTTACAGGGTGAAGTACGAAAAACTCCCAGATTGGTGTGCTGTTTGTGGGCATCTTGGCCATATCTTTAAGGAGCATGGGGATCGTATTCATGCACCAGCAGCCCTGGTTTTCAAGGATCTTCGCACATCATGGGCTATGCGTACAGGAGCAGGGCCTGGAGGAGGCCGCGGCCGTAGAGGAGGAAGAATAGGATGCCGTGGAGGCCGTCCAAATGCTAGAGATGACAGGCAGCACATCTCAACCGTGAACACAGAATCTGCAGAGGAAGATGAGCTAGCGGCTAAGACGGCGACTGATATATGCAAGATACAAACAGGAAGAGGCTGGGAAGAGATGACGGGCAAGTGCACGAGTCGGCACGGCTTGGAGTAGTGGTACCGATAGCTGATGGGCGGTCCGGTGGGGGCGGGGTTTTGGCTTTGCCGTCACCTCAGACGCCACTGAGCCCGCCCCCAAAACAGGACCTGAAGCGGTCCAAGATCTCCCTTGAAGGAGAGAAGAGTACCCAGGACATGGCAAACGGCAAGAAAGGAGGCAAAGCCCCAGATGCATCATCGGCGGGCTCCCCGGTGGAGCACCGCCGGGCACAATGAGTCTCTTAAGCTGGAATTGTCGTGGTGCGGGCAAAGCCACGACAATCCGAGAACTTCGTGAATTAGCGAGGAAATTTGCCCCTACTCTTTGTATTGTTGAAACTCAGCTGAATAGAGCGAGAGTAGAAAGTTTAGCCAGTTCTATTGGTTTTGATAACGCTTTTGCTATTAGTGGTCAGAGTCGCAGTGGCAGCCTAGGTATATTCTGGAACAATTCAATAAAGATTGAAATTCTTGGGTACTTGATGTATCACATTGACTGTGAGATTGTTGAACCAGGGCAAGATCCTTGGAGATCTACTGTTTTCTATGGTACAGTGATACGTCTTCAACGTATCTATAATTTTTGATTGTTCCATGCTATTATATTATCAACCTTGGATGTTTTATATGCTATTTTATATGATTTTTGGGACTAACCTATTAACCCAGAGCCCAGTGCCAGTTTCTCTTTTTTCCTTGTTTTAGAATATCGCAGAAAAGGAAAATCAAACGGAGTCCAATTGACCTGAAACTTCACGGAACTTATTTTTGGATCAGAAGAAGGCCAGAAGACTTGGAGTGCACGTCAGGGGATCAATGAGGAGGCCACGAGGCAGGGGGCGCGCCCTCCACCCTCGTGGGCCCCTCGTGCCACCCCTGACGCACTTCTTCCTCCTATATATCTTCATATACCCTAAAACGACCTGAGAGCACAATAGATCGGGGGTTTCGCCGCCAGAAGCCTCTGTAGCCACCGAAAGCCAATCTAGACCCGTTCCGACACCCTTCCGGAGGGGGCAATCCCTCTCCGGTGGCCATCTTCATCATCCTGGTGCTCTCCATGACGACGAGGGAGTAGTTCTCCCTCTGGGCTGAGGGTATTTACCAGTAGCTATGTGTTTGATCTCTCTCTCTCTCTCTCTCGTGTTCTTGAGGTGATACGATCTTGATGTATCGCGAGCTTTGTTATTATAGTTGGATTTTATGATGTTTCTCCCCCTCTACTCTCTTGTAATGGATTGAGTTTTCCCTTTGAAGTTATCTTATCGGATTGAGTCTTTAAGGATTTCAGAACACTTGATGTATGTCTTGCGTGGGATAAGCGTGGTGACAATGGGTTATTCTATTGGTTCACTTGATGTATGTTTTGGTGATCAACTTGCGGGTTCCGACCATGAACCTATGCATAGGGGTTGGCACACGTTTTCGTCTTGACTCTCCGGTAGAAACTTTGGGGCACTCTTTGAGGTTCTATGTGTTGGTTGGATAGATGAATCTGAGATTGTGTGATGCATATCGTATAATCATACCCACGGATACTTGAGGTGACATTGGAGTATCTAGGTGAAATTAGGGTTTTGGTTGATTTGTGTCTTAAGGTGTTATCATACCCACGAACTCTAGGGCTGTTTGTGACACTTATAGGAATAGCCCAACAGATTGATTGGAAAGGATAACTTTGAGGTGGTTTCGTACCCTACCATAATCTCTTTATTTGTTCTCCGCTATTAGTGACTTTGGAGTGACTCTTTGTTGCTTGTTGAGGGATAGTTATATGATCCAATTATGTTATTATTGTTGAGAGGACTTGCACTAGTGAAAGTATGAACCCTAGGCCTTGTTTCCTAGCATTGCAATACTGTTTACACTCACTTTCATCATTAATTACCTTGATGTTTTTATATTTTTAGATTACAAAAACCTTTATCTACTATCCATATTGCACTTGTATCACCATCTCTTCGCCGAACTAGTGCACCTATACAATCTACCATTGTATTGGGTGTGTTGGGGACACAAGAGACTCTTTGTTATTTGGTTGCAGGGTTGCTTGAGAGAGACCATCTTCATCCTACGCCTCCTACGGATTGATAAACCTTAGGTCATCCACTTGAGGGAAATTTTCTACTGTCCTACAAATCTCTGCACTTGGAGGCCCAACAATGTCTACAAGAAGAAGGTTGTGTAGTAGACATCAAGCTCTTTTCTGGCGCCGTTGCTGGGGAGGTGAGTGCTTGAAGGTATATCTTTAGATCTTGCAATTGAATCTTTTTGTTTCTTGTTTGAGCACTAGTTTAGTTTATAAAAGAAAACTATAAAAAATGGAATTAAGTTTACCTCACACGCTTCATCTTTTTAATATCTTTCATGAGTATGATGGGACGGAAAATTGTGCCAAAGTGTTAGAAGAAGAATCAATTAAAATTTTTGGCACTAAATCTTTGAATGATGAGCATGATTGCAATGTTGTTATTATGAACTCCTTGAATATCCATGGTACTAATGATGATTGCACTAGTTATGATGAAAATGTCTCCTATAAACATGTCAATTTTTGTGGAGTGCATTGGGTTTGTAAGTACACACCAAATAGGGAAGATAGATATTGCATGAGGCATAAGTACTTAGAAACTAAAATGTTGCAAGAAAGGCTAGATGATTGTGCTTAAAATTTAAATTTTCTTTGCCGTACTTGTGAACTTTGCAATGAAAGTGGTCATTTAGCTATCCGATGCAAATTGTTTCATGATCTAATCGTGTCCAAAAATTGTGATGTGTTGATTTCCCTTGGACATTATAATGAACTTAGCTTGCTTATGGTTGCGAAGAAATGAAACATATAACTGGGCATCTTCCAGAATTTGCCGGTTATAAACTTCTTGGTTTTGATCTAGAGGAAATTTATATGTATTGTGCGGTGAATTGCATTGAAAATCCTTATATTGCCAATTACATAAAGAAAAAAACAAATAGAAGATGAAGAGAATACTAATGAAAGGGAAGAGACTTCACAATACCCTCCTATTATTTATTATGATGAATTAGGTAATGAGGAGGAGCCTCCTATTCAACCAATCTCATTAATAAGGAGCTCCAAAAAGAGGATTGAACCCACACATGATGTGATGAAGAAGAAGAAAAGAAAAAGGAAGAGAGGCAAAAAGATATCTCTCCCAAATAATGCAGCTCCTATTACAATTGTGCCTCATGAAAATATAATTGTGGAAGATAATGATACTTCTTATGATCTTGAAAATCTTATTGGCACTTGCTTGGAAGAATATGGTAATTGCTATACTATTGGTGCTATCTATACTATTAATGATGAGAGTGATTATGCTTATGATATGAAAAGGACCAAGCTTGGGGATGCTATGTTTGATGAAGATGATGTTTTTGAGAATATATTTGCTGCAGTTAATGTTTGTCCCAAGCTTGGGGATGCTACGTTTAATGAAGATGATATTTTTAGTCTCCCAAGTTTTGATATGCAAACTTATAATGATGATAGCATGCCTGCTACTTATGATGATTATTGTGATGATACTTATGCTATAAAAAGTAGTGATTATATTTATAAAACTTGTCATGATTATGGTTACCCCTTTTCTGAACATTACTCTTTTAATGTGGAAACAATTTATAGTATTCGAGTTTCTTATGATACTCCCACTATTCCGAATGGGAAGAATTTTGCTTATGTGGAGAGTAGTAAATTTTCTATGCTTGTAGATCATGAAAAGAATGCTTTAGGTGCTGGTTATATTGTTGAATTCATTCATGATGCTACTGAAAATTATTATGAGGGAGGAATATATGCTTGTAGGAATTGCAATAATATCAAGTTTCCTCTCTATGTGCTTAAAATTTTGAAGTTATGCTTGTTTTACCTTCCTATGCAAGTTGATTCTTGTTCCCATAAGTTGTTTGCTCACAAAATCCCTATGCATAGGAAGAGGGTTAGACTTAAATGTGCTAGTCATATTCTTCATGATGCTCTCTTTATGTTTCAATTCTTATCCTTTATGTGAGCATCATTGAAATCATCATGCCTAGCTAGGGGCGTTAAATGATAGCGCTTGTTGGGAGGCAACCCAACTTTATTTTTGGTCCTTGATTTTTGCTCTTGTTTAGTAATAAATAATTTATCTAGACTCTGTTATGATTGAGTTTTTTTAATTAGTGTTTGTGCCAAGTAGAACCGTTGGGAAGACTTAGGGAAAGTCTTGATGATCATGCTGTAAAAAACAGAAACTTTAGCGCTCACGAGAAGTGCTGCCATTTTTTATTGGAGAGTGATATTTAGTTAATTATTTTTGAAGATGATTAATATACAAATTCCTCAGGTTCACCAATTTATTTGAGAATTTTATGAGTTCCAGAAGTATACATTTGATCCAGATTACTACAGACTGTTCTGTTTTTGACAGATTCTGTTTTCTATGTGTTGTTTGCTTATTTTAATGAATCTATGGCTAGTAAAAGAGTTTATAAACCATAGAGAAGTTGGAATACAGTAGGTTTAGCACCAATATAAATAAAGAATGAGTTCATTATAGTACCTTGAAGTGGTGATTTATTTTCTTATACTAACGGAGCTTACGAGTTTTCTGTTAAGTTTTGTGTTGTGAAGTTTTCAAGTTTTGGGTAAAGATTCGATGGACTATGGAATAAGGAGTGGCAAGAGCCTAAGCTTGGGGATGCCCAAGGCATACCAAGGTAATATTCAAGGACAACCAAGAGCCTAAGCTTGGGGATGCCCCGGAAGGCATCCCCTCTTTCGTCTTCGTTCATCGGTAATTTTACTTGGAGCTATATTTTTATTTGCCACATGATATGTGTTTTGCTTGGAGCGTCATTTTATTTTCTTTTTTTGCTTGCTGTTTAAATAAAGTATCAAGGTCTGAAATTATTAAATGGGAGAGTCTTCACATAGTTGTATAATTATTCGACTACTCATTGATCTTCACCTATATCTTTCGGAGTAGTTTGTCATTTGCTCTAGTGCTTCACTTATATCTTTTTAGAGCACGGCGTGGTTTTATTTTGTAGAAATAGATGAACTCTCATGCTTCACTTATATTATTTTGAGAGTCTTTAGAACATCATGGTAATTTTCTTTGGTTATGAAACTAGTCCTAATATGATGGGCATCCAAGAGGGATATAATAAAAACTATCATATAAAGTGCATTGAATACTATGAGAAGTTTGATACTTGATGATTGTTTTGAGATATGGAGATGGTAATATTAGAGTCATGCTAGTGAGTAGTTGTGAATTTGAGAGATACTTGTGTTAAAGTTTGTGACTCCTGTAGCATGCACGTATGGTGAACCGTTATGTGATGAAGTCGGAGCATGATTTATTTATTGATTGTCTTCCTTATGAGTGGCGGTCGGGGACGAGCAATGGTCTTTTCCTACCAATCTATCCCCCTAGGAGCATGCGCATAGTACTTTGTTTCGATAACTCATAGATTTTTGCAATAAGTATGTGAGTTCTTTATGACTAATGTTGAGTCCATGGATTATACGCACTCTCACCCTTCCACCATTGCTAGCCTCTCTGGTACTGTGCAACTTTTGCCGGTACCATAAACCAACCATTTACCTTCCTCAAAACAGCCACCATACCTACCTATTATGGCATTTACATAGCCATTCCGAGATATATTGCCATGCAACTTTCCACCGTTCCGTTTACTATGACACGCTCCATCGTTGTCATATTGCTTTGCATGATCATGTAGTTGACATCGTATTTGTGGCAAAGCCACCTCTCATAATTCTTTCATACATGTCACTCATGCATCATTGCACATCCCGGTACACCGCCGGAGGCATTCATATAGAGTCATATCTTGTTCTAAGTATCGAGTTGTAACTCTTGAGTTGTAAGTAAATAAAAGTGTGATGATCATCATTATTAGAGCATTGTCCCAGTGAGGAAAGGATGATGGAGACTATGATTCCCCCATAAGTCGGGATGAGACTCCGGGCGAAAAAAAGATGCCATAAAAAAGAGAAAATGCCCAAATAAAAAAAGAAAATAAAAAATGAGAGAAAAAGAGAGAAGGGGCAATGCTACTATCCTTTTACCACACTTGTGCTTCAAAGTAGCACCATGATCTTCATGATAGAGAGTCTCCTATGTTGTCACTTTCATATACTAGTGGGAATCTTTCATTATAGAACTTTGCTTGTATATTACAATGATGGGCTTCCTCAAAATGCCCTAGGTCTTCGTGAGCAAGCAAGTTGGATGCACACCCACTAGTTTCTTTAGTTGAGCTTTCATACACTTATAGCTCTAGTGCATCCGTTGCATGGCAATCCCTACTCACTCACATTGATATCTATTGATGTGCATCTCCACAGCCTGTTGATACGCCTAGTTGATGTGAGACTATCTTCTCCATTTTGTCTTCTCCACAACCACCATTCTATTCCACCTATAGTGCTATGTCCATGGCTCACGCTCATGTATTGCGTGAAGATTGAAAAAGTTTGAGAACATCAAAAGTATGAAACAATTGCTTGGCTTGTCATCGGGGTTGTGCATGATTTAAATAGTTTGTGTGGTGAAGATAGAGCATAGCCAGACTATATGATTTTGTAGGGATAGCTTTCTTTAGCCATGTTATTTTGAGAAGACACGATTACTTGGTTAGTACGCTTGAAGTATTATTATTTGTATGTCAACTTTTGTCTTGAATCTTATGGATCTGAATATTCTTGCCACAATAAAGAAGAATTACTTAGAGAAATATGTTAGGTAGCATTCCACATCAAAAAATTTGTTTTTATCATTTACCTACTCGAGGACGAGCATGAATTAAGCTTGGGGATGCTGATACGTCTCCAACGTATCTATAATTTTTGATTGTTCCATGCTATTATATTATCAACCTTGGATGTTTTATATGCATTTATATGCTATTTTATATGATTTTTGGGACTAACCTATTAACCCAGAGCCCAGTGTCAGTTTCTGTTTTTTCCTTGTTTTAGATTATCGCAGAAAAGGAAAATCAAACGGAGTGCAATTGACCTGAAACTTCACGGAACTTATTTTTGGATCAGAAGAAGCCCAGAAGACTTAGAGTGCACGTTAGGGGATCAACGAGGAGGCCACGAGGCAGGGGGGCGCGCCCACCCCCTGGGCGCGCCCTCCACCCTCATGGGCCCCTCGTGGCTCCCCTGACGCACTTCTTCCTCCTATATATCTCCATATACCCTAAAACGATCGGGGAGCACAATAGATCGGGAGTTCCGCCGCTAGAAGCCTCCGTAGCCACCGAAAGCCAATCTAAAACCGTTCCGGCACCCTGCCGGAGGGGGCAATCCATCTCCGGTGGCCATCTTCATCATCCCGGTGCTCTCCATGATGAGGAGGGAGTAGTTCTCCCTCTGGGCTGAGGGTATGTACCAGTAGCTATGTGTTTGATCTGTCTCTCTCTCTCTCTCTCTCTCTCTCTCGTGTTCTTGAGGTGATACGATCTTGATGTATCGCGAGCTTTGTTATTATAGTTGGATCTTATGATGTTTGTCCCCCTCTACTCTCTTGTAATGGATCGAGTTTTCCCTTTGAAGTTATCTTATCAGATTGAGTCTTTAAGGATTTGAGAACACTTGATGTATGTCTTGCGTGGGATAACCGGGGTGACAATGGGTTATTCTATTGATTCACTTGATGTATGTTTTGGTGATCAACTTGCGGGTTCCGCCCATGAACCTATGCATAGGGGTTGGCACACGTTTTCGTCTTGACTCTCCTGTAGAAACTTTGGGGCACTCTTTGAGGTTCTATGTGTTGGTTGGATAGATGAATCTGAGATTGCGTGATGCATATCGTATAATCATACCCACCGATACTTGAGGTGGCATTGGAGTATCTAGGTGACATTAGGGTTTTGGTTGATTTGTGTCTTAAGGTGTTATTCTAGTATGAAATCTAGGGCTGTTTGTGACACTTATAGGAATAGCCCAACGGATTGATTGGAAAGGATAACTTTGAGGTGGTTTCGTACCCTACCATAATCTCTTCGTTTGTTCTCCGCTATTAGTGACTTTGGAGTGACTCTTTGTTGCATGTTGAGGGATAGTTATATGATCCAATTATGTTATTATTGTTGAGAGGACTTGCACTAGTGAAAGTATGAACCCTAGGCCTTGTTTCCTAGCATTGCAATACTATTTACACTCACTTTTATCATTAATTACCTTGCTGTTTTTATATTTTTAGATTACAAAAACCTTTATCTACTATCCATATTGCACTTGTATCACCATCTCTTCGCCGAACTAGTGCACCTATACAATCTACCATTGTATTGGGTGTGTTGGGGACACAAGAGACTCTTTGTTATTTGGTTGCAGGGTTGCTTGAGAGAGACCATCTTCATCCTACGCCTCCTATGGATTGATAAACCTTAGGTCATCCACTTGAGGGAAATTTGCTGCTGTCCGACAAACCTCTGCACTTGGAGGCCCAACAACGTCTACAAGAAGAAGGTTGTGTAGTAGACATCATGTAGCGCAAACCAATCACCGTCAATACACTTGGGACACTATGAAAGGAATTGCAAGTCTAAGCCATCTTCCTTGGGTTTGCATTGGAGACTTCAATGAGGTGCTACGTCCAGAAGAACAGGAAGGGATTGGTGAATGCAGTAACGCACAGATTCAGGGCTTTTGAGATGCGGTGGATGTTTGCATGCTTGACGACTTAGGCTACGAAGGAATTTTTTGGACTTTTGAGAAAAAGGCCAGAGGGGGAACTTACACACGAGTAAGGCTTGATAGAGCATTGGCCTCAATGGCATGGCAAGCAAGGTTTCTCCTGGCTTCCTTAAAACACATCACGGCTGCCACATCGAACCACTCACCGACTCTTTTGATGCTACATGATGAACAGTCGAGGCCGGCTGCAAAACCCCCTTTTAAGTATGAGGTCATGTGGGAGACACATGACAAGTGGAAGGACACGATCACGCAATATTGGGGGCAGGAGCAACCGGCCGTTAGTCTGGAGGAGCTAAGAATAAAGCTCCAGGCAATTTCAAATGATCTTAGCAAGTGGAATAGAGACACTTTTGGCAGCGTGCGGAAGGAAATAAGAAATCTCACAATGGAGCTGGAAAGGTTGAGGGGTGAACCGACGAGGGTAGGTCCATCTCATGTCAAATTCAAGATAAATGAAAAGTTAGTTGAGATGTATCATCGAGAAGAGCTAATGTGGCGTCAACGATCGAGGCTGGAGTGGCTGTCTGCAGGGGACAAAAACACTAGATTTTTTCACATGCGGGCGAACATGAGAAGGAAGAAAAACATGATTAAAGTGCTAGCTAGTTCGCTGGGAGTCTCAGTCAGCGATCCAACCGAGTTGAGGAAGATGGTAACAGAGTTTTATATGAGTCTCTACACGACGGAGGGAGTCAGTTGTAAGGTCATTTCCCTACTTTGTGTTTTGGATGATGATGACAACCCTTTATTGGCCTAATCTTATGCTAAGTGTTTCAGGTTTAGGTTTTAGGTCTTCTTCGGTTAGCTATTCTCTCTGAAGGAAAAAGGATCGAAGACGGTGTGTTCTACATGTTTGCTTATCTCTTTTGGTCATAGGGAACCCGTACTATCAAGAGGGAATCCACATTGGAAAGTCTTGGGGGTATCATTTCACGCACACTTACCTCACCCCTCTCTTGCCTTCCTAAACTGTGTGAGAGAGCTCTTCCCTTTCTTTCCTTCTGCTTACTTTGGGCTCCAACGGTTGTACCGCTCTCTGGAGCGGTTGTACCACTGGGTCTTGGCGCTGACCAGTTTTGTTCGAGCGGTTGTACCGCTGCTTCCGGGCGGTGGTACCGCCAACTTGCTCAGCAAAGACTAGGGTGGTTGTTCCGGCCAGGCACCGCCCAAGTACTGGTTAGGCCTCTCTTTTGATGCGGTACTCGGGCGGTGGTGGCCCGGTTGGTCCGGACGTACCGGTACCACCGGGTGTCCGGAGCGGTTCTACAGCTCAGGACTTAGCCGCCCGAGCGCTCAAGGCCATGCGGTTGCACCGTCCTGGTACCGCATGACTACCGCACTCAGGGGTGACTCCCTTTTGTTCCTATGCGGTGGTTGAGCGGTGGCTGGGCGGTTGGTCCGGTTGTTCTTCTCAACCGGTACTACCGCCTGGTCGCCTGGTTGTACCGCCTAGTAGGGTCCTGCACGTAAACTGTGAATCCCGGTTGTACCGGGACCAGGAGCGGTTGTACCGCTGCAGTACTGAGAACACAGTAACGGTTGGATTTTAGGGTTGCTTGATAACCCACAAGTATAGGGGATCACAAGAGTTTTCGAGGGTAGAGTATTCAACCCAAATTTATTGATTCGACACAAGGGGAGCCAAAGAATATTCTCAAGTATCAGCAGCTGAGTTGTCAATTCAACCAAACCTGAAAACTCAATATCTGCAGCAAAGTGTTTAATAGCAAAGTAATATGATAGTAGTGGTAATGATAGCAAAAGGTAATGATAACAAAAGTAATGTTTTTGGTATTTTGTAGTGATGATAGCAATAGCAGCAGAAAAGTAAATAAGCGAAGAACAATATATGGAAAGCTCGTAGGCAATGGATCGGTGATAGAGAATTATGCCGGATGCGGTTCATCATGTAACAGTCATAACCTAGGGTGACACAGAACTAGCTCCAATTCATCAATATAATGTAGGCATGTATTCCGAATATAGTCATACGTGCTTATGGAAAAGAACTTGCATGACATCTTTTGTCCTACCCTTCCGTGGCAGCGGGGTCCTAATGGAAACTAAGGGATATTAAGGCCTCCTTTTAATAGAGTACCGGACCAAAGCATTAACACATAGTGAATACATGAACTCCTCAAACTACGGTCATCACCGGTAAGTATCCTGATTATTGTCACTTCGGGGTTAACGGATCATAACACATAATAGGTGACTATAGACTTGCAAGATAGGATCAAGAACTCTCATATATTGATGAAAACATAATAGGTTCAGATTTGAAATCATGGCACTCGGGCCCTAGTGACAAGCATTAAGCATAGCAAAGTCATAGCAACATTAATCTCAGAACATAGTGGACACTAGGGATCAAACCCTAACAAAACTAACTCGATTACATGATAGATCCCATCCAACCCATCACCGTCCAGCAAGCCTATGATGGAATTACTCACGCACGGCGGTGAGCATCATGAAATTGGTGATGGAGGATGGTTGATGATGATGATGATGATGGCGACGGATTCCCCTCTCCGGAGCCCCGAACGGACTCCAGATCAGCCCTCCCGAGAGGTTTTAGGGCTTGGCGGCGGCTCCGTATCGTAAAACGCGATGATTTCTTCTCTCTGATGTTTTCTCATTGAAACTCAATATATGGAGGTGGAGTTGGAGTCAGAGAGGCAATAGGGGGCCCACGAGGTAGGGGCGCTCCCCCACCCTCGTGGCAAGGTGGTGGGCACCCTGGCCTTCATCTTTGGTAGGTATTTTTCTTATTTTCTAAAAAGTGGCTCCGTGAAGTTTCAGGTCATTCCGAGAACGTTTGCTCCTGCACATAAATAACACCATGGTAATTCTGCTGAAAACACTGTCAGTCTGGGTTAGTTCCATTCAAATCATGCAAGTTAGAGTCCAAAACAAGGGCAAAAGTGTTTGGAAAAGTAGATACGTTGGAGATGTGTCAACTCCCCCAAGCTTAAACCTTTGCTTGTCGTCAAGAAATTCAATTGACAAACTGAAAGTGATAAAGCAAAACTTTTACAAACTCTATTTGCTCTTGTTGTTGTAAATATGTAAAGCCAACATTCAAGTTTTCAGCAAAGATTATAACTAACCACATTCACAATAACGCTTAGGTCTCAAGTTTACTCATATCATTAGCATAATCAACTAGCGAGCCATAATAATAAATCTTGGATGACAACACTTTCTCAAAACAATCATAATATGATATAACAGGATGGTATCTCGCTAGCCCTTTCTGAGACCGCAAAACATAAATGCAGAGCACCTTTAAAGACCAAGGACTGACTAGACATTTTAATTTATGGTAAAAGAGATCCATTCAAGTCATACTCAATGTAAACTAACAATAATGAATGCAAATGACAGCGGTGCTCTCTAACTGGTGCTTTTTAATAAGAGGATGATGACTCAGCATAAAAGTAAATAGATAGGCCCTTCGCAGAGGGAAGCAGGGATTTGTAGAGGTGCCAGAGCTCGGTTTTGAAACAGAGGTGAATAATGTTTTGAGCGGTATACTTTCATTGTCAACATAACAACCAAGAGATGGCGATATCTTCCATGCTACACACATTATAGGCGGTTCCCAAACAGAATGGTAAAGTTTATACTCCCCCTTCCACCAACAAGCATCAATCCATGGCTTGCTCGAAACAACGAGTGCCTCCAACTAATAAGAGTCCTAGGGGGAGTTTTGTTTGCAATTATTTTGATTTAGTTTGCATAAAGCATGGGACTGGGCATCCCGATGACCAGCCATTTATCTCGTGAGTGAGGAGCGGAGTCCACTCCTCTTGAGAATAACCCGCCTAAGATGGAAGATACAGACAACCCTAGTTGGTACATGAGCTATTCGAGCATGCAAAACAGGATATTTGTTTGAAGGTTTAGAGTTTGGCACATACAAATTTACTTGGAATGATAGGTGGATACCATATATAGGTAGCTAGGTATAGTGGACTCATATGGAATAACTTTGGGGTTTAAGGGATTGGATGCACAAGCAGTATTCCCGCTTAGTACAGGTGAAGGCTAGCAAAAGACTGGGAAGTGACCAGCTAGAGAGCGACAACAGTCATTAACATGCATTAAAATTAATCGACACCAAATGCAAGCATGAGTAGGATATAATCCACCATGAACATAAATATCGTGAAGGCTATGTTGATTTTGTTTCAACTACATGCATGAACATGTGCCAAGTCAAGTCACTTAAATCATTCAGAGGAGGATACCACCCTATCATACCACATCATAACTATCTCAATAGCATGTTGGCATCCAAGGTAAACCATTATAACTCATAGCTAATCAAGCATGGCATAAGAAACCATGATCTCTAGTTGTCATTGCAAACATGTTTATTCATAATAGGCTGAATCAAGAACGATGAACTAATCATATTTACAAAAACAAAAGAGGTTGAGTTCATACCCACTTTTCTCATCTCAGTCAGTCCATCATATATCGTCATAATTGCCTTTCACTTGCACGACCGAATAGTGTGAATAATAATAATAGTGCATGTGCACTGGACTCAGCTGGAATCTGCAAGCATTCAATAAACAGGAGAAGACAAGGCAATATGGGTCTTTTGTCAGATCAACAATAATGCATATAAGAGCCATTTCAACAATTTAATTATGGTCTTCTCCTATCGACCCCCAAAGAAAAGAAAAAAATAAAACTATTTACATGAGAAAGCTCCCAACAAGCAAAAGAACATGAAATATTTTTGGGTTTTCTTTTTAATTACTACTACAAGCATGGAAAGTAAATTAATTAAAAGCTACAACTAATTTTTTTGGTTTTTCTTAAGGTTTATTAAATACACAAGAACAAAGCATAAAAATGAAATTAAAATAGCATGGAATGAAAAAGTATGAGCACCGACATCTAGCAATGAGTGTGTGAACATAAATGTAATGTCGGTGGGAAATACGTACTCCCCCAAGCTTAGGCTTTTGGCCTAAGTTGGTCTATGGCCACGACTGGCCTGGCGGATATCCATAATAGTAGTTGGGGTCGTACTGCGATGAAGAAGAAGAAGGCTCCGATTGCCACTGGCTGGCAATCATCTCCGGATCCCATTGGTAATTAGACTGTCATGAGGGATCAAATTGTGGTTCCGACTCCGGCTCCTTGGCTGGTGCAGGGCTCCAATAAGCTTGAATAGCCTTTAATGGAACAAGGTACGTTCCTAAAGATAGATCAAACAAAGAAGGAGCAGGCAGGGTAATAGTCTCAGGGTGATGTTTATTAAAGAACAATAGATATTTAAGCACTCCTGCCCTATTCTTAATAATAAAACCATGTGCCACCATACTTTTATGATCTAGATAAACACGGGGCAACACCTTTTATTCCTTCTCAAAATGCCTAGTAGGTATATTAAAATGTGCAGCTAGGCGTGAAGCATAGATGCCTCCAAAGATAGGGCCTTTGGTACAGTTCAGACTTAACCGTTTGGCAATAATACCGCCCATACTAAAAGTGCTATCACTGTATAAACCATGGAGAAGAATAATTATATCAGGGATACTCAGGTTTCCACAGTTTTTGCGACCAATTAAGCAACGACTAGCAAATAATGCAAAGTAACGTAAAACGGGAAAATGTATGCTAGTGATTCGTGCATCGGAAACCTTCCTTGTTTCCCCTACAGTGATGGTATCAATAAACCCCTCCACATCATCACGATGTGGTTCTTCTATCTTGCCCTCAAAAGGGACTAAACAAATCTGAAAAAAAATCATAAAGTGACATCTCCTTATGCTCATCATATAAATGAAACTCCACCGTAGGTGGCGATTTCCTAGAATGGAAATGAAAGTTTTGCACAAAGGTCTTTGTGAGTAAGAGATACTGATCGCATTGGTCGTGGAGAAAAGCGGTGAGGCCTGCATTCCTAGCCATTTCATGAAAATCTTCATAAATACCGGCTGCTCTCAAGAATTCATCGGAAGGCCATTCACTCGCCCGAATTTCCGCGGTGCACGGCAAATTATACTTAGGCTTTGGTGCCTTTTCCTTCGAGCTTTGGCTCAATGAGCCCCTCAATAGTATCCTCATCATTTTCTGAAAAGTTATGAAATTTTTAGTAACTTCAAAATAAAAGTAAACCAAACTCAATAATATTGATAGCAATAACTCCTACAAGTGCCTAGGGCCTATATCATGCATCAAAACTACTTTTGACCATATAAATTTGGCATGCAAGCTCAAGAATAGGGTCACCTAAGCAGAAAAATTTTGCAATGAATAAAGCACTAGAACAAAAACTAATTGGAACAATGGAGGAGTCACATACCAAGGAACAATCTCCCCAAGCAGTTTTGTGAGAGGTGCTTTGAGCAAGGAGATCGAAAATGGCAGCAAGATGAGCTAGAACTCGTGCTTGAGCTGGATATTCGTGTTTGTGGGAGGAAGATGAAGTGTGTGGGTGCAGGAATAAGTGTAGGAGGGCCATCGTGGGCCCACGAGGCAGGGGGTGCGCCCTAGAGGGGTGGGCGCGCCCTCCACCCTCGTGGGCACGTGGTTGACCCCCCTGGTGTGTTCTCAGTTCCATTAATCCTCAAATATTCTAGAAAAAAAAAATCATATTTAAATTTCAGGGCATTTGGAGAACTTTTATTTTCAAGGTATTTTTATATTACATGGATAATCGGATAACAGACAAAAAATATTTATTTTATTTTATTTAATATAAATAACAGAAAGTAAAAGTGGGGTACAGAAGGTTGTGCCTTCTAGTTTCATCCATCTCATGATCATCAAAAGGAATCCACTAACAAGGTTGATCAAGTCTTGTTAACGAACTCATTCCGAATAACATGGAACCGGAGAAATTTCGAATAACACTATGTTACCTCAATGGGGATATGCACGTCCCCAATAATAAGAATATCATATTTCTTCTTGATAGTAGGAAGAGGAAATTCAAAACCTCCAAATATAATTGATGGAATTTTTCCAATAGAGTTGATACTATGAACTTGAGGTTGTTTCCTCGGAAAGTGTACCGTATGCTCATTACCATTAACATGAAAAGTGACATTGCCTTTAATGCAATCAATAACAGCCCCTGCAGTATTCAAAAAGGGTCTTCCAAGAATAATAGACATACTATCGTCCTCGGGAATATCAAGAATAACAAAGTCCATTAAAATAGTAACGTTTGCAACTACAACAGGCACATCCTCACAAATACCGACATATATAGCAGTTGATTTATCAGCCATTTGCAAAGATATTTCAGTAGGTGTCAACTTATTCAAATCAAGTCTACGATATAAAGAGAGAGGCATAACACTAACACCGGCTCCAAGATCACATAAAGCATTTTTAACATAGTTTCTTTTAATGGAGCATGGTATAGTTGGTACTCCTGGATCTCCAAGTTTCTTTGGTATTCCACCCTTAAAAGTAAATTAGCAAGCATGGTGGAAATTTCAGCTTCTAGTATCTTTCTTTTATTAGTAATGATATCTTTCATATACTTAGCATAAGGATTGGTTTTGAGCATATCAGTTAATCGCATACGCAAAAAGATAGGTCTAATCATTTTAGCAAAGCGCTCAAAATCCTCATCATCCTTTTTCTTGGATGGTTTGGGAGGAAAAGGCATGGGTTTCTGAACTCAAGGCTCTCTTTCTTTACCATGTTTCCTAGCAACAAAGTCTTTCTTATCACATCGTTGATTCTTTGATTGTGGGTTATCAAGATCAACAGCAGGTTCAATTTCTATATCATTATCATTACTAGGTTGAGCATCATCATGAACATTATTATTAGCATTATCACTAGTTTCAGGTTCATTACCAGATTGAGTTTCAGCATCAGAAATAGAAATAACATTTGGATTCTCAGGTGTTTCAACAATAGGATCACTAGAAGCATGCAAAGTCCTATCATTTTTCTTGTTCTTCTTTTTAGAAGAACTAGGTGCATCTATATTATTTCTCTGAGAATCTTGCTCAATTCTCTTAGGGTGTCCTTCAGGATACAAAGGTTCATGAGTCATTCTACCAGTTCTAGTAGCCACTCTAACATCATAATCATTATTCTTACTATTCAATTCATTGAGAAAATCATTTTGAGCTTTAAGTACTTGTTGTACTTGAGTGGTAACCATAGAAGCATGTTTAATAATAAGTTTAAGTTCACCTTTAACATTAGCCATATAATCACCCAAGTGTTCAAGCATATTTTAATTGTTTTTCAATTGTCTACCAAAATAAGCATTAAAATCTTCTTGCTTAGCCATAAATTTATCAAACTCATCTAAGCATGGGCTAGCAAATTTAGTAAATGGGATTTCAGCTTTATCATATCTATAGAGAGAATTTACCTTTACTACGTGTGTCGGGTTATCAAGACCATGAGTTTCTTCAATAGGTAATGGATTAAGATTATATGTTTCTTCAACAGGCGGTGAATTAAGACCATGTATTTCTTCAATAGGAGGTAAATTCTTAACGTCTTCAGCTTTAATACCCTTTTCTTTCATAGATTTCTTTGCCTCTTGCATATCTTCAGGACTGAGAAATAGAATACCCCTCTTCTTTGGAGTTGGTTTAGGAATAGTCTCAAGAATTGGCTCCAGAGGTGTCCAATTATTTTCATTTGTCAACATATTATTTAACAGAATTTCAGCTTCATCCGGTGTTCTTTCCCTGAAAACAGAACCAGCACAACTATCCAGGTAATCTCTGGAGGCATTGGTTAGTCCATTATAAAAGATATCAAGTATTTCATTTTTCTTAAGAGGATGATCAGGCAAAGCATTAAGTAATTGGAGAAGCCTCCCCCAAGCTTGTGGGAGACTCTCTTCTTCAATTTGCATAAAATTATATATATCCCTTAAAGCAGCTTGTTTCTTGTGAGTAGGGAAATATTTAGCAGAGAAGTAATAAATCATATCCTGGGGACTACACACACAACTAGGATCAAGAGAATTAAACCATATCTCAGCATCACCCTTTAATGAGAACGAAAATATTTTAAGGATGTAAAAGTAACGGGTTCTCTCATCTTTAGTGAATAGGGTGGCTATATCATTTAATTTAGTAAGATGTGCCACAATAGTTTCAGATTCATAACCATGAAAAGGATCAGATTCAACCAAAGTAATTATATCAGGATCAACAGAGAATTCATAATCCTTATCAGTAACACAGACAGGTGAAGTAGCAAAAGCAGGGTCAGGTTTCATTCTAGCACTTAGAGATTGCTTACTCCATTTAGCTAATAATCTTTTGAGTTCATTCCTATTTTCGCAAGCTAAGATAGCGAAAGAAGCTTCTTGATCAAAAACATAACCCTTAGGAATAACAAGTGATTCATCATCATCACTTTCATCAGTATCATCAGATTCAATATTTTCAATCTCTCTAGCCCTAGCAAGTTGTTCATCAAGAAAATCACTAAGTGGCATAGTAGTATCAGGCATAGAGGTAGTTTCATCATAAGTATCATGCATATCATAAGTGGCATCATCAATAACATGCGACATATCAAAACGAATAGCAGAAGCAGGTGTAGGTGTTGCAAGCTTACTCATAAAAGAAGGAGAATCAAGTGTAGAGCTAGATGCCAGTTCCTTACCTCCCCTCGTAGTTGAGGGATAGATCTTGGTTTTTGGATCTCTTAAGTTCTTCATAATGATAAGCAGATATATATCCCAAATGACTCAAAGAATAGAGCTATGCTCCTCGGCAACGGCGCCAGAAAATAGTCTTGATAACCCACAAGTATAGGGGATCGCAACAGTTTTCGAGGGTAGAGTATTCAACCCAAATTTATTGATTCGACACAAGGGGAGCCAAAGAATATTCTCAAGTATTAGCAGCTGAGTTATCAATTCAACCGCACCTGTAAACTCAATATCTGCAGCAAAGTGTTTAGTAGCAAAGTAATATGATAGTAGTGGTAACGGTAGCAAAAGGTAATGATAACAAAAGTAATGTTTTTGGTATTTTGTAGTGATGATAGCAATAGCAACGGAAAAGTAAATAAGCGAAGAACAATATATGGAAAGCTCGTAGGCAATGGATTAGTGATAGAGAATTATGCCGGATGCGGTTCATCATGTAACAGTCATAACCTAGGGTGACACAGAATTAGCTCCAATTCATCAATGTAATGTAGGCATGTATTCCGTATATAGTCATACGTGCTTATGGAAAAGAACTTGCATGACATCTTCTGTCCTACCCTCCCGTGGCAGCGCGGTCCTAATGGAAACTAAGGGATATTAAGGCCTCCTTTTAATAGAGTACTGGACCAAAGCATTAACACATAGTGAATACATGAACTCCTCAAACTACGGTCATCAGCGGTAAGTATCTCGATTATTGTCACTTCGGGGTTAACGGATCATAACACATAATAGGTGACTATAGACTTGCAAGATAGGATCAAGAACTCTCATATATTGATGAAAACATAATAGGTTCAGATCTGAAATCATGGCACTCGGGCCCTAGTGACAAGCATTAGGCATAGCAAAGTCATAGCAACATCAATCTCAGAACATAGTGGACACTAGGGATCAAACCCTAACAAAACTAACTCAATTACATGATAGATCCCATCCAACCCATCACCGTCCAGCAAGCCTACGATGGAATTACTCACGCACGGCGGTGAGCATCATGAAATTGGTGATGGAGGATGGTTGATGATGACGATGGCGACGGATTCCCCTCTCCGGAGCCCCAAACGGACTCCAGATCAGCCCTCCCGAGAGGTTTTAGGGCTTGGCGGAGGCTCCGTATCGTAAAACGCGATGATTTCTTCTTTCTGATTTTTTTCTCATCGAAACTCAATATATGGAGGTGGAGTTGGAGTCGGAGAGGCAACAGGGGGCCCACGAGGTAGGCCCCCTGGCCTTCATCTTTGGCAGGTATTTTTTTTATTTTCTGAAAAGTGGCTCCGTGAAGTTTCAGGTCATTCCGAGAACGTTTGCTCCTGCACATAAATAACACCGTGGTAGTTCTGCTGAAAGCAGTGTCAGTCCGGGTTAGTTCCATTCAAATCATGCAAGTTAGAGTCCAAAACAAGGGCAAAAGTGTTTGGAAAAGTAGATACGTTGGAGACGTATCATTGCTATATAAGGGTGCTTCTTCCACATACCACATTTACCTCTTACCTCTCTCTTTCCACCATTAATGCTACGCAAGCTCTCTTTACCCGATCTCTCTCTCTAGCCACTCAAACTTGTTGATTTGCTAGGGATTGAAGGAGGATACCTAGATCTACACTTCCACCAAAGGATATTTGCTTCCCCCATACTTTCTTGTGTGGATTTTGTTACTCTTGGGTGCTTTGTGCACCCTAGACGGCTGAGGTCACCTCAGAGCCATATTCCATTATGGTGAAGCTTCGTGGTTTCGTTGGGAGCCTCCAACTAAGTTGTGGAGTTTGCCCCAACCTTGTTTGTAAAGGTCCGGTTGCCGCCTCCAAGGGCACCAATAGTGGAATCACGGCATCTCGCATTGTGTGAGGGCGCGAGGAGAATACGGTGGCCCTAGTGGCTTCTTGGGGAGCATTGTGCCTCCACACCGCTCTAATGGAGACGTACTTCCCTTCAAAAGGAAGGAACTTCGGTAACACATCCTCGTCTTCACCGGGTCCACTCTTGGTTATCTCTTACCTTTACTTGTGCTAGCTTATTAGTGTTACTTCTCTTGCTTGCTTGTTGTTGTTGCATCATATAGGTTGCTCACCTAGTTGCACATCTAGACAACCTACTTTGTTGCAAAGTTTAATTTGGTAAAGAAACGAAAAAATTGTTAGTTGCCTATTCACCCCCCTCTAGTCAACCATATCGATCCTTTCAATTGATATCAAAGCCTCGTCTCTTTACTAAGGACTTTGTCGTCCGAAGAGTATGGTTGATACCATAGACGCTGTGGAGGAACACTCGGGTGTGAATCCAATATCGTCTACGGGCGATGGGGAAACCTCGGTCTCTCGTGAGGAGTTCAATGTGGCCTTGGAGACATTGAAAACCTCCATGACGGCCGAGGTTGAAAGCATGTTTACTAAATTCATTGAAGGGCTTAAACTATCCACCGCACCATTGAAAGTGGGTGATCCCACCAACAAGGTGACGGATGCTATCTCCGACAAGGGGGGAGCTAGTAGTGAAAAGGCTCCTTCTTCTAGTGGTAAAAATGGCACCGGCATATTTGCCCATGTGGAACCACCACTTGTGTATGGTGGACCGATTCCTTCCACTCATTTGAATCATGCAGGTCCTCCCCCTAAGATTGTGAAAAATGAGGACTTTGATTCTTGGGTCTATCGCTTTAAGCGTCATTTAAATCATGTGAACACTAATCTTTGGAGAATCATTGAAGAAGGTTTCCATCCGCATGATCCAAGCAACTTCACTCCTCGAGAAGTCGCGGATAATCAATTCAATGAGAATGCCGTCTTCATCATTCAAGATGCAATTCCACCCGAAGATCTTCCTCATCTTCGGCCCTTCGCCTTGGCCAAGGATGCATGGCTTTGTGTTGTCTCTCTCTACCGGGGAAGCGCAAGCATTCAATGCTCCAACTATGAAGTAGTGCAAGATGAAGCCGATGAGTTTGCAATGAAAGAAGATGAAGAACCTCGTGAGCTTTATCAGAGAGTAACCAAACTCGTGGTCTCACTCCGAGATCATGGGAGCAAGGACATGGATGATAATTGGATCAAACACAAATTCCTCAAGGCAATGATGCCGTACCACAAGGCCATGTCCTCCGTCATTCGTCAAAGGATGGACTTCCACACTTTGACCTCAAGTGAAGTGTTGGATGAGTTTGTGGCTATGAACATCTTGGATAAGACCACCGACAATGCGGTTCTTCGTTCTCAAAGGGCAAAGAAGCCCAACCTTGCATTGAAGGCCAAGGTTTGTGTTGAAGAAGAAGAAGAAGAGGAAGAAGAGGAAAGCAACCCCGAAGATACAAAGTATGCCTATCATGAACACACGACACTTGCTTCAAGGCAATTCTGGAGCAAGAAAAACTCAAGGCCAAACTTTAACAAGAACAACTCAAGTGGCACAAAGAGCAAGCAACGTGTGAGGACTTGCTACAATTGTGGCAATGTGAGTCATTTTGTTGCGGAGTGCCCGTATGAGAAGAGGGAAGACAATGGTGGCAAGCTCATCCAAAAAGACAAAGCCAAGTCTTTCCCCAACAAGAGCAACTTCACCAAGAAAACCCCTCACAAGGCGTTGGTGGTTCAAGAAGAGTACCATGAGGATGATGATGATGATGAAGATGGTGAGTCAGTTGCCATGGCCTCTTTTGCCATTGCAAAAACTCCAAGGATATCTCTCTTCGACTCACCCAATGAGAACATCACCGCCAAGTGCCTCATGGCTAAAGCCACCAACAAGGTAACCCCCAACATCAAAGCTACCATCATTAATAGTCCTTCCTTGACAGGTTGCATTGATGAATGTGAGGGACCTAATGTGGAGGAAATTGAGTTTGAGTCCTTTATGGGTAAACTCAAGGGTAAAACCAAGAAGCATTTTGTTGCTCTCTTGGAACAACTTGGTGAAGCCAATGACGTGATCGAGGCTCACGAAGATACTATCTCCAAAATGGAGGGGCATAGTCGTGACCATGCCGATGAGATCTCGGATCTTTCCAATGCTCTTAAGGAAGAGCGTGGTCTTTGTTTGGCTCTTGAGGAGTCACACAACGTTGATCATGCTAAGTTAAAGAAAGATTTGGATCATGCTCTCGTTGTTTCCCATGTGCTAAACTCCGAGAAGGCCAAACTTGGGGTTGATCTTGCTAGACTCAAAGAGGAGTTTGATCTACTTGACAAGGCTCAAAAGGTCTTGAAGGGTGCTCATGCTAGCCTCAAAGAGTCTCATGATCAACTTCAAGTAAAGCTAACCAAGGAGAAAGCCATTTTTCCTCGTATAATGTTAATTGATAATGCAAATGCTACTAACCCATGTTGTGAGCATGTGCATCTTGTTGAGGAGAACGCTAAGCTAAAGGAGCAACTTGAGAAAGGTCTTGTGTCTTGCATACAAGGCAAGAAGAACCTCAATGACCTTTTGACCAACCAAAAGGGAGTTGTGGCCAAGGAAGGGATTGGGTACGTGCCCAAGTCCAAGAACAAGAACAAGAATGACAAGACCAAACGACCTCCTCCTCTCAAGCAAACTTTTGTGAAGGAGGGAGAGGGTGCTTCCAAGGAGAAGAAGAACAATGCAAAGAGTGGCGGTGTCAAGAAGGGCAATGTCACCCCTCCCAACAAAGCCGGTGATTTTAATCCTTCTTATGTGTTATGCCGTGCTAGTGATGGGCATGTTTATGCCAAATTTGTTGGTTCTCCTCATGAGTATATTGAATGGTCTATTTGGGTTCCTAAGACCCTTGTTACTAACATCAAAGGACCCATTACAAAATGGGTACCTAAAACCAAGCATTGATCTCTTGTAGGTGTTTGCTTCCAGTGGGGGATCATGGTTGCTCGTAGTGGAGCTACTAATCGTATGACCGGAAGCAAGGACTTGGTGGTGGACGTGCAAAAGATTCCATCCATGCCCACCAACGCCGAGTGGGGTGACGCCTCGTCATCTAAGGTATTGGGACTCGGCAAAGTTGTCATTTCTCATGATCTTACAATCGAGAAGGTCATGCTTGTTGAGTCCCTTGCATATAATTTACTTTCCGTTCGCCAACTAGCACTCATGGGCTTTGCCACTTTCTTTGATGTTGATACCGTGGCCCTCTTGTGGAGCAAGACTCCTAAAGTAGCCTTTGTTGGGCATGTTGAGAACGGTCTCTATGTGATTAACTTTTCGGAGCGACCCACTAAGACCGCGACATGCCTAATGGCTAAAGTTGACGTGGGATGGCTTTGGCATCGCCGTTAGCCGACATCAATATGAGATCTTTGCAAAGTCTTCTCAAGGGGGATCATGTCCGTGGACTAACAAATGTTAGTTTTGCCAAAGATCATGCTTGCAGTGCTTGCATCGAAGGAAAGCTACATGAGAAGGCTCACCCTCCCACGACTATCATCTACTCAAAGAAGCCTTTGGAGCTCCTTCATTTGGATCTCTTCGGGCCTCCATCCTTTGATAGTATTGGCGGTAGAAAGTATTGCTTGGTGATTGTGGATGACTATTCAAGATACACTTGGGTATATTTCTTCAAGAGGAAAAGCGAGACCCAACAAACTGTCATCGACTTTGCAAATGAAGCTCAACGACAACACAATACGAAGATCTTGACTATAAGAAGTGACAACAGATCCGATTTCAAGAACGACACCTTGGATGAGTTTTTGAGTGATGAGGGAATCAAGCATCAATATTCTGCACCTTATACCCCTCAACAAAATGGTGTAGCGGAGAGGAAGAACCGGGCATTGATGGATGCGGCAAGGACCATGATGGCGGAGTTCAAGTCTCCCTACAACTTTTGGGCCAAAGCCATGAACACCGCATGTCATGCATCTAATCGGCTCTACCTCCGCAAAGGCTTGAACAAGAATCCATATGAGATACTCACCGGTAACAAGCCCAACCTCAAGTACTTCCGGGGATTCGGGTGTAAGTGTTTCATTCCCAAGAGAGGTGTCCGTTTGTCTAAATTTGAGGCTAGAGCTTATGAGGGCATATTTGTTGGTTATGCTACAAACTCTCGTGCTTACCGTGTCCTCAATAAGTCCACAAGACTTATTGAGGAAACGTGTAATGTGGAGTTTGATGAGAATAACGACTCCCAAGTGGAGCAAAGTGGTACTTGTGATGTAGGTGATGAAATTCCTCCCCAAGCCATAAGAAGAATGGGTGTTGATCATATCCTACCCATTGAGGAACCCCTTGTGGCCGAAGAAGAAGGACAATGTTCCACTCAAGTGGAACCTTCACCAACCCAAGACCCACACGCTTCCGAAGAACAAAGTGAGGGCCCTCAACTTCAAGAACAAGACCAAGGGCAAGATCAATCTGAAGATGGTGTTGTAACATCAAGTGATGCCCAAGGTCAAGCTCCCTCCTCCGAGCAAGTTCAAGATCAAGAGCTTCCATGAGATCAAGAACAAGCTCAAGACAACGCTCAAGATGATCAAGTGACCACTCCTCGTCTCACCCCGAGGAGGAATTGGAGCGTCGAGCCGCCAAGGTTGCTTCCAAGCTCTCCACCAAGGATCATCTCATGACAAATGTGCTTGGAAGCTTAAGAAAGGGGGTAAGCACTCGTAGACAATTAGCAAAATATTGTGAACATCACGCGTTTGTATCTTGTGTTGAACCCCAAAAGGTCTATGAGGCGCTCGAAGATCCGGATTGGCTCAATGCCATGCATGAAGAACTCAAAAACTTCGAGCACAACAAAGTGTGGAGATTGGTGCCAAGGCCAACGGTGAACCACAATGTCATTGGAACCAAGTGGATATTCAAGAACAAGCAAGATGATCATGGGATTATCATTCGCAACAAGGCTCGTTTGGTAGCACAAGGCTACTCCCAAGTCGAGGGTATCGACTACGGTGAAACATTTGCTCCCGTTGCTCGTCTTGAATCCATTCGCATGTTAATTGCCTATGCTTCTCATCATAACTTTAAGTTACAACAAATGGATGTGAAGAGTGCTTTTCTTAATGGTCCTATTAATTAATTGGTTTATCTCAAGCAACCCCCCCGGGTTCGAAGATCCCTACTTTCCCGATCATGTGTATCAACTCAATAAGGCACTCTATGGCCTTAAACAAGCCCCACGTGCGTGGTATGACCACCTTATCGAGTTGTTACAAGACCGTGGTTTTGAAGTTGGGCAAATCGACCCCACTCTTTTTGCTAAGAAGGTCAAAGGGGAGTTGTTTGTGTGCCAATTATATGTTGATGATATTATCTTTGGTTCCCCTAACAAAGCTTTCAATGAGGAATTTGCCGCTCTAATGACCTCAAAGTTCGAGATGTCTTCCATGGGAGAGTTGAAGTTTTTTCTCGGGTTCGAAGTGAAGCAACAGAGAGAAGGAACCTTCATCAACCAAGCCAAATACACTCAAGACATGCTCAAGAGATTCAAGCTAAGTGATGTCAAGCCAGCTTCCACTCCCATGCCCACCAAGTGCCAACTTGACATTGATCCCAATGGTAAAGTGGTGGATCAAAAGGTATATCGCTCCATGATAGGCTCCTTGCTTTACCTTTGTGCATCTAGACCAGATATCATGTTGAGTGTGGGTATTTGTGCACGGTTTCAAGCCGCACATAAGGAAAGTCACTTTGTGGCGGTCAAGCGAATCTTTCGATATTTGGCTCATACCCCAAACTTTGGCTTATGGTACCCAAGAGGAGCAATCTTCAAGCTTGCAGGTTATTCGGACTCGGATTGGGCAAGGGACAAAGTGGATAGGAAATCCACTTCTGGAGGGTGCCAATTTCTTGGCTGCTCTTTGGTGAGTTGGTCGTCCAAGAAGCAAAGTTGTGTGTCTCGTCCACGGAAGCGGAGTATGTGGCTGTCGGTAGTTGTTGTGCACAACTTTTATGGATGAGGCAAACTTTAAAGGATTACGGTGTCATTTGTGACAAAGTGCCTCTTTGGTGTGACAATGGAAGTGCCATCAAGATTTCTCTCAACCCGGTGCAACACTTCAAGACGAAGCATATTGAGATTCGGTATCACTTCATCCGGGATCACATAAGGCGAGGGGAAATCGAGCTCAACTATGTCAACACTCATGATAACCTGGCAGATATTTTCACAAAACCCTTGGATGAAGCAAGATTTCGCGAGTTAAGGCATGAGCTAAATATCATTGATTCGAGCAATGTTGCTTGAACCCTTGCACACCCCACCATACTCAACTTGTTATCTTGTTTAGATGTAGGCATGGACATAGGGGGAGTGGTGTTCTCTCAATGAACTCTTCCTCCCCCCATTATGCATAAATTGATCAACTCTTTCACATTATCATGTTTAAAGACGAGTTTTGGTCATGGGCCCAAGGATAATTCTTCGCGGTGCCATACCAATTGACTCATACATAGGTGGCTACGGCCACCGACCCCCTTGATAGTGTCGTGCTTTGTGTTTGTCCTTGCCTTAGTTTGTTTTCTTAGGCTCTAGGTGTTGGGGTCTCCAAGTGTGGTTCTCTTTTGTTTTTTTGTTTGTTGGTGTCTTGGAGACCCACCTTTTCCCCCGTGTCTTCTCTACCCCAAGCCTTCCCTTCCTCAAGCCATCTAGTCTAATTGCACACACTTGACCATGGCTTTGGTGATGGTGACCGGGTGGTACAACCGGGGTCACAGGCGGTTCTACCGCTGGTGCTCTCCAGGTGGCCTCCCAGCGGTGCTTTAGCGGTTCCACCGCTCAACCACTAGGGTGCCCATCTGGCCGGTTCTACCGGTTGGTTACGGCGGTACTACCGCTGCCTCTTGGCGACGGAAGTACCGCCTGCACCCACTGGCTCATACCAGGCAGCGGTACAACTGCTTCCTTGAGCGGTACAACCGCCATGCGACTTTGGTCCTATATATTCCCATCGGGGCTGGTGGGGGTTTCTTTCTCTCTCCCCCAGCCCTTCCCATCTTGTGCCCTAGCCGCAGGCCTCCATTGCCTCTGCCCCGGAGTGCTTCTCGCGCTTCGGATCCGTGGGGTCTCAGTGGATCCTCTCCAAGGAGGCCTCCTCCTTCCCGATTTCTTCCCATGGATGCCGGTAATGCCCCTTTGTCCTTCGTTCTTCGTTCTATGGTTTGTTCCCCGTTTTCTGGGGCATTACTTGACATTCCGCGTTTATTGTCTAAACTATTGGGTGGAAGAGATCCCCTTTTGCCTCCTGCTTAGATTGCACGTCTTTGAGAGTAGAATATGGCTAGTGTGATTCATATTTCGCGGTTAAATCTAGTCCCTACCAGTAGTACCACTATTCAGTGGTTCTACCGGTAGGAGAACTGGTTCAACAGGGATATCTACACCATGTAGCCCTGTTTTATTTTCGAAGTTCGTGCAATATGTCTTTTCTTCTGTTTGTGTGTGCAATCCTCTCATCTTTGCTAGGTTTCTTGTGTTATCCTTGTGCGCGTGTTCAGGTGGCTCTAGATCTCGCTCTACTCCTCGCAAGACCAAGAAGAGGGCACGATGGACCTTGCGTCCTGTTGTGTCTGATGACGAAGAAGAGGTTGTGATTCCCACCAAGCCCACTCGCCGTGAGAAGTCTGCCGCTGCCAAGCAACTTGTGGTTTTGCCCTTGCATCGTTGGAAAGCCAAGGATTGGGAAGCTTTCCGCTTGAAGAATCCTTATGAGGTTCCCATTGCCCCTCGTTGGACCACTATTCAGTTCCGGAATGAGGTGCAAGTGCGGATTGTTCATGAACTCTTTGAGCACAACAAGAACAGGTATGCCAAGTAGTGGACCATTGATATTGACCATTGGAGGAACAACTTGGAGTATTTTGGTGAGGCACTGGCTCTCTGTGTGGATTTTGATCTTGTCAAGCTCATGTCTGTCAACTGTGACTTTGATGTTCAACTCGTCCATCAGTTCTATGCCACGGTTCACTTTGGAGAAGATGACGCGCGCACTCTCACTTTCATGTGTCGTGATGAGCTCTTTCAAGTTCCATGGAGGGCCTTTTGAAATGCTATTGGGTATGACGATACCGGTCTGGAAGGTAGAGGTGGCATTCGCCCTCATGACAATCCCGAGTCTATGCCTAAGGAGAAGCTTGTCCCTCTGTACATTCGGGGTCGTGGTATTATTGGAGAATCTAAGGATTTGGTGAAGGTCTATGACATCATGCATCGTGTGTTTTGCAATGTGCTTCTGCCCAAGGTGGGAAATCAAGATGAAATCCATGGGTATCTTGTTGACTTGATGGTTGCCATGAAGACCAAGGTGGGTTCTGGGGAAACATTTGACGTGTCCAACTGGTTGTGGCCCGAGATGTACAACATGGTCATCTATAGGAAGGTCCCCATTTGTGCTCCGTTTGTCATGTGCTTTCTGAACTTAGTATGGGAGGTTCGCCGTCCTGGAGAGGCTCTCACCTCTCCCGATAATCTCACTGTTCATGAGGTCAAGCTACTTAAGAAGAAGAAGCACGCCGAGCCTCGCTTCCCTGCCAATACTCTTGAGGATGTCTATGCCACTTCTGACGACGAGGACTTTGAGATGGAGCCAGGGGCCAAGCCCTCTTGGGTGGACAAGCTCACTGCCAAGGTGAAGAAGACTTTCTGACTCCAGTCTGACATCTAGAAGAGGATGTATGAGGCCCATGTCAATGAGAAGCATGCACGGCGTCGCCAAATTGCAATGATGGAGCACCTCAACATGCTGGTTCAGAGTGGCTCTGAGAAGAGCATCACACTAGAGGAGCGTTGGATATCTACCCACAGCACATGGTCTGATGATGAAGCTCCTCCCCATCCATCCACCTCCTTTGCTGCAGCTGCTGATATCATGGAGGAATCCGATCAAGACGATGTTGACGAGTCTGATGATGAGGCGGATCCAGATGCTACCGGGGAGTCAGAGGAGGACAATTGAGCCTTGGGACGCTAGCTTCGCTCCTTTTCCTTTTTGGTGTCTTGATGCCAAAGGGGAGAGAGTTTTAGGTCTTGGGATCTGCATGGGTTTTTATTTGCCTTGTTTCTTGTGTTTGTTCCTTTTCGTTCGTTGTGTTGAACTGTGGCCTGTGAACCTTGTTGATTATCTCTGCATGCATGGTGTAAGGCATCTGCGTATCTAGCTATCTATCTTTTTTCCGTGTTATTATTGTGTACTCCATTATTCTCGTTACCTTCATATTACGGTCTTATTGGTCACCATGTTTAGTAGGAGTGGCGAGTCTATAAAATCTAGGGGGAGTCTCGTCCCTAATGTGTGCTCTCAAATAGCCTTCTCAATTTGGGGCACACATCTAGGGGAGTCCCGTCTACATTTTCTAGACTTTCCACTTGCAAATCGTGGTGTTGTCATCATCCACCAAAAAGGGGGAGATTGTAAGGTCATTTCCCTACTATGTGTTTTGGATGATGATGACAACCCTTTATTGGCCTAATCTTATGCTAAGTGTTTCAGGTTTCGGTTTTAGGTCTTCTTCGGTTAGCTATTCTCTCTGAAGGAAAAAGGATCGAAGACGGTGTGTTCTACATGTTTGCTTATCTCTTTTGGTCATAGGGAACCCATACTATCAAGAGGGAATCCACATTGGAAAGTCTTGGGGGTATCATTTCACATACACTTACCTCACCCCTCTCTTGCCTTCCTAAACTGTGTGAGAGAGAGCTCTTCCCTTTCTTTCCTTCTGCTTACTGTGGGCTCCAGCGGTTGTACCGCTCTCTGGAGCGGTTGTACCGCTGGGTCTTGGCGCTGACCAGTTTTGTTCGAGCGGTTGTACCGCTGCTTCTGGGCGGTGGTACCGCCAACTTGCTCAGTAAAGACTAGGGCGGTTGTTCCGGTCAGCCACCGCCCAAGTACAGGTTAGGCCTCTGTTTTGATGCGGTACTCGGGCGGCGGTGGCCCAGTTGGTCCGGTCGTACCGGTACCACCGGTGTCCGGAGCGGTTCTACCGCTCAGGACTTAGCCGCCCGAGCGCTCAAGGCCATGCGGTTGCACCGGCCCGGTACCGCACGACTACCGCACTCAGGGGTGACTCCCTTCTGTTTCTATGAGGTGGTTGAGCGGTGGCTGGGCGGTTGGTCCGGTTGTTCTTCTCAACCGGTACTACCGCCTGGTCGCCCGGTTGTACCGCCTGGTAGGGTTCTACACGTAAACTGTGAGTCCCGGTTGTACCGGGACCAGGAGCGGTTGTACCGTTGCAGTACTGAGCACACAGTAACGACTGGATTTTTAGGGTTGCTATATAAGGGTGCTTCTTCCACCTACCACATTTACCTCTTACCTCTCTCTCTCCACCATTAATGTTAGTCAAGCTCTCTTTGCGCGATCTCTCTCTAGCCACTCAAACTTGTTGATTTGCTAGGGATTGAAGGAGGAGACTGTAACACCCCGGATGTAATTTACCTAATATGTAATCCAACTCTTGCTGTTTCCGGCGTTAAGTTATTTTATTTCCTCGGGTTCGGGCTTTTGTCTCCGTGTGTTGTTGTCATTGTCATGCATCTCATATCATGTCATCATGTGCATTGCATTTTCATACGTGTTCGTCTCATGCATCCGAGCATTTTCCCCGTTGTCCGTTTTGCATTCCGGCGCTTCGTTCTCCTCCGGTGGTCATTTATACCTTTCTTTCGTGTGTGGGGATTAAACATTTCCGGATTGGACTGAGACTTGCCAAGCGGCCTTGGTTTACTATCGGTAGACCGCCTGTCAAGTTTCGTACCATTTGGACTTCGTTTGATGCTCCAACGGTTAACCGAGGGACCCAAAACCCACCAAAACCCTCTCCATCATCTAGAGCGTTCGATCACGATCGCGTGGCCGAAAACCGCACCTCATTTGGACTCTCCTAGCTCCCTCTATGCCTATAAATATCACCCCCTCCGAAAATCCGGATCTCCTTCGTCCCCAAACCCTAAAAATCGTCCCGCCGCCACCGGACACGTCCGGCCGCCGCCGGACAAAGTCTTCCGCCGCTGCCAGCCACTCCCACGCCGCCACATGGCCCCAGCCACCGCCTCCCGCCGCCGGCCCGCGAAGCCCGTGCGGGGCCCCCGCGGCCCAGTCGCATCGCCCCGCCGCCCGGCTCCTCCCGTCGCCCGCACCTACTGGGCGCGCCGCCCGCGCAGTTCGCCGATTTCCTTCGGCCTTTGCCGCGCCGCCGCAGCTCCCAACTCCGGCGCCCTGCTCGTCGTCGGCGCCCCGCGCGCCGCCCCACGCCGCGGTCCCCGCCCTCCACCGCCTCGCCGCCTCCTCGTCATCCGCGCCAAGTTCCCCTCCGGCCGGCGACTTCCTCGGCAAGTCCGGCGACATCTCCGGCCGCTACGAGGATTCCGGTGAACCTCGGGGCGCGTGCACCCCGGATCTGGATATGAGATTTAAATCTCGGGGTTGACTTTTCGTCCCTAACCCTAATTATTTTGCTATGTTCATCGTGCCGTAACTTTGCATTCGTAGATCCGTTTTGGACGTGTAGCATATCAAAATGTTCGTCTCAGAGAGCACATCATTTCATCTCATTGCATCATTTTTATTTGAGTTCATCTTGATGCCCGAAATGCTGTTGGAAGAGTGCTATTTGAGTTAATTGTCAGATCTGCTGCTCCAAATAGCTATTTGTCATTTTTGCCATGATTAATGTGTGCATGATATGCCCCTGAGCTCTACATGTGTTTTATTATATGCTTTGCCATCTTTACAGAGGTGCTATCCATGTATTTTTGTGATATGTGTGGTGACTAGCACAGGCTTGCAAAGTGGTGCATTCGTTAATGCTGATTTCAGGGACTTAGCAATTCCACTAAGTCTTTGATCTGTTTTTATCAATATGCCATATGTTCATGTTGTTTCCTAGTGATTCGTGCCTCTTTTGAGGATGATCAGTAAGGATAATTTGTTAATATTGTAGTGCTCTATCCATCCATGTCCTTTTTTGCAATTATGGAGCACCCTAGCTTGAGTCAATCGAGCTCTACTTTTGCTATTTCGTGAATCTGGGTAGATTGTCTACTTGTTAGCGATTTTGCCGAGGATGTTGTAGTTGATCCGTGCATGCTATGTTGTTGTTCTTGCCATGTCTAGCTTGTATAATGTGTATTCTTGATGGGTGTATGCTTAGATTGTTATGACATGCTTTGTAGTGAGTGCACCGAGCTCGTAAACATGCCTACTTGATATCTGATTTGCATGCCCCCATTTTTCACTAAGTCTGAGATCTGTTTATGTTTTTGCCATGTTCACATGCTTGCAATTGTATTTTCTGACCCCTTCTGGCTCAAGGTCACTAAGGGACTTTTGTTAAGCTCTTTGAGTAGCTCCATGCCATGCCTTACTTTGCCATGTTAAGTTCCTGTATAATATATTTTCTTGCTCCAAAGTGTGCTACCTGATCTGAAATTCCAGACAAGTGTCAATTTCACAAAGTCTGAAACCTGTTTACCAATTGCACTTTTGCCATGCTTGTTTGAACCTGTTAATGGATGAATTGGCCATAGCTCAGTGTTCATCTTTTGTTAAGCATTATGAGGGGATCCCTGCCATGTATTTTATTGCCATGTTTGAGTGATGTAGCTTATTTATCTTGTTGCATTTAGATGGCTACTTGCTGTTTATCGCAGATCGTTGTCATATCTGAATTGCTTGCCATTTCCAAACCGTGCATCCGATTCCGGTGTTCTTTATATCGATTTCAACCGAAATCACCTCAACTTTCTAGTAGCACTCTTGGATTTCCAAGTTGAGGCCAGGTTCATTCATTCCTTGTCAAATCTTGCATATGCATCACATATCGCATCCCGCATAGCATACCATGTTTGCATCATGTTGTTTGAGCTTTGCACGTGGTTGATTGTGTCCCTTTTGCTTGTTTGTCTTGTTTGGGTAGAGCCGGGAGACGAGTTCGCTAACGAGGAGCCCGTTGAGTTTTCTTTCGAGGATCCAGTCAACTCTGACAACTTTGTAGGCAAGATGATCATACCGTCGAAATCACTTCTATCTTTGCTTTGCTAGATGCTCGCTCTTTTGCTATGCCTATGCTACGATGCCTACCACTTCTTTATCATGCCTCCTGAATTGCCATGTCAAACCTCTAACCCACCATGTCCTAGCAAACCGTTGATTGGCTATGTTACTGCTTTGCTCAGCCCCTCTTATAGTGTTGCTAGTTGCAGGTGAAGATTGGAGACCGTTCCTTGTTGGAACATTATTTTCTTGATGGGATATCATTATATTGCCTTGTTATCTTAATGCATCTATATACTTGGTAAAGGGTGGAAGGCTCGGCCTTTTTCCTAGTGTTTTGTTCCACTCTTGCCGCCTTAGTTTCCGTCATATCGGTGTTATGTTCCCGGATTTTGCGTTCCTTACGCGGTTGGGTGATAATGGGAACCCCTTGATAGTTCGCCTTGAATAAAACTCTTCCAGCAATGCCCAACCTTGGTTTTACCATTTGCCACCTAGCCTCTTTTCCCTTGGGTTTCCGAAGCCCGAGGGTCATCTTATTTAAACCCCCCGGGCCAGTGCTCCTCTGAGTGTTGGTCCAAACAGAGCCACTTGCAGCGCCACCTCGGGGAAACTCGAGGTTTGGTTTTAGTTGTACGTAGTGTTCATCTGAGTGTGCCCTGAGAACGAGATATGTGCAGCTCCTATCGGGATTTGTCGGCACATTCGGGCGGTGTTGCTGGATTTGTTTTAACTTGTCGAAGTGTCTTGTAGAACCGGGATGCCGAGTCTGATCGGAATGTCTCGGGAGAAGGTTTGTCCTTCATTGACCGTGAGAGCTTGTCATGGGCTAAGTTGGGACTCCCCTGCAGGGATTTGAACTTTCAAAAGCCGTGCCCGCGGTTAAGGGCAGATGGGAATTTGTTAATGTCCAGTTGTAGATAACTTGAACCTAAACTTAATTAAAATGAATCAACTATGTGTGTTATCGTGATGGTCTCTTCTCGGCGGAGTCCGGGAAGTGAACACGGTGTTGGAGTAATGCTTGCCGCAGGTTGTTCTCTAGTTATCGGTTCGTGCTTTGCCTTCTCTTCTCGCTCTCTTTTGCGAACAGGTTAGCCACCATATATGCTAGTCGCTTGCTGCAGCTCCACATATTACCTTGCCTTACCTATAAGCTTAAATAGTCTTGATCGCGAGGGTGCAAGATTGCTGAGTCCCTGTGGCTCACAGATTACTTCCAAACCAGATGCAGGGCCAGACGACTCCGTTCTAGATGGTGCGCTTGAGCTCAAGTGGGAGTTCGATGAGGACTCACGCCGTTACTATGTGTCTTTCCCTGATGATCAGTAGTGGTGCCCAGTTGGGGCGATCGGGACCGTGTCGCATGTTGGGTTGATCTTTTATTTTGGCACCGTAGTCGGGCCATGAGTGATTGGATGATGTAATGCTATTTATGTACTTTGTTTGACTTGGCGAGTGTAAGCCAACTATGTACCTTCCCCTTTTATTATCTATTTACATGGGATGTTGTGAATATTACCTTACTTGCGACATTGCTTTCAATGCGGTTATGCCTCTAAGTCGTGCTTCGACACGTAGGAGATATAGCCGCAACAAGGGCGTTACAGAGACCTAGATCTACACTTCCACCAAAGGATATTTGCTTCCCCCATACTTTCTTGTGTGGATTTTGTTACTCTTGGGGTGCTTTGTGCACCCTAGACGGCTGAGGTCACCTCGGAGCCATATTCCATTATGGTGAAGCTTCGTGGTTTTGTTGGGAGCCTCCAATTAAGTTGTGGAGTTTGCCCCAATCTTGTTTGTAAAGGTCCGGTCGCCGCCTCCAAGGGCACCAATAGTGGAATCACGACATCTCGCATTGTGTGAGGGCGTGAGGAGAATACGGTGGCCCTAGTGGCTTCTTGGGGAGCATTGTGCCTCCACACCGCTCTAACGGAGACGTACTTCCCTTCAAAAGGAAGGAACTTCGGTAACACATCCTCGTCTTCACCGGGTCCACTCTTGGTTATCTCTTACCTTTACTTGGGCTAGCTTATTAGTGTTACTTCTCTTGCTTGTTGTTGTTGTTGCATCATATAGGTTGCTCACCTAGTTGCACATCTAGACAACCTACTTTGTTGCAAAGTTTAATTTGGTAAAGAAACAAAAAAAATTGTTAGTTGCCTATTCACCCCCCTCTAGTCAACCATATCGATCCTTTCATCAGTAACATGAATGAGGTACTCCACCATGTACCCAGTAAAGTGACACAACAGATGAATGCGATGCTTATGACCCCATACACAAAAGAGGAAGTGAAGACAACTTTATTCCAGATGTTTCCAACCAAGGCTCCGGGACCGGATGGTTTCCCATCTCATTTCTATCAGAGGCACTGGGACATCTGTGGAGAGGAAGTCACGACCGCAGTGCTCAGAATAATTAGAGGGGAAGAAAGTGCAGAGTGTGTCAATGACACGGCTCTAGTGCTTATCCCTAAGGTGCTAAATCATACGCTCCTTACTCGGTTTCGACCTATCAGCTTATGTAATGTCATATACAAGATTGCTTCGAAAGTTATTGCTAACAGGCTGAAGGTAATCCTACCAGACATTATATCTGAGGAGCAGTCAGCTTTCATCCCAGGCAGGCTGTTAACCGATAATATCATATGTGTGTATGAATGTCTTCACTTCATGAAAAGGAGCAAGGCAAAGACGAATAGTCACTGTGCCCCGAAGTTGGATATGATGAAAGCATATGACAAATTGGAGTGGAGCTATCTTCGGGCAATAATGATTAAGTTGGGTTTCTCGCAACAGTGGGTAAACATCATAATGGGTATGATCAGCTCCGTTTCCTTCTCTATCTTATTTAATGGAGAGAAGCTTGAGAGCTTCAAACCATCTAGGGGCATCCGGCATGGAGATCCAATTTCCCCCTATCTTTTCTTGATTGCAGCAGAGGGCCTTTCGTGCCTACTTAAAACTAGTTCTCAGTCATCGGTTCTTGGAGGAATCAAGGTGGCTCCCACAGCTCTGGCTGTAAACCATCTCCTTTTTGCTGATGATAGCATGTTGTTATTCAAGTCTAGTAATGAGGGGCAACAGCGGTTTCAAACCTATTGGAGGTATATTGTAGTGCATCCGGATAGCGACTGAACCATGACAAATCCTCTATTTTGTTTAGTAAAGGGTCTCCATAGCATATGAGGGACAACATTAAGAACATTTTGAATGTGCAAAATGAGTCACTGAGTGATCGCTATTTGGGTATGCCCACGAATGTTGGACAAAATAAGATGGGCACATTCAGATATCTCAGAGATCGAGTGTGGGAGAAGGTTAGAGGTTGGATGGAGAAGCTTCTATTGACTGCAAGGAAGGAGGTACTTATAAAGGCAGTCGCACAGGCTCTACCGGTTTACTCCATGGCGTGTTTTAGGCTTCCGAGAGGACTTTGCGAGAACATAACCTCAATCATCCAGCAGTTTTGGTGGGGCAACAAAGCCGGAAAAAGGAAACCGAGTTGGGTGGCGTGGGATATCATGACACGGCCGAAACATCTTGGAGGTCTCGGCTTTAGAGATATGGAAATATTTAATCTAGCGCTACTTGCTAAACAGGCTTGGAGGATTTTATGTGACCCTTCTTCGCTTAGTGCATGCATTTTGAAAGCAGCATACTTCCCAAACTCAACACTTCTTGAAGCTGAACTTGGAGGCCGGCCATCTCAGATATGGAGGGCGGTTATTGATGGCAGAGATATGCTTCGGCAAGGGATCATACAGAGGATCGGGAATGGAAGTACCACAGAAATATGGTCTCATAACTGGTTGCCTAGGACCGGTCTGATGAGACCCATCACTTCGCTAGTCACTAACCCTCCGAGGTATGTTTCAGAACTGATCAACACAACATCGGCATCGTGGAATGAGTAGTTGGTTCGTGCGTCTTTGTCCCCATTTATGCTGAAGCCATTCTGTCTATTCCGCTTTGCACAAGGAACATTGATGATTTTTGGGCATGGAGTGGAGATAATCGAGGATTTTTCTCAGTCACGTCTGCTTATAAAATGATAATGCAAACCAAGATTACAAGGAAAATTGGATTGAGGGAAATGATGGACCTTCTGGAGCTGATCAGGAGGGCAACGCATGGACTGCACTTTGGAGAACAGAAATACCATCGAAGGTAAAAATATTTTTGTGGCGTCTAGCCCGGTGTTCCATTCCTACGACAGATCTCCTCCAGCACAGGAAAATGGCAACATCAGGGGCGTGCAGGTTGTGTGGGGCAAGGGATTCTTGGAGACATGCTCTAATCAATTGTTCCATGGCCAGAAGCACTTGGGCTCTCTCTGATGAGGCCCTGGTCGAACATATGACCCAGTATGATAGTGACAATGCAAAGGAGTGGGTTTTCCAGATGAAAGAAGTGCTGACAGATGATCTTTTTGTACATATGGTAATCACACTTTGGGCCATATGGAGCGCCCGAAGGAAAGCTGTCTATGAGGATATTTTCCAAAGCCCCATGTCAACCCATATGTTCATCCAGGCACAGATTAATGATCTCCAGTTTTTGAAGAAACCGACACAGGGAAGCACTTGTCCAAAAGCTCAAAGGCCTACTCAATGGCTCCCATCGTCGGGAGAATGCGCCAAGGTAAACGTAGATGCTGCAACAAGAGTAACGGCGCGGGCAAGCTCTGCCGTCGCGTTATGCAGGGACAAAGACGACTCTTTCCTGGGGGCATCAGCTATGGTGGTGAAGGGCGTCAATGATCCTACTACTTTGGAGGCGTTGGCGGTCCGGGAGGCAATGGCACTGGCAGATGATCTGGGCTTACACTGCATCCATGTGGCGTCGGATTGCAAGATAGTGGTTGATGATATCAAGCAGAAGAGTGGAGCAACTTATGATGCAATAATACATGAAATCATATAGTACTCTAGTAGTTTTACTACTTGTAATTTTTTTCATGAGTTTAGGAGCTCGAATTTCAAGGCTCACAATCTCGCGAAGCATGCTTTGCAGCTAGGACTGGGTCACCATGTCTGGTTAGGCCATCCTAGTGAACTTAATTTCGTCCCTGTAAACATTGTGACGGTTCAATAAAAGCTTCATGGGATTGTCTAAAAAAAGGGACTGTCCTACCACTAAAAACAAGGACTGTCCTCAAACCTCTCTAAATAAAAAGTTTAAAACGACTGTCCAATTCTGAAACGACAAAGCTAATTTCTTGCCGACTATTCGTTAGCAATAGGCGCGTACGACCTGGCGATCGTTTTTTTCTTCATCTCCCGCACAACAATCGATCCATTTTTTTCCAGTTTCGTGCGTGGAAAGAAAAAAGGGACTTCCAAGAATCAAACTGAGAACCTGTTGGTTGAGACCATAGCACTTTACAAGCTGAGCTAACTGTCTCATTTGGTTTTTTATGTAGATTACATGTATTTTATACCTTTTTAAATGAGTGGAAAAGAAAAACAACTTGATCCGCTTCTCTCACGTGACAAAACCGGGAACTTGTGTGTAAATAGCATGGTATTTGACGCATGCGGACCTAGTAAATTATGATGCAAAGACCGTGATAACTTATGGATAAATAGCACGATTATGCAACATAGATCTGATAACTTACATACAAATACCATGATAATCTTGACCGGGGAAAATATATTGAAACATATTCCGATAACTTCTTGTAACATCCCAAATTTTCAATTTGGAATGTTATACACTAGATCATCATGCATATCATATTTTCTTGCATTTGGTTGATCCTAGAAATTTCACGCAACTCAAGGACCCTCGGAGAGAGTTGGAGATTTCGTCATTTTCATATTTGAGTTCTTCTCAAATTTTGAAGAAAGGATCATTGGTTTTTGTCGGAGTTTCATTTGCCTTTTATTTGGATAGGGTAAAATGCGCATTTTCAAAATTTGCATTTTAGGCCTGGAGAAAAGTTCATTTTGTTCGACTCATTTTTAGGAGTCGGGGAAAATTTACTCTAGAAGTTTTGGAGTTCGTTTAGTTCTCTTTTCTTTTGTTTTTCTGCGCGCAAAACCGATTTAAAAAAAATCTTCGCAGCGCCTTGGGCCAAGGCCCAAGCCGCCGGCCGGCCAAGGCCAGGAACCCATCGCGCGCGCGCCAGCGCAGGAGGCGCCCAAGGCCGCCGCCGCCTAGGAGTCCTAGTTGAACTCCGATTGCTTTTTTTTTCAATCTCCCTCTCCTATTCCTTTTCCTACTCTATTTTCTTGCCCCCTACCCCAAGTAATCTCTCCCCTCACCCATATAAATACCCAAGCCCCCCTCTAAATCATCAAACCAAAGCATCAAGCCCCAAGCCACCACCGCGCCCTCACCCCGCGCCGCGCCCTAGAGCTGCCGCCGCCTGCGCCCTGCGTCACGCGCCGCCGCCGCTGCCGCTTTGCCCTAGCGCCGCCGCCGCCCTTGCTCGCCGCCGCCAGAGCCCCTCACCGGAGACCTCGTCGGAGGTACCGCGCCGCATCTTTTCTTTTCCTTGGATCGGTTTTCTTCTAATCTTCCGATTCTTTTCTTCTCTAAACCGTTCAAGTTTTCTAGATCGGTTTTTCGTTCGGTTTTCTTTTCTAAAACCCTAGATCGGATTCGTTCTCTTTTCCGATTTAGTTGCTTCAAGACCGTTCGCCGGACCGTTCGTCTTAACGAACGTGATCACCGGATTCTTCTAGGTTAACAAACATCCATTCGTTTAACCATTCCTCTTTTTCTTCTCGTCGGATTTATTCCACGATCGCGATCTCAGATCCGATCTTCTTTCTAGTCTATCTTCTCGCTCGTTTATCAGAATCAGGTGATTCAAGCGCCTGGAGTTTCGTTTCAAAACCGCCGTTCCGACTAATCAACTTAAACAAGTTTTTGCTACGGTAAAATTTGACCTAGTTTCAACTTGCTAGAACCGAGTTGTTTTCTTCCGCCGTTTGTTTTCGGTTTCTTTGTTTGCTTCTTTCTCTCTTTGCAACCAGAGTTCTTAAGTTGAACTATCTGGTTCGATCTCTTGTTCGAGTTTTACCTGTGCATTAGATGAGTACTTATTGTATGCTTGTTGTTTGTCCGTGATAGATTACCCGGATTGCGCCGCTTGTTACTTCGAATCTCTAGGACTCGCGGATCATCAGCAAGGCAAGTAACACTTTGATCATACCTTTTCTACAACCCAGTTTTATTGCATTAGATCCATCCTCACACATTGCATGATTAGGATCTAATTAAATTGTAGGATGGGAAGTAGATGAGGTAGTACCTATTACCTGTTTATTATGAAACCTTTGGGAGTTACTTCTACGTTTGCTTATTATGCCATGCTATGCTCGTAGACGCGGATTGGGTGAGTGATATCCATGACAGATGTGAGATTGATAATTTTAATGGTGTATCTAAGGTGGCAACTTAAACACACATCTGGGTGGATTGAGGCACTTGATGTCTATCAGGACTTGCCTGTTTTATTTTGGACCGCCACCCAGGCTCAAAGGGATCATAAGATCTTTCATGCTAAATACTTACGTGTGCAGCCACAAGCCAATATGGGCTCTGGCATAGTTGACTAAGTCGTGCGAACTCTTATAGGGGTAGACTAGCAGATGTAGGGGATGTAGGTGGTACGGTCTACTCCATTGTAAGGTGCTAGCGCTTCTGAAAGACTATGACTCGGTCATCCGTTTCTCAAACACGGGTAGTGCGAGAAATCCAATGGAGGCGATCGAGTCTTGTGGGGAAAAGTGCGCAAACCTCTGCAGAGTGCAACAAACTAATCATGATTAGCCGTGTCCCCGGTTATGGACAATCTTGAGTATCTAGTACTTGAATATCATGTGAATCTCAACATGTTACTTCTAATTAATATTGTTGGGTTATTGATGACTACTTTTAATTGGGATTGAGAATGCTGTCAACCATTCTCAATGTTTAACAACCACCATGATAGTTAAATAAATTTATTCCTTTGCAGTAGGGAAAAACTGGCTTTACGCAAAACAGTAACCATAGAGCTTTCCACCAGCCAAATGTGCATATAGTATAGCTGTTTCATTCCATTACTCTCTATGTGTTTCCTTGCCAGCATATTCCATGTGCTGACCCGTTTCGGGCTGCAACGTTAATGTTGCAGACTTTTCAGATGATGATTAAGGTGCTTTTAGGTCGTGGTTCTATACTCAGTGATGCCGTTGGAGTTGATGGACCCATTTATCTTCCAAGTCTTCCGCTGTTATCGTTATTAGATGGCCTTAAGCCATATTTATGTAATAAGTTCTCTTCGGAGACATCGATGTAATAAGTGTGTGATTGCCACTCTGCTATAAATCCTTTGATGTACTGTGTGGTGTCAGCATTACTGATCCAGGGATGACATCGGAGCACAGTAGACTTGATCCATTCGGGTCGGGTCGCTACAGAGATGGTATCAGAGCACAGGCTGACTATAGGACACGACCACTAAGTTAAAGCCATAGATCACTATTCTCTCCTCATTTTCTAACTCCTCATCTTTTCTACTCTTTAGGATGAAGGACGCGAAGATTAAGTACACTCAACCGGATGAAGGCACACCGTTTGGATTTCACTTGAAGGAAGTCACCAAGTACGTGAACATTGGATTACCAAGCTTCACGGGAACCTTCAACGCCACTCTCCCTGAAGAGGAGCGCTGGAAGATTCAAGCTCACGTTCCGGGAAGGACATTTGCGCCAATCACGAAGCCAATAGATAGTGTTTTCAATGCACCAACTTGGAGTCTAGGAAAGAGCATGGCAGCCCATATCACCATAGGACGCATTGGAGAAGTTTATCAACAAGACCTCAAGGACACTATCTACCAGATTTGCGGACGCCGAGATGAACAATGGGAGTTAGTCACCACCAAGAAGGATAGATCCATTGCATCATTCATCCAGGAGTTAAACCAGCACATTCGACGCCACGAGAACCAGATGTGCAATGATATGATGGAGTTAAAGAATGCGAAGACAAGGATCATCGAGCTAGAAGGAGAACTGAAGGCTACATGCAAGGACTACATGGACGAGATCGTAGCTCTAGCAAGACACAACTGCGATCTTAAGCAGGAGATTGAAGAAGTCAAGAGGAAGTTAGCATCCAAGGAGGAAGACGAGTACGTCGCATGTCCGGACAATTACATCATCATCGACGACACCGATTCGGATCCAAGTGAACCCGACTTTGAAGACGAAGCTGGAGCGGACATCATGGAGTCTTCCACCGGTTCAAATTTTTAGAGGACCACCAAATATTAGTAGTATTTCCCCCATGTAAACACTGTAGTTTGAGCACTTTTGCGATAGCTAAGATCGATTGTAAGCCCTTGTTTGATTGAATGAAGTGATTTTGTGTGAATTTGCTCATGTGCATTGGGGTAGTGTTTTCTCTTTAGACCTCATTCTATTCTTATATCTCTTCTTTTCTAAACCCTCAGATGCCTCCGAGACGTGACAATCGATTTCCACCGGAGCTCACTCAGTTGATCCAACAGCAGAATCAGTTGATGCAGATGTTAGTTCAGAACCAGCAGAACAACAACAACAACAACCCACCGCCACCACCACCACCTGTTGACCACTTAGCCCGTTCCCTTAGGCTAAATCCGCCGGTGTTTTCTAGTAGCATCGAGTCGATAGTAGCAGACGATTGGCTCCGCAAGATAGGAAGGGAGTTGACCACTACAGGATGCACGAATGGTGAGAAAGTGAAGTTTGCCGCACATCAGTTAGAAGGACCCGCGACAGCATGGTGGGAGAATTTCACAGCCACTTTCCCAGTTGACACCGTCACATGGGATCAGTTCCAGCAAGCTTTCCGCACTGCACATGTTTCAGCAGGAGCTATGGCCATGAAGAAGCGTGAGTTTCGCAACTTACGCCAAGGAGGACGGACAGTTGGCCAGTATGTTGACGACTTTAGCAAGTTAGCACGTTATGCCCCAGATGACGTTGCTACGGATGCAGCTAAGCAGGAGAAGTTCCTGGAAGGATTGAATGATGAGTTAAGCATGCAGCTGATGGTAGCAAGTTTCAGAAACTACCAGGAGTTGGTAGATCGTGCCATCATGATTGAAGGAAAACAACAGCAAATTGAGAACCGCAAGAGGAAGTATGGACAGGGGAAGTATAACTCTGGAGCCCAGCAGAAGCCCCGTTTTACCCCTAAATCGGGATTTCAATTTTAGCATACCCATGGAGGAAGTAGTTTGCACAACCACAATGGCCACAAGAATGGTAATGGGAATGGAGGAAGCAACGGCCAGAACCGGACCACCCCATCAACCCCAACCAAGAGAGACCTGAGTCAAGTCACCTGTTTCAAGTGTTCCAAGACCGGACATTATGCCAATGAATGTCCTGAAGGCCAGAATGGAAATGGCAATGGAAGCTCAGGGAAGAAGCCGAACCCTTTCAATAGGGGACAGGTGAACCACGTTAGCGTGGAGGAGGTTGAAGATCAGCCTGATGCAGTGATCGGTAAGTTTTTGGTTAAGTCATTTACCGCACTCGTTCTTTTCGATACTGGTGCATCGCATTCATACATATCAAGGGGATTTGTGGATAAATATAACCTGCCAACCCAAGCCCTTAGGTCACCCATGTTAGTAAGCTCACCAGGAGCAGAGTTTATGGCTAGACGTTGGTGTGATCGGTTACCATTAAGGATTGGTAACTATGTTTTTCCCTCAGACCTAATAGTACTGGAATCTCAAGGATTGGATGTGATATTAGGCCTGGATTGGTTATCAAAGTATGAAGGGAATATTGAATGCACTAGTAAGTCAATTTTGCTTACAACGCCAGAAGGAAGAAGGATCAAGTATGTATCCCGGCATGTGCCAAATAGGACACAAGTAAATTGCCTAACAGGAGTCGTGCAGGAGGAAGTACCAGTGGTGAAGGATTACCCTGATGTATTTCCTGAAGAGTTGCCAGGCATGCCACCGGATAGAGACATTGAGTTTTTGATTGAGTTGTTGCCAGGTACAGGCCCAATATCAAAGAGACCATACCGGATGCCAGCAAAGGATTTGGTAGAAATTAAGAATCAGATTAAGGAGTTACTGGAGAAAGGTTACATTCGCCCAAGTTCTTCGTCTTGGGGATCACCCGTACTTCTAGTGGAGAAGAAGGATGGATCATTAAGGATGGTTGTTGATTATCGAGGATTGAATGAAGTAACCATCAAGAACAAGTACCCACTGCCAATGATCAATGATCTGTTTGATCGGTTGCAAGGAGCTAAAGTGTTTTCCAAGATCGATTTGCGATCAGGGTACCACCAGTTGAAGATTCGAGAGCAGGACATACCTAAGACAACTTTCACCACAAGATATGGACTGTATGAGTATACCGTTATGTCATTTGGATTGACTAATGCGCCTGCCTATTTTATGAACATGATGAACAAAGTGTTTATGGAATTTTTGGATAAGTTCTTCGTAGTGTTCATTGATGATATCCTGGTTTATTCAAAGAACGAAGAAGAGCATAAGGAACATTTGCGTTTGGTTTTGGAGAAGCTAAGGGAACATCAGTTATATGCCAAATTTAGCAAATGTGAGTTTTGGTTGAAGGAAGTTGGATTCCTCGGACACGTTATATCCGGAGAAGGGATAGCAGTTGACCCCACAAAGGTTGAGACCGTAACCGAATGGGAAGCACCAACGACAGTTGGAGAGATCCGGAGTTTTCTTGGACTCGCGGGATACTACCGGAGATTCATTGAGAACTTTTCAAAGATTGCAAAGCCTATGACGGAGTTGTTGAAGAAGGATACTAAGTTCAATTGGACTGAGGAGTGTGAGGCTAGTTTCCAGGAGTTGAAGAAACGTTTGGTTACCTCGCCAGTGTTGATTTTGCCAGATCAGACCAAGGATTATGAGGTGTATTGCGACGCTTCACGTCGAGGACTTGGAGCAGTGCTTATGCAGGAAGGGAGAGTTGTTTCGTATGCTTCACGACAACTGAAGCCTCATGAGTTGAATTATGCCACCCATAATTTGGAGTTAGCAGCCGTAGTGCATGCATTGAAGACATGGAGACATTTCCTCATTGGAAATCATTGTGAGGTGTACACGGATCACAAGAGTTTGAAGTACATTTTCACGCAGAAGGAGTTGAATCTCAGACAAAGGAGATGGTTGGAACTCATCAAGGATTACGATATGAGATTGCATTACCATCCCGGTAAAGCTAATGTAGTAGCTGACGCATTGAGCCGTAAGAGCCATGTCAATACGATAATGACGGGAAGTATACCAAAGGAGTTAGCAGAAAACCTTCGCGGACTAAGTTTAGAGATAGTTCCGAAAGGCTATGTAGCAGCATTGGAGATTCAGTCAACATTGATGGATAAAATCAGAGAAGCTCAGAAATCTGACAAGGAGATTGCTGCTATAAAGGAGAAACTAAGCAAAGGAAAAGCAAAGGGATTTCGTGAGGATGAGCACGATACCCTATGAGGACCGTGCTTATGTGCCAAATGACCCGGAGATCAGGAAGTTGATTCTACAAGAGGCACATGATTCACCCTATTCGATTCACCCAGGAAATACCAAGATGTATTTGGATTTGAAGGAAACATTCTGGTGGACCGGAATAAAGAAGGATATTGCAGCATATGTAGCAGTTTGTGACCTATGTCATAGAGTAAAGGCAGAGCATCAGAAGCCAGCCGTATTGTTACAACCATTGCCGATACCCGAATGGAAGTGGGATAAGATAGGCATGGATTTTATCACTGGACTGCCTAGGACAAAAGCAGGATATGACTCGATATGGGTAGTAGTTGATCGTTTGACGAAGGTAGCACATTTCATTCCAGTTAAGACCACTTACACCAATGCTAAGTTGGCAAAGATATACATGACTAGGATCATTTGTTTGCATGGATTTCCAAGGAGTATTGTATCAGACAGAGGAACCCAATTTACCTCAAAGTTTTGGAATCAGTTGCATGAAACTTTGGGAACCAGGCTAGAGTTCAGCACCGCTTTTCATCCGCAGACAGATGGACAGACCGAGAGAGTCAATCAGATTTTGGAAGATATGCTGAGAGCTTGTGCACTAGATTATGGATCTAGTTGGGACGATAACTTGCCGTATGCGGAATTTTCTTATAACAACAGTTACCAAACCAGTCTGAAGATGGCACCTTTCGAAGCTTTGTACGGAAGGAGGTGCAGGACACCATTGTCATGGGACGAAGTTGGAGATCGTCAGTTCTTTGGACCAGATTTGATTAAGGAGTCTGAACGGGAAGTTAAGTTGATTCGCGATAGGCTCACCGTAGCCCAGTCCAGGCAGAAGAGCTACGCAGATTCTAAACGCAAGGAGACAGTTTACGAAACCGGAGACAGGGTGTATCTCCGAGTATCCCCACTTCGAGGAGTTAAGCGCTTTGGAGTTAAGGGAAAATTAGCATCGCGCTACGTTGGACCATATAAGATCTTGCAATGTATGGGAGAAGTCGCGTATAAGTTGGAATTACCAGAGGGACTGTCAGGAGTTCATGACGTATTCCATGTTTCTCAGCTGAAGAAATGTCACGCCGAGATGGCGGAGGTACCGTTAAGAGATACAGTGCCGCTTGAAGCAATTCAGTTGAAGGACGACCTAACGTATGAAGAGAAACCAGTCAAGATTCTCGAGTATGCCAGCAGAGTTACCCGCAGCAAGGTTATCAAGTTTTGTAAAGTACAGTGGAACCACCACTCAGAGGATGAAGCCACCTGGGAGAGAGAAGAAGATTTGCTCAAGGACCACCCTCACCTATTTTCTAGCCAACCTGAATCTCGAGGGCGAGATTCATCTTAAGGGGGGTAGGTTTGTAACATCCCAAATTTTCAATTTGGAATGTTATACACTAGATCATCATGCATATCATATTTTCTTGCATTTGGTTGATCCTAGAAATTTCACGCAACTCAAGGACCCTCGGAGAGAGTTGGAGATTTCGTCATTTTCATATTTGAGTTCTTCTCAAATTTTGAAGAAAGGATCATTGGTTTTTGTCGGAGTTTCATTTGCCTTTTATTTGGATAGGGAAAAATGCGCGTTTTCAAAATTTGCATTTTAGGCCCGGAGAAAAGTTCATTTTGTTCGACTCATTTTTAGTAGTCGGGGAAAATTTACTCTAGAAGTTTTGGAGTCCGTTTGGTTCTCTTTTCTTTTGTTTTTCTGCGCGCGAAACCGATTTTAAAAAAAAAATCTTCGCAGCGCCCTGGGCCAAGGCCCAAGCCGCCGGCCGGCCAAGGCCAGGAACCCATCGCGCGCGCGCCAGCGCAGGAGGCGCCCAAGGCCGCCGCCGCCTAGGAGTCCTAGTTGAACTCCGATTGCTTTTTTTTCCAATCTCCCTCTCCTATTCCTTTTCCTACTCTATTTTCTTGCCCCCTACCCCAAGTAATATCTCCCCTCACCCATATAAATACCCAAGCCCCCCCTCTAAATCATCAAATCAAAGCATCAAGCCCCAAGCCACCACCGCGCCCTCACCCCGCGCCGCGCCCTAGAGCCGCCGCCGCCCGCGCCTTGCATCACGCGCCACCGCCGCCACTTTGCCCTAGCACCGCCGCCGCCCTTAGCCGCCGCCGCCCTTGCTCACCGCCGCCGGAGCCCCTCGCCGGAGGTACCGCGCCGCATCTTTTCTTTTCCTCGGATCGGTTTTCTTCTAATCTTCCGATTCTTTTCTTCTCTAAACCGTTCCGGTTTTCTAGATCGGTTTTTCGTTCGGTTTTCTTTTCCGAAACCCTAGATCGGATTCGTTCTCTTTTCCGATTTAGTTGCTTCAAGACCGTTCGCCGGACCGTTCGTCTTAACGAACGTGATCACCGGATTCTTCTAGGTTAACGAACGTCCGTTCATTTAACCGTTCCTCTTTTTCTTCTCGTCGGATTTATTCCGTGATCGCGATCTCAGATCCGATCTTCTTTCTAGTCTATCTTCTCGCTCGTTTATCGGAATCAGGTGATTCAAGTGCCTGGAGTTTCGTCCGTTCCGACTAATCAACTTAAACAAGTTTTTGCTACGGTAAAATTTGACCTAGTTTCAACTTTGTAGAACCGAGTTGTTTTCTTTCGCCGTTTGTTTTCGGTTTCTTTGTTCGGTTCTTTCTCTCTTTGCAACCGGAGTTCTTAAGTTGAACTATTTGATTCGATCTCTTGTTTGAGTTTTACCTGTGCATTAGATGAGTACTTATTGTATGCTTGTTGTTTGTCCGCGATAGATTACCCGGATTGCGCTGCTTGTTACTTCGAATCTCTAGGACTCGCGGATCATCAGCAAGGCAAGTAACACTTTGATCATACCTTTTCTACAACCCAGTTTTATTGCATTAGATCCATCCTCACACATTGCATGATTAGGATCTAATTAAATTGTGGGATGGGAAGTAGATAAGGTAGTACCTATTACCTGTTTATTATGAAACCTTTGGGAGTTACTTCTACGTTTGCTTATTATGCCATGCTATGCTAGTAGACGTGGATTGGGTGAGTGATATCCATGACAGATGTGAGATTGATAATTTTAATGGTGTATCTAAGGTGGCAACTTAAACACACATCTGGGTGGACTGAGGCACCTGATGTCTATCAGGACTTGCCTGTTTTATTTTGGACCGCCACCCAGGCTCAAAGTGATCATAAGATCTTTCATGCTAAATACTTACGTGTGCAGCCACAAGCCAATATGGGCTCTGGCATAGTTGACTAAGTCGTGCGAACTCTTATAGGGGTAGACTAGCAGATGTAGGGGATGTAGGTGGTACGGTCTACTCCATCGTAAGGTGCTAGCGCTTCTGAAAGACTATGTCTCGGTCATCCGTTTCTCAAACACGGGTAGTGCGAGAAATCCAACGGAGGCGATCGAGTCTTGTGGGGAAAAGTGCGCAAACCTCTGCAGAGTGCAACAAACTAATCATGATTAGCCGTGTCCCCGGTTATGGACAATCTTGAGTATCTAGTACTTGAATATCATATGAATCTCAACATGTTACTTCTAATTAATATTGTTGGGTTATTGATGACTACTTTTAATTGGGATTGAGAATGCTGTCAACCATTCTCAATGTTTAACAACCACCATGATAGTTAAATAAATTTATTCCTTTGCAGTAGGGAAAAACTAGCTTTACGCAAAACAGTAACCATAGAGCTTTCCACCAGCCAAATATGCATATAGTATAGCTATTTCATTCCATTAGTCTCTATGTGTTACCTTGCCAGCATATTCCATGTGTTGACCCGTTTTGGGCTGCAACGTTAATGTTGCAGACTTTTCAGACGACGATTAAGGTGCTTTTAGGTCGTAGTTCTATACTCAGTGATGCCGTTGGAGTTGATGGACCCATTTATCTTCCAAGTCTTCCGCTGTTATCGCTATTAGATGGCCTTAAGCCATATTTATGTAATAAGTTCTCTTCGGAGACATCGATGTAATAAGTGTGTGATTGCCACTCTGCTATAAATCCTTCGATGTACTGTGTGGTATCAGCATTACTGATCCAGGGATGACACGGGAGCACAGTAGACTTGATCCATTCGGGTCGGGTCGCTACACTTCTGTCTAAACAACAGGATAATATACACATCAATTTTGTGTAAATAACACAGTAATTTAGGCATGACCTGATAATATAACAAACACTCGTGGTCACACAATAGAGCCGGTAACTTTTGACTGGGGAAAATTTTAGTGGAAAAACAAACCCCGGTAACTTTTATGTAAATATGATGGTAATATACGCACAATAGAGCCGATAACTCGCATACAAACACTACGGTAATTCTTTTAACCCCAAAATGGAAGTTGTTGAAAACAATACCCCATGTAACTTGTGTGCAAATATTACGACAATATAAGCAAAACAAAGATGATAACTCGCATACAAGCACCATGGTAACCTTTCTACCCAAAAAATGTTACATAATCTAGTCCGGTAACTTGTATGTAAATAACATGATAATACAGACACAACAAAGTTGATAACTCACGTACAAACACCATGGTAACCATTTGACCCAAGGAAAAATATTGAAAAACAATCCTTGATAAATTCTGTGTAAATAGGATGGTAGTATACACACAACAAAGCTGATAACCCACGTACGAACACCGTGGTAACTCCTTTGACCCCAGGATTTGAAAATCATACCCTGGTAATTTCTGTGCAAATAACATGATAATATACACACAACATAGCTGATAACTTTGGCTTTGAAAATTTTCTCTTTGGAAAACATAACTCCGAATAACTGTTGTGTAAATGCCATGATAATTTATGCACTGCAGCCCTGATAATTTAGATACAAATATGATGGTAATATTTCAACACGAGGGGTGCTTGAAACGTACCCGGATAATTACTATGTAAATAGTATGATAATTTATGTACCGCTGCCATGATAATTTATGTATAAACACCATGATAACGTTGACCTAGGAAAAAGTTATTAAAAACATCTTTTGATAACTTTTGTGTAAATATCATGATTTTTTACAGACCGCAAAGCATAATAATTTTGTACAACACCTACCGTAACTTTGACCCAAGAAAAAATATTTAAAAAATTCCCCCGTAACTTATGTATAAAAGCATCATAAGTTATGTACCAGAGTGTTGATAACTTTTGTACCCTCGAAAAAAAAACTTGTGTACCTTGGCATGCTATTTACAATGAAGTTACCGGGATATGTCAACAATTTTTACTACGTTAAAGTTACCACGATGTTAAATATTAACGGAGCAGCCAGGCCATCTATATAGGATAAAAAATATAAAAAGAAAGAAAGAAAAATGGTTCGTTTTCAGGTCGCGCTAAGTAGCAGTACAAATATGATCTAACCTCAATCTAATCATTGGCTCATTCTAGACCGGGTGGTTGCAACTATCTTGGTCTATCAAGAGGTGGTGGGTTTGATTCCCACTTCTGCCAACTCGATTGTTTTATTGCGCACGACCAGTCGACTGGTCATTAGCATAGTCCATTCTAAAAAAAGACTTTCCTCAAAGGAGAAAAAACTAAAAAATGACAGGTAGTTTTTAAGTAAAAGAAGTTTTTTTTGGGGTTACTATGTAGACATGCACATACACTCACATAATTAGTTTCTTAAGGCATATGTGAAATATTGAAGCCAAAACATTAACAAATAAGCAGAGTACATGCAAAACAAGCATTGGTAAAACTAAATAAAATAAACATTTCGCAACTTTTTGTCGTCTCAGGTCGCGGATCGCCACCTCTTGGATTCATGGCTCTTAGGTCGTTTAGGTTTACGCTTTGATAGATCATGCCACTTTGACATCGTATCGATCGTGCCTTCTCTTGCGCAATGAAAAAAATTACAAGATATAACAACTAAACAGTTGCAACTAAGTCGATATTTTTGCACACAATGCCTATAAGTAATTATGCATCCGCTCCAACATCGCCAAGTCTAGCTATGTCATCGGCACAAAGATTTTCACCTTAAATGACAGGTCAAACCAATCAAGACCAGGACATGGCACAAAGACGAAATATTCAATAAGGTGACAATGCAAGTCTAGATCCTGTATTTTCAACCCCATACATGAAATGGTGTTTCAGTTTGCCATCTTGGTGATAGGTTCGAAGACTTAACCGTCGAGTAATCAACTCGAAACCACTCATGTAGCAAAACTCGGTTGATTTCATGTTTCGTCGGCACATATGATGGATCACAGCACAATATACACATACAAGTTTACATATATGTTTCTGCACAATTTTACACGCTGCAGTAGAGTAGTATCGTTACATTGGCTATGTATACATGGGGTGCACCACAGCACCAGAAACAAACACAAGGACAGCACCCTCGCTCAGCCCTGCGGCCGCCCCCGTGGCTGCAGGGCCCTCTTCCTGGCCGGGATCACCACCAGTTGCCTCGACAGGTGCAGCCTGGGCGCCGGGGACGCGGCAGGATCGTCGCCCTGCGCGGTTGCAACGTCGCAGCCGTACTTACACGACATCGCTCCGGCGTACTTCGCTCCCGCCGCCGTCCAACCGCTCCAAATGCCGCAGCCCTGCACAGCGGCATCGCCTCTGTTCTTATTCTTCTTTTGCTCCCTCTTCGGCGGAGCAGCGGCGGCGTCGACCTTGCCGCCGCTCTTGGTGCAGGCCACATAGGCGGCGAGGAACGGGTCGTGGTGGTGCACCCTCCTCAGGACCCAGCCGCTCCCGTGCCGGCTCGCCATGAACGTGCAAGTGGAACTGGCTGCCCGCCGCGAGCCTGCAGGCTGCAGGTGCGCCCTGCTCGGGGGCAGCGGGAGCGGCTTGGCGAACTCACCGGGCACATCGTCTAGGTCATCGTGCACGAAGAAGATGGGATTGTTGGACACGGTCGTGGAACGAGCCAGCGGCTGCTGCTGCTGCCGGTCGCCGCGCCTGGTGCGGCGGCTCATCGCTGCTCGTCTGCTTCTCCGGCTCTTGGATCGATCCTCAGGGCGACGGAGGCACGAGGAGGTGTGCTGGTTTCAGCCTGACGGCCGTCGTGGACGCATTTTATCTAGGAGCTCTGCGCGAGCCCGTGAGCGATCTCACCCTTTGCCGTGGCACGTGAACAAGGAGGCGTGGAGGCTTTGGTTGGTGTTCCTTTGGGATATCAGGCACCGTTCGTGGCTTCGTAGTAATAGTGCCCCACTATTTACTGTTCGGGCCGTGGACTTGTGTGCGTGCTCGTCCAAATTAAGCCTTCCTCCCGTAGATTTGGGTCACGGTCCGATGCCAGGAACACTGAACACACGAGGCGTAAGTGCAAAATCATTGCGGATACGGAGAGGATCCACGGGGATTCTGTTCGATTGGATGGGCATCCAAGGGGTCGACTCCGTGCGTACGTGCTCACAGGACATCGATCGTCCCGTCGTGTCACGGACCGTTGTGCACGCATCGCCATCTTAACTTGGTTGCGTCTTGTGCGATCAGTTGTCAACGTTGTGCATCACGTCGCCCTCGACTGGAACAAAACGAGATGAAGCCTAGGTTTTATTTTTCTTACAAATACTTTCGTATTATCACACAAAAGGGTATAAATATGTCCTTGTCGGAAAAAGATGGCGTCCTAATTTTTTTTTTACGAAAAACTTCTAATCTATTCATCTTCAATCATGGCAATATAACGAACACCAAAAATAAAAATTACATCCAGATCCGTAGACCACCTAGCGACGACTACAAGCACTGAAGCGAGCCGAGGGCGCGCCGCCGTCATCACCGAGTCGGGCACAACTTGTTATAGTAGACAATCGGGAAGTCGTCGTACTAAGGCCCCATAGGACCAGCGCACCAGAATAGCAACCGTCACCGATGAAGAATAACGTAGGTTGGAAGGATTCAACCCGAAGACACACGAACGTAGACGAACAACGACGAGATCCGAGCAAATCCACCAAAGATAGATCCGCCGGAGACACATCTCCACACGCCCACCAACGATGCTAGATGCACCGCCGAAACGGAGGCTAGGCGGGAGACCTTTATTTCATCTTCAGGGAGCCGCCGCCGTCTCGCCTTCCTGAGCATGACACAAACCCTAACAAGACAGGAAAAAACGACTGAAAATAGAGCTCTCACGCCGGCCCTTGGCAGGATCGACCGCACCCCATGGCCCTAGGGCCACCGGAGGCGAGGCGGACCTGCGACGGCGCCGGCGAGAGGCAGAAACTCTAGCTTTCTATTATATGTTTGTGGACGTGGCCCCATTTGTTCCTTGGCCAATCACAACTGCCATTTACAAAACTTAATTTTCATGTAAACACATGACCGCGGATGAATGAATGAAACAAAAAACATAGAACATTGAATATAACACACAACAATACAACAATAATAGTTCAAATTAGAAAAAAAAATGACATAGTTTCTCTATCCAATTGCCAATAACATTACCTTGTCATCAGCATTTTCTTCTCTCATGTACTCTGCTCCAAACATCTATACCATGATATAGGTAAATTTTATCATTGCCTCCGGACGACCTCATCAATGGCATCTCCGGCTATACCAAATGCAAGCATCGTTGGAAACAATTGTGCATTCTAAATAGGAGAGAACGATAGTTGGCTGCAACAATCCTTCCTCAGCGTGAAATAAGGATCATATGCCCGCACACCCTCCACTATGTGCAAGAGCAAATGACTGCTCATCCGGAAGTGACGCTGAAAAAACACCTTATGGAATAGCGAGTTCGGTTTAAAGTAGTCGGTGTAGAGATCCCGTTGGCCCTTTAGCATATCCCGGGAACAAACTATCTGCCAGACATCGAACCCTTCAAGTTGAGACCATGCTCCTCTCCTTTCTCCATTTCTTCAAGGATGGTAATCATCACCATCGCATCTCCATCAAGGTCATAATTGATATTCAAATCCTATGAATCAATTAACTCCTTGAAAATGAACTCGTCAAGCTCCAGGTAAGAAAACTCACCGTCTGACAAATCCATCATTTGCATACAAATGTGAAAAAGAACCTAAAAATATCTTCGACATTTCTTTAAACACATGGCAAACGAGGTGTATGGCGGGCGGAGTAGGATGTATCGGGGCGGTAACCATGTCCAGAACGGCAAGGACATCTGGGGCGGACGGGGGACGGTGGTGATGACACAACGGGTTGGGGCCGTATGCTTACATCGACAGAGCTAGCGAGTGGGAGCGGGAGGCGACACAAACATGACAAAACAAAGAGGAAGAGGGCATGTATGGCGAGGGTGGTGGTCGATTTTGGGGGATTTGGCGTGGGTCTGGTGTGTTGGATGCTACTTCATGGACGCATCTGGGCAGCCCAAATCCACCCTATGGGCTAGTTTGGAGGGATGTCGAACAGTCTAGACATATGGACTGAGTACGGGGTCTGATTGGGTGACGATTTTGTATTATATGAGTTATGTGTTTTGGTGACCGAATATTGTTCGGAGTCCTGGATGAGATCACAGACATGGCGAGGAATCTCGAAATGGTCGAGAGGTAAAGATTGATATATAGGATGATAGTATTCGGACACCGGAAGTGTTCCGGGGGTACCGGGTACGTATCGGGTCACCGGAAAGGGGTTCCGGGCACCGCCGGCAAAGATATGGGCCTTATGGGTCAAGAGAGGGACAGGACGGCCCACAAGGGTTTGGTGCGCCCGCATATAGGCCGAAATAGGAGGAGAAGGAAAGAGGGGAAGTGTCGTGGGTTTGTCACGGCAGATGTCCTCGTGAAAGGACTTAGTTGTGGAGTCATTGCAACAGGTTAGCTTAAATGGGTTAAACCGGACAAGGGGACATGTGAGTTTATACTAGTCCGGCCCCTTCGATGAAGGTAAAAGCCTACGTCTAGTTGTGATTGGTATTGCTAGGGTTTCGAAGGCCAGAGAGCGAATCCGCTTTGTCTGGCTTTCGAGTTGTTGTTGCTGTTTCTAAACCGCGGCCGGGTCATCCCTTTATATACATAGGTTGACGCCCGCCGGGCTACAGAGTCCCGAAGCCGGTTTATAAACATATCCGGTTCGGCCTCTCTCTTTCTATCTTACTATACAAGTTACATGATCAGGCCAGTTTACATTTACATACTGTAACTCGCCTTTGGGCCCTTCGTAAAGCGCTAGCATCTTTACGTCTTCATGGGCTTCTAATCTTCAAAGAGTCAACCCGGCTACATAAGGCCGGTTGACCTCTAGTAGTAATATCCCCAACATTAGGCCCCAGATTGGTTTGAACTTGTTCATGTCAATCTTCCACACTTTAGAAAAAATCTTCTCTCTTGTCTTATTTTTGATCTTGTAAACCGCCGTGACGTCATACTTCAAAATTACGATAAACCGTCCTGACGTCATCCATCCGTTGATATCAGAGATTTCCTTCATTTAATATATATCCAGTTATCGAGGCGACACCTTTATTAACTTATCCATTTTTTGGACTCCTCAATTCCCACACTTGCCATTTTTCACTTTGCCTTATAAATAGGACCGAGGGGTCATTTTCACCGTTTCCCCCCGTGCCTCTTCACATTGTCTTCCTCGCGCCGCTCAGCCTCTGGAACTCCGCCGCCACCATCGACCGTCGTTTCTGCTCCGACCTCGGCCACTGCATCGCCTTGAACGCACCAGAGAACTGCGGCGCCCTTCCGCTTCCTCATTAACTCCGGTAAGTTCTCTGCTTTTTTCACCATAGATCTGTTCTAGGGTTTCGATATTCCTCGCAGTTCTTCCGAAGTTCATCAGTGCTATTCTTCCATGTTCTTCTTTTAATGGATGGACACTTCATGCTTGATACATCTCTTACCATAGCTTACCTACCATGATCATCAAAAATCTTTATGCGCAAAGAACTAATCTGTCTGTCAAAAATTGCTTCAGTTCTGCATCCCTTCAAGATCCAATTATTTTTGCTTTTCTGTCTTATCTCTAGATCCGAAAGTTTTATACATCACTGTGAGATATGTTTCTCCTCGCACCAATATAAGCGATTTGACATTGGATAAATAGTCTATGCCATTAGCCCTCTGATAAACCGGAAGAGCATGTTGCCTTCATAATTACGCTCCGGTTTAACAGTGTCTGATCAATCCTGCGCTAGCATTACCTTCTTTCTCATTATACTAGTCTCTGGGCTGTACCATTTATTATATCAGTACGTTTCTTACTCCCTTGTCTCTTGTGTATGATCATGCATAATTTATAAACCGACCTTTCATTTTCAGTTTGTTCGCTTTGCAATGGCCAAACAATTCATTGCCTGCAACTGGGCTTGTTCCCGGGTTACTGAGGCTCAACTGGATGAGATGGTTAGCATCGGCTCTCTGCCTAAGAAAATTGAGATCAAATGGCGAGCCCCAGGAACTGAGAATCCTCCAACCCCAAGACAAGGCGAAGTGGTAATCTTTGTTGACCATATAGGCCGTGGTATCAAACCGCCAGGGCCAAAATTTTATCGAGATGTGCTTGCCAGCTTCCAACTGCATCCACAAGATATTGGTCCCAATTCAGCCTCCAACTTATGCAATTTCCAAGTCTTCTGTGAAGCCTATTTACAGGAAGAACCAACTGCAGAATTGTTCCGGGATTTCTTTCACTTAAACCGGCGCACAGAGTTTGTGAATGGCCCAAATACAGAGCTTGGTGGTGTCTCGATTCAGAAGCGAAAAGAAGTGGAATTTCCTCATGCCAAACACCATAGCCACCCAAAGGAATGGAACCAAACATGGTTCTATTGCAGAGACACTTCGCCTGAAGATGAGAATCCCCTCCCCGGCTTCCGAGATCATAGATTATCCAATAGTCACCCAATGACACAACGCCTGAGCTCCTCAGAAAGGGCAAAATACGCTCCTCAAATCGCCAAGCTCCGGGCCTTTATGGCAAACGGTTTAACAGCTGTGGTTTTTGTACGTTGTTGGATATCCTGGAGTATCTTGCCGCTAAGCCGGCGTCCCGGTTTAATGTGTGAATATACCGGTGAGGTTGACGATCCTCAATGCCAATGCAACATCCAATTATCTGAGGAAGAAGTTACTGAAGGGGTAAAGAAAATTCTGAATGAATCGGAACTGGTCTGTAGTCAAACCAGTCCGAATCCCTTCTACACCAAGAACAAACCGCCTGCTGTAAGCATTACGCTTCCTCTTCATATCTAATATCTTTGACTTATACAAGCTGTAACCCTTCTTCTTTATATGTATAGGGTGATGACCCTTTCTGGAAATGAAAATCCGTAGAGAAAGCGGCAAAGCCAACCGGAGATAAAGTGACCAAACCAACCCGTCCGAAGACCAAAGCCGTAAAACGGACATCAAAGCGGAAAATGACTGACCGGATTGCTATGGAACTTGATGATGATACTGATGACCCAGAAGCTGAGGTAGAACTTGACTCACTTGGCTCTCTTTTTATGCATCTTGTTAACAATGATCTTCCTCAGGAGGAGGCCGAAGCTAGTCAGGCTGAGGACATAGAGGTAATTACCCTTCCCTCCGGTTCAGACTCTATGCCAACACAAAAAACTCGCCAAACAATCCGGAAAGTAAGCTTTTCTCATCCTCTTGCTCACTTGGATCCAACATTTATTTTGAAGACTCAACAGCATGAGGCTCGCCGGACAACTCGGCACAGTGGCCAACAGGTCACCTCTACCGGTTTACCTGATACTCCGGTTCGGAAGCGTCGGTCTGAGGTCTCTCCTACTTCTGACCATTCTTACCCCAAGGCAGGTTATTTCAGATAGCCTCTTAATCCATCCGATTCAAATTATCAGGTGACACCTCCTTCCTCTTCTGGTGAATCGACAGTAACTCAACTCCCCCCTTTGAAAACTGTGGCTGGGTGAGTTACAAAAAACCTTTCCTTTCAATGCACCCTACATCTTTTGAACAGGATGTTAACCCTTTTTATTCTGTTTGCAGGGCCAAAGCCAGACCCAGCAAGAAAGCTCGCGTCACCAATCCGCCAGAAGACCCTGTTGCTGAAGAAGAAGAACCAAGAGTTGAACCGGAGCAAACAGGTGAACCGGAAGGCCTCCATCCTGAAACAACTTTTGATGATCCGCCCCTTGACGGCCAACATACTGACGAACCCACAGATGTTGAGCCTGCCACCCCTGATGCTGAACCGGCAGAACCAAACCGGGCTAATCCAATGAAAGACACTGAAATTCCATCATCATCCGCCCAAAATCCTGAAGGCCAAGGCGATGACGTTATTATTACTGGAGCAGGCCACAGTTCTCCTGGTCATCCCATCATTTTGGCTCAGCATAGTGCCAAAGAAGAGCAAATTGCCAGGGATAAAGGTAAATGGAGCATCGACTTATCAAATTATGCTCATCTTAACGCTGATGAGCTTCATTCTGGCTTCTTGAACCGCCTGCACTCAAACCGGGAGTATGAAGCCGGTTTGGTGAATTTAATGAAAGAACGATATGAGGTAAATTCTTCTCCATTGCACATTGATTTATAGCTGAAATACTATTCCAAGTAGCCCCCAAGAGCCGTTTTATGATTGTCAATCATAAACCGGGTCTTTGTAACACTGTAAGCATCCCATCATTAATCCTTGCCAAGGCGTGTCTTCAATCACTGACAACATTCTGTAGCATAGCCCCCAAAGGCCGGTTTAACTTGGCAAGTTAATTCGGTTTTTATTCCACACCGTCAGTTTAGAACAAACGTACATTAGCCCCAAAGTGTCAAGGATAATGCTTGCATTGTTCTGGAGACTTGCATAGAAGGTAGTATTTGAGAGCAAATAAGCATTAGCCGCCAAGTATGAAGTGGATAACTTGTTATATGCTTTATACTTAGTGCCTATATATGTTGTTTTGTTGAAGATACCTTCAATGTTGCAGGCTGAACTGAGAAGCAAAGATGCCAAAAACTCTGACTTGCAAGAAAATGTGAAGTCGCAACAAGCCGAAGCTGCAAAAGCCAAAGAGGAGCTGACCCAGGGCTTGGCCGGAATGGAAAAATTGAAAGAATCCTTGAATCAAGATCGTGCTGCATGGGAAACCAAAAAAGACGGTTTGACCAAAAGAGCCGTAGATGCCGAGGAAGCCCTGAAACCGGTGGCTGAAGAACTAGCCGGTTTGAAGTGCCAAATCAACGCTATGACCTCTGCTATCTTTGATAAGTATCTGCTTATGTATGTTGCATCAGTCAATGAATCTTACAACTGACCACGATGTTGAAAAAAATTTGGCAGGAACTCGGATCACTCATCTTGGTGCAGATATGCGGATGAAGCTCAAAGCGGCATACACATTGGTTGAGCAGCTATACTCTGGATCTCAGCAAGCCATTAGTACAACAGCTTATAACAAACTGGCGGCAACGTTGATTAAGGAAACCCTTGAGAAGCTGGGCATGTTACCGGCGCGTATTGCCGAGTTGAAAAGAGTTGCTGCAAGAGCCGGAGCATTAAATGCCCTTATTCGAGCCAAGGCCTGGATTCCAGATCTTGAAGCGGAGGATATCATTAAAGGGTATCCAGGCGTGAAAGAAGATGGTTCAAACTTTGACAATGATGATCTTCGGCGGTTGACCAAACAGATGCGGCCAGCGGCCAGCAAATTAGCTGAAGACACCGATTTGTCCCATTTTCAACCGTTTTATGATACAGAAGGGAAAAGACAGCCGGCCGAGATCCATGAAGTCGAAGAACTTGTGCCTCCAATTCATAAGCACACTTATGCCCCTGATATTAACCCTTCTGATCTTATCCATGAAGAAGCAGTATTCCAAGCTTTAACCAGAATCGACTGGTCAATGGCTGATTTCCAGCGACTGGGGCGGGATGAAGAAGTGCGTACACCGACTGATCCGCAACCGTCAAACCGTCGTGATGAAGAGTCCTGATCCGGTCACCGGTTTATATGGGTACTGTGAAAAACAATGGCACTGTTGAGCCGCTTTAAAGCTTCATGTAATAGGATAGCTGAAACTTTGTTTATCTGCCATGCCATCGAGCATACTTCATAGCCCTTTGTGACAATCTATGCCGCCCTTCAGGATATATTTTATGCATAGTCTATGATGACTTGCCTTCCTGGGTACAAAAAACTTAAAAGTGTCTAGCGGTTTACCACTAAACATGTCATAACATCCAAGAAGTATATAGTACTTGAGCTGAATAATTGAGTGTTTGTACAAAAAATAATGTACAGAACATACCTCATTGAGTGAGAAAACGTGTATACAACAAAGGTGTTTAACACCAACCCGATACATTTGATAATCTCATCTTCATAATGCTGGTCCATCTATTAAACCGGACCAGTATACCTACCGGATTTTCTTCATAACACCGGTGATTTAGTCAAACCATACCGGGTCAGTGACCACCGGTTTATAACTGATCATGAGCCAACAGCTGGTGGTTGGAAAGCAAGCCGGATCAAGGATGCCGGTTTATCAAAAAATACTTATGATTGTCAACAAACAAAATTCAAATAGGAAAATATGCGAGGCTTTTTACGAGCTGCCAGGCTCCAAATCGAGGCTTTTCATGGGCTGCCAGGCCTCTGAGTTAAACCATTTAACAAAGCCTTTTAAGATGGGCCTCCAATTAACCAATCACCGTTTTAACTATGACAAGTTCAGGGTCTGTAAAAGATTGACTTGTCAAACATTCGATGGGTCATGCCAGGATTACCTGGATAGGAGTGGCTTACTTGATGAAGGCAGGTTAACCCAGGGTTTTAGGTGAATACACCAGGCTTCCAAGCCGTGGCTTGATAGCCAATTATGGGGGTCCTTTCAAACTCTTTGTTGCTTTGCAAAAAAGAGCCCCCAAGTAACTTTGTGAGCGATGCTCAACGTGTGCCTATGTTTGAGTTTGTACAGTGTACAATACTCTCTTTGGCTCCACAATTTTTTCCTTGTGTGGCTGAAATGCCTATCAAGAGGTGTAGCTGTGGTTCAAACATGACCAAGCCCCCTAGTGATTTTCTTTATCTTTATGCAGTTGCTAAATCCGGTTTAACAAAGACTCCGCTTTGCCCGTTAACTTGTAAAAGCACACATATGATATAAGAAAGAACAGATACCCCGCTTATAACGGAGGCTCCGGTTTATTATATGGTATATACACTATCATAAATATGTACAGGTGAAAAAGCCTATGGCTTCAAGTATAGTAAGGCCGAAGGAGAGCTATGTTCCATGGCCGCTTTGTCTCCTCCTCCGATTGACGTGAGTCTTTATGCTCTCGAACATCAATGAGGTAGTAGGATCCATTGTGCAGATTTTTGCTGACCACAAAGGGTCCTTCCCAAGGGGGAGGGATAACTTATGCATATCAGTCTGATCCTGGATGAGCCGGAGCACCAAATCACCTTCTTGAAAGGTTCTAGTTTTAACCCGGCGGCTGTGATAACATCGAAGATCTTGTTGATAAATCTCCGAACGCGCTGCTGCAAGATCCCGCTCTTCATCCAACAGGTCCAGAGAATCCCGACGTGCCTTCTCATTATCAGCTTCAACATAAGCTGCCACACGGGGCGAATCATGACGGATGTCACTAGGAAGAACCGTCTCTGCTCCATAAACCATGAAGAAAGGCGTGTAACCCGTAGACCTATTGGGTGTGGTGTTGATGCTCCATAACACAGAAGGTAGCTCCTTGACCCAACAACCCGGCGTCCGCTTTAAGGGAACCATAAGCCTTAGTTTGATACCCCGCAGAATTTCTTGATTTGTCCTTTCCGCTTGACCATTAGATTGGGGGTGAGCCACTGATGCTAGATCAAGCCGGATGTGCTCACGTTGACAGAATTCTTCCATCTCTCCTTTTGACAAGTTAGTGCCATTATCTGTTATAATGCTATGTGGAAAGCCAAACCGGAATATCACCTTTTTGATGAATTGAACCGCTGTGGCTGCATCACACTTGCTGACTGGCTCTGCCTCTACCCATTTAGTGAATTTATCAACTGCTACTAACAGATGGGTCTTCTTGTCCTTGGAGCGCTTGAAGGGTCCAACCATATCCAGCCCCCAAGTGGCAAACGGCCACGTAATTGGAATCATCCGCAACTCTTGAGCCGGAACGTGCGCACGGCGGGCAAACTTTTGACATCCATCACATCTTTTGACTAAATCATCCGCATCAGCATGCGCCATCAACCAGTAAAAACTGTGGCGAAAAGCTTTAGCAACCAACGACTTTGAACCGGCGTGATGACCGCAATCCCCTTCATGAATTTATCGCAAAATCTCACAACCTTCTTGAGGAGAAACGCATCGTTGAATCGCTCCTGAAACACTGTAACAATGTAACTCCCCGTTGAGTATGGTCATGGACTTGGAACACCAGATTATCTGTCGAGCCAACATTTCCTCAGCTGGTAACTCGCCCTGGTTCATGTAATCCAGATATGGGATCGTCCAATTCGGTATGGCATGCAAAGCTGCCACCAATTGAGCCTCCGGATCAGGAACAACCAAATCTTCTTCGGTTGGTATTTTGACTGACGGATTGTGCAACACATCAAGAAAGACATTGGGCGGAACCGGTTTACGTTGGGAACCAAGACGACTTAAAGCGTCCGCCGCTTCATTCTTCCGTCGGTCTATATGGTCCACCTGATAACCTTTAAAGTGACCAGCCACTGTGTCCACCTCTCACCGATATGCAGCCATGAGTGGGTCCTTAGAATCCGAAGTGCCAGACACTTGCTGAGCCACTAGATCTGAATTGCCGAAGCACTTAACCCGGCTCAAATTCATCCTTTTAGCCAGCCAAAGACCGTGGAGTAAAGCCTCATATTTAGCTGCATTGTTAGTACAAGGGAACATTAAACGGAGGACATAACAAAACTTATCACCTCGTGGGGAAGTTAATACGACTCCAGCCCCCGAATCCTCTAGCTGTCTGGACCCATCAAAATGAATAGTCCAATATGTGTTATCTGGTTTCTCCTCAGGTGCCTGTAACTCCGTCCAATCGTTGATGAAATCTACGAGTGCCTGGGACTTGATCGCCGTGCGGGGTATATATCTGAGCCCGTGGGGTCCAAGCTCAATGGCCCACTTGGCAATCCGGCCAGTTGCCTCTCTGTTTTGAATGATGTCACCCAGAGGAGCTGAACTGACTACTGTGATAGGATGGCCCTGAAAATAGTGTTTGAGCTTCCGGCTTGCCATAAACACCCCATACACCAGTTTCTACCAATGCGGATACCTCTGCTTTGACTCAATGAGCACCTCACTGATATAATAAACCGGCCATTGAACTAGATACTCTTTGCCAGGCTCTTTGCGCTCTACCACAATGGCTACACTGACAGCCCGGGCATTAGCAGCCACATATAATAATAAGGGCTCTTTATCGATCGTTGCTGCCAGCACGGGCGGTTCCACGAGCTGTTTCTTCAGATCTTCAAACGCCTTATCAGCTGCTTCACTCTAGACAAAGTTATCCATTTTCTTGAGCATCTGATATAAGGGAATGGCCTTCTCTCCAAGGCGGCTGATAAACCGGCTCAAGGCTGTAATCCGGCCGGCCAGACCTTGCACATCGTTAATACACGCCGGTTTAGCCAAAGACGTAATCGCTGCAATCTTTTTCGGATTAGCCTCAATGCCTCTGTTTGAAACCAGAAAGCCTAAGAGCTTGCCTACCGGGACACCGAAAACACACTTCTCCGGATTGAGCATCATCTTCTAGACCCGGAGATTGTCAAAAGTTTCCCGTAGATCATCTATCAAAGCCTCCTCCTTTCTGGATTTGACCACAATATCATCTACATACGCGTGGACATTGCGCCCAATTTGCTTATGAAGGCAATTCTGAACACATCGCTGGTAAGTTGTCTAGGCACTCTTGAGTCCAAAGGGCATGGAAACATAGCAGAAGGCTCCAAAGGGAGTTATAAAGGCTGTCTTCTCCTGGTCCTTAACTGCCATTTTGATCTGATGATAACCAGAGTAAGCATCCAAAAAACACAAACGGTCACAACCCGCCGTAGCATCAATTATCTGATCAATGCGAGGGAGAGCAAAGGGGTCTGCAGGGCAAGCCTTGTTTAAATCTGTGTAGTCCACACACATGCGCCAAGTGCCGTTTTTCTTAAGAACTAGCACCGGATTGGCTAACCATTCTGGATGAAAAACTTCAACAATAAACCCAACAGCCAACAAACGGGCGACCTCTTCACCTATAGCCTTGCACCTTTCCTTGTTGAAGCGGCGGAGGAACTGTCAGACAGGTTTGAATTTTGGATCAATCTTAAGTGTGTGCTCAGCGAGTTCTCTTAGTACACCTGGCATGTCAGAAGGTTTCCATGCAAAGATGTCCCGATTCTCACGGATGAACTCGATGAGCGTGCTTTCCTATTTGGGATCCAGGTTAGCGCTGATGCTGAACTGTTTGGATGAATCGCCAGGGACAAAGTCAACCATCTTAGTGTCTGTAGCTGATTTGAACTTCAATGCTGGATCATGTTCCGTGGTTGGCTTTTTTAAGGAGGTCATGTCTGCCGGATCAACTTGCTCCTTATAGAATGTTAACTCCTCCGTGGCACAAACGGACTCAGCATAAGCCGCATCGCCTTCTTCACACTCCAAAGCAATCTTTCTACTTCCATGTACTGTGATAGTCCCCTTATGACCTGGTATTTTATGCTGCAGGTAAGCATAACATGGCCTTGCCATAAACTTAGCATAAACCGGTCGCCCAAACAGAGCGTGGTACGGACTTTTGATCTTCACCACCTCAAATGTCACTGTTTCTGACCTTGAATCGTAGTCATCTCCAAAAGCTACCTCCAAAGCTATCTTACCAATAGGATATGCAGACTTACCAGGCACCACACCATGAAATACCGTATTCGACGGTTTAAGATCCTTATCTGTCAACCCCATACGGCGGAATGTATCATAATACAAAATATTGATACTACTTCCCCCATCCATGAGTACTTTAGTGAATTTGTATCCCCTAACTTGAGGGGCTACCACCAAGGCCAAATGACCTGGATTATCAACCCGGGGCGGGTGATCCTCTCTGCTCCACAAAATAGGTTGCTCCGACCAGCGTAAATACTGAGGTACTGCCGGCTCAACAGAGTTGACTACCCTTTTGTGAAGCTTCTGATCACGTTTGCACAAACTAGTAGTGAAGACATGATATTGCCCGCTGTTCAACTATTTGTGATTGCTCTGATAACCCGACTGCTGCTGCTGCTGACTCCCCTAATGGTTGTAACCTTCCCGGTTGCCTTGGTGTCCTTGATTGACGTGTCCGGTTTGATTGCCTGGAAACCATGAACCGGAACCGCCGCCTCCGTAACCCGGCCCGTGGAAACCTCCTCCTGAACTGCCGGGCGGGCCGTTGTTATATTGGAACATATTGGAATTCTTGAAATCCCGCATGATATAACAATCTTTCTAGAGATGTGATGCCGGTTTCTCCTTTGATCCATGCTTTGGACAGGGCTGATTTAACAAACGCTCCAAATTGTTGCCTGGACCTCCACCCCTCTGGGGCTGCTTGCCTTTACGGCGCTGGCCATTCTCCTGCGCGTTGGTATTTGCGACAAAGTTCAAACCACTGTCGGCCTTGTGCTTACCAGCATTTCCATGGCCTGCCGGATTGTGTTGCTGGCCTTTGGCATTGCCGGTCTTCTTACCCTTCTCCGGTTTGTCCTCCTCTGAATCCGGATCCCTGGTATTATCTGAATCAGCATATTTAACCAAAGCAGCCATGAGTGTTGACATGTCATTGCAGTGATGTTTGAGCCTTCCCAACTTTTGTTTCAACGGTTTGAAACGGCAATTACCCTCTAACGTTAACACTGCGGTGTCTGCATTGATACGATCTGACGAATGCAAAATCGCCGAGACCCGTTTGACCCAATGGGTCGTGGACTCCCCTTCCTCTTGGACACAAGCGGCCAGATCTACAATTGACATCGGCTGCTTACACGTATCCTTGAAGTTCTGGATAAACCGGTGCTTCAATTCAGCCCATGATCCAATAGAGTTGCTCGGCAAGCTCTTCAACCAAGTGCGAGCTGTTCCTTCCAACATCATGGTGAAATACTTAGCACACACCGCCTCATCCACATCTAATATCTCCATTGCCATCTCATAGCTCTCCACCCATGCCTCTGGCTGCAAATCAGCGGTATAATTTGGTACCTTACAAGGTCCCTTGAAATCCTTGGGTAGTCGTACATTACGCAAAGCAGGAGATAAACACGGTACCCCTAAGGAACCGAGCATCGCCCCTGGCTCCATGGAAGCAGTGGGGTGAACCGGAGTATGCTGTCGTGCCTCGTGTCGAGCTGTCAACTCGGCCTCTCGACGTGCGCGGCCATGATCCACAACATCTTGCGCATTAGCACCTCCCCCAGTCGGGTTGTTCCCTCGTGGCGAATTTCGGCGGCGTGCACTGCTGGACACGGCCGGTTCATCTTCCACGTGTCTGCTATAACTCCGGCTTGGGCGGGGAGTGGAGTGAATCCTCTCATGGCTGTGTGAATATGCTTGCTGTTGATTTAGTGATGTCTGAAGGAGATCCCTGGCCCGACGTGCTTCCACTGCAACTGGTGACTCGCCGTCGGTTGGGAGGGCCGCCAGGCGTGACGCAGCGGCCATAATGTTGTCCAACGGGTTGGAATAATGCCCGGGCGGCGTTGATGGTACAACGTTGTTCCGGCGAGGCAGGTCCGTCGTGCGCGGCTGAACCGACGCTCTTGCTCCCGGCGCCCCCGCCTGGTTTAGTGTGGGTTGGTTACCAGCTCCTGCACCTGGCATGTTGAAAAGATTCTGCGACTCATAAACCGACGGGAGACGTGATCGGTACCTTCTTCTCATGACTTCCTCTGAAGCATTCTGATTCAGTCTAATCCGGTAAGCCTGTGCTTCCAACTCGGCCCGCTCCGTAGCCATCCTGGCATTCTCTGCTGCCAGGTCCGCCTTGGCCTGTGCTATCTGATCTTTCACCTTTGCAATCTCCGCATCATGCTGATCCCTGGCTGCTGCGTCTACCTCCGCGGACATCAATGTTGCCAGAGCGTCGAACAAATCAGATAAGACTTGGGCCGGAGGTGGCGCCGAGCTTCCTGCCCCTGCTGGTGTGGCCATTGTTGAACCGGAGAGCATTGCTGCGGTGGTAGATGAATGAGGCATCGTTTGTGTGCCGACCATGAAGATGGCGGCCCGGTTTGGCGGACCGGGAGAATCCAAAATACTGTTGCCCTCAGATCCTCCCTCAATCCGGCTGTCCTGCAACTGGTAAAGCGATTCAGTTTCTCCAGAAGACTCGTCATCAGAGCAGACTACGGTTTCTCCTTCGGACACTGGTCTGTCCTCGTGCCCTGATCCATGGACGACACCTACGAAAACATGCCTTGCCTCGGGCTGAACTGGCAAAGGACTTGCACGCCGAGCCGTTTCGATGATGTCGGTGCAGATGTCCGGCTCGGGGGCCGGTTTGCCGATCTTGCCGATGAAGACGTGAATCCCACCAAAGGGGACCCGGTACCCATATTCGATTGAATCGGCCTTGGGACCCCATCCCGCGTTGTCGATGTAGAGCTTGCCGTGGCGACTCTTCGTCATCCGGCCCACAGTGTATCCCTTAAGTCCATCGAAGCTTCCCTTCAAGAACTCGAAACCATCATGCGATAGCCCAACGGTGGACGCCAACTGTCGTGGGTTTGTCACGGCAGATGTCCTCATGAAAGGACTTAGTTGTGGAGCCATCGCAACGGGTTAGCTTAAAGGGGTTAAACCAGACAAGGGGACACGGGAGTTTATACTAGTTCGGCCCCTTCAATGAAGGTAAAAGCCTACGTCTAGTTGTGATTGGTATTGCTAGGATTTCGAAGGCCAGAGAGCGAATCCGCTTTGTCTGGCTTTCGAGTTGTTGTTGTCTGTTTCTAAACCGCGGCCGGGTCGTCCCTTTATGTACATAGGTTGACTCCCGCCGGGCTATAGAGTCCCGAAGCCGGTTTATAAACGTATCCGGTTCGGCCTCTCTCTTTCTATCTTACTATACAAGTTACATGACTAGGCCGGTTTACATTTACATACTGTAACTTGCCTTTGGGCCCTTCGTAAAGCGCTAGCATCTTTACATCTTCATAGGCTTCTAATCTTCAAAGAGTCAACCCAGCTACATAAGGCCGGTTTACCTCCAGTAGTAATATCCCCAACAGGAAGGGAGAAGGAAAGGGTAGGATTCAGCCTCCCCCTCTCTCCTTTCCCCTCTGGTTAATAAGGAAGGGGGTGAATTGGGAAGGACCCCAAGTAGGATTCCTCCTACTTGGGGCACCCCTGGCTGCCTCTCCTCCTCTCCAACCTATATATATATATATGTGGAGGGGGCACCGCTAGAAGACACACCAACAATTGTTAGCCGTGTGCAGCGCCCCCCTCCATAGTTTACGCCTCCAGTCATATCTTCGTGTGCTTAGGCGAAGCCTTGTGTCGATCACTTCACCATCATCGTCACCACGCCATCGTGCTGACGGAACTCTTCCTCGACACTTTGCTAGATCAAGAGTTCAAGGGACATCATCGAGCTGAACATGTGCAGAACTCGGAGGTGCCGTACATTCGGTGCTTGATCAGTCGAAACAAGAAGAAGTTCGACTACATCAACCGCGTTGTCAAATGCTTCCGCTTTCGGTCTACGAGGGTACATAGACACACTCTCCCCCTCTCGTTGCTATGCATCTCCTAGATAGATCTTGTGTGAGCATACGATTTTTTTTGAAATTGCATGCTACGTTTCCCAACAGTGGCATCTGAAAGGACATGCGGTGCCCCCCATGTGTGGTTTTGGTAATTGATGACATTCTCTATAGACTAATGGTTGCATTGAGTTATATTTGAAGGATTTGTCCATAGGCATTTCTTGAAGTCCATGTGTTGGTTTCAAGGAGTTTATGTGTTGACCGAGGTGATATTAAGGAATTATCCAAAGATTGGTCATGTGAGAGTTGAGCTTATTGCAAGCATGTCTTGAAGAAGAAGATTGTGTGATCATTAATGCTTACCCTCAAGGCATCATCCAAATGAAGAGAGTTGGAAAGGTTCAAGGTTGATCAAGACTAAGTCAAGAGTAAATCAAGTTGATCAACTCACAAAGCGTAGAAGATGTACCGAGAGGGATCAAGTGATACCATGATATGGTAAGTGAAGGAAATATGCCCTAGAGGCAATAATAATGTTATTATTTTATTTCCTTATATCATGATAAACGTTTATTATTCATGCTAGAATTGTATTATCCGGAAACATAATACTTGTGTGAATACATAGACGAACTAAACGTCACTAGTATGCCTCTACTTGACTAGCTCGTTAATCAAAGATGGTTATGTTTCCTAACCATAGACATGTGTTGTCATTTGATTAACGGGATCACATTATTGGGAGAATGATGTGATTGACATGACCCATTCCATTAGCTTAGCACCCGATCGTTTAGTATGTTGCTATTGCTTTCTTCATGACTTATACATGTTCCTATGACTATGAGATTATGCAACTCCCGTTTGCCGGAGGAACACTTTGTGTGCTACCAAACGTCACAACGTAACTGGGTGATTATAAAGGTGCTCTACAGGTGTCTCCAAAGGTACATGTTGGGTTTGCGTATTTCGAGATTAGGATTTGTCACTCCGATTGTCGGAGAGGTATCTCTGGGCCCTCTCAGTAATGCACATCACCTAAGCCTTGCAAGCAATGCGACTAATGAGTTAGTTGCGAGATGATCTATTACGGAACGAGTAAAGAGACTTGCCGGCAACGAGATTGAACTAGGTATTGAGATACCGACGATCGAATCTCGGTCAAGTAACATACCGATGACAAAGGGAACAACGTATGTTGTTATGCGGTCTGACCGATAAAATATCTTCATAGAATATGTGGGAGCCAATATGAGCATCCAGGTTCCGCTATTGGTTATTGACCGGAGACGTGTCTTGGTCATGTCTACATTGTTCTCGAACCCATAGGGTCCGCACGCTTAAGGTTTCAATGGCAGTTATATTATGAGTTTATTAGTTTTGATGTATGGAAGTTAGTTCGGAGTCCCGGATGTGATCACGGATTCACGGACATGACGAGGAGTCTCGAAATGGCCAAGACATAAAGATTGAAATATTGGATGACTATATTCGGACACCGGAAGTGTTCCGGAGAAGTTTCAGATAAAAACGGAGTACCGGGGGGTTACCGGAACCCCCCCGGGGGTTAATGGGCCACATGGGCCTAAAGTGGAGAAGAGGAGGGGCGGCCAGGGCAGGCCGCGCGCCCCTCCCCCTCTAGTCCGAATTGGACAAGGAGGGGGGGCGGCGCCCCCCCTTTCCTTCCTCTCCTCTCTCCCTTACTCCTCCCTGGCGCGCCTCCTCCTGGCCGCCCGCCCCTCCCCTTGCTCCTTTATATACGGGGGCAGGGGGGCACCTCTAGACACACAAGTTGATCTTCGTGATCGTTCTCTTAGCCGTGTGCGGTGCCCCCCTCCACCATACTCCTCGATAATATTGTAGCGGTGCTTAGGCGAAGCCCTGCGACGGTAGAACATCAAGATCGTCACCATGCCGTCGTGCTGATGGAACTCTTCCCCGACACTTTGCTGGATCGGAGTCCGGGGATCGTCATCGAGCTGAACGTGTGCTAAAACTCGGAGGTGCCATAGTTTCGGTGCTTGATCGGTCGGACCGTGAAGACGTACGACTACATCAACCGCGTTGTCATAACGCTTCCACTATCGGTCTACGAGGGTACGTAGACAACACTCTCCCCTCTCGTTGCTATGATCACCATGATCTTGCGTTTGCGTAGGAATTTTTTTGAAATTACTACATTTCCCATCAGTGGCATCAGAGCCTAGGTTTTATGTGTTGATGTTATATGCACAAGTAGAACACAAGTGAGTTGTGGGCGATATAAGTCATACTGCTTACCAGCATGTCATACTTTGGTTCGGCGGTATTGTTGGATGAAGCGGCCCGGACCGACATTACGCGTACGCTTACGCGAGACTAGTTCTACCGACATGCTATGCACACAGGTGGCTGGCGGGTGTCAGTTTCTCCAACTTTAGTTGAACCGAGTGTGGCTACGCCCGGTCCTTGTGAAGGTTAAAACAGCACCAACTTGACAAACTATCGTTGTGGTTTTGATGCGTAGGTAAGATTGGTTCTTGCTTAAGCCCGTAGCAGCCACGTAAAACTTGCAACAAACAAAGTAGAGGACGTCTAACTTGTTTTTGCAGGGCATGTTGTGATGTGATATGGTCAAGACATGATACTATATTTTATTGTATGAGATGATCATGTTTTGTAACCGAGTTATCGGCAACTGGCAGGAGCCATATGGTTGTCTCTTTATTGTATGCAATGCAATTGCTCTGTAATGCTTTACTTATCACTAAGCGGTAGCGATAGTCGTAGAAGCATAAGATTGGCGAGACGACAACGATGCTATGATGGAGATCAAGGTGTCGTGCCGGTGACGATGGTGATCATGACGATGCTTCGGAGATGGAGATCACAAGCACAAGATGATGATGGCCATATCATATCACTTATATTGATTGTATGTGATGTTTATCTTTTTTTGCATCTTATCTTGCTTTGATTGACGGTAGCATTATAAGATGATCTCTCACTAAATTTCAAGATAAAAGTGTTCTCCCTGAGTATGCACCATTGCCAAAGTTCGTCGTGCCCAGACACCACGTGATGATCGGGTGTGATAAGCTCTACGTCCATCTACAACGGGTGCAAGCCAGTTTTGCACACGCAGAATACTCAGGTTAAACTTGACGAGCTTAGCATATGCAGATATGGCCTCAGAACACTGAGACCGAAAGGTCGAGCGTGAATCATATAGTAGATATGATCAACATAGCGATGTTCACCATTGAAAACCACTCCATTTCACGTGATGATCGGTTATGGTTTAGTTGATTTGGATCACGTAATTACTTAGAAGATTAGAGGGATGTCTTTTTAAGTGGGAGTTCTTAAGTAATATGATTAATTGAACTTAAATTTATCATGAACTTAGTACCTGATAGTATCTTGCTTGTTTATGTTTGATTGTAGATAGATGGCCCGTGCTGTTGTTCCGTTGAATTTTAATGCGTTCCTTGAGAAAGCAAAGTTGAAAGATGATGGTAGCAATTACACGGACTGGGTCTATAACTTGAGGATTATCCTCATCGCTGCACAGAAGAATTACGTCCTGGAAGCACCGCTGGGTGCCAGGCCTACTGCTGGAGCAACGCCAGATGTTATGAACGTCTGGCAGAGCAAAGCTGATGACTACTCGATAGTTCAGTGTGCCATGCTTTACGGCTTAGAATCGGGACTTCAACGACATTTTGAACGTCATGGAGCATATGAGATGTTCCAGGAGTTGAAGTTAATATTTCAAGCAAATGCCCGGATTGAGAGATATGAAGTCTCCAATAAGTTCTATAGCTGCAAGATGGAAGAGAACAGTTCTGTCAGTGAGCATATACTCAAAATGTCTGGGTATAATAATCACTTGATTCAATTGGGAGTTAATCTTCCAGATGATTGCGTCATTGACAGAATTCTCCAATCACTTCCACCTAGCTACAAGAGCTTCATGATGAACTATAATATGCAAGGGATGAATAAGACTATTCCCGAGCTCTTCGCATGCTGAAAGCTACAGAGGTAGAAATCAAGAAGGAGCATCAAGTGTTGATGGTCAACAAGACCACTAGTTTCAAGAAAAAGGGCAAAGGGAAGAAGAAGGGGAACTTCAAGAAGAACAGCAAGCAAGTTGCTGCTCAAGAGAAGAAACCCAAATCTGGACCTAAGCCTGAAACTGAGTGCTTCTACTTCAAGCAGACTGGTCACTGGAAGCGGAACTGCCGAAAGTATTTGGCGGACAAGAAGGATGGCAAGGTGAACAAAGGTATATGTGATATACATGTTATTGATGTGTACCTTACTAGAGCTCGCAGTAGCACCTGGGTATTTGATACTGGTTCTGTTGCTAATATTTGCAACTCGAAACAGGGACTACGGATTAAGTGAACATTGGCGAAGGACGAGGTGACGATGCGCGTGGGAAATGGTTCCAAAGTCGATGTGATCGCGGTCGGCATGCTACCTCTACATCTACCATCGAGATTAGTATTAGACCTAAATAATTGTTATTTGGTGCCACCATTGAGCATGAACATTATATCTGGATCTTGTTTGATGTAAGACGGTTATTCATTTAAATCAGAGAATAATGGTTGTTCTATTTATTGTTGGGGAACGTAGCAGAAATTCAAAATTTTCCTACGTGTCACCAAGATCAATCTATGGAGAAACCAGCAACGAGGGGAAGGAGAGTGCATCTACATACCCTTGTAGATCGCTAAGTGGAAGCATTCAAGTGAACGGGGTTGAAGGAGTCGTACTCACCGTGATCCAAATCACCGGAGATCCTAGTGCCGAACGGACGGCACCTCCGTGTTCAACACACGTACAGCCCGGTGACGTCTCCCATGCCTTGATCCAGCAAGGAGAGAGGGATAGGTTGAGGAAGACTCCATCCAGTAGCAGCACGATGGTGTGGTGGTGGTGGAGGAGCGTGGTACTCAAGCAGGGCTTCGCCAAGCACCGCAAGAGACGAGGAGGAGAGAGGTAGGGCCGCGCCAGGGAGAGATCAAATCGCGTGTCTTGGACAGCCCAAAACCCCCACTATTTATAGGAGGAGGGGAGGAGGGTGCGCCCCCTCTAGGGTTCCCACCCCTAGGGGGGTGGCAGCCCTAGATGGGAAAAAGGGGGGGCGGCTAAGAGGGGGAGAGGGGGGCGCGCCCTAGGGTGGGCCTTAGGCCCATTTGTGCCTAGGGTTTCCCCCTTCTCCTCCTAGCTGCGCCCTGGGCCTTGTGGGAGGCGCACCAGCCCACTCAGGGGCTGGTCCCTTACCACTCTTAGCCCATGCAAGCCTCCGGGGCTGGTGGCCCCACTTGGTGGACCCCGGGACCCTCCCGGTGGTCCCGGTACATTACCGATAAATCCCGAAACTTTTCCGGTGACCAAAACAGGACTTCCCATATATAAATCTTTACCTCCGGACCATTCCGGAACACCTCATGACGTCCGGGATCTCATTCAGGACTCTGAACAACATTCGGTAACCATGTGTAACTATTCCCTATAACCCTAGCGTCATCGAACCTTAAGTGTGTAGACCCTACGGGTTCGGGAACCATGCAGACATGACCGAGACGTTCTCCGGTCAATAACCAACATCGGGATCTGGATACCCATGTTGGCTCCCACATGCTCCACGATGATCTCATCGGATGAACCACGATGTCAAGGACTTAATCAATCCTGTATACAATTCCCTTTGTCTATTGGAACGATACTTGCCCGAGATTCGATCGTCGGTATCCCGATACCTTGTTCAATCTCGTTACCGGCAAGTCTCTTTACTCGTTCCGTAACACATCATCCCGTGATCAACTCCTTGGTCACATTGTGCACATTACGATGATGTCCTACCGAGTGGGCCCAAAGATACCTCTCCGTTTACACGGAGTGACAAATCCCAGTCTCGATTCGTGCCAACCCAACAGACACTTTCGGAGATACTCGTAGTGCACCTTTATAGTCACCCAGTTACGTTGTGACATTTGGCACACCCAAAGCACTCCTACAGTATCCGGGAGTTGCACAATCTCATGGTCTAAGGAAATGATACTTGACATTAGAAAAGCTTTAGCATACGAACAACATGATCTTGTGGTAGGCTTAGGATTGGGTCTTGTCCATCACATCATTCTCCTAATGATGTGATCCCGTTATCAACGACATCCAATGTCCATCGTCAGGAAACCGTAACCATCTATTGATCAACGAGCTAGTCAACTAGAGGCTTACTAGGGACATGGTGTTGTCTATGTATCCACACACGTATCTGAGTTTCCTATCAATACAATTCTAGCATGGATAATAAACGATTATCATGAATAAGGAAATATAATAATAATCAATTTATTATTGCCTCTAGGGCATATTTCCAACAGTCTCCCACTTGCACTAGATTCAATAATCCAGTTCACATCAATATGTGATTAACACTCAAGGTCACATCCCCATGTGACTAACACCCAAGAGTTTACTAGAGTCAATAATCTAGTTCACATTACCATGTGATTAACACTCGATGAGTTCTGGGTTTGATCATGTTATGCTTGTGAGAGATGTTATAGTCAACGGGTCTGAATCTTTCAGATCCGTATGTACTTTGCAAATTTCTATGTCATCTTGTAGATACAACTACTACGCTACATTTGGAGCTATTCCAAATAACTGTTCTACTATACGAATCCAGTTTACTACTCAGAATAATCTGGATTAGTGTCAAAGTTAGCATCGGCATAACCCTTTACGACGAACTCTTTTACCACCTCCATAATCGAGAAAATTCCTTAGTCCACTAGTTACTGAGGATAACTTTGACCGCTGTCCTGTGATCCATCCATTCTTGGATCACTCTTGTACCCCTTGACTGACTCATGGCAAGGCACACTTCAGGTGCGGTACATAGCATAGCATACTGTAGAGCCTACGTCTTAAGCATAGGGGACGACCTTCATCCTTTCTCTCTATTCTGCCGTGGTCGAGCTTTAAGTCTTAACTTCATACCTTACAACTCAGGCAAGAACTCCTTCTTTGACTAATCCATCTTGAACACCTTCAAGATCATGTCAAGGTATGTGCTCATTTGAAAGTACCATTAAGCGTTTTGATCTATCCTTATAGATCTTGATGCTCAATGTTCAAGTAGCTTAATCCAGGCTTTCCATTGAAAAACACTTTCCAAATAACCCTATATATGCTTTCCATAAATTCTACATCATTTCCGATCAACAACATGTTAACAATATATATTCATCAGAAATTCTATAGTGCTCCCACTCACTTCTTTGGAAATACAAGTTTCTCATAAACTTTGTATACACCCAAAACTTTGATCATCTCATCAAAGCATACATTCCAACTCCGAGATGCTCACTCCAATCCTTAGAAGGATTGCTGGAGCTTTGCATACTTATTAGCATCTTTCAGGATTGACAAAACCTTCCAGTTGTATCACATACAACCTTTCCTTAAGAAAATCATTGAGGAAACAATGTGTTGACATCCTATCTGCAAGATTTCATAAATAATGTAGTAATCACTAATATAATTCCAACAGACTCTTAGCATCGCTACAGTGAGAAAGTCTCATTGTAGTCAACTCCTTGAACTTGTCGGAAAACATCTTAACGACAAGTCGAGCTTTCTTAATGGTGATACTTACCATCATTGTCCGTCTTCCTTTTAAAATCTATATGTACCTAACAGCCTTACGGCCGTCAAGTAGTTCTTCCAAAGTCTACACTTTGTTTTCATATATGGATCCTCTCTCGGATTATATGGCCTCGAGCCATTTTGGAATCCAGGCCCACCATTGCTTCTCCATAGCTCGTAGGTTCATTGTTGTCTAGCAACATGACTTCCAAGACAGTATTACGTACCACTCTGAAGTAGTACGCTTCCTTGTCATCCCACGAGGTTTGGTAGTGACTTGATCTAAAGTTTCATGATCACTATCATAAGCTTCCACTTCAATTGGTGTAGGTGCCACAGGAACAACTCCTTGTGCCCTGCCACACAATAGTTGAAGAGATGGTTCAATAACCTCATCAAGTCTCCACCATCCTCCCACTCAATTCTTTCGAGAGAAACTTTTCCTCGAGAAAGGACCCGATTCTAGAAACAATCCCTTATTGCTTTCAGATCTGAGACAGGAGGTATACCCAACTGTTTTGTGTGTCCTATGAAGATGCATTTATCCGCTTTGGGTTCGAGCTTATCAGCCTGAAACTTTTTCACATAAGCATCGCAGCCCCAAACTTTTAAGAAATGACAGCTTAGGTTTCTCTAAACCATAGTTCATACGGTGTCATCTCATCGGAATTACGTGGTGCCCTATTTAAAGTGAATGTGGTTGTCTCTAATGCCTAACCCATAAACTATCGTGGTAATTCGATAAGAGACATCATGGTATGCATCATATCCAATAGGGTGCAGTTATGATGTTCGGACACACCATCACACTATGTTGTTCCAGGATGTATTAGTTGTGAAACAATTTCCACAATGTCTTAATTCTGTGCCAAACTCGTAATTCAGATATTCCTCTCTATGATCATATCATAGATATTTTATCCTCTTGTCACGACGATCTTTCAACTTCACCCTATAATTACTTGAACCTTTCAATAATTCAGACTCGTGATTCATCAAGTAAATATACTCAACATCTACTCAAATCATCTGTGAAGTAAGAACATAACGATATCCACTACACGCCTCAGAACTCATTGGACTGCACACATCAAATGTATTACTTCCAACAAGTTGCTTTCTAGTTCCATTTTACTAAAAACGAGGCTTTCAGTCATCTTGCCCATGTGGTATGATTTGCATGTCTCAAGTGATTCAAAATCAAGTGAGTCCAAACGGTCCATTTGCATGGAGTTTCTTCATGCATATACACCAATAGACATGGTTCGCATGTCTCAAACTTTTCAAAATGAGTGAGCCCAAAGATCCATCAACATGGAGCTTCTTCATGCGTTTTACACCGATATGACTTACGTGGCAGTGCCACAAGTAGGTGGTACTATCATTACTATCTTATATCTTTTGGCATGAATATGTGTATCACTATGATCGAGATTCAATAAACCATTCATTTTAGGTGCAAGACCATTGAAGGTATTATTCAAATAAACAGAGTAACCATTATTCTCCTTAAATGAATAACCGTATTGCAATAGACATAATCCAATCATGTTTATGCTCAACGCAAACACCAATCTCGATGGTAGAGGGAGCGTGCGATTCTTGATCACATCAAGCTTGGAAAAAACTTCCAACACATATCGCCAGCTCACCTTTAGCTAGTCTCCGTTTACTCCGCAGCCTTTTATTTCGTGTTTACTAACACTTAGCAACCGAACCGGTATCTAATACCATGGTGCTACTAGGAGTACTAGTAAAGTACACATTAACACAATGTATATCCAATATACTTCTATCGACCTTGCCAGCCTTCTCATCTACCAAGTATCTAGGGTAATTCTGCTCCAGTGGCTGTTCCTCTTATTACAGAAGCACTTAGTCTCGGGTTTGGGTTCAACCTTGGGTTTTTTCACTAGAGCAGCAGGTGAATTGCCGTTTCATGAAGTATCCCTTCTTGCCCTTTCCCTTCTTGAAACTAGTGGTTTCACCAACCATCAACAATTGATGCTCCTTCTTGATTTCTACTTTTGTGGTGTCAAACATTGCGAATATCTCAAGGATCATCATATATATCCCTGATATATTATAGTTCAACACGAAGCTCTAACAGCTTGGTGGTAATGACTTCGGAGAAACATCACTATCCCACCTGGAAGATCAACTCCCACTCGGTTCAAATGATTGTTGTACTTAGACAATCTGAGCACAAGCTCAACAATTGAGCTTTTCTCCCTCAGTTTGCAGGTTAAGATAATCGTCGGAGGTCTTATACCTCTTGACGTGGGCACGAGCCTGAAATCCCAATTTCAGCCCTCGAAACATCTCATATGTCCCGCGACGTTTCGAAATCGTCTATGGTGCCTCAATTCTAAACCGTTTAACTGAACTATCACGTAGTTATCAAAACGTGTATGTTAGATGTTCGCAACATCCACAGACGATGTTCGAGGTTCAGCACACTAAGCGGTGCATTAAGGACATAAGCCTTCTACGAAGCAACAAGGAAAATCCTCAGTTTACGGACCTAGTCTGCATAATTGCTACTATCAACTTTCAACTAAATTTTCTCTAGGAACATATCTAAACAGTAGAACTAAAGCGTGAGCTACGACATAATTTGCAAAATCCTTTTGACTATGTTCAGGATAAACAAGTTCATCTTATGAACTCCCACTCAGATAGACATCCCTCTAGTCATCTAAGTGATTACATGATCCGAGTCAACTAGGCCATGTCCGATCATCACGTGAGACGGACTAGTCAACATCGGTGAACATCTTCATGTTGATCGTATCTACCATACGACTCATGCTCGACCTTTCGGTCTCTTGTGTTCCGAGGCCATGTATGTACATGCTAGGCTCGTCAAGTTAACCTAAGCGTTTCGCATGTGTTCCGAGGACATGTCTGTACATGCTAGGCTCGTCAACACCCGTTATATTCAAACGTAAGAATCTATCACACCCGATCATCACGTGGTGCTTCGAAACGACAAACTTTCGCAACGGTGCACAGTTAGGGGGAACACTTTCTTGAAATTTTAATGAGGGATCATCTTATTTACTACCATCGTTCTAAGCAAATAAGATGTATAAACATGATAAACATCACATGCAATCAAATAGTGACATGATATGGCCAATATCATATTGCTCCTTTTGATCTCCATCTTCGGGGCTCCATGATCATCTTGTCACCGGCATGACACCATGATCTCCATCATCGTGTCTTCATGAAGTTGTCTCGGCAACTATTACTTCTACTACTATAGCTAATGGTTAGCAATAAAGTAAAGTAATTACATGACGTTTATGTTGACACGCATGTCATAAATAAATTAAGACAACTCCTATGGCTCCTGCCGGTTGTCATACTCATCGACATGCAAGTCGTGATTCCTATTACAAGAACATGATCAATCTCATACATCACATATCATTCATCACATTCTTCTTGGCCATATCACATCACATAGCATACCCTGCAAAAACAAGTTAGACGTCCTCTAATTGTTGTTTGCATGTTTTACGTGGCTGCTATGGGTTTCTAGCAAGAACGTTTCTTACCTGCGCAAAAACCACAACGTGATATGCCAATTGCTATTTACCCTTCATAAGGACCCTTTTCATCGAATCTGATCCGACTAAAGTGGGAGAGACAGACACCCGCTAGCCACCTTATGCAACTAGTGCATGTCAGTCGGTGGAACCAGTCTCACGTAAGAGTACGTGTAAGGTCGGTCCAGGCCGCTTCATCCCACAATGCCGCCGAATCAAGATTAGACTAGTAACGGCAAGTAAATTGACAAAATCAACGCCCACAACTACCTTGTGTTCTACTCGTGCATAGAATCTACGCAATAGACCTAGCTCATGATGCCACTGTTGGGGAACGTAGCAGAAATTCAAAATTTTCCTACGTGTCACCAAGATCAATCTATGGAGAAACCAACAACGAGGGGAAGGAGAGTGCATCTACATACCCTTGTAGATCGCTAAGAGGAAGCGTTCAAGTGAACGGGGTTGAAGGAGTCGTACTCGCCGTGATCCAAATCACTGGAGATCCTAGTGCCGAACGGACGGCACCTCCGCGTTCAACACACGTACAGCCCGGTGACGTCTCCCATGCCTTGATCCAGCAAGGAGAGAGGGAGAGGTTGAGGAAGACTCCATCCAGTAGCAGCACGATGGCGTGGTGGTGGTGGAGGAGCGTGGTACTCAAGCAGGGCTTCGCCAAGCACCGCAAGAGACGAGGAGGAGAGAGGTAGGGCTGCGCCAGGGAGAGATCAAATCGCGTGTCTTGGACAGCCCAAAACCCCCACTATTTATAGGAGGAGGGGAGGAGGGTGCGCCCCCTCTAGGGTTCCCACCCCTAGGGGGGGCGGCAGGGGGCGGCCAAGAGGGGGAGAGGGGGGCGCGCCCTAGGGTGGGCCTGAGGCCCATCTGTGCCTAGGGTTTCCCCCTTCTCCTCCTAGCTGCGCCCTGGGCCTTGTGGGAGGTGCACCAGCCCACTCAGGGGCTGGTCTTACCACTCTTAGCCCATGCAAGCCTCCGGGGCTGGTGGCCCCACTTGGTGGACCCCGAGACCCTCCCGCTGGTCCCGGTACGTTACCGATAAATCCCGAAACTTTTTCGGTGACCAAAACAGGACTTCCCATATATAAATCTTTACCTCCGGACCATTCCGAAACTCCTCGTGACGTCCGGGATCTCATCCGGGACTCCGAACAACATTCGGTAACCACGTATAACTATTCCCTATAACCCTAGCGTCATCAAACCTTAAGTGTGTAGACCCTACGGGTTCGGGAACCATGCAGACATGACCGAGACGTTCTCCGGTCAATAACCAACAATGGGATCTGGATACCCATGTTGGCTCCCACATGCTCGACAATGATCTCATCGGATGAACCATGATGTCAAGGACTTAATCAATCCCGTATACAATTCCCTTTGTCTATCGGTACGATACTTGCCCGAAATTCGATCGTCGGTATCCCGATACCTTGTTCAATCTCGTTACCGGCAAGTCTCTTTACTCGTTCCATAACACATCATCCCGTGATCAACTCCTTGGTCACATTGTGCACATTATGATGATGTCCTACCGAGTGGGCCCAGAGATACCTCTCCGTTTACACGGAGTGACAAATCCCAGTCTCGATTCGTGCCAACCCAACAGACACTTTCGGAGATACCCGTAGTGCACCTTTATAGTCACCCAGTTACGTTGTGACGTTTGGCACACCCAAAGCACTCCTACGGTATCCGGGAGTTGCACAATCTCATGGTCTAAGGAAATGATACTTGACATTAGAAAAGCTTTAGCATAGGAACTACATGATCTTGTGGTAGGCTTAGGATTGGGTCTTGTCCATCACATCATTCTCCTAATGATGTGATCCCGTTATCAACGACATCCAATGTCCATGGTCAGGAAACCGTAACCATCTATTGATCAACGAGCTAGTCAACTAGAGGCTTACTAGGGACATGGTGTTGTCTATGTATCCACACACGTATCTGAGTTTCCTATCAATACAATTATAGCATGGATAATAAACGATTATCATGAACAAGGAAATATAATAATAATCAATTTATTATTGCCTCTAGGGCATATTTCCAACATTTATATGAGTAATGTCTTTTATGGTCATGCACCCTTGAAGAGTGGTCTATTTTTGATGAATCTCGATAGTAGTGATACACATATTCATAATGTTGAAGCCAAAAGATGCAGAGTTGATAATGATAGTGCAACTTATTTGTGGCACTGCCGTTTAGGTCATATCGGTGTAAAACGCATGAAGAAACTCCATACTGATGGACTTTTGGAACCACTTGATTATGTATCACTTGGTACTTGTGAACCGTTCCTCATGGGCAAGATGACTAAAACACCGTTCTCTGGTACTATGGAGAGAGCAACAGATTTATTGGAAATCATACATACAGATGTATGTGGTCCAATGAATGTTGAAGCTCATGGCGGATATCATTATTTTCTCACGTTCACAGATGATTTAAGTAGATATGGGTATATCTACTTAATGAAACATAAGTCTGAAACATTTGAAAAGTTCAAAGAATTTCGGAGTGAAGTTGAAAATCATCGTAACAAGAAAATAAAGTTTCTACGATCTGATCGTGGAGGAGAATATTTGAGTTACGAGTTTGGTCTACATTTGAAACAATGCAGAATAGTTTCGCAACTAACGCCACCCGGAACACCACAGCGTAATGGTGTGTCCGAACGTCGTAATCGTACTTTACTTGATATGGTGCGATCTATGATGTCTCTTACAGATTTACCGCTATCATTTTGGGGTTATGCTCTAGAGACAGCCGCATTCACGTTAAATAGGGCACCATCAAAATCCGTTGAGACGACGCCTTATGAACTGTGGTTTGGCAAGAAACCAACGTTATCGTTTCTGAAAGTTTGGGGCTGCGATGCTTATGTGAAAAAACTTCAACCTGATAAGCTCGAACCCAAATCGGAGAAATGTGTCTTCATAGGATACCCAAAGGAGACTATTGGGTACACCTTCTATCACAGATCCGAAGGCAAGACATTTGTCACTAAGAATGGATCCTTTCTAGAGAAGGAGTTTCTCTCGAAAGAAGTGAGTGGGAGGAAAGTAGAACTTGATGAGGTAACTGTACCTTCTCCCTTATTGGATAGTAGTACATCGCAGAAACCGGTTTCTGTGACACCTGCACCAATTAGTGAGGAAGCTAATGATAATGATCATGAAACTTCAGAAGAAGTTACTACCGAACCTCGTAGATCAACCAGAGTAAGATCCGCACCAGAGTGGTACAGTAACCCTGTTCTGGAAGACATGCTACTAGATCATGATGAACCTACGAACTATGAAGAAGCGATGGTGAGCCCAGATTCCGCAAAATGGCTTGAAGCCATGAAATCTGAGATGGGATCCATGTATGAGAACAAAGTATGGACTTTGGTTGACTTGTCCAATGATCGGCAAGCAATTGAGAATAAATGGATATTCAAGAAGAAGACTGACGCTGACGGTAATGTTACTGTCTACAAAGCTCGACTTGTCGCAAAAGGTTTTCGACAAGTTCAAGGGATTGACTATGATGAGACCTTCTCACCCGTAGCGATGCTTAAGTTTGTCTGAATCATGTTAGCAATTGCCGCATTTTATGATTATGAGATTTGGCAGATGGATGTCAAAACTGCATTCCTGAATGGATTTCTGGAAGAAGAGTTGTATATGATGCAGCCAGAAGGTTTTGTCGATCCAAAGGGAGCTAACAAAGTGTGCAAGCTCCAGCGATCCATTTATGGACTGGTGCAAGCCTCTCGGAGTTGGAATAAACGCTTTGATAGTGTGATCAAAGCATTTGGTTTTGTACACAGACTTTTGGAGAAGCCTGTATTTACTCATATTGGAGCCTTTAAATAAGTACTTGAGTTGTAGAGTTTTGTTGTGATGCCATGTTGTATGTACTCATATTGGAGCCTTTAAATAAGTACTTGAGTTGTAGAGTTTTGTTGTGATGCCATGTTGTATGTACTCATATCGAGCATATTGTATGTATGATTGAAATGCTTGGTATGAGTGGGATCCGACAATCTAGTTGTTTGTCCTTCACAGCCTTTCTTATGGGGAAATGTAGTCTAGTGCTCCTCGAGCCATAGTAGTCCGCTACAGCCCGGTTCACCGGAGTCCTGCTAGCCCAGCACTACTGTTCAGGACACTTGACTGGCCGGCATGTGTTTCACTTCGTCCCTATGTCTGTCCCTTCGGGGAAATGTCACGCGGTGATCTCCGGAGTCCTGTCTAGCCTGCTACAGCCCGGGATCCCCGGAGTCCTGTTAGCCCAGTGCTACAGCCCGGAATCACTCGTTGATGACCTACATGTTCGTTGTGAATCATGTATGCCTATCTCCATAGGTCTGTGCCGCTTTGGGTTCACGACTAGCCATGTCGGCCCGGGTTCTCGGTCATATGGATGCTAGCGACATTGTCATATACGCGAGCCGAAAGGCGCAAACGGTCCCGGGCCATGGTAAGGCGACACCCGTGGGATACCGTGCGTGAGGCCGCAAAGTGATATGAGGTGTTACCGGCTAGATCGATGTGGCTTAGAATCGGGGTCCTGACAGCGTTGGCATCAGAGCCGGACTGCCTGTAGGTTCGTTCAGCCAAACTGGTCGATGTCGAGTCTAGAAATGCTTTAGTTATATGTAAGGGAATTGATTGTGGGAGGGAACGTAAGGTTCTTTTACTCCTTTACCCTATGCTTCTGATCTGAGTCATTCTCTTCTCATTCAACGTGGGTTAAGGACTAGGCTCTCTTCTTCTATCAGGTTCACGTGTTACTAATCCGTAGTAGCTCATAGGATTATTGCTACGAGTTCCAGTCCAGTTTCTACTATTTTAGTACGTTGCTATTTGAATCAGAACCTTGATATGATGCTGTTGAGCGGTATTGTGAACTGTTGTGGATGTCTCAAATCTTTTTCTGAGCATTTACAGCCGTTATGCTGCCCAATTTTCCCTAGGAATTCTGATGTCTTTGTCTTGTGGTTGTGCTTTCAGATGGCCAATCAGTCTCAAAATCAAGTGGTTCGCCTGACCAGGTGCCTCGACGTGCCCGGTCATACTGCTATGTTGGTCCGGGTCATGATCGAGACAGGATACCGCTGGTATCCCGAATACACTGTTGAAGAGCAGTTCCGCGACTTTAATCAAAGCCAGTATTTATGCACCGTCAGGATATTTCCTTCCTATCCTGGATCTACCGAGCCCCTTCACTGTTCCTATGGACTCGGAGTTACCATTGAGATGGCTGTGCAGGATGCTGCCTATTCCATGATGACCATCTTGCGAGTCCGGACTGGCTTGCTTCAGAACACTGACTTCCGTTACATGCCAGCTTCACTTCCGGGAGCGCAGTGGTATCTTCAGGCTATCTATGCTGACTCCACTCAGGAGGACTCATTAACTCGTACCACCGCTGAGATGCTCGAAGATAAGGACCGAGAGAATCGGGCCTTGAGGCTGGAGCTCTTTAATACCCGTGCTGATCATTGGGCCACATTGACTCGGTTTGCACCCGCGGTGCAAGCTGGATGTATGGATACCAGGGATCTGTATCCTGTGAGAGCAGCTCTGCCAGACATGGTGGATTGGCGTGATGTGGGAGGCATCACCCCACCCCTTGGTCCCCGCAGGCCACCGTTTGTTGGTCCAAGACCTTATCCTAGCCCCTATGGTCCACAGGCTCCTCAGGACCGTCTGTTTCCGGATGATCACGTTGAACTTCCAGGCTATGGAGGTGACTTCTATGAGGACTACTACGGAGCTATCTGAGTTAGTAGTAGTACCACTAGTATTGTAGTAGTTGTATCTCCACTGTCCTGTGTGACTTGTGGAATACGACTTGGTGTGTAATCGATTCCGGAGGTGTAGACAAATAATGTATAGGGACTCGGAATGCCTCCGATGAGATGTAACGTCTACCTTCATAGTTGTACTGTAGCATGGGCTTGTACTAAACTATGTATGACGAGTATGACCGTTGGTGTATATATGGCAGTTTTATATTACCATGGCATACGAATGAGCATCTCTGCATTCCGCGTTATCCTTTACATTCTGCACTTCCCTGTTAAGTTTGAGCCATCCTTGTCTAAACCCTTGTCTTGTTTCCTTCTAGGATGGTCAACACCCGCGGAAACCCTGCTGCCCCGGAGCAGGGGGAAGCCAATGCAGCTAGAGGTGAAAATTTGCCTCACCCGCCTTCCCTGGCCGAAGTGATGCTGGAGGCGGAAAGGAACAAGCGTGAGACCAACCGCCTGCTGGAGCGGATTGAGCAGAACACTGCACGCCACCCACGAAATGACTTGGTGTCAATCAACGACTTTATCAAGCTGTACCCACCAAAGTTTAACCATTCCGTCGAGCCCCTCGACACGGATGATTGGCTTCGCAGCATCACCCACAAGCTACGTTCTGCCAACGTAGCTGAAGCCGACAAGGTTACCTATGCTGCTTATCATCTTGAGGGCCCCGCTAGCCATTGGTGGGAAAACTACGAAGCTATGCGCCCGGTCGGCCAAATCACTACCTGGGCTGAGTTTAGTGAGGCTTTCCGTGAGCATCACATTCCGGAAGGTCTCATGGATCGCAAGAGGGAGGAGTTCTGCAACTTCACCCAAGGAAGGCTGACTGTGGATGCATATAGCCGAGAATTTGGGAACCTGGCACGCTATGCTCCTGAAGAGGTTTCTACTGACGCCAAGAAGCAGGCAAGGTTCCGCAAGGGACTTAGCCCTGAGCTTCGCCGCGATCTCCGTCTGCACGAGTGCACATCCTTCCAGAAGCTGGTCAATAAAGCTATTAGCTGAGACTGGCCAGACTGATTATGACGCTTCACGCAAGCACTCTCGTGATTTTGGGTCTTCATCCGGCTCTGGAGCTCAGAAGCGCCGGGTGTGGATTCCAAGCACCGCACTGCCACCCAGATTCACCCCGAGGCCATCCTTTGAGGCGCCTCGTCCCAACCAGCAAATTGCACCGTCTAAGCCCTAAGGTGGCCCCGCTGCTAATGTTGCTCCACGCCCCACTGTGGTAACATGCTTCAAGTGTGGAGAACCGGGTCACTATAGTTGAGAGTGTCCCCAGAACAACCCCAATCAAGCTGGAAAGTCCGTTGGCCGTGGTAAGCCCGCGGGAAAGACTTTCTACGCCAAGCCGGCCACTACTGCACGTGGCCATGTCAACTACGTCTCAGCCGAAGAGGCTCATGAGGATCCCAACGTCGTCCTTGGTACGCTCCTTGTTAACTGCCATCCGGCATCTATTCTTTTCGATACTGGAGCATCTCATTCATTCATATCTGAGAATTATGCTCGGTTGCATAACACGACATTCTGTGACATGCCCACTTCCATGGTAATTCAAACTCCGGGTTCCAAATGGCAAACTTCTAGGGTAAGCCATGGGAACGAAATTCTTGTCGATAGGCTTGTTTTCCTTGCATCTTTAATAGCTCTCAAGTCCTCCGACATAAACATCATCTTGGGTATGGACTGGATGTCGGCTCATTATGCCAAGATCGATTGTGCCACTAGAACCGTTCAACTTACTCATCCCTCGGGCAAGACAATTAATGTCTTAACTCGAGTGGCCAAGCGCCAACTTTACTCTCTCAATGCCAACCCCCTTCCAGACCTTGAGGACGTTCCGGTAGTCCGAGACTTCCCGGATGTGTTTCCGGAAGAACTGCCAGGTGTTCCACCTGACCGGGATGTCGAGTTTGTGATAGACCTTGTTCCAGGAACCGTTCCAATTGCTAGAAGACCCTACAAGATGGCACCCTTAGAACTAGCCGAGCTTAAGAACCAACTCAATGAGTCCTTGAACAAAGGGTTCATCCGTCCTAGCTCCTCTCCTTGGGCTTGCCCCGTCCTCTTCGTCAAGAAGAAGGATGCAACGGATCGAATGGTTGTGGATTACCGACCTGTCAATCTGGTCACCATCAAGAACAAATACCCGCTTCCCAGGATCAACGACCTGTATGATCAGCTCGCTGGATCCTCAGTCTTCTCCAAGATGGATTTGAGGTTGGGCTACCATCAAATCAAAATCAGAAACGGGGACATTCCCAAAACGGCTTTTGTTACTCGTTATGGCCAATACGAGTACACCGTCATGTCCTTCGGTTTAACCAATGCCCCGGCCACTTTCTCCCGGTTAATGAACTCGGTTTTCATGGAGTACTTGGACAAATTCGTCGTAGTATACCTCGATGACATACTCATCTACTCCAAGAATGAAGAGGAACATGCCGAACATCTAAGGCTGGTATTGATGAAACTTCGAGAGCATCGTCTTTATGCCAAATTCTCCAAGTGTGAATTTTGGTTGTCAGAAGTGACCTATCTAGGCCATGTAATCTCTGGTAAGGGTATTGCTGTCAATCCCGAGCGAGTTCAAGCCGTCCTTGATTGGACTCCACCTGAAACGGTCAAGCAAGTTCGGAGTTTCCTTGGCCTAGCGAGCTATTGCCGCCGCTTCATCGAGAATTTCTCCAAGGTTGCTAAACCTCTAACTGAACTCCTCAATAAAGATAAAAAGTTCGAGTGGACTCCGCAGTGCGAGTTCAGTTTTCAGGAACTGAAAAGATGCCTGACATCTGCTCCCGTACTGGTACCACCAGATTTCTCCAAGGACTTTATTATCTATTGCGACGCCTCGCGACAAGGACTAGGTTGCATACTCATGCAGGATCGTCAGGTAATTGCCTATGCTTCACGGCAATTACACCCACATGAGGAAAATTATCCCACACATGATCTAGAGCTTGCAGCTGTAGTCCATGCACTCAAAACCTGGCGACATTACCTCCTCGGTAATCGTTGCGATATATTCACCGATCACCAAAGCTTGAAATATATCTTCACCCAACCAGATTTGAATCTCAGGCAAAGACGTTGGGTCGAGTTGATCTCGGATTACGACTTAGGAATAACTTACACCCCTGGCAAGGCCAATGTCCTGGCCGATGCACTAAGTCATAAGTCCTACTGTAACAACCTGATGTTACAACAAAGTCAACCACTTCTCCATGAGGAATTTCGCAAGCTTAATCTTCACATTGTTCCTCGTGGATTCCTATCTACTCTGGTGGCGAAACCTACCCTTATGGATCAAATCATAGCTGCCCAAAAGCGTGATAAGGGCATATCCCGGATTAAGGAAAACATTGCTAGCGGAGTAGCTAAATGTTTTTCCATGGATGAGCAAGGTGCTGTCTTCTTTGAGAACCGCCTGGTGGTTCCCAAGAACCAACATCTACGCCAGATGATCCTTAAGGAAGCTCATGAATCCCCTCTCACCATTCATCCCGGTAGTACCAAAATGTATCAAGACCTACGCCAGAGGTTTTGGTGGACTAGGATGAAGAGAGAAATTGCTCAATACATTGCTAATTGCGACGTTTGTCATCGTGTTAAAGCAGAGCATCAACGGCCTGCTGGCACCCTTCAACCTTTGGCTATTCCTGAATGGAAATGGGACAAAATCAGTATGGATTTCATCACTGGGTTTCCCAGGACCAAGAGGGGAAATAATGCCATCTTCGTCGTGATCGACCGTCTTTCCAAAGTAGCCCATTTTCTACCTGTTCGTGAGAGTATCACCGCTAGCCAGCTAGCTGACCTATACATCTCCCGAATAGTGTCTCTTCATGGTGTCCCATTGGAAATTAACTCAGACCATGGAAGTCTCTTCACCTCTCGATTTTGGGAAAGTTTCCAAAATGCTATGGGAACTCATCTCTCCTTTAGCACCGCCTTCCATCCTCAATCAAGTGGTCAAGTAGAGCGAGTAAATCAAATTCTGGAAGATATGCTCCGAGCTTCTGTTATCTCGTTCGGAATGAGTTGGGAGAAATGCCTTCCATTCGCGGAGTTTGCCTATAACAATAGCTATCAAGCTAGTTTGGGCAAGGCTCCCTTCGAAGTTCTCTATGGACGAAAATGTCGAACGCCTCTTAACTGGTCAGAAACCGGGGAAAGACAACTCTTTGGCCCGGATATGATTCAGGAAGCAGAAGAGCAGGTTCGCGTTATTCGTGAGAAATTGAAAACGGCCCAATCTCGCCAAAAGAGTCAATATGATCGTAAGCATAGGCCTATGACATTTGAAATTGACGAGAAAGCTTACCTTCGGGTTACCGCGTTAAAGGGAACCCATCGCTTCGGTATCAAAGGCAAATTGGCTCCTCGTTACATTGGACCTTTTCGCATTCTTGCCAAACGAGGAGAAGTTGCCTACCAATTGGAACTACCTCCGCATCTTTCCAGAGTTCACGACGTCTTCCACGTTTCGCAACTCAGGCGTTGCTTCGCGGATCCTATCCGTGGAGTGGACCACGAAACGCTTGATTTACAAGATAACCTCTCTTATCGGGAATACCCCGTTCGTATCCTTGATCAAGCCGAGCGTACCACTCGACGTCATAATATCAAGTTTCTCAAGGTTCAATGGTCACACCATTCCGAGGAAGAAGCCACTTGGGAAAGGGAGGATCGTCTTCGACTCGAGTACCCCGCCTTCTTCCCAGATGATCCTAAATCTCGGGACGAGATTCTATTGAGTGGGGGTGAGTTGTCACACCCTAGCTAGGTTATGCATTAGAGTGTGCATCATGTTTTCTTTCATCAGAAATGGAAATGGGGAAAGCAGAACCCCCAGCACCCCCCCTGAAATCAACTAGGGTTTACTAAAAATAAATTCAATGAACCTGAAATGCCCTTCAGATATGTTCACCCTCTTTGCCTTGGGTTAGAACCCTTGGGAAAAATGGTGCATATAATTTTAGGTCAACAAAAGGGGCATTGACTTAATTCATAAATATTTGAATTTGGGCATTTAAATACTATTAAATAATTCAAATGCTCAAATAATGTTGGAATTATTTTTGGGCCACTGAAATATTTCAGAAAGTGTCCATAAATATTTTCAGCATTTTATTAAATGATTTAGTATTTAAACTAAATCAAAACAGAATAGCAAAAATAGAAAACAGAATAAATTAGAGAGAAAGAACAGAGGCTCACCTGGACTTACCTGCCGGCCCAGCACTGTAGCTGGACGGCCGAGCCCACCAGGCCGACGCCAGTCGTCCCCTAGCTGCTGCCAGGAGGACGCCGGGCGTGTGCCCGCGGTGCGCCGGCACGCGCGCGGCCACCGACGGCCACCTCCTGCTTGCCGCGCCCCCCCTCGACGCCTGGACGTTGCTGTGGACGCCACGCACCCCCTGGCCCCCTCATATCCCTCTCCCTCGCTCTCCCTCCTCCCCTGTTTCTCTCCCGCGCGACCACCCGAACGCACCGTCGCCGTCGTTCGCTGCCACCGCGCTCCCCGACCCCCTCTCGCCTTCCCGTGTTGCGTGGAAGCTCCGCCACTGTCGCCTACGCCCTCTGCACCGAGCCAAGCGAGCCGGGAAGCCTTGCTTCGTCCTCGGCGTCGTCTTCTTCAACCTCGGGACCACCGGCCATCTCCGTCAAATTCGCCGTTGCAGAAGCGTCCCCGAGCCCGCTGAGTCCTCCCTCGAGATCGCTGTGAGCTCCCGAGCATTTCCCCCTTCTCCCCGCAGTGATTCTCTTCCCCTAACTAGCCTAGCCACTGGAGCCGTGAGCTCCTCGCCGCCGGCCATGGCGCCGTCGTGGCTACGACCGTGCAAGCACGCGTCCGAGCGCACCACCGCCTTCAACGCGTCCCCAGGAGCCCGTAGCCATCACCAGCTCCTCCTCCCGTGCACCGCAGCATCGATTCCGCGAACACCCGAACTCCGGCCGCCGCCCAAGTGGTCGCCGCCGTCGACTTAGGCCGTCCCCGGTGAAACGGAGGGCACTAGTGGATGCGCGCGAGCACCAGCTCCTCGGAGATGGTCTCCGCGGCCCATTTGGTCACCAGAGACGCATTTCCGACGCCCTCCGCCGCGTCTGGCTCGCCGGCGACAAGCCGCCGGTGGCTTTGACCCCGCTGACCAGGTTTGACCCTCCCCCTTGTGTCACTGACGTGTGGGCCAGGCCCCTTTTTAATTAGTGTTAGATTTAGTTAGTCCTAATTAACTTAATTACGTTAAATAGACACTGACATGTGGGCCCAGGCTCTAATTAACTTTAGTTAGTTAATCAGTCACTGACCAGTGGGTCCCACTGGTCAGGTTTGACCTGGAGGCAACCCTGTTGACTTGCTGATGTCATGCTGACGCAAGGCTGACGCAGTAAATCATTTTCTAGTTTAAAAATAATTCAGGAAATTCCAGAAAATACCCAAAACTTTGTAAAATCATAGAAATTCAACCATAACTCCAAATGAGATAAATTATATATGTAAAATTATCAGAAAAATTCAAGGAATCCATCTGTACCATTTTCATGCATGTTTGAACAATGTTTGTCCTCTGTTTTGGACAAAACAAATAAAGGGCATTTAAATAATCATATATGGGGTTGGCATTTGAATCTTGTACTCAAACCAACTTCATTTAAATCATAGCTAGTTGCATTAGCTTAAGACACATCCATATTGCCATGTCATAGCATGCATCATATTGTTGCATGTCGTCATGTGTTGATTGTGCTCGGTTGTGTTCTTCGTGGTAGGTTCTGCCTCCGAGGATATTCACGAGTATCCAACTGAAGGGCAGTATCCCGTTACCACTCCATCAGGCAAGCAACCATTGATCATTCCGATACAACCCATGTTCTCGCTCCTACTCTTGTTTACTGCATTAAGGCAACACGATTCAAACTGCTGTGTGCTACGGTAGTTGAACCCTTATCCTCTGCATGACCTGTCATTGCCACAGTAACTAGATGAAACCCACTAGCATGTGTAGGAGTTGATTGAGCCATGTTTTGTGATTCCTACCTTGCTATGCCTGCTATGCTTAGAGTTGTGTCAGGTCTGGTTCATCTGGGTGATGGGCTAGAGTGAAATGCTTGTGCCAGTAATATGTGGGATGTGTTGAACATGTTTTGGTAAAGGTATCGATGAGAGGCCATGTAGGAGTACATGGTGGGTTGTTTCATTGAAACCGTCCCTAAGAACTGAGTTCTGTATGCGTGAATTAAGATTCAGCTACTACCACACATTGGGCCCTGAAATATGACCCCGCTCGACTTACTGACCCCTCTCGCCTCAGTCCAGGAGTTGCAACTAGTTTCTGGTGTTTGTAGGATATGTGTTGGCGGCCGTGCCTAGCGCTGACCCTAGGGGTGGGCTATGTTGCGGTAGATACACCGTGGCACGGTGTACCGAGTCACCCGTTTGGTGTCTCGGGAACCCTGTTCACATCGTTCGGGGCCGTTGAGGACACCCCGGCCGGATTTCCTTGCGGATGGAACCTGAATAGGCGATGACCCTGGACTAGAGACTTGTGAGGTTAGTCAGGTCGTGGTCTACACCCACGTCGGTTTTCGCTTGAAGTCTGCCGAGCACATTTCGTGTGCAGACGCTAAGTGGTGGAAACATGTGTGACGAAGTACACCCCTGCAGGGTAGGAAACTATTCGAATAGCCGTGTCCGCGGTAAAGGACTACTTGATTGCATATACAGTTCATAGACAAGTTAATGGATACTACTAAAAGACTCAAGATAAGTGTGAGTACCGAGGATGGCCCCCTCGCAGGATACGAGGGAGGATCCACGGTGGAGTATTGTGATGGTGAGTAGTGGACTCGTGTGCGAAAACTATTTTGCTAAAAGATTCCGTAGGATAGCTTAGCCAAGAGTCAAAGCTGGCTTGCTGCATAAACCCCACCACCTTCTTGAGAATGAGCATGTACAGTAGGTTCTGATGTAAGACTTGCTGAGTACCTTTGTACTCATGTTTGCTTATTTATTGTTTTCAGACGACAACACTGCCCCCTTCGATGGGTTTTACGTAGACCTTGACGTCGACGAGTGACTAGCCACCCAGGTGGTGATCCAGGCCATGGAGGGCCTTATGTAGATAGACAGGCTTCGAGAAGCCTTCTTTCTTTCTAGAGTCTGTACTCAGACTAGTTGCTTCCGCATGTGCTTGTATGACTGTATGACTTGAGTGTCGGGTCATGTGACCCCTACCTGTATGGATATGTTATGTATGGCTCCCTGGAGCCTTTAAATAAGTACTTGAGTTGTAGAGTTTTGTTGTGATGCCATGTTGTATGTACTCATATCGAGCATATTGTATGTATGATTGAAATGCTTGGTATGAGTGGGATCCGACAATCTAGTTGTTTGTCCTTCGCAGCCTTTCTTATGGGGAAATGTAGTCTAGTGCTCCTCGAGCCATAGTAGTCCGCTACAGCCCGGTTCACCGGAGTCCTGCTAGCCCAGCACTACTGTTCAGGACACTTGACTGGCCGGCATGTGTTTCACTTCGTCCCTATGTCTGTCCCTTCGGGGAAATGTCACGCGGTGATCTCCGGAGTCCTGTCTAGCCTGCTACAGCCCGGGATCCCCGGAGTCCTGTTAGCCCAGTGCTACAGCCCGGAATCACTCGTTGATGACCGACATGTTCGTTGTGAATCATGTATGCCTGTCTCCATAGGTCTATGCCGCTTTGGGTTCACGACTAGCCATGTCGGCCCGGGTTCTCGGTCATATGGATGCTAGCGACATTGTCATATACGCGAGCCAAAAGGCGCAAACGGTCCCGGGCCATGGTAAGGCGACACCCGTGGGATACCGTGCGTGAGGCCGCAAAGTGATATGAGGTGTTACCGGCTAGATCGATGTGGCTTAGAATTGGGGTCCTGACAAAGCAAAGAAAGGATTCTTGCCTGTGTTACAAGGTGTGAAATTGAGTAAGACTCAATGCCCGACCAATGCAGAAGATAGAGAGAAAATGACAGATGTTCCCTATGCTTCAGCCATAGGCTCTATCATGTATGCAATGCTGTGTACCAGACCTGATGTGTGTCTTGCTATAGGTCTAGCAGGGAGGTACCAAAGTAATCCAGGAGTGGATCACTGGACAGCGGTCAAGAACATCCTGAAATACCTGAAAAGGACTAAGGATATGTTTCTCATATATGGAGGTGACAAAGAGCTCATTGTAAATGGTTACGTTGATGCAAGCTTTGACACTGATCCGGACGATTCTAAATCGCAAACCGGATACGTGTTTACATTAAACGGTGGAGCTGTCAGTTGGTCCAGTTCTAAACAAAGCGTTGTGGCGGGATCTACATGTGAAGCGGAGTACATAGCTGCTTCAGAAGCAACAAACAAAGGAGTCTGGATGAAGGAGTTCATATCTAATCTAGGTGTCATACCTAGTGCATCGGGTCCAATGAAAATCTTTTGTGACAATACTGGTGCAATTGCCTTGGCAAAGGAATCCAGATTTCACAAGAGAACCAAGCACATCAAGAGACGCTTCAATTCCATCCGGGATCTAGTCCAGGTGGGAGACATAGAGATTTGCAAGATACATACGGATCTGAATGTTGCAGACCCGTTGACTAAGCCTCTTCCACGAGCGAAACATGATCAGCACCAAAGCTCCATGGGTGTTAGAATCATTACTGTGTAATCTAGATTATTGACTCTAGTGCAAGTGGGAGACTGAAGGAAATATGCCCTAGAAGCAATAATAATGTTATTAGTTTATTTCCTTATATCATGATAATTTTTTATTATTCATGCTAGAATTGTATTATCCGGAAACATAATACTTGTGTGAATACATAGACAAACTAAACGTCACTAGTATGCCTCTACTTGACTAGCTCGTTAATCAAAGATGGTTATGTTTCCTAACCATAGACATGTGTTGTCATTTGATTAACGGGATCACATTATTGGGAGAATGATGTGATTGACATGACCCATTCCAATAGCTTAGCACCCGATCGTTTAGTATGTTGCTATTGCTTTCTTCATGACTTATACATGTTCCTATGGCTATGAGATTATGCAACTCCCGTTTGCCGGAGGAACACTTTGTGTGCTACCAAACGTCACAACGTAACTGGGTGATTATAAAGGTGCTCTACAGGTGTCTCCAAAGGTACATGTTGGGTTGGCGTATTTCGAGATTAGGATTTGTCACTCCGATTGTCGGAGAGGTATCTCTGGGCCCTCTCGGTAATGCACATCACCTAAGCCTTGCAAGCAATGCAACTAATGACTTAGTTGCGAGATGATGTATTACGAAACGAGTAAAGAGACTTGCCGGCAACGAGATTGAAATAGGTATTGATATACCGACGATCGAATCTCGGGCAAGTAACATACCGATGACAAAGGGAACAACGTATGTTGTTATGCGGTCTGACCGATAAAAGATCTTCGTAGAATATGTGGGAGCCAATATGAGCATTCAGGTTCCGCTATTGGTTATTGACCAGAGACGTGTCTCGGTCATGTCTACATTGTTCTCGAACCCGTAGGGTCCGCACGCTTAAGGTTTCGATGACAGTTATATTATGAGTTTATTAGTTTTGATGTACCGAAGTTAGTTCGGAGTCCCAGGTGTGATCACGGACATGATGAGGAGTCTCGAAATGGTCGAGACATAAAGATTGATATATTAGATGACTATATTCGGACACCGGAAGTGTTCCGGAGAAGTTTCGGATAAAACCGGAGTACCGGGGGGTTACCGGAACCCCCGGGGGGTTAATGGGCCACATGGGCCTAAAGTGGAGAAGAGGAGGGGCGGCCAGGGCAGGCCGCACGCCCCCTCCCCCTCTAGTCCGAATTGGACAAGGAGGGGGGCACCCCCCCTTTCCTTCCTCTCCTCTCTTCCTTCCTCCCCCCTCTCCTACTTGGACAAGGAAAAGGAGGGAGTAGGACTCCTCCCTGGCGCGCCTCCTCCTGGCCGGCCACCCCTCCCCTTGCTCCTTTATATACGGGGGCAGGGGGGCACCTCTAGACACACAAGTTGATCTTCATGATCGTTCTCTTAGCCGTGTGCGGTGCCCCCCTCCACCATACTCCTCGATAATATTGTAGCGGTGCTTAGGCGAAGCCCTGCGATGGTAGAACATCAAGATCGTCACCACGCTGTCGTCTGATGGAACTCTTCCCCGACACTTTGCTGGATCGGAATCGGTGGATCGTTATCAAGCTGAACGTGTGCTAAAACTCGGAGGTGCCGTAGTTTCGGTGCTTGATCGGTCGGACCGTGAAGACGTACGACTACATCAACCGCGTTGTCATAACGCTTCCACTATCGGTCTACGAGGGTACGTAGACAACACTCTCCCCTCTCGTTGCTATGCATCACTATGATCTTGCGTGTGCGTAGGAATTTTTTTGAAATTACTACGTTTCCCATCAGTAAGCATTGTCCATTACGCTCTGTGTACTAACCCATGATCTACGTGTGAGTTCTGTGTGGCGTTAGGTTTGTTTCCATGGGTTTGCATCAAGAGGAAGATCTCATACAACCCATGGAGGATGACATCAAGTGGTGATCGTCATCAAGATTGCGGTGCGAGTTCAAGTGGAGCATCACGAAGAGACCATCCTTGAAGCTCGTCGTCCATTGTGGTGTCAATGGACTTGTGAAGATGTGCCAAAGTGTGGCTCACACATAGTGGAGTATGGGGGAGCAATCAACTAGTCTTCATCGAGAGAAGGCAATCAAGAAAGGTGGTCCAACTTGAGGGAGTCAAGATCGTCATCATCTAGCTCAAGTGGACTTCATGCAAGGCAAAGGTTTTCCCTTGATAGGTTTTCTATTTTACCGGTCTCATGATGATAGTTTGGAGACCGGGTTATATGATCGATAGCCATACTATCAAGGGGGGCTCTCAAGTGAGTAGCTTGAACATATCGATCGTCGAGAGCTCAAACCATTGCATCCTTGCATCATACTTCTTGATTCTTATTTGTATTTTCTCTTTTTGAGGTTTTAGAGCTTGTGGTTATCTTCGTGACAAGCTCTAGTACATCGTAAATGGATTTCATATGCTTCTTCCATTACGTTTTTGGTGTTGGAGGTTTTACCAGTCTTATTCGAGGAAGGGTTCTCACCATTTTCTTATGGGCCTTTTATCATTTGCTTATTATTGTTATTTCTATCAAGATTGTGTTAGTCCATGTCGTATCTTTCCAACAAACTTGGTGTTGTTGAATTCAGAGTCCGTTTGCAGAAGTTGTGGCAGTTTTGGTGTCCTTAAAAGGCTGCAGAGGTACTGCCGCGGCTACTACCGCTTGGAGGGGATGTAATTTTTTACTACCGCTCCAGAGCAGTACTATCAGGGCTACTACCGTGGCTACTTCTGCCCCGGACCAAAATCTCGTATTAAGTCCAGAAGTGGTAGGCACATATGTATTTTTTTAGTACCGCTCGCAAGCAGTAGTACCGCTACCCTTGGCCGTAGTACCGCTACCCCTAGTGGTAGTACCGTGAGGACGAGCGGTAGTACCGCTCCGGTGGTTCTACTGGCCTTTTGCCTCCTCGCCGCTGTTTTTGGAAGGGCTTCCACCGTCCTCCTAGCGGTAGTACCGCTCTGTGCGGGCTGTGAGCATAACAGTTGGATTTTTCCCCACCTATAAAAGGGGGGTCTTCTTCCCCAATGAACCTTATCCTTTGAGCTCGTGCTCTTCCCCCATTGTTGACCTTTCTTCGAGCTTGCTATCTCTCAGTCCACCCATGGGTTCTTGCTAGTTTGGGGGGGGGGGAAGCGAGAGGAGATCTAGATCCAGATTTCCACCAATCACTTTCTCCTCTATGTGGGGGGGGGGGGGGTCTTGGATCTAGATCTTGGAGTTCTTGGTGTTCTCCTTCTTGTTCTTCCTCTCATTTTCCTCCCTAGCATTTGTTGCTTTGGTGGGATTTACGAGAGAAGGACTTGGGCACTCCGTGTGACCTTGCCATTGTTGGGGAACGTAGTAATTTCAAAAAAATTCCTACGCACACGCAAGATCATGGTGATGCATAGCAACAAGAGGGGAGAGTGTTGTCCACGTACCCTCATAGACCGAAAGTGGAAGCGTTAGCTCAACGCGGTTGATGTAGTCATACGTCTTCACGATCCGACCGATCAAGTACCGAACGTACGGCACCTCCGAGTTCAGCACATGTTCATCCCGATGACGTCCCTCAAACTCCGATCCAGCCGAGTGTTGAGGGAGAGTTTCATCAGCACGACGGCGTGGTGACGATGATGATTTTCTACCGGCGCAGGGCTTCGCCTAAGCACCGCTAGAGTATTATTGAGGTGGACTATGGTGGAGGGGGGCACCACACACGGCTAAAAGGTCAAACTAATCAATTGTTGTGTCTCTAGGGTGCCCCTGCCCCTGTATATAAAGGAGCAAGGGGGGGGGGGGGGGGGCGGCCAGGAGAGAGGGCGCGCCAGGAGGAGTCCTTCTCCCATCGGGAGTAGGACTCCCCCTTTCCAAGTTGGATTAGGACTTGGGAGGGGGAAAGAGGAGGGAGAGAGGAAGGAAGGGGGGGGGGGCGCCCCCCCCCCCTCTCCTTGTCCTATTCGGACTAGGGGGAAGGGGCGCGCGGCCCAGCCCTGGCCGCCTCTCCTCTTCTCCGTAAAGGCCCACTAAGGCCCATTAACCCCCCGAGGGGTTCCCGTAACCTCCCGGTACTCCGGTAAAATCCCGATTTCACCCGGAACACATCCGATATCCAATATATCAATCTTCATGTCTCGACCATTTCAAGACTCCTCGTCATGTACGTGATCACATCCGGGACTCCGAACAACCTTCGGTACATCAAAACATATAAAATCATAATATAACTGTCATCGAAACGTTAAGCGTGCAGACCCTACAGGTTCGAGAACTATGTAGACATGACCGAGACACATCCCCAGTCAATAACCAATAGCAGAACCTGGATGCTCATATTGGTTCCCACATATTCTACGAAGATCTTTATCGGTCAAACCGCATAACAACATACGTTGTTCCCTTTATCATCAGTATGTTACTTGCCCGAGATTCGATCGTCGGTATCTCAATACCTAGTTTCAATCTCGTTACCGGCAAGTCTCTTTACTTGTTCCGTAATACATCATCCCATAACTAACTCATTAGTAGCAATGCTTGCAAGGCTTAAGTGATGTGCATTACTGAGAGGGCCCAGAGATACCTCTCCGACAATCGGAGTGACAAATCCTAATCTCGAAATATGCCAATCCAACAAGTACCTTCAGAGACACCTATAGAGCACCTTTATAATCACCCAGTTACGTTGTGATGTTTGGTAGCACACAAAGTGTTCCTCCGGTAAACGGGAGTTGCATAATCTCATAGTCATAGGAACATGTGTAAGTCATGAAGAAAGCAATAGCAACATACTAAACGATCGTGTGCTAAGCTAAAGGAATGGGTCAAGTCAATCACATCATTCTCCTAATGATGTGATCTCATTAATCAAATGGCTACTTTGTCTATGGCTAGGAAACTTAACCATCTCTAATCAATGAGCTAGTCAAGTAGAGGCATACTAGTGACATACTATTTGTCTATGTATTCACACATGTATTATGTTTCCAGTTAACACAATTCTAGCATGAATAATAAAAATTTATCATGATATAAGGAAATAAATAATAACTTTATTATTGCCTCTAGGGCATATTTCCTTCAGTCTCCCGCTTGCACTAGAGTCAATAATCTAGTTCACATTGCCATGTGATTTAACATCAATAGTTCACATCACCATGTGATTAACACCCATAGTTCACATCGTCATGTGACCAACACCCAAAGGGTTTACTAGAGTCAATAATCTAGTTCACATTGCTATGTTATTAATACCCAAAGAGTACTAAGGTATGATCATGTTTTGCTTGTGAGGGAAGTTTAGTCAACGGGCCTGCCACATTCAGATCCGTATGTATTTTGCAAATTTCTATGTCAAAAATGCTCTGCACGGAGCTACTCTAGCTAATTGCTCCCACTTTCAATATGTATCCAGATTGAGACTTTGAGTCATCTGGATCAGGGTCAAAACATGCATCGACATAACCCTTTACGACGAACCTTTTGTCACCTCCATAATCGAGAAACATATCCTTATTCCACTAAGGATAATTTTGACCAATGTCCAGTGATCTACTCCTAGATCGCTATTGTACGCCCTTGCCAAACTCAGGGCAGGGTATACAATAGGTCTGGTACACGGCATGACATACTTTATAGAACCTATGGCTGAGGCATAGGGAATGACTTTCATTCTCTCTCTATCTTCTATCGTGGTCGGGTTTTGAGTCTTACTCAACTTCACACCTTGTAACACGGGCAAGAACTCCTTCTTTGACTGTTCCATTTTGAACTACTTCAAAATCTTGCCAAGGTATGTACTCATTTAAAAACTTATCAAGCATCTTGATCTATCTCTATAGATCTTGATGCTCAATATGTAAGCAGCTTCACCGAGGTCTTTCTTTGAAAAACTCCTTTCAAACATTCCTTTATGCTTTGCAGAATAATTCTACATTATCTCCGATCAACAATATGTCATTCACATATACTTATCAGAAATGATGTAGTGCTCCCACTCACTTTCTTGTAAATACAGGCTTCACCGCAAGTCTGTATAAAACTATATGCTTTGATCAACTTATCAAAGCATATATTCCAACTCTGAGATGCTTGCACCAGTCCATAGATGGATCGCTGGAGCTTGCATATTTTGTTAGTACCTTTAGGATTGACAAAACCTTCTAGTTGCATCATATAGAACTTGTCTTTAATAAATCCATTAAGGAATGCAGTTTTTTTATCCATTTGCCAGATTTCATAAAATGCGGCAATTGCTAACATGATTCAGACAGACTTAAGCATAGATATGAGTGAGAAACTCTCATCGTAGTCAACACCTTGAACTTGTCGAAAACCTTTTTGCGACAATTCCAGCTTTGTAGATAGTAACACTACTATCAACGTCTGTCTTCCTCTTGAAGATCCATTTAATCTCAATGGCTCGCCGATCATTGGGCAAGTCAATCAAAGTCCATACTTTGTTCTCATACATGGATCTCATCTCGGATTTCATGGCCTCAAGCCATTTCACGGAATCTGGGCTCATTATCGCTTCCTCATAGTTCGTAGGCTCGTCATGGTCAAGTAACATGACCTCCAGTACAGGATTACCGTACCACTCTGGTGCGGATCTCACTCTGGTTTACCTACGAGATTCGGTAGTAACTTGATCTAAAGTTACATGATCATCATCATTAGCTTCCTCACTAATTGGTATAGTAGTCACAGGAACAGATTTCTGTGATGAACTACTTTCCAATAAGGGAGCAGGTACAGTTACCTCATCAAGTTCTACTTTCCTCCCACTCACTTCTTTCGAGAGAAACTCCTTCTCTAGAAAGGATCCATTCTCAGCAATGAATATTTTGCCTTCGGATCTGTGATAGAAGGTGTACCCAACATTTTCTTTTGGGTATCCTATGAAGACGCACTTCTCCAATTTGGGTTTGAGCTTATCAGGTTGAAACTTTTTCACATAAGCATTGCAACCTCAAACTTTAAGAAACGTCAACTTAGGTTTCTTGCCAAACCATAGTTCATATGGTGTCATCTAAATGGATTTAGATGGTGCCCTATTTAATGTGAATGTAGTTGTCTCTAATGCATTACCCCAAAACGATAGTGGTAAATTGGTAGGAGATATCATAGATCGCACCATATCTAATAAAGTACGGTTACGATGTTCGGACACACCATTACACTGTGGTGTTCCAGGTGGCGTGAGTAGTGAAACTATTTCACATTGTTTTAATTGAAGGCCAAAATCGTAACTCAAATATTTTACTTCTGCGATCATATCTTAGAAACTTTTATTTTTGTTACGATGATTCTCCATTTCACTCTGAAATTCTTTGAACTTTTCAAATGTTTCAGACTTGTGTTTCATGAAGTAGATATACTCATATCTGCTCAAATCATCTGTGAAGATCAGAAAATAATGATACCCGTCGCGAGCCTTAATATTTATCAGACCACACACATCTGTATGTATGATTTCCAACAAATTTGTTGCTCGCTCCATAGTTCCGGAGAACGGCGTTTTAGTCATCTTGCCCATGAGGCATGGTTCACAAGTACCAAGTGATTCATAATCAAGTGGTTCAAAAAGTCCATCAGTATGGAGTTTCTTCATGCACTTTATACCGATATGACCTAAATGGCAGTGCCACAAATAAGTTGCACTATCATCATTAACTTTGCATCTTTTGGCTTCAATATTATGAAAATGTGTATCACCACGATCGAGATCCAACAAACCATTTTCATTGGGTGTATGACCACAGAAGGTTTTATTTATGTAAACAGAACAACAATTATTCTCTAACTTACATGAATAACCGTATTGCAATAAACATGATCCAATCATATTCATGCTCAACGCAAACACTTAATAACATTTATTTTAGGTTTAACACTAATCCCGAAAGTATAGGGAGTGTGCGATGATGATCATATCAATCTTGGAACCATTTCCAATACACATCGTCACGTCACCCTTAACTAGTCTCTGTTCATTTTGCAACTCCCGTTTCGAGTTACTATTCTTAGCAACTGAACTAGTATCAAATACTGAGGGGTTGCTATAAACACTAGTAAAGTACACATCAATAACATATATATCAAATATACCTATGTTCACTTTGCCATCCTTCTTATCCGCCAATTACTTGGGGTAGTTCCGCTTCCAGTGACCAGTCCCTTTACAGTAGAAGCACTCAGTTTCAGGCTTAGGTCCAGACTTGGGTTTTTTCACTTGAGCAGCAACTTGCTTGTCGTTCTTCTTGAAGTTCCCCTTTCTTCCGTTTGTCCCTTTACTTGTAACTAGTGGTTTTGTTTACCATCAACACTTGATGCTTTTCTTGATTTCTACCTTCATTGATTTCAGCATCATGAAGAGCTTGGGAATCGTTTCCGTTATCCCTTGCATATTATAGTTCATCACGAAGTTCTACTAACTTGGTGATGGTGACTAGAGAATTCTGTCAATCACTATTTTATCTGGAATATTAACTCCCACTTGATTCAAGCGATTGTAGTACCCAAACAATCTGAGCACATGCTCATTGCTTGAGCTATTCGCCTCCATCTTTTAGCTATAGAACTTGTTGGAGACTTCATATCTCTCAATTCGGGTATTTGCCTGAAATATTAACTTCAACTCCTGGAACATCTCATATGGTCCATGACGTTCAAAACGTCTTTGAAGTCCCGATTCTAAGCCGTTTAAGCATGGTGCACTAAACTATCAAGTAGTCATCATATTGAGCTAGCCAAACGTTCATAACATCTGCATCTGCTCCTGCAATAGGTTTGTAGCCTAGCGGTGCATCAAGGACATAATTATTCTGTGCAGCAATGAGGATAAATCTCAGATCACGGATCCAATCCGCATTATTGCTACTAACATCTTTCAGCTTAGTTTTCTCTAGGAACATATCAAAAATAAAACAGGGGAGCTAAACGCGAGCTATTGATCTACAACATAGAGATGCTAATACTACCACGACTAAGTTCATGATAAATTTAAGTTCAATTAATCATATTACTTATGAACTACCACTTAGATAGACATTCCTCTAATCCTCTAAGTGATCACGTGATCCATATCAACTAAACCATGTCCGATCATCACGTGAGATGGAGTAGTTTCAATGGTGAACATCACTATGTTGATCATATCTACTATATGATTCACACTCGACCTTTCAGTCTCAGTGTTCCGAGGCCATATCTGTTATATGCTAGGCTCGTCAAGTTTAACCTGAGTATTCCGCGTGTGCAACTATTTTGCACCCGTTGTATTTGAACGTAGAGCCTATCACACCTAATCATCACATGGTGTCTCAGCACGAAGAACTTTCGCAACGGTGCATACTCAGGGAGAACACTTTATACTTTGATAATTTAGTGAGGGGTCATCTTATAATGCTACCATTAATCAAAGCAAGATAAGATGCATAAAAGATGAACATCACATGCAATCAATATAAGTGATATTATATGGCCATCATCATCTTGTGCTTGTGATCTCCATCTCCGAAGCACCGTCATGATCACCATCGTCACCGGCGCGACACCTTGATCTCCATTGTAGTATCGTTGTCGTCTCGCTAATCTTATGCTTCTACGACTATCGCTACTGCTTAGTGATAAAGTAAAGCATTACAGGGCGATTGCATTGCATACAATAAAGCGACAACCATATGGCTCCTGCCAGTTGCTGATAACTTGGTTACAAAACATGATCATCTCATACAGTAAAATTTAGCATCATGTCTTGACCATATCACATCACAACATGCCCTGCAAAAACAAGTTAGACGTCCTCTACTTTGTTGTTGCAAATTTTACGTGGCTGCTACGGGCTTAGCAAGAACCATTCTTACGTACGCATCAAAACCACAATGATATTTTGTCAAGTTGGTGCTTTTTTAACCTTCGCAAGGACCGGGCATAGCCACACTCGGTTCAACTAAAGTTGGAGAAACTGACACCCGCCAGCCACCTGTGTGCAAAGCACGTCAGAAGAACCAGTCTCGCGTAAGCGTACGTGTAATGTCAGTCCGGGCCGCTTCATCCAACAATACCGCCGAACCAAAGTATGACATGCTGGTAAGCAGTATGACTTATATCACCCACAACTCACTTGTGTTCTACTCGTGCATATGACATCTACGCATAAAACCAGGCTCGGATGCCAGTGTTGGGGAACGTAGTAATTTCAAAAAAATTCCTACGCACACGCAAGATCATGGTGATGCATAGCAACGAGAGGGGAGAGTGTTGTCCACGTACCCTCGTAGACCGAAAGCGGAAGCATTAGCACAACGCGGTTGATGTAGTCGTATGTCTTCACGATCCGACCGATCAAGTACCGAACGTACGACAACTCTGAGTTCAGCACACGTTCAGCCCGATGACGTCCCTCGAACTCCGATCCAGCCGAGTGTTGAGGGAGAGTTTCGTCAGCATGATGGCGTGGTGACGACGATGATGTTCTACCGACGCAGGGCTTCGCCTAAGCACCGCTACAGTATTATCAAGGTGGACTATAGTGGAGGGCAGCACCTCACACGGCTAAAAGATCAAACTGATCAATTGTTGTGTCTCTAGGGTGCCCCCTGCCCCTGTTTATAAAGGAGCAGGGGGGTGCGGCCAGCCAGGAGAGAGGGCACGCCAGGAGGAGTCCTACTCCCACCGGGAGTAGGACTCCCCCCTTTCCTAGTTGGATTAGGACTTGGGAGGGGGAAAGAGGAGGGAGAGAGGAAGGAAGGGGGGGGGGGCGCCGCCCCCTCTCCTGTCCTATTCGTACTAGGGTGGAGGGGCGCGCGGCCCAGCCCTGGCCGCCTCTCCTCTTCTCCGTAAAGGCCCACTAAGGCCCATTAACCTCCCGGGGGTTTCGGTAACCTCCCGGTACTCCGATAAAATCCCGATTTCACCCGGAACACATCCGATATCCAAACATAGGCTTCCAAAATATCAATCTTCACATCTCGACCATTTCGAGACTCCTCGTCATGTCCGTGATCTCATCCGGGACTACGAACAATCTTTGGTACATCAAAACATATAAACTCATAATATAACTGTCATCGAAACGTTAAGCGTGCGGACCCTACGGGTTCGAGAACTATGTAGACATGACCGAGACACATCTCCGGTCAATAACCAATAGCGGAACCTGAATGGTCATATTGGTTCCCACATATTCTACGAAGTCTTTATCGGTCAGACCGCATAACAACATATGTTGTTCCCTTTTTCATCGGTATGTTACTTGCCCGAGATTCGATCATCGGTATCTCAATACCTAGTTTCAATCTCGTTACCGACAAGTCTCTTTACTCGTTCCGTAATACATCATCCCGTAACTAACTCATTAGTTGCAATGCTTGCAAGGCTTAAGTGATGTGCATTACCGAGAGGGCCCAGAGATACCTCTTCGACAATCGGAGTGACAAATCCTAATCTCAAAATATGCCAACCCAACAAATACCTTCGGAGACACCTATAGAGCACCTTTATAATCACCAGTTACGTTGTGACGTTTGGTAGCACACAAAGTGTTCCTCCGGTAAACGGGAGTTGCATAATCTCATAGTCATAGGAACATGTATATGTCATGAAGAATGCAATAGCAACATACTAAACGTTTGTGTGCTAAGCTAACGGAATGGGTCAATTCAATCACATCATTCTCCTAATGATGTGATCTCATTAATCAAATGACAACTCTTTGTCTATGGTTAGGAAACTTAACCATCTCTGATCAACGAGCTAGTCAAGTAGTGGCATACTAGTGACATACTGTTTGTCTATGTATTCACACATGTATTATGTTTCTGGTTAATACAATTCTAGCATGAATAATAAACATTTATCATGATATAAGGAAATAAATAATAACTTTATTATTGCCTCTAGGGCATATTTCCTTCAGCCATTGCATTTGGTGCATCGGTTTGAGTTCTCCACGGTGATACGTGCAAGTTACAAGTTGAGAAGCTTATTATTCTTGGGTGCTTGGTACCCTTGAGCTTGTTCCTCTTGGGTGCTTGGGCGCCCTAGACAGTTGGTGGTGTTCGGAGCTCAATCATTGTGGTGTAAAGCTCTAGGCAAGCATCGGGGTCTCCAATTAGGATGTGGAGATCACCCTGAGCAATTTGATGGGTTCCGGTGACCGCCCCCAAGGGTTGCCAAAATGTACGGGTTCGGTGACCACCCCAAGGGTTGCCATTTGTACGGGTTCGATGACCGCCCTCAAAGGTCCCTTAGTGGAATCACGACATCTTGCATTGTGCGAGGGCGTGAGGAGATTGTTGTGGCCCTAGTGGCTTCTTTGGGAGAATTTTGCCTCCACACTGCTCCAAACGAAGATTAGCATCCGCAAGGGTGTGAACTTCGGGATACATCATCGTCTTCGCGTGCCTCGGTTATCTCTTACCCGAGCCCTTTACTTATGCACTCTACTTTGTGATAGCCATATTGTTTCTTGTCATATATCTTGATATCACCTAGTAGTTTATCTTGCTTATCATAAGTTGTTGGTGCACATAGGTGAGCCTAGTTGTTGTAGGTTTTTTGCTTGACAATTTAACCGCTAGGTTTATTCCGCTTTTGTTCAAGCCTAAACCATAATTATTTTAAAGCGCCTATTCACCCCCCTCTAGGCGACATCCACGATCTCACAATTGGTATCAGAGCCTCGTCTCTCTTTATTTGGATTTACCTCCTAGTGAGTAAAGATGTCAACTAGGGGATTAGGATTCTCTGACACTCTTAGTTTCGATGGCACAAATTTTGATGTTTGGGTAATTCACATGCTTAATCTCTTCATGGTCATGGACCCAAATTTAGAGCGAATTGTAGATATGGGTTTTTCTCCTCCAAAGGATGCCCAAAGATTATCTTTAGAGGATGAGAAAAACTCTTATCGCAATGCTCAAGCTTCTAATGTGCTTTTCGATGCTTTGAGCAATGTAGTTATATTTCAACTCATGTCGTTCTGGGATGCTCATGAGTTGTGGACAAAGCTTCAAGATAAATATGGTGTATCCAAGATTTGTGGGGATGATTATTCTCCCTCCACCTCCGACTGTGTTGCCTTCTCAACTTCTTCTACTTCACCTACATGTGGATTGCCACAAGGTAATGCTATGGTGAGTAGTGTTGGTCATTGCAATGATGATAGTGTGCTTGTTCTTGGTAATCCTTCATCATTATCTTATTGCAATGGTCTTTCTTTGGACTTTAACACTTCGAGCACCTTACATGTTTCACATGCTTGTGTTGATAGTCCTTGCATATCATGTAGAAATTGCTTGCTCAAATCTCATGATGATATGCTTGCTATGTCTTGTTGGCATGATAAACATGTATCTATTTCCTCGAGTTGTTGTGCTAACAATGTAGAGGAAACTCAACACTCCATGGAACAAGATGTAGTCTTAAATGGTGCTTCAAGGGATCCTACATCATCATCTATTGCTTTATGCCTTATGGCTAAGGCTTCAAAGGTATCTCCTACTTTGAAACCCAATATGTCTCTTGATGATGATGTTAGTGCTAATGATGATGAGGATAATTGTTGGAAATATGCCCTAGAGGCAATAATAAAAGCATTATTATTATTATATTTCCTTGTTCGTGATAATTGTCTTTATTCATGCTATAATTGTGTTATCCGAAGATCGTAATACATGTGTGAATAACAGACACCAACATGTCCCTAGTGAGCCTCCAGTTGACTAGCTCGTTGATCAACAGATAGTCATGGTTTCCTGACTATGGACATTGGATGTCATTGATAACGAGATCACATCATTAGGATAACGATGTGATGGACAAGACCCAATCCTGAACATAGCATAAGATCGTATAGTTCGTTTGCTAGAGTTTTTCCAATGTCAAGTATCCTTTCCTTAGACCATGAGATCGTGTAACTCCCGGATACCGTAGGAGTGCTTTGGGTATACAAAACGTCACAACGTAACTGGGTGACTATAAAGGTAGACTACGGGTATCTCCGAAAGTGTCTGTTGGGTTGACACGGATCAAGACTGGGATTTGTCACTCCGTATGACGGAGAGGTATCACTGGGCCCACTCGATAATGCATCATCATAATGAGCTCAAAGTGACTAAGTGTCTGGTCACGGGATCATGCATTATGGTACGAGTAAAGTGACTTGCCGGTAACGAGATTGTACGAGGTATTGGGATACCGACGATCAAATCTCGGGCAAGTAACATACCGATTGACAAAGGGAATTGTATACGGGGTTGCTTGAATCCTCGACATCGTGGTTCATCCGATGAGATCATCGTGGAGCATGTGGGAGCCAACATGGGTATCCAGATCCCGCTGTTGGTTATTGATCGGAGAGTCATCTCGGTCATGTCTGCTTGTCTCCCGAACCCGTAGGGTCTACACACTTAAGGTTCGGTGACGCTAGGGTTGTGAAGATATGTATATGCAGTAACCCGAATGTTGTTCGGAGTCCCAGATGAGATCCTGGACGTCACGAGGAGTTTCGGAATAGTCCGGAGGTAAAGAATTATATATAGGAAGTGTTGTTTCGGCCATCGGGACGAGTTTCGGGGTCACCGGTATTGTACCGGGACCATCGGAAGGGTCCCGGGGGTCCACCGGGTGGGGCCACCTATCCCGGAGGGCCCCATGGGCCAAAGTGGGGAGGGGAACCAGCCCAAAGTGGGCTGGTGTGCCCCCCTAGGCCCACCCCATGCGCCTAGGGTTGAAACCCTAGGGGTGGGGGGGCGCCCCACCTTGGCTTGGGGGCCACTCCAGCCCTAGCCATCGCCCCCCTAGGAGATCCCATCTCCTAGGGACGGCACCCCCCCTAGGGGGCCTATATAAAGGGAGGGGGAGGGGGGCAGGCGCACCCTGCATCCTTGGCGCCTCCCTCTCCCCTGCTACACCTCTCTCTCGTAGTACACGGCGAAGCCCTGCTGCCGTGACGCCCTGCATCCACCACCACGCCGCCGTGCTGCTGGATCGTCATCAACTTCTCCTTCCCCCTTGCTGTATCAAGAAGGAGGAGATGTCATCCGCTCCGTACGTGTGTTGAACGCGGAGGTGCCGTCCGTTCGGCGCTTGGTCATCGGTGATTTGAATCACGACGAGTACGACTCCGTCATCCACGTTCTAGTGAACGCTTCCGCTCGCGATCTACAAAGGTATGTAGATGCAATCCAATCACTCGTTGCTAGATGAACTCATAGATGGATCTTGGTGAAACCGTAGGAAAATTTTTGTTTTCTGCAACGTTCCCCAACAGTGGCATCATGAGCTAGGTCTATGCGTAGTTCTTCTTGCGCGAGTAGAACACAATTTGTTGTGGGCATAGATGTTGTCAAATTTCATGCCGCCACTAGTCTTATCTTGCTTCAGCGGTATTGTGGGATGAAGCGGCCCGGACCAACCTTACACGTACGCTTACGTGAGACCGGTTCCACCGACTAACATGCACTAGTTGCATAAGGTGGCTGGCGGGTGTCTGTCTCTCCCACTTTAGTTGGAGCGGATTCGATGAAAAGGGTCCTTATGAAGGGTAAATAGAAGTTGACAAATCTCGTTGTGGCTTTCACGTAGGTAAGAAAACGTTCTTGCTAGAACCCTAATTCAGCCACGTAAAACTTGCAACAACAATTGGAGGATGTCTAACTTGTTTTTGCAGCCAGTGCTTTGTGATATGATATGGCCAAAGTTGTGATGAATGATGAATGATCTATATGTGATGTATGAGATGTTCATGCTATTGTAATAGGAATCACGACTTGCATGTCGATGAGTATGACAACCGGCAGGAGCCATCGGAGTTGTCTTTATTTTTGTATGACCTGCGTGTCATTGAGAAACGCCATGTAAATTACTTTACTTTATTGCTAAACGCGTTAGCCATAGTAGTAGAAGTAATAGTTGGCGAGCAACTTCATGGAGACACGTTGATGGAGATCATGATGATGGAGATCATGGTGTCAAGCCGGTGACAAGATGATCATGGAGCCCCAAGATGGAGATCAAAGGAGCTATGTGATATTGGCCATATCATGTCATGTTTATTATTTGATTGCATGTGATGTTTATCATGTTTCTGCATCTTGTTTACTTAGAACGACGGTAGTAAATAATATGATCCCTCATAATAATTTCAAGAAGTGTTCCCCCTAACTGTGCACCATTGCGACAGTTCGTTGTTTCGAAGCACCACGTGATGATCGGGTGTGATAGATTCTAACGTTCACATACAACGGGTGTAAGACAGATTTACACATGCAAACACTTAGGTTGACTTGACGAGCCTAGCATGTACAGACATGGCCTCGGAACACAGAAGACCGAAAGGTCGAGCATGAGTCGTATAGAAGATACGATCAACATGAAGATGTTCACCGACGTTGACTAGTCCGTCTCACGTGATGATCGGACACGGCCTAGTTAACTCGGATCATGTTATACTTAGATGACTAGAAGAGGGATGTCTATATAAGTGGGAGTTCATTAAATAATTTGATTAGATGAACTTAATTATCATCAACTTAGTCTAAAATATTTACAATATGTCTTGTAGATCAAATGGCCAACGTAGTCCTCAACTTCAACGCGTTCCTAGAGAAAACCAAGCTGAAAGACGATGGCAGCAACTACACGGACTGGGTCCAGAACCTAAGGATCAGCCTCATAGCTGCCAAGAAAGATTATGTCCTACAAGCACCGCTGGGTGACACACCTGTTCTCCCTACTGAACAAGACGTTATGAACGCTTGGCAGGCACGTACCGATGACTACTCCCTCGTTCAGTGCGGCATGCTTTACAGCTTAGAGCCGGGGCTCCAAAAACTTTTTGAGAGACACGGAGCATATGAGATGTTCGAAGAGCTGAAAATGGTTTTCCAAGCTCATGCCCGGGTCGAGAGATATCAAGTCTCCAACAAATTCTTCAGCTGTAAGATGGAGGAAAACAGTTCTGTCAGTGAGCACATACTCACTATGTCTGGGTTGCATAACCGCTTGACTCAGCTGGGAGTTAATCTCCCGGATGACGCGGTCATTGAAAGAATCCTTCAGTCGCTTCCACCGAGCTACAAGAGCTTTGTGATGAACTTCAATATGCAGGGGATGGAAAAGACCATTCCTGAAGTATTTGCTATGCTGAAATCAGCAGAGGTAGAAGTCAAGAAGGAACATCAAGTGTTGATGGTGAATAAAACCACTAAGTTCAAGAAGGGTAAGGGTAAAAAGAACTTCAAGAAGAACGGCAAGGAAGTTACCGCGCCCGGCAAGCAAGCTGCCGGGAAGAAGCCAAAGAATGGACCCAAGCCCGAGACTGAGTGTTTTTATTGCAAGGGAAGTGGTCACTGGAAGCGGAATTGCCCCAAATACTTAGCGGACAAGAAGGCCGGCAAAACAAAAGGTATATGTGATATACATGTAATTGATGTGTACCTTACCAGTACTCGTAGTAGCTCTTGGGTATTTGATACCGGTGCAGTTGCTCACATTTGTAACTCAAAGCAGGAGCTGCGGAATAAGCGGAGACTGGCGAAGGACGAAGTGACGATGCACGTCGGGAATGGTTCCAAGGTCGATGTGATCGCCGTCGGCACGCTACCTCTTCATTTACCTATGGGATTAGTTTTGAACCTCAATAATTGTTATTTAGTGCCAGCTTTGAGCATGAACATTGTATCGGGATCTCGTTTAATTCGAGATGGCTACTCATTTAAATCCGAGAATAATGGTTGTTCTATTTATATGAGAGATATGTTTTATGGTCATGCTCCTATGGTGAATGGTTTATTCTTAATGAATCCCGAGCGTAATGCTACACATGTTCATAGTGTGAGTACCAAAAGATGTAAGTTTGATAATGATAGTCCCACATACTTGTGGCAGTGCCGCCTTGGTCACATAGGTGTCAAACGCATGAAGAAGCTCCATGCAGATGGACTTTTAGAGTCTCTTGATTATGAATCATTTGACATGTGCGAACCATGCCTCATGGGTAAAATGACCAAGACTCCGTTCTCAGGAACAATGGAGCGAGCAACCAACTTATTGGAAATCATACATACTGATGTGTGCGGTCCAATGAGTGTTGAGGCTCGCGGTGGCTATCGTTATGTTCTCACCCTCACTGATGACTTGAGTAGATATGGGTATATCTACTTAATGAAACACAAGTCTGAAACCTTTGAAAAGTTCTAGGAATTTCAGAGTGAGGTTGAGAATCAACGTGACAGGAAAATCAAGTTTCTACGATCAGATCGTGGAGGAGAATACTTGAGTCACGAATTTGGCACACACTTAAGAAAATGTGGAATAGTTTCACAACTCACGCCGCCTGGAACACCTCAGTGTAATGGTGTGTCCGAACGTCGTAATCGCACTCTATTAGATATGGTGCGATCTATGATGTATCTTACCGATTTATCGCTATCTTTTTGGGGCTATGCTTTAGAGACTGCCGCATTCACTTTAAATAGGGCTCCGTCGAAATCCGTTGAGACGACACCGTATGAATTATGGTTTGGGAAGAAACCTAAGCTGTCGTTTCTAAAAGTTTGGGGATGCGATGCTTATGTCAAGAAACTTCAACCTGAAAAGCTCGAACCCAAGTCGGAAAAATGCGTCTTCATAGGATACCCTAAAGAAACTATTGGGTATACCTTCTACCTCAGATCCGAAGGCAAGATCTTTGTTGCCAAGAATGGATCCTTTCTAGAGAAAGAGTTTCTCTCGAAAGAAGTAAGTGGGAGGAAAGTAGAACTTGATGAAGTATTACCTCTTGAACCGGAAAAGGGCGCAACTCAAGAAAATGTTCCTGAGGTGCCTGCACCGACTAGAGAGGAAGTTAATGATGATGATCAAGATACTTCTGATCAAGCTCCTACTGAAATTCGTAGGTCCACAAGGACACGTTCCGCACCAGAGTGGTACGGCAACCCTGTCTTGGAAATCATGTTGTTAGACAATGGTGAACCTTTGAACTATGAAGAAGCGATGGCGGGCCCGGATTCCGACAAATGGCTAGAAGCCATGAAATCCGAGATAGGATCCATGTATGAAAACAAAGTATGGACTTTGACTGACTTGCCCGTTGAACGGCGAGCCATAGAGAATAAATGGATTTTTAAGAAGAAGACAGACGCGGATGGTAATGTGACCATCTATAAAGCTCGGCTTGTCGCTAAGGGTTATCGACAAGTTCAAGAGGTTGACTACGATGAGACTTTCTCACCGGTAGCGAAGCTAAAGTCCGTCCGAATCATGTTAGCAATTGCCGCATTTTACGATTATGAGATATGGCAAATGGACGTCAAAACGGCATTCCTTAATGGTTTCCTTAAGGAAGAATTGTATATGATGCAGCCGGAAGGTTTTGTCGATCCTAAGAATGCTGACAAGGTGTGCAAGCTCCAATGCTCGATTTATGGGCTGGTGAAAGCATCTCGGAGTTGGAACATTCGCTTTGATGAGATGATCAAAGCGTTTAGGTTTACACAGACTTATGGAGAATCCTGCGTTTACAAGAAAGTGAGTGGGAGCTCTGTAGCATTTCTCATATTATATGTAGATGACATACTTTTGATGGGAAATGATATAGAACTCTTGGACAGCATTAAGGCCTACTTGAATAAGAGTTTTTCAATGAAGGACCTTGGAGAAGCTGCTTATATATTAGGCATCAAGATCTATAGAGATAGATCAAGACGCCTCATAGGTCTTTCACAAAGCACATACCTTGATAAGATATTGAAGAAGTTCAATATGGATCAGTCTAAGAAGGGGTTCTTGCCTGTGCTGCAAGGTGTGAAATTGTGCTTAGCTCAATGTTCGACCACGACAGAAGATATAGAAGAGATGAGTGTCATCCCCTATGCCTCAGCCATAGGTTCTATTATGTATGCCATGCTGTGTACCAGACCTGATGTGAACCTTGCCGTAAGTTTGGTAGGAAGGTACCAAAGTAATCCCGGCAAGGAACACTGGACAGCGGTCAAGAATATCCTGAAGTACCTAAAAAGGACTAAGGAAATGTTTCTCGTTTATGGAGGTGACGAAGAGCTCGTCGTAAAGGGTTACGTCGACGCTAGCTTCAACACAGATCTGGATGACTCTAAGTCACAAACTGGATACGTGTATATTTTGAATGGTGGGGCAGTAAGCTGGTGCAGTTGCAAGCAGAGCGTCATGGCGGGATCTACATGTGAAGCGGAGTACATGGCAGCCTCGGAGGCAGCACATGAAGCTATTTGGGTGAAGGAGTTCATCGCCGACCTCGGAGTCATACCCAATGCGTTGGGGCCGATCAAGCTCTTTTGTGACAACACTGGAGCTATTGCACTTGCCAAGGAGCCCAGGTTTCACAAGAAGACAAGGCACATCAAGCGTTGCTTCAACTCCATTCGTGAAAATGTTCAAGATGGAGACATAGATATTTGTAAAGTACATACGGACCTGAATGTAGCAGATCCGTTGACTAAACCTCTCCCTAGAGCAAAACATGATCAACACCAGAATTCCATGGGTGTTCGATTCATCACAATGTAACTAGATTATTGACTCTAGTGCAAGTGGGAGACTGTTGGAAATATGCCCTAGAGGCAATAATAAAAGCATTATTATTATATTTCCTTGTTCATGATAATTGTCTTTATTCATGCTATAATTGTGTTATCCGGAGATCGTAATACATGTGTGAATAACAGACACCAACATGTCCCTAGTGAGCCTCCTGACTAGCTCGTTGATCAACAGATAGTCATGGTTTCCTGACTATGGACATTGGATGTCATTGATAACGAGATCACATCATTAGGATAACGATGTGATGGACAAGACCCAATCCTGAACATAGCATAAGATCGTATAGTTCGTTTGCTAGAGTTTTTCCAATGTCAAGTATCCTTTCCTTAGACCATGAGATCGTGTAACTCCCGGATACCATAGGAGTGCTTTGGGTATACCAAACGTCACAACGTAACTGGGTGACTATAAAGGTAGACTACGGGTATCTCCGAAAGTGTCTGTTGGGTTGACACGGATCAAGACTGAGATTTGTCACTCCGTATGACGGAGAGGTATCACTTGGCCCACTCGGTAATGCATCATCATAATGAGCTCAAAGTGACTAAGTGTCTGGTCACGGGATCATGCATTACGGTACGAGTAAAGTGACTTGCCGGTAACGAGATTGAACGAGGTTTTGGGATACCGACGATCGAATCTCGGGCAAGTAACATACCGATTGACAAAGGGAATTGTATACGGGGTTGCTTGAATCCTCGACATCGTGGTTCATACGATGAGATCATCATGGAGCATGTGGGAGCCAACATGGGTATCCAGATCCCGCTGTTGGTTATTGATCGGAGAGTCGTCTCGGTCATGTCTGCTTGTCTCCCGAACCCGTAGGGTCTACACACTTAAGGTTCGGTGACGCTAGGGTTGTGAAGATATGTATATGCAGTAACCCGAATGTTGTTCGGAGTCCAGGATGAGATCCCCGACGTCACGAGGAGTTTCGGAATAGTCCGGAGGTAAAGAATTATATATAGGAAGTGCTGTTTCGGCCATCGGGACGGGTTTCGGGGTCACCGGTATTGTACCGGGACCACCGAAAGGGTCCCCGGGGTCCACCGGGTGGGGCCACCTATCCCGGAGGGCCCCATGGGCCAAAGTGGGGAGGGGAACCAGCCCATAGTGGGCTGGTGCGCCCCCCTAGGCCCACCCCATGCGCCTAGGGTTGAAACCCTAGGGGGGGGCGCCCCACCTTGGCTTGGGGGCCACTCCAGCCCTAGCCGCCCCCCTAGGAGATCCCATCTCCTAGGGCCAGAGCCCCCCCTAGGGTGCCTATATAAAGGGAGGGGGGGAGGGGGGCAGCCGCACCCTGCATCCTTGGCGCCTCCCTCTCCCCTGCTACACTTCTCTCTCTCGTAGTACACGGCGAAGCCCTGCTGCCGTGACGCCCTGCATCCACCACCACGCCGTCGTGCTGCTGGATCTTCATCAACTTCTCCTTCCCCCTTGCTGGATCAAGAAGGAGGAGACGCCATCCGCTCCGTACGTGTGTTGAACGCGGAGGTGCCGTCCGTTCGGCGCTTGGTCATCGGTGATTTGAATCACGACGAGTACGACTCCGTCATCCACGTTCTAGTGAACGCTTCCGCTCGCGATCTACAAAGATATGTAGATGCAATCCAGTGACTCGTTGCTAGATGAACTCATAGATGGATCTTGGTGAAACCGTAGGAAAATTTTTGTTTTCTGCAACGTTCCCCAACAATAATGATGAAGAGAATGATAATGTTGCCTCCTTGAAAATTAAGGGGGAAATGATTTTTAAAGCTCTTCATAAAAATAAAATTGCTCATTCCAACTTCATGGAAATCATATCCATTGCCATTGAGGGCAAGAATCATATTGAGGATTTGGAATCTCATCTTGAGGAGCATCAGGTCACCATTGAAAAAAGGGAAGGTCATGAGCGTGATTACGCTAATGAGATTGCGAATCTCTCTCAAGCTCTTGAACTTGAACAAACCACCAAGGAATCTCTTGAGGAGACTTTAGCTCTAGAACTATCTAGAGTGAAGTAGTCTCATGACAAAGCTCTTGAGGTGGCCAATGATTTTGAAACTAAAAATAAGAAGCTTGAAGTTGCGCATGCTAAACTCCTTGAGGACTTTGGGCACCTCGAAAATGGCTCAAGGGTCATTAAGAGTGAGCTCGTCAAACTCACCGAGTCTCATGCACAACTTAAAGCTTTATATTCAAAAGAGCTTGCCAAGTTGCCTTCTCCTATTGCTATTATTGATGATGCTTGTGCTGCTAACTCTATTACTTGTGAAGCATCCATTTTAAGGGAGAATGTTGAGCTACGGGCTCAACTTGAGTTGCTATCTAGCAATTATGGGAAATTGGAAGAAAGTCATGAAAAGCTCTCAAGCTCTCATGATGATATTCTAGTATCCCATAATGTGCTAAAGATAGCTCATGAGGCCATGATTGCTAAGGTAACATCTAATGAGCCTCATGTGGATACTAGCACTACTTCTAGTAGAAAATGCTATATTGCCATGTGCTAGTCCTTGTAATTCATCTACTCACAATGTTGGTACATCTTGTGATGAATTGCTTTCCTTGCCTTGTTTCTCTAATGATGAAGCTTATACTTCCTCTAGTACTTGTGTTGATACTAACCATGTAGAGTAAATCAAAGAGCTCAAGGCCCAAGTCACTTCTTTGAAGAAAGACTTGGAAAAGAGTCATGAAGGGAAATCCACACTCAACAATATCTTGAGTGTGCAAAAATCCCCCAATGACAAAGTTGGACTTGGATTCAACTCCAATAAGAAGAAGTCCAAGATGAACAAGAAGAAGGGACAAGAACAAGTCAAGAATTCAGCCAAGATTGTTTGCTTCAATTGCAAAGTTGAAGGGCATCATGTTAGATCTTGCCCATTAATGAAGAAGCCCATTAGTGACAAGCAACAAGGGAAGCGGCCACAAGTTCACTCTCATGCTCAACCTCAAGTTGAAGAAATGACTTTTCCCAAGAAGACTCAAGCTAATGCTTCTCAAGTTGAGAAATCAAGTGAGAAGAAAGTGAAGAGTAGATGTTGCTACCTATGTCGTGAGAAAGGTCATGTCACTTCTTCATGCACGAATGGTACCTTTTCCAACCCTATTATAATTGATGATGTGTATTCTCTTGGGAAGGATAAGGTTGGCAATGTGTTTGCCAAATTTGTTGGTACCCAAAGTGGTGTAAAGAAAAGAACCATTTGGGTAGCCAAGCCTATTGTGACTAACCTCTTAGGACCCAACTTGGTTGAGGGCCAACTAGCTCCAACTTGATCAGTAGGTGTTGCCGGAGAGCATTGGAGACTTGGCTACATCATGAAGAATTAAGAGATCTTCATCATTCATATTGTCTCAAGCCAAGTCAATTGGGTTATCAAGTTTCTATCTTATATATGATGTCTACTACACAACTTGTTCTTGTAGACTCGTGTTGATCCTCGAAGCGTAGAGTTTTGTAGGATAGTAGCAATTTTCCCTCAAGTGGAAGACCTAAGATTTATCAATCCATGGGAGGCGTAGGATGAAGATGGTCTGTCTCAAACAACCCTGCAACCAAATAACAAAAATCCTCTTGTGTCCCCAACACACCGATTACAATGGTAATTTGTATAGGTGCACTAGTTTGGTGAAGAGATGGTAATAAAAGCGTAGTAATGACAGTAGATATTGATTTTTGTGATAAGAACAATAAAAAACAGTAAGGTAGCAATTGATAAAACGGAGCACAAACGGTATTGCAATGCTTGAAAATGAGGCCTAGGGTCTGTACTTTCACTAGTGCAATCTCTCAACAATGCTAATATAATTGGATCATATAACCATCCCTCAAAGTGCAACGAAGAATCACTCCAAAGTTCCTATCTAGCGGAGAACATAAGAAGAAATCGTTTATAGGGTACGAAACCACCTCGAAGCTATTCTTTCCAATCGATATATCCAAGAGTTCATACTAAAATAACACCAAATAATTTCAGATTAATAATACTCAATCTGACACAAAGAACCTCAAAGAGTGCCCCAAGATTTCTATCAGAGAAACAAAGACAAGAACGTGCATCAACCCCTATGTGTAGATTACACCAATGTCACCTCGGGGATCCGCGAGTTGAGTGCCAAAACATATATCAAGTGAATCAATATAATACCCCATTGTCACCACAAGTATTCATATGCAAGACATATATCAAGTGCTCTCAAATCCATAAAATTATTCAATTCATAAAACAAAATCTCAAAGGGAAAATTCAATTCATCACAACAAGATAGAAAGGAACACCATATGATCCGACTATATTAACAAAGCCCATGATACATCAAGATCGTGACATCTCAAGAACACGGGAGAGAGAGATAGAGAGATTAAACACATAGCTACTGGTACAAACCCTCGGCCCCGAGGGTGGACTACTCCCTCCTCATCGTGGTGGCCGCCGGGATGATGAAGATGGCCACCGGTGATGATTTCCCACTCCGGCGGAGTGCCGGAATGGGGTCTATATTGGTTTTCGGTGGCTGCAGAGGCTTGCGGCGGCGGAACTTCTCATCTAGGGTTACCCCCAGGGTTTTAGGAATATTTGGGAATTGATAGGGCGAAGTGGGGGTGCAGGAGGCCATCGAGGTGGGCACAACCCACCTGGGCACGCCTGGGCCCACTACAAAAAAAGACACATCCGTGACATTTTGGGCCGAACGAATTTTTTTCTATCATGCTTATGACACTTCTATGACGATAATTGTGACAAAACCCGGTATCATCATAGATGTGGTGGCTCCTATTTCTACGACAAAGAATCATGACAGAAAATGGGCTTTTCGTCCTAGGCGGGCCGGAGACGCAGCTGCATGAAATTCTTTGGGCCGTGCATGACGGAAAAAACCATGGTAGAAGCGAGGGCGAGGAAAATATCGGGGGAGTTCCCGGTTACGGTGGGTGGTCGGGGGCCGAGCGATGCGCGTTTCTCTCATACGTACGCGCATGTGTGTGAGGCGTTGCACTCTCACTAAACCCGAGCGACGCGTTGGGCTCTAACTGAACCAGAGCGATTGCACTCCAGGCCACGCGTTACTGAACCTGAGCGATCGATCCCTTGCTGTTAACTGAACCAGAGTGATTCCTTCGCTACTGCTGCTAACTGAAGCCGATCGATGCTGCCTCTTGATGAACAATGGAGCGTTGTTGGGGGGGTTGGATGAACAGTTCCCGGCGGGGGGTTGGATGAACAGGACCCCGTGGAAGTAGAGGTTGTTGCCACCGGATGAACAGGACCCTGATCGAGCCGGTTGGGGGTGGATGAACAGGACCCTGTGGAGGGCTGGTTGAACAGTAGCCGGTGGAGGGCTGGATAAACATTAGCCCGTGGAGGGGTGGTTGAACACGACCCCATGGAGAGGGCTGGTTGAACAGTAGCCGGTGGAGGAGCGTGCGGTGGAGGCTGGATGAACAGGACCTCGTGGATGAATAGTCGCAGGTGTAGGCTGGAGGAAGTCGACGGTGGATGAACAGTAGCCCGTGGAGGAGGTCGACGGTGGAGATGAACAGTATCCCGCGGAGTCCCGTTTTGTGGTACGCCACACCCCTCCCGATGAACAGGACCCCGTTTTGACCGTAGCACTCCAACACAAGTCCATTTCCTTCGTTTTGTGGTACGCCACACCCCCCCCCCGATCAACATGACCCCGTTTCGACCGTAGAAGGTCCAAGAGAAGTCTGTTTCCTCCGTTTTGCGGTACGCCAAACCCCTCCCGATGAACATGATCCCGTTTCGACAGAGGCTGGTCAAACACAAGGACGTTTCCTCCGTTCTGCGGTATGCCAGGCCTCGTTTCCATCGGCTGTTCCGTCCAAGCCGGTTGGCTCCTGATGAACAGCACGCGTTCCATTGCCTCCCGATGAACACGGCACATTCCGTTGCCCCCCATGAACACGATGACGACGCAGTTTCTCCATTCCGACCCAGCCATGTACATGAGCCCTGGTCGTACGTATGCGCGAGTAGGCGTTCGAGACCCTGCCCATATGTACGTACGTGGCCGTATTTACTTTCTTGCACCCTGGCCGCTGTACGTACGTGTACATGCTACGTGCGCGCCTCTACTACGACACATGCGCGCCTCTACATCGACCAATATGTACGTACATGTTCGCGACCAGAATGACAACGCTACTTATGCTTCGACCAGGTGGGTCCTGACTGTCAGGCACTTCCTTCCGTGCGAAGATGTAGCTGATGGGTCCGAGCAGTCAGGGGGGACATTTTTCATGAAATACGGTGGCCCGTCCATGCGTCCCTGCTGTCAGGTGGAGGAATCATTATTTTGCGCGTAATAAGGAGGCATTTCCTTGTGTGCGGCCGTGGACCCAGCGGTCAGCCTCTCCACATACAGTCCATGTCTGATGGATGTCGTTCGTTGACCATGTTGACCACGACGCGCCGATAGCACCAGGGCGGTGGACGACGGCGAGGCCTGAGAAGGGAACGACACGGAGCCGGGGAAGACTCGGCAGTGGTTGCCCACACGATGGGAGTACGAGGGTTTACTGGCCCGGCTGCCGTTGCCAGAAAATAACAGGAGGTGTGGGTGAGTTGAGGAATGGTCAGGCCAGCAATGGAGTAGGGTGGGGCGGTGCAGCCTGTGCGGCAGCACAACGGGCCACGAGAGGCGAGAGCAGGCAGTCACACCAGCGTTGGTTTGGGCGGCTGGAGCAAGAAGACCAGAGGTTGAAGAAGCACTACGATCGTTGGATGGCCATCGTACGGTCTCTGCAACTAGAATCGTTTATATTGACTAAAGTTGACAAAGCCCTTGGTACGCATCAACTTAGTAGGCCCACAGGTCAGCCTCTGAAACAGTGCGCCCCAGATGTCGGGGGTAGGAATCATTTTTTGGGCGGCTAAAGCTAGAATATCCGAGATTGAAGAAGAAGCACGACATCCGTTGGATGGACATTCAACGGCCACTGCTGCTAGAACTGTGTGTTGACTATAAGTTGACAAAGTCTTGCATACGCGTCAACTTACTTTTTTCTTGAGGGGGCGCGTCAACTTAGTAGGCCCACAAGTGTGTGGCAGAGAACTTATAGTCCAATTGTGATTTGTAAGAATGTTACCCATTTTTGAATTCTAATGGAATTTACTACAACCCATTTACAGTTTGTTAAAAGTATAGTCCATTTTCTAGCTAGGACAATGATTAATAATTTCAATCAACCATTCAAAACAAAATTTAATAAAATTTCCCACATTTTGATGGGATCCGAAATATTTTTTCTTGAAATTTTTAGTCAAATTAAATACAATTTCAATATAAATTTGTATTATGTAAAAATGCAACCATTGCGCGCGCAACAATTAATGAAATTAAAATTTTCAAAATCCAAAAAAAATTATAAACTAATTACGTGTTTGGTGCATTTTTCTATAGTTACCGCCCAGGTTTATAATTACATCCCATTTATTATTTCTTAAAGACCATTTTCTTGTTAAGCCTAATGCATCCCTCCTTGGAAAGATTTGCAGCCTAGCGGGGCGGAGAATAACAAGCTGACCTTACCTGGATATTCCTAAAAAAGTATAGTTGGCCCAGCCATTTTTAGCTTGAAAAAATTAATATATGGGCTGGATATTTGGCCTGGGCTAAACGGGCCACAGCCCGCCCAGTTAATACTCTGCTCTCCTCTGAAGAACAACGAAAACATCACTCAAGAAAAACTCTGAAGTGCTCACACCTCAAAAACACAAATACTGCTCGAGATGCTTGGTCCCAGCTGTCGGCCTCTCCTTGTGCAATTCTCTCGTTTATTAACTACATAGGTTGACAATGGTGTGGGATCATGATGTCAGGAAACCAGGACGAAGCAAAAAAAATAGTTGTATATAATAAGGAGGCACTTGCGTACGTGCGGCTACGACCCTGGTGGGTCCCCACTGTCATCCTCTCCAAGTAAAGTAATCTCCTCATTCCTCATGTCCGTTGACCATGTTGACAACGCGAGACGGCGGTGCCACAGTGAGCGCAACAACTCGAAGAACGATGGAGAGGGCCTCGCGGGCCGTACGGATGGTTTGATACAGCGCCCGCTGCTCATTCGGGAAGACAGGATCATAGGGCCACATGTCTGCGACGACATTGTCGTTCGCTTGTTCACCAGTGCTCATTGAGGAGACGGAGGTTGCAGCACAGGTCCTCTTGCGCTGGTAGCTCTTCCGCCATTAGGGCGTCGAAGTGCGGTCGCACTTGCTCTATGATGAACACGGCATGAACCGTCTTGGACAGTGGCGTCGGCTCCTGGTCGGAAGCTACGTCATCGTCTGATTGTCGATGCTCAGCTCGGCGAGCTCACTGGCGAGCCAGCATATCTGGCTGCTAGACTGACCCGCTACCATGCACGACTCTGACTGCCCTGGCCCACCCGGACCGTCTCCCTCGCCCGCGCGCGCTTTCCGCCCGAAACGGTCAGCGCCGCCCGCCCCGCTTCCTGGTGTAGGCGATTGCTCCGCCTTTAAACGACACAAGTGCCGTCCGTCCATCCGTTTGATGCCCACATTAATGATATGCGGTTGCCGAGGTGGCTACTCCGGTGCCACACGTCCGTCCCTCCGCCGCCCACCATTGCTATATAAACTGCTGCACCGGCCAGAGCCGCAGTCACCCGCCTTCGTTCCCTTTCTCCTGTCCACACCACTGCCGCCCACCATGGCTTTCTCACGCTCCAGTGCTCTTCGGGATGGGTGGACGATGAAGCACAAGGAGATGGCAGCCATTACTGCTGACTAGCTGGCCGGCAGGCAGCCGGAGGACGACGACGTCCCAATGGATAAGTTGGTAGTCGACAATCCGCGTCAACCCCCTCCGTCGTGCCATCCTCGCCGGTGCATTGCACCATAACAATTGACGGTGTCCTGGACTAGGGGGTACTCACCACGTCGTCTCCCGACCTATGGGTCGCGCAGAGGACCCCCATGGTGGTACACTATTAGGCCACTTCGGGCAGCCCATGCCGAATACAAGGAGGATTCCACAAAGACTTGGCGCCCAAGACAAGGACTCCTCTAAACCTTAGGCCTACGGTGCACATATAAAGCGAGGCCAGCCTAGTCAATAGAAAATATCATATCCATTACTATCATCTCGTGGTAGATACATGTACTATGTACTACACCCATATCTATACAATCAAAAGTAGGATGTAGGGTATTATCTCTTCGAGAGAGCCCGAACCTGGGTAAAACTCTGTGTCCATGTTACCATCGTTCCAAGACGCTTAGCTTAGGACCCCTACTACGAGATATACCAGATATAGAACCGACATTGGTGCTTTCATTGAGAGCCTACTGGTAGCCGCCACGGTGCGATGGGAATTCAGTTCATCTTCGACGCGATCTACGTGTCAGAACGGAGTTTTATTGTCGATGTCGGCATCTTCGTCGCCGGCTCAACTAGTAACCTTGGCTCGACCGAGGATTGCGCTCTATCTCAGATCACTATGTTCGGACGAGGGCCTTCATCATCAACTCCGATCTCCATCAAGATCATGGAGGAATCATTGATGGAGCTCGGGGGCTCAACGTCAACATTGCCCTCGGACGACCGTGCTGTTTTTTTGGACAGCAAATTCGTATCCGCTGCCACTGCCTCCTCGAGTGTCGCTTTGATGATTGCTTCATCGGAATTGTGCGGAATTGAGTGTACAACAACCTTGTAAAATTTCGTCGCATTCCGATGGAGGAATCTCCGACGATCTATGATATACCGGAGGCCTGTCGAGTCTGGATGGGGATCTGGACGAGTTTATGGCGTGGTCTCCATAGCCTAGTTCGGAGGTTATTTTGAAGATCCAACCGTTGAACTTCTACGTAATTTCCATATCTATCACCTCTCAAAATTTCAGCTCGATCCGACCGTTCAAACTCCGGGAACCTTCCGATTAATGCGTCAATTTTCAGATATGTTTTTTGCGCGAATACGAATTTGATCTCTACTCATCTTTCTTTATGAACGGGATATTGGACAACCTTTTTGGAATAATCTCTTTCTAGGGTATTATGTTTTTTTCCGAACACATGCTGACAAATTTTGCTCCTTTTCAGAGGTAATCTTCACTGTCGCGTCGGTGTCAAACCAGCCCTTGCTCCACGTCTGCCGACCTGCGCAAGACATGTCGTCGCTTCATCGAGCCGAACCCAACCTTATCGGATCATCAGTTCAGCAAGCTGAATAAGAGTTCGACACCGCGAAGGATAAATCATCACCAACACCATCGCCCCACGGATTGCACGGGTCAGGCGCGCCGACATCGCCGCTCAGTCACTTCATCAATCCGGCATTGACCACATCACAAGTTATGACTAGCATGGCCGAGCCGTATCTTCTTCAAACCGATGTCTGCCATGCCGAACCGCTTCAAACACCTTGACTGGCATGACGGCTACAACGTCGCCTTACCGACCTGCTCTGTCTCCTCGGCTAGATCGGGGGCTTCGCCATCTCTTCATCAAGCTACTCTGGAGACTTCAACGACACCAGCCGACCAGCTTTGTCATGTTAGATGGACCAGGGGCTTTACCTCGGCGAGCCAACCTTTGTCAGCATCGCCAGGCCGTCGCTTCATTGCCCATCAGGCAATGGGTGTGCGGATCGAGTCCCAATCTTGGGAGTAACCTTTCTTTAGATTGCTACAACTGATAAACCAGGTGCTATTAATCCTAGTAATCTTTTATTGCTTGGGGTTATTTTTCCGAGGAATTATTACTCTGGTTTGTTCCATCATCTATACACAGGCATGTCAAATGATGCCCGCATTAATGATGGCTGCGTGACGGTTCGGTCAGTTTCCCATCCGCAGTTCGATGAAGGCCTCATGCGGGACTCGGACCGCCCTGTGAATACATGCTTTGTCACGCCGACGCCCCGCACCGACATTGGCTTCGACGCCAGGCCACATCTCTTTAATTTTTTTTTGCATAAATTAATTATGCGAGGATTTTTTATATATTTATATTACTTTTTTGGACTGCACTATTTTACATGTGTAGGTAATCGACTTCGAGTGCGTCACACGGTCACTTCGGCAAGCCGTCGTCGTCATCCCAATCGGAGTAAATCAGCAGCTGAATTGCCATACCGACATGTTTGGTTGCCTCAGGGACTTCGGCATCGCTAAGAGAGCTCTACCTCTTCGAGTGTTCGGCACACGTGCCATATTTCTTTTATTACTCACTTTGCATAAATTATTTATTATGCTATGAATTTTTTAAATTTATTAGTATTACTATTATCTCCGGCTTGCACTATTTTCTGTGCATAGGTAAATGATCCGGGTCAGGCAGCGCTGTCACCTCGGTGTACCGACGTACCGCGTCACCTCGGCTGGACCGGGGGCTTCGTCATCACTTCATTAACCCATGTCGGGAACTTTGGCGTCACACTGCCGGTCTACATTGGCCTTGCTATGTCACCACTTCAGAGTGCTGAGCTCTTCGCTCCGCCACCTCGGTACCGGCTTGGGGGTTGGGACCTTGAGCCGCTATAAGCTTGGCCCATGTCACACTGAGCACATTAACCAGCTAAGTCGCTTCCATGCTCAGTTTTTTTAAATTCTTGTTCAGTTCGGCCAAGCATTATATTTGTGCTTAAAACTTAGTTTGTCAACAAATGTTGTTTGTTAAAAACACTTCCTTGCCAATGTTAACTAGGGCTCTTAAATTTATATGAGCTGTTTTATAGTAAATGTGTTTTCTTCTTGGTCGTTGCAAAGTCTTTTTCTACCACTTCTTTTTCGACTCGAGTGTATGGTCAATAGCTGGATAGCCTTGCTTCTCTCTAAAGCCGCTCTAGTTTAGTTTGCTATACTGGCCTCAGAGAAGCACTCCTCCTTTGGGATAAGGAGGTTGAAGCCATCGGCCGACCCGCCTGAAGTCTTGAGATCGGATGTGTCATATTAATGCATGACAGAAGCACAAATTTTAAGACCAATTTTTGGATTGGCACCAAATGACTTGATTTAATTCGTATTTCAAGCTTTTACATAAGTTTTATGGCTTTTCGAGCTTATGGCACCTTTTTAGCTATTTGTATGTTTTTTCTTTTAGGAAGCGGGACATCCTCATGAACGAGGTGCCCTGCATTCTAATTCAACTCGGGAGATCTTTTCCGACCCATAACTCGGCATCTTTCCCGCCGAACTACACCTCGGTGTTGACAAAATACACGCCACATCGGGACTAGTTTCCAACCAGTGCAATGCCAGACGCCTTTAAATTATTGGCAATATTAACGGGAGGCTGAAACTACAGCCGAACCCACCAAAATCAAGGTACTCTATGGAGTCCTCGGCAAAAACATTCTTGGATATTGCTATATATGCATCGGTTTCGAATTGTGTCTTCAGTCAATAGTTGGGTTTCCCGGCTCCTGTGCTTGCCTCCTACGTTCTGCTTTGTTCGGCTAGGTGTGCAAAGGGAGAACCACTGCGATTCTGCTTCCAGCTTGCATGGTTAAGCGCCTCAGTGGAGAAAGCCAAAAACTGACTGTCACAATAGGCGTAAACTGCTCAGCGATCCGATGACTGTGTTAAACTATAAGATCGATGGAGGTCACCCCGTGTTAAATGATGGGTCGTCCACAATATTGGCCGAAGTGTTTACGGCTTGACCTCGGCTGTCGCCATACGCTAACCGGGGGCTAGTAACCGGCCTCCCAATTTTTAGCTCCTATAACTAGCTGAAAGTTATAAAGCCCGCATATCTGATTGCCTCGTTTCTGCTAACACAACCGCCTTCGGGCACCAAGATGTCGGCTAAGGGTTGTTTTGTTATTGCGGAAACACCCTGCGTAGCATCTACAAAGGGGCAGAAGCCGACGATGGGCCACTTTCAAATAATAAATGGTCACAACAGAGTCAAAATAAACATATCTCATCAGCGTTTGTATTTACTATACAAGCGCTGCTTTCCGTAATTATCGTTATAAAGCCATAATATGCATCAATCTGACTTAAGATTTTGGCCAAGCTGGGTTGCCTGGCTCCTGTGATTACCCCTACCTTCCCGATTGTTCGGCTAGGAGGTAAAGGGAGCACCTCTGTGATTGTTACTTCAGGGTCATCCGTGTTAGTACCTCAGACTGGGAGAAGCCGAAAGCTAGCCGTCTTAAAGAATATAATTGGTCGGCAATGACGGAAGTGAAATTTCGGTTCATTAATACCATATAGTTTGGGAACTTTCCCCAAACTAAATCCTCAATATTTTCCTCCCACATTGATCGGAGGTGAGGTTTCATGATCATGTTCAGCATGACAACCCAAAGAAAGGAACCGATAGCGGGATTATTTTCTTTGGAAGATGTTTCATATCTCTCTGTGTACCTTTGTTTATAAAACCGTATGGCCGGAATGCCTTGTTTTCCATAAATCTTTGTCCTTATAACGACTTTATAAAGTAGGAAAATACTCCTCGGCTACTAGCCGAAGAGGTTGAAGCCGATGGTCGGTCAACAAAGTTTTGTACAATGCGGATCCGAGCATTCATGATGTAGAGTACTTGGATACATAGAATCATTACACATAATTTGTGATTTTACTAGAGATGTCGATCCTTAATTCGGCCACCCATGCTCGTATTAAGGCTCGAGGGCTACTGGGCTTCGGGCTTATTACTTACAAATATTAAAGGGGTACATCGATCCCCTGATCTGGTGTTGCCACCCGACTAGTGGCTCGGGGCTACTGCATTACCTATTCAATGCAGGAAATTCAAATTGCTCAGTGTTCAGCTTGACCGAACTATGGGCAAACACATCTTCGGACAACAATAGGTACCATCTGGGACTTATCCGGCACTAAGCTAATATATTATGAGGACTTCTCAAGACCATCTCTCAAGGGCCCGTCCGCCGATCACTATCTCCTCTAACGTGCATCTCAGATTTTTAGGCTAACACACACCTTGAGGGCCACTAGCTATACATCTCACCAGTAAATAAAATTGCATCAATCGGAAATAAAATCCGCAAACAATCAGCCCAAGCCCGAGGTCGTGCATCACCTCGGAAGCAGTCCGGCATAAAACTCTGGTGCAAGTGGTTGGCACTATAGAGGGCATTTCCGGCATTAAAAGCTCGGCTAAACTCCTTTGATTTTCTCAAGCCAAGGTGATCTATGACACATCGGATATAGTCCTACGTTGGAGCTCAGATATAGTCCAGTGTTGGAGCTCGGATACAGTCTGACGTTGGTGCTCGGCTCCAAACGATACACCGAATGCAGTCCGACATTGGAGTTCGGATGCGAGAGGACGCCGCCGCACGGGAAACACTTCAAACCCGAGGTATGGCGTAAAAAATAACAAGGTATTAATAAAGGCCAAGAACTTAAATGGGACTCCTCGGATACCTGACGTATAAACTTTTCGGATTTACTTCGGCGATCCTCAAGATCAAAGATTTGTTGAACCAGTTTTCAAGACCGACGACCGAAGATGAAGAATAGTTCGGAAGAATCGAGGAACGTCCCCAACTTGAAGACCGGTCAGGGGGCTACTAATGGTGTCCTGGACTAGGGGATACTCACCATGTCGTCTCCCTACTTGTGGGTCGGGCTGAGGACCCCCATGGTGGTTCACTATTGGGCCACTTCGGGCAGCCCATGCCGAATACAAGGAGGATTCCACAAAGACTTGGCGCCCAAGACGAGGACTCCTCTAAACCCTAGGCCTATGGTGCATATATAAAGCGAGGCCAGGCTAGTCAATAGACAATCTCATATTCATTACTACTACTACTACTACTACTACTACTACTACTACTACTACTCCTGCTACTCCTGCTGCTGCTACTGCTGTTATTGCTACTACTGCTGCTGCTACTGCCACGTCCGTCCACTCAAAGTGATCGGTTAGCCATAGAAGGCGGTAGAGTGGCACTGCCTTTTCTCCCAATTTGGAGATAAAGCGGCTTTGAGCTGCCACGCAACCCGTGAGCTTTTGGACTTGTTTAAGGTCTGCTGGCGTAGCCAATTGTGACAGAGCTCAGATTTTGGCTAGATTTGCTTCAATTCCTGTATTGGAAATGATGAAGCCCAACAGTTTTCCAGTGGGGACTCCAAAAATGCACTTTTCCGGATTGAGCTTAATGTCATACGCGCGGAGGTTATCAAATGTGAGACGTAAATCATCTATTAGTGTTTCGACGCGCCTAGTTTTGATGAAAATGCCGTCCACATAAGCTTCAACTTTCTTGCCGATCTGTTTCTCCAGGCATGTTTGAATCATGCGTTGGTACGTGGCGCCGACGTTCTTGAGCCCGAAGGGCATGGTGTTGAAGCAGAATGGCCCATATGGGGTAATGAATGTTGTTGCAGCTTGATCGGACTCCTTCATTTTGATTTGATGGTATCAGGAATATGCATCAAGGAAACACAGTGAGTCATGTCCTTTTGTAGCATCAATGATTTGATCGATGCAGGGGAGGGGGAAGGGATCCTTAGGGCAAGCCTTATTGAGGTCTTTAAAATCGACGCACAACTGCTAGGATTTGTCCTTCTTTGGTACCATCACCATGTTTGCCAGCCTGTCAAGATGTTTTATTTATCTGATGAATCCGGCCTCAATTAGCTTGCCAGCTCCTCCCTCATAGCTTGGCATTTGGGCTCGGAAAAGCGCCACAGTGCTTGTTTGATTGGTTTGTATCCTTTTAAGATATTAAGGCTATGTTTGGCAAGCTCATGTGGGATTCCTGGCATGTCCGAAGGGTGCCAGGCGAATATATCCCAGTTTTCGCGATGGAAATCCCTTAGTGCGGCGTCGACCGTTGGGTCTAGTTGTGCTCCAATAGATGCTGTCTTCTTGGGGTCCGTTGGGTGGACCTGGAATTTGACTATTTCTTCTGCCGGTTTGAAGGAGGTGGATTTGGGTCGTTTGTCTAAGATCACATCGTCCCTATCCACCGTGGAGTGCAGTGCGGTTAATTCTTCGGCCGCGAGGGCTTCAGATAATGCCTCGAGGGCCAGGGATGCGATTTTGTTTTCGGCGTGGAGTGCTATGTCCGGATACCTAACAAGAGTGATTACACCATTTGGTCCAGGCATTTTGAGCTTCATATACCCGTAATGAGGTATAGCTTGGAAGCGTGTAAAAGCATCCCGCCCCAATAGGGCGTGGTATCCGCTGCTGAAATGAGCCACTTGGAAGGTGATTTCTTCGGACTGATAATTCTCCGGCGTGCCGAATACCATGTCAAGTGTGATTTTTCCCGCACAACGGGCCTCCCGGCTAGGAATGATTCCTCGCAAGGTCGTGCTGCTTTGATTGACGCGGCTCCTGTCTATTTCCATTTTGTGGACTGTATCCTCATAGATGAGGTTTAGTCCGCTGCCACCGTCCATGAGGACCTTGGTGAGTCGAAAACCGTCCACGATGGGACTGAGGACCAAAGCGGCTGGTGCTCGGACAGTCCTGTATTTTGGTTCATTGCCGGCATTAAAGATTATAGCCGTGTCGTTCCAAGGGTTTACTGTGGCGATTTGACATACTTCGGCTAGGCCACGAAGTGCCCTTTTGCGCTTATTGTTTGAAGTGAATGTCTCAAAGACCGTCAGTACTCTGGGGTCGTCATCTTCTGGAGGGTGTTGCTCTGGGGTGTTTTTGGTAAGGATGTCCTCGCCGTTTTTGGCTACATGTCGGAGTATTCAACATGCTCTAAGGTTGTGGGTTGGTATGGTATCCAGTGTTGTGTCTATTTTGCATGGGCCATCGAGCCATCCCTCCAGAACAGTTCCACGCCGCGTAATGGGTTTGTATTTCTTGGCTATTAGACTAGGCGCGTCACGGGGATGCACCCTTTTTGCCTGGGCTAGTGGTTGAGTTGGGACCGATGGCTCCCAACAAGCTGCCTGATCCCTTCAGGTGCTTTCCATTGCACTGTACTTCTATACGATAGTTGCCAGGTCAGCGAAGTGTAGTATGCGGTGGTGATTAATGGCGTTGAGGATTCCTTCGTTCATGAAATTGTTGCGGAACGCTGATGTCGCGTCCTCGTCGTGAAAATCTTTAACCTTTTCCTTGACAAGGAGGAACCTGGCCCAGAAGTGGTGGACCGTTTCCTGATACTGTTGCTGCATGCTCGTGAGAGCGTTTATGTCTGGGTGGGTGGGTGGAATTGAATCTGTACCCTGACCCGATCGATGATCCAGAGTCTGAAGTTTTTCCAGACTTGAAAGTCCGGGCTCTGGAGTATCTTCTGGTTGCCTTTGCCCGCCATCTGATTCTATGTTCGGAAGGCCGGTCACCTCCTTTTGCGGGCGGGTATACGGCTCTGTAGGGTCGGCGATCCGGACGTAGTCCATCTTTAGCATAGGGGAAGAGTCACCGTCTTGCTCCTCGACTACCGCTATCTGGTGGGTGATCGGAGGAGATTTGATTTCTCTTTGGTCGGGTTTGAGCCCGATCCGATCGTAATCTGTGGCGATTCCCAGGGCGGCGGTACGGTCAAGGAGCTCGTTTAAAGACGAAAACTTCGCCGGATCCATCTGCTTGGAGTGTTTGGGGTCGATACGAAGAGGATTTTCGATGGCCCGAGAGGTCATCGTTGGCTTAACGACCAAACGGGCGGTCATGGTAAAGTTGCCCAACCGGAGGGTTTGGCCTGGGGCCAGTTCTCCTCCGGTAGTGATATTGTCTTTAAGGACGAGGCGAGTCATCGATCCTGTTGTTGACGACACAGTGGAACTCTCAATGAAAGCACCAATGTCGGTGTCAAAACAAGCGGATCTCGGTTAGGGGGTCCCGAACTTTGCATCTAAGGTCGATGGTAACAGGAGACAAGGGACAAGATGTTTACCCAAGTTCGGGCCCTCTCTATGGAGGTAATACCCTATGTCCTGCTTGATTGATATTGATGAATACGAGTATTACAAGAGTTGATCTACCTCGATATCGTAATGGCTAAACCCTAGAGGTCTAGCTTGTATGGCTATCATAATGAATATTCAGACTACTACTACTACCACTACTACTATCACTACTACTACCACTACTACTACCACTACCACTACCACTACCACTACCAGTACCACCACTACTACCACCACTACTACTACCACTACTACTACCACTACTACTACCACTACTACCACTACTACTCGTTCTTCTATAAACCTTGCGCTTAGCATCTCCAAAATATTAACCTTGCGATTGGCTCTTCGCCTCTTCGGGAAGTCGAGCAATAATGGTATTGTAGTATATATCGTTCTGGCTATATGAGACCGAATGAATTGCTACATGTCCACCACGTGGGCGAGGGAGAGTGTGTACTATTACGTCTGTTTCAATATTGACTACTACATACGGAGCAAAATGAGTGAATCTACACTCTAAAATACGTCTATATACATCAGTGTTTGGAGTATGTACTAGTAGTTCATATTGAAATCTACTAAAGGACATATATTCCAAACAATATGATAATCTCTCTAACCAAGGTAGGGACGAGGAGTAAACGGAGGGAGTAGTAAATTTTTCTCCTCGTCCTGCGAGCCACCGCGCGCGTGGGCGAGGGAGCAAGCTTCACCTCGTCCTGCGAGCCATCGCGCCTGTGGGCGGGGGAGACGGTGTACTAAGAAAGCTTCTCCTCGTTCTGCGAGTTGATGTGACACATAGAAAGTAATACGCACAGAGCATCTCGAGCGTATAGAGCATTGCCTCTAAGGTAGGCCCCACATGGTTTGCCTCTTTTTTTAACAAAATGCGTCAAGTCACAATTTGTTTGTTCACCCATGGTAGACGATCCTCCATCAAGTGGACAACCAGTACATGTGTCAAATTACCACGTGGACTGCCTTTTCGTACAGAAATGAGCTCCACCGTGTACCCGCGCAGGTGTGGTTGGGAAAGAGACGGGAGTATGTGCACCGTGCGTGCACCTCTTCTCTTTGTGCACGTCCCCCACCTATGTGGGTGTGTGTGAGAGAGATACAAATCTAGACAGATGGCGTGTGTGTTTGTGAGTGCTTTTTGTTGGGGGTGATTTTGTGAATGTATTTGTGGGAATATGTATCGATGACATCTCAAACAAAAATTTGACACATGCAATGTGTGTGAAATAGAGGCCTATCGGTATCATATATAGAGGGGGCGATCCACGAGAAGAGAGGGAGGGGTCATAGATATCGATAGAGTCAAAGAGAGGATCAAGTGGGTGGGTGCGAGATCGATGAAGAGAGCCATCGAAATTGTGTGTGTGCAAGTCAATGATATAGGGCGACTGACCTACCGGAACGTCAGAGGGCACAGGGCAAGTTTGTGTGTGGGAGGGAGACATGACTAGAGCGCTTGATGTATCGGTGTGTGTGTGTGGGGGGGGGGGGGAGGGGGAGGCAGAGGCCTAACTAGAGAGGTAGATCGACTTGTATATGTGTTGAGAAGGAGAGACCCAACTATGTCTTGAGGGAGATCAGTCGACATCCATACATAACTGAAGGACGGGAAATAGGTTGGGACAAAGAGAGAGAGAGAGATAGAGAGAGAGAGAGAGAGAGAGAGAGAGAGAGAACGGAGAGAGAGAGGGAGGGAGAGGGTAGAGTGCTGGATGGGTGATGGAGTTGCTTCTCGAAGATGGTGGGAGAGGCCTACTAGACAAACTGAGGTAGAACTCCAATATAATCAATAAGAGTGGGGATGTGTTTCTGTGTGTGCCTATGCATGATAGATGTGTCGGGACGCATGCATGGATGATGAAGGGGAACCATGTAACGCCCCAGATATAACTTTCCCAATTTGTACTCCAACTCTTGCCGTTTCCGGCGTTAAGTTATATTTATTTCTCGGGTTCGGGTCTTTGTCTCCGTGTGTTGTTTTCATTTTCATGCATCCCATATCATGTCATCATGTGCATTGCATTTGCATACGTGTTCATCTCATACATTCGAGCATTTTCCCCGTTGTCCGTTTTGCATTCCGGTGCTTCGTTCTCCTCCGGTGGTGGTTTCTAGCTTTCTTTCGTGTGTGGGGATTAAACATTTCCGGACTGGACCGAGACTTGTCATGCGGCCTTGGTTTACTACCGGTAGACCTCCTGTCAAGTTTCGTACCATTTGGACTTCGTTTGACACTCCAACGGTTAACCGAGGGACCGAAAAGGCCTCGTGTTTGTTGCAGCCCAACACCCCTCCAATTTGGCCCAAAACCCACCAAACTCTGCTCCATGTCCTAGAGCGTTCGATCACGATTGCGTGGCCGAAAACCGCACCTCATTTGGACTCTCCTAGCTCCACTTATGCCTATAAATAGCTCCCCCCCGTTTTTCGGATCTCGGATCTCTCCCCGTCCTCCCCTTAAAAAAAAACTCCAGATCCCGCCGACGGACACGTCCGCCCCCGGCCGGACGCGTCCGCCCGATCCGCCGCTGCCAATCCGCTCGCGCCACGTGTCGCCGCCTACCATCGCCACCGCCGGCCGGCGGGAGCCCGCGCCCGGCCCCCGCGCCGCCCGAGCGGGCCTTCGCCTCCTCCGCCTCGCGCCTCCGTCGTCCTCGGTGCCGGCGCGCGCCGCCGCCTCGCCATTGCCGGCCTTCGCCCCCGCCGCCGTCTGCTTCCCGTCGCGGCCGCATCCGTCGAGCGCCGCCGTGCCGGAGCTCCCACGCCACCGTGCTCCCCCGCCGCCTCCTCCTCGCCACCGGAGGGCACCGCTCCGGCAGCCCCTCGCCGGCGCCGACCCCCTCCTCGCCGGAGCCCTGCAACCTCGCCGGAGAGCCTTGGTGAACAGTGATCCCGGCCGGCCTCGTAATCCGTGCAGATCTGAGTTTTGGCATCACGGTTGACTTTTCTCTCCCGAACCCTAGTTTTTCGAGCATACTTTGACCGATGATATCTCCGCATCCGTAGCTCCGTTTTTGACATATAGTATATCAAAATGTTCGTCTCGACGAGTACATCATTTCATTCCATTGCATCATTTTCATTTGAGTTCATCTTGATGCCCGAAATGCTGCTAGAACGAGGCTTCATGAGATAATTGTCAGATCTGCTAGTTCATCTTAGACTTTTGTCATTTTTGCCATGATTATTGTGTGCATGCTATGCCTGTGAGTCCTTCATATGATTTGTTAAGCATTTTGTCTTCTTTCCAGAGGTGCAACCCATGCATTTTTAGGATGTGTGTGGTGACTTGTGCAAGCTTGCCAAGTGAGGCACTTGGTAGATCTGTTTTCACGGACTTAGTGGTTTCACTAAGTCTGGGTATATTTAGTTCGTGATGCCATATGTTCAGCTTATTTCCTAGTGATCCGTGCCTCTTCTGAGGATGATCAGTAAGGGAGTTTTGTTAATCATGTTATGCTCTATCCTTCCATGTCTCTATTTGCACATGTGGAGTACTCTAGCTTGAGTCAATCGAGCTCTACTTTTGCTTCGAGGTAAATCTGGGCAGATCTTCAACTTGTTTGCGATTTTGCCGATGCTATTGTTATTGATCCGTGCATGCTATGCCATTGTTCTTGCCATGTCTAGCTAGCATTTTGTGTCTTCTTTATGGATGTATGCTTGACTTGCCATGACTTTCACCGTAGTGAGTGCATCGAGCTCGTTTACATGCCTTCGTGCGTTATATTTCAGCATGTCTCAGTTTTCACTAAGTCTGAAAACTGATTGTGCGTGAGCTATGTTCGTGTGCTTGTTAGTATATTTTGTGATCCCTTTTGGCCCCAGGTCACTTTGGGACTTTTGATAAGCTTGTTGAGTAGCTCCATGCCATGTTCTTACTTTTCATAATCAGGTCATGTATCATGTTGTTTTGCTGCTCCGAAGAGAGCTTCGTGATCTGAAATTTCAGACTAGTGTTAATTTCACTACGTCTGAAATCTGTTTTGCATTTGCGTTTTTGCCATGCTTGTTTGAACCTCATAATGGATGAATTTGGCCGTGGCTCAGTGCTAGTGTTTTGTTAAGCATCTTGTGGGCATCCCTGCCATGTATTTTGTCGTCATGTTTGGTGGCTGCAGCATGTTCATTTCGTTGCATTTAGATGCCTACTTGCTGTAAATCGCAGACCGGTGTCATATCTTAAAACGCTTGCCATTTCCAAACCATAACTCCGATTCCGGCGTTCTTTATATTGTTTTCAAGCGATTTCATCCCCTCTATCTAGTGGCACACTTGGTTTTCCAAGTTGAGGCCAGGTTCATGCATTTCCTGTCACATCTTGCTTTTTGCATCCTGCATCGCATCCCGCATAGCATATCATCCTTGCATCTTATTGTTTGAGTTTGCACGTGGTTGATTGTATCCTTGTTGTTTGTTTGTCTTGCTTGGGTAGAGCCGGGAGACGAGTTCGCTAACGAGGAGCCCGTTGAGTTTGCTTTTGAGGATCCAGTCAACTCTGACAACTGTGCAGGTAAGATGATCATACCCTCGAAATCACTACTATCTTTGCTATGCTAGTTTGCTCGCTCTTTTGCTATGCCAATGCTACGATGCCTACCACTTACTTGTCAGCCTCCCAATTGCCATGTTCAACCTCTAACCCACCATGTCCTAGCAAACCGTTGATTGGCTATGTTACCGCTTTGCTCAGCCCCTTCTTATAGCGTTGCTAGTTGCAGGTGAAGATTGGAGCCGTTCCTTGTTGGAACATTTATTTACTTGTTGGGATATCATTATATTGCTATGTTATCTTAATGCATCTATATACTTGGTAAAGGGTGGAAGGCTCGGCCTCTCGCCTAGTGTTTTGTTCCACTCTTGCCGCCCTAGTTTCCGTCATATCGGTGTTATGTTCCCGGATTTTGCGTCCCTTACGCGGTTGGGCTATAATGGGAACCCCTTGATAGTTCGCCTTGATTAAAGCTTTTCCAGCAATGACCAACATTGGTTTCACCATTTTCCACCTAGCCTTTTTCCCCTCGGGTTTCCGGAGCACGAGGGTCATCTTATTTTAACCCCCCCGGGCCAGTGCTCCTCTGAGTGTTGGTCCGACCAAGTAGACTGCGGGGCCACCTCGGGGCAACGTGAGGGTTGGTTTTACTCGTAGGATGTCTCATCTGAGTGTGCCCTGAGAACGAGATATGTGCAGCTCCTATCGGGATTTGTCGGCACATTCGGGCGGTGTTGCTGGACTTGTTTTAACCTGTCGAATCGTCTTGTTGTACCGAGATACCGAGTCTGATCGGTGTGTCTTGGGTGGAGGTCTATTCCTTCGTTGACCGTGAGAGCTTTTTATGGGCTAAGTTGGGACCCCCCTGCAGGGATTGATCTTTCGAAAGCCGTGCGCGCGGTTATGGGCAGATGGGAATTTGTTAATGTCCGGTTGTAGATAACTTGAACCTTAATTAATTAAAATGAATCAACTGAGTGTGTTATCGTGATGGCCTCTTCTCGGCGGAGTCCGGGAAGCGGACACGGTGTTGGAGTTATATTTGCGCAGGTTGCTCTCTAGTTTCTCGCTCGTGCTTTGTCTCCTCTTCTCGCTCTCTTTTGCGAATAAGTTAGCCACCATATATGCTAGTCGCTTGCTGCAGCTCCACTTACATTTACCCCCATCCTACCTATTAAGCTTAAATAGTCTTGATCGCGAGGGTGCGAGATTGCTGAGTCCCTGTGGCTCACAGATTACTATTACACCAGATGCAGGGCAAGATGATACAGCTCCAGATGGCGCGCTTGAGCTCAAGTGGGAGTACGACGAGGATTCTCAGCGTTACTATGTGTCTTTTCCTGATGATCACTAGTGGTGCCTAGTTGGGGTGATCGGGACCTATGTCGCTTGTTGGGTTGTCTTTTATTTTGGCGCCGTAGTCGGGCCATGAGTGTTTGGATGATGTATGTTATTTATGTACTTTGATGTGACGTGGCGAGTGTAAGCCAACTATTGTATCTCCCCATTTATTATATATATTACATGGGATGTTGTGATGATTGCCTAACTTGCGACATTGCTTTCAATGCGGTTATGTCCCTAAGTCGTGCCTCGACACGTGGGAGCTATAGCCACATCGAGGGCGTTATAAGTTGGTAATCAGAGCCTTCCCCGGCCTTAGGAGCCCCCACTGATTGATCGTTTTTAGTGGCCGAGTTATGTCTAGAAAAATGTTTTGAGTCATTTAGGAATTATATATCGGAGAGCTTAGGAATTCTTTTTACTTCCCAGTCTCCTCATCGCTCTGGTAAGGCATCCTGACGTAGTGTTTTGACTCTTCTCTTCTCAAATTTCACTAAATATTTTTTAGGATCACGCGAGTATCTTGGAATCGTTCCGATGGCTTATGATGAGAACACTGTCTTGGTGCCTCCTATCAGGGGTTTAGTGGAAGTGTCCCGGGGAGTTGAGCTCTGAGGTGTTGTCATCATAATTTTATCGTTGCAATTCTGTAATACTTGAGATATGTTCGCCGACATCGAAAATCTCTTTTATGCAGTTCGTTGGTGAGATAACCTTGACGCCACCCAGTACTGGGGCGGGAGTTCGGGAGTATCGCCATAACTTGTATAACGGATGCTTTTCGAAGGTTGAGGTTGATGGTTTCCGAAGGTTTCTTGGTTATGTGTTGAAGGATGGATACAGCTGGATGTAGGTATTGCTAGTTTGGGTGAGATATTATGCTTCCCCTGTATCCCCAACACCTGATTGCATAACCGGAAAGTTTCGGGAGTTTCATAGGTGGGAATTCAAGTAGCTCTTAGGATATCTTTTCCGACAGATGTATGATATGAAATTGGGGTTCGACGTCTAGTGGTTCACCTATTCATGGTCGATTTTACAGTGGTCTCGTTGTGTCTTAAAGAGTCCTTGGCTATGCTGACTCGGGGACGCTTCGTATGTCATGTGCACTGCCTTGTACATGATGGTGCTGTACGATCGAGCCCGTGTAGGTCCCACCACGAAAACTTCGGACGAAATCTCTATCATATGTTTGTTCCGGCTAATTCCGCAAGCCAATCCTTTGTTTTTGTTTTGAGTAGTGGTATTCGAGTTGCTTCGAAGTCATATGTTGATTCCATCCCTTGTTGATTTACCTCTTCTACCTAATTCTACGTGGCTTCGCAATTTAGGGATATGTGACCACTTCAAGAGAAGTGCATTCGTTCATTTTGTTCGGATGTGAAGACTTTATGTTGCAATTTTCATTCCGTTGGATTCAGTTTCAATATTTGTCTATCTATGTGCTAATGGTGGTCAACCTCTTCAGGATGGCTCCTCCAACGCGCACGACTCCGAATCCTGATCCGCCACCACCTCCACCTCCTCCGGAGGCTTGGCAAGCTGTGATGGCCGCAACCAATGCAAACACATAGTTGATCATGCAAATCCTCCAAGAGCGCAATCAAGGCAGTCAAGGGAATCAAGGCAACAGTCAGAACCATTTTTCTATGCTGAACCAGTTCCTTGCAAATGGTCCAAAGACGTTCAGCAAATGTGTTGAGGCAACCGATGCTGACGATTGGCTAGTGGACCTGGGCAAGCATTTTGAATGCAGCAACGTCAAGCCTGAAGATTTCGTCAAGTTCGCTTCCTTCCAGCTCAAAGATCAGGCTGCAGAGTGGTTCCAGCAGTACAAGGATTCCAGAGGTGGACGTTTGATCACTTGGGATGATTTTCGTTGAGATTTCTGAGCTCATCACATCCCTCAGAGTGTGACTGAAAGCAAACGTGAGGAATTCCGCAATCTGAAGCAAGGCTCTTTGTCTGTCTATGACTACAACAAGTTGTTCCAGAAGCTCGCCCGCTTTGCCAAGCAGGACGTACCTGATGAGAAGAGCATGATATACCAGTTTAGGGGTGGTCTTAGAGAAGAAATTCAGCTCGCTCTTGTCCTCTTTGAGCCCTTGAGGTACGATGAGTTCTACAACATGGCACTGAAGCAAGAGGCCACTCAGTTGAGGTGTGATGCTTCCAGGAAGCGAGTCAGAGATACTACGCCTTCTTCCTCTACTCAAGTGGCCAAGCAGCAGAAGTATTGGCTTCCTCCTCCTCCGTTCCGTCAGCCGTATCAGCAGAAGAGCAAAGGTGGCAGTGGTTCCTCCCACCCACCCAACCCTGGCTTTCAGAACAAGACTTCGTCTCAAGCTCCAAGATCGAGTGCTCCGTACCACCGTCCGCTTTCAGAGGTCACGTGCAACAAGTGCCAACAGAAGGGTCACTACGCCAACAAGTGTTTCAACTAGAGGCGTCTTCCTCCTCCTCCTCCTGTGAGATCGGCAAGTATAGCAGTGGTCATGCATAACCCCAAGTCCGCCAAGGTCAACTTGATGAATGCAGCTCAGGCAGAGGATTCGTTAGATGTCATCATGGGTAACCTTCCTATTAACGATGTTCCCACAAAAGTACTTTTTGATACTGGTGCATCGCATTCTTTCTTGTCATGCCCGTTTGCATCGAAGCACAATGTTGATACTGAGATTATGCCCAAAGCCATGCAAGTTGTTTCTCCCGGCAAGCTTTTGACTTCAAGTTTGGTTGCTCCCGATATCTCTATCACATTGGGCGATTACAAGGTTCTCTCTTCTCCGGTGGTTCTTGGTAATTCGGATATCGATCTTATTCTCGGGATGGATTGGCTCTCTAAGCACAAGGCTCAGCTCGATTGTGTAGCCAGGCAGATTCAACTGACTCATTCGTCTAAGGATGTAATTGTCTTTGCCGCTCGGGATGATACAATCCGGTTGTTTTCTCTCAATGAGAAGGGTGAATTGGATGCTATTTCGCAGATTCCTGTCATTTGTGAGTATCAAGACGTCTTCCCAGAAGAGCTCCCAGGAATGCCTCCGCACTGGCCAGTCGAATTTGTTATTGATCTTGAGCCCGGTACGGAACCTGTGTGCAAGCGTCCTTACAAGCTCGGACCTGAAGAGTTGAAGGAGCTGAAGAAACAACTCGATATTCAAGAAAGAATGGGTCTCATCCGGCCTAGTTCTTCTCCATGGGGTTGTGGTGTTCTTTTTGTGAAGAAGAAGGATGGAACGGACCGATTTTGTGTTGATTACCGTCCATTGAACAAGAAGACCATCAAGAACAAATACCCACTCCCCAACATCAATGAGCTGTTCGAACAACTCAAGGGTGCCCAAGTATTCTCCAAGCTTGATCTCCGTATGGGTTATCATCAGATTCAAATCCATGAGCAAGATATTCCAAGACGGCTTTCAGGACAAGCTATGGGTCATATGAATACACTGTCATGTCTTTTGGCCTCGCCAATGCTCCTCCGACGTTCTCCCGCATGATGAACTTCATCTTCAACCCCTACACCAATGACTTTGTTTTGGTCTATCTTGACAACATTCTGGTTTTCTCCAAGAACAAGGAAGATCATGCCAAGCACTTGCGTTTGGTTCTTGACAAGCTCAGGGAACATCAGTTCTACGCCAAGTTCTCCAAGTGTGAATTTTGGCTCAATGAGGTTCTTTATCTTGGTCATATCATCTCTGCCAAGGGCATTGCCGTGAATCCTGAGAAGGTGTCTGCAATTGTTAATTGGGAACCTCCTCAGAACGTGAAGCAACTCTGTAGCTTCCTCGGTCTCGCAAGCTACTGCCGAAGATTCGTTGAAAACTTTTCTAAGATCGCAAAGCCTCTCTCAAATCTTCTTCAGAAGCACGTCAAGTACGTTTGGTCTCCGGAGTGTGATATTGCTTTCAACACTTTGAACGAGAAGTTGATCACTGCTCCAGTTCTGACTCCGCCTGATGAGTCCAAGTCGTATGAGGTCTTTTGTGATGCCTCTCTCCAAGGTCTCGGTGCTGTACTGATGCAAGAGAAGAAAGTTGTTGCTTATACCTCTCGCCAGTTGAAGCCTTATGAGAAGAACTACCCCACTCATGATCTCGAGTTGGCGGCAGTTGTGCATGCTCTTTTGACTTGGAGACATCTTCTATTGGGAAGAAAAGTGGACATTCTCACTGATCACAAGAGTCTCAAGTACATCTTCACCCAGCCTAATCTCAACCTCAGGCAAATTTGATGGGTCGAAATGATTCAAGAGTACAATCCAAGTATTGAGTATACTCCAGGCAAGGCCAATGTGATTGCGGACGCTTTGAGCAGGAAAGCATATTGCAACAGTCTGATTCTGAAGCCTTATCAACCCGAGCTTTGTGAAGCTTTCCGCAAACTTAATCTGCAAGTTGTTCCTCCAGGTTTCCTCGCCAACCTTCAAGTCTCTCCTACCCTAGAAGACCAGATTCGCCAAGCCCAGCTTCTTGATGCTATGGTGAAAAAGGTGAAGATTGGGATTGCCAAGAGTCAGTCCAAGTACAAGTGCTACCGCCTTGATGACAAGGACACTCTCTTCTTCGAGGATCGAATTGTTGTGCCCAAAGGTGAACTTCGTAAAGTGATCATGAACGAGGCTCACAATTCCCTCCTCTCCATCCACCCTGGGAGTACGAGGATGTATGAGGATCTCAAGCAAGCTTATTGGTGGACTCGAATGAAGCGCGAGATCGCTCAATTCGTGAATGAATGTGATGTCTGCAGAAGAGTGAAGGCAGAACACCAAAGGCCAGCAGGTCTCCTCCAACCTCTTGCCATTCCAGAATGGAAGTTTGACCACATTGAAATGGACTTCGTGACTGGGTTTCCAAAGTCCAAGCGTGGCAATGATGCTATATTCGTTGTCATTGATAAGCTCACCAAAGTGGCTCACTTTCTGCCTATCAAAGAGTCAATCACTGCAGCTCAATTGGCGGAACTCTATACCTCTCGAATTGTCTCTCTACACGGTATTCCTCAAGTGATATCTTTAGACCGTGGCAGCATCTTTACCTCCAAGTTTTGGGATTCTTTTCAGAAGGCCATAGGCACCAACATCCGCTTCAGCACAGCTTTCCATCCTCAAACAAGCGGTCAAGTCGAGCGTGTCAACCAGATTCTTGAAGATATGCTCAGGGCTTGTGTGATCTCCTTTGGCATGAAGTGGGAGGATTGTCTTCCTTATGCTGAATTCTCATACAACAACAGTTTTCAAGCAAGTTCGGGCAAGGCCCCATTTGAAATTCTGTATGGTAGGAAATGCCGTACCCCTCTCAACTGGTCTAAGGCCGGTGAACGTCAGCTGTTGGGTAATGACTTAATCACAAAGGCAGAAGAAATGTGCAAGGTCATTCGTGATAACCTCAAAGCAGCCCAATCCCGCCAGAAGAGCTACTATGATAGTAAGCACCGTGATTTGGCTTTCGAGATTGGAGATCATGTTTACCTCCGCGTCTCTCCTATGAAAGGGACTCGTCGCGTCGGTATCAAAGGGAAGCTTGCCCCCCAGATACGTCGGACCTTTCAAGATTGTTAGCAAGAGAGGCGACCTCGCCTATCAACTCGAGCTTCCGTCAAACTTTGCTAATGTTCATGATGTGTTTCGTGTCTCTCAACTTCGTAAGTGCTTCAAGACGCCTGAACGCACCGTCAACTTCGAGGACATTGAGCTCCAAGAAGATCTCTCCTATCGTGAGCACCCAGTTGCAATCCTTGAAGAGACTGAACGCAGGACTCGCAACAAGTCAATCAAATTTCTCAAAGTCAAGTGGTCACACCATTCCGACCGTGAAGCTACCTGGGAACGCGAGGATCACCTCCGTTCTGAGTACCCGGAGTTCCTTCAGTCCTAGATCTCGGGACGAGATCTTTTCGTAGTGGTGGGGTGTTGTAACGCCCCAGATATAACTTTCCCAATTTGTACTCCAACTCTTGCCGTTTCCGGCGTTAAGATATATTTATTTCTCGGGTTCGGGTCTTTGTCTCCGTGTGTTGTTTTCATTTTCATGCATCTCATATCATGTCATCATGTGCATTGCATTTGCATACGTGTTCATCTCATACATTCGAGCATTTTCCCCGTTGTCCGTTTTGCATTCCGGCGCTTCGTTCTCCTCCGGTGGTCGTTTCTAGCTTTCTTTCGTGTGTGGGGATTAAACATTTCCGGACTGGACCGAGACTTGTCATGCGGCCTTGGTTTACTACCGGTAGACCGCCTGTCAAGTTTCGTACCATTTGGACTTCGTTTGACACTCCAACGGTTAACCGAGGGACCGAAAAGGCCCCGTGTTTGTTGCAGCCCAAGACCCCTCCAATTTGGCCCAAAACCCACCAAACTCTGCTCCATGTCCTAGAGCGTTCGATCATGATCGCGTGGCCGAAAACCGCACCTCATTTGGACTCTCCTAGCTCCACTTATGCCTATAAATAGCCCCCCCCCCCCCGTTTTTCGGATCTCGGATCTCTCCCCGTCCTCCCCTTAAAAAAAACTCCAGATCCCGCTGACGGACACGTCCACCCCCGACCGGACGCGTCCGCCGGGATCCGCCGCCGCCAATCCGCTCGTGCCATGTGTCGCCGCCTACCGCCGCCGCCGCCGGCCCGCGGGAGCCCGCGCCCGGCCTCGCGCCGCCCGAGCGGGCCTTCGCCTCCTCCGTCTCGTGCCTCCGTCGTCCTCAGCGCTGGCGCGCGCCGCCGCCGCCGCGCCATTGCCAGCCTTCGCCCCAACCGCCGTCTGCTTCCCGCCGCCGCCGCATCCGTCGAGCGCCGCCGCGCCGGAGCTCCCACGCCACCGTGCTCCCCCACCGCCTCCTCCTCGCCACTGGAGCGCCCCACTCCGGCAGCCCCTCGCCGGCGCCGACCCCCTCCTCGCTGGAGCCCTGCAACCTCACCGGAGAGCCTCGGTGAACAGTGATCCCGGCTGGCCTCGTAATCCATGCAGATCTGAGTTTTGGCATCACCGTTGACTTTTCTCTCCCGAACCCTAGTTTTTCGAGCATACTTTGACCGATGATATCTCCGCATCCGTAGCTCCGTTTTGGACATATAGTATATCAAAATGTTCGTCTCGACGAGTACATCATTCCATTCCATTGCACAATTTTCATTCGAGTTCATCTTGATGCCCGACATGCTGCTAGAAGGAGGCTTCGTGAGATAATTGTCAGATCTGCTAGTTCATCTTAGACTTTTATCATTTTTGCCATGATTATTGTGTGCATGCTATGCCTATGAGTCCTTCATATGATTTGTTAAGCATTTTGTCTTCTTTCCAGAGGTGCAACCCATGCATTTTTAGGATGTGTGTGGTGACTTGTGCAAGCTTGCCAAGTGAGGCACTTGGTAGATTTGTTTTCAGGGACTTAGTGGTTTTCACTAAGTTTGGGTATATTTAGTTCATGATGCCATATGTTCAGCTTGTTTCCTAGTGATCCATGCCTCTTTTGAGGATGATCAGTAAGGGATTTTTGTTAATCATGTTATGCTCTATCCACCCATGTCTTTGTTTGCACATGTGGAGTACTCTAGCTTGATTCAATCGAGCTCTACCTTTGCTTCGTGGTAAATCTGGGCAGATCGTCAACTTGCTTGCGATTTTGTCGATGCTATTGTTATTGATCCGTGCATGCTATGCCATTGTTCTTGCCATGTCTAGCTAGCATTTTGTGTCTTCTTTATGGATGTATGCTTGCCTTGCCATGACTTGCACCGTAGTGAGTGCATCGAGCTCGTTTACATGCCTTCGTGCGTTATATTTCAGCATGTCTCAGTTTTCACTAAGTCTGAAAACTGATTGTGTGTGAGCTATGTTCGTGTGCTTGTTAGTATATTTTGTGATCCCTTTTGGCCCCAGGTCACTTTGTGGCTTTTGATAAGCTTGTTGAGTAGCTCCATGACATGTTCTTACTTTTCATAATCAGGTCATGTATCATGTTGTTTTGCTGCTCCGAAGAGAGCTTCGTGATCTGAAATTTCAGACTAGTGTTTATTTCACTAAGTCTGAAATCTGTTTTGCATTTGCGTTTTTGCCATGCTTGTTTGAACCTCATAATGGATGAATTTTGCCGTGGCTCAGTGCTAGTGTTTTGTTAAGCATCTTGTGGGCATCCCTACCATGTATTTTGTCGTCATGTTTGGTGGCTGTAGCATGTTCATTTCGTTGCATTTAGATGCCTACTTGCTGTAAATCGCAGACCGGTGTCATATCTTAAAACGCTTGCCATTTCCAAACCGTAACTCCGATTCCGGCGTTCTTTATATCGTTCCAAGCGATTTCATCCCCTCTATCTAGTGGCACACTTGGTTTTTCAAGTTGAGGCCAGGTTCATGCATTTCCTGTCACATCTTGCATTTTGCATCCCGCATCGCATCCCGCATAGCATATCATCCTTGCATCTTATTGTTTGAGTTTGCACGTGGTTGATTGTATCCGTGTTGTTTGTTTGTCTTGCTTGGGTAGAGCCGGGAGACGAGTTCGCTAATGAGGAGCCCGTTGAGTTTGCTTTTGAGGATCCAGTCAACTCTGACAACTGTGCAGGCAAGATGATCATACCCTCGAAATCACTACTATCTTTGCTATGCTAGTTTGCTCGCTCTTTTGCTATGCCAATGCTACGATGCCTACCACTTACTTGTTAGCCTCCCAATTGCCATGTTCAACCTCTAACCCACCATGTCCTAGCAAACCGTTGATTGGCTATGTTACCGCTTTGCTCAGCCCCTTCTTATAGCGTTGCTAGTTGCAGGTGAAGATTGGAGCCGTTCCTTGTTGGAACATTTATTTACTTGTTGGGATATCATTATATTGCTATGTTATCTTAATGCATCTATATACTTGGTAAAGGGTGGAAGGCTCGGCCTCTCGCCTAGTGTTTTGTTCCACTCTTGCCGCCCTAGTTTCCGTCATATCGGTGTTATGTTCCCGGATTTTGCGTCCCTTACGCGGTTGGCCTATAATGGGAACCCCTTGATAGTTCGCCTTGATTAAAGCTTTTCCAGCAATGCCCAACATTGGTTTTACCATTTGCCACCTAGCCTTTTTCCCCTTGGGTTTCCGGAGCCCGAGGGTCATCTTATTTTAACCCCCCCGGGCCAGTGCTCCTTTGAGTGTTGGTTCGACCGAGTAGACTGCGGGGCCACCTCGGGGCAACGTGAGGGTTGGTTTTACTCGTAGGATGTCTCATCTGAGTGTGCCCTGAGAACGAGATATGTGCAGCTCCTATCGGGATTTGTCGGCACATTTGGGCGGTGTTGCTGGACTTGTTTTAACCTGTCGAATCGTCTTGTTGTACCGAGATACCGAGTCTGATCGGTGTGTCTTGGGTGGAGGTCTATTCCTTCGTTGACCGTGAGAGCTTGTTATGGGCTAAGTTGGGACCCCCCTGCAGGGATTGATCTTTCGAAAGCCGTGCCCACGGTTATGGGCAGATGGAAATTTGTTAATGTCCGGTTGTAGATAACTTGAACCTTAATTAATTAAAATGAATCAACTGAGTGTGTTACCGTGATGGCCTCTTCTCGGCGGAGTCCGGGAAGCGGACACGGTGTTGGAGTTATATTTGCGCAGGTTGCTCTCTAGTTTCTCGCTCGTGCTTTGTCTCCTCTTCTCGCTCTCTTTTGCGAATAAGTTAGCCACCATATATGCTAGTCGCTTGCTGCAGCTCCACTTACATTTACCCCCATCCTACCTATTAAGCTTAAATAGTCTTGATCACGAGGGTGCGAGATTGCTGAGTCCCTGTGGCTCACAGATTACTATTACACCAGATGCAGGGCAAGATGATACAGCTCCAGATGCCGCGCTTGAGCTCAAGTGCGAGTACGACGAGGATTCTCAGCGTTACTATGTGTCTTTTCCTGATGATCACTAGTGGTGCCTAGTTGGGGTGATCGAGACCTATGTCGCTTGTTGGGTTGTCTTTTATTTTGGCGCCGTAGTCGGGCCATGAGTGTTTGGATGATGTATGTTATTTATGTACTTTGATGTGACGTGGCGAGTGTAAGCCAACTATTGTATCTCCCCTTTTATTATATATATTACATGGGATGTTGTGATGATTGCCTAACTTGCGACATTGCTTTCAATGCGGTTATGTCTCTAAGTCGTGCCTCGACATGTGGGAGCTATAGCCACATCGAGGGCGTTATAAGTTGGTAATCAGAGCCTTCCCCGACCTTAGGAGCCCCCACTGATTGATCGTTTTTAGTGGCCGAGTTGTGTCTAGAAAAATGTTTTGAGTCATTTAGGAATTATATATCGGAGAGCTTAGGAATTCTTTTTACTTCCCGGTCTCCTCATCGCTCTGGTAAGGCATCCTGACGTAGTGTTTTGACTCTTCTCTTCTCAAATTTCACTAAATATTTTTTAGGATCACGCGAGTATCTTGGAATCGTTCCGATGGCTTATGATGAGAACACTGTCTTGGTGCCTCCTGTCAGGGGTTTAGTGGAAGTGTCCCGGGGAGTTGAGCTCTGAGGTGTTGTCATCATAATTTTATGGTTGCAATTCTGTAATACTTGAGATATGTTCGCCGACATCGAAAATCTCTTTTATGCAGTTCGTTGGTGAGATAACCTCGACGCCACCCAGTACTGGGGCGGGAGTTCGGGAGTATCGCCATAACTTGTATAACGGATGCTTTTCGAAGGTTGAGGTAGATGGTTTCCGAAGGTTTCTTGGTTATGTGTTGAAGGATGGATACAGCTGGATGTAGGTATTGCTAGTTTGGGTGAGATATTATGCTTCCCCTGTATCCCCAACACCTGATTGCATAACCGGAAAGTTTCGGGAGTTTCATAGGTGGGAATTCTAGTAGCTCTTAGGATATCTTTTCCGACAGATGTATGATATGAAATTGGGGTTCGACGTCTAGTGGTTCGCCTATTCATGGTCGATTTTACAGTGGTCTCATTGTGTCTTAAAGAGTCCTTGGCTATGCTGACTCGGGGACTCTTCGTATGTCATGTGCACTGCGTTGTACATGATGGTGCTGTACGATCGAGCCCGTGTAGGTCCCACCACGAAAACTTCGGACGAAATCTCTATCATATGTTTGTTCCGGCTTATTCTGCAAGCCAATCCTTTGTTTTTGTTTTGAGTAGTGGTATTCGAGTTGCTTCGAAGTCATATGTTGATTCCATCCCTTGTTGATTTACCTCTTCTACCTAATTCTATGTGGCTTTGCAATTTAGGGATATGTGACCACTTCAAGAGAAGTGCATTCGTTCATTTTGTTCGGATGTGAAGACTTTATGTTGCAATTTTCATTCCGTTGGATTCAGCTTCAATATTTGTCTATCTATGTGCTAATGGTGGTCAACCTCTTCAGGATGGCTCCTCCAACGCGCACGACTCCGAATCCTGATCCGCCACCACCTCCACCTCCTCCGGAGGCTTGGCAAGCTGTGATGGCCGTAACCAATGCAAACACATAGTTGATCATGCAAATCCTCCAAGAGCGCAATCAAGGCAGTCAAGGGAATCAAGGCAACAATCAGAACCATTTTGCTATGCTGAACCAGTTCCTTGAAAATGGTCCAAAGACATTCAGCAATTGTGTTGAGGCAACCGATGCTGACGATTGGCTCGTAGACCTGGGCAAGCATTTTGAATGCAGCAACGTCAGGCCTGAAGATTTCGTCAAGTTCGCTTCCTTCCAGCTCAAAGATCAGGCTGCAGAGTGGTTCCAGCAGTACAAGGATTCCAGAGGTGGACGTTTGATCACTTGGGATGATTTTCGTCGAGATTTCCGAGCTCATCACATCCCTCAGAGTGTGACTGAAAGCAAACGTGAGGAATTCCGCAATCTGAAGCAAGGCTCTTTGTCTGTCTATGACTACAACAAGTTGTTCCAGAAGCTCGCCCGCTTTGCCAAGCAGGACGTACCTGATGAGAAGAGCATGATATACCAGTTCAGGGATGGTCTTAGAGAAGAAATTCAGCTCGCTCTTGTCCTCTTTGAGCCCTTGAGGTACGATGAGTTCTACAACATGGCACTGAAGCAAGAGGCCGCTCAGTTGAGGTGTGATGCTTCCAGGAAGCGAGTCGGAGACACTACGCCTTTTTCCTCTACTCAAGTGGCCAAGCAGCAGAAGTATTGGCTTCCTCCTCCTCCGTTCCGTCAGCCGTATCAGCAGAAGAGCAAAGGTGGCAGTGGTTCCTCCCACCCACCCAACCCTGGCTTTCAGAACAAGACTTCGTCTCAAGCTCCAAGATCGAGTGCTCCGTACCACCGTCCGCTTTCAGAGGTCACGTGCAACAAGTGCCAACAGAAGGGTCACTACGCCAACAAGTGTTTCAACTAGAGGCGTCTTCCTCCTCCTCCTCCTCCTGTGAGATCGGCAAGTATAGCAGTGGTCAAGCATAACCCCAAGTCCGCCAAGGTCAACTTGATGAATGCAGCTCAGGCAGAGGATTCGTCAGATGTCATCATGGGTAACCTTCCTATTAACGATGTTCCCGCAAAAGTACTTTTTGATACTGGTGCATCGCATTCTTTCTTGTCATGCCCGTTTGCATCGAAGCACAATGTTGATACTGAGATTATGCCCAAAGCCATGCAAGTTGTTTCTCCCGGCAAGCTTTTGACTTCAAGTTTGGTTGCTCCCGATATCTCTATCACGTTGGGCGATTACAAGTTTCTCTCTTCTCCGGTGGTTCTTGGTAATTCGGATATCGATCTTATTCTCGGGATGGATTGGCTCTCTAAGCACAAGGCTCAGCTCGATTGTGTAGCCAGGCAGAGTCAACTGACTCATTCGTCTAAGGATGTAATTGTCTTTGCCGCTCGGGATGATACAATCCGGTTGTTTTCTCTCAATGAGAAGGGTGAATTGGATGCTATTTCGCAGATTCCAGTCGTTTGTGAGTATCAAGACGTCTTCCCAGAAGAGCTCCCAGGAATGCCTCCGCACCGGCCAGTCGAATTTGTTATTGATGTTGAGCCCGGTACGGAACCTGTGTGCAAGCGTCCTTACAAGCTCGGACCTGAAGAGTTGAAGGAGCTGAAGAAACAACTCGATATTCAAGAAAGAATGGGTCTCATCCGGCCTAGTTCTTCTCCATGGGGTTGTGGTGTTCTTTTTGTGAAGAAGAAGGATGGAATGGACCGATTTTGTGTTGATTACCGTCCATTGAACAAGAAGACCATCAAGAACAAATACCCACTCCCCAACATCAATGAGCTGTTCGAACAACTCAAGGGTGCCCAACTATTCTCCAAGCTTGATCTCCATATGGGTTATCATCAGATTGGAATCCATGAGCAAGATATTCCCAAGACGGCTTTCAGGAAAAGCTATGGGTCATATGAATACACTGTCATGTCTTTTGGCCTCGCCAATGGTCCTCCGACGTTCTCCCGCATGATGAACTTCATCTTCAACCCCTACACCAATGACTTTCTTTTGGTCTATCTTGACGACATTCTGGTTTTCTCCAAGAACAAGGAAGATCATGCCAAGCACTTGCGTTTGGTTCTTGACAAGCTCAGGGAACATCAGTTCTACGCCAAGTTCTCCAAGTGTGAATTTTGGCTCGATGAGGTTCTTTATCTTGGTCATATCATCTCTGCCAAGGGCATTGCCGTGAATCCTGAGAAGGTGTCTGCAATTGTTAATTGGGAACCTCCTCAGAACATGAAGCAACTCCGTAGCTTCCTCGGTCTCGCAAGCTACTGCCGAAGATTCGTTGAAAACTTTTCTAAGATCGCAAAGCCTCTCTCAAATCTTCTTCAGAAGCACGTCAAGTATGTTTGGTCTCCGGAGTGTGATATTGCTTTCAACACTTTGAACGAGAAGTTGATCACTGCTCCAGTTCTGACTCCGCCTGATGAGTCCAAGTCGTATGAGGTCTTTTGTGATGCCTCTCTCCAAGGTCTCGGTGCTGTACTGATGCAAGAGAAGAAAGTTGTTGCTTATACCTCTCGCCAGTTGAAGCCTTATGAGAAGAACTACCCCACTCATGATCTCGAGTTGGCGGCAGTTGTGCATGCTCTTTTGACTTGGAGACATCTTCTATTGGGAAGAGAAGTGGACATTCTCACTGATCACAAGAGTCAAGTACATCTTCACCCAGCCTAATCTCAACCTCAGGCAAATTTGATGGGTCGAAATGATTCAAGAGTACAATCCGAGTATTGAGTATACTCCAGGCAAGGCCAATGTGATTGCTGACGCTTTGAACAGGAAAGCATATTGCAACAGTCTGATTCTGAAGCCTTATCAACCCGAGCTTTGTGAAGCTTTCCGCAAACTTAATCTACAAGTTGTTCCTCCAGGTTTCCTCGCCAACCTTCAAGTCTCTCCTACCCTAGAAGACCAGATTCGCCAAGCCCAGCTTCTTGATGCTATGGTGAAAAAGGTGAAGATTGGGATTGCCAAGAGTCAGTCCAAGTACAAGTGCTACCGCCTTGATGACAAGGACACTCTCTTCTTCGAGGATCGAATTGTTGTGCCCAAAGGTGAACTTCGTAAAGTGATCATGAACGAGGCTCACAATTCCCTCCTCTCCATCCACCCTAGGAGTACGAGGATGTATCAGGATCTCAAGCAAGCTTATTGGTGGACTCGAATGAAGCGCGAGATCGCTCAATTCGTGAATGAATGTGATGTCTGCAGAATTGTGAAGGCAGAACACCAAAGGCCAGCAGGTCTCCTCCAACCTCTTGCCATTCCAGAATGGAAGTTTGACCACATTGAAATGGACTTCGTGACTGGGTTTCCAAAGTCCAAGCGTGGCAATGATGCTATATTCGTTGTCATTGATAAGCTCACCAAAGTGGCTCACTTTCTGCCTATCAAAGAGTCAATCACTGCAGCTCAATTGGCGGAACTCTATACCTCTCGAATTGTCTCTCCACACGTTATTCCTCAAGTGATATCTTTAGACCGTGGCAGCATCTTTACCTCCAAGTTTTGGGATTCTTTTCAGAAGGCCATAGGCACCAATATCCGCTTCAGCACAGCTTTCCATCCTCAAACAAGCGGTCAAGTCGAGCGTGTCAACCAGATTCTTGAAGATATGCTGAGGGCTTGTGTGATCTCCTTTGGCATGAAGTGGGAGGATTGTCTTCCTTATGCTGAATTCTCATACAACAACAGTTTTCAAGCAAGTTCGGGCAAGGCCCCATTTGAAATTCTGTATGGTAGGAAATGTCGTACCCCTCTCAACTGGTCTGAAGCCGATGAACGTCAGCTGTTGGGTAATGACTTAATCACAAAGGCAGAAGAAATGTGCAAGGTCATTCGTGATAACCTCAAAGCAGCCCAATCCCGCCAGAAGAGCTACTATGATAGTAAGCACCGTGATTTGGCTTTCGAGATTGGAGATCATGTTTACCTCCGCGTCTCTCCTATGAGAGGGACTCGTCGCGTCGGTATCAAAGGGAAGCTTGCCCCCCAGATACGTCGGACCTTTCAAGATTGTTAGCAAGAGAGGCGACCTCGCCTATCAACTCGAGCTTCCGTCAAACTTTGCTAATGTTCATGATGTGTTTCGTGTCTCTCAACTTCGTAAGTGCTTCAAGACGCCTGAACGCACCGTCAACTTTGAGGACATTGAGCTCCAAGAAGATCTCTCCTATCGTGAGCACCCAGTTGCAATCCTTGAAGAGACTGAACGCAGGACTCGCAACAAGTCAATCAAATTTCTCAAAGTCAAGTGGTCACACCATTCCGACTGTGAAGCTACCTGGGAACGCGAGGATCACCTCCGTTCTGAGTACCCGGAGTTCCTTCAGTCCTAGATCTCGGGACGAGATCTTTTCATAGTGGTGGAGTGTTGTAACACCCCAGATATAACTTTCCCAATTTGTACTCCAACTCTTGCCGTTTCCGGTGTTAAGATATATTTATTTCTCGGGTTCGGGTCTTTGTCTCCGTGTGTTGTTTTCATTTTCATGCATCTCATATCATGTCATCATGTGCATTGCATTTGCATACGTGTTCATCTCTTACATTCGAGCATTTTCCCCATTGTCCGTTTTGCATTCCGGCGCTTCGTTCTCCTCCGGTGGTCGTTTCTAGCTTTCTTTCGTGTGTGGGGATTAAACATTTCCGGACTGGACCGAGACTTGTCATGCGGCCTTGGTTTACTACCGGTAGACCTCCTGTCAAGTTTCATACCATTTGGACTTTGTTTGACACTCCAACGGTTAACCGAGGGACCGAAAAGGCCTCGTGTTTATTGCAGCCCAACACCCCTCCAATTTGGCCCAAAACCCACCAAACTCTGCTCCATGTCCTAGAGCGTTCGATCACGATCGCGTGGCCGAAAACCGCACCTCATTTGGACTCTCCTAGCTCCACTTATGCCTATAAATAGCCCCCCCCCCCCGTTTTTCGGATCTCGGATCTCTCCCCGTCCTCCCCTTAAAAAAACTCCAGATCCCGCCGACGGACACGTCCGCCCCCGACCGGACGCGTCCGCCCGATCCGCCGCCGCCAATCCGCTCGTGCCATGTGTCACCGCCTACCACCGCCGCCGCCGGCCCGCGGGAGCCCGCGCCCGGCCCCCGCGCCGCCCGAGCGGGCCTTCGCCTCCTCCGCCTCGCGCCTCCGTCGTCCTCGGCGCCGGCGCGCGCCGCCGCCACCGCGCCATTGCCGGCCTTCGCCCCAACCGCCGTCTGCTTCCCGCCGCCGCCGCATCCGTGGAGCGCCGCCGCGCCGGAGCTCCCACGCCACCGTGCTCCCCCACCGCCTCCTCCTCGCCACAGGAGCGCCCCACTCCGGCAGCCCCTCGCCGGCGCCGACCCCTTCCTCGCCGGAGCCCTGCAACCTCACCGGAGAGCCTCGGTGAACAGTGATCCCGGCCGGCCTCGTAATCCGTGCAGATCTGAGTTTTGGCATCACGGTTGACTTTTCTCTCCCGAACCCTAGTTTTTTGAGCATACTTTGACCGATGATATCTCCGCATCCGTAGCTCCGTTTTGGACATATAGTATACCAAAATGTTCGTCTCGACGAGTACATCATTCCATTCCATTGCATCATTTTCATTTGAGTTCATCTTGATGCCCGAAATGCTGCTAGAAGGAGGCTTCGTGAGATAATTGTCAGATCTGCTAGTTCATCTTAGACTTTTGTCATTTTTGCCATGATTATTGTGTGCATGCTATGCCTGTGAGTCCTTCATATGATTTGTTAAGCATTTTGTCTTCTTTCCAGAGGTGCAACCCATGCATTTTTAGGATGTGTGTGGTGACTTGTGCAAGCTTGCCAAGTGAGGCACTTGGTAGATTTGTTTTCAGGGACTTAGTGGTTTTCACTAAGTTTGGGTATATTTAGTTCATGATGACATATGTTCAGCTTGTTTCCTAGTGATCCATGCCTCTTTTGAGGATGATCAGTAAGGGATTTTTGTTAATCATGTTATGCTCTATCCATCCATGTCTTTGTTTGCACATGTGGAGTACTCTAGCTTGATTCAATCGAGCTCTACCTTTGCTTCGTGGTAAATCTGGGCAGATCGTCAACTTGTTCGCGATTTTGCCGATGCTATTGTTATTGATCCGTGCATGCTATTCCATTGTTCTTGCCATGTCTAGCTAGCATTTTGTGTCTTCTTTATGGATGTATGCTTGCCGTGCCATGACTTGCACCGTAGTGAGTGCATCGAGCTCGTTTACATGCCTTCGTGCGTTATATTTCAGCATGTCTCAGTTTTCACTAAGTCTAAAAACTGATTGTGCGTGAGCTATGTTCGTGTGCTTGTTAGTATATTTTGTGATCCCTTTTGGCCCCAGGTCACTTTGGGACTTTTGATAAGCTTGTTGAGTAGCTCCATGCTATGTTCTTACTTTTCATAATCAGGTCATGTATCATGTTGTTTTGCTGCTCCGAAGAGAGCTTCGTGATCTGAAATTTCAGACTAGTGTTAATTTCACTAAGTCTGAAATCTGTTTTGCATTTGCGTTTTTGCCATGCTTGTTTGAACCTCATAATGGATGAATTTGGCCGTGGCTCAGTGCTAGTGTTTTGTTAAGAATCTTGTGGGCATCCCTGCCATGTATTTTGTCGTCATGTTTGGTGGCTGCAGCATGTTCATTTCGTTGCATTTAGATGCCTACTTGCTGTAAATCGCAGACCGGTGTCATATCTTAAAACGCTTGCCATTTCCAAACCGTAACTCCGATTCCGGCGTTCTTTATATCGTTTTCAAGCGATTTCATCCCCTCTATCCAGTGGCACACTTGGTTTTCCAAGTTGAGGCCAGGTTCAAGCATTTCCTGTCACATCTTGCATTTTGCATCCCGCATCGCATCCCGCATAGCATATCATCCTTGCATCTTATTGTTTGAGTTTGCACGTGGTTGACTGTATCCTTGTTGTTTGTTTGTCTTGCTTGGGTAGAGCCGGGAGACGAGTTCGCTAACGAGGAGCCCGTTGAGTTTGCTTTTGAGGATCCAGTCAACTCTGACAACTGTGCAGGCAAGATGATCATACCCTCGAAATCACTACTATCTTTGCTATGCTAGTTTGCTCGCTCTTTTGCTATGCCAATGCTACGATGCCTACCACTTACTTGTCAGCCTCCCAATTGCCATGTTCAACCTCTAACCCACCATGTCCTAGCAAACCGTTGATTGGCTATGTTACCGCTTTGCTCAGCCCCTTCTTATAGCGTTTCTAGTTGCAGGTGAAGATTGGAGCCGTTCCTTGTTGGAACATTTATTTACTTGTTGGGATATCATTATATTGCTATGTTATCTTAATGCATCTATATACTTGGTAAAGGGTGGAAGGCTCGGCCTCTCGCCTAGTATTTTGTTCCACTCTTGCCGCCCTAGTTTCCGTCATATCGGTGTTATGTTCCCGGATTTTGCGTCCCTTACGCGGTTGGGCTATAATGGGAACCCCTTGATAGTTCGCCTTGATTAAAGCTTTTCCAGCAATGACCAACATTGGTTTTACCATTTTCCACCTAGCCTTTTTCCCCTTGGGTTTCCGGAGCCCGAGGGTCATCTTATTTTAACCCCCCCGGGTCAGTGCTCCTCTGAGTGTTGGTCCGACCGAGTAGACTGCGGGGCCACCTCGGGGCAACGTGAGGGTTGGTTTTACACGTAGGATGTCTCATCTGAGTGTGCCCTGAGAACGAGATATGTGCAGCTCCTATCGGGATTTGTCGGCACATTCGGGCGGTGTTGCTGGACTTGTTTTAACCTGTCAAATCGTCTTGTTGTACCGAGATACCGAGTCTGATTGGTGTGTCTTGGGTGGAGGTCTATTCCTTCGTTGACCATGAGAGCTTGTTATGGGCTAAGTTGGGACCCCCCCTGCAGGGATTGATCTTTCAAAAGCCATGCCCGCGGTTAGGGGCAGATGGGAATTTGTTAATGTCCGGTTGTAGATAACTTGAACCTTAATTAATTAAAATGAATCAACTGAGTGTGTTACCGTGATGGCCTCTTCTCGGCGGAGTCCGGGAAGCGGACACGGTGTTGGAGTTATATTTGCGCAGGTTGCTCTCTAGTTTCTCGCTCGTGCTGTGTCTCCTCTTCTCGCTCTCTTTTGCGAATAAGTTAGCCACCATATATGCTAGTCGCTTGTTGCAGCTCCACTTACATTTACCCCCATCCTACCTATTAAGCTTAAATAGTCTTGATCGCGAGGGTGCGAGATTGCTGAGTCCCTGTGGCTCACAGATTACTATTACACCAGATGCAGGGCAAGATGATACAGCTCCAGATGCCGCGCTTGAGCTCAAGTGGGAGTACGACGAGGATTCTCAGCGTTACTATGTGTCTTTTCCTGATGATTAGTAGTGGTGCCCAATTGGGGTGATCAGGACCTATGTCGCTTGTTGGGTTGTCTTTTATTTTGGCGCCGTAGTCGGGCCATGAGTTTTTGGATGATGTATGTTATTTGTGTAGTTTGATGTGACGTGGCGAGTGTAAGCCAACTATTGTATCTCCCCTTTTATTATATATATTACATGGGATGTTGTGATGATTGCCTAACTTACGACACTGCTTTCAATGCGGCTATGTCTCTAAGTCGTGCCTCGACACGTGGGAGCTATAGCCGCATCGAGGGCGTTATAAGTTGGTAATCAGAGCCTTCCCCGACCTTAGGAGCCCCACTGATTGATCGTTTTTAGTGGCCGAGTTGTGTCTAGAAAAATGTTTTGAGTCATTTAGGAATTATATATCGGAGAGCTTAGGAATTCTTTTTTACTTCCCAGTCTCCTCATCGCTTTGGTAAGGCATCCTGACGTAGAGTTTTGACTCTTCTCTTCTCAAATTTCACTAATTTTTTTTAGGATCACGCGAGTATCTTGGAATCGTTCCGATGGCTTATGATGAGAACACTGTCTTGGTGCCTCCTGTTAGGGGTTTAGTGGAAGTGTCCCGGGGAGTTGAGCTCTGAGGTGTTGTTATCATAATTTTATCGTTGCAATTCTGGAATACTTGAGATATGTTCGCCGGCATCGAAAATCTCTTTTATGCAGTTCGTTGGTGAGATAACCTCGACGCCACCCAGTACTGGGGCGGGAGTTCAGGAGTATCGCCATAACTTGTATAACAGATGCTTTTCGAAGGTTGAGGTAGATGGTTTCCGAAGGTTTCTTGGTTATGTGTTGAAGGATGGATACAGCTGGATGTAGGTATTGCTAGTTTGGGTGAGATATTATGCTTCCCCTGTATCCCCAACACCTGATTGCATAACCGGAAAGTTTCGGGAGTTTCATAGGTGGGAATTCAAGTAGCTCTTAGGATATCTTTTCCGACAGATGTATGATATGAAATTGGGGTTCGACGTCTAGTGGTTCGCCTATTCACGGTCTATTTTACAGTGGTCTCGTTGTGTCTTAAAGAGTCCTTGGCTATGCTGACTCGGGGACGCTTCGTATGTCATGTGCACTGCCTTGTACATGATGGTGCTGTACGATCGAGCCCGTGTAGGTCCCACCACGAAAACTTCGGACGAAATCTCTATCATATGTTTGTTCCCGCTAATTCCGCAAGCCAATCCTTTGTTTTTGTTTTGAGTAGTGGTATTTGAGTTGCTTCGAAGTCATATGTTGATTCCATCCCTTGTTGATTTACCTCTTCTACCTAATTCTACGTGGCTTCGCAATTTAGGGATATGTGACCACTTCAAGAGAAGTGCATTCGTTCATTTTGTTCGGATGTGAAGACTTTATGTTGCAATTTTCATTCCGTTGGATTCAGTTTCAATATTTGTCTATCTATGTGCTAATGGTGGTCAACCTCTTCAGGATGGCTCCTCCAACGCGCACGACTCCGAATCCTGATCCGCCACCACCTCCACCTCCTCCGGAGGCTTGGCAAGCTGTGATGGCCGCAACCAATGCAAACACATAGTTGATCATGCAAATCCTCCAAGAGCGCAATCAAGGCAGTCAAGGGAATCAAGGCAACAATCAGAACCATTTTTCTATGCTGAACCAGTTCCTTGCAAATGGTCCAAAGACGTTCAGCAATTGTGTTGAGGCAACCGATGCTTACGATTGGCTAGTGGACATGGGCAAGCATTTTGAATGCAGCAACGTCAGGCCTGAAGATTTCGTCAAGTTCGCTTCCTTCCAGCTCAAAGATCAGGCTGCAGAGTGGTTCCAGCAGTACAAGGATTCCAGAGGTGGACGTTTGATCACTTGGGATGATTTTCGTCGAGATTTTCGAGCTCATCACATCCCTCAGAGTGTGACTGAAAGCAAACGTGAGGAATTCCGCAATCTGAAGCAAGGCTCTTTGTCTGTCTATGACTACAACAAGTTGTTCCAGAAGCTCGCCCGCTTTGCCAAGCAGGACGTACCTGATGAGAAGAGCATGATATACCAGTTCAGGGGTGGTCTCAGAGAAGAAATTCAGCTCGCTCTTGTCCTCTTTGAGCCCTTGAGGTACAATGAGTTCTACAACATGGCACTGAAGCAAGAGGCCGCTCAGTTGAGGTGTGATGCTTCCAGGAAGCGAGTCAGAGACACTACGCCTTCTTCCTCTACTCAAGTGGCCAAGCAGCAAAAGTATTGGCTTCCTCCTCCTCCGTTCCATCAGCCGTATCAGCAGAAGAGCAAAGGTGGCAGTGGTTCCTCCCACCCACCCAACCCTGGCTTTCAGAACAAGACTTCGTCTCAAGCTCCAAGATCGAGTGCTCCGTACCACCGTCCACTTTTAGAGGTCACGAGCAACAAGTGCCAACAGAAGGGTCACTACGCCAACAAGTGTTTCAACCAGAGGCGTCTTCCTCCTCCTCCTCCTGTGAGATCGGCAAGTATAGCAGTGGTCAAGCATAACCCCAAGTCCGCCAAGGTCAACTTGATGAATGCAGCTCAGGCAGAGGATTCGTCAGATGTCATCATGGGTAACCTTCCTGTTAACGATGTTCCCGCAAAAGTACTTTTTGATACTGGTGCATCGCATTCTTTCTTGTCATGCCCGTTTGCATTGAAGCACAATGTTGATACTGAGATTATGCCCAAAGCCATGCAAGTTGTTTCTCCCGGCAAGCTTTTGACTTCAAGTTTGGTTGCTCCCGATATCTCTATCACGTTGGGCGATTACAAGTTTCTCTCTTCTCCGGTGGTTCTTGGTAATTCGGATATCGATCTTATTCTCAGGATTGATTGGCTCTCTAAGCACAAGGCTCAGCTCGATTGTGCAGCCAGGCAGATTCAACTGACTCATTCGTCTAAGGATGTAATTGTCTTTGCCGCTCGGGATGATACAATCCGGTTGTTTTCTCTCAATGAGAAGGGTGAATTGGATGCTATTTCGCAGATTCCAGTCATTTGTGAGTATCAAGACGTCTTTCCAGAAGAGCTCCCAGGAATGCCTCCGCACCGGCCAGTCGAATTTGTTATTGATCTTGAGCCCGGTACGGAACCTGTGTGCAAGCGTCCTTACAAGCTCGGACCTGAAGAGTTGAAGGAGCTGAATAAACAACTCGATATTCAAGAAAGAATGGATCTCATCCGGCCTAGTTCTTCTCCATGGGGTTGTGGTGTTCTTTTTGTGAAGAAGAAGGATGGAACGGACCAATTTTGTGTTGATTACCATCCATTGAACAAGAAGACCATCAAGAACAAATACCCACTCCCCAACATCAATGAGCTGTTCGAACAACTCAAGGGTGCCCAAGTATTCTCCAAGCTTGATCTCCGTATGGGTTATCATCAGATTCGAATCCATGAGCAAGATATTCCCAAGACGGCTTTCAGGACAAGCTATGGGTCATATGAATACACTGTCATGTCTTTAGGCCTCGCCAATGCTCCTCCGACGTTCTCCCGCATGATGAACTTCATCTTCAAACCCTACACCAATGACTTCGTATTGGTCTATCTTGACGACATTCTGGTTTTCTCCAAGAACAAGGAAGATCATGCCAAGCACTTGCGTTTGGTTCTTGACAAGCTCAGGGAACATCAGTTCTACGCCAAGTTCTCCAAGTGTGAATTTTGGCTCGATGAGGTTCTTTATCTTGGTCATATCATCTCTGCCAAGGGCATTGCCGTGAATCCTGAGAAGGTGTCTGCAATTGTTAATTGCGAACCTCCTCAGAACGTGAAGCAACTCCGTAGCTTCCTCGGTCTCGCAAGCTACTGCCGAAGATTCGTTGAAAACTTTTCTAAGATTGCAAAGCCTCTCTCAAATCTTCTTCAGAAGCACGTCAAGTACGTTTGGTCTCCGGAGTGTGATATTGCTTTCAACACTTTGAAAGAGAAGTTGATCACTGCTCCAGTTCTGACTCCGCCTGATGAGTCCAAGCCGTACGAGGTCTTTTGTGATGCCTCTCTCCAAGGTCTCGGTGTTGTACTAATGCAAGAGAAGAAAGTTGTTGCTTATACCTCTCGCCAGTTGAAGCCTAATGAGAAGAACTACCCCACTCATGATATCGAGTTGGCGGCAGTTGTGCATACTCTTTTGACTTGGAGACATCTTCTATTGGGAAGAAAAGTGGACATTCTCACTGATCACAAGAGTCTCAAGTACATCTTCACCCAGCCTAATCTCAACCTCAGGCAAATTCGATGGGTCGAAATGATTCAAGAGTACAATCCGAGTATTGAGTATACTCTAGGCAAGGCCAATGTGATTGCTGACGCTTTGAGCAGGAAACCATATTGCAACAGTCTGATTCTGAAGCCTTATCAACCCGAGCTTTGTGAAGCTTTCCGCAAACTTAATCTGCAAGTTGTTCCTCGAGGTTTCTTCGCCAACCTTCAAGTCTCTCCTACCCTAGAAGACCAGATTCACCAAGCCCAGCTTCTTGATGCTATGGTGAAAAAGGTGAAGATTGGGATTGCCAAGAGTCAGTCCAAGTACAAGTGCTACCGCCTTGATGACAAGGACACTCTCTTCTTCGAGGATCGAATTGTTGTGCCCAAAGGTGAACTTCGTAAAGTGATCATGAATGAGGCTCACAATTCCCTCCTCTCCATCCACCCTGGGAGTACGAGGATGTATCAGGATCTCAAGCAAGCTTATTGGTGGACTCGAATGAAGCGCGAGATCGCTCAATTCGTGAATGAATGTGATGTCTGCAGAAGAGTGAAGGCAGAACACCAAAGGCCAGCAGGTCTCCTCCAACCTCTTGCCATTCCAGAATGGAAGTTTGACCACATTGAAATGGACTTCGTGACTGGGTTTCCAAAGTCCAAGCGTGGCAATGATGCTATATTCGTTGTCATTGATAAGCTCACCAAAGTGGCTCACTTTCTGCCTATCAAAGAGTCAATCACTGCAGCTCAATTGGCGGAACTCTATACCTCTCGAATTGTCTCTCTGCGCGGTATTCCTCAAGTGATATCTTCAGACCGTGGCAGCATCTTTACCTCCAAGTTTTGGGATTCTTTTCAGAAGGCCATAGGCACCAACATCCGCTTCAGCACAGCTTTCCATCCTCAAACAAGCGGTCAAGTCGAGCGTCTTAACCAGATTCTTGAAGATATGCTGAGGGCTTGTGTGATCTCCTTTGGCATGAAGTGGGAGGATTGTCTTCCTTATGCTGAATTCTCATACAACAACAGTTTTCAAGCAAGTTCGGGCAAGGCCCCATTTCAAATTCTGTATGGTAGGAAATGCCGTACCCCTCTCAACTGGTCTGAAGCCGGTGAACGTCAGCTGCTGGGTAATGACTTAATCACAGAGGCAGAAGAAATGTGCAAGGTCATTCGTGATAACCTCAAAGCAGCCCAATCCCCCCAGATACGTCGGACCTTTCAAGATTGTTAGCAAGAGAGGCGACCTCGCCTATCAACTCGAGCTTCCGTCAAACTTTGCTAATGTTCATGATGTGTTCCGTGTCTCTCAACTTCGTAAGTGCTTCAAGACGCCTGAACGCACCGTCAACTTCGAGGACATTGAGCTCCAAGAAGATCTCTCCTATCGTGAGCACCCAGTTGCAATCCTTGAAGAGACTGAACGCAAGACTCGCAACAAGTCAATCAAATTTCTCAAAGTCAAGTGGTCACACCATTCCGACCGTGAAGCTACCTGGGAACGCGAGGATCACCTCTGTTCTGAGTACCCGGAGTTCCTTCTGCCCTAGATCTCGGGACGAGATCTTTTCGTAGTGGTGGAGTGTTGTAACGCCCCAGATATAACTTTCCCAATTTGTACTCCAACTCTTGCCATTTCCGGCGTCAAGTTATATTTATTTCTCGGGTTCGGGTCTTTGTCTCCGTGTGTTGTTTTCATTTTCATGCATCTCATATCATGTCATCATGTGCATTGCATTTGCATACGTGTTCATCTCATGCATTCGAGCATTTTCCCTGTTGTCCGTTTTGCATTCCGGCGCTTCGTTCTCCTCCGGTGGTCATTTCTAGCTTTCTTTCGTGTGTGGGGATTAAACATTTCCGGACTGGACCGAGACTTGTCATGCGGCCTTTGTTTACTACCGGTAGACCGCCTATCAAGTTTCGTACCATTTGGACTTCGTTTGACACTCCAACGGTTAACCGAGGGATCGAAAAGGCCTCGTGTTTGTTGCAGCCAACACCCCTCCAATTTGGCCCAAAACCCAACAAACTCTGCTCCATGTCCTAGAGCGTTTGATCACGATCGCGTGGCCGAAAACCGCACCTCATTTGGACTCTCCTAGCTCCACTTATGCCTATAAATAGCCCCCCCCCCCCGTTTTTCGGATCTCGGATCTCTCCCCGTCCTCCCCTTAAAAAAAACTCCAGATCCCGCCGACGGACACGTCCGCCCCCGGCCGGACGCGTCTGCCCGATCCGCCGCCGCCAATCCACTCGCGCCATGTGTCGTCGCCTACCACCGCCGCCGCCGGCCCGCGGGAGCCCGCGCCCGGCCCCCACGCCGCCCGAGCGGACCTTCGCCTCCTCCGCCTCGCGCCTCCGTCGTCCTCGGCGCCGGCGCGCGCCGCCGCCGCCGCGCCATTGCCGGCCTTCGCCCCAACCGCCGTCTGCTTCCCGCCACCGCCGCATCCGTCGAGCGCCGCCGCGCCGGAGCTCCCACGCCGCCGTGCTCCCCCGCCGCCTCCTCCTCGCCACCGGAGCGCCCCACTCCGGCGCCGACCCCCTCCTTGCCGGAGCCCTGCAACCTCACCGGAGACCCTCGGTGAACAGTGATCCCGGCCGGCCTCGTAATCCGTGCAGATCTGAGTTTTGGCATCACGGTTGACTTTTCTCTCCCGAACCCTAGTTTTTCGAGCATACTTTGACCGATGATATCTCCACATCCGTAGCTCCGTTTTGGACATATAGTATATCAAAATGTTCATCTCGATGAGTACATCATTTCATTCCATTGCATCATTTTCATTTGAGGTCATCTTGATGCCCGAAATGCTGCTACAAGGAGGCTTCGTGAGATAATTGTCAGATCTGCTAGTTCATCTTCGACTTTTGTCATTTTTGCCATGATTATTGTGTGCATGCTATGCCTGTGAGTCCTTCATATGATTTGTTAAGCATTTTGTCTTCTTTCCAGAGGTGCAACCCATGCATTTTTAGGATGTGTGTGGTGACTTGTGCAAGCTTGCCAAGTGAGGCACTTGGTAGATTTGTTTTCAGGGACTTAGTGGTGCCATATGTTCAGCTTGTTTCCTAGTGATCCGTGCCTCTTTTGAGGATGATCAGTAAGGGATTTTTGTTAATCATGTTATGCTCTATCCATCCATGTCTTTGTTTGCACATGTGGAGTACTCTAGCTTGATTCAATCGAGCTCTACCTTTGCTTCGTGGTAAATCTGGGCAGATCGTCAACTTGTTTGCGATTTTGCCGATGCTATTGTTATTGATCCGTGCATGCTATGCCATTGTTCTTGCCATGTCTAGCTAGCATTTTGTGTCTTCTTTATGGATGTATGCTTGCCTTGCCATGACTTGCACTGTAGTGAGTGCATCGAGCTCGTTTACATGCCTTCGTGCGTTATATTTCAGCATGTCTCAGTTTTCACTAAGTCTGAAAACTGATTGTGCGTGAGCTATGTTCGTGTGCTTGTTAGTATATTTTGTGATCCCTTTTGGCCCCAGGTCACTTTGGGACTTTTGATAAGCTTGTTGAGTAGCTCCATGCCATGTTCTTACTTTTCATAATCAGGTCATGTATCATGTTGTTTTGCTGCTCCGAAGAGAGCTTCGTGATCTGAAATTTCAGACTAGTGTTAATTTCATTAAGTCTGAAATCTGTTTTGCATTTGCGTTTTTGCCATGCTTGTTTGAACCTCATAATGGATGAATTTGGCCGTGGCTCAGTGCTAGTGTTTTGTTAAGCATCTTGTGGGCATCCCTGCCATGTATTTTGTCGTCATGTTTGGTGGCTGTAGCATGTTCATTTCGTTGCATTTAGATGCCTACTTGCTGTAAATCGCAGACCGGTGTCATATCTTAAAATGCTTGCCATTTCCCAACCGTAACTCCGATTCCGGCGTTCTTTATATCGTTTCAAGCGATTTCATCCCCTCTATCCAGTGGCACACTTGGTTTTCCAAGTTGAGGCCAAGTTCAAGCATTTCCTGTCACATCTTGCATTTTGCATCCCGCATCGCATCCCGCATAGCATATCATCCTTGCATCTTATTGTTTGAGTTTGCACGTGGTTGACTGTATCCGTGTTGTTTGTTTGTCTTGCTTGGGTAGAGCCGGGAGACGAGTTCGCTAATGAGGAGCCCGTTGAGTTTGCTTTTGAGGATCCAGTCAACTCTGACAACTGTGCAGGCAAGATGATCATACCCTCGAAATCACTACTATCTTTGCTATGCTAGTTTGCTCGCTCTTTTGCTATGCCAATGCTACGATGCCTACCACTTACTTGTCAGCCTCCCAATTGCCATGTTCAACCTCTAACCCACCATGTCCTAGCAAACCGTTGATTGGCTATGTTACCGCTTTGCTCAGCCCCTTCTTATAGCGTTGCTAGTTGCAGGTGAAGATTGGAGCCGTTCCTTGTTGGAACATTTATTTACTTGTTGGGATATCATTATATTGCTATGTTATCTTAATGCATCTATATACTTGGTAAAGGGTGGAAGGCTCGGCCTCTCGCCTAGTGTTTTGTTCCACTCTTGCCGCCCTAGTTTCCGTCATATCGGTGTTATGTTCCCGGATTTTGCGTCCCTTACGCGGTTGGGCTATAATGGGAACCCCTTGATAGTTCGCCTTGATTAAAGCTTTTCCAGCAATGCCCAACATTGGTTTTACCATTTGCCACCTAGCCTTTTTCCCCTTGGGTTTCCGGAGCCCGAGGGTCATCTTATTTTAACCCCCCGGGCCAGTGCTCCTCTGAGTGTTGGTCCGACCGAGTAGACTGCGGGGCCACCTCGGGGCAACGTGAGGGTTGGTTTTACTCATAGGATGTCTCATCTGAGTGTGCCCTGAGAACGAGATATGTGCAGCTCCTATCAGGATTTGTCGGCACATTAGGGCGGTGTTGCTGGACTTGTTTTAACCTGTCGAACGGTCTTGTTGTACCGAGATACCGAGTCTGATCGGTGTGTCTTGGGTGGAGGTCTATTCCTTCGTTGACCATGAGAGCTTGTTATGGGCTAAGTTGGGACCCCCCTGCAGGGATTGATCTTTCGAAAGCCGTGCCCACGGTTATGGGCAGATGGGAATTTGTTAATGTCCGGTTGTAGATAACTTGAACCTTAATTAATTAAAATGAATCAACTAAGTGTGTTACCGTGATGGCCTCTTCTCGGCGAAGTCCGGGAAGCGAACACTGTGTTGGAGTTATGTTTGCGCAGGTTGATCTGTAGTTTCTCGCTCCTGCTTTGTCTCCTCTTCTCGCTCTCTTTTGCGAATAAGTTAGCCACCATATATGCTAGTCGCTTGCTGCAGCTCCACTTACATTTACCCCCATCCTACCTATTAAGCTTAAATAGTCTTGATCGCGAGGGTGCGAGATTGCTGAGTCCCTGTGGCTCACAGATTACTATTACACCAGATGCATGGCAAGATGATACAGCTCCAGCGCGCTTGAGCTCAAGTGGGAGTACGACGAGGATTCTCAGCGTTACTATGTGTCTTTTCCTGATGATCAGTAGTGGTGCCCAGTTGGGGTGATCGGGACCTATGTCGCTTGTTGGGTTGTCTTTTATTTTGGCACCGTAGTCGGGCCATGAGTGTTTGGATGATGTATGTTATTTATGTACTTTGATTCGACGTGGCGAGTGTAAGCCAACTATTGTATCTCCCCTTTTATTATATATATTACATGGGATGTTGTGATGATTGCCTAACTTGCGACATTGCTTTCAATGCGGTTATGTCTCTAAGTCGTGCCTCGACACGTGGGAGCTATAGCCGCATCGAGGGCGTTATAAACCATGTGTTTGGTAAGAAAACCTAACTAGATCGGTAGATCAATTGTTGTTTGTCGGAGGAAGGGAGAGACATAACTAATGAGGTAGATCGGTCGACACGTGGGGAAAATGAGTTATAAGGACCTTTCTAGCTAGATTTATAGAAGGAGATTGGTCGGTGTACATCCATTTGTTACAGGCAAATAAGGCCCATCGAGATGGATAGACAGAGAGAATGGAGTTAGGAGGTGGTGCGAGAGGCCGAGCTACTAGCTAGATAAGGGGAGGAGTGTGCGATTGTGAGATCGATGAAAAGAGGGGCGAGAGTTTACACATGTGTGGGACCATATGAGAGACACGATGCATGGACACAGAAAGGAGGATATGGACGGTGCGTGTGTATGTTGTAGGCAGACATCGCTGGAGAGGTTTATCGATTGGTGTGTGTCGGAAAGGAGCTGTGGAGACTGTGGGAGAACGACCTAAAGAAAAAAATGAATGTGCGCGATGGATAGAATGCTGAGGGAGGGGGAGGGCGTGTCCATGCATGAGAGAAAGTTAGTGCTAGCTACAAAGGTTAGAGGATTGTGTGGGTGTAAGAGACTAATGATACGTCCAGTTTGCATCATGCTTTTATATCAATATTTATTGCATTATGGGTTGTTATTACACATTATGTCACAATACTTATGCCTATTCTCTCTTATTTTACAAGGTTTACATAAAGAGGGAGAATGCCAGCAGCTGGGATTCTGGCTAGAAAAGGAGCAAATATTAGAGACCTATTCTGCACAGCTCCAAAAGTCATCAAACTTCACGGATGATGTTTTCCAAATATATAAAAAACATTGAGCGCAAGAACTTCACCAGGGGGGCACACCCTGCCCACAAGGGTGGGGGCGCCCTACCCCCCTGGGCACGCCCCTACCTCATGGCCCCCCTGGTGGCCCTCCGGTGACCATATTCTGCTATATGGACTCTTTCGATGGGAAAAAATCATAAGCCATCTTCTCGGACGAAACTCCGCCGCCACAAGGCGGAACCTTGGCGGAACCAATCTAGGGTTCTGGCGGGGTTGTTCTGCCGGGGAAACTTCCCTCCCGGAGGGGGAAATCATCGCCATCGTTATCACCAACGCTCCTCTCATACAAAGAGGGCAATCTCCATCAACATCTTCATCAGCACCATCTCATCTCAAAATCCTAGTTCATCTCTTGTATCCAAGTCTTGTCTCCAAGTTCGGGATTGGTGCTAGTAGGTTGCTAGTAGTGTTAATTACTCCTTGTAGTTGATGCTAGTTGGTTTAATTGGTGGAAGATCATACGTTCAGATCCTATATGCACATTAATACTCCTCTGATTATGAACATGTTTATGCTTTGTGAGTAGTTAGTTTTGTTCCTGAGGACATGGGAGAAGTCTTGCTATTAGTAGTCATGTGAATTTGGTATTCGTTCGATATTTTGATGAGATGTATGTTATCTCTCCTCTAGTGGTGTTATGTGAATGTCGACTACATGACACTTCACCATTGTTTGGGCCTAGAGGAAGGCATTGGGAAGTAATAAGTAGATGATGGGTTGCTAGAGTGACAGAAGCTCAAACCCTAGTTTATGCGTTGCTTCGTAAGGGGCTGATTTGGATGCATATGTTTCATGCTATGGTTAGGTTTACCAGTAGAGCAAAGAGTTGCTCCTCATCCTACTGAACCTATTGAAAATGAAAATGCTTGCTTTGAAATTCCTTTGGGTATGGTAGAAAAACTACTAGCTAATCCTTTTTAGGAGATGGAACAAAACATCCTGATGAACATATAATATATGTGGATGAAGTTTGTGGATTATTTAAGCTTACAGGTGTACCCGGAGATGTTGTTAAGAAGAAGGTCTTCCCTTTATCTTTGAGGGGAGATGAATCGACATGGTATAGGCTATGTGACGATATGGAGTCTTGGAACTACAAACGATTGAAATTGGAATTTCATCAAAAGTTTTACCCTATGCATCTTGTTCATCGTGATCGCAATTATATATATAATTTTTGGCGTCGCGAAGGAGAAAGCATCACTCAAGCTTGGGGGAGGCTTAAATCAATGTTATATTCATGCCCCAATCATGAGCTCTCAAGAGAAATGATTATTCTAAAAATTTATGCTCAGCTTTCTGATAACAATCGCACCATGCTTGATACTTCTTGTGCTGGCTCTTTTATGATGAAGACTATTGAATTCAAATGGGATTTATTGGAAAGAATTAAACGCAACTCCGAAGATTGGGACCTCGACAATGGTAAGGAGTCAGGTATGACACCTAGTTTTGATTGTGTTAAATCTTTTATGGATACCGATATTTTTCGTAAATTTAGCACTAAACATGGACTTGACTCTGAGATAGTAGCTTCTTTCTGTGAATCTTTTGCTGCTTATGTTGATCTCCCCAAGGAGAAGTGGTTTAAATATCATCCTCCCATAGAAGTAAAAGTAGCTGCACATATTAAAGTCGCAGAAAAGACTATTACTTATAATGATCCTATTGTTCCTACTTCTTATGTTGAGAAACCACCTTTCCCTATTAGGATAAAGGATCATGCTAAAGCTTAACTGTGGTTCGTAAAAGCAATATTAAAACACATACACCTCCTGAGCAAGTTAAAGTTGAACCTAATATTGCTATTGTTAAAGATCTCTTGTCTGATAATATAGATGGGCATGTTATTTATTTCTGTGATGAAACTGCTAGAATTGCTAAACCCCGTGATACAGATAAACCTAGACCTGTGGTAGGTATGCTTGTTATTTCTGTTAAAATAGGAGATCATTGTTATCGTGGCTTATGTGATATGGATGCTAGTGCTAGTGCAATACCTATTGACTTATACAACGAAATTATGCATGACATTGCACCTATTGAGTTAGAAGATATTGATGTCAGAATTAAAATTGCTAATAGAGATACTATTTCACCAATGGGAATTGTTAGAGATGTTGAAGTCTTGTGTGGGAAAACTAAATATCCTGCTGATTTTCTTGTTCTTGGTTCCCCACAAGATAGCTTCTGTCCCATTATATTTGGTAGACCCTTCTTAAATACCGTTAATGCTACCATAGATTGTAAAAGAGATGTTGTTACTGTCGGTTTAGATGATATGACTCATGAATTTAATTTTTCTAAATTTAGTAGACAACATCGTGAAGAAAAATTACCTAGTAAAGATGAAATTATTGGTCTTTCCTCTATTGCCGTACCTCCTAGTGATCCTTTAGAACAATATTTGCTAGACCATGAAAATGATATGTTTATGAATGAAAGAAGGGAATTAGATGAAGTATTCTTTAAACAGGAACTTATTCTGAAACATAATTTACCTATTGAAATCCTAGGAGATCCTCCTCCACCCAAGGGTGATCCCATGTTTGAGCTTAAACCGTTACCGGATACTCTTAAATATGCTTATCTTGACGAGAAAAAGATATACCCTATTATTATTAGTGCTAACCTTTCAGAACATGAAGAAGAGAGATTATTGAAAATTCTGAAGAAGCACCATGCTGCTATTGGGTATACTCTTGATGATCTTAAGGGCATTAGTCCCACTCTATGCCAACATAAAATTAATTTGGAAGAAGATGCTAAACCAGTTCATGATCATCAACGTCGGCTGAATCCTAAAATGAAAGAAGTGGTAAGAAAGGAGATACTAAAGCTCCTTGAGGCAGGTATAATTTACCCCGTTGCTGATAGTCAGTGGGTAAGCCCTGTCCATTGTGTCCCTAAGAAGAGAGGTATTACTGTTGTTCTTAATGATAAAGATGAATTGATTCCTCAAAGAATTATTACTGGTTATAGGATGGTAATTGATTTCCACAAATTAAATAAGGCTACTAAAAATATCATTACCCTTTACCTTTTATCAATCAAATGCTAGAAATATTATCCAAACATACACATTTTTGCTTTCTATATGGTTATTCTGGTTTCTCTCAAATACCTGTGTCAGCCAAAGATCAATCAAAGACTACTTTTACATGCCCTTTTGGTACTTTTGCTTATAGACATATGCCTTTTGGTTTATGTAATGCACCGGCTACCTTTCAAAGATGCATGATGGCTATATTCTCTGACTTTTGTGAAAAGATTTGTGAGGTTTTCATGCATGACTTTTCCGTCTATGGATCTTCTTTTGATGATTGTTTGAGCAACCTTGATCGAGTTTTGCATAGATGTGAAGAAACTAATCTTGTCCTGAATCGGGAAAAGTGCCACTTTATGGTTAATGAAGGTATTTTCTTGGGGCATAAAGTTTCTGAAAGAGGTATTGAAGTTGATAAAGCCAAGGTTGATGCTATTGAAAAGATGCCATGTCCCAAGGACATCAAAGTAAGAAGTTTTCTTGGTCATGCCGGGTTTGATAGAAGGTTCATTATGGACTTCTCGAAAATTTCTTGGCCCTTGACTAATTTATTACAGAAAGATATACCATTTGTCTTTGATGATGATTGTGTAGAAGCATTTGAAATACTTAAGAAAGCATTGATCTCTGCACCTATTGTTCAGCCACCTGATTGGAATTTACCCTGTGAAATTATGTGTGATGCTAGTGATTATGTTGTAGGTGCTGTTCTAGGACAAAGAGTTGATAAGAAACTAAATGTTATTCAATATGCTAGTAAAACTCTAGACAATGCTCAAAGAAATTATGCTACTACTGAAAAAAAATTCTTAGCAGTTGTATTTGCTTGTGATAAGTTTAGACCCTATATTGTTGATTCTAAAGTAACTATTCACACTGATCATGCTGCTATTAAATATCTTATGGAAAAGAAAGATGCTAAACCTAGACTTATTAGATGGGTTCTCTTGCTTCAAGAATTTGATGTACATATTGTTGATACAAAAGGAGCTGAGAACCCTGTTGCAGACAACTTGTCTGTGTTAGAAAATGTGCTTGATGACCCACTACCTATTGATGATAGCTTTCCTGATGAGCAATTAAATGTCATAAATGCTTCTCATACTGCTCCATGGTATGCTGATTATGCTAATTACATTGTTTCTAAGTTTATACCACCTAGTTTCACATACCAGCAAAAGAAAAAGTTCTTTTATGATTTGAGGCATTACTTTTGGGATGACCCACATCTTTATAAAGGAGTAGATGGTGTTATTAGACATTGTGTACCTGAGCATGAACAGGAACAGATCCTACGCAAGTGTCACTCCGAAGCTTATGGAGGGCACCATGCTGGAGATAGAACTGCACATAAGGTACTACAATCTGGTTTCTATTGGCCTACTCTCTTCAAGGATGCCCGTAAGTTTGTCTAATCTTGTGATGAATGTCAAAGAATTGGTAATATTAGTAGACGTCAAGAAATGCCTATGAATTATTCACTTGTTATTGAACCATTTGATGTTTGGGGCTTTGACTATATGGGACCTTTCCCTTCCTCTAATGGTTATACACATATTTTAGTTGGTGTTGATTACGTTACTAAGTGGGTAGAAGCTATTCCAACTAGTAGTGCTGATCATAACACTTCTATTAAAATGCTTAAAGAAGTTATCTTCCCAAGGTTTGGAGTCCCTAGATATTTAATGACTGATGGTGGTTCACATTTTATTCATGGTGCTTTCCGTAAAATGCTTGCTAAATATGATGTTAATCATAGAATTGCATCTCCTTATCATCCTTAGTCTAGTGGTCAAGTAGAATTGAGTAATAGAGAACTCAAATTAATTTTGCAAAAGACTGTTAATAGGTCTAGAAATAATTGGTCCAAGAAACTTGATGATGCATTATGGGGCATATAAAAATCCTATGGGTATGTCTCCGTATAAAATGGTCTATGGAAAAGCATGTCACTTACCTCTCGAACTAGAACACAAGGCTTATTGGGCTATTAAAGAACTAAATTATGATTTTAAACTTGCTGGTGAGAAGAGGTTATTTGATATTAACTCACTTGATTAATGGAGAACCGAAGCCTACGAAAATGCCAAGTTGTTTAAAGAAAAGGTTAAAAGGTAGCATGATAAAAGAATACAAAAGCGTGAGTTTAATTTAGGTGATTATGTATTGCTATACAACTTTGTTTAAGATTTTTTGCAGGAAAACTTCTCTCTAAATGGGAAGGTCCCTACTTTATCGAGGAGGTGTACCGTTCCGGTGCCATAAAAATCAATAACTTCGAAGGCACAAATCCGAAGGTGGTAAATGGTCAAAGAATCAAACATTATATCTCAGGTAATCCCATAAATGTTGAAACCAATGTTATTGAAACCATAACCCTGGAGGGGTACATAAAGGACACTTTCCGGAATGTTTTAGACTCCGAAAAGGAATAGGTATGTGGTACGGTAAGTAAACCAACTCCAAAACAGTTTTTAAGGCAACATTTCTCCGTTTTGGAATATTTAGAAAAATAGAAAAATAAGCAGCAGTATGGAAAGGACACGAGGGCCCCACAAGGGTGGAGGGCGCGCCCTACCCCCTAGGCGCGCCCCCTACCTCATGGGCACCTCATGTGCTCTCTGGACTCCGTTTTCTTGCAGAACACGTATTTTGGTCATTAAAAATTCATTATATAACCTCCCGGGGGTTTTGACTCCCGTATCACGCAAAAATCTCTTGTCTTTGTTTTGCGCCGTCCTGTTGCAGACAGAGCAACATGTCATCCCAGGATTCGGAAGGAGAAAGCTATGTGGCTGATTACCTTGCAGACCCTAAGGTCTATGGGGATGTGGAGCATTATGGTTGGACCACGGAAGAAGAAGAATACTATGAACCCAAGGGAAAGAAGGAGACAAGCTCAGATGAAGATGAAGTCCCACTACCTCAACCTGGGGACATGCATGTGGAGTTCAAAAAGTCAAGCCTCCCGGATAGGGTAAAGAAACCTAAGATCGAGTTTATCCCTTTTCGACTCTTGCAGGAAAACAAGCAGGAACTATGCAAAAAGATACTGAGTCTGGAACAGGAGATCGAGGACCTAAGGGACCAAAATTCTGTCCTCAAACGCAAATTAAGGAAGAAGCCTACGCCATCAACAACATCACCATCGCCTCCTCCAACAAAGAAGAATTGAGTATCTGGTATGGGCACTCCACTTGGCGACTGCCAAGCTTGGGGGAGTGCCCCGGTATCGTATCACCATCACTTTTATCTTTACCGTTTTTCTTAGTTCGATCCTTTTGGTAATATTTTGATCTAGTAGAATAAAAGTTCTTAGTATGATCTAGTTGTGAGTTTTGCTTTATTATCCTTCTATGTAATCGAGTCCGTGAGCTATATAATAAAGATTAGTGTTGAGTCAAGGGCTTGATTATTTTACCATGATCCTAAGTGAATAAAGGAAAAAAGAAAGAAATAAAAAGAAACAAAGAGATCATGTGACTCTTATGGAGAGTAATGAGCTCACATAGAAAGAGTATGATGAATAAAAGTTATTGAGGGTTGACAAACATAGTTTTGGTCATCGTTGCAATTAATAGGAAGTAATAAAGAAAGAGAGGTCTTCACATATAAATATACTATCTTGGACATCTTTTATGATTGTGAGCACTCATTAAAATATTACATGCTAAAGAGTTGACATTGGACAAGGAAGACAACATAACGGGTTATGTTTTCTTACATCTGAGATAAATTATATTGTCTTGGATCCTCCAACATGTTGAGCTTGCCTTTCTCCCTCATGCTAGCCAAATTCATTGCACCAAGTAGAGATACTACTTGTGCTTCCAAATACCCTTAAACCAGTTTTGCCATGAGAGTCCACCATACCTACCTAGGGAGTGAGTAAGATCCATCAAGTAAGTTGTCATCGGTGCAAGCAATAAAAATTGCTCTCTAAATATGTATGACTGATTGGTGTGGAGGAAATAAGCTTTATACGATCGTGTGATATGGAAGTAATAAAAGCGACAGACAGCATAATAAAGGTCCATATCACAAGTGGCAATATAAAGTGAGGTTCTTTCACATTAGGATTTTGTGCTTCCAACCATAAAAGCGTATGACAACCTATGCTTCCCTCTGCGAAGGGCCTATCTTTTACTTTTATCTCCTAAGCTGCAAAAGTGTCATGATGATCTTCACCATCCCTTTTTATATTTTATCCTTTGGCAAGCACAATATGTTGGATATCCCGGTATATATGGCTAATTGGATGTGGGTTTTCATGAACTATTATTGTTGACATTACCCTTGAGGTAAACCTTGGGAGGCAAAACTATAAGCCCCTATCTTTCTCTGTGTCCGATTAAAACTCCATACCCATAAGTATTGCATGAGTGTCAGCAATTGTGAAAGACTATATGATAGTTGAGTATGTGGACTTGCTGAAAAGCTCTAATCCATTCACTCTTTCCTATGTTATGATAAATTGCAATTGCCTCAATGACTGAGATTATAGTTTGTCAGTTTTCAATGAAGTTTACGATTCATACTTGATATTGTGATTGAATTATTACTCTAGCATAAGATGTCATATGGCAATAATTATATAAGTTACTGTTCTAAGAATGATCATGATGCCCTCATGTCCGTATTTTATTTTTATTGACACTTTCATATCTAAACATGTGGACATATTTTTCGATTTCGGCTTTTCACTTGAGGACAAGCGAGGTCTAAGCTTGGGGGAGTTGATACGTCCATTTTGCATCATGCTTTTATATCAATATTTATTGCATTATGGGCTGTTATTACACATTATGTCACAATACTTATGCCTTTTCTCTTATTTTACAAGGTTTACATAAAGAGGGAGAATGCCGACAGCTGGGATTCTGGCTAGAAAAGGAGCAAATATTAGAGACCTATTCTGCACAGCTCCAAAAGTCCTGAAACTTCACGGATGATGTTTTCCAAATATATAAAAAAACATTGAGCGCAACAATTTCACCAAGGGGCACACCCTGCCCACGAGGGTGGGGGCGCACCCTACCCCCCTGGGCGTGCCCCCTACCTCGTGGGCCCCCTGGTGGTCCTCTGGTCACCATCTTCTGCTATATGGACTCTTTCGATGGGAAAAAAATCATAAGCCATCTTCTCGGACGAAACTCCGCCGCCACGAGGCGGAACCTTGGCGGAACCAATCTAGGGTTCTGGCGGGGAAACTTCCCTCCCGGAGGGGGAAATCATCGCCATCGTCATCACCAACGCTCCTCTCAACGGGAGAGGGCAATCTCCATCAACATCTTCATCAGCACCATCTCATCTCAAAACCCTAGTTCATCTCTTGTATCCAATTCTTGTCTCCAAGTTCGGGATTGGTGCTAGTAGGTTGCTAGTAGTGTTAATTACTCCTTGTAGTTGATGCTAGTTGGTTTAATTGGTGGAAGATCATATGTTCAGATCCTATATGCACATTAATACCCCTCTGATTATGAACATGTTTATGCTTTGTGAGTAGTTAGTTTTGTTCCTGAGGACATGGGAGAAGTCTTGCTATTAGTAGTCATGTGAATTTGGTATTCGTTCGATATTTTGATGAGATGTATGTTGTCTCTCCTCTAGTGGTGTTATGTGAACATCGACTACATGACACTTCACCATTGTTTGGGCCTAGAGGAAGGCATTGGGAAGTAATAAGTAGATGATGGGTTGCTAGAGTGACAGAAGCTCAAACCCTAGTTTATGCGTTGCTTCGTAAGGGGCTGATTTGGATCCATATGTTTCATGCTATGGTTAGGTTTACCTTAATACTTTTGTTGTATTTGCGGATGCTTGCAATAGAGGTCAATTATAAGTGGGATGTTTGTCCAAGTAAGGGCAGTACCCAAGCACCGGTCCACCCACATACCAAATTATCAAAGTACCGAACGCGAATCATATGAGCGTGATGAAAACTAGCTTGATGATATTCCCATGTGTCTCGGGAGCGCTTTACACCATATATGAGTTTGTCCAGGCTTGTCCCTTGCTACAAAAAGGATTGGGCCACCTTGCTGCACCTTATTTACTTTTGTTACTTGTTTCTCGTTACAATTATCTTATCACAAAACTATCTGTTACCACTTATTTCAGTACTTGCAGAGAATACCTTGCTGGAAACCGCTTATCATTTCCTTCTGCTCCTCGTTGGGTTCGACACTCTTACTTATCGAAAGGACTATGATAGATCCCCTATACTTGTGGGTCATCAGCTAACAAAGATGATAATTTGATATGAAAGTGGATTCATATATTTGAATAGGAGATCATAGTGTTATAAACATATGCATGCATGAATATAGGGGTGATACGCGTGCTGTGGTTTTGCACATGTTATACCATAACATGATAATGCATGGCATTTGCAACTCACAGCTAAATGTCGAACAATCTAAACCATACTATACATCGAACAATCTCACATTTTATTTGAATTTGTGATAAGGTGTGGCGTTGGAAGCTTACAACTAAGTATCGAACAATCTAAACAATACTATACATCAAACAATCTCACATTTTACTTGAATTTGTGGTAATGTGTCGCGTTTGCAACTCACATCTAAATACTTGTAGGAGTAGGGGGCGGGGCACCATACATTATGTGATAAACACATTATACATATGAGACATGGTTTAGATTATGAAGATCTAGCTACAGCTTGAAATGTACTGTGATTTGAAATCAACATAAAGTGGATTCAAATAATCGTGTTCAAGTTCATATAGTACATATAGTTCATATCTAACTCGACAGTAATCATGTGGTGTGCTATGAAGATAATACACAAACGATGGTTTAACTTGACAATAATGATGATTGTCGATCTTATTAAAATAGAGAAATGAATTAAAATGGTTTGACTTCACAACAATCATTATTGCAGATCTTATTCAAATAGAGAAATGAATTCAAATTTAGTTCATATTGAAGCAGTAATATATACGTTTGGAATGCACTAAAATGTTCATTTGAGTAGCAGCTTGCATGCATTATACACATAGCGAAATATTTTAATTGAACATAACATGAATTCGAAGTTTTGAATGGCATTTGTAGTGCGAATTGATTTGATATAGTACATGGGACTAGACTCTCTTGTGTGGTGCGAATTGGTTTATTTTTATTTTTTCGTCGACGGAAGTGCGAATTGATTTGGTACAGTACACGTTAGGCTTGTCCGGAAATTTCAACCTGCGCCTTGTTACCCCGAAATATTTAAGATATATCTTTGTCTCGTTGTGCTTCGAAAACTCCCTGCATCTCAACCCGCACCTTGCTATCCCAAAATTACAACGAGCGCAAAAACTCCCACCTCCTGCGAAATCCTGACACACGAAATGCCCGTGATACCCCTGAACCGAAAGAACCGCCTAGCATAAATCGGTGGGGTACTTCCGTAACTTACCCCACATTTTGGACAAGTGTGTCCCTAAGCCATGGTTCCCCACTCCCATCCCATCAGCCCACACATTCGTACACTGAGGCCACGAAAACCCACGAAGCCCCACACCCTCCTGCATCCGCCACCCAGCCGGAGCCTCTTCCCCGACGACATCGTCCACAGCAACACCTCGACGTCCCTCATCCACTGTACCAGATGAGGATCCATCGTCGATCTCGTCGTTGTGCCGGTTCAACCACCCCGTCCTCCACCTCCAAGGAGCTGCCCCGACGTTCCCCTCGTCTTTCACGCCACCTCCATTCGCACACCGCCGTCTTCACCTGCACCATCGGAAGAGTAGCATCAGAACCGTCTCCTTAGATGAAGCTGAGACCTAATCGGTGCCACCAAAGAGGTTGTACACTAATCCCACATTTTCTTCTTGATTCGATCTCACGGTGCTGCCGGCGCTCGGTCCTGAGCCGACATGGCGCGCCTCCATCCACATCAGCGTCGTAGGCCACTTCCTCCACGGCGTCGCTCCCTCGGCGGCAACGTCCACATTAGTAGGAGCTGCTACTGCTTTAGCTCTCGCTCGCGCTGCTGCTCTGCTCTTACTCTCGGTCCCCTGCCTGGTCTGCTCTTGCTATTTCTCTAGCTCTTGCTCACGATGCTGCTCTCGCTCTTGCTCTTGCTTGCGATGCTGCTCCGATTTGGCTACACTTCAGTCGACTGAATCGACTTTTGGGTCAGTCGATTTTCAAGGGGTGGGGGGCTCGCCGGAGTTAAGGAAGAACCAGCCGCAGCGGGGAGGGGGCTCGCCGGAGTGGTACCCCACTATCTATCTTAGGGTTTAGGGTGGGGACGATGGTCGTCGGTGGCGGTGGGGCGGTGGCGTGGGGATTGCCGGAGAAAAAGCTCGGCACGGGCGGGCCTAGAGGGATGGATGGGGCGACGATGGACCGGCGGTGAGGAGTGGTTTCGGGGGGGGGGGGGGGGGGCGGTTTGGCCGGTGGTGTCAGTCGACTGATGCTGCTACACGACCAGCTGCTCCGGCTCTTGCACGAGCTGCCACTACTGCTTTTCTGCTACTAGTGCGTTCTATTTCGATAGTAAAATTCAGTTTCGACAGCAAAACTCAGTTTTGATAGTTACGTTGAGTTTCGACAATTAAGTTCAGTTTCGACAGTTAAGTTCAGAGATGAGCGGCTGATGTGTTTTACATCTAGCACTTTGTGGTTATGTATTTTACGTCATCTATTGGAGATGCTATTACAATTCCACTCAGCTTAACGTTGTTTCTCTTGTCCCGCTTCAGCCTCGGCGTCGTACAACTCACTAAAGCTACTCCAACGAATAAACCCTCCATCACAGCGGAGCAGTACGCCAGGCTCCATCTCTAGACGCCTAAGATCTTCTTCCCCTCCTTTGACAACCAAGTCAGCTGGAGCATCCTCACCGACCACCCAATCACGCTGAGATTGACATGGCTTCGCCAAAGAGGTTGTACACTTGTTGCATCTCTTTTTTACTCTACATGTTATATATATATATATTGTCCACTGAGCACACGTAGTAACATGAAATACGATTATTTTATCGTACTATATGACAAGGAGTGAGGTACCAGGCAACTTAGCTATTTGTGATGGACTCTCTTGAACACCATCATTATTTATCTCTGCACGTTTGAGTCGTGCATTTGTCGATGGACCTGGGAGTTGAGCTAGTAGGGCAGTGGCCTGGGTCCAAAGTAGTAGAAGTAGCAGAAAAACATTTTTTGAGTGTAGGATTTTCCTTGCTCAAGCCTGCCTACTAGAATCACCAGTGCTTGAAAGGAAAAGTGAAGGAAAACCATAGGAATTGGAAAGTTTCCTATGGTACTACTATTCATGCATTTGGTTCAAAGGAATGGAGCAAAGGAAAATTGTAGGATTTGTTCCTTTAGTGTCTCCTTGAAAGAAAAACCATAGGAAATTTAATATCCACTTGTCCTCCTTTTCAAATTCCTATTCATGAAGCACAAGACTAAGAGATAGTAGCATAATAGCATTATAACCGTACATTTTTTGTGGTTTGACTTCATCTCACCATTCTTCTTTGCAACCTGTGATCTTCCCATTCTAGTGAACCAAACACCCAGATTGGCAGAAATCCTGTGTTTTTAAATTCTCCGTTTTGCACGTGCATTCCTATCCTATTACTGTGTATTTCTTATCCATGCGTTGTTACAATCCTCCAATTCAGATGAGCCCTTACAGAATTACTTCTCTTACTGTTATTTGTCAAAGAAGACCTTGTGAGGTTTGTCCCGCTCCTGTTGCGTCGTCGTCCACCCCAGCTCAGCTGCTCCAACGACAGAAGGGTCCAACACAACAGGGATCCAGCCTCCAGACTGTCTTTCACCGTCTTAGATCTTCTTCCCCGCCATGGGCAGCCATGACAACTACATTACCATCGTCAACCAGCATATGACCTCGGGGACTACACGGGTCCGCAAGAGAGGTCGCACTCTTTCATGTCTGCTTACATTATGCATCGCTTAATATTACATGCTACTTTATCGTCCTGTTCACCTATTAGACTTTGAGTCAGCTCCAAACTAATGGTCAAACTTGAGTTTTTAAATGGTTGTGGGGTACATATCGGGGCCGCAATCAATAATATCTATCTACTATCTGGTTAATCTCTGGTGCCTACTATGAGTTTCATGTTGGGTGGGAAACCAACAGTAAAGAAGCCATTATCGATATTTTTTAACTGAAGCCATTATCTGCCTGCTATCATTGGTTTTGGGTCTATCCACAGGTTGCTACCATCACTCTGGATTTCTGCATGCACTCCTTACATAATCTCACTATGTTTTATTCCTATGCATGTCAGTTATAGTACACAATTGAGCTGAACATGTAGAGCAAAAGAGACGAGCCTTGCGTGGCAATAAAATTTCATGCAGACGTTGCTCCATGGTAGGCGCAAAGGAAGCCCCCCTCCACCCATTTCAGATTGTAATCGAGAGGAAGATATCTGTTCTGAGGGGGATTCAGAAGGAGAAGACCACTCCTATTTACCCCCTGAGGTCTTCGCTCTAACTTGGCATGCTGATGTTGGTTATATCATGCATATGGTGCCTTGCATTGCTTACTTTATACATCAAATATGTCATCTGCTTAGTTTATACATGCTTTGTGTGAATGCCATCTGTTTAGTTTATTCATTGTTTATGTGAATTATGCAACGCCATCTTGTTTAGCCAGGCATCATATATGTGAATTTTGCAATGTCATCCTGCTTAGCCAGTCATCTTATATGTGAATTATATCATGCCATCCTTTTTTCGTAACGTATTACATTTGTCAACAATGTTAGTACATTCAACTACTCTTCGTGTGCATCAGCCATTTGACACAGTGATGGAAAATTCTGAAGTGAAAACAAGGTCTTCAGAGCAGACTATGCTATCTGATGAAGCGCATATCTTGCTGGTTATGGATAGCTCCTCAGAGCAGGATTCATAGATAGATGACCAATCCTATTCCCCCCCCCCGAGATGTATGCTCTAACTTGGCAGGGTTATGTTGCTAATATCGTGCGTATGGTGTCTTGCATTGCTATGTCATTTGATTAGTTTAGACATGCTTTGTGTGAATGCCACATGTTTAGTGTCTAATTACCATATATGTGAATTATGCATTGCCATCTTGTTGCAAGACATTATATATGTGAATTATGCAATGATATCTTGTTGCAAAGGCATTATACATGTGAATTATGCAATGCCATGCTGTTTAGTGCTACCTCTTGAGCATGCGTTGGTTTTCCCTTGAAGAGGAAAGGGTGATGCAGATAAGTAGCATAAGTATTTCCCTCTGTTTTTGAGAACCAAGGTATCAATCCAGTAGGAGACTACACGCAAGTCACCTAGTACCTGCACAAACAAACAAGAACCTCGCAACCAACGTGATAAAGGGGTTGTCAATCCCTTCACGATCACTTACGAAAGTGAGATCTGATAGAGATAATAAGATAAATATTTTTGGTATTTTTGTTGTATAGATGGAAAATTAAAGATTGCAAAATAAACGGCGACAAAAATAGCTAGTTGACGGGAAAATAATATGATGTAAAGTAGACCCGGGGGCCATAGGTTTCACTAGTGGCTTCTCTCAAGATAGCATATATTACGGTGGGTGAACAAATTACTGTCGAGCAATTAATAGAAAAGCGCATAGTTATGATGATATCTAGGCATGATCATGAACATAGGCATCACGTCCATGTCAAGTAGACCGAAACGAATCTGCATCTACTAGTATTACTCCACACATCGACCGCTATCCAGCATGCATCTAGAGTACTAAGTTCAAAAGAAAAGAGTAACGCATTAGGAAATCTGACATGATGTAGAGGGATAAACTCAAGAAATATGATATAAACCCCATCTTTTTTATCCTCGATGGCAACAATACAATACGTGTCGGTTCCCTTTCTGTCACTGGGATCGAGCACCACAAGATTGAACCCAAAGCTAAGCACTTCTCCCATTGCAAGAAAGATCAATCTAGTAGGCCAAACCAAACTGATAATTCAAAGAGACTTGCAAAGATATGAAATCATGCATATAAGAATTTAGAGAATAAGCAAATATAGTTCATAAATAATCTTAATCATAAACCCACAATTCATCGGATCTCGGCAAACACACCGCAAAAAGAATTACATCGAATAGATCTCCAAGAACATCGAGGAGAACTTTGTGTTGAGATCCAAAGAGAGAGAAGAAGCCATCTAGCTAATAACTATGGACCCAAAGGTCTGTGTTAAACTACTCACACATCATCAGAGAGGCTATGTTGTTGATGTAGAAGCCCTCCGTGATCGAATCCCCCTCCGGCAGATCACCGGAAAAGGTCCCCAGATGGGATCTCACGGGTGCAGAAGGTTGCGGTGGTGGAAAAGTGGTTTCGTGGTTCCCCTGGATGTTTTCACGGTATAAAGAGTATATATAGGCGAAAGAAGTAGGTCGGTGGAGATGTAAGGGGCCCATGAGGGTGGGGGCGTGCCGCCCTACCTCGTGGCCGCCTTGCTGCTTCCTTGACGTCCACTCCAAATCTCCTGGATTGCATTTGTTCCAAAAAAATCCTTGCGAAGGTTTCATTCCGTTTGGATTCCGTTTGATATTCCTTTTCCGCGAAACACTAAAATAGGCAAAAAAACAGCAATTTGCAGTGGGCCTTTGGTTAATAGGTTAGTCCCGAAAATAATATAAAAGTGTATAATAAAGCCCATAAACATCCAAAATAGATAATATAATAGCATGGAAGAATCCAAAATTATAGATACGTTGGAGACATATCAAGCATCCCGAAGCTTAAATCCTGCTCGTCCTCGAGTAGATAAATGATAAAAAACAGAATTTTTGATGTGGAATGCTACCTAACATAATTTTCAACGTACTCTTTTTATTGTGGCATGAATGTTTAGATCCGAAATATGCTAGATAGAAGTTTAATATTGACATTAAAATAATAATACTTCAAGCAATGCTAAGCAAGCAATCATGTCTTATCAAAATAACATAGCCAAAGAAAGCTTACCCCTACAAAGTCATATAGTTTGTCCATGCTTCATTTTCATCACACAAAATGCTCCCATCATGCACAACCCCGATGACAAGCCAAGCAATTGTTTCATACTTTAGTATTTTCAAACTTTTTCAACTTTCAAGCAATATATGAGCGCGAGCCATGGATATAGCACTATGGGTGGAATAGAATATGATGATGGAGGTTGTGTGCGAAGACAAAAAGGGAGAAAGTCTCACATTGACGCGGCTAATCAACGGGCTATGGAGATGCCCATCAATTGACGTCAATCCAAAGAGTAGGGATTGCCATGCAACGGATGCACTAGAGCTATGAATATGTGAAAGCTCAACAAAAGAAACTAAGTGGGTGTGCATCCAACTTGCTTGCTCACGAAGACCTAGGGCATTTGAGGAAGCCCATTGTTGGAATATACAAGCCAAGTTCTATAATGAAAAATTCCCACTAGTATATGAAAGTGACTACATAAGAGAGTCTCTATCATGAAGATCATGGTGCTACTTTGAAGCACATGTGTGGAAAAAGGATAGTAACATTGCCCCTTCTCTCTTTTTCTCTCATTTTTTTCTTTGGGCTCTCTTTTTTTATGGCCTTTCTCTTTTTTTTTCTTTTTTTCGGAGAACTTTCCTCACATGGGACAATGCTCTAATAATGAAAATCATCATACTTCTATTTACTTTACAACTCAAGAATTATAACTCGATACTTAGAACAAAATATGACTCTATGTGAATGCCTCCAGCGGTGTACTGGGATATGCAATGAATCAAGAGTGACATGTATGAAAGAATTATGAAAGTGGCTTTGCCACAAATACGATGTCAACTACATGATCATGCAAGGCAATATGACAATGATGGAGCGTGTCATAATAAACGGAACGGTGGAAAGTTGCATGGCAATATATCTTAGAATGGATATGGAAATGCCATAATAGGTAGGTACGGTGGTTGTTTTGAGGAAGATATATGGAGGCTTATGTGTGATAGAGCGTATCATATCACGGGGTTTGGATGCACTGGCGAAGTTTGCACCAACTCTCGAGGTGAGAAAGGGAATGCACGGTACCGAAGAGGCTAGCAATGATGGAAGGGTGAGAGTGCATATAATCCATGGACTCAACATTAGTCATAAAGAACTCATATACTTATTGCAAAAATCTACAACTCATCAAAACGAAGCACTACACACATGCTCCTAGGGGGATAGATTGGTAGGAAAAGACCATAGCCGTCCCCGACCACCACTCATAAGGAAAGCAATCAAAGAACACCTCATTCTTCAAATTTGTCACACAACGTTTACCATACATGCATGCTACGGGACTTTCCAACTTCAACACAAGTATTTCTCAATTCCATAATTACTCAACTAGCACAACTCTAATATTACCATCTTTGTATCTCAAAACAACTATCAATAATCAAACTTGTCATAACATTTAATGCACTTTATATGAAAGTTTTTATTATACCCATCCCGGTTGTCTATCATATTAGGACTAATTTCATAACCAAAGCAAATTGCCATGTTGTTCTAAAAGACTCTCAAAATAATACTCCCTCCGGTTTTTATTTACTCCGCATATTAGCTTTGGTCAAAGTCAAGCTTTGTAAACTTTGACGAAATTTATAAACCACAATATTAACATATACAATAACAAAATAATACCATTAGATTCATTATTAAATATACTTTCACATCATATAGATTTGTTATGGTAAATATTTATATTCTTTTCTATAAACTTGGTCAAACTTTACGAAGTTTGACTTTGGTCAACTGTAATATGCAGAGTAAATAAAAACAGAGGGAGTATAAGTGAAGCATGAGAGATCAATAATTTCTATAAAATAAAACCACCACTGTGCTCTAAAAAGATATAAGCGAAGCACTAGAGCAAAATTATCTAGCTCAAAATATATAAGTGAAGCACATAGAGTATTCTAATAAATTTCGTTTCTTGTGTGTCTCTCCCGAAAGGTGTGTACAACAAGGATGATTGTGGTAAACTAAAAAGCAAATACTCAAATCATACAAGATGCTCCAAGCAAAACACATATCATGTGGTGAATAAAAATATAGCCTCAAGTAAAGTTCCCGATAGATGAAGACGAAAGAGGGGATGCCTTCCGGGGCATCCCCAGGCTTAGGCTTTTGGTTGTCCTTGAATTTTACCTTGGGGTGCCTTGGGCATCCCAAAGCTTAGGCTCTTTCCACTCCTTGTTCCGAAATCCATGAAATCTTTACCCAAAAACTTGAAAACTTCACAACACAAAACTCAACAGAAAATCTCATGAGCTCCGTTAGTATAAGAAAATAAACCACCACTTTAAGGTACTGTAATAAACTCATTATTTATTTAAATTGGTGTTAAACCTACTGTATTACAACTTATCTATAGTTCATACCCCCCGATACTTGCCATAGATTCATCAAAATAAGCAAACAACACACGAAAAACAGAATCTGTCAAAAACAGAATAGTCTGTTGAAATCTATAGGTTTCGAGTACTTTTGTAACTCCAAAAATCCTGAAAAATTAGGACATGCTAAATACTTTGTATATTCACCTACTACAGCTGGACTCTGAATTTTATCACTATCTGGTTAAAAATGAAAATTATTCTCGTGAGCACATACTTTCTGTTTTTTCAGCAAGACCAAATAACAATCATCCAAGAAGATCCTAATGGCTTTACTTGGCACAAACACTAATTAAAACATAAAAACACAATGATAACAGAGGATAGATGATTTATTTATTTATTACTTAACAAAAAAACAAGGAACACAAATAAAATTGGGTTGCCTCCCAACAAGCGCTATCGTTTAACGCCCCTAGCTAGGCATAAAAACAAGAATAGATCTTGGTATTATCATCTTTGGTATGCAATCCATATGTGGCTCTCATAATAGATTCATAAGGTAATTTAGTTTTCTTTCTAGGAAAGTGTTCAATGCCTTTCCTTAATGCAAATTGGAATCTAATATTTCCTTCTTTCATGACAATAATTGCACCAATCGTTCTAAGGAAAGGTCTACCAAGAATAATAGGACATGTAGGATTGCAATCTATATCAAGAACAATGAAATCTAGGGGCACATAATTCCTATTTGCAACAATAAGAACATCATTAATCCCTCCCACAGGTTTCTTAATGGTGGAATCCGCAAGATGCAAATTTAAAGAACAATCATCAAATTCACGGAAACCTAACACATCACACAAAGTTTTTCGAATCGTGGAAACACTAGCACCCAAATCAAAAAAAGCATAGCATTCATAATCTTTAATCTTAATTTTAATAGTAGGTTCCCACTCATCTTAAAGTTTTCTAGGAATAGAAACTTGTCGGTGTACTAAAGTAGGGGTACCTTAGTATCCCGAACTTGTGCACGGGCAGTCGCAGCGTCCCGCGGCTAGGCTTGTCGGGAGACCGCCAAGATCCTCCATGGTTCCTTTGGAGCCATTCAAGAACAAAGTATCCAAGACCCCGGCAAGAGGAGCTTGCCGGGAAGGAGACAAGACCCCGGCAAGAGGAGCTTGCCGAGGAGGCCAACCAAGGCATCTCAAGGAACTTGCCGCAACGCATCATGTGTCCCGGCAAGGCCCAATGAGCGACAAACTCCTGGACGCGACAAGATAATAACCACGGCAAGGCACTTGCCGCGGCAAGCTTCCATCCTGTACCTGCGCTCCAGCACATCCGCCAACGTGTCACTCTGGGACCCTTCCAGGCGTACGTGGCGGAAGGCTGTGCAGCTAGAGGTACACGGTGGCAAGCGGCGCTGACAAGGTAGCCATCGTGGCAAGCAATGGCGTCCCTAGCGGTCCCTTTCTGCACCGTCTAGGCGACACAGACAGGCATTTAATGCCTTTGTCCCCTGCCGTCAGGGTTAGGTATGATACAACTGTAGTAAGCGGTGGTGCCAACCACCACTTCTTTGACCTTTTTACCCTCATTTCTGTTGCCACCTGTCGGTGACCCCTTTGACATATAAAAGGCGGCCCATGCGCAACAGAGAGGAGGGGGACGATCATTCTCACGCTCAGTCTCGCTAGCCATTTGGGCGTACTGTAGCATTCATCGCTCCCGAGCAAGAACACAAATACAAACCAAAGCAGGAGTAGGGTTTTACGCATCCGTGCGGCCCGAACCTGGGTAAACTGATCGTGTCGCTCGTGCGTATCGCCTCGATCTGCTCTTTGTGCTTTCTCCGCCCCCCTGCCGAACCGAAAAGGGGCTCGGCCCGCCGGTCCCCATAGGTGTCCGTGGGATCAGCACCCCCGACATCTTTGGCGCGCCAGGTAGGGGGCGCATCGAGGCTGTGTGAACCTAATCCGGTGTTCGCACGAGCCAAATCTTCATCATCCTCATCAACATGCCACCGAAGAAGAAGATTTCGGAGGCAGCTGCTCCATCCGTGCCACACCCACCGTCGCCAGAACGGACGGCTGGTGCAGTGGTCGCTGGCGGAAGAACGGGCGCCGACGAGGAAGTTCATGGTGTTGCCAGGTCCAAGGACAAGACTGCACTGCACATCGGCGGCGCAGTCGGCTCCCACAACGACCAGGCGCACTCCAAGACCTCGGCGTCCGTACACGCACCGCGCCCATCACAGGAGGCGCGGGACCAGCAGTGTTATGGTACTCACGGTACCATACATTTGCTGGCCCAAGATCAAGCTAGTGGATCCCGGAGTGCTCAAGACTAGCATGCGCGCCAACATGCTGGCGTGAGCGGGGCACGGTCGCCTGGACGAGGTACTGCTCCTTCTAACACAGTTAGAAGTCCGAGCATATCTCGTTCCTCGCACCGTTCGCCGCCGCCGCCCGCCACTCCGGCAGAAGCCTTGGCGCGAGCTCAACTGCTCTTAGATTACCCTCCAGCGGCAGACAAGATCGACGACTGGAGGGCCACTATCCAGAGTCTCATTGGCTTCGCCAACGGTGATAACCCACGGCAGCCGAGCCCATCGCTGCCGCGGCAAGCCAGCTAGGCGCGAGCGGGTGGCGACAAGACCGGCGAGGGTGCAACCACTGTGCACTCTCCGCCTCGAAGGCCAAGATCACCGACTCACCGGATCAACCACGACAGCGACTCCACCGCGTCATCAGATCCGCGAGCTCGTCGCGATCAGCGCCAAGTTCTTCACGAAAGACAACAAGAAGACGCTCGTACTTGCATCGAGCGCTGAAGAGAAGCGCGGCGTCAGTCAAACCTGCGCGCTGGGCCCTCTGTTGACATGCATGCACCCGGAGAACCAGGCGACTTGCCGTACGCGGTAGGTTGCCCTGCGTTTACCCGTGAGCTGCAGCAAGTCCAGTGGCCCAGCCAGAAGCATTTCAAGCCAGACGTACCGGAGAAGTACGACGGCAAGTCGCACCCGTCGGAGTTCCTCAGCATCTACACCATTGCGGTGGAAGCTGCCGGGGGGCGAGACGACAAGGTCCTTGCCAACTACTTCCCGCTGGTACTCAAGCCCGAAGTCAGGTCCTGGCTCATGCACTTGCCGGACAACTCCATATCCTCTTGGGCGGACTTGTGCCATCGGTTTGTTGGAGCCTTTACGGGCGGCCACAAACCACATGGCCAAGAGAGTGACCTCCACCTGCTTGCCCAGAAGGAAGGAGAGCCCCTGCGCAAGTATATCCAGAGATTCAGCCATGTACAGCGCAACATCCCAGACGTCCACCCTGCCGCGGTTATCAGCGCGTTCCATCAGAACGTGCGTAACCGCAAGATGCGGGAGGAGATGGTGATGAGCAGGATCAGAGACGTCAGCGAGCTGTACGCCCTATCCGACGAGTGTGCACGCGCTGAAGAAGGGAGGAAACTCCCCGGAGAGAATACTGGAGCAGGAGGATCTGACAGCAAAGATGCTGCCCCGGCAAAGAAAAACCGGAGGCGCAACAGGAAGAAGAAAGGCAAAGAGGTACTAGTTGTTGAGCAGTCCGGCAACGACGGTGGCGCCAAGCAAGCCAAAGTTGGCAGCTTCGGCAAGGAGGTTGCCGCGTGCACCAACTGCCAAGCTGTGGCGGCCGCCGACAAGTAGGACGGCTCCGACAAGCAGTACTGCAAGATCCACCGCACCAAGGGCCATGATCTCCAGAGCTGCAAGAAGGTCGAGCAGCTTGTCCAGCAACAAAAAGCTGAGTACGAGCGGCGCGACAAGGAGAGATCCCAAGGAGGCGGTGGAGAGGCCGGCAAGAAGCGCCCTGGCCGGGGAGGACGCCGTGGCAAGGCCAAGCAGCGGCAAGGAGACAGACCTCCCCGCAGCCACGACAAGGATGAAGATGAAGACGACGACGAAGATATGGATGATGTCGAGAACAGTGAGCAGGAGTTTCAGAAAGCTACAGAAGTCTTGTGTGTTGACGGCGGCGCTTCTTTGCATACTTCTCACCACCAGCTCAAACAGTGGGCGCGGAAAGTTAATGCGGCAGAACCACCTGTCGAATCACGCAAACTTCTGAAATGGTCCAGCACGCCTATCGTCTTTGATATTGAGGACCACCCTGATCGCACAACTGCGGTCGGGTGCTTGCCGTTGTTGGTTTCACCGACAATCCGCAACCTCAAGGTCACTAAGATGTTATTTGACGGCGGGGCCGGCTTAAATCTGATCTCCTCCGCTGTACTCTAGAAACTCCAGATCCCTGACAGCGAGCTCGAAGAGACCGGCACATTCCAAGGAATTAACCCGGGAAGGAGCAAGCCGAAGGGGAAGGTCATGTTGCCGGTAACGTTTGGCAGCGAAATGAACTTTAGGACTGAGAGGGTCACTTTTGACGTTGCCGATTTCCCATTGCCTTACAATGGCATACTTGGCCGTCCAGCGCTCGCCAAGTTCATGGCAGCCTCTCATTATGCATATAACATGCTCAAGATGCCAGGCCCGATAAGCGTCATCTCTGTCCCTGGCGACAAGAAGGATGCCCTTATCTTCGCCGACAAGATCTCCCGGGAAGCAGCAGCTGCGACAGATCGCAAGACACTTGCCGCTGAAGCTCCCGGGGAGAAGAAGAAGACCAAGTCCGGCAAGAGCTCTGATGCCCACTCCGGCAAGTGCACCTCCTCAGAGTGCTGCGCTGCCGTCGAGGACGCACCATCGAGCTCCACCGGCAAGTGTAAGAAGGCCATGGCAGCTCCACCACATACCAAGAAGGTGTCCGCCAAGGAGGACGGCACGGGTGGTACCTTCACCATCAGTGCCACGCTTGACCCTAAATAGGAAAGCGCGCTCATTGCTTTCCTGCGGGCGAATGTTGACGTGTTTGCGTGGCAACCGTCTGACATCCCCGGTGTTCCCAGGAAAGTAATTGAACACCATCTTGACGTTTGTCCTCATGCGCGGCCCGTCAAGCAGAAGGTTAGGAAACAAGCAGTTGAGCGCCAAGAATTCATAGCAGAAGAAATCAAGAAGTTGGAAGCAGCAGCCTTGTCAGAGGAGTGCTCCATCCCACGTGGCTAGCCAATCCTGTAGTCGTGTGCAAGGCGAATGGAAAATGGAGGCTTTGTATTGACTTTACTGATGTTAATAAAGCTTGTCCCAAAGACCCATTTCCCTTGCCGCGCATTGAACAGATTGTTGACTCCACAGCCGGATGTGATTTGCTTTCATTTCTTGACGCATATTCAGGATACCATCAGATCTGCATGGCAGAAGAGGATGAGGAGAAAACCGCTTTCATTACTCCATGTGGCACGTACTGTTTCGTACGGATGCCTTTTGGATTAAAGAATGCTGGTTCAACATTTGCCAGAGTAGTCCATGTCGCTTTGAAGCCACAGATACACAGAAATGTAGAGGCCTACATGGATGATATAGTGGTCAAGACCAAGAACAGGGCAACTCTGATCCAAGATTTAGAAGAGACTTTTGGAAATCTGCGCAAGATCAACCTCAAGCTCAACCCCGAGAAGTGTGTGTTTGGAGTCCCTTCCGGCAAGCTTCTCGGGTTCTTTGTGTCTCAGCGGGGAATCGAAGCCAATCCCGGCAAGATCAAGGCCATTGAGCAGATCGAAGCACCAAAGCGCGTTAAGGATGTACGGAAGCTTGCCGGTTGCGTGGCTGATCTTAGCAGGTTTATCTCTCGGTCTGCTGAGCGCGCCCTGCCGTTTTTCAAAATTTTGAAAAAGGCAGGTCCAATGAAATGGACTCCGGAAGCGGAGGCTGCGCTGCAGGACTTGAAGAGATACCTGTCCTCCACTCCAACACTTGTCGCACCTAAGCCGCAAGAGAAGTTGCTGCTGTACATAGCGGCAACCAATCAAGTGGTTAGTGCTGCGTTAGTAGCGGAGAGGGAGGCAGATAACGAGCCAGCAACCACGACAAGCACATCCAGCGACAAGCAGGGGGCTTCCCCGACAAGCTCTGGTCCCGACAAGCAAGGATCTGCGCAGATGCAAGAGGAGATACAGAAGAAGATGGTGCAGCGCCCAGTTTACTTTGTCAGTTCCCTTTTGCAGGGGGCTAGGTCAAGGTACTCTGGTGTGCAGAAGTTGCTTTTCGGCCTTCTCATGGCCTCGAGAAAGCTGCGCCATTACTTCCAAGCACATGAAATCACAGTTGTCACTCGCTTTCCGCTGAAGAGGATATTGCAAAATCCAGAAGCAACAGGCAGGATTGTCGAGTGGGCACTGGAACTATCAAGCTTTGGCCTCAAATTTGAGAGTACATCAACAATCCACAGCAGAGCATTGGCAGAGTTCATAGCAGAGTGGACGCCAACTCCAGACGAAGAAATTCCGGAGACGAGCATCCCTGCCAAGGAAACAAACAAAGAGTGGCTTATGTACTTTGACGGTGCCTTTTCGCTACAAGGCACCGGTGCTGGAGTGCTGCTTGTCGCACCCACCGGAGAGCACCTCAAGTACATAGTCCAGATGCACTTTCCTAAGGAGCAAGCGACAAACAATACTGCAGAGTATGAAGGCTTGCTTGCCGGTCTCAGGATCGCGGCAGAACTTGGGATTAAGAAGCTCATAGTCAGGGGTGACTCACAGCTTGTCGTCCGCCAAGTGAACAAGAATTATCAGAGTCCATTAATGGAAGCTTATGTCGATGAAGTGAGAAAGCTAGAAGAGCACTTTGACGGCCTGCAGATGGAGCACATCCCAAGAGCTCAGAATGACATTGCCGATGGCCTGTCAAAGTGCGCCGCACTTAAATTACCTGTGGAACCAGGGATTTTTGTGCTCAAGCTGACTCAGCCGTCTGTAACACCACCAAATGGACAGAACAAAAAGAGGAAGTTGGTTTCTGGCGACTATTTTCCGGCAGAGCTTCCCGTAGCCGCCGCCAAGAAGGTCCCCAGGATCAACACCAAGAATGCTGAGGAGCTGTCTGCTCCGGCAAGCCCCAGGGTTTGTTCCCTTGAAGCAGGCGCTCCCGACAAGTTCTGCTCCGGCAAGCTTGCCGGGGAACGTCAAGCTCCGGCAGAGCCGCAGGCTCTTGCCGTAGAAGCAGATGTTCCCGCAGCAGCAGATGTGCCTTTAGTCCTTGTTGTCGAGCCACGAGCTCCAACATGGGCACAGCAGATTGTCCGTTTCCTTCAGACAGGAGAACTTCCCGAAGAGCAAGAAGAAGCGGAAAGAGTAGCCCGGCAGTCTAGTATGTACAAGTTTGTCGACAACACACTGTGCAGAAGAAGACTCAACGGTGTGAAATTGAAGTGTCTTCCCCGGGAGATGGACAAATGCTGTTGGCAGAGATACATGGAGGCATATGTGGTCACCACATTGGCGCAAGAGCCCTTGTCGGAAAAGCATTCCGGCAAGGCTTCTTCTGGCCGACAGCCCTCCAGGATGCAACTGCACAAGTAACCAAGTGTGAAGCGTGCCAGTTCCATTCCAAACAGATACACCAGCCAGCTCAAGCTCTCTAGACGATCCCTTTATCCTGGCCATTTTCGGTCTGGGGGCTCGACATCCTCGGCCCCTTTCCCTGAGCTGTCGGGGGCTTTGAGTACTTGTACGTTGCAATCAACAAGTTCACAAAGTGGCCGGAAGTGGAACCAGTGAGGAAGGTGACAGCACAGTCAGCAGTCAAGTTCTTCAGGTCGATTGTTTGCCGTTTCGGGATCCCTAACAGGATAATTACCGACAACGGTACGCAATTTACGAGCCGCACCTTCATGCAATATGTCCAAGATCTTGGTGCCAAGGTCTGTTTCGCTTCTGTTGCTCACCCGAGAAGCAACAGTCAAGCGGAGAGGGCAAATGCTGAAGTGCTATGCGGGCTCAAGACCAGAACTTTCGACAGGCTGCACAAGTGCGGAAGAAACTAGATCGAGGAGCTGCCGGTGGTTCTTTGGTCGATCAGGACGACGCCAAATCGAGCCACTAGCCAGACACCTTTCGCTCTAGTCTATGGAGCAGAGGCAGTTCTCCCCACGGAACTCGTATACGGGTCGCCTCGAGTGCTCGCCTACGATGAGCTTGAGTAAGAGCAGCTGTGACAAGATGACGTGCTGCTCCTTGAGGAAGACCGTCTTCACGCTGCTGTGCGAGCTGCTCGCTACCAGCAAGCTTTGCGCCGCTACCATAGCCGCAAAGTTAACGCCAGAAGTCTCGAGGAAGGCGACCTTGTTCTTTGGCGCATTCAGTCCGCCAAGAATTCCAACAAGTTGATGCCGAAGTGGGAAGGCCCTTACCGGGTGAAACAAGTCACTAGGCCTGGCGCTGTCTGCCTGGAGACCGAAGATGGCGTACCAGTGAGCAACTCCTGGAATATTGAGCATCTTCGCAAGTTTTACCCGTAGGGCGCGGTTGCATGTAATCCTTTGTACAAAGCCGGGCGCACATCCCGTGCATAAAGATTATGTGCTCAGCACACCTTGTCGATTTCATGCTTTTTAAATTTTGCATGTATTATCTGACATTTTGTGCAGCACTTACCCCCGGTAAGCAATAACGAGCCTTAAAGCTCCATACTATTATTTCGTCCTCTTTCTTTTTCGCAAGGAAAAGGAGGTTCCCTCGCGCACAAGTTTGCCGGGGGGAAGGGAGAAGATACGATATGGACCAGGCGTCGTTCAAGAAGGTTTCGCCTCGCCGGGAAGCAAGTAACAAAAAAGATAAGTTGCCAAAGTCTGAGCAATCAGATTTCCTTTAAATTTTTAAGTTATTTTCCTTGAACGACCGTGCTTTGTATGGAAAACCTGTGCGCGGAGGAACCAACTCGTAGCTAGTTGCGCCCTTATTGTTGTTTCGAGTCCGCTCAACAACTTAAGTGAGCTGCGACTAGCCGCGACAAGGTTTCTTGTCGGCTGTGGCACCGCCAGCAGGTTGCTGACGTTCCGCACTCAGCGCTCGCGGCAAAGGTGCCTGCACCGGCAAGTTCCCTAAAAGCATAGGGTAAATACATACAAAGGAAAGAGTCAAGTAAAGGAAATAACATAGCAATTTCTACCCAGGATAGAGTATATTACAAAATAACTTGTCGCAGCTCTAACAGACTGTTTTTCATAACATGATTGACAGTGACAAGGAAATAAGAAGATGGATGGCCTAGTCTACGCGGTCGCCTTCGACCCTCCTGATTCCGCTCACCCTGTCCACAATAGGTGCGACAAGGGCCTTGAGCTCCTCCAGATCAGCATCTGGCGGCAAGCTTCAGAGAACGTTGGTGAGGCGGAGGCCTGGGTTGCAGAAGGCCACCTTCATCAGCACCTTCTGGAGAGCTCCCGCGCAAATCTTGCACGACTCGTCGGCAAGCTGCTTTGGGATCTTCTCCCGGAGTCGCTGAAGCGCCGTCGCCACGCCTTTGAAGAATAGAGTAAGCTTGGCGCTGGGTTGGAGGTTCTCGTCGGAGGAGTACCAGAGATCCACCATCCCCAATTGCACCAGCTCCTTGTCGACGTCTGTGGCGACGTTCACCAGACCCTCTGTCCAGTGCTCCACGTTCTCCGACAACGTCTTCTGGGCGGCATCAGCATTCGCCAGCAGCACCTTGCCGGCCTCGACTTCTTCCTTCAAGGCCGCCTCCTGCTCCTTGGCGCCGTCCAGAGATTTGGTCAGAGCCGCCAACTTCACTTCGAGATCAGCGTTGGAGTTCTTGGCAGCGTCCAGTTCCTTGCCCTTCTCGGTGAAAAGAGCTTGCAGCTCCGAGTAGCTGTTGGTGTCCTTCTCCCGCTCAAGCTTGAGCGCGGCAAGCTCGTCGCCGCTCGCCTTGAGGCCCACCTCCAGCTGCACCACCTTCAGCTCCAGCTCAATCTTGGCGGCCTCGGCAGCTGCGGCGGCGTCCTCGGCTTGCTTGAGGGCTCCGCCAACTGCTCGCTCGCGCGCGGCAAGCTCCTCCTCGTGGCTGTCGAGGTGGACCTTCCGCTGCGCCAAGTCACCCTCCTGCGAAGACAACTTCTCCGCGGCAAGACGTTGGCGCACTTCGATGTCGGCCTTCTCGAGGAGGAAGGCCTGCTGCGCTTCGGCAAGATCTTCCCGCTCCTTTGCCAGGGAGCGGAGAGCTTCCTGGTTGGCGCCCCGGAGCTCCTCCGCGCGCTTCTTGATGTTGGCCCCCGCCTTCGCAACGAGTGCTTCGCGGGACTCCAGCTTGGCCTGCCGGGCGCGGTAGAGCGCCACCAACTTCCGCAGCAGACGCTCCTCTTCGGGTTCGCTGCTGCTGCTGCTTGGCGCGTCAACCAGTTTTAGCCCGGCGGTGGCAAGCACTTCTCCGTCGAGCATCTCTCCCTCGACCGGCGCCCTGGAGCTTGACGCCCAGGGAAGGTTAATGAAGATGTCCTCGCCAGCCTTCAGGTAGACACCAGGCTGGGGCTCATCGGTGCCTGGCGCGGCGGCAGCGGCGGAGGAGTCGGTGGTCGGAGCAGCGCCTGGTGCTCCTACGGCCTCCGGGTCGTCAGTAAGACCGCCAGACTCCCCGCCCGCTTCCGCGGTGGCAGCCCTGGCGGCCTCCTCGCCGGCGCCGGCTGTTTCCTCGGCGGTGACTTCAGTCTCCATCGGCTCTGCAGCAGATGGATCTGACGGCCGGAAGAGGGGAAAAAATTCAAGCAAAATTCGAGCAAAATCCAAGAGAAAGATCAAGAAAATGAAGAAGCCAAGGGGAGTTTTGAAGTAAGGAAGTTACCTGTGCCAGGGTCTGCAGCTGTGGTCTCCGTCGCCAGGGGATCGCTGACGCAGTCCCTTGCCGGATGCCCCTCCCTTGCCGGGGGCTCCTCCCTTGCTGGGGCTCCTCCCTTGCCGGAGCCTCCTCCCTTGCCGGGGGCTCCTCCCTTGTCGGAGTCTCCTCCCTTGCCGGAGACCTCCCCCTCACCGGAGGACTCTCCCTTGGCGCTTTGGGAGCGGCCTCCAGGCTCTCCTGGTGAGGCTGCTCTGCTCCTGCACAAGTCAACAAACAAGTATCAGCAAAGCAAGGATCTTCGTGCGTGCCCGACAGCAGAAAACGAGCAAGACACTTACGCTGGGGGCTGCTATGAAGATCAGCCGCCGGGTTCGGCAAGTTTGTCTCAGGCGCGTCCCCTGCTGACGCGGTGGGTTCGTCCTCGATGACAATCACCGGCGACTTGGCCCTCTTTGCCGCTCTCTAGGCCAGAGTCCTGAAAAGGAACAAATTCAGAGAAAAGCAAGTGAGATGCAGGACAAGAAACAGCAAAAATCGAAGAAAAGCAAAAATTGAAGAACTGCAAGTACAATAAGAAGAACTTACTCTTCTTCTTCTTCCTCGTCGGAGCTGAACGCAGAGAAGTCAAAATCGAGGCCGCGTCCGGCGCGAGAAGGTGGAGGAGTAGGCTCCCTTGGTCACTTGGCGGGAGCATAAGCGGCAGTTCGGGAAGACCCCGCTCCAGTCGAAGCAGCAGCATGGGGCGCTCCCGCGGCAACGGTGCTTGCCGCGGTGGGGCGCGTCGTGCGGCGCGGCGACTTCCGGCCCGCCTGCCGCCTCGCTACATTCCCGGCCTTGCGGAGACGCCTTCTTGGTGGAGACGGAGACGCTGCGGGCGGCGTGCTGTCTGAGGACGAAGTGGAGGAGTCGATCTCCAACGAGCCGCTCGCATCCTCGACGGGCTCGCTCGGCTCGGCGTCACGCCCGGCAAGATCTTCCTTGCCGGCAAGCTCCTCTTGCCGGAGATTTCCTCTCGCTCGGCACGATTTTCTGCCTCTGCTGCTGCCTCCTCCAAGGTAAACCCGAACTCGCCTGCCGCTGCGGCTGCCGCCGCCTATTCCAACCTGGTGGCGATGTATGCCAACTCCGCCTCGGTGGTGTCACGGATGAGGCCGTCCTTCTCGTCGGCGCGGATTGGCACTTCTACCAGGTTGTCGAAGAACTGCTGCATGACCTCGTCTTCGGGCTCTTGCCAAGTGGGCACGAGTCCGTGCGAGTCACATAGCGGCATCATTGCCCTGATGCAGTCGAGCGCAGAGTTGTTGCACAAAGGGACGATGCCCTGCGGCAACCTGAAGACTTCAGGGTGATCTGAATCGTACTTGAAGAGCTCCTGCAGTATTCCGTTGAGCTCAAGGACAGTGAAATTGTAGTTGAGGCCCGGGTGCAGCCTCATGATATCTGCCGCGTTCTTGAACTCCCAGGCAGGCCTCCTCCGTTCCTGCAGGGGGGCGATGCGGCGGCGAAGAAAGTCTGCGCCAACAGCGCCTACGGTGAGTCCGGCAAGCCTGAGGCGCTGGATCCTGGTGACGGCAATCTTCAGCCTGCTGTCTTCCGGGGCCATGTCGCTCCATTCACTGCCGCGTACTGCTGCTACTTGGCGCCGGGCGGTGAATGGCTGCGGGCTCTCCTCGACAATCCAGCACCAATCAGCCCTCCACTCCTCCCACTTGCCGCAGAATTCGCCCTCCAAATAAGAGTCTTTCTTGCCAGTCCTAGAGACCCAGGCGATTCCGCCGGACAAGGGCTCTCCTCTCTCTACCTGGGGGATGAAAAAGTGGCGAAAAAGGGCTACGCTAGGGTGGACTCCGACAAAGTTTTCGCAAAGGTGTGCGAAAACTGCCATGGTGAGGACGGCGTTGGGGGTGAAATCAAGGAGGCAAAGGCCATATGTGTTCATGATGTCACAGAAGAATTCGAAAAAGGGCGGGCAGAGCCCGCAGTAGAAGAATACGGCAAAGAAGGGATACCCGTCCGGAGCCGTCGCGTGAGCAGCGGCCGGGAGCACCTTGGTCCGCGGGTGAGCTCGCGTCTCCGTCGACCAGAAGAGATAATAGTACTCCCGCAACTCCTTCGCGCCGAGCTTGGGGGCGGGGGGAAGATGGCTCGCTCCTTCCGCAGTGCCGCAAGCCGCTGCGCCTCGGTCGACTTCACGGCCTTCGCCTTGTCGGCTTTCGGAGCCATGGCGAATGTAGTGGAGGAGGCCGACGGCATTAGTAGTGCTGGTGGTGATGGGGGGGCAGGAGGCTGCTCTCTTGCTGCTTTGAGAAGACGGAGGCGGGGTGGAGTGTTCTGAGATTGGAATGGGGCGAGTGGGCGCACTACCCCTGCTTCCCTTTGCTTATAAAGGGGGAGGTGGCGGACGTTCCGCCTTTCCTAATAAAGAAACCGCCCACGATCTCTCCCACGATGCCGCGTTCGACGCGTGCCGTGCGGGGAGGGCGCGGTGGATGCGGAGTGAGTTACGGTGTAACCTAGTCCGCGCGTGCCCGTGCCCTGTTTTGGGCCTGGCCCAACGGCGCTCGGCACCGTGTATGGCCCAGGCCCGGGGGCTCCTGTCGGTGTACTAAAGTAGGGGTACCTTAGTATCCCGAACTTGTGCACGGGCAGTCGCAGCGTCCCGCGGCAAGGCTTGTCGGGCGACCGCCAAGATCCTCCATGGTTCCTTTGGAGCCATTCAAGAACAAAGTATCCAAGACCCCGGCAAGAGGAGCTTGCCGGGAAGGAGACAAGACCCCGGCAAGAGGAGCTTGCCGGGGAGGAAAACCAAGGCATCTCAAGGAACTTGCCGCAACGCATCATGTGTCCCGGCAAGGCCCAGTGAGCGACAAACTCCTGGACGCGACAAGATAATAACCACGGCAAGGCACTTGCCGCGGCAAGCTTCCATCCTGTACCTGCGCTCCAGCACATCCGCCAACGTGTCGCTCTGGGACCCTTCCAGGCGTACGTGGCGGAAGGCTGTGCAGCTAGAGGTACACGGTGGCAAGCGGCGCTGACAAGGTAGCCATCGTGGCAAGCAATGGCGCCCCTAGCGGTCCCTTTCTGCACCATCTAGGCGACATAGACAGGCATTTAATGCCTTTGTCCCCTGCCGTCAGGGTTAGGTATGATACAACTGTAGTAAGCGGTGGTGCCAACCACCACTTCTTTTACCTTTTTACCCTCATCTCTGTTGCCACCTGTCGGTGACCCCTTTGACATATAAAAGGAGGCCCATGCGCAATAGAGAGGAGGGGGACGATCATTCTCACGCTCGGTCTCGCTAGCCATTTGGGCGTACTGTAGCATTCATCGCTCCCGAGCAAGAACACAAATACAAACCAAAGCAGGAGTAGGGTTTTACGCATCTGTGCGGCCCGAACCTGGGTAAACTGATCGTGTCGCTCGTGCGTATCGCCTCGATCTGCTCTTTGTGCTTTCTCCGCCCCCTGCCGAACCGAAAAGGGGCTCGGCCCGCCGATCCCCATAGGTGTCCGTGGGATCAGCACCCCCGACAAAACTTCTAGTTCAAGCTTTTCTTTATGGGATTGCATCAAAGCATCAATGATGTGTTTAGTAAAAGCTTTGTTTTGATCATAATCATGAGGAGAATTTATCACAGATTGCAACAAGGATATACAATCTATCAAAGAGCAATTATCATGATTAAATTCCTTGAAATATAAAATAGTGAGTTCCTTGCTATGTAAAGTTTTGACCTCTTCAATCCCACTTTTACCAATTTTTGCATCAAGATCTAAAAACTCCGAATTATTGGGACACCTTATAACTAAACTTGACTCATATCTAGTCCCATCTTTATTAAGATTCATATTGGCAAACAAAGATATAATAGGAGACACACCAATCACTTTTAGTTCTTCATCATTATTATCATGAAAACTAGAAGAACACGCCTTCACAAAGCAATCTTTTTTAGCATACATCCTAGCGATTCTTTATTTGCACTCATCAATGGAAATTCTCATGGCTTTGAGAGACTCACTGATATCATGCTTAGGTGGAAAAGATCTAAGTTTCAAAGAATCAACATCAAGATAAATTCTATCCACGTTCCTAGCCAACTCATCAATTTTAAGAAATTTTTCTTCAAGCAAAGCATTGAAATTATTTTGCGAATTCATAAATTCTTTAACACTAGTCTCAAAATCAGAGGGCACCTTATTAAAATTTCCATAAGAGTTGTTGTAGGAATTACCATAATTATTAGAGGAATTACTAGGAAACGACCTAGAATTGAAATTTCCTCTATACGCATTGTTACCAAAATTGTTCCTACCAACAAAATCCACATCCATAGATTCATTATTATTCTCAATCAAAGTGGACAAAGGAATATCATTAGGATCAGAAGAAGCACTCTTATTAGCAAACAATTTCATAAGTTCATCCATCTTTCCACTCAAAATAATAATCTCTTCTATCGCATGAACTTTTTTATTAGTAGATCTTTTGGTGTGCCATCGAGAATAATTGACAATAATATTATCTAGGAGTTTAGTAGCTTCTCCTAAAGTGATTTCCATAAAAGTGCCCCCCCCCCCCCCCCCCGTGGCCGAATCTAAAAGATTTCTAGAAGCAAAATTAAATTCAGCATAAAAATCCTGTAAAATCATCCATAAATTCAAACCATGTGTAGGGCAATTACGTTCATTAATTTCATCCTCTCCCAAGCTTGTGCAACATGCTCATGATCAAGTTGCTTAAAGTTCATAATATCATTTCTAAGAGAGATGATCTTAGCGGGAGGAAAATACTTAGAGATAAAAAGCATCTTTGCACTTATTCCATGAATCAATACTATTTTTAGGCAAAGAAGAGAACCATGTTTTAGCACGATCTCTAAGCGAAAACGGAAATAGCTTCAATTTAACAATATCATTATCCACATCTTTCTTCTTTTGCATATCACATAAATAAAATAAGTTGTTTAGATGGGTAGCAACATCTTCACTAGGAAGGCCAGGAAATTGATCTTTCATGACAAGATTCAGGAAAGCAGTATTATTTCACAAGATTTAATATCGATAAGAGGAGCAATCAGAGTGCTAATAAAATCATTATTGTTGTTATTGGAAAAGTCACATAATTTAGTATTATATTTAGCCATCGTGACAAACAATCAATCCAACAAACAATCACACAAGAGGCAAGCGAAAAGATGCGAACTGAAAAGAGGCAAATAAAACGGCAAGGGTGAAGTGGGGGATAGGAAAACGAGAGGCAAATGGCAAATAATGTAATGCGAGGGATAAGAGTTTGTGATGGGTACTTGGTGTGTCTTGACTTGAGCGTAGATCTCCCCGGCAACGGCGCCAGAAATGGCTAGTTGTCGGGAGATCAAATCTCGACTTGACTTGGTGCAAATCTCCTCGGCAATGGCGCCAAAAATCCTTCTTACTACCTCTTGAGCATGCGTTGGTTTTCCCTTAAAGAGGAAAGGGTGATGCAGCAAAGTAGCGTAAGTATTTCCCTCAGTTTTTGAGAACCAAGGTATCAATCCAGTAGGAGACTACACGCAAGTCACCTAGTACCTGCACAAGCAAATAAGAACCTCGCAACCAACGCGATAAAGGGGTTGTCAATCCCTTCATGGTCACTTACAAAAGTAAGATCTGATAGAGATAATAAGATAAATATTTTTGGTATTTTTGTTGTATATATGGAAAAGTAAAGATTACAAAATACACGGCGACAGAAATAGCTAGTTGACAGGAAAATAATATGATGTAAAGTAGACCCGGGGGCCATAGGTTTCACTAGTGGCTTCTCTCAAGATAGCATATATACGGTGGGTGAACAAATTACTGCTGAGCAATTGATAGAAAAGCGCATAGTTATGATGATATCTAGGCATGATCATGAACATAAGCATCTGCTACCTCTTGAGCACTGCATTGGATTTCCTTGAAGAGGAAAGGATGATGTTGCAAAGTAGCGTAAGTATTTCCCTCAGTTTTTGAGAACCAAGGTATCAATCTAGTAGGAGGCTAGGAGTGAGTCCCTCGTACCTGCACAAAACAAATAACTCCTCGCAACCAACGTGATAAGGGGTTGTCAATCCCTTCACGGTCACTTACGAGAGTGAGATCTGATAGATACGGTAAGATACTATTTTTGGTATTTTTATGATAAAGATGAAAAGTAAAATAAAAGCAAAGGAAGTAACTAAGTATTAGAAGATTTAATATGATGAAGATAGACCTGGGGGCCATAGGTTTCACTAGTGGCTTCTCTGAAGAGCATAGGTATTTTACGGTGGGTGAACGAATTACTATTGAGCAATTGACAGAATTGAGCATAGTTATGAGAATATCTAGGTATGATCATGTGTATAGGCATCATGTCCGAGACAAGTAGACCGACTCCTGCCTGCATCTACTACTATTACTCCACTCATCGACCGCTATCTAGCATGCATACCGAGTATTAAGTTCATGAAAACAAAGTAACTCCTTAAGTAAGATGACATGATGTAGAGGGATAAATTCATGCAATATGATAAAAAACATCTTGTTATCCTCGATGGCAACAATACAATACGTGCCTTGCTGCCCCTACTGTCACTGGGAAAGGACACCGCAAGATTGAACCCAAAGCTAAGCACTTCTCCCATTGCAAGAAAGATCAATCTAGTAGGCCAAACCAAACTGATAATTCGAAGAGACTTGCAAAGATAACCAATCATACATAAAAGAATTCAGAGAAGATTCAAATATTGTTCATAGATAATCTTGATCATAAACCCACAATTCATCGGTCTCAACAATCACACCGCAAAAAGAAGATTACATCAAATAGATCTCCACAAGAGAGGGGGAGACCAATGTATTGAGATCCAAAAGGAGAGAAGAAGCCATCTAGCTAATAACTATGGACCTGAAGGTCTGAGGTAAACTACTCACACTTCATCGGAGAGGCTATGGTGTTGATGTAGAAGCCCTCCGTGATGGATGCCCCTCCGGCGGAGCTCCGGAACTGGCCCCAAGATGGGATCTCATGGATACAGAAGGTTGCAGCGGTGGAATTAGGTTTTTGGCTCCGTATATGATCATTTGGGGGTACATATGTATATATAGGAGGAAGGAGTACATTGGTGGAGCAACAGGGGGACCACGAGGGTGGAGGGTGCGCCTGGGGGGGGGGGGGGGGTAGGCGCGCCCCTACCTCGTGGCTTCCCTGTTGGTTGCTTTACGTAGGGTCCAAGTCTCCTGGATCTTGTTTGTTCCAAAAATCATGTTCCCAAAGGTTTCATTCCGTTTGGACTCCGTTTGATATTCCTTTTCTTCGAAACCCTAAAATAGGCAAAAACATCAATTATGGGCTGGGCCTCCGGTTAATAGGTTAGCCCAAAAAATAATATAAAAGTGGATAATAAAGCCCAATATAGTCCAAAATAGTAGATAATATAGCATGGAGCAATCAAAAATTATAGATATGTTGGAGACGTATCATGCATCCCCAAGCTTAATTCCTACTCGTCCTCGAGTAGGTAAATGATAAAAAGAGAATCTTTGATGCGGAGTGCTACTTGGCATAATTTCAATGCAAACCTTCTTAATTGTGATATGAATATTCAGATTCGAAAGATTCAAGGCAAAAGTTTATATTGACATAAAAATAATAATACTTCAAGCATACTAACAAAGCAATTATGTCTTCTCAAAATAACATGGCCAAAGAAAGTTATCCCTACAAAATCATATAGTCTCGCTATGCTCTATCTTCATCACACAAAGTATTTAAATCATGCACAACCCCGATGACAAGCCAAGCAATTGTTTCATACTTTTGACATTCTCAAACTTTTTCAATCTTCATGCAATACATGAGCGTGAGCCATGGATATAGCACTATATGTGGAATAGAATGGTGGTTGTGGAGAAGACAAAAAGGGAGAAGATAGTCACATCAACTAGGCGTATCAACGGGCTATGGAGATGCCCATCAATAGATATCAATGTGAGTGAGTAGGGATTGCCATGCAACGGATGCACTATATCTATAAGTATATGAAAGCTCAACAAAAGAAACTAAGTGGGTGTGCATCCAACTTGCTCGCTCATGAAGACCTAGGGCATTTTGAGGAGGCCCATCATTGGAATATACAAGCCAAGTTCTATAATGAAAAATTCCCACTAGTATATGAAGTGGCGAAATGAGAGACTCTCTATCATGAATATCATGGTGCTACTTTGAAGCACAAGTGTGGTAAAGGATAATAACATTGTCCCTTCTCTCTTTTTCTCTCATTTTTTATTTGGGCCTTTTCTATCTTTTTTTATGGCCTCTTTTCTTTCCCTTTTTATTTTTTTCGTCTGGAGTCTCATCCCGACTTGTGGGGGAATCATAGTCTCCATCATCCTTTCCTCACTGGGACAATGCTCTAATAATGATGATCATCACACTTTTATTTTCTTACAACTCAACAATTACAACTCAATACTTAGAACAAAATATGACTCTATATGAATGCCTCCGGCAGTGTACAGGGATATGCAATGAATCAAGAGTGACATGTATGAAAGAATTATGAATGGTGGTTTGCCACAAATATGATGTCAACTACATGATCATGCTAAGCAATATGACAATGATGGAGTGTGTCATAATAAACGGAACGCTGGAAAGTTGCATGGCAATATATCTCGGAATGGCTATGGAAGTGCCATAATAGGTAGGTATGGTGGCTGTTTTGAGGAAGGTATATGGTGGGTGTATGATACCAGCGAAAGGTGCGCAGTATTAGAGAGGCTAGCAATGGTGGAAGGAAGAAAAGTGCGTATAATCCATGGACTCAACATTAGTCATAAAGAACTCATATACTTATTGCAAAAATCTACAAGTTATCAAAGCAAAGTATTACGCGCATGCTCCTAGGGGGATAGATTGGTAGGAAACGGCCATCGCTCGTCCCCGACCGCCACTCATAAGGAAGACAATCAAAAAATAAATCATGCTTCGACTTCATCACATAACGGTTCACCATACGTGCATGCTACGGGAATCACAAACTTTAACACAAGTATTTCTCAAATTCACAACTACTCAACTAGCAAAACTTTAATATCACCATCTTCATATCTCAAAACAATTATCAAGCATTAAACTTCTCATAACATTCAACACACTCATAAGAAAGTTTTTACTATTCTCGAATACCAAGCATATTAGGTTTATTTAAGCAAATTACCATGCTATTTAAGACTCTCAAAATAATCTAAGTGAAGCATGAGAGATCAATAGTTTCTATAAAACAATTCCACCACTGTGCTCTAAAAAATATAAGTGAAGTACTAGAGCAAAACTATATAACTCAAATGATATAAGCGAAGCACATAGAGTATTCTAACAAATTCCAAATCATGTATGGCTCTCTCAAAAGGTGTGTACAGCAAGGATGATTGTGTTAAACTAAAAAGAGAAGACTCAAATCATACAAGACGCTCCAAGCAAAACACATATTATGTGGTGAATAAAAATATAGCTCCAAGTAAAGTTATCGATAGAAGTAGACGAAAGAGGGGATGCCTTCAGGGGCATCCCCAAGATTTGGCTTTTAGGTGTCCTTAGATTATCTTGGGGGTGCCATGGGCATCCCCAAGCTTAGGCTCTTGCCAGTCCTTGTTCCATAATCCATCAAATCTTTACCCAAAACTTGAAAACTTCACAACACAAAACTCAAAATAGAAAATCTCGTGAGCTCCGTTAGCGAAAGAAAACAAAACACCACTTCAAGTTACTGTAATGAACCCATTCTTGATTTATATTGGTTTTAAACCTACTGTATTCCAACTTCTCTATGGTTTATAAACTATTTTACTAGCCATAGATTCATCAAAAATAAGCAAACAACTCACGAAAAACAGAATCTTTCAAAAACAGAACAGTCTGTAGTAATATGTAGCTAACGCAAGATCTGGAACCCCAAAAATTCTAAAATAAATTTCTGGACGTGAGAAATTTATCTGTTAATCATATTCAAAAAAGAATTAACTAAATAGCACATTCCAAATAAAAATGGCATCAGTTCTCGTGAGCGCTAAAGTTTCTGTTTTTTACAGCAAGATAACAAGACTTTCCCCAAGTCTTCCCAACGGTTCTAGTTGGCACAAACACTAATTAAACACAAAAAACACAACCAAAACAGAGGCTAGGTAAATTATTTATTACTAAACAGGAGAAAAAAATCAAGGAATAAAAATAAAATTGGGTTGCCTCCCAACAAGCGCTATCGTTTAACGCCCCTAGCTAGGCATAAAAAGCAAGGATAGATCTAGGTATTGCCATCTTTGGTAGGCAATCCATAAGTGGCTCTCCTAATAGATTCATAAGGTAATTTAATTTTCTTTCTAGGAAAGTGTTCCAAGCCTTTCCTTAACTGAAATTGTAATCTAATATTTCCTTCCTTCATATCAATAATTGCACCAATCGTTCTAAGGAAAGGTCTACCAAGAATAATAGGACATGAAGGATTGCAATCTATGTCAAGAACAATAAAATCTACGGGCACACAATTCCTATTTGCGGCAATAAGAACATCATTGATTCTTCCCATTGGTTTCTTAATAGTGGAATCCGCAAGGTGCAAGTTTAAAGAGCAATCATCAAAATCACGGAAGCCTAACAAATCACAGAAAGTCTTTGTAATCGTGGAAACACTAGCACCCAAATCACATAAAGCATAGAACTCATGATCTTTAATGTTAATTTTAATAGTTGGTTCCCACTCATCATAAAGTTTTCTAGGGATAGAAACTTCCAACTCAAGTTTTTCTTCATAAGATTGCATCAAGGCATCAACGATATGTTTAGTAAACGCTTTATTTTGACTATAAGCATGAGGAGAATTTAGCACGGATTGCGACAAGGAAATACAATCAATCAAAGAGCAATTTTCATAATTAAATTCCATGAAATCCAAAATAGTGGGTATAGCAACATCTAGGGTTTTAATTTCTTCAATCCCACTTTCATCAAATTTAGCATCAAGATCTAAAAACTCTGAATTTTTGGAACGCCTTCTAGGTAAAGGTGGATCATATTCAGTCCCATCATTATCAAGATTCATATTGCAAAACAAAGATTTAATAGGGGACACATCAATAACTTTTAGATCTTCATCTTTGTTTTCATAGGAACTAGAAGAACACGCCCTTATAAAGGCATCTTTCTTAGCACGCATCCTAGCAGTTCTTTCTTTGCACTCATCAATGGAAATTCTCATGGCTTTGAGAGACCCATTGATATCATGCTTATGAGGAATAGATCTAAGCTTTAAAGAATCAACATCAAGAGAAATTCTATCAACGTTCCTAGCCAAATCATCAACTTGAAGCAATTTCTCTTCAAGCAAAGCATTGAAATTCTTTTGCGAATTCATAAATTCCTTAACACTATTCTCAAATTCAGAGGGCATCTTATTGAAATTTCCATAAGAGTTGTTGTAGGAATTTCCATAATTATTAGAGGGATTACTAGGATAAGGCCTAGGATTAAAGTTCCCTCTATACGCGTTGTTACCAAAATTATTCCTACCAACAAAATTCACATCCATAGATTCATTATTGTTCTCAATCAAAGTAGACAAGGGCATATCATTAGGATCAGAAGAAACACTCTTACTAGCAAATAATTTCATAAGTTCATCCATCTTTCCACTCAAAACATTAATTTCTTCTATCGCATGCACCTTTTTATTAGTAGATCTTTCAGTATACCATTGATAATAATTAACCATAATATTATCTAGGAGTTTAGTAGCTTATCCTAAAGTGATTTCCATAAAAGTGCCTCCAGCAGACGAATCTAAAAGATTTCTAGAAGCAAAATTCAATCTGGCATAATTTTTTTGTATAATCATCCATGAATTCAAACCATGAGTAGGGCAATTACGTATCATTAATTTAATCCTCTCCCAAGCTTGTGCAACATGTTCATGATCAAGTTGCTTAAAATTCATAAGATCGTTTCTAAGGGAGATGATCCTAGTGGGACGAAAATACTTAGAGATAAAAGCATCTTTGCACTTGTTCCAAGAATCAATACTATTTTTAGGCAAAGACGAAAACCAAGCTTTAGCACAATCTCTAAGCTAAAAAGGAAATAGCTTCAACTTAACAATATCATTGTCCACTTCTTTCTTCTTTTGCATATCACACAAATCAACGAAGCTATTTAGATGGGTAGCGGCATCTTCACTAGGAAGGCCGGAAAACGGATCTTTCATGACAAGATTCAGCAAAGCGGCATTAATTTCACAAGATTCAGCATCGGTAAGAGGAGCAATCGGAGTGCTAATAAAATCATTGTTGTTGGTATTGGTAAAGTCACACAATTTAGTGTTATCTTGAGCCATCGTGACAAGCAAGCAATCCAACACAGAAGCAATCAAAAAGCAAGCGGGCAAAAAGAGGCAAATAGAGAAAGAGAGGGATGATAGAGAGAGAGGGGGCGAATAAAATGGCAAGGGTGAAGTGGGGGAGAGGAAAATGAGAGGCAAATGGCAAATAATGTAATGCGGGAGATAAGGGTTGTGATGGGTACTTGGTATGTTGACTTTTGCGTAGACTCCCCAGCAACGGCGCCAGAAATCTTCTTGCTACCTCTTGAGCACTGCGTTGGATTTCCTTAAAGAGGAAAGGATGATGTAGCAAAGTAGCGTAAGTATTTCCCTTAGTTTTTGAGAACCAAGGTATCAATCCAGTAGGAGGCTACGCGCGAGTCCATTGTACCTGCACAAAACAAATAACTCCTCACAACCAACGCGATAAGGGGTTGTCAATCCCTTCACGGTCACTTACGAGAGTGAGATCTGATAGATATGGTAAGATACTATTTTTGGTATTTTTATGATAAAGATGAAAAGTAAAATAAAAGCAAAGGAAGTAACTAAGTATTAGAAGATTTAATATGATGAAGATAGACCTGGGGGCCATAGGTTTCACTAGTGGCTTCTCTGAAGATCATAGGTATTTTACGGTGGGTGAACGAATTACTATTGAGCAATTGACAGAATTGAGCATAGTTATGAGAATATCTAGGTATGATCATGTGTATAGGCATCATGTCCGAGACAAGTAGACCGACTCTTGCCTGCATCTACTACTATTACTCCACTCATCGACCGCTATCTAGCATGCATCTCGAGTATTAAGTCCATGAAAACAAAGTAACTCCTTAAGTAAGATGACATGATGTAGAGGGATAAATTCATGCAATATGATAAAAACATCTTGTTATCCTCGATGGCAACAATACAATACGTGCCTTGCTACCCCTACTGTCACTGGGAAAGGACACCGCAAGATTGAACCCAAAGCTAAGCACTTCTCCCATTGCAAGAAAGATCAATCTAGTAGGCCAAACCAAACTGATAATTTGAAGAGACTTGCAAAGATAACCAATCATACATAAAAGAATTCAGAGAAGATTCAAATATTGTTCATAGATAATCTTGATCATAAACCCACAATTCATCGGTCTCAACAATCACACCGCAAAAAGAATATTACATCGAATAGATCTCCACAAGAGAGGGGGAGAACATTGTATTGAGATCCAAAAAGAGAGAAGAATCCATCTAGCTAATAACTATGGACCCGAAGGTCTGAGGTAAACTACTCACACTTCATTGGAGAGGCTATGGTGTTGATGTAGAAGCCCTCCGTGATGGATGACCCCTCCGGCGGAGCTCCGGAACAGGCCCCAAGATGGGATCTCGTGGATACAGAAGGTTGCAGCGGTGGAATTAGGTTTTTGGCTCCATATCTGATCGTTTGGGGGTACATAGGTATATATAGGAGGAAGGAGTACGTCTGTGGAGCAACAGGGGGCCCACAAGGGTGGAGGGCGTGCCTGGAGGGGGGGTAGGCGCCCCCCTACCTCGTGGCTTCCTTGTTGGTTGCTTGACGTAGGGTCCAAGTCTCCTGGATCTTGTTTGTTCCAAAAATCACGTTCCCGAAGGTTTTATTCCGTTTGGACTACGTTTGATATTCCTTTTCTTCAAAACCCTAAAATAGGCAAAAACATCAATTCTGGGTTGGACCTCCGGTTAATAGGTTAGTCCCAAAAAATGATATAAAAGTGGATAATAAAGCCCAATAATGTCCAAAATAGTAGATAATATAGCATGAAGCAATCAAAAATTATAGATACGTTGGAGACGTATCAGCATCACGTTCGTGTCAAGTAGACCGAAACAATTCTGCATCTACTACTATTACTCCACACATCGACCGCTATCCAGCATGCATCTGGAGTATTAAGTTCAAAAGAACAGAGCAACGCATTAGGCAAGAAGACATGATGTAGAGGGATAAACTCAAGCAATATGATATAAACCCCATCTTTTTATCCTCGATGGCAACAATGCAATACGTGTCGGTTCCCTTTCTGTCACTGGGATCGAGCACCGCAAGATTGAACCCAAAGCTAAGGACTTCTCCCATTGCAAAAAAGATCAATCTAGTAGGCCAAACCAAACTGATAATTCGAAGAGACTTGCAAAGATATCAAATCATGGATATAAGAATTCAGAGAAGAATTAAATATTTTTCATAGATAATCTAAATCATAAACCCACAATTCATCGGATCTCGGCAAACACACCGCAAAAAGAATTACATCGAATAGATCTCCAAGAACATCGAGGAGAACTTTGTATTGAGATCCAAAGATAGAGAGGAAGCTATCTAGCTAATAACTGTGGACCAGAAGGTCTATGGTAAACTACTTACACATCATCGGAGAGGCTATGGTATTGATGTAGAAGCCCTCCGTGCTCGAATCCCCCTCCGGCAGATCGCCGGAAAAGGTCCCCAGATGGGATCTCACGGGTACAGATGGTTGCGTCCGGGGAAGAGTGGTTTCGTGGTTCCCCTAGATGTTTTCAGGGTATAAGAGTATATATAGGCGAAAGAAGTAGGTCGGTGGAGCTGCGAGGGGCCCACGAGGGTGGGGGGCGCGCCGTCCTACCTCGTGGCTGCCTCACTGCTTTCTTGACGTCCACTCCAAGTCTTCTGGATCGCGTTTGTTCCAAAAAAAATCCTCGCGAAGGTTTCATTCCGTTTGGATTTCGTTTGATATTCATTTCCCGTGAAACACTAAAATAGGCAAAAAAACAACAACTTGCACTGGGATTTCGGTTAATAGGTTAGTCCCAAAAATAATATAAAAGTGTATAATAAAGCCCATAAACATCCAAAACAGATAATATAATAGCATGGAACAATCAAAAATTATAGATATGTTGGAGACATATCATTTAGCCAATCATCATTTTATGTGAATTATATCATGCTACCATTTTTTGTATTACGTGTTCCATTTGTCGACAACGTTTGTATATTCAACTACTTTTCGTGTGCATCAACCATTTGAAGCAGTGATGGAAGTATCTGGAGTGAAAACAAGGTATTCAGAGCAGACAATGCTACCTGCTGAAGCAGACATCTTGCTGGTTACAAAGAGCTCCTCAGAGGAGGATTCAGAGACTGATGACTAGTCCTATTTCCCCCCTGAGGTCTATGCTCAAATTTGGCAGGGTTATATTACCCATGTCATGCATGTTGTCTTGCATTGCTTTGTTTTTACATCATATATGGATTGCCATCTACTTACTTGCTTACTATATAAATCATATATTTGAATTATATCATGCCATCATGTTTACATACACAGCGTCTATCTAAATTATGGCATGGCAACCCATTTAATAAAGACATCATATAGTTATATCAACTCATCCTGTTTAGTGTTTACAGTCATCATAATTTGAATTATGCCATTCTATCCGTGGATTATATCATGCTATCATGTTTCTATAGGCGGCATGTATGTGAACTATGGCATGCCAACCTATTTAATAAACAAATTATATAGTTATATCATGTCATCCTGTTTACATAGTCAACATATTTTAAACTCATAGAATCAAGTGTAAATATAGAGATAGACTAACCTCTTGGATAGCTTCCCTCCCCTAATCTCTCTCTGTAAGTAGTCTTTCTTTTGCTCTTTGTAATTTTGTACAACTTACCTATTGTTTTTAATAAAGGGTTGTGAGGCTGTTGCCTTGCAGTATATAGTCAAAAAAAACATATTTTAAACTATGTCTTTCCATCTTTTTTAGTTAGCCATCATAATGTGAAATTGTGCCATGTTATCCTGTTTAGTTAGCCATCATATATGTGAAATCGTGTCATGCTATCCTGTTTGGTTAGACAACATAAATGTGAATTATTTCATGCCCTCTTTTATTCCCCACTATCCATTGCACCTGTCTATCATACAATATTTGTACATTCAATTACTTTTCTTGTTTATCAGCCAGTTGAATTGGAGAGGGAGATGGCAGTATCTAAGGGAGTAACAACATGGTCATTTGCTTGAAATATTAACTTCAACTCCTGGAACATCTCATATGCTCCCTGACATTCAAAACGTCGTTGAAGTCTCGGTTCTAAGACGTAAAGCATGGCACACTGAACTATTGAGTAGTCATCAGCTTTGCTCTGCCAGGTGTTCATAACATCTGGAGTTGCTCCTGCAGCGGGTTTGGCACCTAGAGGTTCTTCCAGGACGTAATTCTTCTGTGCAGCAATGAGGATAATCCTCAAGTTACGAACCCAGTCCGTGTAGTTGCTACCATCATATTTCTACTTAGCTTTCTCTAGGAACACATTAAAATTCAACGGAACAACATCAAGGGCCATTTATCTACAACAACATAGACATGCAAAATACTATCAGGTACTAAGTTCACGATAAATTAAAGTTCAATTAATCATATTACTTAAGAACTCCCACTTAGATAGACATCCCTCTAATCATCTAAGTGATCACGTGATCCATATCAACTAAATTATGTCCGATCATCACGTGAGATGGAGTAGTTTTCAATGGTGAACATCACTATGTTGATCATATCTACTATATGATTCACGCTCGACCTTTCGGTCTCAGTGTTCCGAGGCCATATCTGCATATGCTAGGCTCGTCAAGTTTAACCCGAGTATTCTGCTTGTGCAAAACTAGCTTGCACCCGTTGTATATGAACGTAGAGCTTATCACACCCGATCATCACGTGGTGTCTCGGCACGGCGAACTGTACCAACGGTGCATACTCAGGGCGAACACTTATACCTTGAAATTTAGTGAGAGATCATCTTATAATGCTACCGCCGTACTAAGCAAAATAAGATGAATAAAGGATAAACATCACATGCAATCAATATAAGTGATATGATATGGCCATCATCATCTTGTGCCATTGATCTCCATCTCCAAAGCACCATCATGATCACCATCGTCACCGGCTTGACACCTTCATCTCCATCATAGCATCGTTGTCGTCTCGCCAACTATTGCTTCTGCGACTATCGCTACTGCTTAGTGATAAAGTAAAGCAATAACATGGCGATTGCATTTCATACAATAAAGTGACAACCATATGGCTCCTTCTAGTTGCCGATAACTGTGTTACAAAACATGATCATCTCATACAACAATTTATATAATCACGTCTTGACTATATCAAATCACAACATGCCCTGCAAAAACAAGTTAGACGTCCTCTACTTTTTTGTTGCAAGTTTTGCGTGGTTGCTACGGGCTTAGCAAGAACCATTCTTACCTACGTATCAAAAACCACAACGCAGTATAGTGATTGCTTTTTGATCTTCGGAAAGAACCCTGTTTATTGAATCCGATTCAACTAAATTTCGAGAAACTGACACCCGCCAGCCACCTGTGTGCAAAGGACGTCGATAGAACCAGTCTCATGAAAATGGTCATGTAATGTCAGTCTGGGCCGCTTCATCCAACAATACCGCCGAATCAAGAAACAACTAGTGCAAGCAATATGTATATACCCACGCCCACAACTCCTTTGTGTTCTACTCATGCATATAACATCTACGCATAGACCTGGCTCGGATGCCACTATTGGGGAACGTAGTATTTCAAAAAAATCTATGATCACGCAAGATCTATCTAGGAGATGCATAGCAACGAGAGGTGAGAGCGTGTCTACGTACCCTCGTAGACCGAAATTGGCAGCGTTGAGTAACGCGGTTGATGTAGTCAAACGTCTTCGCGACCAACTGATCAAGTACCGAACGCATGACACCTCCACGATCAGCACACGTTTAGCTCGGTGACGTCCCTCGAACTATGGATCCAGCTGAGGATGAGGGAGAGTTTCGTCAGGACGATGGCGTGTCGACGGTGATGATGAAGTTACCGATGCAGGGCTTCGCCTAAGCACTACGACAATATGACCAAGGTGGAAATCTATGGAGGGGGCACCGCACACGGCTACGAAATCAACTTGTGTGTCTGTGGGGTGCCCCCTCCCCCGTATATAAGGGAGTGGAGGAGGGGGCCGGCCAGCCTCATAGGGCGCGCCCCAAGGGGGAATCCTACTCCTACTAGGAGTAGGTTCCCCCCTTTCCTAGTCCAACTAGGAGGGGGAAGGAAAGGGAAGAGGCGAAGAAGGAAAGGGGGGCCGACCCCCCTCCCCAATTCGGATTGGGCTTGGGGAGGCGCCCCTCCTCTTGGCCGCCTTCTCTCTCTTCCACTAAAGCCCATGAAGGCCCATATCCCCCTGGCGGTTCCGGTAACCCCCTGGTACTTCGGAAAATGCCCGAACCTATCTGAAACCTTTTCGGTGTCCAAACATAACCTTCTAATATATCAATCTTCATGTCTCGACCATTTAGAGACTCCTCGTCATGTCCGTGATCACATCCGGGACTACGAACAACCTTCGGTACATCAAATCACATAACTCACAACACATATCATCATCGAACGTTAAGCGTGCGGACCCTACGGGTTCGAGAACTATGTAGACATGACCAAGACTCATCTCCGGTCAATAACCAATAGCGGAACCTGGATGCTCATATCGGTTCCTACATATTCTATGAACATCTTTATCGGTCAAACCGCATAACAACATACGTTGTTCCGTTTGTCATCGGTATGTTACTTGCCCGAGATTCAATCGTCGGTATCGTCATACCTAGTTCAATCTTGTTACCAGCAAGTCTCTTTACTCGTTCCGTAATGCAACATCCGGCAATTAACTCATTAGTCACATTGCTTGCAAGGCTTATAGTGATGTGCATTACCGAGAGGGCCCAGAGATACCTCTCCGACAATCGGAGTGACTGTGACGCCCCCGATTTGATCGTACACTAATCATACACGCAAACGTGTATGATTAAGATCAGGGACTCACGGGAAGATATCACAACACAACTCTACAAATAAAATAAGTCATACAAGAATCATATTACAAGTCAGGGGCCTCGAGGGCTCGAATACAAGAGCTCGATCATAGACGAGTCAGCGGAAGCAACAATATCTGAGTACAGACATAGGTTAAACATGTTTGTCTTAAGAAGGCTAGCACAAACTGGGATACAGATCGAAAGAGGCACAGGTCTCCTGCCTGGGATCCTCCTAAACTACTCCTGGTCACCGTCAGCGGGCAGCACGTAGTAGTAGGCACCTCCGGTGTAGTAGGAGTAGCCGTCGAAGGTGGCGTCTGGCTCCTGGGCTCCAACATCTGGTTGCGACAACCAGGTGGAAGGGATAGGGGGGAAAAGAGGGAGAAAGCAACCGTGAGTACTCATCCAAAGTACTCGCAAGCAAGGAGCTACACTACATATGTATGCATTGGTATCAACTGGAATAAGGCTATTATGTGTGGACTGAACTGCAGAAAGCCGGGATAAGGGGGGATAGCTAGTCCTTTCAAAGACTACGCTTCTGGCAGCCTCCGTCTTGCAGCATGTATAAGGGAGTAGACTGAAGTCCTCCAAGTATCATCACATAGCATAATCCTAACCGATGATCCTCCCCTCATCGCCCTGTGAGAGAGCGATCACCGATTGTATCTGGCACTTGGAAGGGTGTGTTTTATTAAATATCCGGTTCTAGTTGTCATAAGGTCAAGGTACAACTCCAAGTCGTCCTGTTACCGAAGATCACGGCTATTCGAATAGATTAACTTCCCTGCATGGGTGCACCACATATCCCAACACGCTCGATCCCATTTGGCCGGACACACTTTCCTGGGTCATGCCCGGCCTCGGAAGATCAACACGTCACAGCCCTACCTAGGCACAACAGATAGGTCAGCATGCCGGTCTAAATCCTATGGCGCAGGGGTCTGGGCCCATCGCCCATTGCACACCTGCATGTTGCGTACGCGGCCGGAAGCAGAACTAGCCCCCTTAATACAAGAGCAGGCTTATGGTCCAATCCGGCGCGCGCCACTCAGTCGTTGATGTCACGAAGGTTTCGGCTGATACCACGACATCGAGTGCCCATAACTGTCCCCGCGTAGATGGTTAGTGCGTATAGGCTAGTAGCCAGACTCAGATCAAATACCAAGATTTCGTTAAACGTGTTAAGTATCGGCGAACACCGACCAGGGCCAGGCCCACCTCTCTCCTAGGTGGTCTCAACCTGCCTTGTCGCTCTGCCACAAAGTAACAGCCGGGGGCCGTCGGGAACCCAGGCCCACCTCTACCGGGATGGAGCCACCTGCCCCTTCAGCCCCCATCTCCAAACAGTATCACAGGTAATGTAACAGTATAAAGCATATAGTATATGCCCGTGATCACCTCCCAAAGTGATCACGGCCCAGTAGTATAGCATGGCAGACGGACAAGAATGTAGGGCCACTGATGAAAAACTAGCATCCTATACTAAGCAGTAGGATAGCAGGTAAGGGTAACAACAGTAGCAACAATGACAGGCTATGCATCAGAATAGGATTAACCGAAAGCAGTAACATGCTACACTACTCTAATGCAAGCAATATAGAGAAGGAATAGGCGGTATCTGGTGATCAAGGGGGGGGGGGCTTGCCTGGTTGCTCTGGCAAAAAGGGGTCGTCAACACTGTAGTCGATCACAGGGGTACCGGCAGCGGTCTCGGGGTCTACCAAAAAAAGTAACGGAGGGGAAACACAATAAATAACAAAGCAATCAAAGCATAACATGACAAACGCGGTGCTATAGGTGTGCCCTAACGCAGTACTAGGTGATACCGGGAAAGGGGGGAAACATCCGGGAAAGGATTCCCGGTGTTTCGTGTTTTCGGACAGATGAACCGAAGGAGGAAAGTTGCGAGTTCGATAGGTTAGGGATGTGTGGCGGACGAACGGGCTGCGTATCCGGATTCGTCTCGTCGTTCTCAGCAACTTTCATGTACAAAGTTTTTCCATCCGAGTTATGGATTATTTTATATTAATTTTCAAAGTTTTAATTCATTTTGAAATTCCTGAATTTATTATTAATTCGAAATTAAAACAGAAATTCTAAGTGTACCCAGGGGTTGACTAGCCTAGTCTATGACAATGGGGTGAGGGAGGTTTGGTTGACTGTTGACCAGGTCAATGATTGACCAGTCAACAGGGTTAGTGGACCCACATGTAAGTGTAATATGTGAAAAAATTATTTTAGTTAATCAATTTACCTAGTGGGGCCACATGTAATAGACCCAAAGTGAGGTGCGTTAGTACAAGAGGGAATTAGTACAAGAGGGGGATTAGGTCTAGAGGGATTAGTACTAGGGGGATTAGTACTAATCTAATGGGGGTCGGCCTCCTGGATAGAGGCAGTAGCTGCAGCCGCAGCACGCACGAGCACGCAAGGGTGCCAGCGGCTGAAACTAGCGATGCCATCAGCAGGGACACGGCGCGCACGCATGCGCGGGCTGGGCACAGCCATTACACGGCCCCGGGCAGCAGCAGTTAGAGCACACGGCAGCAGGAACAGCAACTAGCAGAAGGAGGAGTAGGCGGGAGGAGGGTCGGCCGACGCGGGCGGGGCAGCAGCGGTCGACGCGGCGGGGAGCTGCGTTCGAGGGCCGGCGCGTGTGGCCACGGCCAGGGGCGGAGTGAGCACGGGCCGGGGCAGAAAAGGGGGCGCGTAGGGAGGCAGAGGTCGCGGCGGAAGCGGGCGTGTACGTGCGGGAGAGCGGAGCTCCGGCGGTCCGGCCACGACAGCCGAAGTGCGGGGCGGCAGCTAAACGGCGATGGAACTACGAGGGAAAAGAGGGGAATCAAACGAGGGGCTCACATAGAACGCGATGTTGAGCTCGAGGAAGCTGGGGATGCAGCGGTGTTGATGAATCGACGGCGAGGCAGTGACGACCGAGGTGGAGGAGACGGCGATGGCGAGCGCACGGGCCGCGTCATCTTGGTTTGGTGCTCAGGAAGGATGAAGCCGGCCACGGTGGATCTCCTGGACGTGTTCCCGCACGCCGGAGACGTCGGTGGCCGCGACAAGGGCGACGAGGTAGCGGTCACTGCACAGGCTCACGAGCTCGAATCCAAGCCCGAGAGGAGGTGGGAGATGGGGGATCGAGGGGGGAATGGGCGTGCTCGATCTAGGGTTTTCGTTTGGCATAGTTATAGGCCGAGGGGGGAGGACGTGGAGGCCATCCATGGCCAGGTGCCATGGATACACGACACGCACACACTCAGCCTGTTCCTACTGTACCAAGTAGGGAGAAGGCCTTTACGTGGGCTGGGCTGCCCTGTAGCTACGACCGGGCCAAGCGAACAGTGTCGGTTACCTTTTCCTTTCTTTTACTTGCGTCTTTTATCTCTTCTCTGTTTTGCAAATAGTTGGACCACGAAATGAATTTTTTTATAAATGAAACTTGACACATAAATCACGCTCAATATTATGGTGTTGTACAAAAAGTTTCAAAGGATTCGGTGAAGTTTAAATATTTTATAAAGTATAAAAGGTATCAAACTAATTGTTTTGCTGTTGTTTCTTTATTCAAGAGCATTTAATTATTTTATAAAAATGTGGTCTCTCCGCCCTAATTACTTATGCAATATTTGGTTCACTCCGAACATTTTCTTTTAATACTTGAAAACTTTTATTGTTTGCTTGAATTTGAATTTGAATCAGTTCAAACTAACATGAGATTAGCAATAGTAATCGAAATGACGTGGCATCATAGAAGAGGGTTACTGTAGCTTAATTATACAGGCGTCACAATTCTCCTCCACTACAAGAAATCTCATCCCGAGATTTAAGAGGGGTGTAAGGGGGAAAGTTTTGGTTGCGAAATTCTAACGGATCTTCTCGTCTTGGGTTGCTCTTCTCGAAGAGGTCGATCCATTACATTGACGTCTTTATTTATCTGCTTCAGGTCATCATGGTGAAGTCGTCCTTTTCTTCGGGAACTCCAACGTACTTACGAATGGGTAAGGGGCAGCTCGGCTATGACAGAATGCTTATGAGGGAAACAATCTGGGGTTAACCCATGAATGAGCATAAGAGTATCTCTCGAGTTGAACCAATACGTCGAGAGTAAGGTACGAAGGTACAATAAGTGGTCCCAAGCGGATAGATAGTTGCTCGAAGTCTGAACCAGAGTGAGAAAGGGGTTCAGAGCAATGAGAGTAAGTATTGCGTCTGATACCAGAATAGAGCACTAGTAAGGTGGCCCATGAATTACATACGAAGCCAAACATGATGATTGACTTTGGGAACAGGGGTGTACAGGAGAGTCAGGCTTGGATCCTGTGGAACTGTGGGTTATGGGCCCACCATGTGGATTAAAAGTAGGAAGCATTGATATCTTGCACGGTCATGATAGCAAGACATGTCAGAGGGTAGTATCAGTTATGTTGGCAACAATGTCGATACCAAGGGCGAGGGACGAAGAGAACCATTTCCTACTGGTTGAACGAGGCAGACCATTAGGCAAAGTTCTCGTCCATCGATGGCTACCGAATGTCGTCAACAAAAGTAACAGGGTCTTTCTGACAAAATTGTACACCGAGGTGTTTACCAAATCAGGAGAATATTACTGCTTAGATCATATAGATCACAAGAAAGGTTAAACCAAACAATGGAAAGGAAAATATGATTATCAGGTTTAAGCAGAACAATGGGAAGGAAAATGTGTTTAAATACATATTTCAAGGGTATATCCTTCCCAAGGACAAGCAGAGCATGATATCCATGAAAGGATATAATGTAGAAAACTCTTTAGGTAAGGTGAGAGAAATTTCATGACATTACCCATACAATGGTGTTTGGATAATTGAGCGAGAAACATTCAGCATTGGGCTTCAAATGTTCTTTGTTGAAAATTGGAGTACCACAGACATGCTTCGAGATAGCGTTGGCGTGGTATTCAAGCAAAGGTCAGACTTTGGATACTCAAAGGATCCATCAGGAACAATTTGTAGAATAAGTCTTACAATTTCCTCATGGAAGAATGGATAACCATGCAGAAAAGGAAACTATAACACTAGGTGCTCCGGCCAGGTGTGCTAGGCATGACATCACCTTACCTAGTCATGTAAAGATGTTATTACTCTTGGAAATATGTTCCAACCATCATATCCGACCGAGTTTCGGATCTGATTGGTGTCAGGATACCTCAGACTCAGGATGCCTGAGAAGAAAAAGGGTGCAACTCAAATTGACAAAATGACCTTGTAAGATTCTCGGGAAATGAACTATGGAAGCGAGTTCCGAAACAAAAGTTCATCATTAAACCAAGGAGAGAATGAGGAGGTGTCTGATGAACTCAGCGACAATTTATCGAGATTTCCAAAAGATGGATTTCCACCATTATGTGAACCAGGAGATAACATTTGTCAGATCACATTTTATATCGAGGTATGCTCGAGGAAAACGTACACAATTAAACATTAGTTGAAAAGTGTTCCCAAAGTATGGCCTTAGGTATCATGATCAAATGTTAGAATGGTGATTCAGTGATCAATAGTCTAAGAATGAACGTTCGACCATTAACTTCAAAGCAATAGGGTTGCTAGAAGGGCAGAATCCAAACATCACCGTTCACCTGTTGGTATCCCGGTTAGAACCAACACGGGGACCAAGAAAGAATGGTGATGGTGAGAAGTATTACCATATCAAGAATTAATAGTGGAGGTAATTCCCTTAACATTCTTGACATAACTGATGGTAATACTCCAAGATAGAATCATAATATAAGTTGGATAGAAAGGAAACTACACGAAACATGATCAAGTTTTGTGTCGTAGGGAATGCGGGAATGTTTTCGATGTTAATACAAATCATTGAGGGGCAAGGATGGTGTTACACATCCTGAATTTGATTGATATCCTGGAAGAGCTCAAAATGTTGATGATGATCACGACAATTTTGTCGAGAGGCTCCACAAAGAAGCAATCGAACAGCGACTGTTCAAGCAGAAGGACTGATGCAGCAAAATGTTATTGGAACTACGGATACAACACCAACTAGGAATCAAGCTTGCCGTTCGAGGTGAAACGATAAGACAAGGAAGATGGCAATAAGCTTAGCTCATCATCGAAAGTTGTGCTCCGGGAATAAGGACGAGGTAGCATAGTTAAAAGTTTGCACGATAATGATATAGCTGATAAGGCTAGGAATGACTTGAAGGATTATTAAACTCATAAGCAACAAGAATTACTTAGAGTTATTGAATCGGAGTGCGGAATCGATTCACTTATCGGTGTTCTCGAGTGACTAATAACTCAGAACCTAGGGGGATCCGAGATCGGTGAGAAGCAATACTAGATGAAGACTCGCAGGAAGCAACACAGTTCTCGAGATACCAGAGGTTAATACTCGAGGAAGATCAAAAATAGAGGTTGCAGAGAAGTATCGATCGACAAAAGGAAGTGCTTTAACTTGTCTGAGAAATGGAATCAAGGAGAAAATGTGGTCGGGATCATGATTGGAAATGATCAATACATAGATACCAGATGATTTCATATCAAGGAAATAATTATTATTACAAGAAGCTTCCATGATAGGATCTACATCGTGTCCATGGGCATGAACACAAAGTTCAAGGTCGACTCCCACTTTTGCAATGCGTAACCTTTCATCCACTTCTCGTTTACAAAGAATTTATATGTTGTATCTGGTAAAACACCAGAAGAGTATGACTCGTGAAAACTTTCGGGTTCACACGGTTTTAGAGAAGGTATAGGTTCAACCCATCGGGGCATCTTAGAAACATATACCACAAATTTCGGAGTAAATAACACAAGCTCGCTAGTAGAGCATGCTTGAGAAAGCAGAGATACAGTTTACCAAAGACTTTATATATCCATGGAAAGGCTCACAAGTTTAATGAATACGAAGGACACTGTCGGATAAAATCCGACAAAAGGGTCTGGTGGTCCACAAGGGATCCAATGTGAGCATCGGTAGTCAATCAGTGGAATAAAGAATGCAAGGAGATCAGATTATAGAAACAACTGACTAACTCAAAGCTCAAATGCAAAGGAATTATTAATTCCAAGACAAGGGATCAGAAGCAATGTTCTGATTAGGGATGGATAAGTTGAATAGCTTTAGGGGTACAATCGATGGCAACATTTGATTGGTCGAGATCTAGCTCATGTTTAAAATGATGTCTGAGTCGGAAGGATAAATTCCAGGGAACAACTAATGATTGTGTGCATTCACACACATGTTGAATCAAAAGGATCAGAATGACAACCACAAAGGTTTTTAAAGTAAATTGCTAGACCAAAGGAATTAGCCGGAATGCAAGTATGCAAGAATTCCAAGAACAACATGCTGTTCAGGATTTTTGAAAAATCAAATAGTATTTCGAAGTCTTTTGCGGAACACGTGAACAACTGGGAATGAGTGGATACTCGATAAGTCTGATGAATTATCCGTAGGGGTATTTCTGCGGCAAGGAACTACAAGGCAGTGGTACAAGGGATTCTTAAAAGTCGGAGAGCAATTCGATGCATCTTGTAACAACAAGTGAAACTCAGAGTAATTGTATGAACAACAAGTGTATGTCGTTATCCATATGGATATAACGGTAGTAGGGAATTGAAAAGGCAGAGGCCACAAGGGTCTCGAGTATGATCGAAGAGTATCTTCAAAATTTTCTGGTGAAGTGGGCGATCATCTGTAATAAGGGGCTCTCTAGGTGGATGTGATCACGAGATCCTAATGTTAGAGTTAGTAAAACCATTTTAACCCGAGTAGAAAAGAGATAAGAGTCCCAGAGTATAGACGAGGAATAAAAGATCCTAGTACCATCCATTGGCGACGTGGGCCTGTAAGCCACACAGCCATGTTAGTAAAAGTTTTGCCACGTCTAGACTCGACTTCGGCAAAGGAGTTGGAAGGGGGATTCCTACAGGCAGTCGGCTCTGATACCAACTTGTGACGCCCCCGATTTGATCGTACACTAATCATACACGCAAACGTGTACGATTAAGATCAGGGACTCACGGGAAGATATCACAACACAACTCTACAAATAAAATAAGTCATACAGGCATCATATTATAAGTCAGGGGCCTCGAGGGCTCGAATACAAGAGCTCGATCATAGACGAGTCAGCGGAAGCAACAATATCTGAGTACAGACATAGGTTAAACAAGTTTGCCTTAAGAAGGCTAGCACAAACTGGGATACAGATCGAAAGAGGCGCAGGTCTCCTGCCTGGGATCCTCCTAAACTACTCCTGGTCGCCGTCAGCGGGCAGCACGTAGTAGTAGGCACCTCCGGTGTAGTAGGAGTCACCATCGAAGGTGGCGTCTGGCTCCTGGGCTCCAACATCTGGTTGCGACAACCAGGTAGAAGGGATAGGGGGAAAAGAGGGAGAAAGCAACCGTGAGTACTCATCCAAAGTACTCGCAGGCAAGGAGCTACACTACATATGTATGCGTTGGTATCAACTGGAATAAGGCTATTATATGTGGACTGAACTGCAGACAGCCGGGATAAGGGGGGATAGCTAGTCCTTTCGAAGACTACGCTTCTAGCAGCCTCCGTCTTGCAGCATGTATAAGAGAGTAGACTGAAGTCCTCCAAGTATCATCACATAGCATAATCCTAACCGATGATCCTCCCCTCGTCGCCCTGTGAGAGAGCGATCACCGGTTGTATCTGGCACTTGGAAGGGTGTGTTTTATTAAGTATCCGGTTCTAGTTGTCATAAGGTCAAGGTACAACTCCAAGTCGTCCTGTTACCGAAGATCACGGCTGTTCGAATAGATTAACTTCCCTGCAGGGGTGCACCACATATCCCAACACGCTCGATCCCATTTGGCCGGATACACTTTCCTGGGTCATGCCCGGCCTCGGAAGATCAACACGTCGCAGCCCTACCTAGGCACAACAGAGAGGTCAGCACGCCGGTCTAAATCCTATGGCGCAGGGGTCTGGGCCCATCGCCCATTGCACACCTGCACGTTGCGTACGCGGCCGGAAGCAGAACTAGCCCCCTTAATACAAGAGCAGGCTTACGGTCCAATCCGGCGCGCACCACTCAGTCGCTGAGGTCACGAAGGCTTCGGCTGATACCACGATGTCGAGTGCCCATAACTGTCCCCGTGTAGATGGTTAGTGCGTATAGGCCAGTAGCCAGACTCAGATCAAATACCAAGATCTCGTTAAACGTGTTAAGTATCCGCGAACACCGACCAGGGCCAGGCCCACCTCTCTCCTAGGTGGTCTCAACCTGCCTGTCGCTCCGCCACAAAGTAACAGTCGGGGGCCGTCGGGAACCCAGGCCCACCTCTACCGGGATGGAGCCACCTGCCCATTTAGCCCCCATCTCCGAACAGTATCACAGGTAATGTAACAGTGTAAAGCATATAGTATATGCCCGTGATCACCTCCCGAAGTGATCACGGCCCAGTAGTATAGCATGGCAGACGGACAAGAATGTAGGGCCACTGATGAAAACCTAGCATCCTATACTAAGCAGTAGGATAGCAGGTAAGGGTAACAACAGTAGCAACAATGACATGCTATGCATCAGAATAGGATTAACTGAAAGCAGTAACATGCTACACTACTCTAATGCAAGCAATATAGAGAAGGAATAGGCGATATCTGGTGATCAAGGGGGGGGGGGGGCTTGCCAGGTTGCTCTGGCAAAAAGGGGTCGTCAACACTGTAGTCGATCACAGGGGTACCGGCAGCGGTCTCGGTGTCTACCGGAAAAAGTAACGGAGGGGGAACACAATAAATAACAGAGCAATCAAAGCATAACATGACAAACATGGTGCTATAGGTTTGCCCTAACGCAGTACTAGGTGATACCGGGAAAGGGGGGAAACATCCGGGAAAGGATTCTCGGTGTTTCGTGTTTTCGGACAGATGAATCGAAGGAGGAAAGTTGCGAGTTCGATAGGTTAGGGATGTGTGGCGGACGAACGGGCTGCGTATCCGGATTCGTCTCATCGTTCTCAGCAACTTTCATGTACAAAGTTTTTCCATCCGAGTTATGGGTTATTTTATATTAATTTTCAAATTTTTAATTCATTTTGAAATTCCTGGATTTATTATTAATTGGAAATTAAAACAGAAATTCTAAGTGTACCCAGGGGTTGACTAGCCTAGTCTATGACAATGGGGTGAGGGAGGTTTGGTTGACTGTTGACCAGGTCAATGATTGACCAGTCAACAGGGTTAGTGGACCCACATGTAAGTGTAATATGTGAAAAAATTATTTTAGTTAATCAATTTACCTAGTGGGGCCACATGTAATAGACCCAAAGTGAGGTGCGTTAGTACAAGAGGGAATTAGTACAAGAGGGGGATTAGTACTAGAGGGATTAGTACTAGAGGGATTAGTACTAATCTAATGGGGGTTGGCCTCCTGGATAGAGGCAGGAGCTGCAGCCGCAGCACGCACAAGCACGCAAGGGTGCCAGCGGCTGAAACCAGCGATGCCATCAGCAGGGTCGCGGCGTGCACGCATGCGCGGGCTGGGCGCAGCCATTACACGGCCCCGGGCAGCAGTAGTTAGAGCACACGGCAGCAGGAACAGCAACTAGCAGAAGGAGGAGCAGGCGGGAGGAGGGCCGGCCGACGCGGGCGGGGCAGCAGCGGTCGACGCGGCAGGGAGCTGCGTCTGAGGGCCGGCGCGCGTGGCCACGGCCAGGGGTGGAGTGAGCACGGGCCGGGGCGAGGCAGTGCGCAGGCGGGGCAGAAAAGGGGGCGTGCAGGGAGGCAGAGGTCGCGGCGGAAGCGGGCGAGTACGTGCGGGAGAGCGGAGCTCCGACGGTCCGGCCACGACAGCCGAAGTGAGGGGCGGCGGCTAAAAGGCGATGGAACAACGAGGGAAAAGAGGGGAATCAAACGAGAGGCTCACATAGAACGTGATGTTGAGCTCGAGGAAGCCGGGGATGCAGCGGTGTTGACGAATCGACGGCGAGGCAGTGACGACCGAGGTGGAGGAGACGGCGATGGCGAGCGCACGGGCCGCGTCATCTTGGTTTGGTGCTCAGGAAGGATGAAGCCGGCCACGGTGGATCTCCTGGACGTGTTCCCGCACGCCGGAGACGTCGGTGGCCGCGACAAGGGCGACAAGGTAGCGGTCACTGCACGGGCTCACGAGCTCGAATCCAAGCCCGAGAGGAGGTGGGAGATGGGGGATCGAGGGGGGAATGGGCGTGCTCGATCTAGGGTTTTCGTTTGGCATAGTTATAGGCCGAGGGGGGAGGACGTGGAGGCCATCCATGGCCAGGTGGCATGGATGCACGACACGCACACACTCAGCCTGTTCCTACTATACCAAGGAGGGAGAAGGCCTTTACGTGGGCTGTGTCGTGGTTCTAAGTCTGATAGTGAGATAGGGGGGTGTGTATGAAGAGGCTAGACCTTAGCTATTGGGAAGTTGTAAGCACGCAAGGTTTACGAGTTCAGGCCCTTCTCTGAGGAAGTAACAGCCCTACGTCTCGGTGCCCGGAGGCGGTCGATTGGATTATGCGTGAGTAAGATGACAGGGGTGCAAACCCCTCATACTGAGGAGGGGGGTGGCTTATATAGAGTTCGCCAGCCCTCTCCTGCCCTCAGTAATGCTGGGTTTAAGGTACATTTAACGTGGGCGTTACTGATAACGTCCCTAATAAAGCGTCATGATGATCATAAAGACTACTTAATAGCTGACCGTTTGCCTGCGGAGTGACTTGAGGTCTCCTGGCGGTCGAGTGGTTGGCTTGTTGGTCGAGTGATAGCTTCTTGGTCGAGTGTCTTGGACCCGTCGAGTGGGATACTTTCGAGTTGATTGAAAGGTGACTTCCTCTAAGGATGTCCTACAGTAGGGCTCTTAGGACGGGTCCGTGCCCCTACCGTAGGTACATGCCTTCATCATTAGCCCCCGAACGGATCGAGGCTGGAGTGAAAAAAAGGGGTTAGGGACCTTTCCAATCGACCCTTCGGGTTATTATAGGTGCTTCGTTCTGGGTCGACTGTCACGGATGACGTCATTAACCTCTTTCAGTCGCCTTGATCCGTTCCAGGCCTTTCATCGAATGGATTCTTCTACCTGCGAGGCATCGAGCGCCGGCGTGCGCGGGATTTCCGTTTCGCCAAGTAGTTTTGCATCCGGCGGAGATCGTGGGATTTGGATTTTTTGGGAAGCGCGCGGGACGGGGGCGGCCGCAGTAATCGGGAGCGACAGTGCGAAGGCTCCTCGATCCCCGCGCCGCCTTTTTCGCCACGTACAGTGCGCGCGCCTGCCACGGGATTTGACTGGATAGCTTGGGCCTACCTGCCAGCCACTCGGGAGCGGCCCCTTATAAATAGTTGGCCCGGAGCCTCTCTTCAGTACGCGTGCTCATCTCTTCTGCTCCTCTCTCTGTCTCTCCGTCGCCTCCTCCGCTTCCTCCGCTCTCGCCCCGCCACCACAAAACCAGCCTGAGATCTTGCCGGCGACGATGGTGAAGGGCAAGACGACCGCTTTGGAGCGCGCGAAGAAGGCGGCGGCGGCCGGGAAGGGGAAGAAGTCTGCGCGCGGGGGCTCTTCTTCTCGGACGGCCCTGCCCAAGGGGTGGATCCAGGGCGACTGGATGCCCTCGGTGCTTCGCCAGGAGGACCTCGACGACATGGTCGAGGGAGGAGTCATCCTCCACAAGGTGGCGCGTCTTCCGGGGAGAGAAATCGAGCCCCAGCCACGTGACGGTGAGCGCGTCCTCCTGGTGACTCACATTGACCGTGGTTTCTCCTTGCCGCCCCACTCTTTTTCCGCAATTTCCTGAACTTCTTCGGGGCGCAACTCCACCACTTCACTCCGAACTCCATAGTTTATCTCGCCGCTTTTATTTCTATGTGTGAGGCGTTCCTGGGGTGCCGCCCACACTGGGGACTTTTCAAGCATATCTTCACCATTCGCTCTCAGTCGGTGAAGAAGGCTAAGTCGAGTGACGAGAGGACGCAGGTGATCCAGCTATGCGGGGGCTTGGCGATCCAGACAAGGGGGAAAAGCTGTTTTCCCTCCATCACTTTCCCGGAGTCAGTTCGAGGGTGGCAGGCGACTTGGTTCTACTGCCAGGATCAAGTGACCCCAGGGCAGTCGACTGGACTCCCACCCTTCACCCTCGACCGAGCTGAAAAAGCCGGCTTCTCTGAAGGTAACGCCCGAAGAAAAGGCCCAGGTCAAGATACTGGCGGGTCGAGTGGTCGAACTTGTCCGCGAGGGCGTGACGGGGATGGACCTGCTCGAAGTCTTCCTCAGGAGGAGAATCCAACCCCTCCAGGCTCGGGATCACCCGATGTGGTTGTACTCCGGCCTCGAGGACTCCACTCGGGTCCACCCAGAGGAGGTCACCGACGAGATGTTGGAGGGGTGGCTGTCAAGCATTACAGGGAACAAAGACAACCCCCGAGGAGCTAGGAGGGTCGTTCCACTCGGCAGCTCTTATGAGGTCGACCAGGTGTGTCTTTGTGTTTTCGACTGAAATCTTGCTTTCTGCATTGGTCTTCTATTGAGCGAGTCGACTGACTTTCCATTTTGCCTGCTGTCTTTCAGGCGACTACTGAGATGTATTCAACGCCCAACGGGGCGCAGGGCTCGACTGAGGAAGGTGAGGGGAGCGGAGGTGAGAGCGGGGACGACCAGGGCGAGTGGGAGTCAGACGGCGAAGGAGAGGAAGGCGACGACATCTTCTCCAGCGAGGAGGAGGAGGAAGAGGCCGAACCTCCCCGCCCAGAGAGGCGATCTAAGCTCGTGCACGATCCGGCGCAGGGACGTGGTCAGGCGACTGCCCCCGTCGGGCCATCGTCGAAACGCCCTCGGACCTCTTCTCCAACACCGACTGGGAAGGTTCCCAAGCAACCGCGCACGACGCAGTCCAAGCCGCCCAAGACTCTGCCAAAGATGAAGATAACTGTCCCTGTCATCTCCGGGTAACAAGCTTTGACTTCTTTCATCGATTGGAGGACAGATCCTCAGTCGACTCATTATGCTGAACTGGTTGATTCTTCGAAATTTGCAGTGCTGCTACCTCCGAGGTCTCAGCCAAGGATGACGACCAAGAGATGGGGGACGCTGCAACCTCCAACCCTGGTACGATCATCGACGTTTTGTTTTTGAGTTGGCTTGGTCGTTTCTTGCAATTCTTGTCGATTGAAAGTTCTTCCTGCAGCTCCTCCTCAAGTTATCAACCTCCCGGATGACGATGACGACGAGCAGTTGAGGATAGGGAGGACCAGGAGGCCGTCGACTGACAGGGCTCCCCAGCCTGCTCTGGCGCCTGAGGCCGCGGCACGGGACGGCGGCGATGCCCCTCGGGCCTCTGTGTCCTTCGCCAATCCCCTGTCGAGTGCACAGCCCTCGGCGTCGGCTGCCAATCCGACTGCCAATCCTCTGTCGAGTGCGCAGCCCTCGGCGTCGCCTGCCAATCCGACTGCCAATCCTCTGTCGAGTGCGCAGCCCTCGGCGCCGACTGTCGATCCGATTTCACTCTTTGTCGCGTATTCTGCCCCTGAAGACGAAGTGGCCGCTGCGAAGGAGGCCATACACCAGGCAGGGGTCATGATGGAACAGGTGAAGAGGGCTCGGGAGGCCAGCCAGGCGGCTTACGACGCGAGTTCGGCGCTTCAGAGTAACGTCCAGGTCAGTTGACTTGATGTTTGTTTGTTTTGAAGAGTCTTTCTCTCTCTTTCTTTTCCTTTTTGAAGATCTTTGTATCTGTACTTGTACACCCACTGGGTGTGTTTTCTCTTTGGTCGAACCAGTGGGGGCACGCTGAGTGCACCCACTGGGTGTAGTCCCTGAGACTACGGTGGACTGCTGGCAGTCGACTGTAGTCTGTATATTGTGTTTGTGAATCTGTACTTCTTCACTCGGTTTGGTCTGCCAGGTCGAGTGGTCCGTGTCTTGTCGACTGTGCGCAGTCGTTTTTTAGTCGAACCAGTGGGGGCACGCTGAGTGCACCCACTGGGTGTAGTCCCCGAGACTACGGTCGAATATTTTTGATTCGGCTGTGGTCTTAGAAACGTCACCATTGTTCCTTAGTTACTCGGGAGCAACTTATCTCGAACGTCTGTCGGCTGGTTTTTTCTTTTGCAGAGATCTTGCGAACTTGTCGCTCGTTATGCTGAATTGGAGAAGCAGAAGATTCAACTGGACCTTGATCTAGAGCTGGCCAGGACGGAGTTGCAGAAGGTCAGGGAAGGTGCCGCAGGTAAAGCGACTTCGTCGACTGATTCTGTTTTCAGGCTTGGGCATTCCTTTGCTGTTTCTGATTCAATCGCCGTTTCCTTGTAGGAGAATTGGACAGAGCTTTGGCGAGGAAGGACCAGGACCTGGCTGTTGCCCGTAAGGCGGCTGACGACAAGATGGCTCTGGCCGAACAGAAGCTGGCTTCGGTCGACCAGTTGGAACAAGAGAACATTAGGTTGCAGGCCGCTCTGACTGATGCCAACAAGCTGACTGCCAGTTGGAAGAAGAAGAACCTCCTCTTGGGTGAGGAGATGGAAGGCGTCGCCCGTAGGAGGGACGACCTGGAGAGCTTCCTGAGGAGCCTCGCCAAGAGGCTGTACATCAAACTTGAAGGTGCACGTCTAATTTTGACTATTTTGTACTTTTTGTGTCGACTCAATCTTGTGATCGTTGGCTTATCTTTAGGTCTTGTGTGCAGAATTCTGTCAGAACTTCGAAGAGGAGACTGGGCGGATCGAAACGGGTCTTGATCCAATCAATTCTCCGGTGAAAGACGACACTGCCATGAACTTGCTCCGACTGGAATCTCGAATCGACGGCGCCGTGGATTACCTGGCTCGCCTGAAGGTTGCCGTGTCGCGGATCGACTCGACACTTTGGCCAGAATCTGCGCTCCAGAACGATCTCGAATCTCTTATGGCTCGACTTGACAAAATCCCCGATCGAGTGCAGGAGTGGAAGAAGTCCTCTGACCGGTGCGGCGCTGACGTGGCCCTATCCTTAGTCCGCGTTCATTGCAAGGAGGCGCGAGAAGAAAAGCTGGCCGCCATCCAAGTCGCCAATACCAAGAGGCACAGCTTCCAGGACTTCATGGAGACTTTCATCGCTGCAGCTACCCGCATTGCGGACGGGATCGACCTGGATGAGTTCGTCGCTCCTGCCAGCCGTCCTCTTGAGGAGTGAGAAAACTTTTTATGCTTTTCCTTAAATTAGCCTCGGAATGCCGAGTGGACTTGTAATCGTTTAAACTCTGCCGAGCTGAGGGCTCGAGTACTCTGATTCGGGGCCCGGGGCCTTTTGAGCTTTATCCGAACTTTATTTTTGCTGAATGTCTCCGTGGTCTGGAACTGTCGTGAGAGGCTTGACGGCCGCCCCCCACCCTGTGTTTGTGGCGGAGCTTTCGGGAGAAGGTAGCAGTCGACCCACACCCCGTTGTTGTACATTGTATTTGTGGCGGAGCTCTCGGGAGAAGGTGGCAGCCGACCCGCACCCCGTTGTTGTACATTATATTTGTGGTGGAGCTCTCCACTTGGTAGGATTTTTCAAACTTAGGCGAGTGTCTGACTGCAGCTAAGCCCCCGAGTGGGAGGACGGCTCTTCACTCGGTAGGATTTTTCAAACTTAGGCGAGTGTCTGACTGCAGCTAAGTCTCTTCGTGGAGAACTTAGGCGAGTGCTGAACTGCAGCTAAGCCCCCGAGTGGGAGGATCGCTCTCCACTCGGTAGGATTTTTCAAACTTAGGCGAGTGTCTGACTGCAGCTAAGTCTCTTCGTGGAGAACTTAGGCGAGTGCTGAACTGGAGCTAAGCCCCCGAGTGGGAGGATTGCTCTCCACTCGGTAGGAATTTTCAAACTTAGGCGAGTGTCTGAATGCAGCTAAGTCTCTTCGTGGAGAACTTAGGCGAGTGCTGAACTGCAGCTAAGCCCCCGAGTGGGAGGATCGCTCTCCACTCGGTAGGATTTTTCAAACTTAGGCGAGTGTCTGACTGCAGCTAAGTCTCTTCGTGGAGAACTTAGGCGAGTGCTGAACTGCAGCTAAGCCCCCGAGTGGGAGGATCGCTCTCCACTCGGTAGGATTTTTCAAACTTAGGCGAGTGTCTGACTGCAGCTAAGTCTCTTCGTGGAGAACTTAGGCAAGTGCTGAACTGCAGCTAAGCTCCCGAGTGGGAGGATCGCTCTCCACTCGGTAGGATTTTTCAAACTTAGGTGAGTGTCTGACTGCAGCTAAGTCTCTTCGTGGAGAACTTAGGCGAGTGCTGAACTGCAGCTAAGCCCCCGAGTGGGAGGATTGCTCTCCACTCGGTAGGATTTTTCAAACTTAGGCGAGTGTCTGACTGCAGCTATGTCTCTTCGTGGAGAACTTAGGCGAGTGCTGAACTGCAGCTAAGCCCCCGAGTGGGAGGATCGCTCTCCACTCGGTAGGATTTTCAAACTTAGGCGAGTGTCTGACTGCAGCTAAGTCTCTTCGTGGAGAACTTAGGCGAGTGCTGAACTGCAGCTAAGCCCCCGAGTGGGAGGATCGCTCTCCACTCGGTAGGATTTTTCAAACTTAGGCGAACCGGATTCGCAGCTAAGTCACCCACTGGGGGATTTCGGATACATACAACAGTGACAATGATTATTGGAACACTCTTATTTTTGATAAAAATGAACCCTAGGAGTTTTTCTTATTACATCTGGTTTGAGAGCGACCTTTAAGTGTAAAAGGGGTGGAGAAGCTCCGTGTTCCAAGCTCGAGGTTCGTCGACCTGTCGATCAACATTGTAAAGGTGATATGCTCCGTTGTGGAGGACTCTGGTGATGATGAAGGGGCCTTCCCAAGTGGGAGAGAGCTTGTGAGGTTTCTGTTGATCCACTCGGAGGACCAAATCTCCTTCTTGAAAGGCTCGACTTTTCACGTTCCGGGCGTGGAATCGACGCAAGTCCTCCTGGTAAATGGTCGATCTGATCATTGCCATCTCCCTGTCTTCCTCCAAGAGGTCGACTGCGTCTTGCCGGGCCTGCTCCGCTTCATCTTCGGTGTAAAGTTCAACTCGGGGCGCATTATGAAAGAGATCGCTTGGCAGGATAGCTTCGGCTCCATAAACCAGGAAGAATGGGGTCCTTCCAGTCGACCGGTTAGGGGTGGTCCTTAATCCCCACAGCACTGACGGAAGCTCGTCGACGCAAGCACCTGCCGCGTGCTTGAGATCGCGCATCAACCAGGGTTTTAGCCCTTTGAGGATCAGACCATTTGCCCTCTCAGCCTGTCCGTTCGACTGGGGGTGAGCGACTGAGGCGTAGTCGACTCGTGTGCCTTGAGAAGCGCAAAATGCCCTGAATTCGTCCGAATCGAAGTTTGACCCGTTATCAATGATGATGCTGTGTGGGACTCCATATCTGAATGTCAACCCTCTGATGAAACTGATAGCGGTGCCAGCGTCAAGGCTCTTTATGGGCTTAGCCTCGATCCATTTGGTGAACTTGTCGACTTCCACAAGCATGTGAGTGAACCCACTCCTGCCCGTTCTCAAGGGGCCAACCATGTCCAATCCCCAGACGGCGAAGGGCCAGACGAGCGGAATGGTTTTCAGGGCTGACGCGGGCTTGTGCGACATGTTGGAGTAGAACTGGCAGCCCTCACACCTGTCGACTATCTCTTTCGCCATCTCATTTGCCCTTGGCCAATAAAATCCAGCTCGGTATGCTTTAGCCACAATGGTCCGAGAGGACGCATGGTGGCCGCAGGTTCCCGAGTGGATATCGTTGAGGATTATTTGACCTTCTTCTGGCGTTATGCATTTCTGGCCGACTCCGGTCGCACTTTCTCTGTACAGCTGTCCCCTTATGACTGTGAAGGCCTTAGATCGGCGGACGATCTGTCGAGCCTCCTCCTCGTCCTCCGGGAGTTCTTTCCTTAGGATATATGCAATGTATGGTATCGTCCAGTCGGGGGTGACTGCCAAGACTTCCATGATCAGGTCGACTACTGCAGGCACTTCAACTTCAGTCGAGTCCGCGGCACTTTTCGGCTGCGGGGCTTCTTCTGTGAAAGGATCTTCTTGTACTGACGACGAGTGAATGTGTTCCAAGAACACGTTGCTTGGAATGGCTTCTCTCTTGGAGCCTATCTTAGCCAAGTCGTCAGCTGCCTGGTTTTTCAGTCGAGGGATGTGGTGGAGTTCCAACCCCTCGAACTTCTTCTCTAGCTTCCATACTGCATTGTAGTATCCAGTCATTGCCGGACTCCTGACATCGCATTCCTTCATCACTTGATTAACCACCAGATCTGAGTCGCCATAGACCATGAGGCGACGGACGCCGAGTGAAATGCCCATGCGCAACCCATACAAAAGTGCTTCATACTCTGCTTCGTTATTGGAGGAATCGAAGTGAATCTGGAGAACGTATCTGAGCTTATCTCCTCGGGGGGAGACCAGAACTACCCCCGCGCCCGAACCATTCAGCATCTTGGATCCATCGAAGAACATAGTCCAGTGTTCCGAGTGAACTTGAGTCGGAAGTTGCTGTTCAATCCACTCGGCGATAAAATCCGCGATCGCTTGAGACTTGATGGCTTTCTTTGCTTCAAACTTGATGTCTAAAGGAAGGAGTTCAATCGCCCACTTGGCCACTCGACCAGTTGCATCTCTGTTATGCAGGATCTCCGATAATGGGGCGTCGCTGACGACTATAATGGAGTGGTCAGAGAAATAATGTGCAACTTTCTTCGTGGTCATGTAAATCCCATATACAAGCTTCTGGTAGTGGGGGTATCTCTGTTTTGAAGGGGTCAAAACTTTAGACACATAATAAACAGGGCGTTGAACTTTGAAGGCCTTCCCTTCCTCTTCTCTCTCTACCGTAAGTACTGTACTGACAACTTGTCCCGTGGCTGCAATATAAAGCAGCAGAGGCTCTTTGCTGATTGGAGCAGCTAGCACCGGCTGGATGGAGATCAGAGCTTTGAGCTCTGCAAACGCTGCATCAGCTTCTGGAGTCCATTCGAACTTGTCAGACTTTTTCATCAGTCGGTAAAGAGGCAACGCTTTTTCGCCGAGTCGAGAGATGAATCGACTTAAGGCGGCCAAGCAGCCTGTAAGTTTTTGGACATCATGCACACGTACGGGACGCTTCATCCGGAGTATGGTGCCAATTTTTTCAGGATTGGCGTCGATTCCCCGTTCGGAAACGAGAAAACCGAGTAGCTTGCCACCTGGAACTCCGAAAGTGCATTTTGACGGATTGAGCTTGATATCGTACGTCCTGAGGTTGGTGAAGGTTTCAGTAAGGTCACCCCGCAGGTCGGAACCTTTCCGGGACTTGACCACGATATCGTCCATGTACGCCTCCACATTCCGACTGATTTGAGTGAGTAAACACTTCTGGATCATCCTCATAAATGTGGCTCCGGCGTTCTTGAGGCCGAACGGCATGCTGACGTAATAGAAGCATCCGAATGGAGTGATGAAAGCTGTTTTGATTTTGTCGGGCCCATACAGACGGATCTGATGGTACCCGGAGTAGGCATCTAGAAAAGACAATCTCTCACATCCCGCAGTTGAGTCGACAATTTGGTCGATGCGAGGGAGAGGAAAATGATCTTTCGGGCAGGCCCGATTGATATGCTTGAAATCAATGCACATGCGGAGTGATTTGTCCTTCTTGGGGACCATGACAACATTGGCGAGCCACTCGGAGGGGTAGATCTCTCGAATGAACTCAGCTGCTAAGAGCCGAGCCACTTCTTCGCCGATAGCTTGTTTTTTCTGGATGGCGGACCGCCGCAGATGTTCCTTCACGGGTTTGAACTTTGAGTCGACTCGCAGGCGGTGCTCAGCCAGCCCCCTGGGAACTCCGGGCATGTCAGAGGGTTTCCATGCGAAGATGTCCCAGTTCTCACGGAGGAGCTGGATGAGCGCTTCTTCCTATTTGGAGTCGAGCGTTGTTGAGATGTGAGTCGGAGCTGCGCCGGGGTCGTTCAGGTGAATGTGGACCGTCTTCGTTTCGCCGGCCGACTGAAAAGCTGATTCGGAGGCAGGCTTCTTAGCCCGCAGCAATTCACTCGGGTCGGCAGTCTTTTGGTACTCTTTCAGCTCGACTACTGCCATCTGAGCATCGGCGATCTTCGATCCCTTCTGGAAACATTCTTCTGCTTTCTTCCGGTTGCCTGTAACAGTGATCACACCTTTGGGACCAGGCATCTTTAATTTAAGATACACATAGCATGGTCGAGCCATGAAGCGTGCATAAGCCGACCTGCCCAAGATGGCGTGATAGGCACTCTGGAAGTCCACAACTTCAAATGTTAACCTTTCCTTGCGGTAATTCTTTGAATCACCGAAAACCACATCAAGAGCAACCTGGCCGAGTGACTCGGCTTTCTTCCCAGGAATGACTCCGTGGAAGCTCATGTTACTGGTGCTGAGTCTGGACATCGGAATGCCCATTCCTTTCAAGGTTTCCGCGTACAGTATGTTCAGGCCACTGCCACCGTCCATCAGGACTTTGGTCAGTCGAGTGCCTTCGACAACTGGGTCGACCACCAAAGCTTGCCTCCCAGGGGTGGCAATGTGTGTTGGATGATCGGATTGGTCGAACGTGATGGCCGTCTGGGACCACTTTAGGTAACTGGGAGTTGCAGGGGCAACCATGTTCACCTCCCGGTTTATGACTTTCAGTCAACTTTTGCTTTCGACATCGGCAAAAATCATCAGGGTGGAATTGACCTGGGGGTATCCATCGTCGCTGTCATCCTTGTCCTCAACCCTGTCCGGCTCTTTCTCTTTATCCTTGGGCTGCTTGCCCTGGAACTGTTGGATCAGGAGCCGGCATTGTCGAGTGGTATGTTTGGGGTAAATAAAATTACCCTCTTCATCTTTCTTGGTGTGGATGTGACATGGCAAATCCAAAACATCATTCCCATCCTGATCCTTGACTTTCTTGGGCTTCCAAGTGCCCTTGGGCTTCCCCTTGAAGTTTCCCTGGGCCACGGCCAGGGCCTCCCCGGGAGCGGCTGGCTCGGCCTTCCGCTTCTGCTTCCGATTGGAGTTCCCTTCGGTCTCTTGGGCGACCGACTTAAGTTTGCCGCTTCGGAGCCGGTCCTCGTCTTCTCCATTAGCGTACTTGGTGGCAATCTCCATCATCCGATTAAGGGACATCTCTCCGGTCCGGCCAAATTTCAGATTCAACTCTCTGTACTTGACTCCTTCCTTGAAAGCGCAGACTGCTTGATGGTCAGGCACGTTCTCAACCGAGTGGTGCAGTGTGATCCACCTCTGGATGTATTCCCTCAGTGTTTCATTTGGTTTCTGTACGCAAGACCGCAGCTCTGTAAGGCCCGCAGGGCGCTTGCATGTCCCTTCGAAGGTTGTAACAAACACTCGGGAGAGATCCTCCCAAGTGTAAATGCTGCTGGGCGCCAGCTGATTCAGCCACGCCCTAGCTGAGCCTTCCAACATGAGGGGTAAATGCTTCATGGCCACCTCGTCGTTGCCGCCACCGATCTGCATAGCTACTCGGTAATCTTCGAGCCACATGTCAGGCTTGGACTCGTCGGTGAACTTGCTGATTCCTGTCGCTAGCCGGAAGTTGGGTGGGATCACCGCGGCTCTGATGGCTCGACCGAAACACTCAGGCCCCGAGGCGTGTGCCCTGCCGCCGGTGGGCGTATCTCTGTTGTGGCCCTCTCGATGAGCCCTGTTCCTGTCCACCAGTCCTTGAACGAGGTTGGATCTCGCGTCAAAGCCTGGGTCTCTAGGGTCGACTGGGCTCCTCTGCCCAGTATGATGGGGGCGCCTGTCGTCTCGACGCTGAGGTGCATATGATCCACTCCGCGGAGGAGGGGACGGCACCCGACGCCCATCATCACGGTCGGGTCGGTGATCATATTGCACGTTCCTCCTATACCGATCGTGCCGGTCTCCACGCCCCTCACGCCTCAGGGGCGATCTCAGGTTGTGAGCCGACTGGACGATCTCCGTTGCGACGGATCGACTGTGGATCCTGTCCCGCGACTAAGAGAAGGCGGAATTCTGATTCCCCGCTTCTCGGAGCAATGCTCTGATCTGCAGCAATCCTCTTCCGGCCTCCGACTGGGAGGGCTGGATCGACTCCGCTATGCGGGCCGCGGCAGCCAGGTTCTGAACCGGAGTTCGGTACACCTGTGGTGGCGGGAAGAGCTGCCGTCGACTTGGTTCGGGTGCCTGCTGGCGTCGACTGGACTCGGGAGCCTGCTGGCGTCGACTGGACTCGGGAGCCCGCTGACGCGTCCGCTCGTCGAGAGCCCGTTGTAGATTCTCCAGTCGAGTGCGTTCGGCCAGATTAGCCAAGCGCGCATCCTCCAAGGCTCGGGCCTCGGGGGTTTCTCCAACAATAGGCGTGTAGAGCGCGTCCATGTTCCGGCGACGAAGCTCCTCCCGTTGCAACGGCGTAATAGGCTCGGGGAGGTACTCGTCGTGAGGGTGCGACGGATTGCTCCTGTCGGCTCCATCGTCAGCGCGAAGGAATTCGGGGGGACTGCGTGTCCCCTCGACTGCCAAGACCTCCGCCAGGGGGTCGCTGCTGTCGCACTCGGAAGCGGACTCCATGGAGCCAGTTGACAGATCGAACAAACCGCAGAGGGATTCGTCAGGCTCGATTGCAGCGACCTGCTGGGTCGGCGACTGGCGGGCCACAGCGTGCTTCATCCACCGCTGGAGCCTCGACCGACCCGAGCGCTTGCGCTGGCGGGAGACAAGACGGGGGAATGGCACGGGAGTCGACCGATATGGGGTCGATGGCTGCCTCAGGAGGACGCCACGGACGCACGCGCGGAAGTGCGTCGCACCGCGGACGGGGAGCGCGTCGACGTCAAGCGGCGCTTCCTGGAGCCAAGCGGAGTCGTCGGCGATGAAAGCAAGTCGGCCGAGACGGATCTCGCGGCCCTCCGCCAAAGCTCCGCAGGAAAACATGATCGAGTGGATCGGAAAAATCGCAACTTCTCCAAGTAGGCGCTAAGACTAATGCCCCAAGGTGGGCGCCAACTGTCGTGGTTCTAAGTCTGACAGTGAGATAGGGGGGTGTGTATGAAGAGGCTAGACCTTAGCTATTGGGAAGTTGTAAGCACGCAAGGTTTACGAGTTCAGGCCCTTCTCTGAGGAAGTAACAGCCCTACGTCTCGGTGCCCGGAGGCGGTCGATTGGATTATGCGTGAGTAAGATGACAGGGGTGCGAACCCCTCATACTGAGGAGGGGGGTGGCTTATATAGAGTTTGCCAGCCCTCTCCTGCCCTCAGTAATGCAGGGTTTAAGGTACATTTAAGGTGGGCGTTACTGATAACGTCCCTAGTAAAGCGTCATGATGATCATAAAGACTACTTAATAGCTGACCGTTTGCCTGCGGAGTGACTTGAGGTCTCCTGGCGGTCGAGTGGTTGGCTTGTTGGTCGAGTGATAGCTTCTTGGTCGAGTGTCTTGGACCCGTCGAGTGGGATACTTTCGAGTTGATTGAAAGGTGACTTCCTCTAAGGATGTCCTACGATAGGGCTCTTAGGACGGGTCCGTGCCCCTACCGTAGGTACATGCCTTCATCAGGCTGGGCTGCCCTGTAGCTGCGACCGGGCCAAGCGAACAGTGTCGGTTACCTTTTCCTTTCTTTTACTGGCGTCTTTTATCTCTTCTCTGTTTTGCAAATAGTTGGACCACCAAATGAATTTTTTTATAAATGAAACTTGACACCTAAATCACGCTCAATATTATGGTGTTGTACAAAAAAATTCAAAGGATTCGGTGAAGTTTAAATATTTTATAAAGTATAAAAGGTATCTAACTAATTGTTTTGCTGTTGTTTATTTATTCAAGAGCATTTAATTATTTTATAAAAATGTGGTCTCTCTGCCCTAATTACTTATGCAATATTTGGTTCACTCCGAACATTTTCTTTTAATACTTGAAAACTTTTATTGTTTGCTTGAATTTGAATTTGAATCGGTTCAAACTAACATGAGATTAGCAATAGTAATCGAAATGACGTGGCATCATTAGCAGAGGGTTACTATTGCTTAATTATACGGGCGTCACAGTGACAAATCCTAATCTTGATCTATGCTAACTCAACAAACACCATCGGAGACACCTGTAGATCATCTTTATAATCACCTAGTTACGTTGTGACATTTGCTAGCACACAAAGTGTTCCTCCGGTATTCGGGAGTTACATAATCTCATATTCATAAGAACATGTATAGTTATGAAGAAAGCAATAACAATAAACAAAACGATCGTAGTGTTAAGCTAACGGATGGGTCATGTCAATCACATCATTCTTTAATGATGTGATCTCATTCATCAAATGACAACTCATGTCTATGGCTAGGAAACTTAACCATCTTTGATTAACAAGCTAGTTAAGTAGAGGCATACTAGTGACACTCTGTTTGTGTATGTATTCACACATGTACTAAGTTTCCGGTTAATACAATTCTAGCATGAATAATAAACATTTATCATGATATAAGTAAATATAAATAACAACTTTATTATTACCTCTAGGGCATATTTCCTTTAGTCTCCCACTTGTAGTAGAGTCAATAATCTAGATTACATTGTAATGATTCTAACAACCATGGAGTCTTGGTGCTAATCATGTTTTTCTTGTGAGAGAGGCTTAGTCAGTGGGTCTGCAACATTCAGATCTGTATGTATCTTCCAAATCTCTATGTCTCCCTCCTTGACTTGATCGCAGATGAAATTGAAGCGTCTCTTGATGTGCTTGGTTCTCTTGTGAAATATGGATTCCTTTGCCAAGACAATTGCACCAGTATTGTCACAAAAGATCGGATATGAACTCCTTCATCCAGACTCCTTCATTTGCTGCTTCTGAAGCAGCTATGTATTCCGCTTCGCACATAGATCCCGCCATGACGCTTTGCTTACAACTGCACCAACTGACAGCTCCACCATTCAATAAAAATACGTATTCGGTTTGTGACTTAGAGTCATCTGGATCAGTGTCAAAGCTTGCATCGATGTAACTGTTTACGACGAGCTCTTTGTCACCTCCATAAACGAGAAACATATCCTTAGTCCTTTTCAGGTATTTCAGGATGTTCTTGACCGCTGTCTAGTGATCTACCCCTGGATTACTTTGGTACCTCCCTGCTAAACTAATAGGAAGGCACACATCAGGTCTGGTACACAACATTGCATACATGATAGAACCTACAGCTGAAGCATAGGGAATGACTTTCATTTTTCACTCTATCTTCTACAGTGGTCGGGCATTGAGTCTGACTCAACTTCACACCTTGTAACACAGGCAAGAACCCTTTGTTTGCTTGATCCATTTTGAACTTCTTCAAAACTTTATCAAGGTATGTGCTTTGTGAAAGTCCAATTAAGTGTCTTGATCTATCTCTATAGATCTTGATGCCCAATATATAAGCAGCTTCACTGAGGTCTTTCATTGAAAATTTCTTATTCAAGTATCCTTTTATGCTATTCAGAAATTCAGTATCATTTTCAATCAAAAATATGTCATCCACATATTAAGTGTCTTGATCTATCTCTACAGGCTTCTCCAAAAGTCTATATAAAACCATATGCTTTGATCACACTATCAAAGCGTATATTCCAACTCCGAGATGCTTGCACCAATCTATAAATTGATCGCTGGAGCTTACACACTTTGTTAGCACCTTTTGGATCGACAAAACCTTTTGGTTGCATCATATACAACTCTTCTTTAAGATATCCATTAAGGAATGCAGTTTTGACATCCATTTGCCAAATTTCATAATCATAAAATGCGGCAATTGCTAACATGATTCGGACAGACTTAAATCACTACGGGTAAGAAGGTCTCATCGTAGTCAACTCCTTGGACTTGTCGAAAACCTTCCGCAACAAGTCGAGGTTTGTAGATAGTAACATTACCGTCAGTGTCAGTCTTCTTCTTGAAGATCCATTTATTCTCTATGGCTTGCCAATCATCGGGCAAGTCAACCAAAGTACACACTTTGTTCTCATACATGGATCGCATCTCAGATTTCATGGCCTCTAGCCATTTTGCAGAATCTGGGCTCATCATCACTTCCTCATAGTTCGTAGGTTCGTCATGGTCAAGTAACATGACCTCCAGAACAGGATTACCGTACCACTCTAGTGCGGATCTTACACTGGTTGACCTACGAGGTTCAATAGTAACTTGATCAGAAGTTTCATGACCATCATCATTAGCTTCCTCACTAATTGGTGTAGGAATCACTGGAACTGATTTTTGTGATGAACTACTTTCCAATAAGGGAGCAGGTACAGTTACCTCATCAAGTTCTACTTTCCTCCTACTCACTTCTTTCGAGAGAAACTCCTCTAGAAAGGATCCATTCTTAGCAACGAATATCTTGCCTTCGGATCTGTGATAGAAGGTGTACCCAACAGTCTCCTTAGGGTATCCTATGAAGACGCATTTATCTGATTTGGGTTCGAGCTTATCAGATTGAAGCTTTTTCACATAAGCCTCGCAGCCCAAAACTTTAAGAAACGACAACTTGGGTGTCTTGCCAAACCACAGTTCATATGGTGTCGTCTCAAGGGATTTTGATGGTGCCCTATTTAACGTGAATGCAGCCGTCTCCAAAGCATAACCCCAAAATGATAGCGGTAAATCAGTAAGAGACATCATAGATCGCACCATATCTAATAAAGTGCGGTTACGACATTGGGACACACCATTACGCTGTGGTTTTCGAGGTGGCATGAGTTGCGAAACTATTCTGCATTGTTTCAAATGAAGACCAAACTCTTAACTCAAATATTCACATCCATGATCAGATCGTAGAAACTTAATTTTCTTGTTATGATGATTTTCCACTTCACTCTACAATTCTTTGAACTTTTCAAATGTTTCAGACTTATGTTTCATCAAGTAGACATACCCATATCTGCTCAAATCATCTGTGAAGGTCAGAAAATAATGATACCCACCATGAGCATCAACACTCATTGGACTGCATACATTAGTATGTATTATTTCCAATAAGTCTGTTGCTCGTTCCATTGTACCGGAGAATGGAGTTTTAGTCATACTGCCCATGGGGCATGGTTCACAAGCATCAAGTGATTCATAATGAAGTGATTCAAAAAACCCATCAGCATGGAGTTTCTTCATGCGCTTTACATCAATATGACCTAAACGACAGTGCAACAAATAAGTTGCACTATCATTATTAAACTTATATCTTTTAGCTTCAATACTATGAATATGTGTATCACTACTATCAAGATTTAGTAAAAATAGACCACTCATCAAGGGTGCATGACCATAAAAGATATTACTCATATAAATAGAACAACCATTATTCTCTGATTTAAATGAATAACCGTCTCGCATCAAACAAGATCCAGATATAATGTCCATGCTTAACGCTGGCACCAAATAACAATTATTCAGATCTAAAACTAATCCCGATGGTAGATGTAGAGGTAGCATGCCGACGGTGATCACATCGACTTTGGAATCATTTCCCACGCGCATCGTCACCTCATCCTTAGCTAATCTTCGCTTAATCCGTAGCCCCTGTTTCGAGTTGCTAATATTAGCAATAGTACCAATATCAAATACCCAGTCCCTACTGCGAGCATTAGTAAGTTACACATCAATAACATGTATATCAAATATACCTTTCACTTTGCCATCCTTCTTATCCACCAAATACTTGGGGCAGTTCCGCTTCTAGTGACCAGTCCCTTTGCAGTAGAAGGACTCGGTCTCAGGCTTAGGTCTAGACTTGGGTTTCTTCACTTGAGCATCAACTTGCTTGCCATTATTCTTGAAGTTCCCCTTCTTCCCTTTGCCATTTTTCTTGAAACTGGTGGTCTTGTTTACCATCAACACTTAATGCTCCTTCTTGGTTTCTACCTCAACAGCCTTTAGCATCGCGAAGAGCTCGGGAATTGTCTTATCCATCCCTTGCATATTATAGTTCATTAGGAAGCTTTTGTAGCTTGCTGGCAGTGATTGAAGAACTCTGTCAATGACACTATCAACCAAAGGTTTACTCCGAGCTGAGTCAAGTGATTGTGGTATCTAGGCATTCTGAATATGTGCTCACTGACAGAACTATTCTACTCCATTTTGCAGCTGTAGAACTTATTGGAGACTTCATATCTCTCAATCCGGGCATTTGCTTGAAATATTAACTTCAACTCCTGGAACATCTCATATGCTCCATGACGTTCAAAACGTTGTTGAAGTCCCGATTCTAAGCCGTAAAGCATGGCACACTAAACTATTGAGTAGTCATCAGCTTTGCTCTGCCAGGTGTTCATAACATCTGGAGTTGCTCCTGCAGTGGGTTTGGCATCTAGCGGTGCTTCCAGCATGTAATTCTTCTGTGCAGCAATGAGGATAATCGTCAAGTTACGGACCCAGTCCATGTAGTTGCTACCATCATCTTTCAACTTAGCTTTCTCTAGAAACGCATTAAAATTCAACGGAACAACAGCACGGGCCATTTATCTACAACAACATAGACATGCAAAATACTATCAAGTACTAAGTTCATGATAAATTAAAGTTCAATTAATCGTATTACATAAGAACTCCCACTTAGATAGACATCCCTCTAATCATCTAAGTGATCACGTGATCCATATCAACCAAATCATGTCCGATCATAACGTGAGATGGAGTAGTTTTCAATGGTGAACATCGCTATGTTGAGCATATCTACTATATGATTCATGCTCGACCTTTCGGTCTCAGTGTTCCGAGGCCATATCTGCATATGCTAGGCTCGTCAAGTTTAACCCGAGTATTCTGCTTGTGTAAAACTGGCTTGCACCCGTTGTATGTGAACGTAGAGCTTATCACACCCGATCATCATGTGGTGTCTCAGCACGACGAACTGTAGCAACGGTGCATACTCAGGGAGAACACTTATACCTTGAAATTTAGTGAGATGTCATCTTATAATGCTACCGCCGTACTAAGCAAAATAAGACCCATAAAGGATAAACATCACATGCAATCAATATAAGTGTTGTGATATGGCCATCATCATCTTGTGCCTTTGATCTCCATATCCAAAGCACCGTCATGATCACCATCGTCACCGGCTTGACACCTTGATCTCTATCGTAGCATCATTGTCGCCTCGCCAACTATTGCTTCCACGACTATCGCTACCGCTTAGTGATAAAGTAAACCAATTGCATGACGATTGCATTTCATACAATAATGCGACAACCATATGGCTAATGCCAGTTGCCGATAACTATGTTACAAAACATGATCATCTCATACAACAATTTATATAATCACGTCTTGACCATATCACATCACAACATGCCCTGCAAAAACAAGTTAGACGTCCTCTACTTTGTTGTTGCAACTTTTACTTGGCTGCTACGGGCTTAGCAAGAACCGTTCTTACCTATGTATCAAAAATCACAATGCGGTATAGTGATTGCTTTTTGATCTTTAGAAAGAACCCTGTTCATTGAATCCGATTCAACTAAAGATGGAGAAACTGACACCTGCCAGCCACCTGTGTGCAAAGCACGTCGGTAGAACCAGTCTCATGAACGCGGTCATGTAATGTCAGTCCGGGCTGCTTCATCCAACAATACCGTCGAATCAAGAAACAACTTGTGATGGCAAGCAATATGTATATACCCACGCCCACAACTCCTTTCTATTCTACTCATGCATATAACATATACGCATAGACCTGGCTCGGATGCCACGGTTAGGGAACGCAGTATTTCAAAAAAAAAATCCTACGATCACGCAAGATCTACCTAGGAGATGCATAGCAATGAGAGGGGAGAGTGTGTCTACGTACCCTCATAGACCGAAAGCGGCAGCGTTGAGTAAAGCGGTTGATGTAGTGGAACGTCTTCGCGATCCAACCAATCAAGTACCGAATGCATGGCACCTCCGCGATCTGCACACGTTCAGCTCCGTGATGTCCCTCGAACTCTAGATCCAGCTAAGGCCGAGGGAGAGTTTCGTCAGCACGACGACGTGTTGGCGGTGATGATGAAGTTACCGACGCAGGGCTTCGCCTAAGCACTACAACAATATGACCGAGGTGGAAATCTGTGGATGGGGGCACCGCACACGGCTAAGAAATCAACTTGCGTGTATATGGGTGCCCTCTCCCCCGTATATAAAGGAGTGGACAAGGGGGCAGGCCGGCCTCATAGGGCGCGCCCCAAGGGGGGAATCCTACTCCTACTTGGAGTAGGTTCCCCCCTTTCCTAGTCCAACTAGGAGGGGGAAGGAAACGGAAGAGGGGAAGAAGGAAAGGGGGGCCCGCCCCCTCCCCAATTCGGATTGGCTTGGGGGGGCGTGCCCCTCCTCTTGGCCATTTTCTCTCTCTTCCACTAAAGCCCATGAAGGCATTAACCCCCTCGGGGGGTTCCGGTAACCCCCCCCCCCCCCCCGGTACTCTGGAAAATGCCCGAACCTATCCGAAACCTTTTTTGTGTCCAAACATAACCTTCCAATATATCAATCTTCATGTCTCGACCATTTCGAGACTCCTCGTCTTGTCCGTGGTCACATCCGGGACTCCGAACAACCTTTGCTACATCAAATCACATAACTCACAATACATATCGTCATCGAACGTTAAGCGTGCGGACCCTACCAGTTCGAGAACTATGTAGACATGAACGAGACTTATCTCCGGTAAATAACCAATAGCAGAACCTGGATGCTCATATTGGTTCCTACATATTCTACGAAGATCTTTATTGGTCAAACCGCATAACAACATACGTTGTTCCCTTTGTCATCGGTATGTTACTTGCCCGAGATTTGATCATTGGTATCATCATACCTAGTTCAATCTCGTTACTGGCAAGTCTCTTTACTCGTTCCGTAATGCCACATCCCGCAACTAATTCATTAGTCACATTGATTGCAAGGCCTATAGTGATGTGCATTACCGAGAGACCCCAGAGATACCTCTCCGACAATCGGAGTGACAAACCTAATTTCGATCTATGCTAACTCAACAAACACCATCAGAGACACCTATAGAGCATCTTTATAATCACCTAGATACGTTGTGACGTTTGATAGCACACATAGTGTTCCGCTGGTATTCGGGAGTTACATAATCTCATAGTCATAGGAACATGTACAAGTTATGAAGAAAGCAACAGAAATAAACTAAATGATCATAGTGCTAAGATAACTGATGGGTCATGTCAATCACATCTTGCTTTAATGATGTGATCCCATTCAAAAAATGACAACTCATGTCTATGGCTAGGAAACTTAACCATCTTTGATTAACGAGCTAGTCAAGTAGAGGCATACTAGTGACACTCTGTTTGTCTATGTATTCACACATGTACTAAGTTATCAGTTAATACAATTCTAGCATGAATAATAAACATTTATCATGATATAAGGAAATATAAATAACAACTTTATTATTGCCTCTAGGGCATATTTCCTTCAATGTTCTCATGTCATGCACATTACAAGTGTTGTTATTGCTCTATAGTTTCCCACACTTATATTCTGTCTATTCTGCTTTGTCTTGAACAAATATTATTTGAACTATGTCTCTATCTTGATTTGGCAACAAAAACTAGAATGATATAGACCATAAAGTGACCATGGTACATAGATATATGTTTGTTTCATACTGTTAACCTGTCCACTTTACTACTGAATTGATTTACCAAAATGAGTTTCATATACAACATGGTAAACATGTGATGTTTCTGCTTGTTTCTCTTTTAGAATGCGGACAAAATATTGGAGAACAGTACCCCGTTATGCAATGGTAAAGGAAGTAATGTAGATAAGGTTCAAGATAGTGAGACATCCATGTCGGTCTCCAAGAAATATGATAAAAACTATCTTGACGACAGTGAGAGAACCCAAAAGTCCTATCTTGATGTAGTGTTTGCGTTACTGGCCACTACTGCTGGCACAAGCTCTTCGAACTCGCTGTCTGAATCAGTTCATCTTCTTGAGTCTCAACTTCAAGTTGAAAGACATTGATCAGATGTGCTGCGACAGGAAGCTGAAGGACTGAGGAAGTCCCTGCAAAATTCAGATGCATACTTTCTGGTGCAACAGCAAGCGCTAGAGGATTTAAGCGCCAAACAAGAGAAAGTTAAAAAGCTTGCTAAGCATCTCGCCAGCATTATGGGTACCCAGGATATTGTTTCTTGAGCTCTTCTGAAGTGGTTTCAGTTCTGGACTTGTTTTGCTGCGGCGTTTATTTGCACTAGTCACCAACTTTGACAACCAGTGTATACGATATGCTGCTTTGTTCCCTATATTTGCACTAGTGGCGAAATTTGATGCCTAGTGGATGTAATATGTGTAATAGCCGTGATAGCCTAGAGTAAGTTGCTTGCTTATTTATTTCCTTGTTGTCTTGTTTATTTATTTGCTTGTAGTCAGTGCAGTTATTTTTCCGTGGTTTGCTAGTGGCCGCAATAACCCATTTTTTAAAACTAGGCCACAATAACCATGGGCTACATATTTACTGTAGTTACCATGGGCCTCCTATGGGTCGTAGAAACAATGGGCCTTCTAAGGGCCGTAGAAACAATGGGCCTTGTTCGGGCCGTAGCATCAATGTGCCTTCTACGACCAGTATGATCGATAGGCCAAACGTGGGCCAATAACAGACCGCATTATGGGCCGTATATGGGCTAGATTTGGAATCGTCCGTTCATGGGCTGATAATAACGGGCCTTTGTTAATCGATCGTTTTTATGACACTATGAAAACGACCCAACGAATTAACGGGCCGCAAACAAGCTGATTGTAACCACGGGCTGAATTTGGCCCACAAGCACAAAAGGCCAGTAACGGGCCGTAAGTAACCGAATGCTGGAAATGAGCCGAAGAATAAATGGGCCCTGAGAAGGCCGAAAGATAACACGGGTTGGAAACGGCCCAATGGAATAATGGGCCGCTGATGGGTATAAAGCGGTACAGTGTTCATTGCGGGCCAGATTCACCACGGGCCGTTAATGGGCCAAGAGTAACAAATGGCCTCATATGGGCCGAAAGACATCACGGGACATAGATGGGCCGGAAATTACAATGGGCTGGAATCATATTGGATGGCCCAGATGAAGCTACTGGGCTTAATTCCGATAGGCCGTAACGGGTCGTGAGTTAGCGGGCCATAAATGGGCTATATACGAACATGCCATTAACATGTTTTCCGTGGGCCGGCCCGTTAGCTTTTAACCAAGTCAAACGAACCGGCCTTTTCAACGGAATGGGCCTCTATTGGGCCGTGCCACATGTTGACGTATCATAGGCGCCTCCTGTCCAATGAAAGGATGACATATGTCCCAACGGTGAGCCAACACGTGTTTCCTCCGGTCAATGAGAATTTTACACGTGGAAAATCCACATTGGTCCAGGCTGTAAGTGGGTTATCGGATCCAAAACCGGACCTGATAGCTTAATGGTGACCCGTTACGGTGGATGCCACGTGTTATTCACCCTTGACGATAGCACTTCCATGACGCGCCATTTATCGTCATGGAAGTGGACACTTTCGTGATGATAATTTTGGTATTGTCATGGAACACTTCTACGACAACACAGGTATGACTATCTTGATTCTGTCATAAAATCATCATGGATGTACATGCATGATAGAAAACATGACCTACTGTGACAAACACGTATAATCACGGAAGTGTATTTTTTTGTAGTGGCCCCCAGGCGCGCCTTGGTGGGTTGTGCCCCCCCTCGGGGCACTGCTACGTCTTGAGCTTGCGTTGGTTTTCCCCGTAGAGGAAGGGATGATGCAGCAGAGTAGCGTAAGTATTTCCTTAGTTTTTTAGAACCAAGGTATCAATCCAGTAGGAGGCCACGCTCAAGTCCCTCGTACCTGCACAAAACGATAGCTACTCGCAACCAACGTGATTAGAGGTTGTCAATCCCTTCATGGTCACTTACGAGAGTGAGGTCTAATAGATATAATATTTTTGGTATAAAGATGCAAAGTAAAAAGTAAAAGCAAAGTAAAAAAGCAAAGCAATATTAAAGTGATGGAGATTGATATGATGAGAATAGACCCGGGGGCCATCAGTTTCACTAGTGGCTTCTCTCAAGAGCATAAGTATTCTACGGTGGGTGAACAAATTATTGTTGAGCAATTGACAGAATTGAGCATAGTTATGAGAATATCTAGGCATGATCATGTATATAGGCATCACGTCTGTGACAAGTAGACCGAAACGATTCTGCACCTACTACTATTACTCCACTCATCGACCGCTATCCAGCATGCATCTAGAGTATTAAGTTAAAACCAAAGTAACGCCTTAAGCAAGATGACATGATGTAGAGAGATAAATTCATGCAATATGAAATAAACCCCATCTTGTTATCCTCGATGGCAACGATGCAATACGTGCCTTGCTGCCCCTTCTATCACTGGGAAAGGACATCGCAAGATCGAACCCAAAGCTAAGCACTTCTCCCATGGCAAGAACTACCAATCTAGTTGGCCAAACCAAACGGATAATTTGAAGAGACTTGCAAAGATAACCAATCATACATAAAAGAATTCAGAGAAGATTCAAATATTATTCATAAATAGAATTGATCATAAACCCACAATTCATCGGTCTCAACAAACACACCGCAAAAAGAAGATTACATCGAATAGATCTCCACAAGAGAGGGGGAGAACTTTGTATTGAGATCCAAAAAGAGAGAAGAAGACATCTAGCTACTAACTATGGACTCAAAGGTCTGAGGTAAACTACTCACACTTCATTGGAGAGGCTATGATGATGTAGAAGCCCTCCGTGATGACGGCCCTCTCCAGCGGAGCTCTGGAACAGGCCCCAAGATGGGAACTCGTGGATACAGAAAGTTGCGGCGGTGGAATTAGGTTTTTGGCTCCTGTTTTGATCGTTTGGGGGTACGTATGTATATATAGGAGGAAGGAGTACGTCGGTTGAGCACCAAGGGGCCCACGAGGTAGGGGGCGCGCCCTAGGGGGGGCTCCCCCAACCTCGTGACCTCCTCTTTGACTCCTTGGAGTAGGGTGCAAGTCTCCTGGATCACGTTCGGCGAGAAAATCACGTTCCCGAAGGTTTTATTCTGTTTGGACTCCGTTTGATATTCCGTTTCTTCAAAACACTAATATATGAAAAAAAATAGCAATTCTGGGTCGGGATTCCGGTTAATAGGTTAGTCCCAAAAATAATATAAAAGTGGAAAATAAAGCCCAATATAGTCCAAAACAGTAGATAATATAGCATGGAGCAATCAAAAATTATAGATATGTTGGAGACGTATCATGCATCCCCAAGCTTAATTCCTACTCATCCTCGAGTAGGTAAATGATAAAAAGAGAATCTTTGATGCGGAGTGCTACTTGGCATAATTTCAATGCAAACCTTCTTAATTGTGATATGAATATTCAGATTCGAAAGATTCAAGGCAAAAGTTTATATTGACATAAAAATAATAATACTTCAAGCATACTAACAAAGCAATTATGTCTTCTCAAAATAACATGGCCAAAGAAAGTTATCCCTACAAAATCATATAGTCTGGCTATGCTCTATCTTCACCACACAAAGTATTTAAATCATGCACAACCCCGATGACAAGCCAAGCAATTGTTTCATACTCTAACTTTTTCAAAACTTTTTCAATCTTCACGCAATACATGAGCGTGAGCCATGGATATAGCACTACAGGTGGAATAGAATGGTGGTTGTGGAGAAGACAAAAAGGAGGGGAAGATAGTCTCACATCAACTAGGAATATCAACGGGCTATGGAGATGCCCATCAATAGATATCAATGTGAATGAGTAGGGATTGCCATGCAACGGATGCACTAGAGCTATAAATGTATGAAAGCTCAACAAAAGAAACTAGTGGGTGTGCATCCAACTTGCTTGCTCACGAAGACCTAGGGCACTTGAGGAGGCCCATCATTGGAATATACAAGCCAAGTTCTATAATGTAAAATTCCCACTAGTATATGAAAGTGATAACATGAGAGACTCTCTACTATGAAGATCATGGTGCTACTTTGAAGCACAAGTGTGGTAAAAGGATAGTAGCATTGCCCCTTTTTATTTATTTTCTCTTTTTTTTGGGCCTTATTTTTTTTCTTTGGCCTTTCTCTTTTTTGGGGGACAATGCTCTATTAAATGATGATCATGACACTTTTATTTATTTACAACTCAATGATTACCACTCGATTCTAAAACAAGGTATGACTCTATATGGATGCCTTCGGCGGTGTACCGGGATATGCAATGAATCAAGAGTGACAAGTATGAAGAAATTATGAACGGTGGCTTTGCCACAAATACCATGTCAACTACATGATCATGCTAAGCAATGTGACAATGATGAATGTGTCATGATGAACTAGATGGTGGAAAGTTGCATGGCAATATATCTCGGAATGGCTATGGAAATGCCATAATAGGTAGGTATGGTGGCTGTTTTGAGGAAGGTATATGGTAGGTGTATGATACCGGTGAAAAGTGCGCGGTATTATAGAGGCTAGCAAAGGTGGAAGCATGAGAGTGTGTATAATCCATGGACTCAACATTAGTCATAAAGAACGCATATACTTATTGCAAAAATCTAGAAGTTATCAAAGCAAAGTATTACGCGCATGCTCCTAGGGGGATAGATTGGTAGGAAAAGATCATCGCTCGTCCCCGACCGCCACTCATAAGGAAGACAATCAATAAATAAATCATGCTCCGACTTCATCACATAACGGTTCACCATACGTGCATGCTACGGGAATCACAAACTTTAACACAAGTGTTCTTTAAATTCACAACTACTCAACTAGCATAACTTTAATATTATCACCTCCGTATCTCAAAACAATTATCATGCTTCAATCTTTTCTTAGTATTCAACACACTCAAAAGAAAGTTTCACAAATCTTGAATACCAAGCATATTATTATTAAGCAAATTACCATGCTATTAAGAGACTCTCAAAATAATTTAAGTGAAGCACGAGAAATCAATAGTTTATGTAAAACAAATCCACCACCATGCTCTAAAAGATCTAAGTGAAGCACATGGAGCAAAATTATAACGCTCAAAAGATATAAGTGAAGCACATAGAGCAAAACTACTTAGCTCAAAAGATATAAGTGAAGCACATAGAGCAAAACTACATAGCTCAAAAGATATAAGTGAAGCACATAGAGCATTCTATCAAATGTTAATTCATGTATGGCTCTCTCAAAAGGTGTGTACAGCAAGGATGATTGTGCATACTTAGACACAAAGACAAAAAAATACAAGACGCTCCAAGCAAAACACATATCATGTTGGTGAATAAAAATATAGCTCCAAGTAAATTACCGATGGAAGTGGACGAAAGAGGGGATGCCTTCCGGGGCATCCCCAAGATTTGACTTCTTGGTGTCCTTGGATTATCTTGGGGGTTCCATGGGCATCCCCAATCTTAGGCTCTTGCCACTCCTTGTTCCATAATCCATCAAAAGAATTCACCCAAAACTTGAAAACTTCACAACACAAAACTTAAAGTAGAAAACTCGTGAGCTCCGTTAGTGAAAGAAAACAAAAGACCACTTCAAGGTACTGTAATGAACTCATTCTTTATTTATATTGGTGTTAAACCTACTGTATTCCAACTTATCTATGGATTATAAACTATTTTACTAGCCATAGATTCATCAAAATAAGGAAACAACACACGAAAAACAGAATCTGTCAAAAACAGAACAGTCTGTAGTAATCTGTAGCTAGATCAAGATCTGGAACCCCAAAAATTCTAAAATAAATTTCTGGACGTGAGTAATTTATCTATTAAACATCTGCAAAAAGAATTAACTAAATATCACTCTTCAAATAAAAATGAAAGCAGTTCTCGTGAGCGCTAAAGTTTCTTTTTTTACAGCAAGTTCAACAAGACTTTCCCCAAGTCTTCCCAACGGTTCTACTTGGCACAAACACTAATTAAACACAAAAAAACACAACCAAAACAGAGGCTAAATAATTGATTTATTACTAAACAGGAGCTAAAAACAAGGAATAAAAATAAAATTGGGTTGCCTCCCAACAAGCGCTATCGTTTAACGCCCCTAGCTAGGCATAAAAGCGAGAATAGATCTAGGTATTGCCATCTTTGGTAGGAAATCCATAAGTGGCTCTCATGATAGTTTCATATGGAAATTTTATTTTATTTCTAGGAAAGTGTTCCATTCCCTTTTTTAATGGAAACTGAAATCTAATATTCCCTTCCTTCATATCAATAATCGCACCAACCATTCTAAGGAAAGGTCTACCAAGAATAATAGGGCAAGAAGGATTGCAATCTATATCAAGAACAATGAAATCTACGGGCACATAATTCCTATTTGAAACAATAAGAACATCATTAATCCTTCCCATAGGTTTCTTAATAGTAGAATCCGGAAGATGCAAGTTTAGAGAGCAATCATCAAAATTACGGAAATCTAGCAAATCACACAAAGTCTTGGGAATAGTGGAGACACTAGCACCCAAATCACACAAAGCATAAAACTCATGATCTTTAATTTTAATTTTAATAGTTGGTTCCCACTCATCATAGAGTTTTCTAGGGATAGAAACTTTCAACTCAAGTTTTTCTTCATAAGATTGCATCAAGGCATCAACAATATGCTCGGTGAAGGCTTTATGTTGACTATAAGCATGTGGAGAATTTAGCACGGATTGCAACAAGGAAATACAATCAATTAAAGAGCAATTTTCATAATTAAATTCCTTGAAATCCAATATAGTGGGTTTAGCAACATCTAGATTTTTATTTCTTTCAATCCCACTTTCATCAATTTCATCATAAAGATCTAAATACTCCGAATTTTTAGAACGCCTTCTAGGTAAAGGAAGATAATATTCAGTTTCATCAAGATTCATATTGAAAAACAAAGATTTAATAGGGGACACATCAATAACTTTTAGATCTTCATCTTGATTTTCATAGGTATTGGAAGAACACGCTTTAATAAAGGCATCTTTGGAAGCATGCATCCTAATGGTTCTTTCCTTGCACTCATCAATGGAAACTCTCATGGCTTTGAGAGACTCATTGATATCATGCTTAGGAGGAATAGATCTAATCTTTAAAGAATCAATCTCAAGAGAAATTCTATCAACGTTTCTAGCCAAATCATCAACTTTAAGCAATTTCTCTTCAAGCAAAGCATTAGAATTCTTTTGTGAATTCATAAACTCTTTAACACTATTCTCAAATTCAGAGGGCATCTTATTATAATTTCCATAAGAGTTGTTGTATGAATTCCCATAATTATTAGAAGGATTACTAGGATATGGCCTAGGATTAAAATTCCATCTATAAGCGTTGTTACCAAAATTATTCCTACCAACAAAATTCACATCCATAGATTCATTGTTATTCTCAATCAAAGTAGACAAAGGCATATCATTAGGATCAGAAGAAACACTCTTAGTAGCAAATAATTTCATAAGTTCATCCATCTTTCCACTCAAAACATTGATTTCTTCTATTGCATGCACTTTTTTATTAGAAGATCTTTCAGTATGCCATTGAGAATAATTAACCATAATATTATCTAGCAGTTTAGTAGCATCTCCTAAAGTGATTTCCATAAAAGTGCCTCCTGCGGCCGAATCTAAAAGATTTCTAGAAGCAAAATTCAATCCGGCATAAAATTTTGTATAATCATCCACAAATTCAAACCATGAGTAGGCAATTACGTATCATTTATTTCATTCTCTCCCAAGCTTGTGCAACATGTTCATGATCAAGTTGCTTAAAGTTCATAATATCGTTTCTAAGAGAGATGATCTTAGCGGGAGGGAAATACTTAGAGATAAAAGCATCTTTGCACTTGATCCAAGAATCAATACTATTTTTAGGCAAAGACGAAAACCAAGCTTTAGCACGATCTCTAAGCGAACAAGGTAATAGCTTCAATTTAACGACATCATTATCGACATCTTTTTTCTTTTGCATATCACATAAATCAACGAAGCTATTCAGATGAGTAGCGGCATCTTCACTAGGAAGGCTGGCGAATTGATCTTTCATAACAAGATTCAACAAAGCAGTATTAATTTCACAAGATTCAGCATCGGTAAGAGGAGCAATCGGAGTGCTAAGGAAATCATTATTATTGGTATTGGTGAAGTCACATAATTTAGTATTATCTTGAGCCATCGCGACAAGCAAGCAAACTAGCACATAGGCAAACAAGAGCAAACGGGCAAAAGAGGCAAATAGAGAGGGAGGATAGAGAGAGAGGGCGAATAAAACGACAAGGGTGAAGTGGGGGAGAGGAAAACAAGAGACAAATGGCAAATAATGTAATGCGAGAGATAGGGATTGTGATGGGTACTTGGTATGTTGACTTTTTGCATAGACTCCCCGGCAACGGCGCCAGAAATCCTTCTTGCTATGTCTTGAGCTTGCGTTGGTTTTCCCCGAAGAGGAAGGGATGATGCAGCAGAGTAGCGTAAGTATTGTCCTCAGTTTTTGAGAACCAAGGTATCAATCTAGTAGGAGGCTAGGAGTGAGTCCCTCGTAACTGCACAAAAGAAATAACTCCTCGCAACGAACATGATAAGGGGTTGTCAATCCCTTCACGGTCACTTACGAGAGTGAGATCTGATAGATATGGTAAGATACTATTTTTGGTATTTTTATGATAAAGATGAAAAGTAAAATAAAAGCAAAGGAAGTAACTAAGTATTAGAAGATTTAATATGATGAAGATAGACCTGGGGGCCATAGGTTTCACTAGTGGCTTCTCTGAAGATCATAGGTATTTTACGGTGGGTGAACGAATTACTATTGAGCAATTGACAGAATTGAGCATAGTTATGAGAATATCTAGGTATGATCATGTGTATAGGCATCATGTCCGAGACAAGTAGACCGACTCCTGCCTGCATCTACTACTATTACTCCACTCATCGACCGCTATCTAGCATGCATCTCGAGTATTAAGTTCATGAAAACAAAGTAACTCCTTAAGTAAGATGACATGATGTAGAGGGATAAATTCATGCAATATGATAAAAGGCCACGCTCAAGTCCCTCGTACCTGCACAAAACGATAGCTACTTGCAACCAACGCGGTTAGGGGTTGTCAATCCCTTCACGGTCACTTACGAGAGTGAGGTCTGATAGATATAATATTTTTGGTATTTTTGGTATAAAGATGCAAAGTAAAAAGTAAAAGCAAAGTCAAAAAAGCAAAGCAAGATTAAAGTGATGGAGATTGATATGATGAGAATAGACCCGGGGGCCATAGGTTTCACTAGTGGCTTCTCTCAAGAGCATAAGTATTCTATGGTGGGTGAACAAATTACTGTTGAGCAATTGACAGAATTGAGCATAGTTATGAGAATTTCTAGGCATGATCATGTATATAGGCATCACGTCCGTGACAAGTAGACCGAAACGATTCTGCATCTACTACTATTACTCCACTCATCGGCCGCTATCCAGCATGCATCTAGAGTATTAAGTTAAAAACAGAGTAAGGCCTTAAGCAAGATGACATGATGTAGAGAGATAAATTCATGCAATATGAAATAAACCCCATCTTGTTATCCTCGATGGCAACGATGCAATACGTGCCTTGCTGCCCCTTCTGTCACTTGGAAAGGACACCGCAAGATCGAACCCAAAGCTAAGCACTTCTCCCATGGCAAGAACTACCAATCTAGTTGGCTAAACCAAACGGATAATTCGAAGAGACTTGCAAAGATAACCAATCATACATAAAAGAATTCAGAGAAGATTCAAATATTATTCATAGATAGACTTGATCATAAACCCATAATTCATCGGTCTTAACAAACACACCGCAAAAAGAAGATTACAACAAATAGATCTCCACAAGAGAGGGGGAGAACTTTGTATTGAGATCCAAAAAGAGAGAAGAAGCCATCTAGCTACTAACTATGTACCCGAAGGTCAGAGGTAAACTACTCACACTTCATCGGAGAGGCTATGATGATGTAGAAGCCCTCCGTGATGACGACCCTCTCCAGTGGAGCTCCGGAATAGGCCCAAGATGGGATCTCATGGATACAGAAAGTTGCGGCGGTGGAATTAGGTTTTTGGCTCCTATTCTGATTGTTTGGGGGTACGTATGTATATATAGGAGGAAGGAGTACGTCGGTGGAGCACCGAGGGGCCCACGAGGCAGGGGGTGCGCCCTAGGGGGGCACCCCCACCCTAGTGACCTCCTCTTTGACTCCTTGGAGTAGGGTCGTAGTCTCCTGGATCACGTTCGGCGAGAAAATCACATTCCCGAAGGTTTTATTCTGTTTGGACTCCGTTTGATATTTCGTTTCTTCAAAACACTGAAATAGGCAAAAAACAGCAATTCTGGGCTGGGCCTCCGGTTAATAGGTTAGTCCCAAAAATAATATAAAAGTGGAACATAAAGCCCAATATAGTCCAAAACAGTAGATAATATAGCATGGAGCAATCAAAAATTATAGATACTGTCGGGGGTGCTGATCCCACGGACACCTATGGGACCACGGCGGACCGAGGCCCCCTTCGGTTTGGCAGGGGGGCGGAGAGTGCACGAAGAGCAGATCGAGGCGAAGCGCACGAGCAACGCGATCGGTTTACCCAGGTTCGGGCCGCACGGATGCGTAAAACCCTACTCCTGCTTGTGATTGTATTGGATTCTTGCTCGAGAGCGCTGATTGCTATAGTACACACCAGCAGCTAGCCAGACCGAGCGTGAGAATGATTGTCCGACCTCCCCTACGTTGCATATGGGCCTCCTTTTATACGCTAAAGGGTTCACCGACAGGTGGCAACGTAGAGAAGGGCAAAAATGGAAAAGGCACTGCGGTTGGCACCGCCGCCTACAACAGTGTTATCATACCTAACCCTGACGACAGGGGACAAAGGCATTAAATGCCTGTCTGTGTCGCCTAGGCGGTGCAGAAAAGGACCACGAGGGACGCCACTACTTGCCACGATGGCTATCTTGTCAGCGCCGCTTCGCCACCGTGTACCTCTGGCTGCACAGCCTTCCGCCACGTACGCCTGGAAGGGTCCCAGAGCGGCACGTTGGTGGATGTGCTGCAGCGCAGGTACAGGATGGAAGCTTGCCGCGGTTATTATCTTGTCGCGTCCAAGAGCTTGTCACTCACTGGGTCTTGCCGGGACACATGGTGCGCTGCGGCAAGTTCCTTGAGATGCCTTGGTTGGCCTCCCCGGCAAGCTCCTCTTGTCGGGGTCTTGTGTCCTTCCCGGCAAGTTTCTCTTGCCGGGGCCTTGTCTCCCTGGTTTGGATACTTTGTTCTTGAATGGCTCCAAAGGAACCACGGAGGATCTTGGCGGTCGCCCGGCAAGCCTTGCCGCGGGACGCTGCTGTTGGGGAATGTAGTAATTTCAAAATTTTCCTACGCACACACAAGATCATGGTGATGCATAGCAACGAGAGGGGAGAGTGTTGTCTACGTACCAACGCAGACCGACTGCGGAAGCGATCACACAACGTAGAGGAAGTAGTCGTACGTCTTCTTCCCGATCCGACCGATCCAAGCACCGTTACTCCGGCACCTCGGAGTTCTTAGCACACGTACAGCATGACGATCCCCGGGCTCCGATCCAGCAAAGCTTCGGGGAAGAGTTCTGTCAGCACGAAGGCGTGGTGACGATCTTGATGTACTACCGACGCAGGGCTTCGCCTAAGCACTACAACGGTATGATCGAGGTGGAATTTGGTGGCAGGGGGCACCGCACACGGCTAAGGAACGATCTCAAGGATCAACTTATGTGTCTTGGGGTGTCCCCTGCCCCCGTATATAAAGGATGGAGGGGAGGAGGCTGGCCGGCCAAAGGAGGGAGGCGCAGGAGGAGTCCTACTCCTACCGGGAGTAGGACTCCCCCCCCCCAATCCTATTCCTAATAGGATTCCTAAAGGGGGAGAGGGAGAGAGAGGTGGCCGGCCCCTCTCCTAGTCCTAATAGGACTAGGGAGAGGGGGGAGGCGCAGCCCTATGTGGGCAGCCCTCTCACCTTTCCACTAAGGCCCATGTTGGCCCATTTGGCTCCCGGGGGGTTCCGGTAACCCTCCCGGTAATCCGGTAAAATCCCGATTTTACCCGGAACACTTCCAATGTCCAAACATAGGCTTCCAATATATCAATCTTTACGTCTCGACCATTTCGAGACTCCTCGTCATGTCCGTGATCACATCCGGGACTCCGAACAACCTTCGGTACATCAAAATGCATAAACTCATAATAACTGTCATCGTAACATTAAGCGTGCGGACCCTACGGTTCGAGAACAATGTAGACATGACCAAGACACGTCTCCGGTCAATAACCAATAGCGGGACCTAGATGCCCATATTGGCTCCTACATATTCTTCGCAGATCTTTATCGGTCAGACCGCATAACAACATACGTTGTTCCCTTTGTCATCGGTATGTTACTTGCCCGAGATTCGATCATCGGTATCCAATACCTAGTTCAATCTCTTTACTGGCAAGTCTCTTTACTCGTTCCGTAATACATCATCTCACAACTAACATCTTAGTTATAAGGCTTGCAAGGCTTATGTGATGTGTATTACCGAGAGGGCCCAGAGATACCTCTCCGACAATCGGAGTGACAAACCCTAATCTCGAAATACGCCAACCCAACATCCACCATTGGCGACACCTGTAGTACTCCTTTATAATCACCCAGTTACGTTGTGACGTTTGGTAGTACCCAAAGTGTTCCTCCGGTAAACGGGAGTTGCATAATCTCATAGTCGTAGGAACATGTATAAGTCATGAAGAAAGCAATAGCAACATACTAAATGATCGGGTGCTAAGCTAATGGAATGGGTCATGTCAATCAGATCATTCAACTAATGATGTGATCCCGTTAATCAAATAACAACTCTTTGTCCATGGTTAGGAAACATAACCATCTTTGATTAACGAGCTAGTCAAGTAGAGGCATACTAGTGACACTCTGTTTGTCTATGTATTCACACATATATTATGTTTCCAGTTAATACAATTCTAGCATGAATAATAGACATTTATCATGATATAAGGAAATAAATAATAACTTTATTATTGCCTCTAGGGCATATTTCCTTCAGTCTCCCACTTGCACTAGAGTCAATAATCTAGTTCACATCGCCATGTGATTTAGCAGCAATAGTTCACATCACCATGTGATTAACACCCATAGTTCACATCGTCATGTGACTAACACTCAAAGGGTTTACTAGAGTCAGTGATCTAGTTCACATCTCTATGTGATTAACACCCAAAGAGTACTAAGGTGTGATCATGTTTTTGCTTGTGAGATAATTTTAGTCAACGGGTCTGTCACATTCAGATCCGTAAGTATTTTGCAAAATTCTTTGTCTATAATGCTCTGCACAGAGCTACTCTACCTAATTGCTCCCACTTTCAATATGTATCCAGATTGTGACTTTAGATTCATCTGGATCAGTGTCAAAAACTTGCATCGACGTAACCCTTTACGACGAACCTTTTTGTCACGTCCATAATCGAGAAACACATCCTTATTTCACTAAGGATAATTCTGACCGCTGTCCAGTGATCTACTCCTAGATCACTATTGTACTCCCTTGCCAAATCAGTGCAGGGTATACAATAGATCTGGTACACAGCATGGCATACTTTATAGAACCTATGAATGAGGCATAGGGAATGACTTTCATTCTCTTTCTATCTTCTGCCGTGGTCGGGCTTTGAGTCTTTACTCAACTTCACACCTTGTAACACAGGCAAGAAACTTTTTCTTGGACTGTTCCGTTTTGAACTACTTCAAAATCTTGTCAAGGTATGTACTTATTGAAAAACTTATCAAGCGTCTTGATCTATCTCTATAGATCTTGAAGCTCAATAGGTAAGCAGCTTTACCGAAGTCTTTCTTTGAAAAACTCCTTTCAAACACTCCTTTTATGCTTTACAGAATAATTCTACATTATTTCCGATCAACAATATGTCATTCACATATACTTATCAGAAATGCTGTAGTGCTCCACTCACTTTCTCGTAAATACAGGCTTCACCGCAAGTCTGTATAAAACTATATGCTTTGATCAACTTATCAAAGCGTATATTCCAACTCCGAGATGCTTGCACCAGTCCACAGATGGATCGCTGGAGTTTGCACATTTTGTTAGCACCTTTCGGATTGACAAAACCTTCTAGTTGCATCACATACAACTCTTCTTTAATAAATCCATTAAGGAATGCAGTTTTGTTTATCCATTTGCCAGATTTCATAAAATGCGGCAATTGCTAACATGATTCGGACAGACTTAAGCATAGATACGAGTGAGAAAAACTCATCGTAGTCAACACCTTGAACTTGTCGAAAACCTTTTTCGACAATTCTAGCTTTGTAGATAGTAACACTACTATCAGCGTCCGTCTTCCTCTTGAAGATCCATTTATTTTCTATGGTTTGCCGATCATCGGGCAAATCCATCAAAGTCCATACTTTGTTCTCATACATGGATCATATCTCAGATTTCATGGCCTCAAACCATTTCGCGGAATCTGGGCTCATCATCGCTTCCTCATAGTTCGTAGGCTCATCATGATCTAGTAGCATGACTTCCAGAAAAGGATTACCGTACCACTCTGGCGCGGATCTTACTCTGGTTGATCTACGAGGTTCAGTAGTATCTTGTTCTGAAGTTTCATGATCATCATCATTAGTCCTCACTAACTGGTGTAGGTGTCACAGAAACAGTTTTCTGTGATGTACTACTTTCCAATAAGGGATCAGGTACAGTTACCTCGTCAAGTTCTACTTTCCTCCCACTCACTTCTTTCGAGAGAAACTCCTTCTCCAGAAAGTTTCCGAATTTTAGCAACAAAAGTCTTGCCTTCGGATCTGTGATAGAAGGTGTATCCAATAGTTTCCTTTGGATATCCTATGAAGACGCACTTCTCTGATTTGAGTTTGAGCTTATCAGGATGAAACTTTTTCATATAAGCATCGCAACCCCAAACTTTAAGAAACGACAACTTTGGTTTCTTGCTAAACCATAGTTCAGATTGTGTCGTCTCAATGGATTTAGATGGTGCCCTATTTAACGTGAATGCAGCTGTCTCTAATGCATAACCCCAAAACGATAGTGGTAGATCGGTAAGATACATCATAGATTGCACTATATCCAATAAAGTACGGTTATGACGTTTGGACACACCATTATGTTGTGGTGTTCCAGGTGGCGTGCGTAGTGAAACTATTTCACATTGTTTTTAACTGAAGACCAAACTCGTAACTCAAATATTTGTCTCCGCGATCAGATCGTAGAAACTTTATTTTCTTGTCACGATGATTTTTCACTTCACTCTGAAATTCTTTGAACTTTTCAAATGTTTCAGACTTATGTTTCATCAAGTAGATATACTCATATCTGCTTAAATCATCTGTGAAGATCAGAAAATAATGATACCTGTTGCGAGCCTCAATATTCATCGGACCACATACATCAGTATGTATGATTTCCAACAAATCTGTTGCTCGCTCCATTGTTCCGAAGAACGGCGTTTTAGTCATCTTGCCCAAAAGGCATGGTTCGCAAGCATCAAGTGATTCATAATCAAGTGATTCCGAAAGCCCATCAGCATGGAGTTTCTTCATGCGCTTTATACCAATATGACCTAAACGGCAGTGCCACAAATAAGTTGCACTATCATTATTAACTTTGCATCTTTTGGTTTCAATATGTGTATCACTACGATCGAGATCCAATGAACTTGTTTCATTGGGTGTATGACCATCGAAGGTTTTATTCATGTAAACAGAACAACAATTATTCTTTGACTTTAATGAATAACCATATTGCAATAAACATGATCAAATCATATTCATGCTCAATGCAAACACCAAATAACACTTATTTAGGTTCAACACTAATCCCGAAATTATGGGGAGTGTGCGATGATGATCATATCAATCTTGGAACCACTTCCAACACACATCGTCACTTCACCCTTAACTAGTCTCTGTTTATTCTGCAACTCCCGTTTCGAGTTACTAATCTTAGCAACTGAACTAGTATCAAATACTGAGGTTTTGCTATAAACACTAGTAAAGTACACATCAATAACATGTATATCAAATATACTTATGTTCACTTTGCCATCCTTCTTATCCGCCAATCACTTGGGGTAGTTCCGCTTCTAGTGACCAGTCCCTTTGCAGTAGAAGCACTTAGTCTCAGGCTTAGGATCAGACTTGGGCTTCTTCACTTGAGCAGCAACTTGCTTGCCGTTCTTCTTGAAGTTCCCCTTCTTCCCTTTGCCCTTTTCTTGAAACTAGTGGTCTTGTCAACCATCAACACTTGATGTTTTTCTTGATTTCTACCTTCGTTGATTTCAGCATCACGAAGAGCTTGGGAGTTGTTTCCGTTATCCCTTGCATATTATAGTTCATCACGAAGTTCTACTAACTTGGTGATGGTGACTAGAGAATTCTGTCAATCACTATCTTATCTGGAAGATTAACTCCCACTTGATTCAAGTGATTGTAGTACCCAGACAATCTGAGCACATGCTCACTAGTTGAGCGATTCTCCTCCATCTTTTAGCTATAGAACTTGTTGGAGACATCATATCTCTTAACTCGGGTATTTGCTTGAAATATTAACTTCAACTCCTGAAACATCTCATATGGTCCATGACGTTCCAAATGTCTTTGAAGTCCCGATTCTAAGCCGTTAAGCATGGTGCACTAAACTATCAAGTAGTCATCATATTGAGCTAGCCAAACGTTCATAACGTCTGCATCTGCTCCTGCAATAGGTCTGTCACCTAGCGGTGCATCAAGGACATGATTCTTCTGTCCAGCAATGAGGATAAACCTCAGATCACGGATCCAATCCGCATCATTGCTACTAACATCTTTCAACACAATTTTCTCTAGGAACATATCAAAAATAAACACAGGGAAGCAACAACGCGAGCTATTGATCTGCAAAATACTACCAGGACTAAGTTCATGATAAATTAAAGTTCAATTAATCATATTACTTAAGAACTCCCACTTAGATAGATATCCCTCTAATCCTCTAAGTGATCACGTGATCCAAATCAACTAAACCATAACCGATCATCACGTGAGATGGATTAGTTTTCAATGGTGAACATCGTCATGTTGATCATATCTACTATATGATTCACGCTCGACCTTTCGGTCTCTGTGTTCCGAGGCCATATCTGCATATGCTAGGCTCGTCAAGTTTAACCTGAGTATTCTGCATGTGCAAAACTGGCTTGCACCCGTTGTAGATGGACGTAGAGCTTATCACACCCGATCATCACGTGGTGTCTGGGCACGACGAACTTTGGCAACGGTGCATACTCAGGGAGAACACTTCTTGATAATTTAGTGAGAGATCATCTTATAATGCTACCGTCAATCAAAGCAAGATAAGATGCATAAAAAGATAAACATCACATGCAATCAATATAAGTGATATGATATGGCCATCATCATCTTGTGCTTGTGATCTCCATCTCCGAAGCACCGTCATGATCACCATCGTCACCGGCGCGACACCTTGATCTCCATCGTAGCATCGTTGTCGTCTCGCCAATCTTATGCTTCCACGACTATCGCTACCGCTTAGTGATAAAGTAAAGCATTACATCGCGATTGCATTGCATACAATAAAGCGACAACCATATGGCTCCTGCCAGTTGCCGATAACTCGGTTACAAAACATGATCATCTCAGACAATAAAATTTAGCATCATGTCTTGACCATATCACATCACAACATGCCCTGCAAAAACAAGTTAGACGTCCTCTACTTTGTTGTTGCATGTTTTACGTGGCTGCTACGGGCTTAAGCAAGAACTCATCTCACCTACGCATCAAAACCACAACGATAGTTTGTCAAATAGACTCCGTTTTAACCTTCTCAAGGACCGGGAGTAGCCACACTTGGTTCAACTAAAGTTGGAGAGACAGTCTTCCGCAAGCCATCTTTGTGCAAAGCACGTCGAGGGAACCGGTCTCGCGTAAGAGTACGCGTAAGGTTGGTCCGGATCGTCTCGTCCAACAATACCGCCGAACCAAAGTATGACATGCTGGTAGGCAGTATGACTTGTATCGCCCACAACTCACTTGTGTTCTACTCGTGCAAATAACATCAAACCATAAAAACCTAGGCTCGGATGCCACTGTTGGGGAACGTAGTAATTTCAAAATTTTCCTACGCACACGCAAGATCATGGTGATGCATAGAAACGAGAGGGGAGAGTGTTGTCTACGTACCAACGCAGACCGACTGCGGAAGCGATCACACAACGTAGAGGAAGTAGTCGTATGTCTTCTTCCCGATCCGACCGATCCAAGCACCGTTACTCCGGCACCTCCGAGTTCTTAGCACACGTACAGCTCGATGACGATCCCCGGGCTCCGATCCAGCAAAGCTTCGGGGAAGAGTTCCGTCAGCACGACGGCGTGGTGACGATCTTGATGTACTACCGACGCAGGGCTTCGCCTAAGCACTACAACGGTATGATCGAGGTGGAATTTGGTGGCAGGGGGCACCGCACACGGCTAAGGAACGATCTCAAGGATCAACTTATGTGTCTTGGGGTGTCCCCTGCCCCCGTATATAAAGGATGGAGGGGGGGGGAGACTGGCCGGACAAAGGAGGGAGGCGCAGGAGGAGTCCTACTCCTACCGGGAGTAGGACTCCCCCCCCCCAATCCTATTCCTAATAGGATTCCTAAAGGGGGAGAGGGAGAGAGAGGTGGCCGGCCCCTCTCCTAGTCCTAATAGGACTAGGGAGAGGGGGGAGGCGCAGCCCTATGTGGGCAGCCCTCTCACCTTTCCACTAAGGCCCATGTTGGCCCATTTGGCTCCCGGGGGGTTCCGGTAACCCTCCCGGTAATCCGGTAAAATCCCGATTTCACCCGGAACACTTCCGATGTCCAAACATAGGCTTCCAATATATCAATCTTTACGTCTCGACCATTTCGAGACTCCTCGTCATGTCCGTGATCACATCCGGGACTCCGAACAACCTTCGGTACATCAAAATGCATAAACTCATAATAACTGTCATCGTAACGTTAAGCGTGCGGACCCTACGGTTCGAGAACAATGTAGACATGACCGAGACACGTCTCCGGTCAATAACCAATAGCGGGACCTGGATGCCCATATTGGCTCCTACATATTCTTCGCAGATCTTTATCGGTCAGACCGCATAACAACATACGTTGTTCCCTTTGTCATCGGTATGTTACTTGCCCGAGATTCGATCGTCGGTATCCAATACCTAGTTCAATCTCGTTACTGGCAAGTCTCTTTACTCGTTCCGTAATACATCATCTCACAACTAACATCTTAGTTATAATTCTTGCAAGGCTTATGTGATGTGTATTACCGAGAGGGCCCAGAGATACCTCTCCGACAATCGGAGTGACAAACCCTAATCTCGAAATACGCCAACCCAACATCCACCATTGGCGACACCTGTAGTACTCCTTTATAATCACCCAGTTACGTTGTGACGTTTGGTAGTACCCAAAGTGTTCCTCCGGTAAACGGGAGTTGCATAATCTCATAGTCATAGGAACATGTATAAGTCATGAAGAAAGCAATAGCAACATACTAAACGATCGGGTGCTAAGCTAATGGAATGGGTCATGTCAATCAGATCATTCAACTAATGATGTGATCCCGTTAATCAAATAACAACTCTTTGTCCATGGTTAGGAAACATAACCATCTTTGATTAATGAGCTAGTCAAGTAGAGGCATACTAGTGACACTCTGTTTGTCTATGTATTCACACATGTATTATGTTTTCGGTTAATACAATTCTAGCATGAATAATAGACATTTATCATGATATAAGGAAATAAATAATAACTTTATTATTGCCTCTAGGGCATATTTCCTTCAGCTGCGACTGCCCGTGCACAAGTTCGGGATACTAAGGTACCCCTACTTTAGTACACAGAAAGGAGCCCCCGGGCCTGGGCCATACACGGTGCCGTGCGCTATTGGGCCAGGCCCAAAACAGGGCACGGGCACGCGTGGCCTAGGTTACACCGTATCTCACTCCGCATCCACCGCGCCCTCCCTGCACGGCACACGTCGAACGCGGCATCGTGGGAGAGATCGTGGGTGGTTGCTTTATTTGGAAAGGTGGAACGTCCGCCCACTCCCTCTTTATAAGCAAGGGGAAGCAGGGGTAGTGTGCCCACTCGCCCCCTTTCCGTTCCAATCTTGAAAACCTCCGCCCCGCCTCCGTCTTCCCAAAGCAAACAAAGCGCAGCGCCCTGCCCCCCGCATTGCCACCAGCACCACCAACGCCGTCTTCCTCCTCCACTGCTTCCGCCATGGCTCCGAAAGCCGACAAGGGGAAAGCCGTGAAGTCGTCCGAGGCACAGCGGCTTGCGGCACTACGGAAGGAGCGAGCCATCTTCCCCCCCAAGCTCGCCGCGAAGGAGCTGAGGGAGTACTACTACCTTTTCTTGTCGACGGAGACGCGAGCTCACCCGAGCACCAAGGTACTCCCAGATGCTGCTCACAAGACTGCTCCGGATGGATATCCCTTCTTTGCCGTATTCTTCTACTGCGGGCTCTGCCCGCCCTTCTCCGAATTCTTCTGTGATATCATGAATACCTATGGCCTCTTCCTCCTTGACTTCACTCCCAATGCCGTCCTCACCATGGCAGTTTTCGCACACCTTTGCGAAAACTTTGTCGGAGTCCACCCAAATGTAGCCCTTTTCCGCCATTTCTTCATTCCCCTGGTAGAGAGAGGAGAGCCCTTGTCCGGCGGGATCGCCTGGGTCTCTAGGACCGGCAAGAAGGATTCTTATTTGGAGGGCGAGTTCCGCGGCAAGTGGGAGGAGTGGAGGGCAGATTGGTGCTGGATTGTCGAGGAGAGCCCGCAGCCGTTCACCGCCCGGCGCCAAGCAGCAGCAGTACGCGGCAGCGACTGGAGTGACGTGGCCCTGAAAGACAGCAGGTTGAGGATTGCCGTCACCAGGATCCAATGCCTCAGGCTTGCCGGACTCACCGTAGGTGCCGTTGGCGCAGACTTCCTTCGCCGCCGCATCGCCCCCCTGCAAGAACGGAGGTGGCCTGCTTGGGAGTTTAAGAACACGTCAGACATCATGAGGCTGCGCCCGGGGCTCAACTATAATTTCACTGTCTTGGAGCTCAATGCAATGCTGTAGGAGCTCTTCAAGTATGATCCTGACCACCCAGAAGTCTTTAGGTTGCCGCCGGGCGTCGTCCCGCTATGCAGCAACTCTGCGCTCGACCGCATCAGGGCAATGATGCCGCTGTGCGATTCGCACGGAATCATGCCAACTTGGCAGGAGCCTGAAGACGATGTCGTGTAGCAGTTCTTCGACAACTTGGTGGAAGTGGCAATCCGCGCCGACGAGAAGGACGGCCTCACCCGCGACACCACCGAGGCGGAGTTGAAGCGCATCGCCACCAGGTTGGAAGAGGCGGCGGCAGCCGCTGCGGCGGGCAAGTTTGGCTTTACCTTGGAAGAGGCAGCGGTAGCAGAGACGGCAAACCGTGCCGAGCGAGAAGATCTTGCCGGCAAGAAAGAGCTTGCCGGCAAGAAGGAGGTTGCTGGGCGTGATGCTGAACCGAGCGAGGCTGCCGGGCATGACGCCGAACCGAGCGGGCCTATCGAGGATGCGAGCGGCTCGTTGGAGATCGGCTCCTCTTCCACTTCGTCCTTAGACAACACGCCGCCAGCAGTGCCTCGGTCTCCACCAAGAAGGCGTCTCCGCAAGGCCGGGGATGTAGGAAGGCGGCAGGCGAGCCGACAGTCGCCGCGCCATGCGACACGCTCCACCGCGGCAAGCACTGTTGCCGTGGGAGCGCCCCACGCTGCCGCAACAACTGGAGCGGGGTCTTCTCAGACTGCTGCCTCCGCTCCTGCCAAGCGGCCAAGGGAGCCTACTCCTCCACCTTCCCGCGCCGGACGCGAGCCGGACTTCGAGTTCTCCGCGTTCAGTTCTTCTTATTGTAGTTGCAGTTCTTCGATTTTTGCTGTTTTATCTTGCATCTCACTTGCTTTTCTGTGAATCTGTTCCTTTTTAGCACTCTGGCTCAGAGAGCGTCAAAGAGAGCCAAGGCGCCGGTGATTGTCATCGAGGACGAACCCACCGCGTCAGCAGGGGACGCGCCTGAGACAAACTTGCCGGACCCGGCGGCTGATCTTCAGAACAGCCCCCAGCGTAAGTATCTTCTCTTGCTTTCCGCTGTCGGGCGCGCATGGAAATTCTTTACTTAGATGATATCCAACTGTTGAGTTGTGCAGGAGCAGAGCAGCCTCAACAGGAGCGCCCGGAGGCCGCCCCCGAAGCGCCAAGGGAAAGTCCTCCGGCAAGGGGGAGGTCTCCGGCAAGGGAGAGCCCTCCGGCAAGGGAGGAGGCTCCGGCAAGGGAGCAGCCCCCGGCAAGGGAGGGATCTCCGGCAAGGGACTGCGTCAGTGATCCCCCGGCGACGGAGACCACAGCTGCAGACCCTGGCATAGGTAACTTCCTTGCTTCAAAACCCCCCTTGGCTTCTTCATCTTCTTGATCTTTCTCTTGGATTTTCGTTTAACTCTTCTCCCCCTTCCGGCTGTCAGATCCATCCGCTGGAGAGCCGATGGAGACTGAAGTCGCCGCCGACGAGGCTGTTGCCGCTGAGGAAGCAGCCGGCGCCGGCGAGCCCGCCGCCGAAGAGGCCGCCAGGGCTGCCGCCGCAGAAGCAGGCGGGGAGTCCGGCGGTCGTACTGACGAGCCGGAGGCCGCAGGAGCGCCGGGCGTTGCTCCGACCGTCGGCCCCTCCGCCGCTGCCGCCGCGCCAGGCCCCGAAGAGCCCCAGGCCGGCGTATACTTGAAGGTCGGCGACGATATCTTCATCAACCTTCCCTGGACGTCAAGCTCCAGGACGCCGGTCGAAGGAGAAAGCCTTGACGGAGAGTTGCTTGCCTCCGCCGGGCTAAAACTGGTTGCCGCGCGAAGCAGGAGCAACAGTGAACCCGAAGAGGAGCGTCTGCTGCGGAAGCTGGTGGCGCTCTACCGCGCCCGGCAAGCCAAGCTGGAGTCCTTCGAAGCGCTTGTCTCGAAGGCCGGGGCTGATATCGAGAAGCGCGCAAAGGAGCTCCGGGGTGCCAATCAGGAAGCTCTCCGCTCCCTGGCAAAGGAGCGGGAGCAACTTGCCGAAGCGCAGCAGGCCTTCCTCCTCGAGAAGGCCGACGTCGAAGAGCGCCAACGTCTTGCCGCGGAGAAGCTGTCTTCGCAGGAGGGTGACTTGGCGCAGCGGAAGGTCAACCTCGACAGCCACGAGGAGGAGCTTGCCGCGCGCGAGCGGGCAGTTGGCGGGGCCCTCAAACAAGCCGAAGACGCCGCCGCAGCTGCCGAGGCCGCCAAGAACGAGCTGGAGCTGAAGGTGGTGCAGCTGGAGGCGAGTCTTAAGGCGAACGGCGACGAGCTTGCCGCGCTCAAGCTTGAGTGGGAGAAGGACGCCAACAGCTACTCGGAGCTGCAGGCCCATCTCGCCGAGAAGGGCAAGGAACTTGACGCCGCCAATAATTCCAACGCTGATCTCGAAGTGAAGCTGGCGGCTCGGACGAAATCTCTGGACGGCGCCAAGGAGCAGGAGACGGCCCTGAAGGAGGAAGTCGAGGCCGGCAAGGTGCTGCTGGCGAGTGCTGCTGCCGCCCAGAAGACCTTGTCGGAGAACGTGGAGCACTGGACGGAGGGTCTGGTGAACGTCGCCACCGACATCGACAAGGAGTTGGCGCAACTGGGGATGGTGGATCTCGGGTACCCATCCGACGAGAACCTCCAACCCAGCTCCAAGCTCACCTTGTAATTCGGCATGGCGACTCCGGGAAGGGATCCCGAAGCAGCTTGCCGACGAGTCGCGCAAGATCTGCGCGGGAGCTCTTCCGAAGGTGCTGATGAAGGTGGCCTTCCGCAACCCGGGCCTCCGCCTCACCAACGTCCTCCGAAGCTTGCCACCAGATGCTGATCTGGAGGAGCTCAAGGCCCTTGTCGCACCTATTGTGGACAGGGTGAGCAAATCAAGAGGGTCGATTGTGACCGCGTAGACTAGGCCATCCATCTTCTTCTTTCCTTGTCGCTGTTAATCATGTTATGAAAAATAGTCTGTTAGAGCTGCGACAAGTTATTTTGTAATATACTCTATCCTGGGTAGTAATGACTATGTTATTTCCTTTACTTGATTCCTTCCTTTGTATGTTTTTACCCTACGCCTTTTAGGGAACTTGCCGGCGCAGGCACCTTTGCCGCGAGCGCTGAGTGCGGAACGTCAGCAGCCTGCTGGCGGTGCCGCAGCCGACAAGAAACCTTGTCGCAGCTAGTCGCAGCTCACTTAAGTTGTTGAGCGGACTCGAAACAACAGTAAGGGCGCAACTAGCTACGAGTTGGTTCCTCCGCGCATAGGTTTTCCATACAAAGCACGGCCGTTCAAGGAAAGTAACTTATAAATTAAAAAATTTGATTGCTCAAACTTTGGCGACTTATCTTTTCTGTTACTTGCTTCTCGGCAAGGCGAAACTTTCTTGAACGATGCCTGGTCCACACCATATCTTCTCCTTCCCCCCGGCAAACTTGTGGGCGAGGGACCCTTCCTTTCCTTGAGAGAAAAAAGAGAGGAGAAAATAAAGTTATGGAGCCTTATGGCTCGTTGTTGCTTACCAGAGGTAAGTGCTGCACAAAATGTTAGATAGCACATGCAAATAATAATAGAAGGCATGAAATCGACAAGGTGTGCTGAGCACATAAGCTTTATGCACGGGATCTGCGCCCGGCTTTGTACAAAGGATTACATGCGGCAGCGGTAAGACTTGTACAAAAGGTGGTTGCCGCAACGGGTTCCGGCAACCGCGCCCTACGGGTAAAACTTGCGAAGATGCTCAATATTCCAGGAGTTGCTCACTGGTACACCATCTTCGGTCTCAAGGCGGATAGCGCCAGGCCTAGTGACTTGTTTCACCCGGTAAGTGCCTTCCCACTTCGGCGTCAACTTGTTGGAATTCTTGGCGGACTGAACGCGGCGAAGAACAAGGTCGCCTTCCTCGAGACTTCTGGCGTTAACTTTGCGGCTATGGTAGCGGCGCAAAGCTTGCTGGTAGCGAGCAGCTCGTACAGCAGCCTGAAGACGGTCTTCCTCAAGGAGCAGCACGTCGTCTTGTCGCAGCTGCTCTTGCTCGAGCTCATCGTAAGCGAGCACTCAAGGCGACCCGTATACGAGTTTCGTGGGGAGAACTGCCTCTGCTCCATAGACTAGAGCGAAAGGTGTCTGGCCAGTGGCTCGATTTGGCGTCGTCCTGATCGACTAAAGAACCACCGGCAGCTCCTCGATCCAGTTTCTTCCGCACTTGTGCAGCCTGTCGAAAGTTCTGGTCTTGAGCCCGCGCAGCACTTCAGCATTTGCCCTCTCCGCTTGACCGTTGCTTCTCGGGTGAGCAATAGAAGTGAAGCAGACCTTGGCGCCAAGATCTTGGACGTACTGCATGAAGGTGCGGCTCGTAAATTGCGTACCGTTGTCGGTGATTATCCTGTTAGGGATCCCGAAACGGCAAACAATCGACCTGAAGAACTTGACTGCTAACTGTGCTGTCACCTTCCTCACCGGTTCCACTCCCGGCCACTTTATGAACTTGTCGATCGCAACGTACAAGTACTCAAAGCCCCCGATAGCTCGGGGAAAGGGGCCGAGGATGTTGAGCCCCCAGACCGAAAATGGCCAGGATAAAGGGATCGTCTGGAGAGCTTGAGCTGGCTGGTGTATCTGTTTGGAATGGAACTGGCATGCTTCACACTTGGTTACTTGTGCAGTTGCATCCTGGAGGGCTGTTGGCCAGAAGAAACCTTGCTGGAATGCTTTTCCGACAAGGGCTCTTGCGCCAATGTGGTGACCACATATGCCTCCATGTATCTCTGCCAACAGCTTTTGTCCATCTTCCCGGGGAATACACTTCAATTTCACACCGTTGAGTCTTCTTCTGCACAGTGTGTCTTCGACAAACTGGTACATACTAGACTGCCGGGCTACTCTTTCCGCTTCTTCTTGCTCTTCGGGAAGTTCTAATGTCTGAAGGAAACGGACAATCTGCTGTGCCCATGCTGGAGCTTGTGGCTCGGCAACAAGGACTAAAGGCATGTCTGCTGCTGCAGGAACGTCCACTTCTATGGCAAGAGCCTGTGGCTCTGCCGAAGCTTGACGTTCCCCGGCAAGTTTGTCGGAGCAAAACTTGCCGGGAGCGTCTGCTTCGACGGAACAAACCCTAGGGCTTGCCGGAGCAGACTGCTCCTCAGCACTCTTGGTGTTGATCTTGGGGACCATTTTGACGGTGGCTTCGGGAAGCTCTGCCGGAAAATAGTCGCCAGAAATCAACTTCCTCTTTTTGCTCTATCCAGTTGACGGTGTTACGGACGGCTGAGTCAATTTGAGCACAAAAATCCCTGGTTCCACAGGTAATTTATGTACAGCGTACTTTGACAGGCCATCAGCAATATCATTCTGAGCTCTTGGGACATGCTCCATCTGCAGGCCGTCAAAGTGCTCTTCTAGCTTTCTCACTTCGTCAACATAGGCTTCCATCAAAGGACTCTGGTAATTCTTGTTCACTTGGCGGACGACAAGCTGTGAGTCACCCCTGACTATGAGCTTCTTAATCCCAAGTTCTGCCGCGATCCTGAGACCGGCAAGCAAGCCTTCATACTCTGCAGTATTGTTTGTCGCTTGCTCCTTGGGAAAGTGCATCTGGACTACGTACTTGAGGTGCTCTCCGGTGGGTGCGACAAGCAGCACGCCAGCACCGGCGCCTTACAGCGAGAAGGCACCGTCAAAGTACATGAGCCACTCTTTGCTCGCCTCCTTGACGGGGATGCTCGTTTCTGGAATTTCTTCATCTGGTGTTGGCGTCCACTCTGCTATGAATTAAGCCAAGGCTCTGCTTTGGATTGTTGAAGTGCTCTCAAACTTGAGACCAAAGCTTGACAGTTCTAGTGCCCACTCGACAATCCTGCATGTCGCTTCTGGATTCTGCAATATCCTTTTCAGCGGAAAGCGAGTGACAACCGTGATCTCATGTGCTTGGAAGTAATGGCGCAGCTTTCTCGAGGCCATAAGAAGGCCGAAAAGCAACTTCTGCACACCAGAGTACCTTGACCTAGCCCCCTGCAGAAGGGAGCTGACAAAGTAAACTGCGCGCTGCACCATTTTCTTTTGTATCTCTTCACGCACCTGCGCAGTTCCATCCTTGTCGGGACCAGAGCTTGCCGGGGAAGCCTCCCGCTTGTCGCTAGATGCGCTTGCCGCGGTTGCTGGCTCGTCGTCTGCCTCCCTCTCTGCCACTAACGCGGCACTAACCACTTGATTGGTCGCCACTATATATAGCAGCAACTTCTCTTGTGGCTTAGGTGCGACAAGTGTTGGAGTGGAGGACAGGTATCTCTTCAAGTCCTGCAGCGCAGCCTCCGCTTCTGGATTCCATTTCATTAGACCTGCCTTTTTCAAAATTTTGAAAAACGGTAGGGCGCGCTCAGCAGACCGAGAGATAAACCTGCTGAGAGCAGCCACGCAACCGGCAAGCTTCTGTACATCCTTGACGCGTTTTGGTGCTTCGATCTGCTCGATGGCCTTGATCTTGTCGGGATTGGCTTCAATTCCTCGCTGAGAAACAAAGAACCCGAGAAGCTTGCCGGAAGGGACTCCAAACACACACTTCTCGGGGTTGAGCTTGAGGTTAATCTTGCGCAGATTTGCAAAAGTTTCTTCTAAATCTGGAATCAAAGTTGCCTTGTCCTTGCTCTTGACCACTATATCATCCATTAAGCTTCTACATTTCTGTGTATTTGTGGTTTCAAAGCGACACGGACTACTCTTGCAAATGTTGAACCAGCATTCTTTAATCCGAAAGGCATCCATATGAAACAGTACGTGCCACATGGGGTAATGAATGTTGTTTTCTCCTCATCCTCTTCTGCCATGAAGATCTGATGGTACCCTGAATATGCGTCAAGAAATGAAAGCAAATCACATCCGGCTGTGGAGTCAACAATCTGGTTAATGCGCGGCAAGGGAAATGAGTCTTTGGGACAAGATTTATTAACATCAGTAAAGTCAATACAAAGCCTCCATTTTCCATTCGCCTTGCGCACGACTACAGGATTGGCCAGCCACGTGGGATGGAGCACTCCTCTGACAAGGCCTGCTACTTCTAATTTCTTGATTTCTTCTGCTATGAATTCTTGGCGCTCCACTGCTTGTTTCCTGACCTTCTGCTTGACGGGCCGCGCATGAGGACAAACGGCAAGATGGTGCTCAATTACTTTCCTGGGAACACCGGGGATGTCAAACGGTTGCCACGCAAACACGTCGACATTCGCCCGTAGGAAAGTAATGAGTGCGCTTTCCTATTTAGGGTCGAGCGTGGCACTGATGGTAAAAGTACCACTAGTGCCGTCCTCCTTGGCGGACACCTTCTTGGTGTGTGGCGGAGCTGCCATTGCCTTCTTACACTTGCCGGTGGAGCTCGATGGTACGTCCTCGACGGTAGCGCAGCACTCCGGAGAGGTGCGCTTGCCGGAGTGGGCATCAGAGCTCTTGCCGAACTTGGTCTTCTTCTTCCCCCCGGGAGCTTCAGCGGCAAGTGTCTTGCGATCTATTGCGGCAGCTGCTTCCTGGTAGATCTTGTCGGCGCAGATAAGGGCATCCTTTTGTCGCCAGGGACAGAGATGACGCTTATCGGGCCTGTCATCTTAAGCATGTTGTATGAATAGTGAGAGGCCGCCATGAACTTGGCGAGTGCTGGACGGCCTAGTATTCCATTATAAGGTAATGGAAAATCGGCAACGTCAAAAGTAACCCTCTCAGTTCTAAAGTTCATTTCGCTACCAAATGTTACTGGCAAGGTGACCTTCCCCTTCGGCTTGCTCCTTCCCGGGTTAATTCCTTGGAATGTGCCAGTCTCTTCGAGCTCGCTGTCAGGGATCTGGAGTTTCTGGAGTACAGCGGAGGAGATCAGATTTAAGCCGGCCCCGCCGTCAACTAACATCTTAGTGACCTTGAGGTTGCGTATAGTTGGTGAAACCAACAGCGGCAAGCACCCGACCGCAGTTATGCGATCAGGGTGGTCCTCAATGTCAAAGATGATAGGCGTGCTGGACCATTTCAGAAGTTTGCGCGATTCGACAGGTGGTTCTGCCGCATTGACTTCCCGCGCCCATTGCTTGAGTTGGCGGTGGGAAGTATGCAGAGAAGCGCCGCCGTCAACACACAAGACTTCTGTAGCTTTCTGAAACTCCTGCTCACTGTTCTCGACATCATCCATGTCTTCGTCGTCGTCTTTGTCTTCATCCTTGTCGCGGCCGCGGGGAGGTCTGTCTCCTTGCCGCTGCTTGGCCTTGCCGCGGCGTCCTCCCCGGCCGGCGCGTTTCTTGCCGGCTTCTCCACCGCCTCCTTGGGCTCTCTCCTTGTCGCGCCGCTCGTACTCAGCCTTTTGTTGCTGGACAAGCTGCTCGACTTTCTTGCAGCTCTGGAGGTCATGGCCCTTGGTGCGGTGGATCTTGCAATACTGCTTGTCGGTGCCGTCCTGCTTGTCGGCAGCTGCCACAGCCTGGCAGTTAGTGCATGCGGCAACCTCCTTGCCGGAGCTACCAACTTTGGCTTGCTTGGCGCCACCGTCGTTGCTGGACTGCTCAACGACTAGCACCACTTTACCCTTCTTCTTTCTGTTATTGCGCCGCCGGTTTTTCTTTGCCGGGGCGGTATCCTCACTGTCAGATCTTCCAGCACCAGTATTTTCTCCGGGGAGTTTCCTCCCTTCCTCAGCACATGCACACTTGTCGGCCAGGGCGTATAGCTCACTGACGTCTCTAATCCTGCACATCGCCATCTCCTCTCGCATCCTGCGGTTACGCTCGTTCTGATGGAATGCGCTGATGACCATGGCAGGGTGGATGTCTGGGATGTTGCGCTATACACGGCTGAATCTTTGAATGTATTTGCGCAGGGGCTCTCCTTCCTTCTGGGCGAGCAGGTGAAGATCACTTTCCTGGCCATGAGGTTTGTGGACGCCTATAAAGGCGCTGACAAACTGATGGCAAAGGTCCGCCCAAGAGGATATGGAGTTGTCCGGCAAGTGCACGAGCCAGGACCTGACTTCGGGCTTGAGCACCAGCGGGAAGTAGTTGGCAAGGACCTTGTCGTCTCGCCCCCCGGCAGCTTGCACCGCAATGGTGTAGATGCTGAGGAACTCCGACGGGTGTGACTTGCCGTCGTACTTCTTTGGTACGTCTGGCTTGAAATGCTTCTGGCTGGGCCACTGGACTTGCCGCAGCTCACGGGTAAACGCAGGGCAACCTACCGCGTACGGCAAGTCGCCTGGTTCTCCGGGCGCATGCATGTCAACAGAGGGCCCAGCGCGCAGATCTGATTGACGCCGCGCTTCTCTTCGGCGCTCGATGAGAGTACGAGCGTCTTCTTGCTGTCGTTCGTGGAGAACTTGGCGCTGATCGCGATGAACTCGCGGATCCGATGACGCGGTGGAGTCGCTGTCAAGGTGGATCCGTGTAACGCCCCAGATACGACTTTCCCAATTTGTACTCCAACTCTTGCCATTTCCGGCATTAAGTTATATTTATTTCTCGGGTTCGGGTCTTTGTCTCCGTGTGTTGTTTTCTTTTTCGTGCATCTCATATCATGTCATCACGTGCATTGCATTTGCATACATGTTCATCTCATGCATTCGAGCTTTTTCCCCGTTGTCCGTTTTGCATTCCGGCGCTTCGTTCTCCTCCGGTGGCCATTTCTAGCTTTCTTTTGTGTGTGGGGATTAAACATTTCCGGATTGGACCAAGACTTGCCATGCGGCCTTGGTTTACTATCGGTAGACCGCCTGTCAAGTTTCGTGCCCTTTGGACTTCGTTTGATACTCCAACGGTTAACCGAGGGACCGAAAAGGCCTCGTGTGTGTTGCAGCCCAACACCCCTCCATTTTGGCCCAAAACCCACCAAACTCTGCTCCATCGTCTTGGTCATTCGATCACGATCGCGTGGGCGAAAACTGCACCTCATTTGGACACTCCTAGCTCCCTCTATGCCTATAAATACCCCCTCCATTTCAGATCTCTTCTTCTCCCCCCGTCCAAACCCTAATCCAAAAAAAAACAGATCCCGCCGCCGCCGGACGTGTCCGCCCCGGCCGGACAACGTCCGCCGCGCCCCTCGCCCACTCACCGCTCGCCATGTGGCCCGCCTGCCCGCGCCGCCGCCGAAGCCCGCTCGGCCCGGGGAGAGCCCCCGAGGCCCGAGCCGCCGCCGCCTTCATCCCGCGCGCCCGCCGACCTTCTTCTCCACGCCCGGTGGCCGGCGCCGCCACGGGCCGCCGCACCCCGACCGGAGCTCGCCGGCCATCGCCCGCGGCCGCCCGAGCCGGGCACCGCGCTGCCCCGCCTCGCCGTCCAAGCTCGCCGCCGCCCCACTCCGGCCCGGCCCCGCCGTCCTCCGGCCCTCTCCACGCCCGGCCGACCTCCTCCTCTCCGGCTCCGACACCGGCGAACCTCGCATCCCGCGCCCAGCTACAGTGCCAGCCCGATCCAGATCTGGATCCAAACCCTAGACGGTTGACTTTTGCCCTCTCCGTTTAATTTTTCGTGCTATGTTTGACTGATGATATCTCTGCATCCGTAGCTCCGTTTTGGACATATGATATATCAAAATCTTCGTCTCGACGAGTACATCATTTCATTCCATTGCATCATTTGCATTTGGGTTCATCTTGATGCCCAAAATGCTGTTAGTAGGAGGCATCGTGAGTTAAATTGCAGATCCGTTAGCTCAACATTGACTTTTGTCATTTTTGCCATGATTATTGTGTGCATGATATGCCTGTGCCCCTTTGGGATGAATTGTTAAGCATTTTGTCTTATTTCCAGAGGTGCCACCCATGCATTTTTAGGATGTGTGTGGTGTCTTGTGCAAGCTTGCAAAGAGGGGTACCCGAGATTGCTGATTTCAGGGACTTACTGATTTTCACTAAGTCTGGGATGTTTTAGTTCATGATGCTATATGTCCAGCTTGTTTCCTAGTGATCCGTGCCTCTTTTGAGGATGATCAGTAAGAGTGATTTGTTATGCTTGTTGTGCTCTATCCATCCATGTCTTTACTTGTTATGTTGGAGCACCCTAGATTGACTCAATCGAGCTCAACTTTTGCATCGTTGTAAATTTGGGCAGATCGTGAACTCTTTTGCGATTTTGCCGGTGCTATTGCTAGTGATCCAGGCATGCTATGCCATTGTTCTTGCCATGTTTAGCTAGCATTTTGTGCCTTCTTTATGGATATGTGCTTGCCTTGCCATGACCTGCATCGTAGTGAGTGCATCGAGCTCGTTTACATGCCTCCGTGAGTTATAATTTCAGCATGTCTCAGTTTTCACTAAGTCTGAAAACTGATTGTGTTTCATCTATGTTCGTGTGCTCGTTAGAGTATTTTGCGAACCCTTTTGGCCCCAGGTCACTTTGGGTGTTTTGTTAAGCTTTTTGAGTAGCTCCATGTCATGCTCTTAATTGTCATGTTCAGGTTATTTTTCATGTTGTTTTGCTGCTCCGAAGAGAGCATCGTGGTCTGAAATTCCAGACTAGCGTTAATTTCGCTAAGTCTGAAATCTGTTTTGCTTATTCAGTTTTGCCATGCTTGTTTGAACCCCTTAATGGATGAATTTGTCTATGTCTCAGTCCTAGTGATTTGTTAAGCATCTTGTGTACATCCCTGCCATGTATTTTGTTTTTTATGTTTGGTGGCTGTAGCATATTCATTTTGTTGCATTTAGGAGCCTACTTGCTGTAAATCGCAGATCGGTTCGTTTCGTAAAACGCTTGCCATTTCCATACCGTAGCTCCGATTCCTATGATCTTTATATCGTTTTCAGGGGATTTCTTCCCCTCTATCCAGTGGCACACTTGGTTTTCCAAGTTGAGGCCACGTTCATGCATTTCCTGTCACGTCTTGCATTTTGCATCCCGCATCGCATCCCGCATAGCATACCATCCTTGCATATTATTGGTTGCCCTTGCACGTGGTTGATTGTATCCTTGTTGCTTGTTTGTGTTGTTGGGTAGAGCCGGGAGACGAGTTCGCTAACGAGGAGCCCGTTGAGTTTGCTTTTGAGGATCCAGTCAACTCTGACAACTGTGCAGGCAAGATGATCATACCCTCGAAATCACTACTATCTTTGCTATGCTAGTTTGCTCGCTCTTTTGCTATGCCAATGCTACGATGCCTACCACTTACTTGTCAGCCTCCCAATTGCCATGTTCAACCTCTAACCCACCATGTCCTAGCAAACCGTTGATTGGCTATGTTACCGCTTTGCTCAGCCCCTTCTTATAGCGTTTCTAGTTGCAGGTGAAGATTGGAGCCGTTCCTTGTTGGAACATTTATTTACTTGTTGGGCTATCATTATATCGCTATTTTATCTAATGCATCTATACACTTGGTAAAGGGTGGAAGGCTCGGCCTCTCGCCTAGTGTTTTGTTCCACTCTTGCCGCCCTAGTTTTCCGTCATATCGGTGCTATGTTCCCGGATTGTTGCGTCCCTTACGCGGTTGGGCTATAATGGGAACCCCTTGATAGTTCGCCTTGATTCAAGCTTTTCCAGCAATGCCCAACATTGGTTTTACCATTTGCCACCTAGCCTCTTTTTCCCTTGGGTTTTCGGAGCCCGAGGGTCATCTTTATTTTAGCCCCCACGGGCCAGTGCTCCTCTGAGTGTTGGTCCGAACTAGAGTCCTGTGCAGCGCCCCCTCGGGGAAACTCGAGGTTTGGTTTTAGTTGTATGGAGCGCTCATCTGAGTGTGCCCTGAGAAAGAGATATGTGCAGCTCCGATCGGGATTTGTCGGCACATTCGGGCGGTGTTGCTGGTCTTGTTTTAACCTGTCGAATCATCTTGTTGTACCGGGATACCGAGTCTGCTCGGTGTGTCCTGGGTGGAGGTCTATTCCTTCATTGACCGTGAGAGCTTGTTATGGGCTAAGTCGGGACCCCCCTGCAGGGATTGATCTTTCGAAAGCCGTGCCCGCGGTTATGGGCAGATGGGAATTTGTTAATGTCCGGTTGTTGATAACTCAAACCTTAATTAATTAAAACGAATCAACTGAGTGTGTTGCCGTGATGGCCTCTTCTCGGCGGAGTCCGGGAAGGGGACACGGTGTTGGAGTTATGTTTGCGCAGGTTGCTCTATAGTTTCTCGCTCGTGCTTTGCCTCCTCTTCTCGCCCTCTTTTGCGAATAAGTTAGCCACCATATATGCTAGTCGCTTGCTGCAGCTCCACTTATACATTACCCCTTTCCTACCTATTAAGCTTAAATAGTCTTGATCGCGAGGGTGCGAGATTGCTGAGTCCCTGTGGCTCACAGATTACTATTACACCAGATGCAGGGACAGATGATACATCTCCAGATGGCGCGCTCGAGCTCAAGTGGGAGTACGGCGAGGACTCTCAGCGTTACTATGTGTCTTTTCCTGATGATCAGTAGTGGTGCCTATTCGGGGTTAGATTCAGGGCCTTGTCGCATGTTGGTTGTCTTTTCTATTTTGGCGCCGTAGTCGGGCCATGAGTGAATTGTATGATGGATGTTATTCATGTACTTTGATGTGACGTGGCGAGTGTAAGCCAACTTTGTTATTCCCCTTTATATGATTTATGTACATGGGATGTGTGATGATTTCCCGACTAGCGACATTGCTTTCAATGCGGCTATGCCTCTAAGTCGTGCCTCGACACCTGGGAGATATAGCCGCATCGAGGGCGTTACAATTCGGCGAGTCGGCGATCTTGGCCTTTGGGGCGGGGAGTGCATAGTGGTTGTACCCTCCCCTATCTTGTCGCCACCGGCTCGCGCCTGACTGACTTGCCGCGGCTGCGATGCGCTCGGCTGCTGTGGGTTGTCGCCGTTGGCGAAGCCGATGAGGCTCTGGATAGTGGCCCTCCAGTCATCGATCTTCTCTGGCGCTGGAGGGTAATCTAGGAGCAGTTGAGCTCGTGCCAAAGCTTCTGCCGGAGTGGCGGCGGCGGCGGCGAACGGCGCGATGAACGGGATATGCTCGGACTTCTAACTTCGTTAGAAGGAGCAGTATCTCGTCCAGGCGACCGTGCCCCGCTCGCGCCAGCATGTTGGCGTGCATGCTGGTCTTGAGCACTCCGGGATCCTCCAGCTTGATCTTGGCCCAGTAAACGTATGGTATCGTGAGTACCATGACGCTGCTGGTCCCGCGCCTCCTGAGATGGGCGCGGTGCGTGTACGGACACCGAGGTCTTGGAGTGCGCTCGGTCGTTGTGGGAGCCGACTGCGCTGCTGATGTGCAGCGCAGTCTTGTCCTTGGACCTGGCAGCACCATGAGCCTCCTTGTCGGCGCCTGTTCTCCCGTCGGCGTCTACTCCACCAGCCATTTGCTCTTGCGGTGGTGGGCTCGGCGCGGACGGAGCAGCTGCCTCCGAAGCCTTCTTCTTCGGCGGCATGTTGATGAAGATGATGAAGATTCGGCTCGTGCGAACGCCGGATCAGATTCACACAGCCTCGACGCCCCCTACCTGGCGCGCCAAAGATGTCGGGGGTGCTGATCCCACAGACACCTATGGGACCACGGTAGACCGAGGCCCCTTTCGGTTCGGCAGGGGGGCGGAGAGTGCACGAAGAGCAGATCGAGGCGAAGCGCACGAGCAACGCGATCGGTTTACCCAGGTTCGGGCCGCACGGATGCGTAAAACCCTACTCCTGCTTCTGATTGTATTGGATTCTTGCTCGAGAGCGTTGATTGCTATAGTACACACCAGCAGCTAGCCAGACCGAGCGTGAGAATGATTGTCCGACCTCCCCTACGTTGCATATGGGCCTTCTTTTATACGCTAAAGGGGTCATCGACAGGTGGCAACATAGAGAAGGGCAAAAATGGAAAAGGCACTACGGTTGGCACCGCCGCCTACAACAGTGTTGTCATACCTAACCCTGATGGCAGGGGACAAAGGCATTAAATGACTGTCTGTGTCGCCTAGACGGTGCAGAAAAGGACCGCCAGGGACGCCACTGCTTGCCACGATGGCTATCTTGTCAGCGCCGCTTCGCCACCGTGTACCTCTGGCTGCACAGCCTTCCGCCACGTACGCCTGGAAGGGTCCCAGAGCGGCACGTTCGTGGATGTGCTGGAGCGCAGGTACAGGATGGAAGCTTGCCGCGGCAAGCGACTTGTCGCGGTTATTATCTTGTCGCGTCCAAGAGCTTGTCGCTCACTCGGTCTTGCCGGGACACATGGTGCGCTGCGGCAAGTTCCTTGAGATGCCTTGGTTGGCCTCCCCGGCAAGCTCCTCTTGCCGGGGTCTTGTCTCCTTCCCGGCAAGCTTCTCTTGCCGGGGCCTTGTCTCCTTGGTTTGGATACTTTATTCTTGAATGGCTCTAAAGGAACCACGGAGGATCTTGGCGGTCGCCCGGCAAGCCTTGCCGCGGGATGCTGCGGCTGCCCGTGCACAAGTTCGGGATACTAAGGTACCCCTACTTTAGTACACCGACAGATACGTTGGAGACGTATCAGGCACCCGCGAGGTGCTGCTCTGGACCATTGGATCTCTTCTGGTCCATAAAAAATCCACAAAACTTTCACGGTGTTTGGAATCCATTTGATATTGATTTCCTGCGATGTAAAAAACAAGCAAAAAATAGCAACCCATGTGTTGCAATGAAAAAAGTTAATGTTTTGTGCATGCATAATGTCGTAGCACTGGATTCACTATGAAGAACATGCAATGCATCATCCTTTTACAAAGTGAACATAAAAAATAGGCTGCAATTTATCCGCGTCCATATTTTCTTTGCGGGCATAATCTCCTACTAATTCCGTTTAAGTATAATCCTTCCTTCAGTTTTTTTGGCAGCATAATCCTTCCTTTAATTACCATGATGTCCTCACCCGTTTTATTCGGGAATAAAATCCTTCCTTTTTCTAATTTAGTAGCCCCACCACAATGAAGCCTATGGATCCTTCCTTTTAATTATCCTACCTTTTTACCTCAAATCTTTCATTTAATTAGCCCCATCTATTTGAATATTCTATTTATCAAGCCCACAATCGTTTTTTAATTATTCCATCGGTTTACCCACAATCCTTTCTTTAATTAGCCACATCTATTTAAATACCCTATTTAAGCCACGTTCAATTCCCACAATGTTGATTATTGTTGACCCAATTTTTTCACGGTCTCTATGAAAGCCCATAGAAGGCCCATCAACGTACAAGTATGTGGCTCAGATGGCTTACCGTGTGTATGAGCGAACCGTACGAAACTTTAGCGTGCGCTCATAACAAATGAAAATCAATGAAAAGGACTAAACCAAACTATACCTATTCCCACAATCGTTCTTTTAATTATTCCACCGGTTTACCCATAATCCTTTCTTTAATTAGCCACATCTATTTAAATATCACATTTAAGCCGCGTTCAATTAGCCACATCTTTACATTGACCCAATTATTTTTTGCGGTTTGTAGGCAGTCCATAGAAGGCCCATCCACATACAAGTACCTGGCCCAGATGGCTTACCATGTGTACGAGTGAACCTTACGAAACTTGAGCGTGCGCTCATACCAAACAAAAATCAATGAAAAGTACTAAACCAAACCAAGAATACCTATTCCCTTTAATAGTAGGTATAGATCTCCTGTGATGTAAAAAACAAGCAAAAACAACAATTGGCACTAGGCACTGGGTCAATAGGTCAGTCCCAAAATATGATATAAAGTTGCTATAAAATGATTGTAAAACATCCAAGAATGATAATATAACAACATGAATAGTTCATAAATTATAGATACATTGGAGACATATCAGCATCCCCAAGCTTAATTCCTACTCGTCCTCGAGTAGGTAAATGATAAAAGAAATAATTTATGAAGTGTGAATGCTAGCAAAGTGCACAATTTTGATCAATGATAATTTCAATCAGTTTTCCTAGCATCATAACAACAATTCTTTCCTATAAAACTTCTCATGTTAAAGTAGCAACCAATTCACATGTTAAGGTTCAAACAACGAATTCTTTTGAAACTCAACAACCTATGTTCTCAGTCACCAAGCAATTGTTATTCGTATTCAAAATATATTAAGTAAGAGATGCACATACTCAACCATCATATAGTATTCTATGATTGCTAAGACTCACCGCATACACATCAGCAAAACATTCCAACCGGACACATAGAAAGATAGGGGCTTATAATTTCGCCTCCCAGCGTATTCACCTCAAGGGTGATGTCAACAATAATAACTCATGCTACCCATATCCAACTGGATATATGTGCCTAGATCTTTCCTCACCACATGATGCTTGCCAAAAGAGAAAAATAAAAAGGAATAGAGAGAAAGACTTTGACTCTTGCATGAAAGTAAATACATAAAAGTAAAAGGTAGGCCCTTTGCAGAGGAAGCAGAGGTTGCCATGCACTTATTTGTTTGTATGCTGAACCCCTTAGTGCAAAAGACCATCATGTTATATTGCCCCTTATCATAGCAACCTTTATTATGCAGTATGTCGCGTTTATTCTTTGCCATCACAAGTTCGTACAACGCTCAATTTTCTCTTACACTAAATGATCTAACACTTTTAGAAGCAATTTTTATTGCCTTATTGCACCGATGACAACTTACTTGAAGGATCTTGCTCAATCCTTAGGTAGGTATGGTGGACTCTTGAAAATAAGATTTGGGTTTAAGGGTTTTTGGATGCACAAGTAGTATCTCTACTTGGTGCGGAATTTTTGTCTAGCAAAGATGGGGGGCAAGCACCACATGTTGAAGGATCTATGACAATATAACTTCTATGTGAATATGAACAAACATAAATCATTACATTGTCTTCCTTGACCAACGTCAACAATTTTGGCATATAATATTTTGATGGGGGCTCACAATCACAAAAGATTTCCAAGATAGTGTATTTGTATGTGAAAGTTCTCTTCCTTCTACTAATCATTCATGAATTGCTTGTATGACCAATATTGTGACTGTCAAGCTTCAAAGATTTCACTTTCTAAACCCAATGTGAAGCTACCACTAGGCATGATATGAACATATAATTCCAGCTTCATTATATTCAATTTATTCAACAATTAACTCATGGGATGTAAGTGAAGCACAGGAGTAAATGACAAGCTACTCCAAAAAGATATAAGTGAAGATCAAACGAGTAGTTAAGTAAATGGGTAGCTATTTGAGGACTCTCTCTTATTTTTTTTAGATCTAAGTATTTTATTAAAACAGCAAGCAAAACAAAACAAAATGACATTCCAAGAATAGCACAACTCATGTTAAGAAGAAAAACTTAGGCTCAACCGATACTAACCGATAATTGTTGAAGAAGAAAGGTGGGACGCCTACCGGGGCATCCCCCAGCTTAGATGCTTGAGACTTCTTGAAATATTATCTTGGGGTGCCTTGGGCATCCCCAAGATTTATTTTTTGTGTCTCCTCAATTCCTCTCATATCATGATTTTCCTAAATCTCAAAAACTTCATCCACACAAAACTCAACAAGAACTCATGAGATAAGTTAGTATAAATCAATGCAAAACCTTATCATTCTCTACTGTAGAAAATCACCAAAATTATTCAACATTCATACTAAATGCCTCTGCATATTTAATACTCCTATCCTCAAATAGAATCATTAACAAGCAAACATATGCAAACAATGCAAACATAACAGCAATCTGCCAAAACAATACAATCTGTAAAGAATGCAAGAGTATCAATACTTTTTTAACTCAAAAAATTATGAAAAATTACCACATTGTAGAAAATTTATCATAGCTTACTATGCTAAAAGTTTCAACAATTTATCCCATTCTGAACTTTTTCAAGAATTCATGTACTAGCATACAACTTTCTGTTTTCAAACAGCCACATATAGACTTGCAAAATAAGCATGGAAAAGACTATACTTGACATTTTTATTGAAGTAAAAGATGCAAAAAATTATTATAAATAACAGCAAGCAAATCCTAATAAAATAAAATGATGCTCCAAGCAAAACACATATCATGTGACAAATGAAACTATAGCTCCAAGTGAGGTTACCGATAATGTTGGAGACGAAAGAGAGGATGCCTTCCAGGGCATCCCCAAGCTTAGTTGCTTGGATATTCCTTGTATATTAACTTGGGGTGCCTTGGGCATCCCCAAGCTTAGTTGCTTGGATCTTCCTTGGATATTAACTTGGGGTTCCTTGGGCATCCCCAAGCTTAGGGTCTTGTCACTCCTTATTCTCCTCATATCGATATCTGACCCAAAAATTGAAAACTTCAATCACACAAAACTTAATGGAACTTCGTGAGATAGGTTAGTGTGATAAAGCAAATCATTAACTTTGGTACTGTCAAAGACAAGAGTCATAATTGTTCTCACGCAATGCCTACTGTAGCATATCATTTCCACAATTTATATTGAGCAATATAAGCCACAGAAACTAGAAAACAAGCAAACTATACATTGAAAACAGAATTTGTCAAAAACAGAACAGTCTGTAGTAATCTGTACTCCAACGATACTTTTGCTACTCGGAAAAATCTTAAAAATTAGGAAAACTTGGGAAATTTGTCTATTAGTTTCTACAAAAGAATCAATATTTTATCACGCTTCTGTTAAAAATGAGAATTGTTTTCCTGAGCACAAAAGTTTCTGTTTTTCAGCAAGATGAAATCAACTATCACCATAGACCATCCCTTACTTGGCACTTTATTGAAATGAAAGCTATAAACATGATTACTACAGTAGCTTAATCATGTCAGCATGCAAAAATAGTAGGTAAAAGTGTTGGGTTGTCTCCCAATAAGCACTTTTATTTAATGCCTTTTTAGCTAGGCATGATGGTTTCAATGATGCTCGCATAAAAGATAAGAATTGAACACAAAGAGAGCATCATGAAGCACATGGCAGGAACATTTAAGTCTAACCAACTTCCTGTGCATAGGGATTTTGTGAGCAAACAACTTATGGGACCAAGAATCAACTAGCATAGGAGGGCAAAATAAGCATGACTTCAAAACTTTCAACACATAGAGAGGAAACATGATATTATTGCAATTCCTACAAGCATATGTTCCTCCGTCGTAATAATTTTCAGTGGCACCATGAATGAATTCAACAATATATCCATGACATAAATCATTCTTTTCATGATCCATAAGCATATAAATTTTATTACTCACCACATAGGCAATTTTATTCTCATCAATAATAGTGGGAGCAAACTCAACAAAATAACTATCATGAGAGTGAAAATTAAAATCATGATAACAAGTTTCATGGTTATCATTATTCTTTATAGCATATTTGTCATCACCATAATCATGATAGATAGCAACTTTGTTTTCATATTCAATTGAAGCCTCATCCAAAATGGTGGATTCATCACTAAATAAAGTCATGACCACTCCAAATCCACTTTCATCATTATAATCAACATAAATAGGAGGCATTCAATCATTATAACAAATTTGCACATCAAATCTTGGGGGACAAAAAATATCATCTTCATCAAACATAGCATCCCCAAGCTTATGGCTTTGCATATCGTTAGCATCATGGATATTCAAAGAATTCATACTAACAATGTTGCAATCATGCTCATCATTCAAAGATTTTTTGTCAAATATTTTATAGAATTCTTCTTCTATCAATTGAGCACAATTTTCCTTTCCATCATTTTCACGAAAGACAATATAAATATGAATAATATGATGCAACCTCAATTCCATTTTTTGTAGTTTTCTTTTATTAACCAAACTTGTGATAAAACAAGAAACTAAAAGATTGCAAGATCTAAAGATATACCTTCAAGCACTCACCTCCCCGGCAACGGCGCCAGAAAAGGGCTTGATGTCTACTACACAACTTGTTCTTGTAGACTCGTGTTGGGCCTCCAAGCACAAAGTTTTGTAGGACAGTAGCAATTTTCCCTCAAGTGGATGACTGCTACCTCTTGAGCACTGTGTTGGTTTGCCCTTGAAGAGGAAAGGGTGATGCAGCAAAGTAGCGTAAGTATTTCCCACAGTTTTTGAGAACCAAGGAATCAATCCAGTAGGAGGCTACGCGCGAGTCCCTCGCTCCTGCACAAAACAAATAAATCCTCGCAACCAACGCGATAAGGGGTTGTCAATCCCTACACGGTCACTTACGAGAGTGAGATCTGATAGATATGATAAGATAATATTTTTGGTATTTTTATGATAAAGACACAAAGTAAAATAAAAGGGAATGAAAATAACTAAGTGTTGGAAGATTAATATGATGAAGATAGACCTGGGGGCCATAGGTTTCACTAGTGGCTTCTCTCAAGAGCATAAGTATTTTACGGTGGGTGAACAAATTACTGTTGAGCAATTGACAGAATTGAGCATAGTTATGATAATATCTAGGTATGATCATGTATATAGGCATCACGTCCGAGACAAGTAGACCGACTCCTGCCCGCATCTACTACTATTACTCCACACATCGACCGCTATCCAGCATGCATCTAGAGTATTAAGATCATAAGAAAAGAGTAACGCCTTAAGCAAGATGACATGATGTAGAGCGATAAATTCATGCAATATTATAAAAACCCCATCTGGTTATCCTTGATGGAAACAATACAATACGTGCCTTCCTGCCCCTACTGTCACTGGGAAAGGACACCGCAAGATTGAACCCAAAGCTAAGCACTTCTCCCATTGCAAGAAAGATCAATCTAGTAGGCCAAACTAAACTGATAATTCAAAGAGACTTGCAAAATAAGCAATAATACATAAAAGAATTCAGAGAAGATTCAAATATTGTTCATAGATAAACTTGATCATAACCCACAATTCATCGGTCTCAACAAACACACCACAAAAGAACATTACATCGAATAGATCTCCACAAGAGAGGGGGAGAACATTGTATTGAGATCCAAAAAGAGAGAAGAAGCCATATAGCTAATAACTATGGACCCGAAGGTCTGAGGTAAACTACTCACACTTCATCGGAAGGGCTATGGTGTTGATGTAGAAGCCCTCCGTGATCGATGCCCCCTCCGGCGGAGCTCCGGAACAGGCCCCAAGATGGGATCTCATGGATACAGAAAGTTACGGCGGTGGAATTAGGGTTTTGGCTCCGTATCTGATCGTTTGGGGGTACGTAGGTATATATATATAGGAGGAAGAAGTACGTCGGTGGAGCAATAGGGGGCCCACGAGGGTGGGGGTGCGCCTAGGGGGGTAGGTGCGCCCCCTACCTCGTGGCCTCCCTGTTGGTTGCTTGACATAGGGTCCAAGTCTCCGGGATCTTTTTAGTTACAAAAATCACGTTCCCGAAGGTTTCATTCCGTTTGGACTCCGTTTGACATTCCTTTTCTTCGAAACCCTAAAATAGGCAAAAAACAACAATTCTGGGCTGGGCCTTCGGTTAATAGGTTAGTCCCAAAAATAATATAAAAGTGTATAATAAAGCCCAATAATGTCCAAAATAGTAGATAATATAGCAAGGAGCAATCAAAAATTATAAATACGTTGGAGACGTATCAAGCATCCCCAAGCTTAATTCCTACTCGTCCTCGAGTAGGTAAATGATAACAGAATTTTTGATGTGGAATGCTACTAGGCATAATTTCAATGTAATTAGTCTTAATTGTGGCATGAATATTCAGATCCGAAAGATTCAAGATAAAAGTCTTATATTGACATAGAAATAATAATACTTCAAGCATACTAACTAAGCAATTATGTCTTCTCAAAATAACATGGCCAAAGAAAGTTAATCCCTACAAAATCATATAGTTTAGTCATGCTCCATTTTCATCACACAAGAATGCTCTCATCATGCACAACCCCGATGACAAGCCAAGCAATGTTTCATACTTTAGTAATCTCAAACTTTATAAACCTTCACGCAATACATGAGCGTGAGCCATGGATATAGCACTATGGGTGGAATAGCGTATAATGATGGGGGTTATGTGGAGAAGACAAAAAAGGAGAAAGTCTCACATCAACGAGGCTAACCAATGAGCTATGGAGATGCTCATCGATTGATGTTAACGCAAGGAGTAGGGATTGCCATGCAACAGATGCACTAGAGCTATAAATGTATGAAAGCTCAACAAAAGAAACTAGTGGGTATGCATCCAACTTGCTTGCTCACGAAGACCTAGGGCACTTGAGGAGGCCCATTGTTGGAATATACAAGCCAAGTTTTATAATGAAAAATTCCCACTAGTATATGAAAGTGACAAAACAAGAGACTCTCTATCATGAAGACCATGCTGCTACTTTGAAGCACAAGTGTGGAAAAAGGATAGTAGCATTGTCCCTTTTTTTATTTGGCCTTTCTCTTTTTTTGCCTTTCTCTCTATTTTCTTTATTGGGACAATGCTCTATTAAATGATGATCATCACACTTCTATTTATTTACAACTCAATGATAACAACTCGATACTAGAACAAGGTATGACTCTATATGAATGCCTCCAGCGGTGTATCGGGATATGCAATGAATCAAGTGTGACATGTATGAAAGAATTATGAACGGTGGCTTTGCCACAAATACGATGTCAACTACATGATCATGCAAAGCAATATGACAATGATGAACGTGTCATGATAAACGGGATGGTGGAAAGTTGCATGGCAATATATCTCGGAATGGCTATGGAAATGCCATAATAGGTAGGTATGGTGGCTATTTTGAGGAAGATATAAGGAGGTTTATGTGTGAAAGAGCGTATCATATCACGGGGTTTGGATGCACCAACAAAGTTTGCACCAACTCTCAATGTGAGAAAGGGCAATGCACGGTACCGAAGAGGCTAGCAATGATGGAAGGGTGAGAGTGCGTATAATCCATGGACTCAACATTAGTCATAAAGAACTCACATACTTATTGCAAAAATATACAAGTCATCAACAACCAAGCACTATGTGCATGCTCCTAGGGGGATAGATTGGTAGGAAAAGACCATCGCTCGTCCCCGACCGCCACTCATAAGGAAGACAGTCAAAGAACACCTCATGTGTCAAATTTGTTACATAACGTTTACCATACGTGCATGCTACGGGACTTGCAAACTTAAACACAAGTATTTCTCAATTTCACAACTACTCAACTAGCACAACTTTAATATCACTACCTCCATATCTCAAAACAATCATCAAGCATCAAACTTCGCTTAGTATTCAAAACACTTATAAGAACGTTTTTACTAATCTTGAATACCTAGCATATTAGGATTATTTAAGCAAATTACCATGCTATTTAAGACTCTCAAAATAATCTAAGTGAAGCATGAGAGATCAATAGTTTCTTTAAACAAATCCACAACCATGCTCTAAAAGATATAAGTGAAAACTATATAACTCAAAAGATATAAGTGAAGCACATAGAGTATTCTAATAATTTCCGAATCATGTGTGTATCTCTCAAAAGCTGTGTACATAAAAGATGATTGTGGTAAACTAAAAAGCAAAGACTCAAATCATACAAGACGCTCCAAGCAAAACACATATCATGTGGTAAATAAAAATATAGCTCCAAGTAAAGTTACCGATAGAAGTAGACGAAAGAGGGGATGCCTTCCGGGGCATCCCCAAGCTTTGGCTTTTAGGTGTCCTTAGATTATCTTGGGGGTTCCATGGGGATTCCCAAGCTTAGGCTCTTTCCACTCCTTGTTCCATAATCCATCAAATCTTTACCCAAAACTTAAAAACTTCACAACACAAAACTTAAAGTAGAAAATCTCGTGAGCTCCGTTAGCGAAACAAAACAAAAGACCACTTCAAGGTACTGTAATGAACTCATTCTTTATTTATATTGGTGTTAAACCTAATTTATTATAACTTATCTATGGTTTATAAACTATTTTACTAGCCATAGATTCATCAAAATAAGAAAACAACACACGAAAAACAGAATCTGTCAAAAACAGAACAGTCTATAGTAATCTGTATCTTACGCAATATCTGGAACCTCAAAAATTCTAAAATAAATTTCTGTACGTGAGGAATTTATATATTAATAATCTTCAAAAAGAACTATCTGAATAGCACTTCTCAAATAAAAATGGAAGCAGTTCTCGTCAGCGCTAAAGTTTCTGTTTTTTACACCAAGATTAACAAGAGTTTCCCCAAGTCTTCCCAACGGTTCTACTTGGCAAAAACACTAATTAAACACAAAAAACACAACCAAAACAGAGTCTAGATAAATTATTTATTAAATAACAGCAGGTAAAAATATTGGGTTGTCTCCCAATAAGCGTTTTTCTTTAAAGCCTTTTTAGCTAGGCATTGATAATTTTAATGATGCTCACATGAAAGACAAGAATTGAAGCACAAAGAGACCATCAAAAAACATGTGAAAAACACGCTTAAGTCTAACATACTTCCTATGCATAGGAATCTAATGGGCAAACAAATTATCAAGGCAAGCAAAAACTAGCATATGCAAGGAAGCGGAAAGAAACAATAGCAATCTCAACATAACGAGAGGTAATTCAATAACATGAAAATGTCTACCACCATATTTTCCCCTCTCATAATAATTGCATGTGGAATCACAAGCAAATTCAACAAAATAGCTATCACATAAAATATTTTCAACACGATCGACATGCATGCAAAGTTGGCACTCTTCCAAAATTGTGGGATTAACATTAACTAAAGTCATGACCTCTCCAAACCCACTTTTATCAAAAATTTCATAAGATCGAATGTTCTCCAAATATGTGGGATCTAAAGTCGACACTCTTCCAAACCCACTTTCAATCATATTACAAACACTATTATCAATCTCATATTCATCATGGGGCTTAAATAAATTTTCAAGATCGAAAGAAGAATCACCCCAATCATGATTATTGCAACAAGCAGAGGACATAGCAAAACTAGCATCCCCAAGCTTAGGGTTTTGCATATTACTAGCACAATTGACATCAAGAGAATTTATAGTAAAATCATTGCAATCATGCTTTTTATTCAAAGATCTATCGTGAATCACTACATAAAGTACTTCATCACAATTTTCAGATTCACGAATTTCAAGCAAAACTTCATAAAGATAATCTAGTGCACAAAACTCACTAGCAATTGGTTCATCATAATTGGATCTCTTAAAAAGATTAGCAAGTGGATGAGGATCCATAGGTCTTAGGTTCTCTGTTTAGTAATAAATAAACAACTATTCCAACCATACGAGCAAACAAGAAACGTGCAAAAGAGGCAAATAGAGAAAGAGAGGGAGGATAGAGAGAGTGGGCGAATAAAACGGCAAGGGTGAAGTGGGGGAGAGGAAAATGAGAGGCAAATGGCAAATAATGTAATGAGGGAGATAAGGGTTTGTGATGGGTACTTGGTATGTTCACTTTTGCGTAGACCTCCCCAACAACGGCGCCAGACATCCTTCTTGCTACCTCTTGAGCACTGCGTTGGTTTTCCCTTGAAGAGGAAAGGGTGATGCAGCAAAGTAGTGTAAGTATTTCCCTCAGTTTTTGAGAACCAAGGTACCAATCCAGTAGGAGGCTACGCGCGAGTCCCTCGCACCTGCACAAAACAAATAAATCCTCGCAACCAACGCGATAAGGGGTTGTCAAACCCTACACGGCCACTTACGAGAGTGAGATCTGATAGATATGATAAGATAATATATTAGGTATTTTTATGATAAAGATGCATAGTAAAATAAAAGGCAATGAAAATAACTAAGTGTTGGAAGATTAATATGATGAAGATAGACCCGGGGGCCATAGGTTTCACTAGTGGCTTCTCTCAAGAGCACAAGTATTTTACGGTGGGTGAACAAATTACTGTTGAGCAATTGACAGAACTGAGCATAGTTATGAGAATATCTAGGTATGATCATGTATATAGGCATCACGTCCGAGAAAAGTAGACCGACTCCTGCCTGCATCTACTAATATTACTCCACACATCGACCGCTATCCAGCATGCATCTAGAGTATTAAGTTCATAAGAACAGAGTAACGCCTTAAGCAAGATGACATGATGTAGAGCGATAAATTCATGCAATATTATAAAAACCCCATCTTGTTATCCTCGATGGAAACAATACAATACGTGCCTTCCTGCCCCTACTGTCACTGGGAAAGGACACCGCAAGATTGAACCCAAAGCTAAGCACTTCTCCCATTGCAAGAAAGATCAATCTAGTAGGCCAAACCAAACTGATAATTCGAAGAGACTTGCAAAATAAGCAATCATACATAAAAGAATTCAGAGAAGATTCAAATATTGTTCATAGATAAACTTGATCATAAACCCACAATTCACCGGTCTCAACAAACACACCGCAAAAGAAGATTACATCGAATAGATCTCCACAAGAGAGGGGGAGAACATTGTATTGAGATCCAAAAAGAGAGAAGAAGCCATATAGCTAATAACTATGGACCCGAAGGTCTGAGGTAAACTACCCACACTTCATCGGAAGGGCTATGGTGTTGATGTAGAAGCCCTCTGTGATCGATGCCCCCTCCGGCGGAGCTCTGGAACAGGCCCCAAGATGGGATCTCGTGGATACAGAAAGTTACGGCGATGGAATTAGTGTTTTGGCTCCGTATCTGATCGTTTGGGGGTACGTAGGTATATATAGGAGGAAGGAGTACGTCGGTGGAGCAACAGGGGGCCCGCAAGGGTGCAGGGCGCGCCCCCTACCTCGTGGCCTTCCTGTTGGTTGCTTGACGTAGGGTCCAAGTCTCCTGGATCTTGTTCGTTCCAAAAATCACGTTCCCGAAGGTTTCATTCCGTTTGGACTCCGTTTGATATTCCTTTTCTTCGAAACCCTAAAATAGGCACACACAAAAACAACAATTCTGGGCTGGGCCTTTGGTTAATAGGTTAGTCCCAAAAATAATATAAAAGGGTATAATAAAGCCCAATAATGTCCAAAACAGTAGATAATATAGCATGGAGCAATCCAAAATTATAGATACGTTGGAGACGTATCAATGACCTAAGGTTTATCAATCCGTGGGCGGCGTAGGATGAAGATGGTCTCTCTCAAACAACCCTGCAACCAAATAATTGTCGGGGGCGACTGATCCCATGGACACCTATGGGACCACGGCGGACCGGGGCCCCTTTTGGTTCGGCAGGGGGCGGAGAGAGCACGAAGAGCAGATCAAGGCGAAACGCACGAGCGACGCGATCAGTTTACCCAGGTTCGGGCCGCACGGATGCGTAAAACCCTACTCCTGCTTTGGTTTGTATTTGTGTTCCTGCTCGGGAGCGACGAACGCTACAGTACACTTGGATGGCTAGCGAGGCCGAGCGTGAGAATGATCCTCCTCCCTCCTCCCTGTTGCGCATGGGCCTCCTTTTATATGTCAAAGGGGTCACCGACAGGTGGCAACAGAGATGAGGGTAAAAAGGTAAAAGAGGTGGTGGTTGGCGCCACCGCTTACTATAGTTGTATCATACCTAACCCTAACGGCAGGGGACAAAGGCATTAAATGCCTGTCTGCGTCGCCTAGACGGTGCAGAAAGGGACCGTCAGGGGCGCCACCGTTTGCCACGATGGCTATCTTGTCAGCGCCTGCTTGCCACCGCATGCCCCTGGCTGCACAGCCTCCCACCACGTACGCCAAGAACGGTCCCAGAGCGACACGTTGGTGGGTGAGATGGAGCGCGGGCTACGGAGTAGTAGCTTGCCGCGGCAAGCGCCTTGCCGCGGATGTTGTCTTGTCGCTCATCGGGTCTTGTCGCGTCCGGGAGCTTGTCGCTCACCGGGTCTTGCCGGGACTCGCAGCGCGTCGCAGCCAGCTTCTCGAGATGCCTTGGTTGGTCTTCCCGGCAAGCTCCTCTCGCCGGGGTCTTTGTGCTTCGAGTAGCCTTCCTGGCAAGCTCCTCTTGCCGGGGTCTTGGATACTTTGTTCTTGAATGGCTCCAGAGGAACCACGGAGGATCTTGGCGGTCGCCCGGCAAGCCTTGCCGCGGGACACTGCGACTCCCCGTGCACAAGTTCGGGATACTAAGGTACCCCTACTTTAGTACACCGACAGGAGCCCCGGGGCCTGGGCCATACACGGTGCCGAGCGCTGTTGGGCCAGGCCCAAAACAGTGCACGGGCACGCGCGGCCTGGGTCACGCCATATCTGATTCCGCATCCACCGCACCCTCCCCGCACGGCACGCGTCGAATGCGGCATCATGGGAGAGATCGTGGGCGGTTTCTTTATTAGGAAAGGCGGAACGTCTGCCACCTCCCCCTTTATAAGCAAAGGGAAGCAGGGGTAATGCGCCCACTCGCCCCCATTCCGCTCCAATCTTGAAAAACTCCGCCCTGCCTCCGTCTTCCCAAAGCACCAAGAGAGCGGCGCCCTGCCACCCGCATTGCCACCAGCACCACCGCCGCCGTCGACCTCCTCCACCACATTCGCCATGGCTCCGAAAGCTGACAAGGCGAAGGCCGTGAAGTCGACCGAGGCGCAGCGGCTCGCGGTGATGCAGAGGGAGCGAGCCATCTTCCCCCCCCCCCAAGCTCGGCGCCAAGGAGCTGCGGGAGTATTATTACCTCTTTTGGGCGACGGAGACGCGAGCTCACCTGCGGACCAAGGTGCTCCCGGCCGCTGCTCATGCGACGGCTCCGGACGGGTACCCCTTTTTTGCTGTCTTCTACTGCGGGCTCTGCCCGCCCTTTTCCGAGTTCTTTTGTGACATCATGAACACATACGATCTCTGCCTCCTTGACTTCACTCCCAACGCCGTCCTCACCATGGCCATTTTCGCACACCTCTGCGAGAACTTTGTCGGAGTCCACCCTAGTGTTGCCCTTTTTCGTCATATTTTCATTCCCTAGGTAGAGAGAGGAGAGCCCTTGTCCGGCGGAATTGCCTGGGTCTCTAGGACCGGCAAGAAGGATTCCTATTTGGAGGGCAAATTCCGCGACAAGTGGGAGGAGTGGAGGGCTGATTGGTGCTGGATTGTCGAGGAGAGCCCACAGCCATTCACCGCCCGGCGCCAAGTAGCAGCAGTGCGCGGCAGTGACTGGAGCGACGTGGCCCCGGAGGACAGCAGGCTGAAGATTGCCGTCACCAGGATCCAGCGCCTCAGGCTTGCCGGACTCACCGTAGGCGTCGTTGGCGCAGACTTCCTTCGCCGCCGCATCGCCCCCCTGCAAGAGCGGAGAAGGCCTACTTGGGAGTTCAAGAACGCGCCAGACATCATGAGGCTGCGCCCGGGCCTTAACTATAATTTCACTATCCTTGAGCTCAACGGAATACTGCAGGAGCTCTTCAAGTATGATTTAGACCACCCCGAAGTCTTCAGGTTGCCGCAGGGCGTCGTCCCTTTGTGCAACAATTCGGCGCTCGACCGCATCACGGCGATGATGCCACTGTGCGATTCGCAAGGAATTGTACTGACTTGGCAAGAGCCAGAGGACGAGGTCATGCAGCAATTCTTCGACGACTTGGTGGAAGTGCCAATCCGCGCCGACGAGAAGGACGGCCTCACCCGCGACACCACCGAGGTGGAGTTGGCTTACATCGCCACCAGATTGGAAGAGGCGGCGGCAGCTGCCGCGGCGGGCGAGTTCGGCTTCAACTTGGAGGAGGCAGCGGCAGTAGAGACGGAGAACCGTGCAGAGCGAGAGGAAATCTCCGGCAAGAAAGAGCTTGCCCGGCAAGAGGAGTTTGCCGGCAAGGAAGATCTTGTCGGGCGTGATGCCGAGCCGAGCGAGCCCGCCGAGGATGCGAGTGGCTCGTTGGAGATTGAATCCTAATCCACTTCATCCTCAGACAGCACGCCGCCAGCGGCGTCTCCGTCCCCACCAAGAAGGCGTCTCCGCAAGGCTGGGGACGCGGCGAGGCGGTAGGCGGGCCGACAGCCGCAGCGCCGCACGACGCGCTCCACCGCGGCAAGCACCGTTGCCGTGGGAGCGCCCCACGCTGCTGCTTCGACTGGAGCGGGGTCTTCCCGGACTGCCGCTTCTGCCCCCGCCAAACGACCAAGGGAGCCTACTCCTCCACCTCCCCGCGCCGGACACGGGCCGGATTTTGACTTCTCCGCGTTTAGCTCCGACGAGGAAGAAGAAGAGGAGTAAGTTCTTCTTATTGTACTTGCTACTCTTTGATTTCTGCTGTTTTTGTCTTGTCTTCTTTCTCACTTGCCTTTCCATGTATCTGTTCCTTTTTAGGACTCTGGCGCAGAGAGCGGCAAAGAGAGCCAAGGTGCCGGTGATCGTCATCGAGGATGAACCCACTGCGTCAACAGGGGACGTGCCTGAGACAAACCCGTCGGACCCGGTGGCTGATCTTCAGAGCAGCCCCCAGCGTAAGTGTCTTGTTTACTTCTCGCTGTCGGGCGCGCACGAAGACCCTTGCCGTGCTGATACTTGTTTGTTTGACTTGTGTAGGAGCAGAGCAGCCACACCAGGAGAGCCTGGAGGCCGCTCCCGAAGCGCCAAGGGAGAGTCCTCCGGCGAGCGAGAGGTCTCCGGCAAGGGGGGAGACTCCATCAAGGGAGGAGCCCCCGGCAAGGGAGGAGACTCCGGCAAGGGAGGAGCCCCTGGCAAGGGAGGAGGCTCCGGCAAGGGAGGAGCCCTCGGCAAGGAGGGATCTCCGGCAAGGGACTGCGTCAGCGATACCCCGGCAACGGAGACCACAGCTGCAGACCCTGGCACAGGTAACTTCCTTGCTTCCAAACTCCCCTTAGCTTCTTTGTGTTCTTGATCTTTCTCTTGGATTTTGCTCGAATTTTGCTTGAATTCTCTCCCCTCTTCCGGCTGTCAGATCCATCTGCCGCACAGCCGATGGAGACTGAAGTCGCCGCTGAGGAAGCAGGCGGCGCCGGCGAGGAGGCCGCCACGGCTGCCGCCGCGGAGGCGGGCAGGGAGTCTGGCGGTCGTACTGACGACCCGGAGGCCGCAGGAGCGCCAGGCGCTGCTCCGACCACCGACTCCTCTGCCGCAGCCGCCGCGCCAGGCGCCGAAGAGCCCCAGCCTGGCGTCTACCTGAAGGCCGGCGAGAACATCTTCATCAACCTCCCCTGGGCGTCGGGCTCCAGGGCGCCGGTCGAGGGAGAAATGCTTGATGGAGAGGTGCTTGCCTCCGTCGGGCTGAAGCTGGTCGACGCGCCAGGCAGCAGCTGCTGTGAACCTGAAGAGGAACGCCTGCTGCGGAAGCTAGTGTCGCTCTACCACGCCCGGCAGGCCAAGCTGGAGTCCCGCGAAGAGCTCGTCGCGAAGGCTGGCGCTGATATCGAGAAGCGCGCAGAAGAGCTCCGGGGCGCCAACCAGGAAGCTCTCCGCTCCCTGGCAAAGGAGCGGGAAGATCTTGCCGAAATGCAGGAGGCCTTCCTCCTCGAGAAGGCCGACGTCGAAGAGCGTCCACGCCTTGCCGCGGAGAAGTTGTCTTCACAGGAGGGTGACTTGACGCAGCGGAAGGTCCACCTCGACAGCCACGAGGAGGAACTTGCCGCGCGCGAGTGGGCAGTTGGCGGGGCCCTTAAACAAGCTAAAGACGCCGCCGCAGCCGCCGAGGCCGCCAAGAACGAGCTGGAGCTGAAGGTGACGTAGCTGGAGGCGAGCCTCAAGGCGAGCGGCGACGAGCTTGCCGCTCAAAATTGAGCGGGAGAAGGACGCCAACAGTTACTCAGAGCTGCAGGCCCTTTTCGCCGAGAAGGGCAAGGAACTGGACGCCGCCAAGAACTCCAACGCTGATCTTGAAGTGAGGCTGGCGGCTCTGACGAAATCTCTGGACGGCGCCAAGGAGCAGGAGGCGGCCTTGAGGGAAGAAGTCGAGGCTGGCAAGGTGCTGCTGGCGAACGCTGCTGCCGCCCAGAAGACCTTGTCGGAGAACGTGTAGCACTGGACGGAGGGTCTGGTGAACGTCGCCGCAGACGTCGACAAGGAGTTGGTGCAATTGGGGATGGTGGATCTCGGGTACTCCTCCGACGAGAATCTCCAACCCAGCGCCAAGCTGACTCTGTTCTTCAAGGGCGTGGCGACGGTGCTCCAGCGACTCCGGGAGCAGATCCCAAAGCAGCTTGCCGACGAGTCGCGCAAGATTTGCGCGGGAGCTCTCCAGAAGGTGCTGATGAAGGTGGCCTTCCGCAACCCAGGCCTTTGGCTCACCAACATCCTCCGAAGCTTGCCGCCAGATGCTGATCTGGAGGAGCTCAAGGCTCTTGTCGCACCCATTGTGGACAGGGTGAGCGGAATCAGGAGGGTCGAAGGCGACCGCGTAGACTAGGCCATTTATCTTTTTCCTTCCTTGTCACTGTCAATCATAACAAAGTGGCCGGAAGTGGAACCAGTGAGGAAGGTGACAGCACAGTCAACAGTCAAGTTTTTCAGGTCGATTGTTTGCCATTTCGGGATCCCTAACAGGATAATCACCGACAACGGTACGCAATTTACGAGCCGCACCTTCATGCAGTACGTCCAAGATCTTGGCGCCAAGGTCTGCTTCGCTTCTGTTGCTCACCCGAGAAACAACGGTCAAGCTGAGAGGGCAAATGCTTAAGTGCTGCGCGGGCTCAAGACCAGAACTTTCGACAGGCTGCACAAGTGCGGAAGAAACTGGATCGAGGAGCTGCCTGTGGTTCTTTGGTCGATCAGAACGACGCCAAATCGAGCCACTGGCCAAACACCCTTCGCTCTAGTCTATGGAGTGGAGGCAGTTCTCCCCACAGAACTCGTATACGGGTCGCCTCGAGTGCTCGCTTATGATGAGCTCGAGCAAGAGCAGCTCCGGCAAGATGACGCGCTACTCCTCGAGGAAGACCATATTCAGGCTGCTGTGCGAGTCGCTCGCTACCAGCAAGCTTTGCGCCGCTACCATAGCCGCAAAGTTAATGCCAGAAGTCTCGAGGAAGGCGACCTTGTTCTTCGGCGCATTCAGTCCGCCAAGAATTCCAACAAGTTGACACCGAAGTGGGAAGGCCCTTACCGGGTGAAACGAGTCACTAGGCCTGGCGCTGTCCGCCTAGAGACTGAAGATGGCGTACCAGTGAGCAACTCCTGGAATATTGAGCATCTTCGCAAGTTTTACCCGTAGGGCGCGGTTGCCGGAACCCGTTCCGGCAACCACCTTTTGTTCAAGTCTTGCCAAGCCGGGTGCAGATCCCATGCATAAATATTATGTGCTCAGCACACCTTGTCTATTTCATGTTTTTTAAATTTTTCATGTATTATCTGACATTTTGTGCAGCACTTACTCCCGGTAAGCAATAACGAGCCATAAGGCTCCATACTATTATTTCATCTCCTTTCTTTTTCGCAAGGAAAAGGAGGTCCCCTCGCGCACAAGTTTGCCCAGGGGGGGAAGGGAGAATATACGGTATGGACCAGGCGTCGTTCAAGAAGGTTTTGCCTTGCTGGGAGCAAATAACAGAAAAGATAAGTTGCCAAAGTCTGAGCAATCAAATTTCCTTTAAATTTTTAAGTTATTTTCCTTGAACGACCGTGCTTTGTATGGAAAACCTGTGCGCGGAGGAACCAACTCGTAGCTAGTTGCGCCCTTACTGTTGTTTCGAGTCCGCTCAACAACTTAAGTGAGCTGCGACTAGCCGTGACAAGGTTTCTTGCCGGCTGCGGCACCGCCAGCAGGTTGCTGACGTTCCGCACTCAGCGCTCGCGGCAAAGGTGCCTGCGCCGGCAAGTTCCCTAAAAGCGTAGGGTAAAAACATACAAAGGAAAGAGTCAAGTAAAGGAAATAACATAGCAATTACTACCCAGGATAGAGTATATTACAAAATAACTTGTCGCAGCTCTAACAGACTGTTTTTCATAACATGATTGACAGCGACAAGGAAAGAAAAAATATAAATGGCCTAGTCTATGCGGTCGCCTTCGACCCTCCTGATTCCGCTCACCCTGTCCACAATGGGTGCGACAAGAGCCTTGAGCTCCTCCAGATCAGCACCTGGCGCGCCAAAGATGTCGGGGGTGACTGATCCCACGGACACCTATGGGACCACGGCGGACCGGGGCCCCTTTCGGTTCGGTAGGGGGCGGAGAGAGCACGAAGAGCAGATCGAGGCGAAACGCACGAGCGACGCGATCAGTTTACCCAGGTTCGGGCCGCACGGATGCGTAAAACCCTACTCCTGCTTTGGTTTGTATTTGTGTTCCTGCTCGGGAGCGACGAATGCTACAGTACACTTGGATGGCTAACGAGACCGAGCATGAGAATGATCCTCCACCCTCCTCCCTGTTGCGCATGGGCCTCCTTTTATATGTCAAAGGGGTCACCGACAGGTGGCAACAGAGATGATGGTAAAAAGGTAAAAGAGGTGGTGGTTGGCGCCACCGCTTACTACAGTTGTATCATACCTAACCCTGACGGCAGGGGACAAAGGCATTAAATGCATGTCTGCGTCGCCTAGACGGTGCAGAAAGGGACCGTCAGGGGCGCCACCGTTTGCCACGATGGCTATCTTGTCAGCGCCTACTTGCCACCGCATGCCCCTGGCTGCACAGCCTCCTGCCACGTACGTCAGGAACGGTCCCAGAGCAACACGTTGTTGGGTGAGCTGGAGCGCGGGCTGCGGAGTAGTAGCTTGCCGCGGCAAGCGCCTTGCCGCGGATGTTGTCTTGTCGCGTCCGGGAGCTTGTCGCTCATCGGGTCTTGTCGCGTCCGGGAGCTTGTCGCTCACCGGGTCTTGCCGGGACGCGCAGCGCGTTGCAGCAAGCTTCTCGAGATGCCTTGATTGGTCTTCCCGGCAAGCTCCTCTCGCCGGGGTCTTTGTGCTTCGAGTAGCCTTCCCGGCAAGCTCCTCTTGCCGGGGTCTTGGATACTTTGTTCTTGAATGGCTCCAGAGGAACCACGGAGGATCTTGGCGGTCGCCCGGCAAGCCTTGCCGCGGGACGCTTCGACTGCCCGTGCACAAGTTCGGGATAATAAGGTACCCCTACTTTAGTACACCGACAATAATAGAAAGCCTCTTGTGTCCCCAATACACCGAATACAATGGTAATTTGTATAGGTGCACTAGTTCCGCGAAGAGATGGTAATAAAAGCGTAGTAATGATAGTAGATATTCATTTTTGTAATATGAACAATAAAAAACAACAAGGTAGCAATTGATAAAACGGAGCACAAATGGTATTGCAATGCTTGAAAATGAGGCACAGGGTCCATACTTTCGCTAATGCAATCTCTCAACAATGCTTATATAATTGGATCATATAACCATCCCTCAAAGTGCAACGAAGAATCACTCCAAAGTTCCTATCTAGCCGAGAACATAAGAAGAAATCGTTTGTAGGGTACGGAACCACCTCGAAGCTATTCTTTTTTATCAATCTATCGAAGAGTTCGTACTAAAATAACACCAAATAATTTCAGATTCATAATACTCAATCCGACATAACGAACCTCAAAGAGTGCCCCAAGATTTCTACCGGAGAAACAACGAATAGAAAGTGCATCAACCCCTATGCGTAGATCACCCGAGTGCGACCTCGGGAATCCGCGAGTTGAGTGCCAAAACATATATCAAGTGAATCAATATAATACCCCATTGTCACCATGAGTATTCATATGCAAGACATATATCAAGTGCTCTCAAATCCATAAAAGTATTCAATCCTATAAAATGAAATCTCATAGGGAAAACTCAATTCATCACAACAAGATAGAGAGGGAGAAACACCATATGATCTGACTATATTAACAAAGCTCGCGATACATCAAGATCGTGACATCTCAAGAACACGAGAGAGAGAGAGAGAGAAAGAAAGAGAGGGAGATTAAACACATAGCTACTGGTACAAACCCTTAGCCCCGAGGGTGGACTACTCCCTCCTCATCGTGGTGGCTGCCGGGATGATGAAGATGGCCACCGGTGATGATTTCCCACTCCGGGGGAGTGCCAGAATGGGGTCTAGATTGGTTTTCGGTGGCTACAGAGGCTTGTGGCGGCAGAACTTCTCATCTAGGGTTAACCCCGGGGTTTTTGGAATATTTGGAAATTTATAGGGCGAAGAGGGGGTGCGGGAGGCCATCGAGGTGGGCACAACCCACCTGGGCGCGCCTGGGCCCCCAGGCGCACCCTGGTGGGTTGTGCCCCCTCGGGGCTCCCCTCCAGGTGTTGTTGTGGCCCATTGGATGTCTTCTGGTCCAAAGAAAATCCACAATAACTTTCGCGGTGTTTGGACTCCATTTAGCTTTGATTTCCTGCGATGTAAAAAACAAGCAAAAAATAGCAACTAGCAGTGGGCACTGGGTCAATAGGTTTGTGCTACCTCTTGAGCATGCGTTGGTTTTTCTCTTGAAGAGGAAAGGGTGATGCAGCAAAGTAGCGTAAGTATTTCCGTAAGTTTTTGAGAACCAAGGTATCAATCCAGTAGGAGAGAACACGCAAGTCACGTAGTACCTGCACAAACAATCAAGAACCTCTCAACCAACATGATAAAGGGGTTGCCAATCCCTTCACGGCCACTTACAAAAGTGAGATCTGATAAAGATAATAAGATAAATATTTTTGGTATTTTTGTTGTATAGATTGCAAAATAGTAAACGAGATGCAATGTAAATAAAAGAGATGCAATATAATAAGAAAGAGACCCGGGGGCCATAGGTTTCACTAGTGGCTTCTCTCATGATAGCAAGTATTACAGTGGGTGAACAAATTACTGTCGAGCAATTGATAGAAGAGCGCATAATTATGAGAATATCTAGGCAATGATTATGAAATATAGGCATCACATCTGTGTTAACTAGACCCAAACGATTCTGCATCTACTACTATTACTCCACACATCGACCGCTATCCAGCATGCATCTAGAGTATTAAGTTCATAAGAACAGAGTCATGTTTTAGGCAAGATGACATGACGTAGAGGGATAAACTCAAGAAATATGATATAGACCCCATCTTTTTATCCTCGATGGCAACAATACAATACGTGCCTTGCTACCCCTACTGTCACTGGGAAAGGACACCGCAAGATTGAACCCAAAGCTAAGCACTTCTCCCATTGCAAGAAAGATCAATCTAGTAGGCCAAACTAAAACGATAATTCGAAGAGACTTGCAAAGATATCAAATCATGCATATAAGAATTCATAGAAGAACCAAATATTGTTCATAGATAAACTTGATCACAAATCCACAATTCGTTGGATGTCAGCAAACACACCGCAAAAAGTATTACATCGAATAGATCTCCAAGAACATCGAGGAGAACTTTCTATTGAGAACCAAAGAGAGGGAAGAAGCCATCTAGCTAATAACTATGCACCCGAAGGACTGTGGTAAACTACTCACACATCATCGGAGAGGCTATGGTGTTGATGTAGAAGCCCTCCGTTATCGAATACCCCTCCGGCAGATCGCCGAAAAAGGCCCCTCATGGGATCTGACGGGTACAGAAGGTTGCGGCGGTGGAAAAGAGGTTTCATGGCTCCCCCTGATGTTTTTAGGGTATAAGAGTATATATAGGCGAAAGAAGTATGTCGGTGGAGCTCCGTGGGGCCCACGAGGGTGGGGGCGCGCCCTCCTGCCTTGTGGAAGCTTCGCGGAGTTCCAGACTTCTACTCCAAGTCCCCTGGTTTGCATTTGTTCCAAGAAAGATCCTCGCGAAGGTTTCATTCCGTTTGGATTCCATTTGATATTCCTTTTCTGCAAAACACTAAAATAGGCAAAAAAACAGAAACTGGCACTGGGCCTCCGGTTAATAGGTTAGTCCCAAAAATAATATAAAAGTGCATATGAAAGCCCATTAAACATCCAAAACAGATAATATAATAGCATGGAACAATCAAAAATTATAGATACATTGGAGACGTATCAAGCATCCCCAAGATTAATTCCTGCTCGCCCTCGAGTAGGTAAATGATAAAAATAGAATTTTTGATGTGGAATGCTACCTAACATAATTTTTGATGTAATTTCCTTTATTGTGGCATGAATGTTCACATCCGAAAGATTCAAGACAAAAGTTTAGTATTGACACAAAAATAATAATACTTCAAGCATACTAACCAAGCAATTATGTCTTCTCAAAATAACATAGCCAAAGAAAGCTCATCCCTACAAAATCATATAGTTTGGCCATGCTTCATCTCCGTCACACGAAATGCTCCCATCATGCACAACCCTGATGACAAGCCAAGCAATTGTTTCATCCTTAGCCCTTTCAAACTTTTTCAAGTTTTACGCAATATATGAGCGCGAGCCATGGACATATCACTATGGGTGGAAAAGAATGGTGGTTGTGGAGAATACAAAAGGTAGGAAGGTAGTCTCAAATAAACTAGGCGTATCAATGGGCTATGGAGATGCCCATCAATAGATATCAATGTGAGTGAGTAGGGATTGCAATGCAACGGATGCACTAGAGCTATAAGTGTATGAAAGCTCAACAAAAGAAACTAAGTGGGTGTACATCCAACTTGCTTACTCATGAATACCTTGGGCAATTTGAGTAAGCCCATCATTGGAATATACAAGCCAAGTTCTATAATGAAAAATTCCCACTAGTATATGAAAGTGACAACATAAGAGACTCTCTATCATGAAGATCATGGTGATATTTTGAAGCACAAGTGTGGAAAAAGGATAGTAACATTGCCCCTTCTCTCTTTTTTCTCTCTCTCTCTCTCATATATATATATATATAATATTCCTTTTTTTGTTTGGGCCTTCTCCTTTTTTACCGCCTCTTTTTCCGTCCGGAGTCTCATCCCGACTTGTGGGGGAATCATAGTCTCCATCATCCTTTCCTCACATGGGACAATGCTCTAATAATGAAGATCATCACACTTTTATTTACTTACAACTCAATACTTAGAACAAAATATGACTCTATGTGAATGCCTCGGGCGGTGTACCGGGATGTGTAATGAATCAAGAGTGACATGTATAAAAAAATTATGAATGGTCGCCATGCCACAAATACGATGTTAACTACATGATCATGCAAAGCAATCTGACTATCATGAGCATGTCATAATAAAAGGAACGGTGGAAAGTTGCATGGCAATATATCTCGAAATGGCTATGGAAATGCCATAATAGGTAGGTATGGTGGCTGTTTTGATGAAGGTAAATGATGGGTTTATGGTACCGGCGAAAGTTGCGCGGTACAAGAGAGACTAGCAATGGTGGAAGGGTGAGAGTGCGTATAATCCATGGACTCAACATTAGTCATAAAGAACTCACACACTTATTGCAAAAATCTACAAGTCATCAAAACCAAGCACTAGGCGCACGCTCCTAGAGGGATAGATTGGTAGGAAAAGACCATCGTGTTGGGGAACGTTGCAGAAAACTAAAATTTTCCTATGGTTTCACCAAAATCCATCTATGAGTTCATCTAGAAACGAGTGATCGGATGCATCTACATACCTTGTAGATCGCGAGCGGAAGCGTTCAAAGAACGGGGATGAGGGAGTCGTACTCGAGGGGGAGAGGGACACGCCAGGGGCATGGGTGCGGCTGCCCTCCCTCCCCCCCTCTATATATAGGGTCCCCAAGGGGGGGGGTGGAGATCCAATCTCCCAAGGGGGCGGCGGCCAAGGGGGGTGAAGTGCCCCCCAAGGCAAGTGGGGCGCCCCCCACCCTAGGGTTCCCAACCCTAGGCGCAGGGGGAAGGCCCAAGGGGGGCGTACCAGCCCACTAGGGGCTGGTTCCCCTCCCACTTCAGCCCATGGGGCCCTCCGGGATAGGTGGCCCCACCCGGTGGACCCCTCGGGACCCTTCCGGTGGTTCCGGTACAATACCGGTGACCCCGAAACTTGTCCCGATGGCCGAAATAGCACTTCCTATATATAATTCTTTACCTCCGGACCATTCCAGAACTCCTCGTGACGTCCAGAATCTCATCCGGGACTCCGAACAACTTTCGGGTTACTGCATATTCATATCCCTACAACCCTAGCGTCACCGAACCTTAAGTGTGTAGACCCTACGGGTTCGGGAGACATGTAGACATGACCGAGATGGCTCTCCGGTCAATAACCAACAGCGGGATCTGGATACGCATGTTGGCTCCCACACGCTCCTCGATGATCTCATCGGATGAACCATGATGTCGAGGATTCAAGCAACCCCGTATACAATTCCCTTTGTCAATCGGTACGTTACTTGCCTGAGATTCGATCATCGGTATCCCAATACCTCATTCAATCTCGTTACCGGCAAGTCACTTTACTCGTACCGTAATGCATGATCCCGTGACCAGACACTTGGTCACTTTGAGCTCATTGTGATGATGCATTACCGAGTGGGCCTAGAGATACCTCTCCGTCATACGGAGTGACAAATCCTAGTCTTGATCCGTGTCAACCCAACAAACACTTTCGAAGATACCCGTAGTATACCTTTATAGTCACCCAGTTATGTTGTGACGTTTGGTACACCCAAAGCACTCCTATGGTATCCGGGAGTTACACGATCTCACGGTCTAAGGAAAAGATACTTGACATTGGAAAAACTCTAGCAAACGAACTATACGATCTTGTGCTATGTTTAGGATTGGGTCTTGTCCATCACGTCATTCTCCTAATGATGTGATCTCGTTATCAATGGCATCCAATGTCTATAGTCAGGAAACCATGACTATCAGTTGATCAACGAGCTAGTCAACTAGAGGCTTACTAGGGACATGTTGGTGTCTATCTATTCACACATGTATTATTATTTCCGGATAACACAATTATAGCATGAATAAAAGACAATTATCATGAACAAGGAAATATAATAATAATGCTTTTATTATTGCCTCTAGGGCATATTTCCAACAGTCTCCCACTTGCACTAGAGGTTTAGTCAACGGATCTGCTACATTCAGGTCCGTATGTACTTTACAAATATCTATGTCTCCATCTTGAACATTTTCACGAATGGAGTTGAAGCGACGCTTGATGTGCCTGGTCTTCTTGTGAAACCTAGGCTCCTTGGCAAGTGCAATAGCTCCAGTGTTGTCACAAAAGAGTTTGATTGGCCCCGACGCATTGGGTATGACTCCTAGGTCGGTGATGAACTCCTTCACCCAAATTGCTTCATGTGCTGCCTCCGAGGCTGCCATGTACTCCGCTTCACATGTAGATCCCGCCACGACGCTCTGCTTGCAACTGCACCAGCTCACTGCCCCACCATTCAAAATATACACGTATCCGATTTGTGACTTAGAGTCATCCAGATCTGTGTCAAAGCTAGCGTCGACGTAACCCTTTACGACGAGCTCTTCATTACCTCCATAAACGAGAAACATTTCCTTAGTCCTTTTCAGGTACTTCAGGATATTCTTGACCGCTGTCCAGTTTTCCTTGCCGGGATTACTTTGGTACCTACCTACCAAACGTACGGCAAGGTTTACATCAGGTCTGGTACATAGCATGGCATACATAATAGAACCTATGGCTGAGGCATAGGGGATGACACTCATCTCTTCTATATCTTCTGCCGTGGTCGGACATTGAGCTGAGCTCAATTTCACACCTTGCAACACAGGCAAGAACCCCTTCTTAGACTGATGCATATTGAACTTCTTCAATATCTTATCAAGGTATGTGCTTTGTGAAAGACCTATGAGGCGTCTTGATCTATCTCTATAGATCTTGATGCCTAATATATATGCAGCTTCTCCATGGTCCTTCATTGAAAAACTCTTATTCAAGTAGGCCTTAATGCTGTCCAAGAGTTCTATATCATTTCCCATCAAAAGTATGTCATCTACATATAATATGAGAAATGCTACAGAGCTCCCACTCACTTTCTTGTAAACGCAAGCTTCTCCATAAGTCTGCGACGCAGACACTTTGATCATCTCACCAAAGCGAATGTTCCAAGTCCGAGATGCTTGCACCAGCCCATAAATCGAGCGTTGGAGCTTGCACACCTTGTCAGCATTCTTAGGATCGACAAAACCATCCGACTGCATCATATACAATTCTTCCTTAAGGAAACCATTGAGGAATGCCGTTTTGACGTCCATTTGCCATATCTCATAATCATAGAATGCGGCAATTGCTAACATGATTCGGACGGACTTTAGCTTCGCTACCGGTGAGAAAGTCTCATCGTAGTCAACCCCTTAAACTTGTTGATAACCCTTAGCGACAAGCCGAGCTTTATAGATGGTGACATTACCATCCGCGTCTGTCTTCTTCTTAAAGATCCATTTATTTTCTATGGCTCGCCGCTCAACGGGCAAGTCAGTCAAAGTCAATACTTCGTTTTCATACATGGATCCTATCTCGGATTTCATGGCTTCTAGCCATTTGTCGGAATCCGGGCCCGCCATCGCTTCTACATAGTTCGAAGGTTCACCGTTGTCTAACAACATGATTTCCAAGACAGGGTTGCCGTACCACTCTGGTGCGGAACGTGTCCTTGTGGACGTACGAAGTTCAGTAGCAACTTGATCTGAAGTTTCATGATCATCATCATTAATTTCCTCTCTAGTCGGTGCAGGCACCTCAGGAACATTTTCTTGAGTTGCGCCATTTTCCGGTTCAAGAGGTAATACTTCATCAAGTTCTACTTTCCTCCCACTTACTTCTTTCGAGAGAAACTCCTTCTCTAGAAAGGATCCATTCTTGGCAACAAAGATCTTGCCTTCGGATCTGAGGTAGAAGGTATACCCAATAGTTTCTTTAGGGTATCCTATGAAGACGCATTTTTCCAATTTGGGTTCGAGCTTTTAAGGTTGAAGTTTCTTGACATAAGCATCGCATCCCCAAACTTTTAGAAACGACAACTAAGGTTTCTTCCCAAACCATAATTCATACGGTGTCGTCCCAACGGATTTCGACGGAGCCCTATTTAAAGTGAATGCGGCAGTCTCTAAAGCATAGCCCCAAAATGATAGCGGTAAATCGGTAAGAGACATCATGGATCGCAACATATCTAATAGAGTGCGATTACGACGTTCGGACACACCATTACGCTGAGGTGTTCCAGGCGGCGTGAGTTGTGAAACTATTCCACATTTTCTTAAGTGTGTGCCAAATTCGTGACTCAAGTATTCTCCTCCACGATCTGATCGCAACAACTTGATTTTCCTGTCACGTTGATTCTCAACCTCACTCTGAAACTCCTTGAACTTTTCAAAGGTCTCAGACTTGTGTTTCATTAAATAGATATACCCATATCTACTCAAGTCATCAGTGAGGGTGAGAACATAACGATAGCCACCGCGAGCCTCAACACTCATTGGGCCGCACACATCAGTATGTATGATTTCCAATAAGTTGGTTGCTCGCTCCATTGTTCCTGAGAACGGAGTCTTGGTCATTTTACCCATGAGGCATGGTTCACACGTGTCAAATGATTCGTAATCAAGAGACTCTAAAAGTCCATCCGTATGGAGCTTCTTCATGCGTTTGACACCTATGTGACCAAGGCGGCAGTGCCACAAGTATGTGGGACTATCATTATCAATCTTACATCTTTTGGTATTCACACTATGAATATGTGTAGCATTACGCTCAAAATTCATTAAGAATAAACCATTCACCATCGGAGCATGACCATAAAACATATCTCTCATATAAATAGAACAACCATTATTCTCGGATTTAAATGAGTAGCCATCTCGTATTAAACGAGATCCTGATACGATGTTCATGCTCAAACTTGGCACTAAATAACAATTATTGAGGTCTAGGTAAATGTAGAGGTAGCATGCCGACGGCGATCACATCGACCTTGGAACCATTCCCGACGCGCATCGTCACCTCGTCCTTCGCCAGTCTCCGCTTATTCCGCAGCTCCTGCTTTGAGTTACAAATGTGAGCAACTGCACCGGTATCAAATACCCAAGAGCTACTACGAGTACTGGTAAGGTACACATCAATTACATGTATATCACATATACCTTTCGTGATGCTGGCCTTCTTGTCCGCTAAGTATTTGGGGCAGTTCCGCTTCCAGTGACCACTTCCCTTGCAATAAAAACACTCAGTCTCGAGCTTGGGTCCATTCTTTGGCTTCTTCCCGGCAGCTTGCTTGCCGGGCGCGGCAACTCCCTTGCCGTCCTTCTTGAAGTTTTTCTTACCCTTGCCTTTCCTGAACTTAGTGGTTTTATTCACCATCAACACTTGATGTTCCTTTTTGACTTCTACCTCTGCCGATTTCAGCATTACAAATACTTCAGGAATGGTCTTTTCCATCCCCTGCATATTGAAGTTCATCACAAAGCTTTTGTAGCTCGGTGGAAGCGACTAGAGGATTCTGTCAATGACCGTGTCATCCGGGAGATTAACTCCCAGTTGAGTCAAGCGGTTATGTAACCCAGACATAGTGAGTATGTGCTCACTGACAGAACTAATTTCCTCCATCTTACAGCTGAAGAACTTGTCGGAGACTTCATATCTCTCGACCCGGGCATGAGCTTGAAAAACCATTTTCAGCTCTTCGAACAACTCATATGCTCCGTGTCTCTCAAAACGCTTTTGGAGCCTCGGTTCTAAGCTGTAAAGCATGCCGCACTGAATGAGGGAGTAATCATCGGAACGTGTCTGCCAAGAGTTCATAACGTCTTGTTCTGTAGGGAGAACAGGTGCTTCACCTAGCGGTGCTTGTAGGACATAATCTTTCTTGGCAGCTATGAGGATGATCCTCAGGTTTCGGACCCAGTCCGTATAGTTGATGCCATCGTCTTTCAGCTTGGTTTTCTCTAAGAACGCGTTGAAGTTGAGGACAACGTTGGCCATTTGATCTACAAGACATATTGTAAATATTTTAGACTAAGTTCATGATAATTAAGTTCATCTAATCAAATTATTCAATGAACTCCCACTCAGATAGACATCCCTCCAGTCATCTAAGTATAACATGATCCGAGTTAACTAGGCCGTGTCCGATCATCACATGAGACGGGCTAGTCAATGTCGGTGAACATCTTCATGTTGATCGTATCTTCTAAACGACTCATGCTCGACCTTTCGGTCTTCTGTGTTCCGAGGCCATGTCTGTACATGCTAGGCTCGTCAAGTCAACCTAAGTGTTTGCATGTGTAAATCTGTCTTACACCCGTTGTATGTGAACGTTGGAATCTATCACACCTGAAAGTGCAACTATCCCTAGGTGGTTTTGGTAATTCATAACAACATATAGCTCATTGAGCTAATGCTATTTCAAGATGATTATTTCAGGAAAGCTCAATGATTGGCATGGCATGGATGTGAAAGTGGAACCCTCAAAATGCTAAGGACAAAGAATTGGCTCAAGCTCAAAAGTTCAAGACTCTTCATTTTATATTTTAGTGATCCAAGATCATATTGAGTCTTTAGGAAAAGCCAATACTATCAAGGAGGGATGAGGTGTTGCTTAATGAGCCTCTTGCTTTATGTGCTTAGTGATATGCTCCAAAATCCTCAACCACCTTTCCATATCCACAAATGACCTAAACCCTAATCCAAACTCGGTCATACCGATTCTGTCAATCCGGCGCCACCGAGTTTCACTTGTCATTTGCCACTGCCAAACCCTAGCAATTCGGTCCTACCGATAAGGATCTCGGTCTCACCGAGATGGGCTTGCAAACTCTCTGTTTCCCTTTCGTAACTTTTCGGTCTCACCGAAAGAGCGAATCGGTCCCACCGAGAATGCAAGGTAAACTCTATGTTCCTTCTTGTAACTTTTCGGTCTCACCGAAAGAGCAAGTCGGTCCCACCGAGTTTGCCTGACCAACTCTCTGGTTAGCTAATTGCCGAACTCGGTCTCACCGAGTTTGTGCGATTGGTCTCACCAAGATTACGTTATGCCCAAACCCGAACCGAATCGGTCCTACCGAGTTGCATCTCAGTCCCACCGAAATTCCTAACGGTCACTAGGTTTACTATTTCGGTCAGACCGAGTTTTCTAATTCGGTCCCACCAAGATTGGTAGATTGTGTGTAACGGTTGGATTTTGTGTGGAGGCTATATATACCCCTCCACCACCTCTTCATTCGAAGAGAGAGCCATCAGAACACATACATCATTCCTACTCATATGTTCTGAGAAAGAACCACCTACTCATGTGTTGAGACCAAGATATTCCATTCCTACCATATGAATCTTGATCGCTAGCCTTCCCCAAGTTGCTTTCCACTCAAATCTTCTTTCCATCAGATCCAAATCCTATGAGAGAGAGTTGAGTGTTGGGGAGACTATCATTTGAAGCACAAGAGCAAGGAGTTCATCATCAACACACCATTTGTTACTCCCTGGAGAGTGGTATCTCCTAGATTGGCTAGGTGTCACTTGGGAGCCTCCGACAAGATTGTGGAGTTGAACCAAGGAGTTTGTAAGGGCAAGGAGATCGCCTACTTCGTGAAGATCTACCGCTAGTGAGGCAAGTCCTTCGTGGGCGATGGCCATGGTGGAATAGACAAGGTTGCTTCTTCGTGGACCCTTCGTGGGTGGAGCCCTCCGTGGACTCGCGCAACCGTTACCCTCCGTGGGTTGAAGTCTCCATCAACGTGGATGTAGGATAGCACCACCTATCCGAACCACGGGAAAACATCCGTGTCTCCAATTGCGTTTGAATCCTCCAAACCCTTACCTTTACATTCTTGCAAGTTGCATGCTTTACTTTCCGCTGCCAATAAACTCTTTGCATGCTTTCTTGAATTGTGTGATGATTGCTTGACTTGCTCTAAGATAGCTAAAATCTGCCAAGAACTAAAATTGGGAAAAGGCTAAGTTTTTAATTGGTCAAGTAGTCTAATCACCCCCCCTCTAGACATACTTTCGATCCTACAAGTGGTATCAGAGCTTTGGTCTCCATTTGCCTTGATCTCCATAGCTTTTGGTGGTCATAGCCTTGGTTTCACAACCTAGGAGAGTATGGCGTCTAGTGAGGGAAACTATCACCGTAGAGGTCCTTACTTTGATGGCACTAATTTTGCTAGTTGGAAGCATAAAATGAAAATGCATATTCTTGGACATAACCCCGCCGTATGGGCTATTGTTTGTGTTGGTTTGCAAGGTGAGTTCTTTGATGGGAGAGAACCAAACCATGAAGCTACCGTGGATGAGTTGAAGATGTTGCAATACAATGCTCAAGCTTGCGATATTCTCTTCAACGGATCGTGCCCCGAAGAATTCAACAAAATCAGCCGCCTTGAGAATGCAAAGGAAATTTGGGATACTTTGATTGATATGCATGAAGGTACCGACTCCGTCAAGGAATCCAAGTTGGATGTGCTCCAAAGTCAACTTGACAAGTTCAAGATGAAGGATGGTGAAGGTGTCGCTGAAATGTACTCTAGGCTTGCTCTCATCACAAATGAGATTGCCGGCTTAGGAAGTGAAGAGATGACCGATAGATTCATCATTAAGAAGATCCTAAGAGCCTTGGATGGGAAATATGATACCGTGTGCACATTAATCCAAATGATGCCCAACTACAAAGATCTCAAGCCAACGGAAGTAATTGGAAGGATTGTTGCTCATGAGATGTCACTCAAGGATAAAGAGGAACTTCACAATAAATCAAGTGGTGCCTACAAAGCGTCATGTGAAGTCCCCACATCATCAAGTGAGAAACAAAACTTCAATGAAGAATTGAGCTTAATGGTGAAGAACTTCAACAAGTTCTACAAGAGTAGAAACAAAGATAGAAGCTTCAAGTCAAGGTCCTACAATGACAAAAGATCTTCTAGTCGAGAGAGAAACTGCTATAATTGTGGAAGACCCGGACACTATTCCAATGAGTGTACGGCTCCCTACAAGAGAAGAGAAGATTCTCCAAAAAGAAGAAGCAAAGAATCTCCACCAAGAGAGAGAAGGAGTAGAGATGATCGTTATGAATGAAGATACTCACGGAGAAGCAAGGATTCGGAAAGGAAGGAAAAATCATCAAGGAGCTATACAAGACGAAGACATCAAGCTCATGTGGTGAATGGGTATATGGCTCCGACTCCGACAGCCACTCCGAGAGAAGTTATCACTCCGACTCCGAAGATACTCAAGGTGAAGGTGTTGCCGGTCTAGCACTTGTGTCAACCAACTCCTACGACATATTTGACTCACCTAATGAAGGAATTGGAAGATGCTTCATGGCCAAAGGTCCTAAGGTAACACACCCCGAGTATGTTGACTTTAATAGTGATGAAGATGACTTGTTAGGTGATGATTATTTGCTTGTTGACAACTCTAGTGAAGAATATTATGGTGAAATATCAATTAATCATGCTAAAACGAATGACAATGATAAGGAGAAGATTGAGGCTCTAACTAAAGAACTAAACACTCTTAAGTTAGTCCATGAAACTATCTTCGAAGATCATCGAGAACTTTTAAGAGCTCATGAGAAACTACGCTTTGAAAATCTCAATCTTGAGCAAGAGCATGAGTTCTTAAAAGCAATCAATGATGATATCCGCAAGAAAAGTTCTTCTCACATTGCCAAGAGTTTACTTTTATCCACCTACATGCCTAAAGTCAAGACTAGTAACAAGAATAAGAAAGATTCTTCCTCTAGTAGTAACAATGATCATGCTAAATCCAATATTGTTGCTTCTAGTAGTTCTCTTGATTCCACTAATGATTCTCTTAGCCAAGTTACACTTGAGCAAGAAAATAGCTTATTGAAGGGAATTATAGAGAAAGGTGTTTACAAGAGCCTTGCCGGAAGTAAGCAATTCGAGGAAATTGTGCGCAAGCAAGGAATGCACCGGAAGAATCAAGGTGTTGGTTTTGAACGAAAGTTCAATGCCAATGGAGTTGAATGGGAAGAAGATCAATACCCCAAGACAAAGTTTGTTCCTCAACAAGAGAAGTATGACACTTCCTTCAAGGGAACACAAGCTCAAGATGATCTTCCACCACAAGACTACAAGCAAAAAGGCAAGGACAAGCTTCAAGAGGAGATTGATGCATTTGAAGAAGCTCCTAAGACCTTAGTCAAGTGGATTCCCAAGACTACTTCAAGTTCCACTTCATCAAGTACGACTACAACTCCAAGGATTCCCATCAAGATGGTGTGGATCCAAAAGAAGAAGAACTAGAGAGTTCTTCAGGGTGACTCCGCCAACATACTTCACTCTTATCATTTTGGCAAGAACAAGTGCAATCAACTTCCACATCTTGCACTAGTTCAAGGAGTCACAAACCCTCTCGTTGGTAAGACAAGGGACAAGGTAACCTTAAGTTTTCATGGACATCATCTTGTGTGTGCATCACTCTATGTCTATGGATATCCTTGTTTGTTCCTTGTGGGACTAACCCATGTAGGTATTGAAAGTGCAATTCACTCAAATGGATATCTCCAAGTGATCTACATCAACATTGAGCATCCACATCTTCAACATATACATGAAGTCATCATCGACAAAACCCAAGGTTAGTTCATCCCTCTTAGGGGGGATATCACATCTAGGGGGAGCTTTACTCTAAGACTTGAGCTAAAGCAACTCTAAAGATGTGAATACAACAATGCTTTATGTAAAAGTGGTAACCCCACTTGAGCTTAAACGATGAGTATGACCTACGATCAAGTGTTCTCACTTGACTCCTAAGTCAATATACTCATATATAGATGACCTAGTCATCGCAAATTGCTTGATAGATGCTAGAATTGGTTGTGCATGCTTTGCCACATATTTCATTTGCCATCTTATTATGTGAGCATGTTGGTTGCATATTTTACTCATTCGAGGACATCCACTTGTTGTTTTGATTGTTTGGCTTTCTTCTTTTGCCAAGTGGATGGACAAGAATGCCTAAGAACCTCCTCTAGCGATCTATGCTTTTCTCGTCTCAAACTCTATTCATGCTGCATCACAAAACTTGATCAAGTCAGATTTGAACCACTCTGTGTGAGGAGCGCTCGGAGTCCCCGATTCGTCATAGATTTAAACCTCCAAAACCTCTTTATGAATCTCGGTCTGGCCGATACTCCATTTTCGTTCCTACCGAGTTCACTAAGTTGATCTAGGTTTTCGATCTCGGTGCAACCGATTTGAACTTTTCGGTCACACCGAGTTGCAATAACTGCACACAGTTTTGCATCTCGGTGCCACCGAGTTGTTCCACTCGGTCACACTGACAGGGTCGGGCTATATATAGTGACGGGCAAAATTTTGGAAATTTCTCCGAAACCTCTTCGCCCGCGCGATAGCCTGCTCTGCCTTCGTGGTCTCCGGATCGTCTTCTCGCCGCCAGCAGCCTCCAGTCGCTGGTCTCCGCCGCCGTCAATGGAATTCTGCCCCGCCGTTGCCGCCGTAGCGAGTCTCCGCCGAACTAGGGTATGGACTCGATCTTTGTGCTATTCTCCACTCCGATTCCTAGCACATTGTGATCATTATGATTCTTGCCACGATTGAAACACTCCTATCCAGTCAATGATCTTGTAGAATAGGTTTAATTCGAAAATTTTAGGGTTAGGTTTCCGCCGAAACCATCTCGGACCCACCGAGTTGAAAAACTCGGTCCCACCGATCTGGCTTTTGCCATTGCACAAGTGAAACTCGGTCTGACCGAGAATAACTTATCGGTGCGACCGATTTTGGAATTCTGTGAAACCCTAGCAGTCTCAGTGCCATCGAACTGTGACTCGGTCTGACCGAGTTCACCAGTTCTGGTCCCAAAACTGCTTCGGTGTCACCGAGTTTGAAAATCGGTGGATCCGAGATGCTTTCTGTGGAAAACTAAAACTAAGTTTTTGAATTAATCTTTTGCAAAAATCTCTGCCTTTTGTGATGCTCATCCACTCTATCTTATCCATAATCTATTCACAAGGTCAGTAGTCAGTTTGCAACATGTCTGATCAAAGTGACAGCCAGAATGTGTCTGAGCAGCAAGTTGTGATGAGTGAGGGCACTAGCCCCTCAAGTTCTTGTGATGATGGCAGCAGGAGCACCCCCAGTAATCTGCCCAAGGCTGCCACACGTCAAAGGAAGAAGAGAACGTCTGATTCTGAGGATGAAGACTATGTGGCAGAGGAAGAGGCCACATCAAAGAGAGCTAAGCCAGCAGCAGGCACCAAGCCAGGGCTGAAAATCAAAAGGCCAGCAGGCAGGCAGCCCATGTCAAAGGCTAGGGCTTCAACTGTGAAGCCTGCTCCCACTAAGCCCATTGCTGCTGAGGGCAAGAAAAGGAAAGAGAGAGTCAAGAAGACTGTAGCCAGAGTGCTTGGGAAGGCCTCCATCATGGTAGATGAGGAGGAAGAAGAAGAAGAGGTTGCTGCACCAGCACCCAAGGCAGCCAAATTCATGGGAGATGCTATAAGGTCAGGAACAGCTGCATCCAAGCCCAAGGAAGCACCTCAGGCTGCATCTAAGCCTAAGAGTGCACCAAAGAGGAACACACGAAGCATCCCAGCTGCAGAAAAGAACAAGGCCCCAATGCCTGAAGCTATCGAAGAAGAGGAAGAGAGTGTCCTTCGGAAGCTCAAACCCAAGATCCCAGACCACAATGATGCTCATCCTGTGGCTGAGGATATGAAGCTTAGGAGAGATTCAGGGCTGACGAAATGGAGAGAAGCAGATCCGTATGCTTCTAGGAGAAGGACAGCCGTGGATTACAGATTTCACACCAAGGAGCAGCAAGATTTCTATGAGACTGTTTTGCTTGACAAGAAGCCGATCGTTTGTGACATGAGATGGGTCGACTGGACCTACATCAAGGACAATGAAGAGTACTACCCCGGTGTATTTGACAGCTTTAGTGCTTGTGGAGTTGCAGACTTTGTTGGGTAGAAGCTCACAAAGTGGAACGAGGAGCTGATCATGCAATTCTACTCCACAGCACACTTTTATCCGGATGGCAGGATCACATGGATGTCAGAGGGTACAAGGTACCAATCCACTGTGGAAGAATGGGCGAAGTTGATCAATGCCCCAGAGGAGCAAGCGGATGATTTGGACATTTATGCCAAGAAAAAGATGGATCACAACTCCATGTCCAACATGTACAAGGAGATCCCGAATGAAGCGCTTGACACGTTCAAGTTTGGCTCAGTGCACTATCTGCTCTCAGGATTGCCTACGATCAACTGGATCCTTAGGCACACCCTTCTGCCAAAATCTGGAGATCACAAGATGATCAGAGGTCACGCGATCAACTTGCTTCATGTCTTTGACGTGCCTCAGAAATTCAAGGTCATGAGTCTCATTGTGGAAACAATCAAGAGGACAGCTGCAGACCAGAAGAGGAGTTGTGGGTATGCCCCACATATTCAGGAGCTCATCAACTCCAAGATGGGCACGGGCGTGCATTTATTGGATAAGGAACAACTGCCCATCCGCCCAGATTTTGAGGATAACCAAGTGGTTATGACTGAGAATGAACCCTCTTCTGCCCATGCACAAGCTCAGAAGGAGAAGGCGAAGAAGGAGAAAGCTGCCAGGATGCCTACTCAAGCGGAGGCATCTGAATACTTCTTGAAGACCAAACAAGAGCAGCTCGGTTACCTGATAGCGTCCACCCTGCGTATTGAGCAAGGACTTGCCACCCTGACTCAGAACCAGGCGAGCCTAGAGAGGATCATGGAACGGAGGTTCTATGACATGGACATCAAGGTGACAGAAATACAGACCGCCGTGGAGCAGCTTCAGGAGGACATGAATAAGAGGAGAGGCAGGACCACGACTGATGTGTTTGCGAGGGTGCCACAAGGTCCAAGGTCGTCTACACTGCCAGTTGCTGACACTAGAGCTACAACGTCTGCACCAGCTACAGCCTCCGTTCCACCAGCTCCAGCATCCACCACAGCCTCGACTCCAACCACTTCTACTGAAGGCTTCGTCCTTGGCATGCTCCGGACTCCACCACCACCTAAAGATCAAGCCTGAGCGTCGATTTGCACTATGCATTTTCAAGGAACTTTTTGGTAACTTGTTGCCAAAGGGGGAGAAAATGTATAGATCATAGGCTTCGAGAGAGAGTGTTGCTTTTATTCTCTCTTGTTTTATTTGGTGGTTTTTCGAACTTTGTTCGCTTGTGTGTGAGATACTACGTCCTTATGCTTGTGAGACATCGATGATCATGTGTTTGATCATAAGCTACACTTAATGATTGCTTAATGCTTTGTCGGGACCCTGATCCCAAGTCACACCGATCTAGCATGTAACACTTCATATCACTTTGCGGCCTCACGCACGGTATCCCCACGGGTGCCACCTTACCTGGCCCGGGACCGTTTGCGCATTTTGGCTCACGTATATGATAGTGTCGCTAGCATCCATATGACAAAGAACCCGGGCCGACATGGCTAGTCGTGAACCCAAAGCGGCACGGACCTATGGAGACAGGCATACATGAATCGCATCGAACATGTCGTTCATCAACGAGTGATTCTGGGCTGTAGCACTGGGCTAACAGGACTGCGGGGGTCCCGGGCTGTAGCAGGCTAGGCAGGGCTCCGGAGATCACCATGTGACATTTCCCCGAAGGGACAGACATAGGGATGAAGTGAAACACATGCCGGCCAGTCAAGTGTCCTGAACAGTAGTACTGGGCTAGCAGGACTCCGGTGAACCGGGCTGTAGCGGACTACTATGGCTCGAGGAACACTAGACTACATTTCCCCATAAGAAAGGCTGCGAAGGATAAACAACTAGATTTTCGGATCCCACACATAGCAATACACGTTACACGTACGCATAACATGCATGTATGTGCGGTACATCATGGCATCACAACATAACTCAAACTCATATAGATAAGGGCCCAAAAGAGCCACATAGCATAAATACAAACAGGGGTCACATGACCCATCATTCAGAGCATACAAGCAACAAGCGGAAGCATTACATGTCTGAGTACAGACAACTACCAAAGAAAAAGACTAAGAAGCCTGACTAACACGACCCTCCCAAGGGTTCAAGATCGTAGCTGGGATACAAGCTACTCGTCGAAGCCACTAGTGTAACCAACTGCAAAACATAAATAAGCAAACGTGAGTACAAAGGTACTCAGCAAGTCTTACTTCAGAACTATCTACATATGCATCATTATCAACAAAGGGGGGGTGGAGTTTAATAGCAGCAAGCCAGCTTTGACTCAATGGCTAATCTATACTACGGGTAACAGAAACTTCTTTGACGTGAGAAGACGCACACGAGTCCACAACTTCACCATATCAATACTCCACTATGGATCCGTTCCCGTCTCCCTACGAGAAGGCCATCCATAGCACTCACGCTTATCTTGCGTATTTTAGAGTATCCACTTCAAATTATCTATGTACTATATAAGTTCTCCAAGTTTCCATATCCGAGGAAAACGGCTATTCGAATAGATAATATTAACCCTGCAGGGGGTACTTCTTCACACACGCTCTCGCCACTTATAGCCCTGTACACGTCATGTACCTCGGCAACCTTCAAGCGGAAGCCGGGCGAGGGTGTCGGCCACGACCTGACTAAGCACACCAGTCTCTCGTCTAGGTTTATCGCCTATTCGGGTTCCATCCGCAAGGAGATCCGGCCGGGGTGTCGCTCACGGCCCCAAACGATGTGTGCAGGGTTCCCAAGCCCACCACCCGGGTGCCACTTGGTACACCGTGCCACAGTGCCTAGTCTGTCCCAAGCCCGTCCCGTCGGACACCACCTGGTAGACAAGTAGCACTACCTACAAACGCCAGAAACTAGTTGCAACTCCTGGACAGAGATCAAGTGGGTTAATAAGTCGAGAGGGGCCGGATAACCGGAACCCAATGTGTGGTAGTAACTGGACTTGGATAACATACACAGAACTCAGTGCTTAAGGACGGTTCCAATGAGACAACCCACCATGTACTCCTACATGGCCTCTCATCGCTACCTTTACCAAAACGTGTTCACACACTTAGCCTTTACCAGTAGGACATGTTCACCACTCCGATTCATTCCCGATGAATCAGACCTGACACAACTCTAAGCATAGCTGGCATAAAGAAAACAAGCATGGATGAGCAGGCACATCAAGGCTCAAGCAACTCCTACTCATGCTAGTGGGTTTCAACTATTTACTGTGGCAATGACAGGTCATGCAGAGGAATGGGTTCAGCTACCGCAGCAGAAAGTAGCAGTTTGAATCGTTGTTGTCCTAATGCAGTAAAGGAGCAGGAGCGAGAGAGTGGGACTTTATCGGGATGCTCAAGGGGGTTTGCTTGCCTGATAGATCCACGAAGAAGCACTGCTCCTCAGACAGGTACTTGGGACACCTTCCGGAGTAGAACCTATCGAGAGGGAACGGTGCCGGCAATCAATAAACAACCATATGCAACAATATGATGCATGAAGATGACATTTAAAAATGCTATGATTTGCCCTAATGCATCTAGCATCAATTTGGTTGAAGTCCATATGAACCAAGGGTTCATATGCAAACCCTAATTTAGATATATAACGTGCCATTATTACGTTTTCACTTATACAGTAGGTATAAGTTGGTTTTTCATGCATGAAACTGGCATAAATGGATTCCTTGCATTTTTCTGATAATTTTTCATATATAATTTATTTGATTTGGAGTTACGGTTGAATTACTATGAATTTTTGAAGTTTTAACTATTTTCTGGAATTTCCTGATTTAAATTAATTCCAGAAATCAATTATTGCATTAGCTCTATGTCATGCTTACGTCAGCAGGTCAAAGGCGGCTGACCAGGTCAAACCTGATGTGTGGGGCCCACACGTCAGTGTCTGTGGTTAATCCTAATCTAAGAATAAACCTAATCTGGTTTAGTTAATGGGGTTGGGCCCACGCGTCAGTGACCCATTTAATTAATCAGGGATAATTAGTTGTTAAACTAATCTTAACTAAAAACTTAATAGGGCCGGGCCCACATGTCATTGAGAGAGAGGGGAGAGGTCAACGGCTATGGTCAAACCAGTCAACCCGCCGGCGTTTAGCCGCCGGCGAGGCCGAACGCGGCGGAGCGCGTCGAGATCGCGCTATAGGCCACGGTTTGGAGCGTGGGTGGGTCCTATGGGGAGCTGGGGCTGAGCCGCGTGCGTGGGTGGTGGAGTTGGACCAAATGGTCGCCGGAATCAACACCGGCGACGAGGTTTGCGGCGGCCGTGGTTCGGCCATCGACGAAACGAAGCTACGGTGGACGGGACGGCGAACGAATGCTTGTTTTGGGCTCCTGGGACCATGCTGAGTACAGACACACGCTCAAACGCGGGCGGCAGCAACTGTGGCCGCGGCGGCTACGCGGCCGGCGGAGCAAAGCTCTCGGCCGCGACGGCGAAGCTAGCTAGAGGGAGAAATCGACACTGGGAGTAGAGGGAAACGACGGAGGGGCTCACTGGGATCACGCAGGGAGGGTCAGCGAGCTCGGGGAAGCACGGACGGCGGCGAATCGCCGGCGGTGATCGGCGGCACCCGAGGTGATAGACGAGCTCGAAGGCGTCACCACGGTGCTCCTGGGTTCGGGATCTTCTACGTGGAGGAGCGGTGCGTCGTCACGGAGCTTTTGGACACGGGGAAGGGGCGAGAGGACCACGGTGCTCACGGTGGCAGCGAACGGCAGCGACGGACCCGTTCGGGCGTGCTACAGAGAGAGAGCAGGGGAAGGAAGAGTGAGCTGCGAGAGAGGGAGAGGAGAGAGGGGCTTCGAGGCGTCTCCAGGCGCGGGATTGGGTCATCGGGGAGCTCGACACGGCGAAGCAGGAGGTGGCGCGGCCGGCTGCGTGCGCTGGCTGCCAGTGGGCACAAGGTTGAAGACAACCTTGCCCCTGGTGGGCTGGGCCACTGCTGGGCCGTGGTGGGGCGCCAGGTAAGTCAGGTAAGAAGCCCAGGTAGGTTTTCTCCTGTTTTGTTTTCTTTTCTATTTTCTGACATTTGTTTTGTATTTAAAAGAAATGTTAAAACATTTCCATAAATGTTGAAAATAATTGTGGCATCTAGATATAATATTCTAGAGGCCCTCACCAATTCCCAACATTTTTGGAGCTATTAAAAATATTTATATAATTTAAACAGCTCCAATTCAAATATTTAAGCATTGATTCAAAAATCCAAAATGGGAAGGAAAAATGTGCATCACCTCTGGTTGTTGTTCCCAACATTTCCCAAAGACCATGAACATTTTTGAAAAGCATTTTGGGTTCATTGAAATTCCACTTTTAGTTTGAACCTATTTGAATTGCTTTGGTGCTAGGGTTTGCAACTTCCCCATTTCAATTTTATTTGAAAAATTAAACATGATGCACAAGCAAGCCAAGGACCATACCAACTAGGGATGTGACATGCTTGCTATATGTTATCATTCTATCTATTGTCTGTGATCATTCACTATTCTTGGTGATGAGTGCATGTATTTCAATCTTATCATTTTTGAGTGCTCATCCAAGATGTATGTGACATGGAAGAGTAACCCATGATTCTAACTCCTTCTGCATTTGCAGTCCAAAGCAAATTTTAAATATGCACAAATTTAGGGGGAGCTCTTATTTGTCACATACTTCTCAAAGCGACGATATATATCATGCTTATTATCATTTGTCGAAGCTTTGATCTATATGTTGTCATCTATTACCAAAAAGGGGGAGATTGAAAGTGCAACTATCCCTAGGTGGTTTTGGTAATTCATAACAACATATAGCTCATTGAGCTAATGCTATTTCAAGATGATTATTTCAGGAAAGCTCAATGATTGGCATGGCATGGATGTGAAAGTGGAACCCTCAAAATGCTAAGGACAAAGAATTGGCTCAAGCTCAAAAGTTCAAGACTCTTCATTTTATATTTTAGTGATCCGAGATCACATTGAGTCTTTAGGAAAAGCCAATACTATCAAGGAGGGATGAGGTGTTGCTTAATGAGCCTCTTGCTTTATGTGCTTAGTGATATGCTCCAAAATCCTCAACCACCTTTCCATATCCACAAATGACCTAAACCCTAAGCCAAACTCGGTCATACCGATTCTGTCAATCCGGCGCCACCGAGTTTCACTTGTCATTTGCCACTGCCAAACCCTAGCAATTCGGTCCTACCGATAAGGATCTCGGTCTCACCGAGATGGGCTTGCAAACTCTCTGTTTCCCTTTCGTAACTTTTCGGTCTCACCAAAAGAGCGAATCGGTCCCACCGAGAATGCAAGGTAAACTCTATGTTTCCTTCTTGTAACTTTTCGGAATCACCGAAAGAGCAAGTCGGTCCCACTGAGTTTGCCTGACCAACTCTCTGGTTAGCTAATTGCCGAACTCGGTCTCACCGAGTTTGTGCGACCGGTCTCACCGAGATTACGTTATGCCCAAACCCTAACCGAATCGGTCCTACCGAGTTGCATCTCAGTCCCACCGAAATTCCTAACGGTCACTAGGTTTACTATTTCGGTCAGACCGAGTTTTCTGATTCGGTCCCACCGAGATTGGTAGATTGTGTGTAACGGTTGGATTTTGTGTGGAGGCTATATATACCCCTCCACCACCTCTTCATTCGAAGAGAGAGCCATCAGAACACATACATCATTCCTACTCATATGTTCTGAGAAAGAACTACCTACTCATGTGTTGAGACCAAGATATTCCATTCCTACCATATGAATCATTATCTCTAGCCTTCCCCAAGTTGCTTTGCACTCAAATCTTCTTTCCATCAGATCCAAATCCTATGAGAGAGAGTTGAGTGTTGGGGAGACTATCATTTGAAGCACAAGAGCAAGGAGTTCATCATCAACACACCATTTGTTACTCCCTGGAGAGTGGTGTCTCCTAGATTGGCTAGGTGTCACTTGGGAGCCTCCGACAAGATTGTGGAGTTGAACCAAGGAGTTTGTAAGGGCAAGGAGATCGCCTACTTCGTGAAGATCTACCGCTAGTGAGGCAAGTCCTTCATGGGCGATGGCCATGGTGGAATAGACAAGGTTGCTTCTTCGTGGACCCTTCGTGGGTGGAGCCCTCCGTGGACTCGCACAACCGTTACCCTCCGTGGGTTGAAGTCTCCATCAACGTGGATGTAGGATAGCACCACCTATCCGAACCACGGGAAAACATCCGTGTCTCCAATTGCGTTTGAATCCTCCAAACCCTTACCTTTACATTCTTGCAAGTTGCATGCTTTACTTTCCGCTGCCAATAAACTCTTTGCATGCTTGCTTGAATTGTGTGATGATTGCTTGACTTGCTCTAAGATAGCTAAAATCTGCCAAGAACTAAAATTGGGAAAAGGCTAAGTTTTTAATTGGTCAAGTAGTCTAATCACCCCCCCTCTAGACATACTTTCGATCCTACAACACCCGATCATCACGTGGTGCTTCGAAACAACGAATTGTCTCAACGGTGCACAGTTAGGGGGAACACTTTCTTGAAATTATTATGAGGGATCATCTTATTTACTACCGTCGTTCTAAGTAAACAAGATGTAAAACATGATAAACATCACATGCAATCAAATAATAATAGTGACATGATATGGCCAATATCAACATAGCTCCTTTGATCTCCATCTTGGGGCTCCATGATCATCTTGTCATCGGCATGACACCATGATCTCCATCATTGTGTCTCCATGAAGTTGCTCGCCAACTATTACTTCTACTACTATGGCTAACATGTTTAGCAATAAAGTAAAGTAATTTACATGGCGTTTCTCAATGACACGCAGGTCATACAAAAAATAAAGACAACTCCTATGGCTCCTGCCGGTTGTCATACTCATCGACATGCAAGTCGTGATTCCTATTACAATAGCATGAACATCTCATACATCACATATATATCATTCATCACAACTTTGGCCATATCACATCACAGAACACTTGCTGCAAAAACAAGTTAGACGTCCTCTAATTGTTGTTGCAAGTTTTACGTGGCTGCAATAGGGTTCTAGCAAGAACGTTCTCTTACCTACGTGAAAGCCACAACGTGATTTGTCAACTTCTATTTACCCTTCATAAGGACCCTTTTCATCAAATCCGCTCCAACTAAAGTGGGAGAGACAGATACCCACCAGCCACCTTATGCAACTAGTGCATGTCAGTCGATGGAACCGGTCTCACGTAAGCGTACGTGTAAGGTTGGTCCGGGCCGCTTCATCCCACAATACCGCTGAAGCAAAATAAGACTAGTAGCAGCAAGAAAGTTGACAACTTTTACGCCCACAACAAATTGTGTTCTACTCGTGCAAAGAGAACTACACATAAACCTGGCTCTGATACCACTGTTGGGGAATGTTGCAGAAAACAAAAATTTTCCTACGGTTTCACCAAGATCCATCTATGAGTTCATCTAACAACGAGTGATCAGATGCATCTACATACCTTGTAGATCGCGAGCGGAAGCGTTCAAAGAACGGGGATGAGGGAGTCGTACTCGACGTGATCCAAATCACCGGAGATCCTAGCACCGAACGGACGGCACCTCCATGTTCAACACACATCCGGGCAGTGTGACGTCTCCTCCTTCTTGATCCAGCAAGGGGGAAGGATAGGTTGAGGAAGATGGCTCTAGCTGCAGCACGTCGGCGTGGTGGTGGAGGAGAAGCAGTACTCCGACAGGGCTTCGCCGAGCTCTACGGAGGAGGAGGAGGTGTTGGAGGGGAGAGGGAGACGCCAGGGGCATGGGTGCGGCTGCCCTCCCTCCCCCCCCTCAATATATAGGGTCCCCAAGGGGGGGGTGGCCCTGGAGATCCAATCTCCCAAGGGGGCGGCGGCCAAGGGGGGTGAAGTGCCCCCCAAGGCAAGTGGGGCGCCCCCCACCCTAGGGTTCCCAACCCTAGGCGCAGGGGGAAGGCCCAAGGGGGGCATACCAGCCCACTAGGGGCTGGTTCCCCTCCCACTTCAGCCCATGGGGCCCTCCGGGATAGGTGGCCCCACCCGGTGGACCCCCCGGGACCCTTTCGGTGGTTCCGGTACAATACGGGTGACCCCGAAACTTGTCCCGATGGCCGAAATAGCACTTCCTATATATAATTCTTTACCTCCGGACCATTCCGGAACTCCTAGTGATGTCCGGAATCTCATCCGGGACTCCAAACAACTTTCAGGTTACTGCATATTCATATCCCTACAACCCTAGCGTCACCGAACCTTAAGTGTGTAGACCCTACGGGTTCGGGAGACATGTAGACATGACCGAGATGGCTCTCCGGTCAATAACCAACAGCGGGATCTGGATACCCATGTTGGCTCCCACATGCTCCTCAATGATCTCATCGGATGAACCACGATGTCGAGGATTCAAGCAACCCCGTATACAATTCCCTTTGTCAATCGGTACGTTACTTGCCCGAGATTCGATCGTCGGTATCCCAATACCTCGTTCAATCTCGTTACCGGCAAGTCACTTTACTCGTGCCGTAATGCATGATCCCGTGACCAGACACTTGGTCACTTTGAGCTCATTGTGATGATGCATTACCGAGTGGGCCCAGAGATACCTCTCCGTCATACGGAGTGACAAATCCCAGTCTTGATCCATGTCAACCCAACAGACACTTTCGGAGATACCCGTAGTATACCTTTATAGTCACCCAGTTACGTTGTGACGTTTGGTACACCCAAAGCACTCCTACGGTATCCGGGAGTTACACGATCTCACGGTCTAAGGAAAAGATACTTGACATTGGAAAAACTCTAGCAAACGAACTATATGATGTTGCGCTATGTTTAGGATTGGGTCTTGTCCATCACATCATTCTCCTAATGATGTGATCTCGTTATCAATGACATCCAATGTCCATAGTCAGTAAACCATGACTATCTGTTGATCAACGAGCTAGTCAACTAGAGGCTTACTAGGGACATGTTGGTGTCTATCTATTCACACATGTATTACGATTTCCGGATTACACAATTATAGCATGAATAAAAGACAATTATCATGAACAAGGAAATATAATAATAATGCTTTTATTATTGCCTCTAGGGCATATTTCCAACAGTCTCCCACTTGCACTAGAGTCAATAATCTAGTTACATTGTGATGAATCGAGCACCCATGGAATTCTGGTGTTGATCATGTTTTGTTCTAGGGAGAGGTTTAGTCAACGGATCTGCTACATTCAGGTCCATATGTACTTTACAAATATCTATGTCTCCATCTTGAACATTTTCACGAATGGAGTTGAAGCGACGCTTGATGTGCCTGGTCTTCTTGTGAAACCTGGGCTCCTTGCCAAGTGCAATAGCTCCAGTGTTATCACGGAAGAGTTTGATTGGCCCCAACGCATTGGGTATGACTCCTAGGTCGGTGATGAACTCCTTCACCCAAATTGCTTCATGTGCTGCCTCCGAGGCTGCCATGTACTCCGCTTCACATGTAGATCCTACCACGACGCTCTGCTTGCAACTGCACCAGCTTAGTGCCCCACCATTCAAAATATACACGTATCCGGTTTGTGACTTAGAGTCATCCCGACCGCCACTCATAGGGAAGTCACTCAAAGAACACCTCATGCTTCAAATTTGTCACACAACGGTTACCATACGTGCATGCTATGGGACTTGCCAACCTTAACACAAGTATTTCTCAATTTCATAGTTACTCAACTAGCACAACTCTAATATCACCATCTTTATATCTCAGAACAATTATCAAGTATCAAACTTCTCATAGTTTTTAATGCACAATATATGAAAGTTTTTATTATACCCATCTTGAATGCCTATCATATTAGGACTAATTTTATAACCAAAGCAAGTTACCATGCTATTCTAAAAGATTCTCAAAATAATATAAGTGAAGCATGAGAGATCAATAATTTCTATAAAATAAACCACCACCGTGCTCTAAAAGATATAAGTGAAGCACTGATACGTCTCCAACGTATCTATAATTTTTTATTGCTCCATGCTATATTATCTACTGTTTTGGACATTATTGGGCTTTATTATCTACTTTTATATTATTTTTGGGACTAACCTATTAACCGGAGACCCATCCCAGAATTGTTGTTTTTTGCCTATTTTAGGGTTTCAAAGAAAAGGAATATCAAACGAAGTACAAACGGAATGAAACCTTCGGGAACGTGATTTTCTCACCGAACATGAACCAGGATACTTGGACCCTACATCAAGAAATAAAGGAGGAGGCCACGAGGTAGGGGCATGCCTACCCCCCCCCCAGGCACGCCCTCCACCCTCGTGGGCCCCCTTTTGCTCCACCGACGTACTCCTTCCTCCTATATATACCTACGTACCCCCAAACAATCAGATACGGAGCCAAAACCCTAATTCCACCGCCATAACTTCCTGTATCCACAAGATCCCATCGCGGGGCCTGTTCAGGAGCTCCGCCGGAGGGGGCATCCATCACTGAGGGTTTCTACATCAACACCATAGCCTCTCCGATGAAGTGTGAGTAGTTTACCTCAGACCTCCGGGTCCATAGTTATTAGCTAGATGGCTTCTTCTCTCTTTTTGGATCTCAATACAATGTTCTCCCCCTCTCTTGTGGGGATCTATTCGATGTAATCTTCTTTTTGCGGTGTGTTTGTTGAGACCGATGAATTGTGGGTTTATGATCAAGATTATCTATGAACAATATTTGAATCTTCTCTGAATTCTTTCATGTATGATTGGTTATCTTTGCAAGTCTCTTCAAATTATCAGTTTGGTTTGGCCTACTAGATTGATCTTTCTTGCAATGGGAGAAGTGCTTAGCTTTGGGTTCAATCTTGCGGTGTCCTTTCCCAGTGACAGTAGGGCAGCAAGGCACGTATTGTATTGTTGCCATCGAGGATAACAATATGGGGTTTTAATCATATGGCATGAATTTATCCCTCTACATCATGTCATCTTCTTAAGGCGTTACTCTGTTATCATGAACTTAATACTCTAGATGCATGCTGGATAGCGGTCGATGAGTGGAGTAATAGTAGTAGATGCAGGTAGGAGTCGGTCTACTTGTCTCGGACGTGATGCCTATATACATGATCATACCCAGATATTCTCATAACTATGCTCAATTCTGTCAATTGCTCAACAGTAATTCGTTCACCCACCGTAAAATACTTATGCTCTTGGGAGAAGCCACTAGTGAAACCTATGGCCCCCGGGTCTATCTTCATCATATTAATCTTCCAATACTTAGTTATTTCCTTTGCTTTATTACTTTGCTTTTATTTTACTTTGCATCTTTATCACAAAAATACCAAAAATATTATCTTATCATATCTATTAGATCTCACTCTCGTAATTGATCGTGAAGGGATTGACAACCCCTTATCGCGTTGGTTGCGAGGAGTTATTTTTTGTGTGCAGGTACTAGGGACGCGCGCGCAACCTCCTACTGGATTGATACCTTGGTTCTCAAAAACTGAGGGAAATACTTATGCTACTTTTCTGCATCATCCTTTCCTCTTCGAGGAAATCCAACGCAGTGCTCAAGAGGTAGCAAGAAGAATTTCTGGCGCCGTTGCCAGGGAGGTTCGCGCAAGTCAAGATTTGACTCACGACAGCGAGCCATTTCTGGCGCTGTTGCCGGGGAGTCTACGCAAAAGTCAACATACCAAGTACCCATCACAACCCTTATCTCCCGCATTACATTATTTGCCATTTGCCTCTCGTTTCCCTCTCCCCCACTTCACCCTTGCCGTTTTATTCGCCCCCTCTCTCTCCATCCTCCCTCTCTTTCTCTATTTGCCTCTTTTTGCCCGCTTGCTTTTTGTTTGCTTGTGTGTTGGATTGCTTGCTTGTCATGATGGCTCAAAATAATACTAAATTGTGTGACTTTACCAATACCAACAACAATGATTTTATTAGCACTCCGATTGCTCCTCTTACCGATGCTGAATCTTGTCATGAAAGATCCATTTTCCGGCCTTCCTAGTGAAGATGCCGCTACCCATCTAAATAGCTTCGTTGATTTGTGTGATATGCAAAAGAAGAAAGATGTGGACAATGATATTGTTAAGTGGAAGCTATTTCCTTTTTCACTTAGAGATCGTGCTAAAGCTTGGTTTTCCTCTTTGCCTAAAAATAGTATTGATTCTTGGAACAAGTGCAAAGATGCTTTTATCTCTAAGTATTTTCCTCCCGCTAAGATCATCTCCCTTAGAAACGACATTATGAATTTTAAGCAACTTGATCATGAACATGTTGCACAAGCTTGGGAGAGGATGAAATTAATGATACATAATTGCCCTACTCATGGTTTGAATTTGTAGATGATTATACAAAAAATTTATGCCGGATTGAATTTTGCTTCTAGAAATCTTTTAGATTCGGCCGCGGGAGGAACTTTTATGGAAATCACTTTAAGATAAGCTACTAAACTCCTAGATAATATTATGGTTAATTATTCTCAATGGCATACTGAAAGATCTTCTAATAAAAAGGAGCATGCGATAGAAGAAATTAATGTTTTGAGTGGAAAGATGGATGAACTTATGAAATTATTTGCTAGTAAGAGTGTTTCTTCTAATCCTAATGATATGCCCTTGTCTACTTTGATTGAGAATAATAATGAATCTATGGATGTGAATTTTGTTGGTAGGAATAATTTTGGTAACAACGCGCATAGAGGGAATTTAATCCTATGCCATATCCTAGTAATCCCTCTAATAATTATGGTAATTCCTACAACAACTCTTATGGAAATTATAATAAGATGCCCTCTGATTTTGAATCTAACATTAAAGAATTTATTACTTCGCAAAAGAATAACAATGCTTTGATTGAAGAAAAAATGCTTAAGATTGATGATTTGGCTAGGATCGTGGATAGAATTTCTCTTGATGTTGATTCTTTGAAACTTAGATCTATTCCACCTAAGCATGATATCAATGAGTCTCTCAAAGCCATGAGAATTTCCATTGATGAGTGCAAAGAAAGAACCGCTAGGATGCGTGCTAAGAAAGATGCCTTTATAAGAGCGTGTTCTTCTAGTTCCTATGAAAATAAAGATGAAGATCTAAAAGTTATTGATGTATCCCCTATTAAATCTTTGTTTTGAAATATGAATCTTAATAATGAAGGGATTGATCATGATCCACCTTTACCTAGAAGGCGTTCCAAAAATTCGGAGTTTTTAGATCTTGATGCTAAATTTGATGAAAGTGGGATTGAAGAAATTAAAACCCTAGATGTTGCTAAACTCACTATTTTGGATTTCAAGGAATTTAATTATGAAAATTGCTCTTTGATTGATTGTATTTCCTTGTTGCAATCCGTGCTAAATTCTCCTCATGCTTATAGTCAAAATAAAGCGCTTACTAAACATATCGTTGATGCCTTGATGCAACCTTACGAAGGAAAACTTGAGTTGGAAGTTTCTATCCCTAGAAAACTTTATGATGAGTGGGAACCAACTATTAAAATTAAGATTTAAGATCATGAGTTCTATGCTTTATGTGATTTGGGTGCTAGTGTTTCCACGATTCCAAAGACTTTGTGTGATTTGTTAGGTTTCCGTGATTTTGATGATTGCTCTCTAAACTTGCACCTTCGGATTCCACTATTAAGAAACCTATGGGAAGAATTAATGATGTTCTTATTGTCGCAAATAGGAATTATGTGCCCGTAGATTTTATTGTTCTTGACATAGATTGCAATCCTTCTTGTTCTATTATTCTTGGTAGACCTTTCCTTAGAACGATTGGTGCAATTATAGATATGAAAGAAGGCATGGAACACTTCCCTAGAAAGAAAATTAAATTACCTTATGAATCTATTATGAGAGCCACTTATGGTGCCTACCAAAGATGGCAATACCTAGATCTATCCTTGCTTTTTATGCCTAGCTAAGGGCGTTAAATGATAGCGCTTGTTGGGAGGCAGCCCAATTTTATTTTTATTCCTTGCTTTTTGCTCCTGTTTATTAATAAATAATTTACCTATCCTCTGTTTTGGTTGTGTTTTTTGTGTTTAATTAGTGTTTGTGCCAAGTAGAAACGTCGGGAAGACTTGGGGAAAGTCTTGATATCTCGCTGTAAAAAACAAAAACTTTAGCGCTCACAAGAACTGCTGCCATTTTTATTTGGAAACTGCTATTTAGTTAATTCTTTTTGAAGATGATTAACAGATAAATTCCTAACGTCCAGCAATTTATTTTAAAATTTTTGGAGTTCCAGATCTTGCGCTAGCTACAGATTACTACAGATTGTTCTGTTTTTGACAGATTCTGTTTTACGTGTGTTTTTGCATATTTTGATGAATCTATGGCTAGTAAAATAGTTTGTAAACCATAGAGAATTTGGAATACAGTAGGTTTAACACCAATATAAATAAATAATGAGTTCATTACATGTGACGCCCGGATAGTTAAGCTACAATAACCCTCTGCTATTGATGCCACGTCACTTCGATTACTGTTGCTAATCTTATGTTAGTTCGAAACCGTTTCAAATTCAAATTCCAAAAACAAGTCAAATTTTATTTCTTCAAACTGATAAGGAAAAATGTTCGGTGGGTTGCAAATATTCACTAAGTAATTACCATGTAGGAGGTAACATTAAATGGAATTTTAAATTTTCCCTAGAAATAAATAAAGTGAACAAGGATCCCTTATTATGCCCATTAAAATATGAACTTAATTTCAAACATTTCCAAATAACCCCGAACTTTTTGGAAAACACCCAAAATATCAGGAGGTGATTATGTGTGGAGTTTCAACTTTAACTAAAATCATTTAGTACCTAAACTAAATACAAAACAGTAGATAAATAAGAAAAACAATAAACAAAAAGAAGTGAAAAACATAACACCTAATCTAATGTACACTTAGGCCCAATTATTACAGTAGTGGCCCAGCCCAACTCCCCTTTTTCATCTTCCTCTGTTCACAGGGCTGGGTGGCCGCCGTGCACCCGTCCACGTCGCGGATCGGCCACGTGCTGACCATCCCGTGAATCCCCGGCGTGCTACAAGACCTCCCTCGATGCCGTGGTCAAACCCTAGCCCACACTCTTCCCCCTCCCTCGCGCCGATTTCTTCCCGCATCGCTCAGCCAACGCCGTCATCGCCATGGCCACCATTATTCCCGCGCGCACCGAGCTCCCTGCCGGCAGAGATCACACCCGGAGCATCGTCTGCCTCGTCCGCGTCGACTGGAAGGACTGGATCGAGATGGAGTGGACCACATCACCGGGATCGACCTCATCCCCTTCCTTCGGTCGCCGCCGTTCAACCTCGTCGATCGCCGTCGTCTGCGCTTCTAAACCTTCACCGAGCCACTCGTGTGCTCCGATGTGAGCGCCTGCACCTTTCTCCTTCTGAACTAGCTCGGATTCGAGCTCGAGCACGCCACCGCCGTAGCCATAGCTCCCTTGTCCGCCATGGCCGGAGCTCGTTCGAGCTGCCGCATGCTGTTGCTCCCGTGTACGCGTTGCCTGCTACTCGGTGTTGCTAGCCGCGGTTGTTGCTCAAGCTGTGTCAGCACTAGCGCACTGACGACAGTCAAGGACAGCGCCAAGCAGAAGACAGGAGCAAAGAGCGGGTAATTCAAGTGGCGAGCGGGCCGTGGGTGGGTGTAGGCGTTGAGTCATGGGCCGGCCCGGCCTTGTAATGGAACCGTGCATATATAAGCGACGGTCTTCCAATGTAGCAGGACATCGTTGAATTTGAAATTACTCTGAACCCTTCATTCTATCTTATCCTATGCTGCCTTCTCCTCCCGTCTGACCCTCCCTGATCTATATTCTCTTCTCCGTCGCTGATCGCTAGTCCGGCGAACCTGTCCGCCTCCCTAGGGCGTGACATTCTGGTATCAGAGCCACCGCTCCGCCTGCGCTCAAATTGTTTTTTCCTGATTCGTACCCGGCAAATCCGAGGCGACGGTAGCGGATCCCCTAGGGTCGATCTGCGTAATTCCCGACCTGAGGTGGGTTGATTTGGGGAAAGAGTGACGACGACGATGACATTCAAGCCGAACCCGCAGACGCGCTTCCTCGCGGACGAGATGGAGGCGCTGCAGGAACGGATGCTACAGGAGTTCGCCGAGCTACGCGCAACGCAAAGCAAGCTGGCGGTCGTCGACAGCATCAGCGCACAACTCGAAGCCCTCGACGCCAAGCTCACCGAACAAGCCGCCCGCATCGATCAGGTTCAAATGAAGGTGAACCTCTCGTGCGACGTGCTGGGCAAGGTTCAACAAGAGCAAGCGCACGCCGCGCATCTGGGGAAGCAACAGATGTCGCACGGGTATGGCGAGAGTTCGTCCCCAACTGCCTCGGAAGTCTCAAACAGACTTTTCCGGGTGCCATGCCAAGGCCACCGCCACGACCATCTCTTCATTTTTCTCAGGTACATCCACCACCGCCACCAATTGATCTCACTTCAGTACCTGGGACAGAGGATCAGTCGACTAGGAGACAGTGGATGCCCAAGATGGATTTTCCCAAGTTTGATGGCACGGATGTGAGGATTTGGCTTGACAAGTGCGAAGCATTCTTTCGTCTATATCATATTCCAGACAATTTCCGGGAGACCTCCGCTTCTCTGTACCTAACTGACAACGTTGCACATTGGTATCAAGCGTTCAAGCAGCAGAGTGCATTTCACACCTGGGAACAGTTTTGTGCTGCAGTGTTACAGGAATTTGATGTCAATATCCACAGGGAAAGGATGAAAGAGCTTATGTTGCTCAAGCAAAGCGGTACAGTGGAGGAATATAAGCAACAATTCCAGCAACTGGTGTACCATATCAGACTCTATGAGCCGACCATAAGCAACACCTTTCTGGTCACTCGTTTTGTGATGGGGCTGAAGGAAGAACTACGCTCAGCTGTGGAGATGCAGTTACCAGCAACAGTTCAGTTGGCTTCTATGTACGCACTGGTACAGGAAGGATTGGTCCATCAGCAGAAGTATTTCAAAGCAACATATACCAAAAATTCAGTTCCCAGGACTGAGAATAAACAGACTTTTTCTCCAGGAGAGTTGTGGAAGGCAAAGCAATTAAAAGAGTATCGCAGAGCAAATGGCTTATGTTATGGTTGTGGAGAGAAATATATGCCAGGCCATGCTTGTAAACCCACAGCTGTTCTTACAGCTCAACTGAAAGCAGCAGAATTAGTGGATCCTCATGAAATTATATCGGATGCGGTACTGGATGCACTGGTGGACCATTATCAGGAAGAATGTGCCACTATTTCTGACATAGCTGTCCGGGGCCTCACATCCCAATACTCATTGATTCAGGGAGCACACACACATTTGAGGACCAAGCACTGCTGGACAGAGTTTCAGTGCCTGCTCAAACAATGAAGAAACCCCTGCAAGTGAAAGTGGCCAATGGAGGACTTGTAGATTGCACGAAGTTTGTTCCTGAGCTGACTTGGTGGATCCAGGGGCACAGTTTTTCTAGTGCCATGCAAGTGCTTCCCCTGGGAGGATATGATATTATCCTAGGTATGGACTGGCTGGAGAAATGGGGGGTGATGCAATGCCACTGGGCCGAGAAGTGGATTCAGTTTGAATATCAACAGAACACTGTCAGGTTACAAGGAGTGTTGCCTGCTAAGGCAGAGCCAATTAAAGAAGTTTCTATGGAACAGCTAAAGAACTGGGGAAAAGGAAATGACATCTGGGCAACAGCTATGCTGCATCATATTGTGGTCAACCCTCGTTCTGAAATACCTGAGGAAGTTCAGCAAGTGCTGCAAGCAAATAAGGCTGTCTTCAATGATCCAAAAACCCTACCTCCACAGAGAGACTTTGACCATGAAATACATCTTGTACCTAGTGTAGTTCCTGTTAACTGCAGGCCCTACAGATACTCACCACAGCAAAAGGATGAAATTGAACGACAAGTGTCTGAAATGCAATAGTCAGGCTTCATCACACCCAGTTTAAGTCCTTTTGCATCTCCTGTGCTAGTAGTTAAGAAAAAAGATGGCACTTGGAGGTTTTGTGTGGACTATAGAAAGTTAAATGAGGTCACAATCAAGAATAAATTTCCACTGCCTGTCATTGATGAACTCTTGGACGAATTAGGAGGAGCTAAATGGTTTTCTAAGCTGGACCTCAGGTCAGGATATCATCAAATTCGTATGGCAGAAGCAGATGAGTTTAAAACAGCATTTAAAACTCACAATGGACAGTATCAGTTCAAGGTGGTACCCTTTGGACTGTCCACAGCACCTGCCACATTTCAGTGTTTCATGAACTATATCTTCAAAGGCTCTAACAGGAAGTTTGTGCTCATTTTCATGGATGACATATTGGTTTTCAGTGGCACATTATAGGAACACATAGTTCATTTACAATCAGTATTTGATACACTGAAGGAAAACAATTTGTTTGTGAAAGAAAGAAAATGCTCTTTTGCACAACAGTCCATGGAATATCTAGGACACATTATTTCTGACCGGGGAGTGAGCACTGATCCTACCAAAACTGCGGCAATGTTAGATTGGCCAAATCCCACTAATGTCACAGAACTAAGGGGTTTCCTTGGTCTCACAAGATACTACCGAAAGTTTGTGCAAAACTATGGTCTCCTGGCCAAGCCACTCACAACATTACTGAAGAAACAGTCATTTCAGTGGACAGGAGCTGCTACAACTGCATTTCAGTTACTCAAACAGGCTATGGCCACAACTCCTGTGTTAGCACTGCCAGACTTCAACAAAACCTTCACTATTGAGACTGATGCTTGCAATACTGGCATTGGGGCAGTACTCACACAGGCAGGACACCCTATTGCTTACTACAGTAAAGCTTTAGGAGTGAACAGTCAAAAAGTGTCCATATATGAAAAAGAATTTCTGGCTATAATGATGGCCATCGACAGATGGATATCTTACTTATCCAGAGCCCCATTTGTGATTAAAACAGACCACCAGAGTTTATGTCACTTGGGGGATCAGAATTTAACTTCTGACCTACAAAGGAAGGCCATGACAAAATTGGTGGGACTAGATTTCTCTATTCAATACAAAAAGGGTGTGGAGAATACAGCTGCAGATGCCTTGTCCAGAGTGGCACATCTCTTTGCAATACAAGCAGTGTCAACTAGCAAACCTGTGTGGATACAAGAAGTGTTAAATTCTTACACAGTGGACCCTTCAGCTCAAGCAATGCTTACCAAATTAGCTCTGGACAATCAGGCGTGTCCAGGGTTCCAGCTTCAGGAAGATCTCATTAAACAGGAGGGGAAAATCTGGGTAGGAGCAAACACTGGCCTGCAAACCAAACTGATCCAGGCGTTTCATTCCTCTCCCATAGGAGGACACTCTGGTATGTTACCTACTTATCACAAAGTGAAGCAGTTATTCAGCTGGACTGGTCTCAAGAAAGATGTAGACAATTTTGTGAAACAATGCAATGTGTGTCAGCAAGCAAAGCATGAACACTACAAGGTACCAGGTCTGCTACAACCTCTACCCGTTCCTGAGGGTCCTTGGCAAGCAATCAGCATGGATTTCATTGAAGGCCTGCCCAAATCAGAGGGCTACCATGCCATCCTAGTAGTTGTGGACCGTTTTACAAAAGTAAGTCACTTCCTGCCCCTGAAGCATCCTTTTACAGCAGCATCAGTAGCAAAAGTGTTCCTCAACACGGTGGTCAGGTTGCATGGGCTACCTCTGTTCATAGTTTCCGATAGGGACAAGATCTTTACCAGTGCATTTTGGAAGGAATTGTTCAGGATTTGGGGCACTGAGTTACAAATGAGTACTGCATACGATCCCCAAACATATGGGCAAACAGAGCGAGTCAATCAGTGCCTGGAAATGTACTTGAGGTGTGCAGTTCATGCCTCTCCAGCTAAATAGGTTTCCTGGCTATCTCAAGCAGAGTTTTGGTACAATACCACATACCATTCTTCTCTGGGATGCACCCCTTACAAAGCCTTATACGGATACGAGCCAAATGTGGGACAAGTGTACAGCCAAGCTCGGTCTCACAACACTGAAGTATAGCAGTGGTTGTCCATACATACCGAACACACAGCAACAATCAAAGAACAGTTAGCCAGAGCACAGAGCAAGTACAAACAGTTTGCAGATCGCAAACGCACTGACAGACAGTTTGTTGAGGGCGAGATGGTCTATCTCAGGCTACAACCCTATGCCCAATCCTCAGTGGTCAATCGCCCCTGCCCAAAGCTGGCTATGAAATACTTTGGTCCCCTCAAAATCCTCTCCAAGATTGGTCAAGCAGCTTACAAACTGGAACTACCACGTGGAAGTTTAGTGCACCCGGTCTTTCACGTCTCTCAACTGAAGGAACATGTTCCTGATCACACCCCAGTGTTCACTAACCTGCCAGCACCGCTGGATTTGTCTGTTCCTGATATGCAGCCTGAAGAAATTCTCGATCGCCGCCTCGTTAAAAAAGGCAATGCCGCGCATCTTCAGGTGTTGATCAAATGGACCAAATTCCCGGCAGTAGACGCTACATGGGAGGACTATCAGGTGCTCCGTTCCAGGTACCCGAAGGCACCATCATGGGGACACGCTGGTTCTCCGGGGGAGGATACTGTCAGCACTAGCGCACTGACGACAGTCAAGGACAGCGCCAAGCAGAAGACAGGGGCAAAGAGCGGGTAATTCAAGTGGCGAGCGGGCCGTGGGTGGGTGTAGGCGTTGAGTCATGGGCCGGCCCGGCCTTGTAATGGAACCGTGCATATATAAGCGATGGTCTTCCACTGTAGCAGGACATCGTTGAATTTGAAATTACTCTGAACCCTTCGTTCTATCTTATCCTATGCTGCCTTCTCCTCCCGTCTGACCCTCCCCGATCTATATTCTCTTCTCCGTCGCCGATCGCTAGTCCGGCGAACCTGTCCGCCTCCCTAGGGCGTGACAAGCTGCCGCTGCTCGCCCGCGTCCACCCGCGTGTGCCCCCGCCTGCCCCGTCATTGCAGACGCTCGTCCATTGCTGCAGTCTTCGCCCCGACCGACCCCTGCCTGCGCCGTAGGGACGTTCGCCGCCTTCATCGTCCGCCCCACACCGCGGCCCGGCTCCCTCTGCTCCGCCCTGCGCACCACCTCGCCCCGCAGCCTACTATTGTGGCCTTCCCCGCAGCCTGCCGCCGACCACGGTCCGGCCATGCCCGCAATGGCCAGCTACGCCGGCCGCGCCCGCGCATGCCCGCGCTGCTTGTCGCCGCCCGTTGGCGCCCCCGAGCGTCGTTGCTGCTCCCTGTTCTGCCACTGCTTCTAGCCACCACCGCTGCCCCTTTACTAATATACGGATGTGTATTATAGCTATTGCTAGCTTTAGGAATATTGCACTGGTTAGCCCTTTGGACAACCCCTAAACGGTGGCTAAACAATTGTTAACATGACTAAAACAAATATGAGCACGTAGTACACTTTACAAGCTCCAAGTTACTCCATTGGACCAAATTCAAATAAGGCATGGATTAAATCCTGTGAAAATCACAAAATCCTATGTTAGTATATTTTAACAGTTTCTGGAATTAACAACAAGTGGCACTTTTCAAGCAAAGTTTTGATTAAGCAAATGAACTCTAATAGTGATGCAATTGATACCATCTTGTAGATCACAGGAAATTGGTCAGTATTGATATAAGGCACTAATCCATAGGATGGGAAAAACAATAGTTATAGCTTTTGGAAAACAGCTAAGTGAAGTTTAAAAACTGAATATTTCTCAGACATAGCCAATTTTCAGGAATTCCAAATAGGTGATTAAATCTTTGGAAATTCGTAGAAATTCATCTGTAACTCGGATGGACAAACTTTGTATATAAAAGTTGCTCAGGACGACGAGACGAATCCAAATACGCAGCCCATTCACCCGCCGCACATACCTAGGATAGCGAACATGCAACTTTCCCCTTCGGTTCATCTATCCTAAAACACGAAACACCGGGGATACTTTCCCGGATGTTTCCCCCTTCGCCGGCATCACCTCCTACCGCGTTAGGGCACACCTAACATCGCTCATTGTCATGTCATGCATCGTCATGCATATGTTTGCTTTTATATTTATTGTTTCTTCACCCTCTTCTCTCGCTAGACACCGAGACCGATGCTGCTGCTACCCAGTACGACTACGGTGTTGACGACACCTCCTTCTTGGCTGAGCTTCCAGGCAAGCCCCCCCATGATCACCAGATATCGCCTATTCTCTCTCTACTGCTTTCATTAGAGTAATGTAGCATGTTACCGCTCTCCGTTAATCCTATTCTGATGCATAACCTATCATTGTTGCTACATCTGTTGATACCTTACCTACAATCCTAAATGCTTAGTATAGGATGCTAGCTTATCATCAATGGCCCTACATTCTTGTCAGTCTGCCATGCTATACTATCGGGCTGTGATCACGTCGGGTATTGGTCACGGGTATATACTATATACTTTATACATATTACATGTCGTGACTAAAGTCGGGTCGGCTCGTTGAGTACCCACAAGTGATTCCGATGTTGGGGGTTGAAGGGGCAGGTGGTTCCACCCAGGTAGTGGTGGGCCTGGGTTCCCGACGGCCCCCGACGGTTACTTTGAGGCAGAGCGACAAGGCAGGTTGAGACTACCTAGGAGAGAGGTGGGCCTAGCCCTAGTCGGCGTCCGCGGATCTGTCAACATAACACGCTTGACGAGATATTGGTATTTGATCTGATTCTGGCCACTGGCCTATACGCACTAACCAACTACGCGGGAACAATTATGGGCACTCGACGTCATTGTATCAGCCGAAGCATTCGTGACGTCAGCGACTGAGCGGCGCATGCCGGGTTGGACCGCGTAACGCAACTTCCTTTGTAATGGAGGTTGCTAGATCTTTTCTCCGTCCTCCCATGCAACGTGCAGGTGTGCAATGGGCGATGGGCCCAGACCCCTGCGCCATAGGATTTAGACCGGCGTGCTGACCTCTCTGTTGTGCCTAGGTAGGGTTGCGACGTGTTGATCTTCCAAGGACGGGCATGACCCAGAAAAGTGTGTCCGGACAAAGGGCATCGAGCGTGTTGGGAAATGTGGTGCACCCCTGCATGGAAGTTAATCTATTCGAATAGCTGTGATCTTCGGTAACAGGATGACTTGGAGTTGTACCTTGACCTTATGACAACTAGAACCGGATACTTAATAAAACACACCCTTCCAAGTGCCAGATACAACCGGTGATCGCTCTCTAACAGGGCCACGAGGGGAGGATCGCCAGGTAGGATTATGCTATGCGATGATACTTGGTGAACTTACCATCTACTCTCTTCTACATGCTGCAAGATGGAGGCTGCCAGAAGCGTAGTCTTCGACAGGACTAGCTATCCCCCTCTTATTCTGGCATTCTGCAGTTCAGTCCACCAATATTGCCCCTTTACACTGATACCCATGCATATGTAGTATAGATCCTTGCTTGCGAGTACTTTGGATGAGTACTCACGGTTGCTTTTCTCCCTCTTTCCCCCATTTCCTTTCTTCTTGGTTGTCGCAACCAGATGCTGGAGCCCAGGAGTCAGACGCTACCTTCGACGGCTCCTACTACACCGAGGGTGCCTACTACTACGTGTAGGCCACCACCGATGGCCACGAGTAGTTTAGGAGGATCCCAGGCAGGAGGCATGCGCCTCTTTCGATCTGTATCCCAGTTTGTGAAAGCCATCTTATGACAACTTGTTTAACTTATGTCTATACTCATATATTGTTGCCTCCGCTGACTCTTATATGATCGACCTCTTGTATTCGAGCCCTTGAGGCCCCTAGTTTGTAATATGATGCTTGTACGACTTATTTTATTTTTATAGTTGTGTTGTGATATCTTCCCGTGAGTCCCTGATCTTGATCGTACACGTTTGCGTGTATGATTAGTGTACGATTGAATCGGGGGCGTCACAAGTTGGTATCAGAGCCGACTGCTTGTAGGAATCCCCCTTCCACACTGCTTGGCCGTAGTCGAGTCTAGAGAATGCAAAACTTTTTACTAACATGGTTCTGTGCCTTACGGGCCCACGTCGCCATTGGGTGGTACTAGGATCTTTTACTCCTTGTCTATACTCTGGGACTCTGATCTCTCTTATGTTCGGGTTAATTGATTTTGCTAACTCTAACTCTAGGTTCTCGTAACAACTTTATCCCGGAGAGCCCCTTATTACAGATGATTGCCTGCTGCACCAGAAGATTCTGAAGATAATCTCCGATGTTCTCTCGCGTCATTTGTGCCCACCGCCTTTGCAAATTCCCTACCACTGTTATATCATTATGGATAACTACATACACTTGCCATTGCAATCACATTGATCTTGTTATGACAAGATACCTCGGAAATTCTCTCTATTGTTTCGAGAATACTTTGCGCCTACTGCCTTGCAGTTCATTATCCACATAAACACCCCTGCGGATAATTTCTCGCACTTACCGAGTATCCACCCATCCCTAGTTGTTTGTGTGTTGCACTAAGTTCTTCGAAATAATATTTGATCTTCCGAAAATCCTTAGCAGCTTATTGCTCTTGAAATTCTTGCTTCCTTGCATTATGGTTAATTCCATAAGTATAGTAATCTTATTGGCATCCTTTGTCACTATCATTTTTGAGTCCATTGATTCAATAAGTTGTGAATGTTTAGAATCATCAGTCGAATCCTAGGATTATCCTTCCGGCTCAGACGTCATTTGGATATGATCTGGTTCTTGACCAATCAATGCCTTGATCGGTTGTGCTTCTAAGTCTATTGAACTTATTCATTTTTTATCAGAACGATTGCTTCTGATCCCTTGATTTGGAAATCATAAAATTTCTTTGCATTAAGCTTTAATTAGTCAGTTGTTTCTATAATCTGATGCCTCTGCATTCCTTCTTCCTCTGATTGAGTACCGATACTCACATCAGCCCCGTTGTGGACCGCCATACCCAATTATCCGACAGTGTCCTTCACGACCAAAATTCTTGTGAGTTCTTTACCTGATACATAATTCCTTCGGCAAATTGTATCCTCTACTTTTGTCAACCATGCTCTACTTTGAGCTTGTGTTATTTACTCCTGAAGTTCATGGTATATGTTCTAAGAAGCCCCGATGGGTTGAACCTATGCCTTCCTTAATCTGTGTGAGCCCGGAATGTTTTCATGGGCATACTCCTCTGGTAATTCGCCAGGTGGGTTCTCACACTCAAATCATTTTTTAATAAGAGCCGTGAATGAATGCTCATGCATCGGAGAAGTGGGAGTCGACCTTGAACTTTGTGTTCATGCCCATGGACATGATGTAGATCTTATCGTGGAAGCTTCTCTTAAATTAATTATTCCCTTGGTATAAGTTCATCCTATATTTGGGATTTGGTCTTTTGCAATCGTGGTTCCGACCATGATTGTTCTCCTTTGATTCTATTTCTCGGACAAGTTAAAGTATTTGCCTTCTACAGATCAATATATCTCCGCCACCTCTATTTTGATCTGCCTTCGAGTACTACTCCCTGGTATCTCGAGGATATCATGCCCTCGCACTACATCTTATGAATTTCTGATGAAGTAGTACCTTTCCCTGTCATAGTCACTCCAATGGTTCTGGGTTGTCTTCAACCGAGGACTCCGATAATTGAATCGAATCCGCACCGCAATTCAGTACTCCTAGTACTTTGTTGTTGAGAAGTTTAATACTCCATCATGTCATTCCTAGCCTGATCGGCTACATCATTATCGTGCTAAATTTAACTATGCTACCTGGTTCTTCTTCTCGGAGCACAAAATTCGACGGCGAGCTAATCTTACGTCAATCTTTCTCGTCATATCATTTCTTCTTGAACAGCAAACTTGATTTCAAGTTTGTGTCGTACCCATGGTTCCAATAACCTTTTGCTTCATCATTCCTTTAACTTGATGTCATCACCGACCGATTACATCTTCATGAAACCTCTCGACAAATGTGTCGTGATCATAATCAACATTCTGAGCGTTTCCAGGATATCAATCGAATTCATGATGAGAGATAACATCCTTGCCCCCACGATGATTGTGTTAACATCGACAACATACTTGCATTTCCGCAGCATAAAACTGGTTCACAGTTTGTGTTGTACCTTGAGTTCCTTGCTATCCAGCATTTTTTCTTTACCTTGGAGTATTACCATCTTTTATGTCAAGAATGTTGTGAGAATTTCACCACTTCTTAAGAAATTCTTGATATAGTAATACTTATCGCCGTCTCCATTCATTCTCGGTCTCTGTGTTGTTTCTAACCGGAGTACCCCCAAATGGACTGTGATGTGTATAATTCAAAACTTCCAGCAACCCTATTGCTTGCAAGTTAATGAACGATAGTTTCATTCCTGGTGTATTGGTTATCGAATCACCATTCTAACATTGATCATGCTACCTAAGCCCATATTTTGGGTGCACCTTTCAACCAATGTTTACTCGTGGATGTTCTCCTCGGGCATACATCATTATATCATTTGATCTGACAAATGTTATCTCCTTGTTCACATAATTGTGGGAATCCATCGTCGCCGAGTCCATCAACCACCTCCTCATCCTCTCCTTGGTTTAATGACGAACTCTTGTTTCGGAACTCGCTTCCATAGTTCATTTCCCTGAGAACTTTACAATGTCATCTCGACAATTTGTGTTGCACCTTTCTTCTCAGGCATCCTGAGTCTGAGGTATCCTGCTACGTATCAGAACTGAATCTTGGTCTTATATGATGGTTGGAACATATTTCCAAGAGTTATAACGTTGGTCTTTATATGACCCGGTAAGGTGGTGTCATACCTAGCCCACCTTGTCGGAGGCCCTATTGTTATAGTTTCCCTTTCAGCAAGGTTATCCATTCTTCCATGAGGAAATTGTAAGACTTATTCTATAAGTTGTTCTTGATGGATCCTTTGTGCATCCAAATTCTGACCCTTACTTGATGACCATGTCAATGCTATCTCGAAGCATGTTTGTGATCATCAATAAGAACATTTGAAGCGCCATGCTAAATTTACTTTATCAATTATTCAAACACCGTTGTTTCGGAAATGTCATGAACTTCCTCTCCCCTAACCTAAATGGTTTTCTACATTATATCCTATCATGGATATCATTCTCTGCTTGTCTTTGTGAAGGATACACCCTGAAATATGTGTTTAATCACATTTTTCTTTCCATTGTCCTGATTAAAACTGATAGACACTTTCCCTTTCCATTGGTTTGTTTAAACCATTTGTATGATCTATATGATATAAGCAGTAATAATTCACTGCTTGTGCAAACATCTCGGTGTACAACTCTGTCAGTAAGACCCTGTTACTATTGTTGATGACATTCCAGTAACCAGCGATGGACGAGAACTGTGCCTATTGGTCCGCCTCATTTCAACGAGCAAGAAAATGGTTCTCTTCGTCCCTCGCCCTTGGTACCGACGTTGTTACTGACATAACTGACAAGCTACCCTCTGACATGCCTTACTATCATGACCGTGCAAGATGTCACCGCCCTTCCTACTTTAACCCACATGGTGGGCCCATAACCCATAGTTCCACAGGATCGAAACCTGACTCTCCTATACACCCCCTATTTCCAAAGTTATTCCTCACGTTTGGTTTCGTATGTAGTTCACAAGCCACCTTCCGTGTGATCCTCAATTCTGGTATTAAACGCAATAATTATTTCCGTTGCTCTGAACCCCTTTCACACTCTGTTTCAGGCAACGAATGATTGCCTACCCACTTGAAACTTCTCATGGTACCTCCTTACTTTACTCTTGATATTTTCTTAAGTTTTAGTTCGAGTTACTTTCTGCCACCTTCCTCGATGTTAGGTACTAGATAGTCAACCTTGCAGAGGTCCGTTCTCCTGGATTATACCCACCCTTTATTCTTTCGTCAGTACGATGGAGTTCTCGAAGCAAGGATGCCGACTTCATCATGATGACCTAGAGCAGGGAAATAAATACTTCAACAAGGAGGATCTACTACTTTGGGAAGAGCAACCAAGACCAAGAAGCATTGTTAGAATTTCATAACCCATTCTTCCCCCTTACTCCCCTCTTAAATCTCGGGACGAAATTTCTTGTAGTGGAGGAGAATTGTGATGCCCATATAGTTAAGCTACAATAACCCTCTGCTAATGATGCCACATCACTTCGATTACTGTTTCTAATCTCGTGTTAGTTCGAAACCGATTCAAATTCAAATTCCAAAAACAAGTCAAATTTTATATCTTCAAACTGATAAGGAAAAATGTTCGGTGGGCTGCAAATATTCACTAAGTAATTACCATGTAGGAGGTAACATTAAAGGGAATTTTAAATTTTCCCTAGAAATAAATAAAGTGAAAAAGGATCCCTTATTATGCCCATTAAAATATGAACTTAATTTCAAACATTTCCAAATAACCCCAAACTTTTGGAAAACACCCAAAATATCAAGAGGTGATTATGTGTGGAGTTTCAACTTTAACTAAAATCAATTAGTACCTAAACTAAATACAAAACAGAAGATAAATAGGAAAAACAATAAACAAAAAGAAGTGAAAAACATAATACCTAATCTACTGTACACTTAGGCCCAATTATTACAGTAGTGGCCCAGCCCAACTCCCCTTTTTCTTCTTCCTCTGTTCACAGGGCTGGGTGGCCGCCATGCACCCGTCCACGTCACGGATCGGCCACGTGCTGACCATCCCGTGAATCCCCGGCGTCCTACAAGACCTCCCTCGACGCCGTGGTCAAACCCTAGGCCACACTCTTCCCCCTCCCTCATGCCGATTTCTTCCCGCATCGCTCAGCCAACGCCGTCATCGCCATGGCCACCATTATTCCCGCGCGCACCGAGCTCCCTGCCGGCAGAGATCACACCTGGAGCATCGCCTGCCTCGTCCGCGTCGACTGGAAGGACTGGATCGAGATGGAGTGGACCACATCACCGGGATCGACCTCATCCCCTTCCTTCGGTCGCCGCCGTTCAACCTCGTCGATCGCCGTCGTCTGCACTTCTAAACCTTCGTCGAGCCACTCGTGTGCTCCGATGTGAGTGCCTGCACCTTTCTCCTTCTGAACTAGCTCGGATTGGAGCTCGAGCACTCCACCGCCGTAGCCATAGCTCCCTTGTCCGCCATAGCCGGAGCTCGTTCGAGCTGCGGCGCGCTGCTGCTCCCGCGTACGCGCTGCCTGCTGCTCGGTGCTGCTAGCCGCGGTTGTTGCTCAAGCTGCCGCTGCTCGCCCGCGTCCACCCGCGTGTGCCCCTGCCTGCCCTGCCGTGGCAGACGCTCGTCCGTTGCTGCAGCCGTCGCCCCGGCCGACCCCTGCCCGCGCCGTAGGGACGTTCGCCGCCTTCGTCGTCCGCCCCACACCGCGGCCCGGCTCCCTCTGCTCCGCCCTGCGCACCACCTCGCCCGCAGCCTACTGTTGTGGCCTTCCCCACCGCCTGCCGCCGACCATGGTCCGGCCACGCCCACAACGGCCGGCTGCGCCGGCCGCGCCCGCGCATGCCCGCGCTCCCACGTATCGGCAGCCCCGCTCAGCGCTTCTTGTCGCCGCCCGTTGGCGCCCCCGAGCGCCGTTGCTGCTCCCTGTTCTGCCACTGCTTCTAGCCACCACCGCTGCCCCTTTACTAATATACGGATGTGTATTGTAGCTATTGCTAGCTTTAGGAATATTGCACTGGTTAGACCTTTGGACAACCCCTAAACGGTGGCTAAACAATTGTTAACAGGACTAAAACAAATATGAGCACGTAGTACACTTGACAAGCTCCAAGTTACTCCATTGGACCAAATTCAAATAAGGCATGGATTAAATCCTGTGAAAATCACAAAATCCTATGTTAGTATATTTTAACAGTTTCTGGAATTAACAACAAATGGCACTTTTCAAGCAAAGTTTTGATTAAGCAAATGAACTCTAACAATGATGCAATTGATACCATCTTGTAGATCACATGAAATTAGTCAGTGTTGATATAAGGCACTAATCCATAAGATGGGCAAAACAATAGTTATAGCTTTTGGAAAATAGCTAAATGAAGTTTAAAAACTGAACAATTCTCAGACTTAGCCAATTTTCAGGAATTCGAAATAGCTGCTTAAATCTTCGGAAATTAGTAGAAATTCATCTGTAACTCGGATGGACAAACTTTGTATATAAAAGTTGCTCAGGACGATGAGACGAATCCGAATACGCAGCTTGTTCGTCCGCTGCACATCCATAGGATAGCCAACATGAAACTTTCCCCTCCGGTTCATCTATCTGAAAACACGAAACACTGTGGATACTTTCCGGATGTTTTCCCCTTCACCGGTATCACCTCCTACCGCGTTAGGGCACACCTAACACTGCTCATTGTCATGTCATGCATCATCATGCATATGTTTGCTTTTATATTTATTATTTCTTCCCCTCTTCTCTCGCTAGACACCGAGACCGACGCTGCTGCTACCCAGTACGACTACAGTATTGACGACCCCTCCTTCTTGGCTGAGCTTCCAGGCAAGCCCCCCCCCCCCTTGATCACCAAATATCGCCTATTCTCTCTCTACTTCTTGCATTAGAATAGTGTAGCATGTTACTGCTTTCCATCAATCCTATTATGATGCATAGCCTGTCATTGTTGCTACATCTGTTGATACCTTACCTACAATCCTAAATGCTTAGTATAGGATGCTAGTTTATCATCAGTGGCCCTACATTCTTGTCAGTCTGCCATGCTATACTATTGGGCTGTGATCACGTCGGGTGTTGATCACGGGTATATACTATATACTTTTATACATATTACATGTTGTGACTAAAGTCGGGTCGACTCGTTCAGTACCCGCAAGTGATTCCGATGTTGGGGATTGAAGGGGAAGGTGGTTCCACCCAGGTAGTGGTGGGCCTGGGTTTCCTATGGCCCCGGCTGTTACCTTGAGGCGGAGCGACAGGGCAGGTTGAGACCACCTAGGAGAGAGGTGGGCCTGGCCTTGGTCGACGTCCGCGGATATGTCAACATAACATGCTTAACGAGATATTGGTATTTGATCTGAGTCTGGCCACTGGCCTATACGCACTAACCAACTACGCGGGAACAGTTATGGGCACTCGACGTCGTTGTATCAGCCGAAGCATTCATGACGTCAGCGACTGAGCGGTGCGCGCCGGGTTGGACCGCGTAACGCAACTTTTTTTGTAATGGAGGTTGCTAGGTCTGCTCTCCGGCCGCCCACGCAACGTGCAGGTGTGCAATGGGTGATGGGCCCAGACCCCTGCGCCATAGGATTTAGACCGGCGTGCTGACCTCTCTGTTGTGCCTAGGTAGGGCTGCGACGTGTTGATCTTTCGAGGCCGGGCATGACCCAAAAAAGTGTGTCCGGACAAAGAGGATCGAGCGTGTTTAGAAATGTGGTGCACCCCTGCATGGAAGTTAATCTATTCGAATAGTCGTGATCTTCGGTAACAGGACGACTTGGAGTTGTGCCTTGACGTTATGACAACTAGAACCAGATACTTAATAAAACACACCCTTCCAAGTGCCAGATACAACCGGTGATCGCTCTCTAACAGGGCGACGAGGGGAGGATCGTCGGGTAGGATTATGCTATGCGATGATACTTGGTGAACTTACCATGTACTCTCTTCTAAATGCTACAAGATGGAGGCTGTCAGAAGCGTAGTCTTCGACAGGACTAGCTATCCCTTTCTTATTCTGGCATTCTGCAGTTCAGTCCATCAATATTGCCCCTTTACACGGATACCCATGCATATGTAGTATAGATCCTTGCTTGCAAGTACTTTGGATGAGTACTCACGGTTGCTTTTCTCCCTCTTCCCCCCTTTCCTTTCTTCTCGGTTGTCGCAACCAGATGCTGGAGCCCAGGAGTCAGACGCCACCTTTGACAGCTCCTACTACACCGAGGGTGCCTACTACTACGTGTAGGCCACCGCCGACGGCCAGGAGTAGTTTAGGAGGATCCCAGGCAGGAGGCCTGCGCCTCTTTTGATCCGTATCCTAGTTTGTGCTAGCCATCTTATGACAACTTCTTTAACTTATGTCTGTACTCAGATATAGTTGCCTCCGCTGACTCGTCTATGATCGAGCTCTTTTATTCGTGCCCTCGAGGCCCCTGATTTGTAATATGATGCTTGTTTGACTTATTTTATTTGTATAGTTGGGTTGTGATATTTTCCCGTGAGTCCCTGATCTTAAACTTACACGTTTGTGTGTATGATTAGTGTACGATTGAATCGGGGGCGTCACATTACAGTACCTTGAAGTGGTCTTTTGTTTTCTTTTGTTAACGGAGCTCACGAGATTTTTCTACTTTGAGTTTTGTGTTGTGAAGTTTTCAAGTTTTGGGTAAAGATTTGATGAATTATGGAACAAGGAGTGGCAAGAGCCTAAGCTTGGGGATGCCTATGGCACCCCAAGATAATCTAAGGACACCTAAAAGCCAAAGCTTGGGGATGCCCCGGAAGGCATCCCCTCTTTCGTCTACTTCTATCGGTAACTTTACTTGGAGCTATATTTTTATTCACCACATGATATCTGTTTTGCTTGGAGCGTCTTGTAATGTTTGAGTCTTTGATTTTTAGTTTACCACAATCATCCTTGTTGTACACACCTTTTGAGAGAGCCATACATGATTTGGAATTTGTTAGAATACTCTATGTGCTTCGCTTATATCATTTGAGTTATATAGTTTTGCTTTAGTACTTCACTTACGGTTTTTAGAGTACGATGGTGGATTTGTTTTATAGAAACTATTGATCTCTCATGCTTCACTTAGATTATTTTAAGAGTCTTAAATAGCATGGTAATTTGCTTAAATAATTCTAGTATGCTAGGTATTCACGATTAGTAAAAATCTTCCTACGAGTGTTTTGAATACTAAGAGAAGTTTGGTGCTTGATGATTGTTTTGAGATATGGAGGTAATAATATCAGAGTCGTGCTAGTTAAGTAGTTGTGAATTTGAGAAATGCTTGTGTTGAAGTTTGGAAGTCCCGTAGCATGCACGCATGGTAAACGTTATGTAACAAATTTGAAACATGAGGTGTTCTTTGATTGTCCTCCTTATGAGTGGCGGTCGTGGACGAGCGATGGTCTTTTTCAACCAATCTATCCCCCTAGGAGCATGCGCGTAATGCTTGGTTTTTGATGACTTGTAGATTTTTGCAATAACTATGTAAGTTCTTTATGACTAATGTTGAGTCCATAGATTATACGCACTCTCACCCTTCCATCATTGCTAACCTCTTCGGTACCGTGCATTGCCCTTTCTCACATTGAGAGTTGGTGCAAACTTCGCCGGTGCATCCAAACCCCGTGATATGATACGCTCTTTTACACATAAACCTCCTTATATCCTCCTCAAAACAGCCACCATACCTACCTATTATGCCATTTTCATAGCCATTCCGAAATATATTGCCATGCAACTTTCCACCATTCCATTTATCATGACACATTCATCATTGTCATATTGCTTAGCATGATCATGTAGTTTACATAGTATTTGTGGCAAAGCGACCACTCATAATTCTTTCATACATGTCACTCTTGATTCATTGCATATCCCGCTAGACCGTCGGAGGCATTCATGTAGAGTCATCTTTTGTTCTAGTATCGAGTTGTAATCATTGAGATGTAAATAAATAGAAGTGTGATGATTATCATTTTCTAGAGCATTGTCCCAAGTGAGGAATATAAAAAAAGAGAAGGCCCAAAAAATCGAGAAAAAGAGAGAAGGGACAATGCTACCATTCTTTGCCACACTTGTGCTTTAAAGTAGCACCATAATCTTCATGATAGAGAGTCTTTTGTTTTGTCACTTTCATATACTAGTGGGGATTTTCATTATAGAACTTGGCTTGTATATTCCAACAATGGGCCTCCTCAAGTGCCCTTGGTCTTTGTGAGCAAGGAAGTTGCATGCACACCCACTTAGTTTCATTTTTTGAGCTTTCATACATTTATAGCTCTAGTGCATCCGTTGCATGGAAATCCCTATTCCTTGCATTAACATCAATCGATGGGCATCTCCATAGCCCATTGATTAGCCTCGTTGATGTGAGACTTTCTCCTTTTTTGTCTTCTCCACATAACCCCCATCATCATATTCTATTCCACCCATAGTGTTGTATCCATGGCTCGCGCTCATATATTGTGTGAAGGTTTATAGGTTTGAGATTACTAAAGTATGAAACAATTGCTTGGCTTGTCATTGGGGTTGTGCATGATGAGAGCATTCTTGTAAACGAAAATGGAGCATGACTAAACTATATGATTTTGTAGGGATGAACTTTCTTTGGCCATGTTATTTCGAGAAGACATAATTGCTTAGTTAGTATGCTTGAAGTATTATTATTTTTATGTCAATATGAATTTTTATCTTGAATCTTTCGGATCTGAATATTCATGCCACAATTAAGAAGAATTACATTAAAATTATGCCAAGTAGCACTCCGCATCAAAAATTCTATTTTTATCATTTACCTACTCGAGGAAGAGCAGGAATTATGCTTGGGGATGCTTGATACGTCTTCAATGTATCTATAATTTTTGATTGCTCCATGTTATATTATCTACTGTTCTGGATATTATTGGGATTTATTATCCACTTTTATATTATTTTTGGGACTAACCTACTAACCGGAGGCCCAGCCCAAAATTATTGTTTTTTTTGTCTATTTTAGGGTTTCGAAGAAAAGAAATATCAAACGGAGTGCAAACGGAATGAAACCTTCGGGAACGTGATTTTCTCACCGAACATGATCCAGGAGATTTGGACCCTACGTCAAGAAATAAAGAAGGAGGCCACGAGGTAGGGGCACACCTACCCCCCCCCCCCAGGCGCGCCCTCCACCCTCATGGGCCCCCTGTTGCTCCACCGACGTACTCCTTCCTCCTATATATACCTACGTACCCCCAAACGATCAGATACGGAGCCAAAACCCTAATTCCACCGCCGTAACTTCCTGTATCCATGAGATCCCATCTTGGGACCTGTTCCGGAGCTCTGCCGGAGGGGGCATCCATCACGGAGGGCTTCTACGTCAACCCCATAGCCTCTCCGATGAATTGTGAGTAGTTTACCTCAGACCTTCGGGTCCATATTTGTTAGCTAGATGGCTTCTTCTCTCTTTTTGGATCTCAATACAACGTTCTCCCCCTCTCTTGTGGAGATCTATTCGATGTAATCTTCTTTTGCGTTGTGTTTGTTGAGACCGATGAATTGTGGGTTTATGATCAAGATTATCTATGAACAATATTTGAATCTTCTCTGAATTCTTTTATGTATGATTGGTTATCTTTGCAAGTCTCTTCGAATTATCAGTTTGGTTTGGCCTACTAGATTGATCTTTCTTGCAATGGGAGAAGTGCTTAGCTTTGGATTCAATCTTGCGGTGTCCTTTCCCAGTGACAGTAGGGGCAGCAAGGCACGTATTGTGTTGTTGCCATCGAGGATAACAAGATGGGTTTTTTTTTTATCATATTGCATGAATTTATCCCTATACATCATGTCATCTTGATTAAGGCGTTACTCTATTTTCATGAACTTAATACTCTAGATGCATGCTGGATAGCGGTCGATGAGTGGAGTAATAGTAGTAGATACAGGCAGGAGTCAGTCTACTTGTCTCGGACGTGATGCCTATATACATGATCATACCCAGATATTCTTATAACTATGCTCAATTTTGTCAATTTCTCAACAGTAATTCGTTCACCTACCGTAAAATACTTATGCTCTTGAGAGAAGCCACTAGTGAAACCTATGGCCTCCGGGTCTATCTTCATTGTATTAATCTTCCAATACTTAGTTATTTCCTTTGCTTTTTTACTTTGCTTTTATTTTACTTTGCATCTTTATCACAAAAATACCAAAAATATTATCTTATCATATCTATCAGATCTCATTCTCGTAAGTGACCGTGAAGGGATTGACAATCCCTTATCGTGTTGGTTGCGAGGAGATATTTGTTTTGTGCAGGTACTAGGGACGCGCGCGCAACCTCCTACTAGATTGATACTTTGGTTCTCAAAAACTAAGGGAAATACTTACGCTACTTTGCTGCATCATCCTTTCCTCTTTGGGGAAATCCAACGCAGTGCTCCAAAGGTAGCAAGCACTAGAGCAAAATTATCTAGCTCAAAAGATATAAGTGAAGCACATAGAGTATTCTAATAAATTCCGACTCATGTGTGTCTCTCTCAAAAGGTGTGTATATCAAGGATGATTGTGGTAAACTAAAAAGAAAAGTCTCAAATCATACAAAACGCTCCAAGCAAAACACATATCATGTGATGAATAAAAATATAGCCTCAAATAAAGTTACCGATAGACGAAGACGAAAGAGGGGATGCCTTTCGGGGCATCACCAAGCTTAGGCTTTTGGTTGTCCTTGAATTTTACCTTGGGGTGCCTTGGGAATCCCCAAGCTTAGGCTCTTGCCACTCCTTGTTTCAAAATCCATCAAATCTTTACCCAAAAACTTGAAAACTTCACAAATCACAACACAAAACTCAACAGAAAATCTCATGAGCTCCGTTAGTATAAGAAAACAAACCATCACTTTAATGTACTGTAATTAACTCATTCTTTATTTATATTAGTGTTAAACCTACTGTATTCCAACTTCTCTATGGTTCATACCCCCCGATACTAGCCATAGTTTCATCAAAATAAGCAAACAACACACGAAAAATAGAATCTGTCAAAACAAAATATTGTAGCAATCTGGAGGTTTCGAATACTTCTGTAACTCCAAAATTTCTAACGAATTAGGACGGCCTAAATAATTTGTATATGGATCTACTGCAGTTGGAATTGGTATTTTATCGCTCTCTAGTAAAAAATGAAAATTATTCTTGTGAGCGCATACTTTCTGTTTTTATCAGCAAGATCAAACAACAATCACCCAAGAAGATCCTAAAGGATTTACTTGGCACAAACATTAATTAAAACATAAAAACACAATCATAACAGGGGCTAGATGAATTATTTATTACTAAATAGGAGCAAAAAGCAAAGAACAAAAATAAATTTGGGTTGCCTCCCAACAAGCGTTATCATTTCAGGCCCCTAGCTAGGCATAAAAACAAGAATAGGTCTAGGTATTGTCATCTTTGGTATGCAGTCCATAAGTGGCTCTCATAATAGATTCATAAGGCAATTTAATTTTCTTTCTAGGAAAGTGTTCCATGCCTTTCCTTAATGGAATTTGGAATCTAATATTTCCTTCTTTCATGTCAATAATTGCACTAATCGTGTATGGAAATGTATATCAATAATAATAGGACATGTAGGATTGCAATATATATCAAGAACAATGAAATCTACGGGCATATAATTCCTATTTGCAACAATTACCATACGTTTCTTAATGGTGGAATCCGCAAGATGCAATTTTAAAGAACAGTCATCAAATTCACGGAAACCTAGCACATCACACAAAGTTTTTGAAATCGTGGAAACACTAGCACCCAAATCACACAAAGCATAGTATTCATAATCTTTAATCTTAATCTTAGTAGTAGTTTCCCACTCATCATAAAGTTTTCTAGGGATAAAGACTTCTAGTTCAAGCTTTTCTTCATAGGATTGCATTAAAGCATCAATGATATATTTAGTAAAAGCTTTATTTTGATCATAAGCATGAGGAGAATTTAACACGGATTGCAACAAGGAAATACAATCTATCAAACAACAATTATCATAATTAAGTTCCTTGTAATCCAAAATAGTGAGTTCATTGCTATGTAAAGTTTTGACCTCTTCAATCCCACTTTTATTATTTTTTTGCATCAAGATCTAAAAACTCTGGATCATTGGGACGCCTTTTAACTAAAGTTGACTCATCTCCAGTCCCATATTTATCAAGATTAATATTGGAAAACAAAGATTTAATAAGAGTCACATCAATCACTTTTAGATCTTCATCATTATTATCATGAAAACTAGAAGAACACGCTTTCACAAAGCAATCTTTTTTAGCATGCATCCTAGCGGCTCTTTCTTTGCACTCATCAATGGAAATTCTCATGGCTTTGAGAGACTCATTGATGTCATGCTTAGGTGGAATAGATCTAAGTTTCAAAGAATCAACATCAAGAGAAATTCTATCCACGTTCCTAGCCAACTCATCAATCTTATGCAGTTTTCCTTCAACCAAAGCATTGGAATTCTTTTGCGAACTCATAAATTCTTTAGCACTAGTCTCAAAATTAGAGGGCATCTTACTAAAATTTCCATAAGAGTTGTTGTAGGAATTACCATAATTATTAGAGGAATTATTAGGAAACGGACTAGAATTAAAATTTCCTCTATACGCGTTGTTACCAAAATTGTTCCTACCAACAAAATTCACATCCATAGATTCATTATTATTCTCAATCAAAGTGGACAAAGGCATACCATTAGGATCAGAAGAAACACTCTTATTAGCAAACAATTTCATAAGTTCATCCATCTTTCCACACAAAACATTAATCTCTTCAATCGCATGAACCTTTTTACTAGTGGATCTTTCGGTGTGCCATTGAGAATAATTAACCATAATATTATCTAGGAGTTTAGTAGCTTCTCCTAAAGTGATTTCCATAAAAGTGCCTCCCGCAGCCGAATCTAAAAGATTTCTAGAAGCAAAATTCAATCTGGCATAAAAATTTTGTATAATCATCCATAAATTATGTATCATTAATTTCATCCTCTCCCAAGCGTGTGCAACATGCTCATGATCAAGTTGCGTAAAATTCATAATATCGTTTCTAAGAGAGATGATCTTAGCGGGAGGAAAATACTTAGAGATAAAAGCAACTTTGCACTTATTCCATGAATCAATACTATTTTTAGGCAAAGAAGAGAACCAATTTTAGCATGATCTCTAAGGGAAAACGGAAATAGCTTCAATTTAACAATATCATTATCCACATCTTTCTTCTTTTGCATATCACGCAAACCAACAAAGTTGTTTAGACGGGTAGCGGCATCTTCACTAGGAAGGCCAGAAAATTGATCTTTCATGACAAGATTCAACAAAGCAACATTAATTTCACAAGATTCAACACCGGTAATAGGAGCAATCAGAGTGCTAATAAAATCATTGTTGTTGGTATTGGAAAAGTCACATAATTTAGTATTATCTTGAGCCATCGTGACAAACAATCAATTCAACACACAATCACACAAGAAGGAAGTGAAAGAAGGCGAACGGAAAAGGGGTGAATAAAACGGCAAAGGTGAAGTGCGGGAGAGGAAAACAAGATGCGAATGGAAAATAATGTAATGCGAGGGAGAAGAGTTTATGATTGGTACTTGGTATGTCTTGACTTGAGCATAGATCTCCCTGGCAACGGCGCCAGAAATCCTTCTTGCTACCTATTGAGCATGCGTTGATTTTTTTTCCATGAAGAGGAAAGGGTGATGCAGCAAAGTAGCGTAAGTATTTCCCTTAGTTTTTGAGAACCAAGGTATCAATCCAGTAGGAGATAACATGCAAGTCACCTAGTACCTGCACAAACAATCAAGAACCTCGCAACCAACGCGATAAAGGGGTTATCAATCCCTTCACGGTCACTTACGAAAGTGAGATCCAATAAAGATAATAAGATAACTATTCTTGGTATTTTTGTTGTATAGATTGCAAAATAGTAAACGAGATGCGATGTAAATAAAAGAGATGCAATATAATAAGAAAGAGGCCCGGGGGCCATAGGTTTCACTTATGGTGTGTGAACAAATTACTGTCGAGCAATTGATAGAAGAGTGCATAATTATGAGAATATCTAGGCAATGACTATGAAATACAGGCATCATGTCCGTGTTAAGTAGACCGAAACGATTCTGCATCTACTACTATTACTCCACATATCGGCCGCTATCCAGCATGCATCTAGAGTATTAAGTTCATAAGAACAGAGTAATGCTTTAGGCAAGATGACATGATGTAGAAGGATATACTCAAGCAATATGATATAAACCCCATCTTTTTATCCTCGGTGGCAACAATAATTGAGCATGCGTTGATTCAGAGACACCGCAAGATTGAACCCAAAGCTAAGCACTTCTCCCATTGCAAGAAAGATCAATCTAGTAGGACAAACTAAACCGATAATTCAAAGAGACTTGCAAAGATCTCAAATCATACATATAATAATTCAGAGAAGAACCAAATATTGTTCATAGATAAACTTGATCATAAATCCACAATTCATCGGATCTCGACAAACACACCGCAAAAAGTATTAAATCGAATAGATCTCTAAGAACATCGAGGATAACTTTGTATTGAGAACCAAAGAGAGAGAAGAAGCCATCTAGCTAATAACTATGGACCCGAAGGTCTGTGGTAAACTACTCACACATCATCGGAGAGGCTATGAAGTTGATGTAGAAGCCCTCCATGATCGAATCCCTCTTTGGCAGATCGCCGGAAAAGGCCCCAGATGGGATCTCACGGCTATAGAAGGTTGCGGCGGTGGAAAAGTGGTTTTGTGGCTTCCCTGGTGTTTTAGGGTATAAGAGTCTATATACGCGAAATAAGTACGTCGGTGGAGCTCCGTGGGGCCCACGAGGGTTGGGGCACGCCTACCCCCCTGGGCGCGCCCTTGTGGCTCGTGGAAGCTTCACGGAGTTCCAGACTTCTACTCCAAGTCTCCTGGTTAGCGTTTGTTCCAAGAAAGATCCTCGCGAAGGTTTCGTTCCGTTTGATATTCCTTTTCTACAAAACACTAAAATAGGCAAAAAAAACAAAGACTGGCACCAGGCCTCCATTAATAGGTTAGTCCCAAAAATAATATAAAAGTGCATATTAAAGCCCATTAAACATCCAAAACAGATAATATAATAGCATGGAACAATCAAAAATTATAGATACATTGGAGATGTATCATTTAGTCCCAAAAAATGATATAAAGTTGCTATAAAATAATTGTAAAACATCCAAGAATGATAATATAACAGCATGAATACATCATAAATTATAGATATGTTGGAGAGATATCAATATCCAATGTGCCTCCTTGCGATAACTTGTACTTAAATTGTTTACATCAAAAGTTACGTGCCCCTTTGCATGTTTTGGTTTTGTTCCGTGCGTGTGTTTGTATATGTTGTGCCACCAATTTGCTTATCTTGAGTAATCAAATATGTGTGTGTTGGTTTGCACATCATGTACGTGTGTGTCGTGCATTGAGCCTTTGCACATCTTGTTTGTATCTTAGTTGGCTCTTGTGAGATATTAGTGGAAAATCCCATTTTCGGGAAGTGATGTGCTTGTGCACCTCACAATCCTATAAGTGCGTCTACATGAGGAATACCATCTAGTATTGATATTACAAGATTATCTAGTCGCTATGTGGTGTGTCTTCTCATGAGAAATTAAAATTCTAAATAGTCCATTAATTATCTCTTGTTGGATTCTTATCGTCACTTGTGAAGTTTTCTTTGGTATCACATTATGGGGGAGTAATCTGCTATGTGCAAATTACAAGCCTAGAAAAGGTGTACATTTGAGATATTGTCAGCTAGAATTCACATTGTAAATTATCTTGTTCCTAGGTGGCATGTTAGCTCTACAAGTTGCAATTTGCTTTTGTATTTGGTGTTGTAGCGACCAGACCTCAAATAGTCTGATCTCTGTGCTCAGGTGTCATCCCTGGATCAGTAATGCTGACACCACACAGTACTCGGAGGATTTATAACAGAGTAGCAATCACACACTTATTACATCGAGTGTCTCAATAGAGAACTTATTACAATAAATATGGCTTAAGGCCATCTAATAACTATAACAGTGGAAGGCTTGGAAGATAAGTGAGTCCATCAACTCCAACGGCATCACTGAGTATAGAACCACGACCTAAAAATCCTTAATCGTCGTCTGAAAAGTCTGCAACATTAACGTTGCAGCCCGGAACGGGTCAGCACATGGAATATGCTGGCAAAGTAACACATAGAGAGTAATGGAATGAAACAGCTATACTATATGCATATTTGGCTGGTGGAAAGCTCTATGGTTACCGGTTTGCGAAAAGCCAATTTTTCCCTACTACAAAGGAATAAATTTTTATTTCACTATCATGGTAGTTGTTAAACATTGAGAACGGTTGACAGCATCATCTATCCCAATTAAGCATCATCATTAAACAAAACCCAACAAAATTAATTTTTAGAGTAACATGTTGAGATTCACATGATAATCCAAGTACTAGATACTCAAGCTGTCCATAACCGGGGACACGGCTAACCATGATTAGTTTATACACTCTGCAGAGGTTTGTGCACTTTTCCCCACTAGACTCGATCGCCTCCATTTGGTTTCTCGCACTACATGGTGTTTGAGAAACGGATGACCGAGACATAGTCTTTCAGAAGCGCTAGCACCTTACGATGGATAGACCGTTACACCTACTTTCCCCTACATCTGCTAGTCTACCCTATAAGAGTTCGCACGACTTAATCAATTATGCTAGAGCCCATAATAGCTTGTGGCTACACACGGAAGTTTCTAGTATGAAAAATCTCATGATCCCTTTGGGCCTGGGTGGCGGTCCATAAAGAAAAACAGGCAATCCTGGAATACCCAGGTACCTCAATCCACCCAGATGTGTGTTTAAGTTGCCACCTTAGATAAACCATTAATTAACAAACTTACATCTGTCATGAATATCACTCACCCAATCCACGTCTACTAGCATAGCATGGCATAATAGGCAAACGTAGAAGTAACTCCCAAAGGTTTGGTAATACAACAGGTAATAGGTACTATCTCAACTACTTCCGATCCCACAATTTAATTAGATCCTAATCATGCAATGTTTGAGGATTGATCTAATGCAATAAAACTGGGTAGTAGGAGGTATGATCAAAGTGTTACTTGCCTTGTTGATGATCCGTGAAACCTAGAGATTCGAAGTAACAGGCGGCGCACTCCGGGTATTCTATCGCAGACAAATAAACAAGCATACAATAAGTATTCATCTAATGCACGGGAAAAACTCAAATAAGAGATCTAACCAGAAGGTTCAACTTAAGAACTCCGGTTTGCAAAAAGAATCAAATCAAACGAAGCAACGAAAATCAAACGGCAAAAGAAACAAGCTTCGTATACTATCCTGGATCTAGAGCATTTTTTACAGTGGCAAAAACTTGTTTAAGCTGGTTAAACGGATAGAGGGTTTCGAGACGAAACTCCAGGCGCTTGAATCGCCTGATTCCGATAAACGAGCGAAAAGTTATACTAAAACGAAAATCGGATCAGGAATCGCGATCAGAAAAATCGTGGATTTAATCCGAGAAAAAGAAAAATAACGAACGTTCGCTAGAACGAACGAAAGGACGAACGCACGCTAAATAAATAAACCGGAAAAACCGATCTATTTAAAAAAACCGAAACTAAAAAAACCGCGACTTTAAAAAAACGGGCGGCGAAAACGAGGTTGACCTCGGGCGGCGGGTCAGGCGGCGGCGGCTGATTAGGGTTTCGGGCGCGGTGGGCTGGCGGCTCGGGTCGGGCGGCTTATAAAGGCTGCCCCCGGGCGGAGTCCCGCTCGGGTACGGCCCAAAGTCTGTTCGCGTTCTTTTTAAATTATTCCGCGCAGAAAAACGAATAAAAGAAATACTAAGCGGACTTCAAAAATCCCGAAATAAATTTTCTCGGGCTTCTAAAATCAAGCCGCACAAGGTGAACATTTATTTGGGGCCTAAATGCAATTTTGAAAAACACACATTTTTCCTAAATGCAAATAAAATACCGAAATACTCCGAAATAAATTCTTATTTGATTTTATTATTAAATACTCAATATTTATTTATTTTGGGAAAGTCATTTTATTCCCTCTCTCATATTTTTGTAATAGAAATAATTGATGATAAAATAATTAAAATCAAATGATCCTATTTGCAAAATTTGAGAAAACTCAAATATGAAAATAACGAAATCCCCAACTCTCTCCGTGGGTCCTTGAGTTGCGTGGAATTTCTAGGATCAAAACCAAAAGCAAATAAATTATGATATGCAATGATGGTCTAATGTATAACATTCCAAATTGAAAATTTGGGATGTTACAAACCTACCCCCCTTAAGATGAATCTCGCCCTCGAGATTCGGGTTGGCTAGAAAATAGGTGAGGGTGGTCCTTGAGCAAATCTTCCTCTTGCTCCCAGGTGGCTTCATCCTCCGTGTGGTGGCTCCATTGAGAAACTAAGAAACGTGGAACACATCATGAACTCCTAACAATCCTTCAGGCAATTCCAACTTGTAGGCCACTTCTCCCATACGTTCCAATACTCGGTATGGTCCTACAAATCGTGGCGCTAACTTTCCTTTAACACCAAAGCACTTTGTTCCCCGAGGGGATACTCGAAGATAAGCTCTATCTCCAACTTCGTAAACTGTCTCATTGCGTTTAGAATCTGCATAACTCTTCTGCCTGGACTAGGCTATCTTGAGCCTATCGCGAATCAATTTCACCTTCTGTTCAGACTCCTTAATCAAGTCAGGTCCAAACAACTGGCGGTCTCCAACTTCATCCCACGTCAAGGGTGTCCTGCACCTCCTTCCGTACAAGGCTTCGAAAGGGGTCATCTTTAAACTGGATTGATAGTTGTTGTTGTAAGAGAACTCTGCATACGGCAAATTCTCGTCCCAACTAGATCCATAATCTAGCACACAAGCTCTCAGCATGTCCTCCAAAATCTGATTGACTCTCTCGGTCTGTCCATCTGTCAGTGGATGAAAAGCTGTGTTGAACTCTAGCCTGGTACCCAAAGTTTCGTGCGACTGATTCCGGAACTTTGAGGTAAACTGGGTTCCTCTATCTGATACTATACTCCTTGGAACTCCATGTAAGCATACAATCCTGGTCATGTATATCTTTGCCAACTTAGCACTGGTGTAAGTTGTCTTTACGGGGATGAAATGAGCTACTTTCGTCAACCGATCAACTACAACCCAAATCGAGTCATAGCCTGAATGAGTCCTGGGTAATCCCGTGATAAAATCCATGCCTAACTTATCCCACTTCCATTCGGGTATCGGCAATGGTTGAAGCAATCCTGCTGGCTTCTGATGCTCTGCCTTTACTCTCTGACATACATCACAAACTGCTACATACTCCGCAATATCTTTCTTCATTCCGGTCCACCAGAAAATATCCTTAAAATCCAAATACATCTTGGTATTTCCTGGGTGAATCGAATATGGTGAATCGTGTGCCTCTTGCAGAATCAACTTCCTGATCTCCGGGTCATTGGGCACATAAACAAGGTCTTCAAACCATAGGGTGTCGTGCTCATCCTCATGAAATCCTTTAGCCTTTCCTTCGCTCATTTTCTCCTTTATAGAGGCAATCTCCTTGTTAGTCTTCTGAACTTCTCTGATTCTATCCATCAAAGTTGACTGAATCTCCAATGCTGCTACATAGCCTCTTGAAACTATTTCCAAACATAGTTCACGAAGATTTTCGGCTAACTCCCTTGGTATTTCTCCCGTCATTAGTGTATTGACATGGTTTTTGCGACTCAATGCGTCAGCTACTACATTAGCCTCTCCGGGATGGTAATGCAATCTCATATCATAATCCTTGATGAGCTCCAACCATCTCCTTTGTCTGAGGTTCAACTCCTTCTGCGTGAAAATGTACTTCAAACTCTTGTGATCCGTGTACACCTCACAATGATTTCCAATGAGGAAATGTCTCCAAGTCTTCAGTGCATGCACTACGGCTGCTAACTCCAAATCATGCGTAGCATAATTCAACTCGTGAGGGTTAAGCTGTCTTGAGGCATATGAAACAACTCTCCCTTCCTGCATAAGCACTGCTCCAAGTCCTCGACGTGAAGCGTCACAGTACACCTCATAATCCTTGGTCTGGTCTGGCAAAATCAACACTGGTGAAGTAACCAAGCGTTTCTTCAACTCCTGGAAACTAGCCTCACACTCCTTGGTCCATATGAACTAGGTATCCTTTTTCAACAACTCCGTCATAGGCTTCGCAATCTTTGAGAAATTCTCAATGAATCTCCGGTAGTATCCTGCGAGTCTAAGGAAACTCCGGATCTCTCCAACTGTTGTTGGTGCCTCCCACTTGGTCACGGTATCAACTTTAGTGGGATCTACTGATGTACCTTCTCCGGATATAACGTGTCCGAGGAATCCTACTTCCTTCAACCAAAACTCACATTTGCTGAACTTGGCATACAACTGATGTTCTCTGAGCTTCTCAAGTACCAATCGCAAATGCTCCTCTTCACTTTTCGAGTAAACCGGGAATATCATCAATGAACACCACGACGAACTTATCCAAGAACTCCATAAACACTTTGTTCATCATGTTCATAAAATAGGCAGGTGCGTTAGTCAGACCAAATGACATAACGGTATACTCGTACAGCCCATACCTGGTGGTAAAAGTTGTCTTAGGTATATCATGTTCTCGAATCTTCAACTAGTGGTATCCTGATCGCAGATCGATCTTGGAAAATACCTTAGCTCCTTGCAATCGATCAAACAGATCATTGATAATTGGTAGTGGGTACTTGTTCTTGATGGTTACTTCATTCAATCCTCGATAATCAACAACCATCCTTAACGATCCATCCTTTTTCTCCACTAGAAGTACTGGTGATCCCCAAGGCGACAAACTTGGGCGAATGTAACCTTTATCCAGTAACTCCTTAATCTGCTTCTTAATTTCCACCAAATCCTTTGCAGGCATCCTGTATGGTCTCTTTGATATTGGCCCTGTGCCTGGCAATAGCTCAATCAAAAACTCAATATCTCTATCCGGTGGCATGCCTGTCAACTCTTCTGGAAATACTTCAGGGAAATCCCTTACCACTGGTACCTCCTCCTGCACAACTCCTGTTAAACAATTTACTTGAGTCCCTTTTGGCACATGTCGAGATACATACTTGATCCTTCTCCCTTCTGGGGTAGTAAGCAAAATTGTCTTACTTGCGCAATCAATGTTTCCTTCGTACATCGACAGCCAATCCATACCCAGAATTACATCCAATCCTTGTGATTCCAAAATGATTAAATCCGAGGGAAACACATGCCTACCTATACTCAATGGCACTTGAAAACATCCATGACTGGCCATATACTCCGCTCCTGGTGAGCTTACTAGCATAGGTGTTCTAAGAACCTTAGTGGGCAAGTTATACTTATCCACAAATCCCCTTGATATGTATAATTGCGATGCACCAGTATCAAAAAGAACGAGTGCAGGAAATGACTTAACCAAAAACTTACCGATTACTGCATCCGGTTGCTCTTCAACCTCCTCCATGTTAACGTGGTTCACCTGTCCCCTGTTGAAAGGGTTCGGCTTCTTCCCAGAGCTTCCATTGCCATTCTGGCCTTCAGGACATTCATTGGCATAATGTCCGGTCTTCTGGCACTTAAAGCAAGTGACTTGGCTTAGGTCCTTCTTGGCTGGGGTTGATGGGTTGGTACGGTTCTGGCCGTTGCTTCCTCCATTGCCATTACCATTCTTGGTGCCGTTGTGATTGTGCGAGCTACCTCCTCCATGGGTATGCTGAAAATGTCCTCCCGATCTAGGGGTAAAACGTGGCTTCTGCTGAGCTCCAGAATTGTACTTCCCTTGTCCATACTTCCTCTTGCGGTTCTCAATTTGCTGTTGCTTGCCTTCAATCATAAGAGCACGGTCTACCAACTCCTGGTAGTTGTTGAAGGTTGCTATCATCAACTGCATGCTCAACTCATCATTCAGTCCTTCCAGAAACTTCTCCTGCTTAGCTGCATCCGTAGCAACGTCATCTGGGGCATAACGTGCTAATTTACTAAAGTCCTCCACATACCGGCCAACTGTCCGTCCTCCTTGCCGCAAGTTGCGAAACTCACGCTTCTTCATGGCCATAGCTCCTACTGAAACATGGGCAGTTCGAAAAGGCTGCTGAAACTGGTCCCAAGTGATAGTGTCGACAGGGAAAGTGGCTGTGAAATTCTCCCACCATGATGTTGCGGGTCCTTCAAGCATTTGTGCGGCAAACTTCACCTTCTCCTCATCTGTGCATCATGCTGTGGTCAACTCTCTAGCTGTCTTGCGGAGCCAATCATCTGCTACTATCGGCTCGGTGCTACTGGAAAACACTGGCGGATTCAGCCTAAGAAAACGGGCTAAGTGATCAACATGTGGTGGTGGTGGTGGGTTGTTGTTGTTGTTCCCCTGATTCTGATTCTGGACTAGTAACTGCATCAATGTGTTCTGCTGCTGGATCAACTGGGTGAGCTCCGGTGGAAAGGTAAATCTGGGGTCACGTCTCAGAGGCATATGAGGGTTTAGAAAAGATGAGAGTTTAGAATAGAGGGGGGGTCTAAAGAGAAAACACTACCCATATGCACATGAGGCAAAAGAAAACAATTCACTTCATTCATTCAAACAAGGGCATACAATCGATCTAACTATCGCAAAAGTGCTCGGACTACTGTATTTACATGGTGGACTACTACTACTGATGAGGTGGTCTACTAGAAATATTCTTCGGTTGCAGACCCCATGATATTTGCTCCGGCTTCATCAACATAGTCATCATCGCTGTCATCTGGGTCCGAGTCGGTGTTGTCGATGATTATGTAGTCTTCCGGGCGAATCTCCTTGTGTTCTTCGTCTTCATCTACTGGTGTAGGGCCTCCCATAAATATCCCGATCTTCTTGATCAAATCGTCATTCTTCTCCACCAATACTTCAATTTCTTCTTCATAATCTTCATGTGTAGCCTTAAGTTCTTCCTCCAGTTCCTTGATTCTTGTCCTTGCCTTCTTCAGGTCTATCATGTCGGCGCACATCTGGTTCTCCTGTCGTCGAATGTGCTGGTTTAACTCCTGGATAAAAGCTGCAACTGATCTATCCTTCCTGGTGCTGATCATCTCCCAGTGTTCATCTCGGCGCCCTCAAATCTGGTAGATAGTATCCTTGAGATAGTTGCCTCTTTTACATGTTGCTCAACCGTGTGTTTGTTGCAAGTGCTAGGCTTAGTTTCCTATATGCTCACTTGCACTTGTTGTGTGTTTCTATTTATTTTGGGGGAGTGATGATCCTATTTTGTCCACTTTGTATCCAAATACAAAAATTCTTATTTGTGCACAAATCACGGGGAGCTTCTCTAGTTTCTTTAGAACACTCCTTTGCTCATATCATAATATCCTTTATTCATGTGGCTCATAGGATCTTTGGTCTAGTTGGTTCAATTGATATCCTTTGATTTCTTGCTCCAATTGGTATCTTTTGATTGTTCGATTGCTTGTGTCTCTCTTTGTTATTTCTTGGCATATCATTCTTTAGCAATCTTTGTGCCTCAATATAGTTTGTCTTCCTCCAATTACTTACCTTTGGATATGTGTATTGAATTCCACTCTCTTGTTGAGAAATGCACAATTTATGGAGGACCACAATTTATATTTGCCTTCTAAGCTTTTCGCCCATTTTGGCAATCGATGTTAATGGGGGAGAAGTTTCAGAGAGTTTTGTGAAGAAGTTTAGAGAATTATTTCTTCTTATTCTTGCTTTGGTTTTGTTCCTAAGCATTTGCATCTCATATGCATGCATTATTGGTTATTGCATTGCAGGGTGATGCATAATTCCTTATATATACTCTCTTCAAAGTGATTGTCATCAATTACCAAAATGGGGGAGATTGAAAGGACATGCGGTGCCCCCATGTGTGGTTTTGGTAATTGATGACATTCACTATGGACTAATGGTTGCATTGAGTTCTATTTGAAGTATTTGTCCATAGGCATTTCTTGAAGTCCATGTGTTGGTTTCAAGGAGTTTATGTGTTGAACAAGGTTCTAATAAGGAATTATCCAAAGATTGGTCATGTGTGGAAGAAGAAGATTGTGTGATCATTCATGCTTACCTTCAAGGAATCATCCAAATGAAGAGAATTGGAAAGGTTCAAGGTTAATCAAGACTAAGTCTAGAGTAAATCAAGTTGATCAACTAACAAAGCGTAGAAGATGTACCGAGAGGGATCAAGTGATCCCATGGTATGGTAAGCATTATCCATTACGCTTTGTGTACTAACCCATGATCTATGTGTGAGTTCTATGTGGGGTTAGGTTTGTTTCCATGGGTTTGCATCAAGAGGAAGATCTCGTACAACCCATGGAGGATGACATGAAGTGGTGATCATCATCAATATTGTGGTGCAAGTTCAAGTGGAGCATCACGAAGAGATCATCCTTGAATCTTGCTATCCATTGTGGTGTCAATGGACTTGTGAAGATGTGCCAAAGAGTGGCTCACACAGTATGGGGGAGCAATCAACTAGTCTTCATCGAGAAAACGCAATCAAGAAAGGTGGTCCAACTTGAGGGCGTCAAGATCGTCATCATCTAGCTCAAGTGGACTTCATGCAAGGCAAAGGTTTTCCCTTGGTAGGTTTTCTATTTTACCGGTCTCATGGTGATAGTTTGGAGACCAGGTTATAGGATCGATAGTCGTACTATCAAGGGGGGCTCTCAAGTGAGTAGCTTGATCGTATAGATCATCGAGAGCTCAAACCATTGCATCCTTGCATAATATTTCTTGATTATTATTTGTATTTTATCTTTTTGAGGTTTTAGAGGTTGTGGTTATCTTTGTGACAAACTCTAGTACATCGAAAACGGATTTTGTATGCTTCTTCTATTACGTTTTTGGTGTTGGAGGTTTTACCGGTCTTATTCGAGGAAGGGTTCTCACAATTTTCTTATGGGCCTTTTCTCATTTGCTTCTTATTGTTATTTCTATCACGATTTTGTTAGCCCATGTCATTAGCTTTCCAACAAACTTGGTTTCGTTGAATTCGGAGTCCGTTTGCAAAAGTTGTGGTAGTTTTGTTATCCTTAAAAGGCTGCAGAGGTACTACCGCAGCTACTACCGCTTGGAGGGGATGTAATTTTTTACTATCGCTCCAGAGCGGTACTATCGCGGCTACTACCGTGGCTACTTCCGCTCCGGACCAAAATCTCGTATTAAGTCCAACAGTGGTAGGCACGGATGTATTTTTTTAGTACCGCTACCCTTGGCAGTAGTACCTCTACCCTTGGCAGTAGTACCGCTACCCCTAGCAGTAGCACCGTGAGGATGAGCAGTAGTACCGCTTCGGTGGTTCTACTGGCCTTTTGCCTCCTCTCTATTGTTTTTCCAAGGGCTTCCACCGCCCTAGCAGTAGTACCACTCCCATGAGCGGTAGTACCGCTCTGTGCGGGCTGTGAGCATAACGGTTGGATTTTCCCCACCTATAGAAGGGGGTCTTCTTCCCCAGTGAACCTTATCCTTTGAGCTCGTGTTCTTCCCCCATTGTTGACCTTTCTTCGAGCTTGCTATCTCTCAATCCCTCCATGGATTCTTGCTAGTTTGGGGGGGGGGGGGAGAGGAGATCTAGATCCACATTTCCACCAATCACTTTCTCCTCTATGTGAGGAGAACCCCTTGGATCTAGATCTTGGAGTTCTTGGTGTTCTCCTTCTTGTTCTTCCTCTCATTTTCCTCCCTAGCATTTGTTGCTTTGGTGGGATTTGGGAGAGAAGGACTTGGGCACTTTGTGTGCCCTTGCCATTGCATTTGGCGCATCGGTTTGAGTTCTCCATGGTGATACGTGGATGTTACAAGTTGAGAAGCTTATTACTCTTGGGTGCTTGGTACCCTTGAGCTTGTTCCTCTTGGGTGCTTGGGCGCCCAAGATGGTTGGTGGTGTTCAGAGCTCAATCATTGTGGTGTAAAGCTCCGAGCAAGCGTCGGGGTCTCCAATTAGGTTGTGGAGATTACCCCGAGCAATTTGACGGGTTTCGGTGACTGCCCCCAAGGGTTGCCAAAGTGTATGGGTTTGGTGACCGCCCCCAAGGGTTGCCATTTGTACGGGTTCGGTGACCACACTCAAGGGTCCATGTCGGTGTTCTGGGAATGGGGGTCCCCAGACTTGCCTGCCTGCGGCCTGCGGCGTGGCTCAAGTGGGGGTCCATCGCGGCCCATCTTCATTGGCTCAAGCTCAAGACCCTCGCGAGGGGCCAAGCCTCACGGGGCGGACGACCGGAAGCTTTCTCAGAGGCAGCCTCATCAGGCAGGCTCGCGAGGAGGCGGAGAGATCAAGGCAGGGGTACCTCGCGAGGAGCCCGTGACGCAAGCCATGACGATCGAGACCAGGCGGGCGCCGGCCTGCGCAGTGTCCTTGTTTCCCCTTTGGTGCAAAGGGGGCAAGCACAGGCCAAGGCATCAGGCAAAGGTTACCTTTCCGGTGCAGCGAGACCAAGACCACCAGAGCGGCAAGACGGAGGTCACCGTGGAGCCCAAGATGGCGTCATCACCAGAGCTTTTGGCAGCCAAAGACCACCTTTGGTCAGGATAACTTGTACTAGATGTTCCCCTTCAAAATGGCCAATTGTTGGCGCCCTTCCCGCTCATTATTTGGAGAGAAGCCCAGGGCCTCTATAAATAAAGATAGCCACCACAGAGCAGAGGGGGAGAGAGGCGATTGAACTCACCCAAGCAGTTCATCGCACCAGCTCAAGAACACCTCTCGCGAGGCTGTTCTTCCCTTGTACTGTTCATCATTAGCCCCCGAGGCAATCCACCACACCACACACTGGAGTAGGGTATTACACCACAACGGTGGCCCGAACCAGCATAATCCTCGTGTCCCTTGTGTTGTTCGTTGTTTCCAGCATAGATCACGCGAGGAGATTGGACGTAGATCGGTAGGGGAGAGATCTCCGCGCGCACGCCAGTGTTCGAACCTCAAGGGTCTGCCGAAACCTGAAATCCGACATTTGTTGTGCCAGGTAGGGGTGCGCCGGAATCTTTCTTCCGCTGTTCGCGTTCGATCTTCCGTCGTATCCATGGCTGACGCTCGCCGGGCTCGCGTCGAGCGCTGGGCTGCTCTCGCCACCCGCGTCGCCCAGACGGTAACCATCGGCGGACGCCCTCGTCGTTCCCCATCGCCTGCCGCCAATGCCACCACCGGCCCGACGGGGAATGAACAGCAGGCCTCGTCCCAGCATCCTTCGGTGCGGCGGGAGGGCCGCGCCGCCACACCGTCGCTAACTCCAGCAGCGCCCGTCGTCGCAGCTCTCCTGGGTGGCTCCCAGGCACCACCCTCGAGCCATCACATCAAGCCGTTCACCCACCGGATCAGCACCACCTCCAAGCGCCGAGAAGCCCCCCAGGCTGGGTGGCGCCCGAGGCCGATCTAACCTTCGACTCGGAGGACCACCCCTTCAACCCCATCGGTTCGGGCGCGCTCCCGATGCTGTGCACCCCCACCATCTGCCAAGTGGCCGTCACCAGGACCCTCATCGACGGTGGTGCCAGCTTCAACGTGCTCTCGGTGGAGGCCTTCAGCCTCCTCCACGTGCCGCTGGAGCGGCTCCAACCCAGCAGGCCTTTCTCAGGAGTCGGAGCCGGTTCCACCGCCTCCTTGGGACAGATCCACCTCCCAGTGACCTTCGGCACCTACAACAACTTCCGGACGGAGCTGGTCGACTTCAACATCGCCCCCATTGGCCTCCCCTACAATGCCATCCTCGGCTATTGTAACATCCCAAATTTTCAATTTGGAATGTTATACACTAGATCATTATGCATATCATATTTTTCTTGCATTTTGCCGCTAGAAATTTCACGCAACTCAAGGACCCTCGGAGAGAGTTGGAGATTTCGTCATTTTCATATTTGAGTTCTCTCAAATTTTGAAGAAAGGATCATTGGGTTCTGTCGGAGTTTGATTTGCCTTTTATTTGGATAGGGAAAAATGCGCGTTTTCAAAAAAATTGCATTCTAGGTCCCGAGAAAAGTTCATTTTGTTCGACTCATTTTTAGGAGTCGGGGAAAATTTACTTTAGAAGTTTTGGAGTTCATTTAGTTCTCTTTTCTATTTTTTTCTACGCGCGAAACCAATTTATATAAAAAAATCTTCGCAGCGCCCTGGGCCAAAGGCCCAGTCAGCAGCCGGCCGCGCCAGGCCTAGCGCCGCGCCGCGCGCGCCCAGGCGCAGGGAGTCGCCGCCGCCGCCTAGAGTCCTAGTAGGACTCGGGTTGCCTTTTTTTTAGGATTCCCTCTCCTACTCTTTTTCCTCCTCTTTTTCTTGCCCCTACCCCAAGTCTCCCCTCCCCTCACCAATATAAATACCCCCACATCCCCCCCCTCTAAACCCACACCAAACCCCAAGCCGCCGCCGCCCTAGTGCCCCGCCACCGCCCTTAGCCGCCGCCGCCGCCCTTGCTCGCCCTCGCCGGAGACCTCGCCGAGGTACCGTGCCGCGTCTCTCTTTCTTTTCCTCGGATCGGTTTTCTTCTAAATCGTTCCGTTTCTTTTCTAAACCGTTCCGGTTTTCTAGATCGGTTTTTCGTTTCGATCTCTTTTCCGAAACCCTAGATCGGATTCGTTCTCTTTTCCGATTTAGTTGCCTCGAGACCGTTCACCGGACTGTTCGTCTTAATGAACGTGATCACCGGATTCTTCTAGGTTAACGAATGTCCGTTCGTTCAACCGTTCTTCTTTTTCTTTTCGTCGGATTTATTCCGCGATCGCGATCTCAGATCCGATCTTCTTTCTAGTCTATCTTCTCGCTCGTTTATCGGAATCAGGTGATTCAAGCGCCTGGAGTTTCGTTACGAAACCGCCGTTCCGACTAATCAACTTAAACCAGTTTTTGCTACGGTAAAATTTGACCTAGTTTCAACTTGCTAGAACCGAGTTGTTCTCTTCCGCCGTTTGTTTTCGGTTTCTTTGTTCGGTTCTTTCTCTCTCTGCAACCGGAGTTCTTAAGTTGAACTTTCTGGTTCGGTCTTTTGTTCGAGTTTTACCTGTGCATTAGATGAGTACTTATTGTATGCTTGTTGTTTGTCTGCGATAGATTACCCGGATTGCGACGCCTGTTACTTCGAATCCCTAGGACTCACGGATCATCAGCAAGGCAAGTAACACTTTGATCATACCTTTTCTACAACCCAGTTTTATTGCATTAGATCCATCCTCACACATTGCATGATTAGGATCTAATTAAATTGTGGGATGGGAAGTAGATGAGGTAGTACCTATTACCTGTTACTATGAAACCTTTGGGAGTTACTTCTATGTTTGCTTATTATGCCATGCTATGCTAGTAGACGTGGATTGGGTGAGTGATATCCATGACAGATGTGAGATTGATAATTTTAAGGGTTTATCTAAGGTGGCAACTTAAACACACATCTGGGTAGATTGAGGCACCTGATGTCTATCAGGACTTGCCTGTTTTATTTTGGACCGCCACCCAGGCTCAAAGGGATCATAAGATCTTTCATGCTAAATACTTACGTGTGCAGCCACAAGCCATTATGGGCTCTGGCATAGTTGACTAAGTCGTGCGAACTCTTATAGGGGTAGACTAGCAGATGTAGGGGATGTAGGTGGTACGGTCTACTCCATCGTAAGGTGCTAGCGCTTCTGAAAGACTGTGTCTCGGTCATCTGTTTCTCAAACACCATGTAGTGCGGAAATCCAATGGAGGCGATCGAGTCTTGTGGGGAAAAGTGCCCAAACCTCTACAGAGTGTAATAAACTAATCATGATTAGCCGTGTCCCCGGTTATGGACATCTTGAGTATCTAGTACTTGAATATCATGTGAATCTCATCATGTTACTTCTAAATTAATATTGTTGGGTTATTGATGACTACTTTTAATTGGGATTGAGAATGCTGTCAACCATTCTCAATGTTTAACAACCACCATGATAGTTAAATGAATTTATTCCTTTGCAGTAGGGAAAAATTGGCTTTACGCAAAACAGTAACCATAGAGCTTTCCAGCAGCCAAATATGCATATAATATAGCTGTTCATTCCATCATTCTCTATGTGTTACTTTGCCAGCATATTCCATGTGCTGACCCGTTTCGGGTTGCAACGTTAATGTTGCAGACTTTTCAGACAACGATTAAGGTGCTTTTAGGTCGTGGTTCTATACTCGGTGATGCCGTTGGAGTTGATGGACCCATTTACCTTCCAAGTCTTCCGCTGTTATCGATCTTAGATGGCCTTAATCCATATTTATGTAATAAGTTCTCTTCGGAGACATCGATGTAATAAGTGTGTGATTGCCACTCTGCTATAAATCCTTCGATGTACTGTGTGGTGTCAGCATTACTGATCCAGGGATGACACCGGAGCACAGTAGACTTGATCCATTCGGGTCTGGTCGCTACAGAGATGGTATCAGAGCACACGTTGACTGTAGGACACGACCACATAGTTAAAGCCATAGATCACCATTCTCTCCTCATTTTCTAACTCCTCATCTTTTCTACTCTTTAGGATGAAGGACGCGAAGATTAAGTACGCTCAAGCGGATGAAGGCACACCTTTTGGATTTCACTTGAAGGAAGTCACCAAGTACCTAAACATTGGATTACCAAGTTTCACGGGAACTTTCAACGCCACTTTGCCTGAAGAGGAGCGCTGGAAGATTCAAGCTCATGTTCCGGGAAGGACATTCGCGCCAATCACGAAGCCCATAGATAGTGTTTTCAATGCATCAACTTCGAGTCTAGGAAGGAGCATGGCAGCCCATATCACCATAGGACGCATTGGAGAGTTTTATCAAGAAGACCTCAAGGACACTATCTACCAGATTTGCGGACGCCGAGATGAACAATGGGAGTTAGTCACCACCAAGAAGGATAGATCCATTGCAGCATTCATCCAGGAGTTAAACCAGCACATTCGACGCCACGAGAACCAGATGTGCAATGATATGATGGAGTTGAAGAATGCGAAGACAAGGATCATTGAGCTAGAAGGAGAACTGGAGACTACACGCAAGGACTACATGGACGAGATCGTAGCTCTAGCAAGACACAACTGCGATCTTAAGCAAGAGATTGAAGAACTCAAGAGGAAGTTAGCATCCAAGGAGGAAGACGAGTATGTCGCATGTCCGGATAATTACATCATCATCGACGACACCGATTCGGATCCAAGTGAACCCGAATTTGAAGACGAAGCTGGAGCGGACATCATGGAGTCTTCCACCGGTTCAAATTTCTAGATGACCACCAAATATTTGTAGTATTTCCCCCATGTAAACACTATAGTTCGAGCACTTTTGCGATAGCTAGATCAATTGTAAGCCCTTGTTTGATTGAATGAAGTGATTTTGTGTGAATTTGCTCATGTGCATTGGGGTAGTGTTTTCTCTTTAGACCTCATTCTATTCTTATATCTCTTCTTTTCTAAACCCTCAGATGCCTCTGAGACGTGACAATGGATTTCCACCGGAGCTCACTCAGTTGATCCAACAGCAGAATCAGTTGATGCAGATGCTAGTTCAGAACCAGCAGAACAACAACAACAACAACAACAACAACAACAACAACCCACCACCACCACCACCCCCTGTTGACCACTTAGCCCGTTTCCTTAGGCTAAACCCGCCGGTGTTTTCAAGTAGCATCGAGCCGATAGTAGCAGACGATTGGCTCCGCAAGATAGGAAGGGAGTTGACCACTGCAGGATGCACGGATGGTGAGAAAGTGAAGTTTGTCGCACATCAGTTAGAAGGACCCGTGGCAGCATGGTGGGAGAATTTCACACCACTTTCCCTGTTGACACTATCACATGGGATCAGTTCCAGCAAGCTTTCCGCACTGCACATGTTTCAGCAGGAGCTATGGCCATGAAGAAGCGTGAGTTTCGCAACTTACGCCAAGGAGGAAGGACAGTTGGCCAGTATGTTGACGATTTCAGCAAGTTAGCACGTTATGCCCCAGATGACGTTGCTACGGATGCAACCAAGCAGGAGAAGTTTCTGGAAGGACTGAATGATGAGTTAAGCATGCAGCTGATGGTAGCAAGTTTCAGAAACTACCAGGAGTTGGTAGATCGTGCCATCATGATTGAAGGAAAGCAACAGCAGAATGAGAACCACAAGAGGAAGTATGGACAGGGGAAGTATAACTCTGGAGCCCAGCAGAAGCCCCGTTTTACCCCTAAATCGGGATTTCAGTTTCAGCATACCCATGGAGGAGGTAGTTCGCACAACCACAATGGCCACAAGAATGGTAATGGGAATGGAGGAAGCAACGGTCAGAACCGGACCACCCCATCAACCCCATCCAAGAGAGACCTGAGCCAAGTCACCTGTTTCAAGTGTTCCAAGACCGGACATTATGCCAATGAATGTCCTGAAGGCCAGAATGGAAATGGCAACGGAAGCTCAGGGAAGAAGCCGAACCCTTTCAATAGGGGACAGGTGAACCACGTTAACGTGGAGGAGGTTGAAGATCAGCCTGATGCAGTGATCGGTAAGTTTTTGGTTAAGTCATTTACCGCACTCGTTCTTTTCGATACTGGTGCATCACATTCATACATATCAAGGGGATTTGTGGATAAATATAACCTGCCAACCCAAGCCCTTAGGTCACCCATGTTAGTAAGCTCACCAGGAGCGGAGTTTATGGCTAGACGATGGTGTGATCAGTTACCATTAAGGATTGGTAACTATGTTTTTCCCTCAGACCTAATAGTACTGGAATCTCAAGGATTGGATGTGATATTAGGCATGGATTGGTTATCAAAGTATGAAGGGAATATTGAGTGTGCTAGTAAGTCAATTTTGCTTACCACACCAGAAGGGAGAAGGATCAAGTATGTAACCCGACATGTGCCAAAAAGAACACAAGTAAATTGCCTAACAGGAGTTGTGAAGGAGGAAGTACCAGTGGTAAAGGATTTTCCTGATGTATTTCCAGAAGAGTTGCCAGGCATGCCACCGGATAGGGACATTGAGTTTTTGATTGAGTTGCTGCCAGGTACAGGCCCAATATCAAAGAGACCATACCGGATGCCGGCAAAGGATTTGGTAGAAATTAAGAATCAGATTAAGGAGTTATTGGAGAAAGGTTACATTCGCCCAAGTTCTTCGCCTTGGGGATCACCCATACTTCTAGTGGAGAAGAAGGATGGATCATTAAGGATGGTTGTTGATTACCGTGGATTGAACGAAGTAACCATCAAGAACAAGTACCCACTGCCAATGATAAATGATCTGTTTGATCGTTTGCAAGGAGCTAAAGTGTTTTCCAAGATCGATTTGCGATCAGGGTACCACCAGTTGAAGATTCGAGAGCAGGACATACCTAAGACAACATTCACCACAAGATATGGACTGTATGAGTATACCGTTATGTCATTTGGATTGACTAACGCGCCTCCCTATTTTATGAACCTGATGAACAAGGTGTTTATGGAGTTTTTGGATAAGTTCGTCGTAGTGTTCATTGATGATATCCTGGTTTATTCAAAGAATGAAGAAGAGCATAAGGAACATTTGCGTTTGGTTTTGGAGAAACTAAGGGAACATCAGTTATATGCCAAATTTAGCAAATGTGAGTTTTGGTTGAAGGAAGTTGGATTCCTCGCACACGTTATATCCGGAGAAGGGATAACAGTTGACCCCGCAAAGGTTGAGACTGTAACCAAATGGGAAGCACCAACGACAGTTGGAGAGATCCGGAGTTTCTTGGACTCGCAGGATACTACCGGAGATTTATTGAGAACTTTTCAAAGGTTGTGAAGCCTATGACGGAGTTGTTGAAGAAGGATACCAAGTTCAATTGGACTGAGGAGTGTGAGGCTAGTTTCCAGGAGTTGAAGAAACGTTTGGTTACCTCACCAGTGTTGATTTTGCCAGATCAAACCAAGGATTATGAGGTGTATTGCGACGCTTCACGTCGAGGACTTGGAGCAGTGCTTATGCAGGAAGGTAGAGTTGTTTCGTATGCTTCACGACAACTGAAGCCTCATGAATTGAATTATGCTACGCATGATTTGGAGTTAGCAGCTGTAGTGCATGCATTGAAGACGTGGAGACATTTCCTCATTGGAAATCATTGTGAGATCACAAGAGTTTGAAGTACATTTTCATGCAGAAGGAGTTGAATCTCAGACAAAGGAGATGGTTGGAGCTCATCAAGGATTATGATATGAGATTGCATTATCATCCCGGAAAAGCTAATGTAGTAGCAGACGCATTGAGCCGCAAGAGCCATGTCAATACGTTAATGACGGAAGAAATACCCAAGGAGTTAGCAGAAAACCTTCGTGAACTAAGTTTAGAGATAGTTCCGAAAGGCTATGTGGCAGCATTGGAGATTCAGTCAACATTGATGGATAAAATCAGAGAGGCTCAGAAATCTGACAAGGAGATTGCTTCTATAAAGGAGAAACTAAGCAAAGGAAAAGCAAAGGGATTTCGTGAGGATGAGCATGATACCCTATGGTTTGAGGACCGTGTTTATGTGCCAAATGACCCGGAGATCAGGAAATTGATTCTACAAGTGGCACATGATTCACCATATTCGATTCACCCAGGAAATACCAAGATGTATTTGGATTTGAAGGAAACATTCTGGTGGACCGGAATGAAGAAGGATATTGCAGCATATGTAGCAGTTTGTGACATATGTCATAGAGTGAAGGCAGAGCATCAGAAGCCAGCCGGATTGTTGCAACCATTGCCGATACCCGAATGGAAGTGGGATAAGATAGGCATGGATTTTATCATAGGCCTACCCAGGACGAAAGCAGGTTATGACTCGATATGGGTAGTAGTTGATCGTTTGACGAAGGTAGCACATTTCATTCCAGTTAAGACCACTTACACCAGTGCTAAGTTGGCAAAGATATACATGACTAGGATCATTTGTTTGCATGGAGTTCCGAGGAGTATTGTATCAGACAAAGGAACCCAATTTACCTCAAAGTTTTGGAATCAGTTGCATGAAACTTTGGGAAGCAGGCTAGAGTTCAGCACCGCTTTTGATCCGCACACAGATGGACAGACCGAGAGAGTCAATCAGATTTTGGAGGATATGCTGAGGGCTTGTGCACTAGATTATGGATCTAGTTGGGACGATAATTTGCCATATGCGGAATTTTCTTATAACAACAGTTACCAAACCAGTTTGAAGATGGCACCTTTCGAAGCTTTATACGGAAGGAGGTGCAGGACACCATTGTCATGGGACGAAGTTGGAGACCGTCAGTTGTTTGGACCAGATTTGATTAAGGAGTCTGAATGGAAAGTTAAGTTGATACGCGATAGGCTCAAGGTAGCCCAGTCCAGGCAGAAGAGCTACGCGGATTCTAAACGCAAGGAGACAGTTTACGAAACCAGAGACAGAGTGTATCTCCGAGTATCCCCACTTCGAGGAGTTAAGCATTTTGGAGTTAAGGGAAAATTAGCACCACGTTTCGTTGGACCATATAAGATCTTGCAACGTATGGGAAGTGTCGCTTATAAGTTGGAATTACCAGAGGGACTGTCAGGAGTTCAAGACGTATTCCATGTTTCTCAGCTGAAGAAATGTCACGCCGACATGGCGAAGGTACCGTTAAGAGATACAGTGCCGCTTGAAGCAATTCAGTTGAAGGATGACTTAACGTATGAAGAGAAACCAGTCAAAATTCTCGATTATGTCAGCAGAGTTACCCGCAGCAAGGTTATCAAGTTTTGCAAAGTTTAGTGGAACCACCACTCAGAGGATGAAGCCACCTGGGAGAGAGAAGAAGATTTGCTCAAGGACCACCCTCACCTATTTTCTAGCCAACCCGAATCTCGAGGGCGAGATTCATCTTAAGGGGGGTAGGTTTGTAACATCCCAAATTTTCAATTTGGAATGTTATACACTAGATCATCATGCATATCATATTTTTCTTGCATTTTGCCGATCCTAGAAATTTCACGCAACTCAAGGACCCTCGGAGAGAGTTGGAGATTTCGTCATTTTCATATTTGAGTTCCCTCAAATTTTGAAGAAAGGATCATTGGGTTCTGTCGGAGTTTGATTTGCCTTTTATTTGGATAGGGAAAAATGCGCGTTTTCAAAAAAATTGCATTCTAGGTCCCGAGAAAAGTTCATTTTGTTCGACTCATTTTTAGGAGTCGGGGAAAATTTACTTTAGAAGTTTTGGAGTTCGTTTAGTTCTCTTTTCTGTTTTTTTTCTGCGCGCGAAACCGATTTATAAAAAAAATCTTCGCAGCGCCCTGGGCCAAAGGCCCAGCCAGCAGCCCGCCGCGCCAGGCCTAGCGCCGCGCGCGCCCAGGCGCAGGAGGCCGCCGCCGCCGCCTAGAGTCCTAGTAGGACTCGGGTTGCCTTTTTTTTAGGATTCCCTCTCCTACTCTTTTTCCTCCTCTTTTTCTTGCCCCCTACCCCAAGTCTCCCCTCCCCTCACCAATATAAATATCCCCACACCCCCCCTCTAAACCCACACCAAACCCCAAGTCGCCGCCGCCCTAGTGCCGCGCCGCCCTTGCCCCGCGCCGCCGCCGCCCTAGTGCCCCGCCGCCGCCCTTGCTCGCCCACGCTGGAGACCTCGCCGAGGTACCGCGCCGCGTCTCTCTTTCTTTTCCTCGGATCGGTTTTCTTCTAAATCGTTCCGTTTCTTTTCTAAACCGTTCTGGTTTTCTAGATCGGTTTTTCGTTTCGATCTCTTTTCCGAAACCCTAGATCGGATTCGTTCTCTTTTCCGATTTAGTTGCCTCAAGACCGTTCGCCGGACCGTTCGTCTTAACGAACGTGATCACCGGATTCTTCTAGGTTAACGAACGTCCGTTCGTTCAACCGTTCTTCTTTTTCTTTTCGTCAGATTTATTCCGCGATCGCGATCTCAGATCTGATCTTCTTTCTAGTCTATCTTCTCGCTCGTTTATCGGAATCAGGTGATTCAAGCGCCTGGAGTTTCGTTACGAAACCGCCGTTCCGACTAATCAACTTAAACCAGTTTTTGCTACGGTAAAATTTGACCTAGTTTCAACTTGCTAGAACCGAGTTGTTCTCTTCCGCCGTTTGTTTTCGGTTTCTTTGTTCGGTTCTTTCTCTCTCTGCAACCGGAGTTCTTAAGTTGAACTTCCTGGTTCGGTCTTTTGTTCGAGTTTTACCTGTGCATTAGATGAGTACTTATTGTATGCTTGTTGTTTGTCTGCGATAGATTACCCGGATTGCGCCGCCTGTTACTTCGAATCCCTAGGACTCGCGGATCATCAGCAAGGCAAGTAACACTTTGATCATACCTTTTCTACAACCCAGTTTTATTGCATTAGATCCATCCTCACACATTGCATGATTAGGATCTAATTAAATTGTGGGATGGGAAGTAGATGAGGTAGTACCTATTATCTGTTACTATGAAACCTTTGGGAGTTACTTCTACGTTTGCTTATTATGCCATGCTATGCTAGTAGACGTGGATTGGGTGAGTGATATCCATGACAGATGTGAGATTGATAATTTTAAGGGTTAATCTAAGGTGGCAACTTAAACACACATCTGGGTGGATTGAGGCAGCTGATGTCTATCAGGACTTGCCTGTTTTATTTTGGACCGCCACCCAGGCTCAAAGGGATCATAAGATCTTTCATGCTAAATACTTACGTGTGCAGCCACAAGCCATTATGGGCTCTGGCATAGTTGACAAATCGTGCGAACTCTTATAGGGGTAGACTAGCAGATGTAGGGGATGTAGGTGGTACGGTCTACTCCATCGTAAGGTGCTAGCGCTTCTAAAAGACTGTGTCTCGGTCATCCGTTTCTCAAACACCATGTAGTGCGGAAATCCAACGGAGGCGATCGAGTCTTGTGGGGAAAAGTGCCCAAACCTCTACAGAGTGTAATAAACTAATCATGATTAGCCGTGTCCCCGGTTATGGACATCTTGAGTATCTAGTACTTGAATATCATGTGAATCTCATCATGTTACTTCTAAATTAATATTGTTGGGTTATTGATGACTACTTTTAATTGGGATTGAGAATGCTGTCAACCATTCTCAATGTTTAACAACCACCATGATAGTTAAATGAATTTATTCCTTTGCAGTAGGGAAAAATTGGCTTTACGCAAAACAGTAACCATAGAGCTTTCCACCAGCCAAATATGCATATAGTATAGCTGTTCATTCCATCATTCTCTATGTGTTACTTTGCCAGCATATTCCATGTGCTGACCCGTTTCGGGCTGTAACGTTAATGTTGCAGACTTTTCAGACGACGATTAAGGTGCTTTTAGGTCGTGGTTCTATACTCAGTGGTGCCGTTGGAGTTCATGGACCCATTTACCTTCCAAGTCTTCCGCTGTTATCGATCTTAGATGGCCTTAAGCCATATTTATGTAATAAGTTCTCTTCGGAGACATCGATGCAATAAGTGTGTGATTGCCACTCTGCTATAAATCCTTCAATGTACTGTGTGGTGTCAGCATTACTGATCCAGGGATGACACCGGAGTACAGTAGACTTGATCCATTCGGGTCTGGTCGCTACAGCTATCCGGCCTTGGCCCGGTTCATGGCAGCAACCCACCCGGCATACAACCTCATGAAGATGCCTGGGAGCAGCGGCGTCCTCACCGTGTCAGGAGACACAAGGGACGCGTTGCAGGTGCTCCAGCTTGTTTTCAGGGCGGCCGTGGTGGCACAGCCCACTAGCACCGACGCCCTTGAGCATAAGGGGGCTGCGCCGGCTAAAAAGAAGCAATTGTTCACCCAAGACAAGGCAGAAACCAAGCAGGTACCAGTCAACGAGGACATGTCCACTGGCGCCACCTTCACCATAGGGGCCAACCTCGAGCCCGAGCAGGAGAAGGCCCTGGTGAGGTTCCTGCGTGCGAACAAGAAGGTGTTCGCGTGGGAACCTGATCAGTTAGCAGGGGTCCCGAGGGAAGTGATTGAGCATCACATCAACGTGTGCCCCAATGTGCGCCCCGTGAAGCAGAAGTCGAGGCGGCAGTCCACTGAGAAACAGGCTTTCATCATTCAAGAGACCCGGAAGCTAGAGGCGGCAGGAGTTATCCGCGAGGTCCGCTACCCTGATTGGCTGGCCAATCCGGTCATTGTGCCAAAAAAGGGAGGAAAGGAGCGCATGTGCGTCGACTTCACAAACCTCAACAAGGCCTGCCCGCAGGATCCATTTCCGCTCCCCCGCATTGACCAGATAGTCGACTCCACCACAGAGTGTGACCTATTGTGCTTCCTAGATGCCTTCTCGGGATATCACCAGATCAAGATGGTGGTAGAAGACGTGGAGAAGACGGCTTTCCTGACCCCGTGTGGAGTGTACTGCTATACGTGCATGCCATTTGGGTTGTGCAATGCATGCGCGACCTTTCAGCGGCTGATGCACATCGCCTTAGGCCGGCAGCTCGGGAGGAACACTGAATCTTACGTCGATGACATTGTGGTGAAGTCTCGTGAGGCAAGAACCCTGATACAGGACCTGGAAGAAACCTTTGCGAGCCTCAACGAAGTGGACCTACGGCTCAACCCGGAGAAGTGCGTGTTTGGAGTCCCCTCGGGCAAGCTCCTGGGTTTCATCGTGTCCCACAGGGGCATCGAGGCCAACTAGGAGAAGGTCAAGGCAGTCGAAGACATGAGCCCGCCGAGGACCCTCAGAGAAATGCAGAAGCTCACCGGGCGTGTAACTGCGCTGGGGCGCTTCATCTCCAAGCTTGGGGAACGAGCGCTGTCCTTCTTCCAGCTAATGAAGAAAAAGGGCCCCTTCGAATGTACTGAAGAGGCTGACAAGGCATTCCAAGACCTCAAGAGGTGCCTTACTAGCCCACCAGTGATGGTAGCTCCGCGTCCTTGGGAACCACTAGTGCTCTACCTTGCGACCACCCCCTACTCCGCTAGCGCAGCCCTGGTGGCGGTCAGGGAGGAGCGTTGTGCCAAGGCCGCATCGACCGTCCAGACTGAAACAAAGCAGAGCCGGGAGGGCCTCGCAAGGGCCGCAACCACAGCTAGAAAGGAACAGCCATAGCAGGAGAACGCACCCGAAGCAGAAGGGGCCTCTTCAGGCGACCAAGCACTGGGGGCTCCGTCGTCTCAAGCACCCTCAACCTCGTCGAGCATCCCATGTACTTTGTCAGCACGGTGCTACGAGACGCAAGGGCGCGGTACCCCATGCCTCAAAAACTCCTCCTCGCGCTACTAGTGGCCTCACGCAAGCTGCGCCACTACTTCCAAGGCCATCCCATCAAAGTCGTCTCATCATACCCCTTGGAAAGAGTACTCAGGAGCCCCAACTCAGCTGGGAGGGTCGCTGAGTGGAACATTGAGCTACAGGCATTTCAGCTAGAATTCAGTACGACCAGAGTCATCAAGGGAGCCGTACTTGCGGATTTCGTGGCAGAATGGGCAGAAGCGTCGGGGCTCGAGGCAGGCAAAGACCGATCTCTTTCTCCAGGAAGTGAAGCACCGGACGGCTGGGTCATGTACTTCGATGGGGCGTTCTCCCGATACGGTGCGGAAGCTGGTGCAGTGCTTGTATCCCCTACCCAGGACAAACTCTACTATGTCGTACAACTCTGCTTCCAGCATGGAGAAAAGGTCTCCAACAACATAGCGGAGTACAAAGGCCTCATAACAGGCCTGAGGGCTACGGTTGCCTTAGGGGTAAAGCGACTCATCATCAAGGGCGATTCGCAACTCCTCGTCAACTTCTCCAACAAGATATACAAGCCAAAGGACGAGCACATGGAAGCCTACCTCGCCGAGCTTCGCAAGATGGAGAAACAGTTCTGGGGGCTGGAGTTGCAACACGTGCCCCGGGGCACCAATGAGGAAGTTGATGACATTGCCAAGAGGGCATCTCGGCGGCTGCCTCAGGAGCCTGGCGTCTTCGAGGAGCGGCTCTTCAAACCCTCAGCGGTGCCATCACTATCAAGCACGGCGCAACCAAGGGAGGAGCTCCCTCAGCCGCCTGCCTTAGGAGCCCCAGTCCGCGGCCCGGCCTCAGGGGCACGCCTGCTCCTGGCATTAGAGCCTCAGGAAGGTTGTTGGATCCTGGAGCTCAAGAACTACCTAATGCAAGGGACTCTGCCGGAGAACGAGGAGGAAGCGGAGCGTGTGGCGCGGCAGGCCACAGCTTATTGCATCAAGGATGGATAGCTCTACAAGAAGCGACCAAATGACGTGTCCCTACGTTGCATCTCCCGAGAGCAAGGGAAGGAGTTACTGGCGGACATACACGGCGGAGACTGCGGGCACCACTCGTCGTCAGGAACCCTCGTTGGCAAGGTGTTCCGTAATGGATTCTACTGGCCCACGGCGCTCAACGATGCCGTTGAGCTGGTGAAGGCTTGCGAGGCCTGCCAGTTTCACGCTAAGCAGATCCATCAGCCTGTGCGGGGTCTACAAACTATACCGCTCTCATGGCCGTTCGCAGTTTGGGGGCTGGACATTCTGGGCCCGTTTCCTCGGGCGCCAGGGCGCTATCGCTACCTCTACGTCGTTGTGGACAAGTTCACCAAGTGGGCCGAGGTGGAAGCCGTCCGCACAATCCTGGCAGGCTCTGTGGTCAAATTCATCAGGGGCCTCGTGAGCCAATTTGGGGTGCCCAACCGCGTCATCACCGACAACGGTTCACAGTTCACCAGTAATCTCTTCAAAACGTACTGTGCTAACCCTGGAACGCATATATGCTGCTACGCTTCGGTAGCACACCCCCGGAGCAACGGCCAGGCCGAGCGAGCCAACGCTGAGGTCCTGAGGGGCCTCAAAGCCAGGACCTTCAAGAAGAAGCTGGAGGCCTGTGGCAGGGGCTAGTACGACGAGCTCCAGTCCAGGCTGTGGTCAATCCGCACAACTGCGACCAAGCCGACTGGCGAGACCCCGATCTTCCTCGTCTACGGAGCAGAGGTTGTTCTCCCTCACGAGGTCAGGCGTCACTCCGCACGGGTCCTGGCATTCGACGAGATGCAGCAGGACGCCATGCGGGGGACGGATCTCGTGCTGGGGGTGGAACGCCGTCGAGAAGCTGCGCTGCGAGCGGCAAGGTATCAACAGGCGCTGCGACGATACCACTGCCGCAACATCCACCCCAGAACTCTTGAGGTAGGGGATCTCGTGCTCAGACGGGTTCTCTCCAGGGAGGGGCTGCACAAGCTCTCTCCCATGTGGGAGGGCCCGTGCAAGGTTGTTCATGTTTCCAGGCCTGGCTCCGCGCGCTTGGAGACCACGGAGGGGGTACCCATCCAGAACGCATGGAACATCCAACATCTCCGGAGGTTCTATCCCTGAGCGAGGCCTAGCGCCTAGGAAAGGCCCAGTGCCCGTGAAGAAGGCAAATGCCTGTGAAGCTGCAGCGTTTTGGGAAAGGCCCAGTGCCTGTGAAGAAGGCAAATGCCTGTGAAGCTGTCGCGTTTTGGGAAAGGCCCGGTGCCTGTGAAGAAGGAAAATGCCTGTGAAGCTGCCGCGTTTTGGGAAAGGTCCGGTGCCTGTGAAGAAGGCAAATGCCTGTGAAGCTGCTGCGTTTTGGGAAAGTCCCAATGCCTGTGAAGAAGGCAAATGCCTGTGAAGCTGCCGTGTTTTGGGAAAGGCCCGGTGCCTGTGAAGAAGGCAAATGCCTGTGAAGCTGCCGCGTTTCGGGAAAGGCCCGGTGCCTGTGAAGAAGGCCAATGCCCGTGAAGCTCGCCGCCCGTGACACTATCACGTAATAATGAGTGGGGCTGTACACGCCCCGGAGTCTCCGAAGTGCCGCCCTCGGGCCTCGGGGGCTCTCGCCCACGCCTAGTGGCAGCACTTAGCTCCGTGCTGGTGAGAAGACGTCGAAGACTAGAATAGGTGCCGGATGCGGCTTTCCCATTTTCTTTCTGCGGTTGGCTTGTTTATTCCCATTTGAAGTTTTATTGGAGTTGTTGACGTTCCTGGCTAGTGGCTCTTTATCTTTTTCACTTGCTTACCTCATTTTCTCTCGCACAAGTCTCGCGAGAGAGGTTCACGGGCGCCCTCGCAAGTGTTTTCTGCCCTGATCGTTTGGAGCTTTCCTATCCGAGTCCTCCGTGGGAGCACCCCTCCCAGTCCGTGCCTCACGGGCATCGCGACACGAGCGCAGGACCTGGGCCGATCGCCCCCACAACCAAGACCGAAAGTTACCCCTCCTACTGATCCTTGCAGGGCACAAAGCGCAAGGTGAGGCCACGGCCTCGGGAGGTGAGGACCGCGTCAAGCCCCACCGAGCTAAAATAATTCCCGCACACGGTGCACGGCGCGGGAACACAGCGCAGAAATAGCGGAGCAGCACGATGGTTAACAACAGGAGTTCTAACACGCCCCCGCGAGGCCCTATACTACCTTTTGTTTCTGCGCAGGAAAAGAAGGAAAGCAAAATGGGCGCGATTCGTCATGCACCAACCCATAGCGAAGGATCGAGCTGCTCCTGGGGCTCAGGCGGATTTGTCCTCTCGCTTCGCCGGGGCGCGACGGCGGGCTGACTCGCTACCTTCACCCAGGCGGGCGCGATGGCGCGGGGGCTGGTCGCGGCCACCGCTGGAGGAGCTGCTGCCCGAGAGGGAGTCGCCGAAGCTCAGCGAACCCCGAGCACTGCCGCCTGTACGCCCGTCGCCGTCTTCATCCTGGTCAGTACCGGGGTTGGGCAGGCGGTCGCGGTCATCGTCTTCGGGGCAGCACCCAGCACGGCGACCGTCTTCCCCGAACACCCTCACGTAGAGGGTGGTGTCGCCATCGAACTTGAAGAGCAGGGTGCACCACCGGCCCAGGCCGCGCGCGCGGGTAAACATTTTCCAGCCACGGGTCAGGGCCCCATTCCCAGAAATGGAGACCTCCAGTGAAGCCCAGGAGGCCCTGCTGCAGCAGCCGTCTGCGTGGAGCGAGAAGCTGCACCGGGCGCTGGCCGGCGGATCACCTACGAAGAAACGGGGGAGCCGGTGCCGGATGCTGGTTTGGTCCACTGACCACACGATGAACTCTGGCAGCACCTCCGCAGAGCGAAAGCGTGGCCTAGGAGGGCGTACAGCCATGGCGTGCCCCCCATCGGCGGTCGGGCGCTCACCACCGCGTAGGGAACCGCCTCCATGGCCGTGGGAAGCCACTACGGGGACCGTGGAATGCTTGCGAGGGCGGCCTCGGCCGCGCTTGGCCGGGGGGAGTCAGGCCCAGCCTGGGGGGCCTTTCCTTTCTCCGCGGCCGAGAATCTCTTTGGAGCCATGGGAGCGACGAGTAGCCAAGAAGAAGAAAAGGAGCAGCAAGAAGGGACGGGCTGAGGGGACTCACGCAGCCCCGTCCTTATAGCCGGAGGAGGCCAACCATCGAGCAGCACGATCGCAGGTAATCATGACCGGTTTCTCTGCATGAAGGGACTTATCAAGTCGTGCGGTTGCCGAGGCATCATGTGGAAGCGCAGATGCCCACGTCCAATCAATCGCCACGCGGCGCCCAAGGCCGCAGGCTGTTGGGGCCCGCGGCGCTTCGCGCTCGCCCCTTCACTTCCCTGCTAGGCCAAGCCTGGGCGCGCCTTGGGCCCGGGGGCTACTGTCGGCGTTCTAGGAACAGGGGTCCCCAGACTTGCCTGCCTGTGGCCTGCGGCGTGGCTCAAGTGGGGGCCCAGCGCGGCCCATCTTCATCAGCTCAAGCTCAAGACCCTCGCGAGGGGCCAAGCCTCGTGGGGCGGATGACCAGAAGCTTCCTCAGAGGCATGCTCGCGAGGAGGCGGAGAGATCAAGGCAGGGGTGCCTCGCGAGGAGCCCGTGACTCAAACCATGACGATAGAGACCAGGCGGGCGCCGGCCTACGCAGTGTCCTTGTTTCCCCTTTGGTGCAAAGGGGGCAAGCACAGGCCAAGGCATCAGGCAAAGGTTACCATTCCGGTGCAACGAGACCAAGACCAGCAGAGCGGCAGGACGGAGGTTACCATGGAGCCCAAGATGGCGTCATCACCAGAGCTTATGGCACCCGAAGACCACCTTTGGTCAGGACAACTTGTACTAGATGTTCCCCTTCAAAATGGCCAATTGTTGGCGCCCTTCCCGCTCATTATTCGGGGAGAGGCCCAGGGCCTCTATAAATAGAGCTAGCCACCATAGAGCAGAGGGGGAGAGAGGCGATTGAACTCACCCAAGCAGTTCATCGCACCCGCTCAAGAACACCTCTCGCGAGGCTGTTCTTCCCTTGTACTGTTCATCATCAGCCCCGAGGCAATCCACCACACTACACACTGGAGTAGGGTATTACACCACAACGGTGGCCCGAACCAGTATAAACCTCGTGTCCCTTGTGTTGTTCGGTGTTTCCAGCTTAGATCACGCGAGGAGATTGGACGTAGATCGGTAGGGGAGAGATCTCTGCGCGCACCCAGTGTTCGAACCTCAAGGGTCTGCCGGAACCCGAAATCCGACAGTCCCTTAGTGGAATCATGACATCTTGCAATGTGCAAGGGCGTGAGGAGGTTATGGTGGCCCTAGTGGCTACTTCGGGAGCATTGTGCCTCCACACCACTCCAAACGAAGATTAGCATCCGCACGGGTGTGAACTTCGGGATACATCATCGTCTCCGCGTGCCTCGGTTATCTCTTACCCGAGCCCTTTACTTATGCACTTTACTTTGTGATAGCCATATTGTTTCTTTTCATATATCTTGCTATCACCTAGTAATTTATCTTGCTTATCATAAGTTGTTGGTGCACATAGGTGAACCTAGTTGTTGTAGGTTTTGTGCTTGACAATTTAGCCGCTAGGTTTATTCCGCTTTTGTTCAAGCCTAAACCATAATTATTTTAAAGCGCCTATTCACCCCCCCCCTCTAAGCGACATCCACGATCTCACAACATCCGAGCTAGGTCTATGCGTAGATGATATGCATGAGTATAACACAAAGAGTTGTGGGCGGTTATCGTCATACTGCTTACCACCAATGTCTTATTTTAATTCGGCGGTATTGTTGGATGAAGCGGCCCGGACCAACCTTACATGACCACGTTCATGAGACCGGTTCCACCGACAGACATGCAACTAGTTTTGCATAAAGGTGGCTGGCGGGTGTCTGTTTCTCCAACTTTAGTTGAATCGAATTTGACTGCGACCGGTCCTTGTTGAAGGTTAAAACAACAAACTTGAAAAATCACCGTTGAGGTTTTGATGTGTAGGTAAGAACGGCTCTTGCTAGAAGCCCGTAACAGCCATGTAAAAATTGCAACAACAACGTAGAGGATGTCTAACTTGATTTTACAGGGCATGTTGTGATGTGATATGGCCAAGACATGATGTGATATACGTTATTGTGCGAGATGATCATGTTTTGTAAAAGTCACTGGCAACCGGAAGCAGCCTTATGGTTGTCTCTTTATTGTATGAAATGCAAACGCCATGTAATTGCTTTACTTTATCACTATGCGTTAGCGATAGTTGTAGAAGAAATAGTTGGCCAGACGACCATGACACTACGATGGAGATTAAGGTGTCAAGCCGGTGACGATGGAGATCATGACGGTGCTTTGATATGGAGATCAAAGGCACAAGATGATGATGGCCATATCATGTCACATATTTTGATTGCATATGATGTTTATCTTTTATGCATCTTATTTTGCTTAGTACGGCAGTAGCACTATAAGATGATCCCTCACTAAAATTTCAAGGTATAAGTGTTCTCCCTGAGTATGGACCATTGCGAAAATTCATCTTGCTGAGACACCACGTGATGATCGGGTGTGATAGGCTCTACGTTCACATACAACGGGTGCAAGACAGTTTTGCACATGCGGAATACTCAGGTTAAACTTGATGAGCCTAGCATGTACAGACATGGCCTCGGAACACTGGAGACCGAAAGGTCGAACATGAATCATATAGTAGATATGATCAACATAGAGATGTTCACCATTGATGACTACTCCATCTCATGTGATGATTGGACATGGTTTAGTTGATTTGGATCACGTATCGTTTAGATGACTTGAGGGATGTCTATCTAAGTGAGAGTTCTTAAGTAATATGATTAATTGAACTTAATTTATCATGAACTTAGTCTTGGTAGTTTTGCATATCTATGTTCTAGATCAATAGCTCGCGATATAGCTCCTGTATATTTTTTGATATGTTCCTAGAGAAAACTAAGTTGAAAGATGATAGTAGCAATGATGCGGACTGGGTCCGTGATCTGAGGATTATCCTCATTGCTGCATAGAAAAATTATGTCCTTGATGCACCGCTAGGTGACACGCCTATTGCAGGAGCAGATGCAGACGTTATGAACGTTTGGCAAGCTCGATATGATGACTGCTTAATAGTTTAGTGCACCATGCTTTACAGCTTAGAACTGGGACTTCAAAAGCGTTTTGAACACCATGGAGCATATGAGATGTTCCAAGAGATGAAATTGGTATTTCAGACTCATGCCCGTGTTGGGAGGTATGAGACCTCTGACAAGTACTTTGCCTACAAGATGGAGGACAATAGCTCAACCAGTGAGCATGTGCTCAGAATGTCTGGGTACTACAATCGCTTGAATTAAGTGGGAGTTAATCTTCCAGATAAGATAGTGATTGACAGAGTTCTCTAGTCACTATCACCAAGCTACTAGAACTTAGTGATGAACTATAATATGCAAGGGATGACGAAAATGATTCTCGAGCTCTTCGCGATGCTGAAATCAGCGAAGGTAGTAATCAAGAAAGAGCATCATGTGCTGAACAAGACCACTAGTTTCAAGAAAAAGGTTGAGGGAAAGAAAGGGAACTTTGAAAGTGCGTTATATCGACTAGAGGGGGGTGAATAGGCGATTTTTATGAAAGTCTTCAAAACGTGAAGGTTATGAAGACAAACAGTAGAGATATGCCTATCACTATGCAGCGGAAGTTAGATTACACTAGGCAAGCCATGGTCAAATATTCAATAGAGTGAAAGCACAATGACAAGTAGCTGCAGTGTAATAAGGATCAGGTAGGAAGAAGTTATGAAACCAATCAAATCATACAGTTACATTGTGAAGACAAAAGATAGAGCAAGCATGCAATGGCTTCACAAAGAGTAACAGTAAGTAAAGGGAAGTGAAGATGAAACCAGTGACTCGTTGAAGACAATGATTTCCTAGGGTTTCGGTTCAGAATCTGCTTCTTGAGGACATCACATAATGTCTGATGTCCTTTGAGACTTTTGTACATCCCTGTTTCAAGCAATGTCTTCAACCTAGCATTCTCATCAGCAATAGCAGTGGTATCCTCAGCAGAGGGGTTAGTTACCACTTCAACAGTTGAAGATATTGCAACAGCAGTAGCAGTGGAACATTCAGCAACAGAAGTAGCATTATCACGCTCAATGCATTTAAGGCATGGTGGTTCAAATCCTTCCTGAGCGGAACTGATCTGTTCGGCGCGAAGTGACTCGTTTTCCTTTTGAAGATCTTCATGAGCCGCTCTCAATTTCTCAATGTCTTGCTTCCTTTGAAGATAATCATAGGAGAGCTTTTCATGAGTTGTTGAGAGAGTATCATGACGATCTTCAAGTTCCTGATACTTAATGTGAAGATTTTTTATGTCTTCAATTAAGGATTCAAATCGAGTCATTTCAGCACCCAACAGATCATCGCTTCTGTCTAACAGTTTTTGAATATGTTCCATGGCTTTCTGTTGTTCAGTTGCAATTTTAGCAAGTGTTTTGTAGCTGGGTTTTGAATCACAATCAGAATCATCGTCACTGGATGTTTGATAGTGAGTAGTGCGTGTGTTTACCTTGGCACCGCGTGCCATGAAGCAGTAGGTAGGAGTGGAGTCGTCCTTGTTATTTGCATCGGTGTTGGTGATGAAGTCATTGTCTTCAGTGTTGAAGATGGACTTGGCGACGTATGCTGTAGCCAGACTCGCAATGCCAGAATCAGATTCCTCCTCAGACTCTACCTCTGCCTCCTCAGAAGCGGACTCCTCCTCTACATCCATTTCCTTGCCAACAAACGCACGAGCCTTGCCAGTTGAGCTCTTCTTGTGTGATGAAGACTTTGAGGAAGACTTGGAAGAAGACTTTGAGTATTTCTTATTCTTGTCGTCAGAGTCATATTCCTTGCTCTTCTTCTTCTTTCTGTTCTCATCGTCCCACTATGGACACTCAGAGATGAAGTGTCCAGTTTTCTTGCACTTGTGACATGTTTTCTTCTTGTAGTCATGAGCAGAAGCTTCATCATTCCTTGAGCTTGATCGTGAAGACGTTCTGAAGCCTTTCTTCTTGGTGAATTTCTGGAACTTCTTCACTAGCATTGCAAGTTCCCTTCCAATGTCTTTAGGATCATCAGAACTGCTGTCAGATTCTTCTTCAGATGAGGACACAGCTTTTGCCTTCAAGGCATGAGTTCGCCCATAGTTTGGACCGTAGATATCTCTTTTCTCAGAAAGCTGAAACTCATGTGTGTTGAGCCCCTCAAGTATGTCAGACGGATCAAGTGTCTTGAAGTCTGGACGTTCTTGAATCATCAGGGCTAGGATGTCAAACGAACTATCAAGTGATCTCAGCAGCGTCTTGACGATTTCATGTTTGGTGATCTCAGTGGCGCCGAGGGCTTGAAGCTCATTTGTGATGTCAGTGAGCCGGTCAAATGTGTGTTGGACATTCTCATTGTCATTTCTCTTGAAGCGGTTGAAGAGGTTGTGAAGAACACTGATTCTCTGATCTCTCTGAGTTGAGATGCCTTCATTGACCTTGGAGAGCCAGTCCCAGACCAGCTTGGATGTCTTCAAGGCACTCACACGGCCATACTGTCCTTTGGTCAAATGACCACAGATGATATTCTTGGCAGTAGAGTCCAGTTGAGTGAACTTCTTGACATCAGCAGCAGTGACACCTTCTCCAGCCTTGGGAATGTCGTTCTCGACGACATACCATAGGTCGACGCCAATGGCTTCAAGATGCATGCGCATCTTATTCTTCTAGTAGGGATATTCAGTCCCATCGAAGACGGGGCACGCAGCGGAGACTTTGATTATCCCTGTAGTCGACATAGCTAAAACTCTAGGTGGTTAAACTGAATCACACAGAACAAGGGAGCACCTTGCTCTGATACCAATTGAAAGTGCGTTATATCGACTAGAGGGGGGTGAATAGGCGATTTTTATGAAAGTCTTCAAAACGTGAAGGTTATGAAGACAAACAGTAGAGATATGCCTATCACTATGCAGCGGAAGTTATATTACACTAGGCAAGCCATGGTCAAATATTCAATAGAGTGAAAGCACAATGACAAGTAGCTGCAGTGTAATAAGGATCAGGTAGGAAGAAGTTATGAAACCAATCAAATCATACAGTTATGTTGTGAAGACAAAAGATAGAGCAAGCATGCAATGGCTTCACAAAGAGTAACAGTAAGTAAAGGGAAGTGAAGATGAAACCAGTGACTCATTGAAGACAATGATTTGTTGGACCAGTTCCAGTTGCTGTGACAACTGTACGTCTGGTGAGGGCGGCTAGGTATTTAAACCAAAGGACACACAGTCCCGGACACCCAGTCCTGAACACGCAGCTCAGGACACCCAGTCCTCACCGTATTCCCCTTGAGCTAAGGTCACACAGACATCACCCAATCACTCTGGTAATTCTTCAAGGTAGACTCCCAAACCTTCATAGACTTCATTCACCGGCAATCCACAATGTCTCTTGGATGCTCAGAACGCGACGCCTAACCGTCTGGAGGATGCACAGTCCTCAAGTGTAATAAGTCTTCAGATCACTCAGACAAGAAGACTTAAGTGATGCCCAATTCTCTCTGGCTCTGGGTGGTTAGGGCTTTTCTCCTCGCTAGGAAATTTTCTCTCAAAGGCTTCAAGGTGGGTTGCTCTCAGACGACAAAAGCCGTGCACTGAAATCTGAGCAGCCAACCGTTTATGGTTGTAGGGGGTGGACTATTTATAGCCACTGGGCAACCTGACCTGATTTGTCCGAAATGACCCTGGGTCACTAATGAACTGACACGTGTTCCAACTGTCAGATTTCGAACTCACACGGCAACTTTACTTGGGCTACAAGAAAAGCTGACTTGTCTGACTGTGGACAAGATTTGCTCTCATAGTCTTCGCTCAAAGACATAGGATTTGAATTAGGCATCACTTAAGTCATTCTGACTGGTTCTCTGGGACCCCACTTAACAGTATGGTGGTTCCTATGACTCTACACAAATGAAATAAAACTGTGAAAGATCTAAGTCCTCGAGTTCCATAGGCTTCACATGGTGTCTTCTCATGTCATAGTCTTCAATGTGAATATCTTCATATACCACCATTGACTTCAGTGTCTTCGTACAGTTTTAGGGGTCATCTCTGGTAGTAAAACCGAATCAATGAGGGACTTCTACCTGTGTTATCCTGCAATTCTCACAAACACATTAGTCCCTCAACTAGGTTTGTCATCAATACTCCAAAACCAACTAGGGGTGGCACTAGATGCACTTACAATATCCCCCTTTTTGGTGATTGATGACAAACTAGTTGAAGTTTTCAACGGGGAATATAATTTGTGAAATTTTAAAGGAATTGTCTTCATAAGCTGCAAGGGCTCCCCCTGAAGATGCGCATATAAGTAATTTGCTTCTGGAACGCAAATGCACATGGCAGGTTGTACTTGTGGAGATCCACTTCAACTTATGATGACAATCCACTATGCATGTAAAAGTATATGAAGAGAATGACATGCATAATGAAAAATGGACGTTTGCGGAATGATCTAAGTGCGGAATTTATCGTCGTACATGCGGAATTTATCTTCGCAAAACATAGTGGCAAACAAGTAGCAGACAACCATCGAGTTTAAGTGTTACAACTCAAGGAAGCAAATGTAGCAAAACGGGAGTTGTAAGCACGAAGCAAAATATAGCAAAATAAAGGCACCCGCCCATATTGACCCGCTTGAAGACTATCAACATCATATGCTTCTCCCCCTTTTGTCAGTGATGACCAAAAATGTTTGAAGACATAGAGTTTTCTACGCGTTCCCATGCGCAGCAGGGTCGTTGGAGTTTTTTGGCGGTGCTGAAGGAGGTGGTGGTGATGTAGCGTCGTCTTCTTCCTCGATGATTCTTGCAGTCACCGTGGCAGCAGAGGAAGAGAACTCTAAGTCTTCAAGTGAGGGAGTTCCGCGTAGCACAGCCCTTCTGGGAGGTGTGGAGTCAAACTTGAATCGCTCTCTGAAGCCATCCTCATGAAGATCAGCTTCAGAACACAGCATTGTGAGGCCTTTCCAGGACCAGCGACAGGTTTCATGTGCAACGAATGCATTCTTGGTGGCAAGATTTCTGATGCGATTTACATCCACCAAGAGGCTTTTCATCTATCTCTTCAACCAGTCGTGATGCCTATCCTGCTTTTGATGAAGGGCCACAAGAAGCTCTCGGTCATTGAGAGCACGAGCCCGCTTCTTGGGTCTTTGAGCAGGTGTGTTGTCCGTGGCTTCAGTTGATGCAGGGCGTGGTGCACGTGTAGTGCCAGCCAACGGATACACCCTGGAGATGGCTTCAACACCATCAACGTTCTGAGTGAAGCTCTGGTGTTCTGCATTCTGAAGACTCAAAGGTTGCATGGCAGGCTCCGGAGATATGGCTTCATCAGAGGTATGCACATCTGGCAAGAGGATGCGATGGTTGCGGGCTGAGGGCAGATATGAGATCACAGAGTGAAGTTTGATCAGCCTCATCACCCAAGGAGCATAGAACTTCAAACCAAATAAATCTGAGCCTGATGCCGCAAGTTGGCGTATGAAGAAATCCTGTGCGTTGAAGCATTTGCCATGAAGGATACAGAATATCAGAGTCTTCATTGCACCCTCAATCTTGGCATGTGGAGAGTGTCCCTTAATGGGCCAGAGAGTCCGCCGGATGATGTGATATATGGTTCTGGGCAGGTACTCAAGGTCTTCGACAAAGAACTCTGTTGGATAAGGAGCATCGTGGGGCAATGGCTTCATCATTGAGAGCATCTGACTCATATTCGGTTCATGCCTTTGGAATATGCTCTCAAGAGCTTCAGTGTGTAATTGATAGCCGTCCTTGAAGAATTCGCCAGGAGTGGGCAGGCCGGTGAGCTCAATGATATCAAATGCATTGGCTTCATGATGAACATTGCCGGTCATCCACTCCAGGACCCAAGTCTTCGGATCTCTGTTGTAGCCTTTGATGTGGAGGGTGGCATAGAATTGCAACAGAAGCTCTTCATCAGTTACAAACTGCAGCAGACCCACTTGCTTGAAGCAATCCAAAGCTTCCTCTAAATAGGGCAGACCGGCAATGGCTTCAACGTCAAGGCGCTTGTGCGGGAAGATGCGACCTTGGTTGTATAGGATGCATGAATAGTAGCTGCGCTGAGGATAGCTCCAGAACCTATCTGATGCAATCCTTTCCCTTGAATAGGGGTTCTTGGAGCTGTTGAAGAACGTATTATCTGCCTTGAAGCTAGTGATGTTAAAGGAGCCAGGTGCTGATGCAGGACCTGGGAACCTTGGCAGTCTTGGGATCAGCGTCTGTACTTGAGGCATGTGCTCAACATGGTAATCAAATTGAGGACCTGCAGCAGACTCAGGAACAAACGTGTCAGGATTAGTAGCTTCGCTGTCTGCTGAAGATTTTGGTGGGGAGGGCTCCACATTGGCTTCAGTGTTGGTTGTGGTAGCCTCAACATTTTCAGCCTCCACTTGACTTGCTGGAGGGTCAGACTCAGGCACGTTCTCCTGGAGAACTGCTTCTCGTTGGAGCGGGGGAGTGGGTTCTTATGGTATTTCTTCATTTTCTTCGGCTGATGCAGAGTCTTGAGGCCGTGGTCCTTTGCGAAGCCTGCAAAATGCAGACGACGCTTGTAGAGTTAGAGTGGGCTGGACCTCAGATTCTTCTTCCACTTGTGGGCGATCCGCCCATGATGCATCTTGTGCAATTGGCGTCAGAGGACGACCAATGCTGATGAGTTCGCTTGTTTCAAGCTGAGGAAGGGCTGCATCATCTTGTACATTGTCTTGATGACCAATGTCTTCAGAAGCGATGGGGTCGGCTGCTGGAATGTCTTCAGCTTCAGGAGCCTCTATGGGAGCAGGCTCATGAACTGTCAGCTGGTGTTCTGCGTCAGGATAGACTACAGAGAGGGGTTCAACCATCAGGGGCTTTGTGGGAGCAGCCCTAGCTTTCTTGATCTTTTGCTTCTTCTGAATGGGGGCAGAAGGAGAGGCTTCAGAGTGTTTCCGCTTCCTGGCTTCAGCTTCTATAGTTCGTGTCTTCTTGAGCTCTGAAGCGGTTGACCGGCTCTTTGGCTTCGAGCTAGTCGTTGTGGTCGGGAAGACAATCGGAACTGCCTCTTGCCTTGGTGCCTTTGGTTCAGCCATAGCAGGCTTCTTCTTCTTCTTCGCGGCCATCCTGGGGTCGATGCCAGGACGCCCAAGTGCCTTGCGCTTCTCAGCCTCGTTATAGGCTTGCACACAGCGGTCAGCCAGAGTCTTCATTCGCTCCCGCGAACCCTGAGCTTCTGCACGCTTCTTCAGAAAGTTTTCCTTTAACTCATGCAACATGATCTTGAAGTCCTTGACTTCTTGCACGCTGGGCCTGGCCATATGCTTCTTGAACTGAGCCTTTTCAAAATCAATTTTCTGCTTCAGTTCAACAATGCGCTTGGCTATTGCAAGTTCTGAAGCAATAGTGCCTTGGAAAGCGACGCTGAGGCCAATGGGGAGCTGCAGATCATCGAAGCTGATATTTGGTGTAGCAAACCACTCGTCGATGAAGTTGTGGATGATGGCGACATCAAAGAGAGGCAGATTGTTGAAGATTTCAGCTTCTTCCTTGCTCTTGATGAGCTGCTCAAGAGCGTCATCTCCAAGATCTTCATCACTTGACAGATCAATGGTTTCACTGTGCAGAATGGCAGCAGCTGTGAGCTCTTTGCAGGTGTGTGGCTGAGGCATCTTGGCCTTCTGGGGCTTGGAGACTCGTGATAAGTCTTCAGACTGCACACTGGCTTCAGGAGGTGCAGTTGCCAATGGCTTCGCCCTTGAGATTTTGGCTGAAAGGGCCGGCTTTGAAGCTTTTGGCTTCTTCATCTGCTTTGGCTTCGGTACAGCAGGCGCTTCATCAGACCTGGAGTCAGCAGGAGGGTCATGGACTGCAGTCCCTTGGACTAAGATGCGGGTGATGAGGCCCTCAAGGTTAGCATATGGTCCGATGATATTCTGGTCTGCCTCGCGTGTGCCATCTACCCTTGGTGCGGAGGGACCAGGGTTGAAGTCTAAGCCCAATTTCTTCTTGTTTTGCTTCGCTAAGTTCTGGGCAAACTGGAAGTTGTGCTTGAACAGATTGTCGTCACGACACCAAAGTAGTGAGGACGGATGTGCTTCAGTTGGCTGTGGTCCACGAACCATGCACGGGTAGAAGCCTTGAGCAATGGCTTCATCTCTGGACCTGGGTACGAGATTTTTGTATAGTACGTCTCCCCATGGTCTCTTGATGGCGTTTTTCTCAGCGTACTCCTGGGTGACGAAGCGGTATTGGAACCATTGCTCTGCCCAATAGCGTAGAATCCATTGGATTCGGGTCTTGCGCTGACCATAATTCTCTTCAGGATCTGTTTTGTACATTTCTGCCAGTTTATCAGGCAGATCTTTGGACGTTCCGCCATGTCGCTGTCTGCCCCCTTCCTTGCTGTTGTTTCTGAAGCCATAAACCTTAACTTGGAAGGCTTCAAGACGTTCAAAGGCTTTCTTTTGCTTGACCAACAGGAACTGGCTTCAGGAGAGTTTATGTGATGCTGTAAGAACTCTGCAAATGAATGCAGACTATGAGAACCAAAGGATTCTCCCACGGACATGTACCTGTGACAGCATTAAGGTGCGAGGGAAGGGGAAGAGGTCATATGCATTCTCAGAAGATTTTGAAGATTAATCAGTTTAGAAGACATTGACCTCATCGTGCGAAGACATTCACTCATAGATAAGAAGTTGGTTCCAGATTTGTAAGAACCCACAGATCAGTACAAGTGAGGAATCTAACTACTTCATGAAGCACAAGTGAATATTCTAGGCATGTTATGAGATGTAGATTGAGAGAGATCTAACTTGTGTGAATAGAAACTTCTTATGACAGAAAGTGACAGAACCATAGGATCAAAAGAGGCTGTAAAAAGAGGTTTTATTTACCACACTTGGAACTGCTAGACGGAGTGGGAGATGAGGCCGAGCAGTTCGATCCTTCGTGCCCTAACTTGGCGACGGAAGACACCTACGGCGACGGCGGAGAGGACGATGTCCGCGATCGACGTGAGGATGGCGTCGGAGAGGTTGCGGCAGTGAAGCGCTTCGTCGCCGGCGTCGTCGAGAGCTAGCGGTGGCGCTAGGGTTCGTGCGAGGGAGGAAGAAGGAGATAATGACCGCGGTGAGTGTGTATCAGTTCCACATCCCACGCACGCCTGGATTGTCGGGTGGTCGTTCCTACTTCTCCGGATTTCTTGTGGATGAATGAGCATTGAAAACGGTTTTAAAGTTTGTCTCTGTGTCTTCTGCTGACAAGGACGCAGAGAAGACATTCGACAGTTTCAATAGAATGCATATGACTTGGAGAGATAGAATTTGAGATAGAAAGCATAGAGAGATTAGGGTCCGATCACATTCACTTAGTTCAAAAGATTCAAACAAGAATACATAGCTATAAGTGAATGTTGTAGAGGACAGAACACTAGTATATATATATATCTATATAATCCACGTAGTGAAGATAATCATGAAGACATATTGAGATGTAAGCCAAACCAAATGTGAAGACATTGCAAGGTAACACCATTAGTGAAACACGTCAAAATAGAACGTTTGGTGGTGGCGTTACCCACCGTATAGGAAGTATTAGACCCAGACACGGCGCACAATTATCGTGGCGCTCCAAAGTCAATTTCCACATTAATGTATTCACACTTAGAATGTATGTCTTCATTGATTGAAGATATACGTTACTTCGTGTGTTGCACATCTAAGTCATCAATATGCATAAGTGTTAGGATGTGTGCCTGATCACAGGACATTTGAGGATTCCAAGATATTTAGCTCACACCGTCACTTGCAAAATCTCTTCTCATCCAAGGGCTTGGTGAAGATATCTGCCAATTCATCTTCAGTGTTGACGTGTATGATATCAATATCTTCCTTCACAACATGATCTCTGAGAAAGTGATGACGAATTTCAATGTGCTTTGTCTTCGAGTGTGTAACGCCCAAGATATAACTTTCCCAATTTGTACTCCAACTCTTGCCGTTTCCGGCATTAAGTTATATTTATTTCTCGGGTTCGGGTCTTTGTCTCCGTGTGTTGTTTTCGTTTTCATGCATCTCATATCATGGCATCACGTGCATTCCATTTGCATACATGTTCATCTCATGCATTCGAGCATTTTCCACGTTGTCCGTTTTGCATTCCGGCGCTTCGTTCTCCTCCCGTGGTCAATTCTAGCTTTATTCCATGTGTGGGGATTAAATATTTCCGAATTGGACTGAGACTTGCCATGCGGCCTTTGTTTACTACCGGTAGACCGCCTGTCAAGTTTCGTACCATTTGGACTTCGTTTGATACTCCAACGGTTAACCGAGGGACCGAAAAGGCCTCGTGTGTGTTGCATCCCAACACCCCTCCAATTTGGCCCAAAACCCACCAAACTCTGCTCCATGTCCTAGAGCGTTCGATCACGATCGCGTGGCCGAAAACCGCACCTCATTTAGACACTCCTAGCTCCACTTATGCCTATTTATACCCCCCCCCCCCATTTTCGGATCTCGTCTTCCCCGTCCAAACCCTAGTTCCAAAAAAACATCTCCGCGCCGCGCCGGACACGTCCGACCCGGCCGGACATTTCTCCGCCGCCAATCCCGCGCCGCCACGTGGCACCGGACCACATCCCCGCCGCCTTCCAGCCGCCGGCCCGCGGGAGCCCATCTCCAGCCCGCTCCCGCGCCCGGCCGGGCCACTCGCCGCCCCGCGCCCGAAGGACGCCGCGCCGCTGTCCTCTTCCCGGCACGGCCGCCGCGCCGCCATTACCGGACCCTGCCGCCGCCCGCAACTCCGGTGGCCGGAGCCTCCGAGCCCCGCGCCAGCCGCCGTGAAGGTCGCCGCCCCGCCCGCGGTCACCGCCTCCTCCACCGGCGCCGCCCGACCTCTCCTTCCCCGGCAACGACGAACTCCGGCGAGAGCTCCAAGTCTGGCGCCGACGAACCTCGAAGTCCGTGCCGCTGCTACAGTACCCGGCCGGATCTAGATCTAGATTGGTCTCGGTTGACTTTCGTCCCTAACCATAGTTTTTTATGCATACTTTGACTGATCATATCTCTGCATCCGTAGCTCCGTTTTGGGCATATAATATATCAAAATCTTCGACTCGACGAGTACATCATTTCATTCCATTGCATCATTTGCATTTGAGTTCATCTTGATGCTCGTATTGCTGCTAGAAGGAGGCTTCGTGAGTTAAGTTGCAGATCCGTTAGTTCATCAAAGACTTTTGTCATTTTTGCCATGATTATTGTGTGCATGATATGCCTGTGACTCTTTGGGATGAATTGTTAACCATTTTGTCTTCTTTCTAGAGGTGCCACCCATGCATTTTAAGGATGTGTGTGGTGACTTGTGCAAGCTTGCAAAGAGAGGCACCTGAGAATTCTGTTTTCAGGGACTTAGTGGATTTCACTAAGTCTGGGATATTTTAGTTCATGATGCCATGTGTTCAGCTTGTTTCCTAGAGATCCGTGCCTCTTTTGAGGATGATCAGTAAGGGAGTTTTGATATTCATGTTATGCTCTATCCATCCATGTCTTTGTTTGCATATGTGGAGTGCTCTAGCTTAAGTCAATCAAGCTCTACTTTTGCTTCGTGGTTAATCTGGGCAGATCGTCAACTTGTTTGCGATTTTGCCGATGCTATTGTTAGTGATCCATGCATGCTATGCCTTTGTTCTTGCCATGTCTAGCTAGCATTTTGTGTCTTCTTTATGGATGTATGCTTGCCTTGCCATGACTTGCACCGTAGTGAGTGCATCGAGCTCGTTTACATGCCTTCATGAGTTAAATTCCAGCATGTCTCAGTTTTCACTAAGTCTGAAAACTGATTGTGCGTGAGCTATGTTTGTGTGCTCGTTAGAGTATTTTGTGAACACTTTTGGCCCCAGGTCAATTTGGCTGTTTTGTTAAGCTTGTTGAGTAGCTCCATGCCATGTTCTTACTTGTCATGTTCAGGTTATGTATCATGTTGTTTTGCTGCTCCGAAGAGAGCATCGTGGTCTGAAATTTCATTCTAGTGTTAATTTCACTAAGTCTAAAATCTGTTTTGCATTCGCGTTTTTGCCATGCTTGTTTGAACCTCATAATGGATGAATTTGGCCGTGACTCAGTGCTAGTGTTTTGTTAAGCATCTTGTGTACATCCCTGCCACGTATTTTGTTCTCATGATTGGTGGTTGTAGCATGTCCATTTCGATGCATTTAGGAGCCTACTTGTTGTAAATCGCAGACCGGTTCATTTCGTAAAACGCTTGCCATTTCCAAACCGTGGCTCCGATTCCAATGATCTTTATATCGTTTTCAGGTGATTTCATCCCCTCTATCCAGTGGCACACTTGGTTTTCCAAGTTGATGCCAGGTTCATGCATTTCCTGTCACGTCTTGCATTTTGCATCCCTGCCATGTATTTTGTCGTCATGTTTGGTGGCTGCAGCATGTTCATTTCATTGCATTTAGATGCCTACTTGCTGTAAATCGCAGACCGGTGTCATATCTTAAAACGCTTGCCATTTCCAAACCGTAACTCCGATTCCGGCGTTCTTTATATCGTTTTCAAGCGATTTCATCCCCTCTATCCAGTGGCACACTTGGTTTTCCAAGTTGAGGCCAGGTTCATGCATTTCCTGTCACGTCTTGCATTTTGCATCCCGCATCGCATCCCGCATAGCATATCATCTTTGCATCTTATTGACGGAGTTTGCACGTGGTTGATTGTATCCTTGTTGCTTGTTTGTGTTGCTGGGTAGAGCCGGGAGACGAGTTCGCTAACGAGGAGCCCGTTGAGTTTGCTTTTGAGGATCCAGTCAACTCTGACAACTGTGCAGGCAAGATGATCATACCTTCGAAATCACTACTATCTTTGCTATGCTAGTTTGCTCGCTTTTTTGCTTTGCCAATGCTACGATGCCTACCACTTGCTTGTCAGCCTCCCAATTGCCATGTTGAGCCTCTAACCCACCATTTGTCCTAGCAAACCGTTGATTGGCTATGTTACCGCTTTGCTCAGCCCCCTTCTTATAGTGTTGCTAGTTGCAGGTGAAGCTTGGAGCCGTTCCTTATTTGAACATTTATTTACTTGTTGGGATATCATTATATTGCCATGTTATCTTAATGCATCTATATACTTGGTAAAGGGTGGAAGGCTCGGCCTCTCGCCTAGTGTTTTGTTCCACTCTTGCCGCCCTAGTTTCCGTCATATCGGTGTTATGTTCCCGGATTGTTGCGTCCCTTACGCGGTTGGGCTATAATGGGAACCCCTTGATAGTTCGCCTTGATTAAAGCTTTTCCAGCAATGCCCAACATTGGTTTTACCATTTGCCACCTAGCCCCTTTTCCCCTTGGGTTCCCGGAGCCCGAGGGTCATCTTATTTTAAACCCCCCACGAGCCAGTGCTCCTCTGAGTGTTGGTCCGAACTAGAGTCCTGTGCAGCGCCCCCTCGGGGAAACTCGAGGTTTGGTTTTAGTTGTATGGAGAGCTCATCTGAGTGTGCCCTGAGAACGAGATATGTGCAGCTCCTATCGGGATTTGTCGGCACGTTCGGGCGGTGTTGTTGGTCTTGTTTTAACCTGTCGAATCGTCTTGTTGTACCGAGATACCGAGTCTGATCGGTGTGTCTTGGGTGGAGGTCTATTCCTTCGTTGACCGTGAGAGCTTGTTATGGGCTAAGTTGGGACCCCTGCAGGGATTGATCTTTCGAAAGCCGTGCCCGCGGTTATGGGCAGATGGGAATTTGTTAATGTCCGGTTGTAGTTAACTTGAACCTTAATTAATTAAAATGAATCAACTGAGTGTGTTGTCGTGATGGCCTCTTCTCGGCGGAGTCCGGGAAGTGGACACGGTGTTGGAGTTATGTTTGCGCAGGTTGTTCTCTGGTTTCCCGCTCGTGCTTTGCCTTCTCTTCTCGCTCTCTTTTGCGAATAAGTTAGCCACCATATATGCTAGTCGCTTGCTGCAGCTCCACTTACATTACCCCTTTCCTACCTATTAAGCTTAAATAGTCTTGATCACGAGGGTGCGAGATTGCTGAGTCCCTGTGACTCACAGATTACTATTACACAGATGGAGGGACAGATGATACAGCTCCAGATGGCGCGCTTGAGCTCAAGTGGGAGTACGACGAGGATTCTCAGCGTTACTATGTGTCTTTTCCTGATGATCAGTAGTGGTGCCTAGTTGGGGTGATCGGGACCTATGTCGCTTGTTGGGTTGTCTTTCATTTTGGCGCCATAGTCGGGCCATGAGTGTTTGGATGATGTATGTTATTTATGTACTTTGATGTGACATGGCGAGTGTAAGCCAACTATGTACCTCCCCTTTATATTATTTATGTACATGGGATGTGTGATGATTTCCTAACTTGCGACATTGCTTTCAATGCGGTTATGCCTCTAAGTCGTGCCTCGACACGTGGGAGATATAGCCGCATCGAGGGCGTTACAAGTTGGTAATCAGAGCCTTCCCCGACCTTAGGAGCCCCCATTGCTTGATCGTTTTTAGCAGCCGAGTTGTGTCTAGAAAAATGTTTTGAGTCATTTAGGAATTATATATCGGAGAGCTTAGGAATTCTTTTTACTTCCCAGTCTCCTCATCGCTCTGGTAAGGCATCCTGACGTAGAGTTTTGACTCTTCTCTTCTCAAATTTCACTAAAAAAATTTAGGATCACACGAGTATCTTGGATTTGTTCCGATGGCTTATGATGAGAACACTGTCTTGGTGCCTCCTGTCAGGGGTTTAGTGGAAGTGTCCCGAGGAGTTGAGCTCTGAGGTGTTGTCATCATAATTTTATCGTTGCAATTCTGGTATACTTGAGATATGTTCGTCGACATCGAAAATCTCTTTTATGCAGTTCGTTGGTGAGATAACCTCGACGCCACCCAGTACTGGGGCGGGAGTTCGGGAGTATCGCCATAACTTGTATAACGGATGCTTTTCGAAGGTTGAGGTAGATGGTTTCCGAAGGTTTCTTGGTTAGGTGTTGAAGGATGGATACAGCTGGATGTAGGTATTGCTAGTTTGGGTGAGATATTATGCTTCCCCTGTATCCCCAACACCTGATTGCATAACCGGAAAGTTTCAAGAGTTTCATAGGTGGGAATTCAAGTAGCTCTTAGGATATCCTTCCGACAGATGTATGATATGAAATTGGGGTTCGACGTCTAGTGGTTCGCCTATTCACGGTCGATTTTACAGTGGTCTCGTTGTGTCTTAAAGAGTCCTTGGCTATGCTGACTCGGGGACGCTTCGTATGTCATGTGCACTGCCTTGTACATGATGGTGCTGTACGATCAAGCCCGTGTAGGTCCCACCACGAAAACTTCGGACGAAATCTCTATCATATGTTTGTTCCGGCTTATTTCGCAAGCCAATCCTTGGTTTTATTTTGAGTAGTAGTATTCGAGTTGCTTCGAAGTCATATGTTGATTCCATCCCTTGTTGATTTACCTCTTCTACCTAATTCTACGTGGCTTCGCAATTAGGAATATGTGACCACTTCAAGAGAAGTGCATTCGTTCATTTTGTTCAGATGTGAAGACTTTATGTTGCTATTTTCATTCCGTTGGATTCACCTTCAATATTTGTCTATCTATGTGCTAATGGTGGTCAACCTCTTCAGGATGGCTCCTCCAACGCGCACGACTCCGAATCCTGATCCGCCACCACCTCCACCTCCTCCGGAGGCTTGGCAAGCTGTGATGGCCGCAACCAATGCAAATACACAGTTGATCATGCAAATCCTCCAAGAGCGCAATCAAGGCAGTCAAGGGAATCAAGGCAACAATCAGAACCATTTTGCTACTCTAAACCAGTTCCTCGCTAATGGTCCAAAGACGTTCAGCAATTGTGTTGAGGCTACCGATGCTGACGATTGGCTAGTGGATCTGGGCAAGCATTTTGAATGCAGCAACGTCAGGCCTGAAGATTTCGTCAAGTTCGCTTCTTTCCATCTCAAAGATCAGGCTGCAGAGTGGTTCCAGCTATACAAGGATTCCAGAGGTGGACGTTTGATCACTTGGGATGATTTCCGTCAAGATTTCCAAGCTCATCACATCCCTCAGAGTGTGACTGAAAGCAAACGTGAGGAATTCCGCAATCTGAAGCAAGGCTCTTTGTCTGTCTATGACTACAAAAAGTTGTTCCAGAAGCTCGCCCGTTTTGCCAAGCAGGATGTTCCTGATGAGAAGAGCATGATATACCAGTTCAGGGGTGGTCTCCGTGAAGAAATTCAGCTCGCTCTTGTCCTTTTTGAGCCGTTGAGGTACGATGAGTTCTACAACATGGCACTGAAGCAAGAGGCTGCTCAGTTGAGGTGTGATGCTTCCAGGAAGCGAGTCAGGGACACTACGCCTTCTTCCTCTACTCAAGTGGCCAAGCAGCAGAAGTATTGGCTTCCTCCTCCTCCGTTCCGTCAGCCGTATCAGCAGAAGAGCAAAGGTGGCAGTGTTTCTTCCCACCCACCCAACCCAGGCTTTCAGAACAAGACTTCGTCTCAAGCTCCAAGATCAAGTGCTCTGTACCACCGTCCGCTTTCAGAGGTCACGTGCAACAAGTGCCAACAGAAGGGTCACTACGCCAACAAGTGTTTCAACCAGAGGCGTCTTCCTCCTCCTCCTCCTGTCAGATCGGCAAGTACAGCTGTGGTCAAGCATAACCCCAAGTCCGCCAAGGTCAACTTGATGAACGCAGCTCAGGCAGAGGATTCGTCAGATGTGATCATGGGTAACCTTCCTGTTAACGATATTCCTGCAGAAGTTCTTTTTGACACTGGTGCATCGCATTGCTTCATTTCCAAACCTTTTCCATCAAAGTATGACTGCGATTACCAGCACCTGCAAAATTCTTTACAAATTGTGTCACCGGGCAAACAAATGACAGCTAATTTCTGTGTCCCGGATGGTACTATCACCTTGGGCGACTACAAGTTCCTTTCTTCCCCAATTGTTCTTGGCGATTCCGATATTGATCTTATTCTTGGGATGGACTGGCTCTCTAAGCACAAGGCTCACCTCGATTGTGTAGCCAGGCAGATTCAATTGACTCATTCATCTGAGGATGTCATTGTCTTTGCCACTCGTGATGATACAATCCGGTTGTTTTCTCTCAATGAGAAGCGTGAATTGGATGCTATTTCGCAGATTCCGGTTGTTTGTGAGTATCAAGACGTCTTCCCAGAGGAGCTCCCAGGAATGCCTCCGCACCGGTCCGTTGAATTTGTTATTGAACTTGAGCCCGGTACGGAACCTGTGTGCAAACGTCCCTACAAGCTCGGCCCTGAAGAGTTGAAGGAGTTGAAGAAACAACTCGATGTTCAAGAAAGAATGGGTCTCATTCGGCCTAGTACTTCTCCGTGGGGTTGTGGTGTTCTTTTTGTGAAGAAGAAGGATGGAACGGACTGACTTAGTGTTGATTATCACCCATTGAACAAGAAGACCATCAAGAACAAATACCCACTTCCCAACATCAATGAGCTGTTCGAACAACTCAAGGGTGCCCAATTATTCTCCAAGCTTGATCTCCATATGGGTTATCATCAGATTCGAATCCGTGAGCAAGATATTCCCAAGACGGCTTTCAGGACAAGCTATGGGTCATATGAATACACTGTCATGTCTTTTGGCCTCGCCAACGCTCCTCCGACGTTCTCTCGCATGATGAACTTCATCTTCAACCCCTACACCAATGACTTCGTTTTGGTCTATCTCGATGACATTCTGGTTTTCTCCAAGAACAAGGAAGATCATGCCAAGCACTTGCGTTTGGTTCTTGACAAGCTCAGGGAACATCAGTTCTACGCCAAGTTCTCCAAGTGTGAATTTTGGCTCGATGAGGTGCTTTATCTTGGTCATATCATCTCTGCCAAGGGCATTGCCGTGAATCCTGAGAAGGTGTCTGCAATTGTTAATTGGGAACCTCCTCAGAACATGAAGAAACTCCGTAGCTTCCTCGGTCTCGCAAGCTACTGCCAAAGATTCGTTGAAAACTTTTCTAAGATCGCGAAGCCTCTCTCAAATCTTCTTCAGAAGCACGTCAAGTACATTTGGTCTCCGGAGTGTGATATTGCTTTCAACACTTTGAAAGAGAAGTTGATCACTGCTCCAGTTCTAACTCCGCCTGATGAAACCAAGCCGTACGAGGTCTTTTGTGATGCCTCTCTCCAAGGTCTCGGTGCTGTACTGATGCAAGAGAAGAAAGTTGTTGCTTATACCTCTCGCTAGTTGAAGCCTAATGAGAAGAACTACCCCACTCATGATCTCGAGTTGGCGGCAGTTGTGCATGCTTTGTTGACTTGGAGACATCTTCTCTTGGGAAGGAAAGTGGACATTTTCACTGATCACAAGAGTCTCAAGTACATCTTCACTCAGCCTAATCTCAACCTCAGGCAAACTCGATGGGTCGAAATGATTCAAGAGTACAATCCGAGTATCGAGTATACTCCAGGCAAGGCCAATGTGATTGCTGACGCTTTGAGCAGGAAAGCATATTGCAACAGTCTGATTCTGAAGCCTTATCAACCCGAGCTTTGTGAAGCTTTCCGCAAACTTAATTTGCAAATTGTTCCTCAAGGTTTCCTCGCCAACCTTCAAGTTTCTCCTACCTTGGAAGACCAAATTCGCCAAGCCCAGCTTCTTGATGCTATGGTGAAAAAGGTGAAGATTGGTATCGCAAAGAGTCAGTCCAAGTACAAGTGCTACCGCCTTGATGACAAGGACACTCTCTTCTTCGAGGATCGAATTGTGGTACCCAAAGGTGACCTTCGTAAAGTGATCATGAACGAGGCTCACAACTTTCTCTTCTCCATCCACCCTGGGAGCACGAAGATGTATCAGGATCTCAAGCAAACTTATTGGTGGACTCGAATGAAGCGCGAGATCGCTCAATTCGTGAATGAATGTGATGTCTGCAGAAGAGTGAAGGCAGAACACCAAAGGCCAGCAGGTCTCCTCCAACCTCTTGCCATTCCAGAATGGAAGTTTGACCACATTGAAATGGACTTCGTGACTAGGTTTCCAAAGTCCAAGCGTGGCAATGATGCTATATTCATTGTCATCGACAAGCTCACCAAAGTGGCTCACTTTCTGCCTATCAAAGAGTCAATCACTGCAACTCAATTGGCGGAACTCTATACCTCTCAAATTGTCTCTCTGCACGGTATTCCTCAAGTGATATCTTCAGACCGTGGCAGCATCTTTACCTCCAAGTTTTGGGATTATTTTCAGAAGGCCATGGGCACCAACATTCGCTTCAGCACTGCTTTCCATCCTCAAACAAGCGGTCAAGTAGAGCGTGTCAACCAGATTCTTGAAGATATGCTCAGGGCTTGTGTTATCTCCTTCGGCATGAAGTGGGAGGATTGTCTTCCTTATGCTGAATTCTCATACAACAACAGTTTTCAAGCAAGTTCGGTCAAGGCCCCATTTGAAATTCTGTATGGTAGGAATTGCCGTACCCCTCTCAACTGGTCTGAAACCGGTGAACGTCAGTTGCTGGGTAATGACTTAATCACAGAGGCAGAAGAAATGTGCAAGGTCATTCGTGATAACCTCAAAGTAGCCCAATCCCGCCAGAAGAGCTACTATGATAGTAAGCACCGTGATTTGGGTTTTGAGATCGGAGATCATGTTTACCTCCGCGTCTCTCCTATGAAAGGGACTCGTCGATTCGGTATCAAAGGGAAGCTTGCCCCTAGATACGTTGGACCTTTCAAGATTGTCAGCAAGAGAGGCGACCACGCCTATCAACTCGAGCTTCCTTCAAACTTTGCAAATGTTCATGATGTGTTCCATGTCTCCCAACTCCGAAAGTGCTTCAAGACGCCTGAACGCACCGTCAACTTCGAGGACATTGAGCTCCAAGAAGATCTCTCCTATCGTGAGCACCCAGTTGCAATCCTTGAAGAGACTGAACGCAGGACTCGCAACAAGTCAATCAAATTTCTCAAAGTCAAGTGGCCACACCATTCCGACCGTGAAGCTACCTGGGAACGCGAGGATCACCTCCGTTCTGAGTACCCGGAGTTCTTTCAGTCCTAGATCTCGGGACGAGATCTTTTCGTAGTGGTCGAGTGTTGTAACGCCCCAGATATAACTTTCCCAATTTGTACTCCAACTCTTGTCGTTTCCGGCATTAAGTTATATTTATTTCTCGGGTTCGGCTCTTTGTCTCCGTGTGTTGTTTTTGTTTTCATGCATCTCATATCATGGCATCACGTGCATTGCATTTGCATACATGTTCATCTCATGCATTCGAGCATTTTCCCCGTTGTCCGTTTTGCATTCCGGTGCTTCGTTCTCCTCCGGTGGTCAATTCTAGCTTTCTTTCGTGTGTGGGGATTAAACATTTCCGGATTGGACCGAGACTTGCCATGCGGCCTTGGTTTACTACCGGTAGACCGCCAGTCAAGTTTCGTACCATTTGGACTTCGTTTGATACTCCAACGGTTAACCGAGGGACCGAAAAGGCCTCGTGTGTGTTGCAGCCCAACACCCCTCCAATTTGGCCCAAAACCCACCAAACTCTACTCCATGTCCTAGAGCGTTCGATCACGATCACGTGGCCGAAAACCGCACCTCATTTGGACACTCCTAGCTCCACTTATGCCTATTTATACCCCCCCCCCCATTTTCGGATCTCGTCTTCCCCGTCCAAACCCTAGTTCCAAAAAAAAAAACATCTCCGCGCCGAGCCGGACACGTCCGACCTGGCTGGACATTTCTCCGCCGCCAATCCCGCGCCGCCACGTGGCACCGGACCACATCCCCGCCGCCTTCCAGCCGCCGGCCCGCGGGAGCCCATCTCCAGCCCGCTCCCGCGCCCGACCGGGCCACTCGCCGCCCCGCGCCCGAAGGACGCCGCGCCGCCGTCCTCTTCCCGGCCGGCCGGCGCGCCGCCATTACCGGACCCCACCGCCGCCCGCAACTCCGGTGGCCGGAGCCTCCGAGCCCCGCGCCGGCCGCCGTGAAGGTCGCCGCCCCGCCCGCGGTCGCCGCCTCCTCCACCGGCGCCGCCCGGCCTCTCCATCCCCGGCTCCTTCCTCTCCTTCCCCGGCAACGACGAACTCCGGCGAGAGCTCCAAGTCCGGCGCCGACAAACCTCGAAGTCCATGCCACTGCTACAGTACCCGGCCGGATCTAGATCTGGATTGGTCTCGGTTGACTTTCGTCGCTAACCCTAGTTTTTTATGCATATTTTGACTGATCATATCTTCGCATCCGCACCTCCGTTTTGGGCATATAATATATCAAAATCTTCGTCTCGGCGAGAACATCATTTCATTCCATTGCATCATTTGCATTTGAGTTCATCTTGATGCCCGTATTGCTGCTAGAAGGAGGCTTCATGAGTTAAGTTGCAGATCCGTTAGTTCATCATAGACTTTTGTCATTTTTGCCATGATTATTGTGTGCATGATATGCCTGTGACTCTTTGCGATGAATTGTTAAGCATTTTGTATTCTTTCCAGAGGTTCAACCCATGCATTTTTAGGATGTGTGTGGTGACTTGTGCAAGCTTGCAAAGAGAGACACCTGAGAATTCTGTTTTCAGGGACTTAGTGGATTTCACTAAGTCTGGGATATTTTAGTTCATGATGCCACATGTTCAGCTTGTTTCCTAGTGATCCGTGCCTCTTTTGAGGATGATCAGTAAGGGAGTTTTGATATTCATATTATGCTCTATCCATCCGTGTCTTTGTTTGCATATGTGGAGTGCTCTAGCTTGAGTCAATCGAGCTCTACTTTTGCTTCGTGGTTAATCTGGGCAGATCGTCAACTTGTTTGCGATTTTGCCAATGCTATTGTTAGTGATCCATGCATGCTATGCCTTTGTTCTTGCCATGTCTAGCTAGCATTTTCTGTCTTCTTTATGGATGTATGCTTGCCTTGCCATGACTTGCACCATAGTGAGTGCATCGAGCTTGTTTACATGCCTTCGTGAGTTAAATTCCAGCATGTCTCAGTTTTCACTAAGTCTGAAAACTGATTGTGCGTGAGCTATGTTCGTGTGCTCGTTAGAGTATTTTGTGAACCCTTTTGGCCCCAGGTCACTTTGGGTGTTTTGTTAAGCTTGTTGCGTAGCTCTATGCCATGTTCTTACTTGTCATGTTCAGGTTATGTATCATGTTGTTTTGCTGCTCCGAAGAGAGCATCATGGTCTGAAATTTCATTCTAGTGTTAATTTCACTAAGTCTGAAATCTGTTTTGCATTTGCGTTTTTGCCATGCTTGTTTGAACCTCATAATGGATGAATTTGGCCGTGGCTAAGTGCTAGTGTTTTGTTAAGCATCTTGTGTACATCCCTACCATGTATTTTGTTCTCATGATTGGTGGCTGTAGCATGTTCATTTCGATGCATTTAGGAGCCTACTTGCTGTAAATCGCAGACCGGTTCATTTCGTAAAACGCTTGCCATTTCCAAACCGTAGCTCCGATTCCAATGATCTTTATATCGTTTTCAGGTGATTTCATCCCCTCTATCCAGTGGCACACTTGGTTTTCCAAGTTGAGGCCAGGTTCATGCATTTCCTTTCACGTCTTGCATTTTGCATCCCGCATCGCATCCCACATAGCATATCATCTTTGCATCTTATTGACGGAGTTTGCACGTGGTTGATTGTATCCTTGTTGCTTGTTTGTGTTGTTGGGTAGAGCCGGGAGACGAGTTCGCTAACGAGGAGCACGTTGAGTTTGCTTTTGAGGATCCAGTCAACTCTGACAACTGTGCAGGCAAGATGATCATACCCTCGAAATCACTACTATCTTTGCTATGCTAGTTTGCTCGCTCTTTTGCTTTGCCAATGCTACGATGCCTACCACTTGCTTGTCAGCCTCCCAATTGCCATGTTGAGCCTCTAACCCACCATTTGTCCTAGCAAACCGTTGATTGGCTATGTTACCGCTTTGCTCAGCCCCCTTCTTATAGCGTTGCTAGTTGCAGGTGAAGCTTGGAGCCGTTCCTTATTTGAAAATTTATTTACTTGTTGGGATATCATTATATTGCCATCTTATCTTAATGCATCTATATACTTGGTAAAGGGTGGAAGGCTCGGCCTCTCGCCTAGTGTTTTGTTCCACTCTTGCCGCCCTAGTTTCCGTCATATCGGTGTTATGTTCCCGGATTGTTGCGTCCCTTACGCGGTTGGGCTATAATGGGAACCCCTTGATAGTTCTCCTTGATTAAAGCTTTTCCAGCAATGCCCAACATTGGTTTTACCATTTGCCGCCTAGCCCCTTTTCCCCTTGGGTTTCCGGAGCCCGAGGGTCATCTTATTTTAAACCCCCCACGGGCCAGTGCTCCTCTGAGTGTTGGTCCGAACTAGAGTCCTGTGCAGCACCCACTCGGGGAGACTCGAGGTTTGGTTTTAGTTGTATGGAGAGCTCATCTGAGTGTGCCCTAAGAACGAGATATGTGCAGCTCCTATCGGGATTTGTCGACACATTCAGGTGGTGTTGCTGGTCTTGTTTTAACCTGTCGAATCGTCTTGTTGTACCGAGATACCGAGTCTGATCGGTGTGTCTTGGGTGGAGGTCTATTCCTTCGTTGACCGTGAGAGCTTGTTATGGGCTAAGTTGGGACCCCCTGCAGGGATTGATCTTTCGAAAGCCGTGCCCGCGGTTATGGGCAGATGGGAATTTGTTAATGTCTGGTTGTAGATAACTTGAACCTTAATTAATTAAAATGAATCAACTGAGTGTGTTGCCGTGATGGCCTCTTCTCGGCGGAGTCCGGGAAGTGGACACGGTGTTGGAGTTATGTTTGCGCAGGTTGTTCTCTAGTTTCCCGCTCGTGCTTTGCCTTCTCTTCTCGCTCTCTTTTGCGAATAAGTTAGCCACCATATATGGTAGTCGCTTGCTGCAGCTCCACTTACATTACCCCTTTCCTACCTATTAAGCTTAAATAGTCTTGATCGCGAGGGTGCGAGATTGCTGAGTCCATGTGGCTCACAGATTACTATTACACAGATGCAGGGACAGATGATACAGCTCCAGATGGCGCGCTTGAGCTCAAGTGGGAGTACGACGAGGATTCTCAGCGTTACTATGTGTCTTTTCTTGATGATCAGTAGTGGTGCCTAGTTGGGGTGATCGGGACCTATGTCGCTTGTTGGGTTGTCTTTCATTTTGGCGCCATAGTCGGGCCATGAGTGTTTGGATGATGTATGTTATTTATGTACTTTGATGTGACATGGCGAGTGTAAGCCAACTATGTACCTCCCCTTTATATTATTTATGTACATGGGATGTGTGATGATTTCCTAACTTGCGACATTGCTTTCAATGCTGTTATGCCTCTAAGTCGTGCCTCGACACGTGGGAGATATAGCCGCATCGAGGGCATTACAGAGTGCTGAACTGGGTTGTTGGCAATCTTGATGGCGCTTTCGTTGTCGCAGTAAAGTGGAGTTGCTTCAGATGAATGCCATAGTCCTTGAGAGTTTGCTTCATCCACAGAAGCTGAGCGCAGCAAGATCCAGCAGCAATGTATTCAGATTCAGCAGTGGAGAGAGATACACAGTTCTGCTTCTTAGAAGACCAACATACAAGTGATCGTCCCAAAAAGTGACATGTGCCTGATGTAGACTTCCGATCAACCTTGTCACCAGCATAATCAGCATCCGAGAATCCAACCAGATCAAACTCTGAGCCCTTTGGCTACCATAACCCTAGAGTTGGGGTGTGAGCCAAATATCGCAGAATTCGCTTCACAGCTAAGTGATGCGACTCCTTTGGTGCCGCTTGAAATCGAGCACACATGCAAACACTAAGCATAATATCTGGCCTAGATGCACATAAATAAAGCAAAGAACCAATCATGGAGCGGTATACCTTTTGATCGAACTCTTTACCATTGTCGTCAGGACCCAGATGATGTTTGGCTGGTATTGGTGTTGTGAAGCCTTTGCAGTCTTGCATACCAAACTTCTTCAGGCACTCTTTGAGATATTTCTCTTGAGATATGAAGATGTCATTGCGTTGTTGCCGTATCTGAAGACCGAGGAAAAACTTCAGCTCCCCCATCATAGACATCTGCTATTGTTCTTGCATCATATAGCCAAACTCTTCACTGTACTTCTGATTGGTGCAGCCGAAGATAATGTCATCCACATATATTTGGCACACAAACAGTTCACCATCATATGTCTTGGTGAAGAGAGTTGGATCTAGGGAACCAGGTATGAAGCCTTTGCTCTTCAGGAAGTATTTGAGTGTATCATACCAGGCCCGAGGGGCTTGTTTGAGGCCATACAGTGCCTTATTGAGCTTGAATACCATGTCAGGATGTTTTGGATCTTCAAACCCAGGTGGTTGTGCAACATACACTTCTTCTTCAATCTTGCCATTGAGAAAGGCACTCTTCACATCCATTTGATATAAAAGTATGTTGTGATGATTTGCATAGGCCAGCAGTATACGTATGGCTTCAAGTCTGGCCACATGAGCAAATGTTTCATCGAAATCAATGCCTTCCACTTGAGTATATCCTTGAGCAACGAGACGAGCTTTGTTTCTGACGATTTGACCATGCTCATCTTGCTTGTTGCGGTATATCCATTTGGTGCCTATTATGTTATGCTTCCGTGGATCAGGACACTTAACCAATTCCCATACATTATTCAGCTCAAACTGATGAAGCTCTTCTTGCATTGCTTGAATCCATTCAGGCTCCATAAAGGCTTCTTCAACTTTCTTGGGTTCTGAAATTGAGACGATTGCGAAGTACCCACAGAAATTTGCCAGTTGAGTTGCCCTTGAACGAGTGAGTGGACCAGGTGCACTGATGCTGTCAATTATTCTGTCAATCTGCACTTCATTGGCAACACGAGGATGTACAGGGCGAAGACTTTGCTCTTGCTGATCTGTATTGTCGTTGGGAGGAATGTCTTCAGGCTGAGCATTGTCTTCATGTGGATCAGGTGCTGAGATGATAAGTTCTTCTTCAGGATGAGCTCAGAAGGTATAATCTCTCCAGTTCCCATAAGCTTGATTGATTCACTAGCTGGAACTTCATCTAGCACATTTGGCAGTTGCTCTCTTTGTGAACCATTGGTCTCATCGAACCGCACATCCACTGTTTCAACCACTTTGTAGTGAAAGAGATTGAAGACTCTGTAGGAGTGCGAATCCTTTCCATATCCAAGCATAAAACCCTCATGTGCTTTTGGTGCAAATTTTGAGGTGTGGTGTGGGTCCTTGATCCAGCATCTTGCGCCAAATACTCTGAAGTAACTGACATTTGGCTTCTTGCCAGTTAGGAGTTCATAAGATGTCTTGTTCAGAAGCTTGTGAAGATAAACACGGTTGATTGTATGGCATGCAGTGTCAATGGCTTCAGGCCAGAATTTTCTTGGAGTCTTGTATTCATCTAGCATTGTTCTGGCCATCTCAATGAGTGTTCTGTTCTTGCGTTCGACAACGCCATTCTGCTGTGGCGTGTACGGAGCTGAGAATTCATGTGTGATGCCCAAAGTATCCAGATATGTATCAAGGCCAGTGTTCTTGAATTCAGTGCCATTGTCACTTCTGATGTGCTTTATCTTGGCGCCATAATTGTTCATAGCTCGATTGGCGAAGCATCTGAAGACATCCTGCACTTCAGTCTTGTAAAGGATTATGTGCACCCAAGTATATCTAGAGTAATCATCAACAATGACAAAGCCATAGAGGCAAGCAGTAGTGGAAAAAGCTGAGTAGTGAGTGGGACCAAAAAGATCCATGTGAAGCAGTTCGAAGGGTCGAGTAGTGGTCATGATTGTCTTCGAGGGATGTTTTGCCCTCGTCATCTTCCCTGCTTCACAGGCACCGCATAAGTGATCTTTCTTGAACTTGACGCCTTCGATGCCTATGACATGCTTCTTCTTTGCAAGGGTGTGGAGGTTCCTCATGCCAGCATGCCCAAGCCTCCGATGCCAAAGCCAGCATTCTGAAGCCTTTGCCAGAAGGCATACTGCAAGCTGTGGCCCTTGAGAAATCTACCATATACAAATCATCTTTCCGATACCCTTCAAACACTAGAGACTTGTCAGATTCCATTAGTACCAGGCAACGATATTTTCCAAATATTACGACCATGTTCAAATCGCAAAGCATTGAGACAGACATTAAGTTGAAGCCAAGGGATTCAATAAGCATGACTTTATCCATGTGTTGATCCTTTGAGATTGCAACTCTACCTAGACCCAATACCTTACTTTTACCAGTGTCAGCAAATGTGATGTGGCTCTTGTCGGATGGACGTAAGGTTGAGTCCATAAGAAGGCTTCTTTTGCCAGTCATGTGATTTGTACACCCACTATCAATAATCCATTCTGAAGACGCTGGTGTCGTACCCTACAGTGCAGTTAGGGGGATAGGCTTCACGAAGTGAATTGTGAAGCAAAAACATTTGACGAACCAGTGGGTTATGAAAACTTAGATCCAGGTTAGGACTAATAGGGAGAGTAGCATGCGATTCAGGAACGAAATACATAGTGATGCCATTCGGGCATTTGATCTTGTGCCCCATAAGATTTTTAAGGTCCCCAGCAATAGTGTCAGAAGATTTTGGTTTTTTGCTGGAGACCTTTCCCTGCAAAAGAAAGTTAAGCTTTCTTAACCACCCACATCTTCAAGGGTGGCTTAGAAGCAATAAGTCTAAGTGCAGCATCTGAGAATTTTGGCTTTGGAGCCCTAGCAAACAGTCTAGCAGGCGGGCAATAGTACTCATAAGAATAGGCAGAATAGTTCTTGGTCATATGAACATGACGGTTTGAAGAACCGCTCTCATATTCATATGCCTGAGTATGGTTTCCCTGCAAAACATTTGTGTTAGTGCGACTTAGGTGAGTCCTCTGTCTGTATGAAGCCTTTGGACCATATGAAGCCTTTGGTCTGAGGTTTTTCTTCTTCATGTGAGGTGTCATGAGGACATTCACAGGAAGATTCTCCAGACACGTTTTTGGAACCCAGATCTTCTTCATAGGCGGTCCATTCGTGTAGTTAGTGCCAATGTACCTGGCAAACACTTCACCATTCTGATTTTTAAACAGCTTATAGTTTGCATCAAAGGATTCATCAATGATAATTGGGTTAGCACAGGTGAAGCCAGACAGATTGGATGGATCTGCTGAGGATTCCTTTGCAGCAACCCATGTGGTTTTGGGGTACTGCTCGGGTTTCCAGTAAGAGCCATCTGCATTTATTTTCCTCACGAACCCAACACCCTCTTTCCTAGGGTTTCGGTTCAGAATCTGCTTCTTGAGGACATCACATAATGTCTGATGTCCTTTGAGACTTTTGTACATCCCTGTTTCAAGCAATGTCTTCAACCTAGCATTCTCATCAGCAATTGCAGTGGTATCCTCAGCAGAGGGGTTAGTTACCACTTCAACAGTTGAAGATATTGCAACAGCAGTAGCAGTGGAACATTCAGCAACAGAAGGAGCATTATCATGCTCAATGCATTTAAGGCATGGTGGTTCAAATCCTTCCTGAGCGGAACTGATCTGTTCGGCGCGAAGTGACTCGTTTTCCTTTTGAAGATCTTCATGAGCCGCTCTCAATTTCTCAAGATCTTGCTTCCTTTGAAGATAATCATAGGAGAGCTTTTCATGAGTTGTTGAGAGAGTATCATGACGATCTTCAAGTTCCTGATACTTAATGTGAAGATTTTTTATGTCTTCAATTAAGGATTCAAATCGAGTCATTTCAGCACCCAACAGATCATCGCTTCTGTCTAACAGTTTTTGAATATGTTCCATGGCTTTCTGTTGTTCAGTTGCAATTTTAGCAAGTGTTTTGTAGCTGGGTTTTGAATCACAATCAGAATCATCGTCACTGGATGTTTGATAGTGAGTAGTGCGTGTGTTTACCTTGGCACCGCGTGCCATGAAGCAGTAGGTAGAAGTGGAGTCGTCCTTGTCATTTGCATCGGTGTTGGTGATGAAGTCATTGTCTTCAGTGTTGAAGATGGACTTGGCGATGTATGCTGTAGCCAGACTCGCAATGCCAGAATCAGATTCCTCCTCAGACTCTACCTCTGCCTCCTCAGAAGCGGACTCCTCCTCTAAATCCATTTCCTTGCCAACAAACGCACGAGCCTTGCTAGTTGAGCTCTTCTTGTGTGATGAAGACTTTGAGGAAGACTTGGAAGAAGACTTTGAGTATTTCTTCTTCTTGTCGTCAGAGTCATATTCCTTGCTCTTCTTCTTCTTTCTGTTCTCATTGTCCCACTGTGGACACTCAGAGATGAAGTGTCCAGTTTTCTTGCACTTGTGACATGTTTTCTTCTTGTAGTCATGAGCAGAAGCTTCATCATTCCTTGAGCTTGATCGTGAAGACGTTCTGAAGCCTTTCTTCTTGGTGAATTTCTGGAACTTCTTCACTAGCATTGCAAGTTCCCTTCCAATGTCTTCAGGATCATCAGAACTGCTGTCAGATTCTTCTTCAGATGAGGACACAGCTTTTGCCTTCAAGGCATGAGTTTGCCCATAGTTTGGACCGTAGATATCTCTTTTCTCAGAAAGCTGAAACTCATGTGTGTTGAGCCTCTCAAGTATGTCAGACGGATCGAGTGTCTTGAAGTCTGGACGTTCTTGAATCATCAGGGCTAGGATGTCAAACGAACTATCAAGTGATCTTAGCAGCGTCTTGACGATTTCATGTTTGGTGATCTCAGTGGCGCCGAGGGCTTGAAGCTCATTTGTGATGTCAGTGAGCCGGTCAAATGTGTGCTGGACATTCTCATTGTCATTTCGCTTGAAGCGGTTGAAGAGGTTGCGAAGAACACTGATTCTCTGATCTCTCTGAGTTGAGATGCCTTCATTGACCTTGGAGAGCCAGTCCCAGACCAGCTTGGATGTCTTCAAGGCACTCACATGGCCATACTGTCCTTTGGTCAGATGACCACAGATGATACTCTTGGCAGTAGAGTCCAGTTGAGTGAACTTCTTGACATCAGCAGCAGTGACACCTTCTCCAGCCTTGGGAATGCTGTTCTCGACGACATACCATAGGTCAACGCCAATGGCTTCAAGATGCATGCGCATCTTATTCTTCTAGTAGGGATATTCAGTCCCATCGAAGACGGGGCACGCAGTGGAGACTTTGATTATCCCTGCAGTCGACATAGCTAAAACTCTAGGTGGTTAAACTGAATCACACAGAAGAAGGGAGCACCTTGCTCTGATACCAATTGAAAGTGCGTTATATCGACTAGAGGGGGGGTGAATAGGCGATTTTTATGAAAGTCTTCAAAACGTGAAGGTTATGAAGACAAACAGTAGAGATATGCCTATCACTATGCAGCGGAAGTTAGATTACACTAGGCAAGCCATGGTCAAATATTCAATAGAGTGAAAGCACAATGACAAGTAGCTGCAGTGTAATAAGGATCAGGTAGGAAGAAGTTACGAAACCAGTCAAATCATACAGTTACGTTGTGAAGACAAAAGATAGAGCAAGCATGCAATGGCTTCACAAAGAGTAACAGTAAGTAAAGGGAAGTGAAGATGAAACCAGTGACTCGTTGAAGACAATGATTTGTTGGACCAGTTCCAGTTGCTGTGACAACTGTACGTCTGGTGAGGGCGGCTAGGTATTTAAACCAAAGGACACACAGTCCCGGACACCCAGTCCTGAACACGCAGCTCAGGACACCCAGTCCTCACCGTATTCCCCTTGAGCTAAGGTCACACAGACCTCACCCAATCACTCTGGTAATTCTTCAAGGTAGACTCCCAAACCTTCATAGACTTCATTCACCGGCAATCCACAATGTCTCTTGGATGCTCAGAACGCGACGCCTAACCGTCTGGAGGATGCACAGTCCTCAAGTGTAATAAGTCTTCAGATCACTCAGACAAGAAGACTTAAGTGATGCCCAATTCTCTCTGGCTCTGGGTGGTTAGGGCTTTTCTCCTCGCTAGGAAATTTTCTCTCAAAGGCTTCGAGGTGGGTTGCTCTCAGACGACAAAAGCCGTGCACTGAAATCTGAGCAGCCAACCGTTTATGGTTGTAGGGGGTGGACTATTTATAGCCACTGGGCAACCTGACCTGATTTGTCCGAAATGACCCTGGGTCACTAATGAACTGACATGTGTTCCAACTGTCAGATTTCAAACTCACACGGCAACTTTACTTGGGCTACAAGAAAAGCTGACTTGTCTGACTGTGGACAAGATTTGCTCTCATAGTCTTCGCTCAAAGACATAGGATTTGAATTAGGCATCACTTCAGTCATTCTAACTGGTTCTCTCGGACCCCACTTAACAGTACGGTGGTTCCTATGACTCAACACAAATGAAATAAAACTGCGAAAGATCTAAGTCCTCGAGTTCCATAGGCTTCACATGGTGTCTTCTCATGTCATAGTCTTCAATGTGAATATCTTCATATACCACCATTGACTTCAGTGTCTTCGTACAGTTTTAGGGGTCATCTCTGGTAGTAAAACCGAATCAATGAGGGACTTCTACCTGTGTTATCCTGCAATTCTCACAAACACATTAGTCCCTCAACTAGGTTTGTCGTCAATACTCCAAAACCAACTAGGGGTGGCACTAGATGCACTTACAAACTTCAAAAAGAATGGCAAGAAAGTTGCCACTCCCGTGGAGGAGCCCAAAGACAGACCCAAGCCTAAAATTGAGTGCTTCTACTACAAAGGAAATGGTCACTGGAAGTGGAACTACCCCAAATATTTGGCGGATAAGAAGGATGGCAAAGTGAACAAAGGGATATATGACATACATGTTATTGATGTGTAATTTACTAGTGTTCATAGCAACCCCTGGGTATTTGATACCGGTCAGTTGCTAAGATCCGTAACTCAAAACAAGAGTTGCAAAATGAACAAAGACTAGTTAAGGGCGAGGTGACGATGTGTGTTGGAAGTGATTCCAAGGTTGATAAGATCACCATCGAACACTCCTTCTACCTTCGGGATTAGTGTTGGACCTAAATAAATGTTATTTCGCATTAGCATTGAGCATGAATATGATTGGATCATGTTTATTGCGATACAGTTATTCATTTAAGTCAGAGAATAATTGTTGTTCTGTTTATATGAATAAAACCTTCTATGGTCATACACCCAATGTAAATGGTTTACTGAATCTCGATCATAGTGATACACATATTCATAATATTGATGCCAAAAGATGCAAAGTTGATAATGATAGTGCCACATATTTGTGGCACTGCCGTTTAAGTCATATTGGTTTAAAACGCATGAAGAAACACCATGTTGATGGACTTTTGGAATCACTTGATTATGAATCATTTGATACTTGCGAACCATGCCTCATTGACAAGATGACTAAAACTCCGTTCTCCGGAACAATGGAGCAAGCTAATTACTTATTGGAAATAATACATACCGATGTATGCGGTCCGATGAGTGTTGAGGCACGCGGCAGGTATCGTTATTTTCCGACCTTCAAAGATGATTTAAGTAGATATGGGTATATTTACTTCATGAAACACAAGTCTGAAACATTTGAAAAGTTCAAAGAATTTTAGAGTGAAGTATAGAATCATCGTAACAAGAAAATAAAGTTTCTACAATCTGATCACGGAGACAAATATTTGAGTTGCGAGTTTGGCCTTCATTTAAAACAATGTGAAATAGTTTAACAACGACTCACGCCACCTGGAACACCATAGCGTAATGGTGTGTCCAAACGTCGTAACCATACTTTATTAGATATGGTGTGATCTATGATGTCTCTTACTGTCGGTGTCAAAACTGGCGGATCTCGGGTAGGGGGTCCCGAACTGTGCGTCTAGGCGGATGGTAACAGGAGACAAGGGACACGATGTTTTTACCCAGGTTCGGGCCCTCTCGATGGAGGTAAAACCCTACGTCCTGCTTGATTAATATTGATGATATGGGTAGTACAAGAGTATATCTACCACGAGATCAAGGAGGCTAAACCCTAGAAGCTAGCCTATGGTATGATTGTTGTTCCTACGGACTAAAACCCTCTGGTTTATATAGACACCGGAGAGGGCTAGGGTTACACAGAGTCGGTTACAATGGTAGGAGATCTACATATCCGTACCGCCAAGCTTGCCTTCCACGCCAAGGAAAGTCCCTCCCGGACACGGGACGAAGTCTTCAATCTTGTATCTTCATAGTCCAGGAGTCGGGCCGAAGGTATAGTCCGACTATCCGGACACCCCCTAATCCAGGACTCCCTCAGTAGCCCCCGAACCAGGCTTCAATGACGACGAGTCCGGCGCGCAGATTGTCTTCAGCATTGCAAGGCGGGTTCTCCTCCAAATTCCGTGTACCTGTTGAATAATGTCCGGTTTCTTGTAAATGTAGCACTCCTTGGCTTCTACGCCAAATAATGGTCGTCTTCCATGTGTCAAACGAATACGAAAAGTCAGGGTGTTTTTACATTTACACCCCTAGCCGCATGAATGAGCCACCTATTTAAGGTGACGAGGATTTAGATCCAAACCACACCTTCTCCCCTCCGCGAGTATTCATCAGAGCGTATCCAACAGAGGTCCATTCTATCATGGCCGGCCGCCGCAGCTCCTCCTCTCGCCCTTCCAGCCCTCAGCCTGGAGATTGGGAGAGATGCTCCATCCCGCACAGCGAGCTAGTGACGCTCCAGACCAAGGGATTTCTCCCCCCGGCCTATATGGTCCCGGTTCGAGCCGGACTTGCCACCTATAATGGCGGAGAGCAAGCGGAGAGCGCCCCCAATCCCTCCAAAGGAGAGCGGGTATGCCTTGTCCCTTACTTAATAAGAGGACTCGGATTTCCAATTCATCCGTTTCTCCGGGGGCTCCTGGAATTCTATGGCCTCCAGCTGCACAACCTCACGCCGGCCTCCATATTGCATATCGCGGGCTTCATAGCCCTTCGCGAGCTGTTTTTGGGCTGCGAGGCTCATTTCGCGCTGTGGAAAAAGCTATTCTGCCTTGTGCCCCGTTCTCAGAAGGGGTCAATATATCAAGTGGGTGGAGCTGAAGTGTGGTGCATCGCCGGGACTGGATATATATCCGGAACCCCAAAGAAGGCGTCCGAGGACTGGCCTTCGGAATGGTTTTATATAGAGGACGTCCCGCTACCGGATCCTGTCCGGATCGGCCTCCTTGAGTTCGACAGTGCTCCCCTAAAGAAGCACCTAAGCTGGCGTCCACGGAGCCCTCAGAGGGAAAGTGACAAGGACATTCTTTACCTAATGGGCCTGATAAGATTGTTAGCTCATTCCGGACTGACCATGATCGGGGTCATGGCCGCATGCATCATGCGAGGGGTGCAGCCGCTTTAGTATAGAGGCCACCCCATGTGGGACTTCAACGGGGAGGACGACGCCACCCGCCACAGCCGTAAGGGGCCAGATTCGGCTGCCGCTCTAATAAAGATCTTGTCCGCTTTGTACAAGGGAGAAGAGGAGGAATGTCTCTGCGTCAACTGTCGGAGTAAATAGCCATGGGTAGCCTAGCCGGCTTCCCCTGGCCCATCAGAAAAAATTACGAGCCTATCCGGCTCTCAAGAAGACTCAAGACCTGGGGCCGCCTCCCCTCTGCCGGCTACCTCCCGGCCGGCTTCGGGGGCGGCCCGCCCTTTACCCTCACGAAGAAAGCTGTGGAGGGCCGACTACGAGAAACCGGCTACAGCAAGGCCGACTACAAAAGGTCGGCTCCCATAAAGTAGTCGAAGCCGTACCCGCAGCGTACGCGTCCACCCTACGATGATGAAGCGGGGCGTGGCTACAGTGGAGCCTGCCACCCCCAAAACCCGGAGCACGCCTGGTACAGTGCGCCGTACGGGTGGCCACGACCCGTCCGGCGCGGCACTGTTGCCATGGCGGCCCCGACGCCGTCCACGACGGGCCACCAACGTGGCCCCCGAGGCGGTGGGCCCCTTCGGGCAGAGAGATACCGAAGGCGGCCGCACCTCCTCCCAAGTCGGCCTGATGGAGAGCCGGCCCCCCATAGCCGGCTCGCCATCATCCTCGGAGGAGACGCCCATTAAGGATACGAGATATGGCGGGGCTACAGTAATCGCCCGCCAGGGCGGCGGTACTGTAGCCACGCTTACCCCGACCAAGCCTGCGTCAACAGCACGGAGCAACAGTAACCAGCCACCGACCAGGCCCTGGACAGTGGGGCCTGCTTGTCGACCAAGGAGCCGGCAGTCGGCGAGACCCACCAGTCGGCGGGCCCCAGCAGCCGGCACAGAAGCCGGCGAGCACAGTCACAGGCAGCTGGGCCCCGCGCCCAGCTGGATTACCATTGTACCCCCGGGGGGTAGGCCTATATAAACCCCCCGGTGCACCCATGCAAAGGGTTGGACTCTCAAGTTAGACCTAGACACCATACAAGGAGAGGAAGCAAGCTAGCTGAGCCCTTCTTCCTCCTTCCACCCAAAACAGCTCAAGGAGCATTGTGTAGCTACTTGTTCATTCAGTAACCATGCGGAGACCCCGCAGAGCAGCAGTAGGGGTGTTATCTCCCCGGAGAGCCCTGAAGCTGGGTAAGATCCGCCGGCGTGCATGTCTTCGCCTTATCCCGTTTCCAGGCACTGGCGATGTTTTATTGGCTCCCACAATGATAAGCCACCCGTTGGCATATGTCGCACCTACCACCCGACATTTGGCGCCCACCATGGGGCCAGGTGCACCGTCGTCCGGAGACCTGTTCTGGACGGGAACCCTTTTCCTCCCCCGCGAGCGTAGCCAGCCCGGCTCGCCCGATGGCGCTTGCCGCGACGCGCTGCATGGCGTCACCAACATCTGCGCGGCGAGCGGCCTCGCCGACCTCTTCGACAAGGCCCGCATCTCCGACGAGCTTGCCTCCGATGCGGGCACCAACCACCTCGCCAACCTCCTCGGCCAGCTCCACGTCTCTAGCGAGCCCGCTGCGGATTTGGAGTCGGTTGGCTCCACCGACCCGATGCCTGTCGACTCCGACACGGCATCCTACGACGCCTTCCCCACCAATGTCATGATCTACAACGACCCGCTCCCTCCGGCCAGCGATCGTGATACTGTCACGTCTCAGGTGATGGTTATCGGCCACGACGGCCCGACTGACGAGGGCGCCCGCGACGCCCCGCGCGCGGCGGCCCATGACTTGTCCACCCCCCTTCCGGCTGACGCCAACGACGAAGTACTGGAGGCGCGTCGCCTCGCCCTCCTCGCGGAGGGCCGGCGGCTGGCCTCCGTAAGACGCCTCACCAAGGCCTACCAGCGCGAAGCTGACCGCGCCGCCTTCGGCACGCCGGCTCCGGCTGGCCCAAGCCGGGCTGGTGCTGTCAGGCAACGCGGCGCCGTCATCACCGACACGCTTGGAGTCGATCGCCCGGTCTACGCCACCCCGCTCGAGAACCTGCGCGCCACCCAGGCGGCCGTAGACGAGCTGGACGAATTGGAAGCCGAAGAACTCCCCCACATGACGCGGCGTATACAGCAACTAATCGACGCAGCCGCTCAGCGGCACGAGGCCGATGCCTGCGCGGGGAGCCCTCCCCCGCGCCGCGACCACGGCGCGACTTCCCGATCGCCGACTACGAGCAACACCCGCGCGCGGCGCGAGAAAGAGCCGGCTTCCAGCCGAAGCCGGACCCAAATCTCCATCCAGCGAGATGCGGACGGCCGCCCCCGAGCCATGGAATGGCGGGGCACCCCGCCTCTGCCTCGAGCTCGTGGAGAGAGATACCCCACCCCGCCTCTAGTGGCGCACCCGACTCTCAGCGGCCGGCTTGGTCGCCGTGAAGGAGTCGGCGAAAACGACGCCCGCCACCGGATCGACCTCCTGGCCAGATCCCTGGCGCTGGAAGAAGAAGAAGACGATGTCGGCCCGCCTTGCTTTGGCCCCCGCATCCGTGACGAGCCCTTCCCCAAAGGGTTCTCGCTCTCAAGAGACACGCCCAAGTACAACGGCTCGGTGAAGCCGGAAGACTGGCTGACCGACAACTCCACAGCCGTCAGCATCGCCAATGGCAACCGGCGCGTTGCCGTGAAGTACGTGCCCCTCATGCTGCAAGGCACGGCACGGACTTGGCTTAACAGCCTCAAGCCTCTCAGCATCAACAGCTGGGTAGATTTCACTGAAGCCTTCGTTCGCAACTTCACCAGCACCTACAAGCGGGCTCCCAAGCCCAGACAGCTCTCCCTGTGCATACAGGGCCCAGCCGAGTCCACTCGCGACTACCTCACGCGTTGGGCCGAGCTCCGCAACTCCTGCGAGGGGGTGCATGAGGTGCAAGCCATCGAATACTTCACTGCCGGGTGCCGAGAGGGCACCCTCCTCAAGCACAAGCTTCTTTGCGACGAGCCGACTACCCTCGACGAGCTCCTGAACATCGCCGACAAGTACACCACCGCCGACTCCTCGATGAAGACCGAGCTCCGGGTGGACGCGACCGGGAAAGTGCTCAATCCGGTGCCCCAAGCACCGGCTGGAGATGCCGGCCGACGCCAACACCAGAATGACCAGAAGCGCAAAGGCCCTGCGCCGCCTCCCGCTAGCCGGCAGGTGGCCACGGTCGAAGATGCGCCGCCTGAGGGGCGGCCCGCGCCCAAGAAGCCGAAGGGTGGCCGGCCGGCTTGGCAGCCGGCCTTCTCCTACGAACAAACCCTTGACGCCCCGTGCAAGTTCCATAGCGGCGTGAAGCCGTCCAACCATACGACCCGAAAGTGTAACTGGCTTGCCCGAATCTCCAAGGGCGAAGGGCTCACGCCGACTCCGCCTGCCGGCCCGCCGCCTCCGGCTCCGCCGCCCAAGGCCGCTCGGCCCGCGGTCGATGCCGTGCAGGACGACTTCCCCGACGAGCAAGCATCTTACGTTGTCTTTACGAGCCAGCCCGAAGACCGGCGCAGCAAGCGCCGAGAGCAACAAGAAGTCAATGTGGCCGCCGCCAACCCAGCCGGCCACATGCATTGGTCAGAGAAATCCATCAACTGGAGCCGGGCCGACCACCCAGAGGTGATGCCGTCCCCCGGCTCCTACGCTCTGGTCCTGGAGGCCACCCTTGCGACGGACACGCGTGCCGCGCGCTTCTCCTGCGTGCTGATCGATGGTGGAAGCAGCATCAACATCGTGTACCATGACACCATGGAGAAGTTGGGTGTCAGGGCAAAACAGCTTGTGCCGACTCGAACGGTGTTTCACGGCATCGTACCCGGTTTGTCCTGCGCCCCCATCGGCAAGATCAAGATCGATGTACTCTTTGGGGGCAAGGATCATTTCCGCCGGGAAGCAATCTGGTTCGGGGTGGTGGACCTGGAGAGCCCTTACCACACCTTGCTTGGCCGACCCGCCTTGGCCAAGTTCATGGCGGTCCCCCACTACGCATACCTCAAGATGAAGATACCAAGCTCCAAGGGCATCATCACCATCGCCGGCGACTACAAGAAGTCCGCCGACTGCGCCGCGGCCAGCAGCCGGCTGGCCGAATCCCTCGTGATTGCTGAAGAGAAGAAGACGCTGGACAGGGTCGTGGCCATGGCCAACAAGCAGCTAAACCAGCCCGCCGACTCCAAGGAGTATGATGCCCAAGGATCTTTCCAGCCGACCAAGGAGACCAAGAAGATACAGCTCGACCCGGAGCACCCCGAGAGTTTTGCCGTCATTGGGGCGAGCCTGGACAGCAAATAGGAAGGCGAGCTCGTCGATTTCCTCCGTGAGAATCGGGATATATTTGCATGGTCCCCCAAGGACATGCCGGGTGTTCCGAAGGATTTCGCCGAGCACAAATTACATGTGCGGGAGGACGCCAAACCAGTCAAGCAGCCTCTCCACTGAATGTCAGAGGAGAAGAGAAGGATCGTAGGGGAGGAGATAGCCCGGCTTCTTGCAGCCGGCTTCATCATGGAAGTTTTCTTCCCCGAGTGGCTCGCGAACCCGGTTCTCGTGCTGAAAAAGAATAACAAGTGGCGCATGTGTATAGATTACACAAGCCTCAACAAAGCCTGCCCAAAAGATCCCTTCGCCCTGCCCAGAATTGACCAAGTGATAGACTCCACAGCCGGATGCGAGCTGTTGAGCTTTTTGGATGCTTATTCGGGATACCACCAGATCAAACTGAACCCGGATGACCAACTGAAGACCGCCTTCATCACGCCGTTTGGAGCCTTCTGCTACCTGACCATGACGTTCGGCTTGAGGAATGCTGGCGCCACTTTTCAGCGTTGCATGCAGAAGACAGAGAAGCGCGGCACTCTGCTGGAAGACCTGAAGGAGACATTCGAGAACCTACGTCGGTTCCGAATCAAGCTCAACCCCGAGAAATGCGTGTTCGGAGTGCCAGCCGGCCAGCTCCTAGGCTTTCTGGTCTCTGAACGTGGCATCAAGTGCAACCCTGTGAAGATCAAGGCCATCGAGAGGATGGCGGTCCCAACCAAGCTTCGAGAGATTTAGAAGTTCACCGGGTGCCTGGCCTCTCTGAACCGCTTCATCAGCCGGCTTGGAGAGAAAGCTCTCCCTCTCTACCGCCTCATGAAGAAGAGTACCCACTTTGAGTGGAATGACCAGGCCAACCAAACTTTCCACGAGCTGAAGAAAATGCTGGCCACGCCGCCTGTCTTGGCGGCGCCGACTGAGAAAGAGCCCATGCTCCTTTATATTGCCGCCACTAGCCGGGTGGTCAGCACCGTCATTGTGGTCCAACGCCCAGAAGAAGGCCGAGCCCAGCTGGTCCAGAGGCCAGTTTATTACCTGAGCGAGGTGATGTCCGCCTCGAAACAGAACTACCCGCACTACCAGAAGATGTGCTACGGCGTGTACTTCACCGCCAAGAAGCTGAAGCCGTACTTTCAAGAACATCCCATCACGGTCGTATGCACTGCCCCACTGGCCGAGATCATAGGCAGCCGGGATGCATCCGGCCGGGTGGCTAAGTGGGCCACCGATCTGGCCCCTTACACGATCTTCTACCAACCCCGCACCGCCATCAAGTCGCAAGCACTGGCCGACTTCCTCGTCGACTGGGCCGAGACCCAGTACTTACCGCCAGCTCCCGACTCCACCCATTGTCGCATGCACTTTGACGGGTCCAAGATGCGCACCGGCTTGGGAGCCGGTGTCGTCCTTACCTCTCCTAAGGGCGACAAGCTCAGATACACGCTGCAGATCCACTTTGCCGCCTCCAACAATGTAGCCGAGTACGAGGCGCTCATACACGGGCTCCGGCTTGCCAAGGAACTCGGCATTCGCCGGATCCTGTGCTATGGCGAGTCGGATTTGGTGGTTCAGCAATCATCTGGCGACTGGAACGCCAAGGACGCAAACATGGCAAGCTACCGCTTCCTAGTGCAGCAAATCAGTGGATACTTTGATGGATGCGAGTTCCTCCATGTACCGTGAGCCGACAACGAGCCAGCAGATGCCCTGGCCCGAATAGGCTCCACGCGGCAAGCAATACCAACCGGCGTCGCCCTACAACGCCTCCTCAAGCCGTCCATCAAGCCGTCTCCGGAATCCGACTCCATCTTCGTGTCGCCTAACCCCGATGGGGCCGGGTCCGGCTCGAAGAATCAAGCAGTCGGCCCGGGGACTTCAATACTCGGCTCAGGGACTGCAGTAGCTGGCCCGGGGACCGCCGCACCCGGCTCGGGGACTGCGGTACCCGGCTCGGGGACTGCGGTAGCCGGCTCGGGAACTTCTTCAGCACAGCAAGCGGCGGCCGATTCCAGCACTTCATTACCCAGCCCGCCCACCCTGGTGGCTGTAGCCACATTGGCGGCAGGGGAAGTCGCAGCTCCATCATGGGCCCAAACCATCCTCAAGTTTTTGGTGAACCAAGATCTGCCGGCTGACGAAACCGAAGCGAGACAAGTCCAACGTCGAGCCGGAGCATACACAATCGTCAACAGAGAACTTGTCAAGCGCAGTGTCACCGGAGTCTTACAGCGATGCGTCGAGCAGGAGAAAGGCATTGCAATCCTCAGGGATATACACCAAGGAGAGTGCGGCCACCACGCCGCATCAAGATCACTTGTCGCCAAAGCTTTCCGCCACGGTTTCTTCTGGCCGACTGCTTTGTACGACGCCAAAGAGCTAGTCAAACACTGCAAAGGCTGCCAGCTTTTCAGCTCCAAGCAACACATGCCGGCTTCGGCACTCAAGACCATTCCCCTCACCTGGCCCTTTGCCGTCTGGGGACTGGATATGGTGGGCCCATTCAAGATGGCGCGCGGCGGCATGACGCATTTGCTCGTCGCCGTTGACAAATTCACCAAGTGGATCGAGGCGAAGCCGATCAAGAAGCTGAATGGGCCGACTGCGGTGACTTTCATTGCAGATATAACAACCCGGTACGGCGTACCGCACAGCATCATCACCGACAACGGCACGAATTTTGCCAAAGGTGCCTTAGCACGGTTCTGCGCTGCACAAGGTATCCGGCTGGACCTTGCGTCCGTCGCCCACCCGCAGTCAAACGGCCAAGTGGAGCGAGCAAATGGCCTCATCCTGTCCGGCATCAAGCCCCGACTGGTCGTACCTCTGGAACGTTCAGCCGGCTGTTGGCTCGATGAGCTACCGGCTGTCCTATGGAGTCTGTGTACTACGCCAAACAGATCAACCGGCTTCACTCCTTTCTTCCTTGTATATGGTGCCGAGGCAGTCATCCCAACAGACATCGAGTTCGACGCACCTCGGGTAACCATGTACACGGAAGCGGAAGCCAAAGAAGCAAGAGAAAACGGTGTCGACCTGCTGGAAGAAGGCCGGCTGTTAGCCCTCAGCCGGTCTGCCAACTACCAGCATGGTTTGCGCCGCTACCACAGCCGGAAGGTTAGACCAAGATCCTTCCAGGAGGGTGACCTTGTGCTCCGGCTGATCCAGCAAACAGCCGGCCAGCACAAGCTCGCAGCCCCCTGGGAAGGTCCCTTCGTCGTCAGCAGAGCTCTAGGCAACGATGCCTACTACCTCATCGACGCGCAGAAGCCGAAGGAACGCAGGAGAGACGACTCCGGCAAGGAGTCGGAACGACCATGGAATGCCAATCTTCTTCGGAAATTTTACAGTTAAAATGCAGTATGTATCACGTCCACTTTTGTATTAAGTACGAAACAATAGGCCCCCCGAGGAGGACTCGGGGACTGCCATCTTTTATTTTATGAATGAAAGTTATCATGTGTATGGTATCGCCTGTTCATTTATTTTTGTCCGGCACCGGGTTCGACGAGTCGGTCCGGGGACTAGCTGACTGGAGTTATATTAGGAGCCCTACCCGCGGTCAGACAAGTAATGTGCTGACACCCAGGCTTGGCTCTTGCCAAAATCACAGTTCGAAGAACTGACTGCCCGGCTGGCAAGAGTCATAGGCCGGAAAGGGTGCGCACACGAAAAACGGCTAGGGACTAACGGGCCTATATAACAAAAGCCGGCTTGCCGCCTCCCGCCGACCGACTACCAGAGTAGCCGGCCGGCCGGCTTACATTCAGTCTGCTTCAAATCCAAGAAAGCTTGAGTACTTGCCTTCCCAAAGAGGGAAGGCGGCAAAGGAAAAAGCCTAAGGATAAAAAAGTGCACTTGAATGGAAGCCAACACATGCATATAATAATATTTACACAAAGGACCTCCAGAGAGGTCAGCATCCAACATTGTTCGATACACCCCCAGTGGGTGGAATTGCGGAAACTTAAAAATTGTTCGAAAAAGCAAAAGCAGGAACAACAGGGACGGCAGATCAAGCCGGCGGGACCGCTGATGAGCCGGGCTGGGCGGTGGAGACGGTCGTGCCGGCTGAAGGAGCGGCCGGCTGGCCAACTTCAGCCTGATCACCACCTCCGGCAGAGGGCGCGCTCCCGCGCGGCTCGTTGCTGGAGGCACGGTCGGCTTGAGGACGGTCGGTCGTCTCACCAGCCGACTCGGCGTCTCCGCCGTCTTCTTCCTCGTCATCCTCGCCCTCGTCGCCGGAGGCGATCTCCTTGGCCAAGTCCTCGCCTTCCGCCGGGTTCAGCCCGAACCACTCCTCCGGCTAGGCGATGCCATCATCACTGAGTTCCGGCGCGAAGACGCTGGTGTCGGTGCACTCAGCGATCGTCGAGGCGCGTTGCGCGATCGCCGGCCGCACCTCCTCCAGCTCCGCGTCGGCCTACAACCGCCAAGTCCGCAGCTGGTCCAGGCTTAGCCCTGGGTACCATGTGCGGACGAACTCCAACGCACGCCCGGCTTCGAGACGGGCTGCTGATGCCTTCCACGCCTCGAAGCGGCCGACTGCGACTTCTAGCCAGTCGGCGGTCCGACTTGGGGTGCGGGGAATCATCTGGCCGGGCCAGAGCGCGGCCAGCACCTGCGCCCCGGCACGTTGGAGCCGGCGGAGCATCCGATGGGCCGGCTGCAGTCGCGCTTGGATGGCAATGAGCTGCTCCGACAGCGTTCGATTTGCATCCGGCGGAATGACAACTCCAGCCTGACGGCGCGCCTCGCGATGGGCCTCGATGGCTTGGGTGGCGAGGACGGAGTGGCCGGGAAAGTAATCTGTGCAAAGTAACAAGCACAAGTCAGAATAAAAACCCCAGGCGGTCGGCAGATGGAGGAAGGGTAGGAAAGGCGGCTTACCATCGATCAGATCTTCGATTCGGCCGAAACCTTCCTCCAGCGCCTGGCGCGTCTCGGCCCAGCTCGCCACCTTGGTCTCGAGCTCCGCCTTCAGGGCAGCCTCGCCGTCCTGCGCCTTCTGCAGGGCCGCCTTATGGCTTTCCTCCTGGTCGGCCAGTCTCTTGACCAGGCGGTCGCGCTACTGAACCAAGTCGGCATACTCGGCGTCCCTAGCACGAAGAGCGGTCTGCACTTCGCCGAGCTCCTTCCGCAAGTCGGCATTGGCCCCTACATGAGCAAGAGACAAAGAGAAAGGGTCAATAAGGGAAAGGTCACCAAGAAAGATCTGACCCGACTGCGCTGCAGTCGGCCCGGATCTCGGGGACTACACCCAGTGGGTGCGCTATCGCGCCCCCACGAGAGACAGATAAGAGCAATATACTTACGTCGGCTGCTGGCCAGGTCTTCGGTCCTCCGGCTCAGCTCCCGAGCCTGGGAGTTGAAGGCGGCGGCACGAGAATTGTGATAATCCTAAAGATCAGACAGAAAACAGAGTTAAGATAGTCGTCGGGAAAGATCCGACCCGACTGTGCTGCAGTCGGCCCGGATCTCGGGGACTACACCCAGTGGGTGCGCTAGCGCGCCCCCACAGAAAAAATCAGAGGACCAGAGCGGTCGACAAGTAAAAAACTTACCCGGATTGCGGACCGCGTCGACAGAAACTCCTGAGTAAATTGCTGCAGGAGGGCGGCCTGAGCCTGCAGCCGGCTCCGAACCCCTTGGGCCGCCACGTTCAGCTCGCCACTTCCTCCGCTGGGAGTCCACCCGGACGTGGTGGAACTGGCCGCCTCCAAGGCTTCTGTCGTCTGGTCGGCACCCGCGGCTTGGCGCGTGTCCGGCGGGGCCGTGCTCCCTCCGGCGCGCTGGCTCGCCGCCAGCTGAATTTCAAGACCGGCTCCGGCCTTGGGTGCGGCCCGGGCCGGCTCCTCCGGCACCGCCGACGACTGGCCGCCTTCGCCCGCTCCGGCTGGCGCTGCCGGCGGCGTCCTCTCCGCGACGACCTCGAAGAGCTCATCCCTCTGCGCTGGCGGCTGATCGGGGGTGATCTCCTCCGCCGTGGGCAGCGGGATGTCCGGGTCCAAGGTGTGGAGGGGGATGGCGAGCAGCGGAGGCCGGCTATGCATGCCCTCCGCCTCCGTCTCCGTGGTCGCCCGCTCCGATGGAGTCTCGGCTGCCGCGTCCGCTCGCTCCATCGCCGCCCGGGCGGCCTCCCGCTCCGCCGCCTCCCTCTCTTGTCGCGCCTCGCGGGCGTTTCGCTCCGTGGCTTCTGCAAGATCGGCGCGGGGGTCCACGCAGCGGGGCCCTGAAGATCCAGCACCCGGCCCGACCACAGAGCCGCCTGGGCCTCGCTCAAGGGAAAGCGGCGCCCTGCTCAGAAATCAAAGAGGAGTTAGAACAAAAGAAGACAACAAAAAACAAGCACGCAAGCGGCCAAAGGGCTTACGAGGAAACCGCTGGAGGTTGCTTCACCGCCTTCCGAAAGCGGGCCGCCTTCGCTGCCGCTTCGTCTCGCTTCGTGGCCGCGGCGGAGGCCCTCGTCTTTTTTGGCCGGCTGCCGAAGAGAGGAAGCGCGGCCCGGCGTTTCGACGTTCCACCACCGGCAGCCGGCGCCGCGGACGAGCCCGCCCTGTGACGATCGGTTGCCGGCTGGTGGCGCGGGATTTCTTCGGCGTCAGCGTCATCCGGCCAGTCGTCAAAACTGGCCGAGAGCCCCGTGCCTCCGGGCTCGGCGACGTCCCCCGTGGCGGCGTCCTCCATGGCGGCCGCAGCCAAATCCGGGTCGTCGATATCGTCTACCGTACGGTCCGGGGCATACCGGTGTTTGACTCCTGCCGCCCCGGCTGGCGGCGGAAGAAGAGGGTTCTGATAAAAAAAGAGGAGAAGAGCCGCCCGGTCAGAAGCCGGCCGGCACAAGCCGGCTGATGACAGAAAGAAAGACTCACCACGGGTGGAGGATGGGCGCGGGAGTACGGCGCCTTGCCGAATTGCCAGTCGTCGGTGAGCTTGAGGTTGGCGATGTAGTTCACCGTGAGCGCTACCTCGGCATGGGGCATCTCCCATGTGCTCAGCCCGCAGGGGTCGAAGCGGCCGCTCATCTGGCACAACATGTGGGGCCGGCTCTGAAGGGGAAGGATCCGACGCTCGACGAAGGCGGCCACCAAGTCGGCTCCGTGTAGGCCTTCCGACTGGATTATTACCCGAAGCCGGGCGACGGCGGCGTTCCCGGCCGGAGACAAGGACTTGGACCGGAAGCCCCAAGACGGCTGCCTCCCAGCCGGCGGGCCGGCTACGTAAGCCGGCAGGTTAACGTAGTCTCCTTGCGGGGCGACGTTCTTGACGTAGAAATACGATTTCTACCAGAGTTTGACCGATTGGATTAAAGGGATGTGCGGGAAGGGGTTGTTCTCGCTTGACCTCTTCATCGCGATGAAGGCCCCGAAGGGGGCGGGCACGCCAGCGGTGACGGTGCCGAGCTTGTTTTGGAAGAGCTCCGCCCAAAGCTCCGGCGTGGGCAGCACTCCCAAGAAGCCTTCGCAGAGAGAGACGAAGGACGACAGCAGCATCACCGTGTTGGGCGTGAGGTGATGCGGCTGGAGACGGTAGAAGTCGAGGAAGGAGCGCATGAACCCACTCGCCGGGAAGCCTAAGCCACACAAGAAATGCATGCGGAAGACAACGCGCTCGCCTTCCTCTGGCGCCGGCGAGATTTCCGCCTCCGGCGCCAGACGAGCCTGCACAAGGTTGGCGGCGGGCAAGCGCCGGGTCCGGCGGAGAAACTCTATGTGGTCTTCATGGACGTTGGACCCGTCCCACGAGCTCGACAGGGCCATGGACATGGCGGCATGGGCGGGCTGCGACGGGAGGCTGCGTCGGGCGCGAAGGAAGAAGAAAGGAAAGGAGAGCGAGGAGGGACGGGGAGCGGGGGAGCGGGCAAGCCTTTGTCTCTCCCCCTCCCCCTCCTACTTGTAGGCTCGTGTGCCGGAGCCGAGGAGGCGCGGCGTGGGGGATCGTGGGGAACGATCGTGCCCATCTCCCCCACGCCCCACGTTAATTGCGCGCATTAAAGACACGAAGAAACGGCCGCGGGGAGGCAAGCAGTCCCCTCGGGCCACAGAAGATCTGCGCCCGGGCCGAGGCCAAGGAGTGGCGGGCCCGAGCCTGCGGCGGCGTCCCGTCGCGCGCGTGCGACGGCAGGACTTCTCCGCCACGTGGCCCGTCGCTGGGCCCACGGCCAGCCCGCGGGTCAACCACGGTCATATTAATAAACAAGAAATTTCCCCGAAGTCGGCCTACGACAGCGAGGTCGGCTCCTCAGGGTATGAAGCTGACCAAGCTTCTCGTCCCTCTGTCCGCCGTGAAGCTCGCCCAGCTTCGGGGACTACTGTCGGAGTAAATAGCCATGGGTAGCCTAGCCGGCTTCCCCTGGCCCATCAGAAAAAATTACGAGCCTGTCCGGCTCTCAAGAAGACTCAAGACCTGGGGCCGCCTCCCCCCTCTGCCGGCTACCTCCCGGCCGGCTTCGGGGGCGGCCCGCCCTTTACCCTCACGAAGAAAGCTGTGGAGGGCCGACTACGAGAAACCGGCTACAGCAAGGCCGACTACAAAAGGTCGGCTCCCATAAAGTAGTCAAAGCCGTACCCGCAGCGTACGCGTCCACCCTGCGATGATGAAGTGGGGCGTGGCTACAGTGGAGCCTGCCACCCCCAAAACCCGGAGCACGCCTGGTACAGTGCCCCGTACGGGTGGCCACGACCCGTCCGGCGCAGCACTGTTGCCACGGCAGCCCCGACGCCGTCCACGACGGGCCACCAGCGTGGCCCCCGAGGCGGCGGGCCCCTTCGGGCAGAGAGATACCGAAGGCGGCCGCACCTCCTCCCAACTCGGCCTGATGGAGAGCCGGCCCCCCATAGCCGGCTCGCCATCATCCTCGGAGGAGACGCCCATTAAGGATACGAGATATGGCGGGGCTACAGTAATCGCCCGCCAGGGCGGTGGTACTGTAGCCACGCTTACCCCGACCAAGCCTGCGTCAACAGCACGGAGCAACAGTAACCAGCCACCGACCAGGCCCTGGACAGTGGGGCCTGCTTGTCGACCAAGGAGCCGGCAGTCGGCGGGACCCACCAGTCGGCGGGCCCCAGCAGTCGGCGAGCACAGTCACAGGCAGCTGGGCCCCGCGCCCAACTAGATTACCATTGTACCCCCGGGGGGTAGGCCTATATAAACCCCCCGGTGCACCCATGCAAAGGGTTGGACTCTCAAGTTAGACCTAGACACCATACAAGGAGAGGAAGCAAGCTAGCTGAGCCCTTCTTCCTCCTTCCACCCAAAACAGCTCAAGGAGCATTGTGTAGCTACTTGTTCATCTAGTAACCATGCGGAGACCCCGCAGAGCAGCAGTAGGGGTGTTATCTCCCCGGAGAGCCCTGAAGCTGGGTAAGATCCGCCGGCGTGCATGTCTTCGCCTTATCCCGTTTCCAGGCACCGGCGATGTTTTATTGGCTCCCACAATGATAAGCCACCCGTTGGCATATGTCGCACCTACCACCCGACATCAACCCACAGGGTGGATTTTCTATGTACAATCCCCCAAGTTGGGTAAGTGGACACTTTTACTTGCCCATCTGTTTTATATTCCCATCGTTAAATATTCAGTCTAACGACTTCAACGCATGAACTGTGCCAGGCTGTTAAAGAAATAAACAGCCCTCCTCCACAACCCGAGGATCCGGAACGGTCCCTCGACCCGGCCTCTCAAGAGGATCCGGACTTATCTGTGGAGCTAATTGATGGGGTGTTTCATCAAGTGAGCAAGAACAACGCCTTGGTGGCCATTACGACCGATTACCCAGGGCTACTCCCAGCCTCACAGGTAACTGAGACGGAAGTCCCAGCACTTTGAAAAGGGATCTATCCTCGCGTGTTTTTGATTGTCGTATGACAACCGTGTTTTGCAGGGGAGGTCCTTGAGACGGGAGGCCGAGCCTGCGGCGACTAGCCAACGAGGGGCGGCAAGGCCCCGTGGGCAGAAAAGAAGTGCGGTCCAGACTGAGACGCCGGTGCAAAGGTATAGCGCGCCATCTTATTCCCAAGTGTTATTCCTTCAAGGCATATTAACTCTCGTGCTCTCTTCAGGACGAAGAGACCTCGCCGGACTATATCCGGAGAGGTTGCCAATCGCGACTCCACCAGCCAGGCTCCAAAGCCTGGTCCGGAAGCGGAGGCGAACACAACGCGCGCAACGGACGCTCCTCCGACAGAGGATGCGGACAGGCTGTCTGCCACCAATTCTGAGGTGGAGAGTGCCATGAACCACAGGCGTCGCCGGACAGTTCTTCGCGACGCTTGTTTCTCCCAAGAGGCATTGGATGCTTGCAATTCGGGAGATGCATACCTCCGTGCCGCTCAAAATGGTCTAGCCAGAGCCACGGGGCAATATGTAAAAGACATACGGGTAAGAAAATTTTGGTAATTATATATATACCAGTAGCCCCCGAGACTTGAAATAGTTAGAATAACTGATTTAAAGATCATTTGTTATGCAGGTTCTTACAGAAAAGAATACCCTACTGTCCCAGGAGCTGGAACAGTGCAAAGCCCAACTTGAGGCCGCACTAGCCGCGGCAGGGGAGCCCAAGGAGACCCCCTCTGGTAATATACGCTTCGAAAGATAAGTATTTCGCGAAGTGCGGCATGGGTGCAAATCTGACAAATGAAATTGCAGATGGCGCCGGATTAACAACAACTCCTACACCAGCTGAAGGCTGGTGAGAGTGTGCTGACAAAGGTGAGGCGGGAGAAGAACAATCTCCAAGATGCCAACACCAAGCTGGGCGTTGAACAGAAGGATGTTCGTGCCCAGCTGTTGGACTCCGTTAAGGAGAATCAGCGGCTTCGACGCGGCATAATTAGTAAGTGCTTAAACGAACTTTGAAAAAAGAGTTCGGCGAGGAAGTCAACTAACAGAGTAATGTCTGTAGGTATGCTAACAGGTCATCCTGCAGAGGAAATGCCCGGTTCTACGGGTGACCTTCTTCCCGAGCTCTCACAACTGCACGAGCGAGTTCGGCAGGTGATGCAAGGCATCGCCCAGGCCTTGTGGCCATCCGTCTCCATGCCCGAAGGCCTTGGAGAGCTTGTAGAGAAGCTGAAGGGAGCGCGGCGGCGCTTCCAATTGTGGAACATGTCGGCCTGTCGTCAAGGCGCCAGGGAGGCCTGGGCCATGGTGAAGACGCGGTACATGAAGGCTGACCCAAACCACATGGCCGAGGTCGGACCCGTGGGGCCCGATGGGAAGGAGATCCCTGTGAGCTTAGTATACGGCCAAGTAGAATTGGCCGCAAAGTATTCCCAACAGGACTGTAAGCTAGACAGCCTGTTAGATGGTATTGAAGAGGAATACAATCAGTCAGATTGACTATGTAATTTTAATTGACATGTGTAATGCCTTCTAGCCGGATTGTAGATCGTTTGTCATGGCCAACCTTTTCGCTTCAAACTCGGGACCTGACGGTCCGGAGTGTGTCCGAATACCCTCGCGGTTATATAAGAACCGGGGTATGCATGGAGACCAGGCGTAGGGGTCATTAGTGCTTGAACAGACAAGTGCCAACTAGTTATGTTATATTACATGGTTAGTAAGAAACATCTTCCAGGGAGAATAGTTCCGTTAGGGGTTCCTTTCCCTGGGAGACATGCCCTAAGGTGCATGTCCATTCTGTGAAAAGAGACACAGGAAAAACATCTGGGGGCGTATAGATAAATAAGTGAAAAAAAGATCATCTTTAATTCACCGACCGAATATCCCCTTAAGAATGCTAGCTTTCGGCTTCACCCAGTCTGAGGTACACATCCCGCTGACCCGGCAGTAACAATCGCAGAGGTGCTCCCTTTACCACCTAGCCGAACAATCGGGAACGTAGGGGTAAGCACAGGAGCCAGGCAACCCATCTTGGCCAAAACTTAAGTCATATCGATGCATATAATGGTGAATAAAAGGTACATGCGGAAGTGTGACACGTGTGTTGGGCATGAAGCCCGTATAAATAAGCTTCTGTTTAAAGAAGCCCCTAGGTTTAATGAGCACGGATAGCGTGTCACTTTATGAGCCTTTAAAGGCTATAAGAGAGAGAGGGGAGAAGGAGAGAAATGTAAGACAGAAAGTATATAAAAATGGACAGAGGAAGGAGACGAACACAGAGTCTGGCGCTAGGCATAGAATCTTCGGAGATGGGTTGCGTTCCATGGGTTCGGCTCGAGTCAGTTATCCGATGCATCTCGCAGGCGATACGCTCCACCAGTCAGGACTTGGTCAATTATGAAGGGACCTTCCCACTTGGGCTTGAGTTCGTCCTTTTTCTTGTCCAGCAGGCGTAGAACTAATTCGCCAACGTTGCAATTTTTGGCCCGTACTTCTCTGCTTTGGTATCTTCGAGCCTGTTGTTGATAGAATGCGGAACGGGCTTTTGCCACGTCACGCTCTTCCTCCAAGGCGTCCAAACTGTCCTGCTGATCGAGCTCGGCTTCTCTTTCTTCATACATGCGCACTCGAGGTGAGTCATGAATTACGTCGTAGGGCAAAACTGCCTCTGCATCGTGCACCATGAAGAATGGTGTGTATCCGGTGGTGCGATTCGGCGTGGTCCACAGCCCCCAGAGTACGGAGTCGAGCTCCTCTACCCAGTGCGTATTAGATTCCTTAAGGGACTGCACTAATCTGGGTTTGATGCTGCTCATGATAAGACCATTTGCACATTCGACCTGGCCGTTAGTTTGTGGGTGATAGACGGAAGCATAATCGAGCTTGATGCCCATGTTTTCGCACCAGAGTTTTACCTCGTCGGCCATAAAGTTCGTACCGTTATCAGTGATGATGTTGTGGGGGACGCCGTAATGGTGTAAAACCCCGGATATAAAGTCTATCACCAGTCCGGATTCGGCCGTCTTAACAGGATTGGCTTCTATCCATTTGGTCAACTTATCCACCATGACCAGTAAGTATTTTTTCTTGTGGGTTCCGCCTTTAAGGGGTCCAACCATGTCAAGCCCCCAGACCGCGAAGGGCCAAGTGATGGGGATAGTTTGGAGGGCGGTGGGTGGCATATGGCTTTGGTTTGCAAAAAGCTGGCAACCGACGCATCGTTGGACTAAGTCCTGGGCGTCTGCCCGGGCCGTCGGCCAATAAAAGCATGTACGGAAGGCCTTGCTTACAAGGGACTGAGTTGCAGCGTGATGACCGCCGAGTCCGGCATGAATTTCAGCCAGGAGGTTCCGCCCTTCCTTTTCGGAGATGCACCTTTGAAGGACTCCGGTAGTGCTATTCTTATAAAGCTCTCCCTCATGGACTTTATAGGCTTTAGATCGCCGCACTATGTAGCGTGCCTCATTTTGGTCCTCGGGGAGTTCCTGCCTAGTAAGGTAGGCGAGGAATGGTTCTGTCCACGGGGCGATGACGGCCATTATTACGTGGGTTGAAGGTGTTATTTCATTGGCAGAGCCTCCAATTATGTCAGAGTGTTCGGTTTTCCCGGGCTATATGGTGAAATTCGAGCCCTTCAAACCGAGCTGACATTTTTAGGACGGCGTTGTGATAAGCTGCCATTTTTGGATCCGTGGCATCAAAGTCTCCATTTATTTGGGATATTGCGAGGTTCGAGTCCCCGCGCACCTCTAGGCGTTGAATGCCCATGGATACTGCCATCCAGAGACCATGTAAAAGGGCCTCATATTCGGCTGCATTGTTGGAGTCTGTGTACATTATCTGGAGTATGTATTGAACTGTGTCTCCTGTGGGGGACGTCAAAATGACGCCAGCCCCTAGACCGGCCAACATTTTGGAGCCGTCGAAGTGCATGACCCAGTTTGAATATGTGTCGTACTCTTTTGGGAGTTCGGCCTCCATCCATTCTGCGACGAACGGGTCCCTGTCGAACGGGAGGAGCTCAATGGCCCATTTTGCAATCCGGCCCGTCGTGTCGCGGTTATTTATAATATCGTTAAGTGGCACTTCCGAGGCTACTGTTATTGAACACTCTTGAAAGTAGTGTCGCAGCTTCCGGGATGCCATAAATACCATGTACGCAATCTTTTGATAATGCGGGTACCGTGACTTGCACGGAGTAAGGATAGTGGACACATAGTAGACCGGCTTTTGAAGGGGGAATTTGTGTCCGTCCGTTTCTCGTTCGACGACGAGCACTGCGCTTACGACCTGATGGGTTGCTGCAATGTATAATAGCATTGGTTCGCCAATGTTTGGCGCGGCCAGGACTGGGTTTGTTGCCAAGATGGCTTTTCTTTCGTCGAGTCCGGCCGTGGCTGCATCCGTCCACTCGAAGTGTTTGGTGCGCCGAAGGAGGCGGTAAAGGGGTAGGGCCTTTTCTCCCAAGCGGGAGATAAAGCGGCTTAGAGCCGCCACGCATCCAGTTAATTTTTGTATTTGTTTGAGGTCCTTCGGGATATCCAATTGTGACAGAGCACGGATCTTGGCTAGATTTGCTTCAATTCCTCTACCGGATACAATGAAGCCCAAGAGCTTTCCGGCTGGAACACCGAAAACGCATTTTTCTGGGTTGAGCTTGATGTCATATGTTCGGAGGTTATCGAATGTTAGCCTCAAGTCGTCTACTAGAGATTCGACATGTCTTGTTTTAACGACCACATCATCTACGTATGCCTCCACTGTTTTGCTGATCTGGTTTGCCAGATATGTCTGAATCATGCGCTGATATGTTGCGCCGGCGTTTTTGAGCCCGAAGGGCATTGTGTTGAAGCAGAATGGGCCGTATGGTGTGATGAATGCCGTTGCGGCTTGGTTTGACTCTACCATCTTTATTTGATGGTAGCAGGAGTATGCATCGAGGAAACACAACGAATCGTGTCCTGCGGTAGCATCTATAATTTGATCGATGCGGGGGAGAGGGAAGGGATCCTTTGGGCAAGCCTTGTTAAGGTCTTTAAAATCAACGCACAGGCGCCAGGATTTGTCCTTCTTTGGTACCATCACCAGGTTTGCTAGCCAATCCGGGTGTTTTATATCTTTGATGAATCCGGCCTCCAATAGCTTGGCTAGTTCCTCTCCCATGGCCTGTCTCTTAGGTTCGCAAAAACGCTGAAGAGCCTGTTTGACTGGCTTGAATCCTTTTAGGATATTTAAGCTGTGTTCGGCTAGCCTGAGTGGGATTCCTGGCATGTCTGAAGGGTGCCAGGCGAAAATGTCCCAGTTCTCTCATAGGAACTCTCGCAGTGCGGCGTCTACATCAGGGTTTAACTGTGCCCCGATGGAAGCTGTTTTATTGGGGTCCGTTGGATGGACCTGGAATTTGACTATTTCGTCCGCCGGTTTAAAGGAGGTGGACTTGGATCTTTTGTCGAGTATCACATCGTCCCTATTCATCGTGGAGCGCATCGCAGTCAGTTCCTCGGCCGCTAGGGCTTTGGATAGCGCCTAGAGGGCCAGTGCGGCTGTCTTGTTTTCGGCGCGGAGTGCTATGTCCGGATCACTAGCGAGAGTGATGATTCCGTTAGGCCCGGGCATCTTGAGCTTCATGTACCCGTAATGGGGTATTGCTTGGAAGATTGTAAACACTTCCCGCCCTAGCAGAGCGTGATATCCGCTACTAAACGGGGCCACTTGGAACGTGACCTCTTTGGACCTGTAATTATCCGGCGTGCCGAACACCACATCTAGTGTGAATTTTCCTGTACAGCACGCTTCCCGACTGGGGATTATTCCTCTAAAGGTTGTGCTGCTTCGCTCAATGCGGTTCCATTCTATTTCCATTTTTTGAAGGGTTTCCTCATAAATGAGGTTCAATCCGTTGCCGCCGTCCATGAGTACCTTGGTAAGACGAAAGCCGTCCACTATTGGACTGAGGACCAATGCGGCTGGTGCTCGGGCTGTTCGGAATTTAGGTTCATCACTGGTGTTAAAAGTAATAGCCGTGTCACTCCATGGGTTTATTGTTGCTACTTGGTAGACTTCGGCAAGGCTGTGGAGTGTTCTTTTTCGCATATTATTTGATGCGGAAGTCTCAAAGACTGTTAATACCGTACTGGTGTCTCTGGGGTGGCTTTCTGTGGCTTCTGGACTTAGAAGATCTTCGCCAATTTTTGCCACCTGCCGGAGTATCCAACATGCTCTAAGGCTGTGAGTTGGTGTGGCGCCCTCTGCACTGTGAATTTTACAGGGTCCATTAAGCCATCCTTCCAGTACGGTTCCGTGCCTTGTAGAGGGCTTTTGCTTTTTGGTATTGAACCCGGGTGTCTGGCGATGATGCACCCTTTTATTTCGGACTGGGTTTCTATTCAGGGCCGGATTGTCCCAAAATTTTATTTCGGTTTTCCAGGCGCTTTCCATCGCATGGTACTTTCATACTATGGACGCCAAGTCAGCAAATCGTGTAATATCACGGCGACTTATGGCGTTGAGGATTCCCTTGTTCGTGCAATTATTGCAGAAGAATGAAATTGCGTCTTCCTCACGGCAGTCCTTTATCCTGTTCATAACTAGGAGGAATCTGGCCCAATAATGATGTACTGTTTCTTCGGGTTCTTGCCTAATTTGGGATAGATCGCTTATGTACGGGTGGGTGCGTGGAATCAAATCCGAAACCTTACCCAATCTGAGACCCAGAGGCCAAGGAGTTTCCGAACTCGAAAGTTTGGATTTTTGGATGCTGTCCAATGAATCTAGCCCGTCGCCTGACTTTAAGTTCAGGTCTTGAGTGATGTCCTCCCCTCCGCGGGTATCCGGCTTGGAGGGATCGGGAATCTGGACATAGCTAGTCCTTAAGATAGATGAAGGGTCGCCGCACTGTCCCTCTACCACGGCAACGTGATGGGTGACCTGGGGAGAGTTAATCTCTCTCAGATCAGGTTTAGGCCCAATCTGGTCGTAATCCGTAGCGACTCCCAGGGCGGCAATGCGATCCAAGAGCTTGTTTAGGGAAGAGAGCTCCATTGGATATAGCTGCTCGGCGAATTCCGAGCTGACGTGAAGATTGCTTTCGATGACCCAAGAGGTCATCGTCGGTGCAGCAGCCGAACAGGCGGTCATAAGGAAACCACCTAGCCGGAGAGTTTGGCCGACAGCCAAAGCTCCCTTAGCAATGGTGACGTCTTTAAAGACGGGATGAGGCATCCTTCCTGATGGCGACGGCACAGAGGAACTCTCAATGAAAGCACCAATGTCGGTGTCAAAACCGGCGGATCTCGGGTAGGGGGTCCCGAACTATGCGTCTAGGCGGATGGTAACAGCAGACAAGGGACACGATATTTTTACCCAGGTTCGGGCCCTCTCGATGGAGGTAAAACCCTACGTCCTTCTTGATTAATATTGATGATATGGGTAGTACAAGAGTAGATCTACCACGAGATCAAGGAGGCTAAACCCTAGAAGCTAGCCTATGGTATGATTGTTGTTCCTACGGACTAAAACCCTCCGGTTTATATAGACACCGGAGAGGGCTAGGGTTACATAGAGTCGGTTACAATGGTAGGATATCTACATATCCGTACCGCCAAGCTTGCCTTCCACGCCAAGGAAAGTCACTCCCGGACACGGGACGAAGTCTTCAATCGTGTATCTTCATAGTCCAGGAGTCCGGCCGAAGGTACAGTCCGGCTATCCGGACACCCCCTAATCCAGGACTCCCTCACTTACCGATTTACCACTATAATTTTGGGGTTATGCATTAGAGACAGCTGCATTCACGTTAAATAGGGCACTGTCTAAATCTATTGAGATGACACCGTATGAACTTTCGTTTGGCAAGAAACCTAAGCTATCGTTTCTTAAAGTTTGGGGTTGCAACACTTATGTCAAAAGGCTCTAGCCTGATAAGCTTGAATCTGAATTGGAGAAGTGCATCTTCATAGGATACCCCGAGGAAACAATTGGGTAGACCTTCTACCACAGATCCGAAGGCAAGATCTTTGTTGCCAAGAATGGAAACTTTCTAGAGAAGGAGTTTCTCTTGAAAGAAGTGAGTGGGAGGAAAGTAGAACTTGACGAGGTAATTGTGCCTTCTCTCAAATTGGAAAGTAGTATTGGGGAACGTAGCATGCAATTTCAAAAAAAATCCTATGCTCACGCGAGATCTATCTAGGAGATGCATAGCAACGAGAGGGGGAGAGTGTGTCTACATACCCTCGTAGACCGAAAGTAGAAGCGTTTGACAACGCGGTTGATGTAGTCAAACTTCTTCTTATTCCAACCGATCAAGCACCGAATGTGTGTCACCTCCGAGTTCTGCACACATTCCGCTCGATGTCGTCTGATAACCCACAAGTATAGGGGATCGCAACAGTTTTCGAGGGTAGAGTATTCAACCCAAATTTATAGATTCGACACAAGGGGAGTCAAAGAATATTTGAAGGTATTAGCAGCTAAGTTGTCAATTCAACCACACCCGGATATTAATTATCTATACCAACGTGATCAGTCGCAAAGTAATATGATAGTTTTGATAATAGTAGCAGTAGCAATGGTAATGGTAACAGTGATAGCAATAGTCTTGTAACAAGTGCAACAATAACGACAACAGTAGTAAATTAGCAATATCAATATAAGATAAATTCATCGGCATTGGATCAGTGACTTGTTGGATGATATTCATCATGAGATACTTATAACCTAGGAAGATACGACACTAGCTCCAGTTCATCAATATAATGTAGGCATGTATTCCGTAAATAGTCATACGTGCTTATGGAAAGAACTTGCATGACATCTTTTGTCCTACCCTCCCGTGGCAGTGGGGTCCTATTGGAAACTAAGGGATATTAAGGCCTCCTTTTAATAGAGAACCGGAACAAAGCATTAACACACGGTGAATACATGAACTCCTCAAACTACAGTCATCACCAGGAGTGGTCCCGACTACTGTCACTCCGGGGTTGCCGGATCATAACACGTAGTAGGTGACTATAACTTGCAAGATCGGGTCTAGAACATGGATATAATGGTGATAACATAAACGGTTCAGATCTGAAATCATGACACCCAGACCCAAAGTGACAAGCATTAAGCATGACAGAGTCATAGCAACATCAATCTTAGAACATAGTGGATACTAGGGATCAAGCCCTAACAAAACAAACTCGATTACATAATTAATCTCATCCAACTCCTCACCGACCAGCGAGCCTATGAAGGAATTACTCACTCCCTATGGGGAGCATCATGGAATTGGCGACGGAGAAGGGTTGGTGATGACGAAGAACGAAGATCCCCCTCTCCGGAGCCCCAAACGGACTCTAGATCTGGCCTCCTGATGAAGAACAAGAGGTGATGGCGGCTCCGTCTCGTGGATCATGATAATTCTTTCTCCCTGATTTTTTTCCAGAAAATAGGTATTTATGGAGTTGGAATCAGTGTCTGCGGGGCCACCAGGTGGGGACAACCCACCTGGGCGCGCCAGGAGGGGAGCGCGCCCTGGTGGGTTGTGCCCACCCAGGTGCCCCCCTCCGGTGGGTCTTGGCTCCAGAAATTCTTGTTTATTGTATAAAAGTTCCTCGCAAAGTTTTGTTCCATTTCGAGAACTTTTATTTCTGCACAAAAAGAACACCATGGTAGTTCTGCTGAAAACAACGTCAGTCTGGGGGTTAGTTTCATTCAAATCATGCAAATTAGATTCCAAAACAAGAGGAAAAGCATTAGGAAAAGTAGATACGTTGGAGACGTATCAACTCCCCAAGCTTAAACCTTTGCTTGTCCTTAAGCAATACAGTTGATAAACTGAAAGTGAAAAAGAAAAACTTTTACGAACTCTTTTGCTCTTGTTTGCGTAAATAAGCTTAAACAGCACCCAGGTTTTCAGCCAACATTATAACTAACCATGCCGACAATAACTCTTAAAGATTATATTAATTCATATCAATGACATAATCAGCTAGCGAGCAATAATAAGATATCTCAAACAGCAACACGTTGTCAAAACAACCATGATATGATATGACAATAGTGGTATCTCGCTATCCCTTTCTGAGACCAACAAACATAAATGCAAAGCACCTCCAAAGTCCAAGCAGCGACTAAACATTGTATTTCATGATAGAAAAGATCCAATCATGATGCACCCAACATTAGCTACACACAATGTATAAGTCATGACAGCAGTGCTCTCAGGTTCTGGCGCTTGTTTTAGAAGGTGATGACACAACATAAAAGTAAATAGGTAGTCTCAAGCCACTCAAACATTCAGAGGAGGATACCATATCATTATACTTCATCACAATCATTTTAACGCAATGTTGATATCCAAGATAAATCGTTATCCACTCCCAGCTACTTATGCATGGCATGAGAAATTATAATCTCTAATTGTCATTGCAAACACGTTTAATCATAATTGGCTGAGTCATGGATACTAGGTTAAACATATTTACACAAACAGAACAAGTCGAGTTCATACCAGTTTCTCTCTGCCACGGCTAGTTCATCATATATCGTCATTATTGCCTTTCACTTGCACGACCGAACGATATGAAAATAATAATAGTGCAAGAGTGTCGTGGACTAAGCTGGAATCTGCAAAACATTTTATTCAACAAGAGAAGACAAGGAAAAATGGGTTCTTCATTAGATCAACAATTATTCATATGAGAGCCACTCAACATTTTCATCGTGGTCTTCTCCTTGGTAAGACTCAAATAAAAAGAAAAGAAACTTTAGAGAAACACACTGAAATATTTTTGGAGTTTTTGGTTTTCTTGAACAAGAAAATAAAAGGGAAAAGTAAAAACGAGAAAAACTACTTACACGGGAAAGCTCCCAACAAGCAAAAGAAGAACAAGGAAATCTTTTTGGGTTTTCTTTTTAGTGCTACACCTAAGCATGCATAGAAAGTAAACTAACTACAACTAATTTTTTTTGGTTTTTCTAAGGTTTTTCAAACACACAAGAAGAAAGCAAGAAAATAAATTTAAGCATGGATGATACAATGAAAAAGTGTGAACACCGACAAATGGAATGAGTGAACATGAATGTAATGTCGGTGAGAAACACGTACTCCCCCAAGCTTAGGCTTTTGGCCTAACTTGGTAATCGATCAGAAGCCTGGATAGTAGTTGGCGTGGTAGCTCACGGGGGCTCTCGGTGCAGACGCCTCGGCCTGCTGTGCTGCCTCCACTGCTGCGTTGTGAGCTCGGGCCTTGCTCTCAAGAACAAAATATCTTCCTTTGATGTGATAGTCAAAAAGAGCAGGAGCAGGCAAATATGTGTGCACAACAGATGTTTGGTTAAACAACAGATTGTAAGTGAAGTTATGAATTTTTCCTTTAAGGATCTTATGATCTTTTAAAGCATAAAAGTCTAAATAATGCGTGGGTAGGATAGGGTCAAAGGGCAAAGGTGAAACATCCAACCCTCGTGCTAAGCGCGTGGCATAAATTCCACCATAGAAATAGCCACTGTTAGTGTTATGTTGCAGTCTATTGCAACAATTGCTGCAAGGTTATAACTCCTTTCACCGGTGAGAGCAGTGCATATGAGGCTCAAGTCTGGAGCACAGAGCGTGCTACAGTCTTGCTTGCCTACTATGCTTTTCCTGTTAAATAATGCAAAGTGCTGAATTACAGGAAAATGAATGATCTTTATTCTACCTTGTGTCACTCCCCTCGTCTCACCGTAGCAAAGACTAGTCAAGAATGAATGGTACTCAGCCGTCGGTGGTTCGTAAAGTGAACCCTAGAATGGGAGTTTGCAGTGGTGAGCAAAACTCTCTAGTGAGATGGTTAATGCATCTTCATAAATCTTAAATGACACCCTAAACTCACAGGGATGGAATTTAAATTCTTTGACAAATGATTCGGTAAGAGTGTGGTGTTGCTCGCAGTTATCTAAAATGTAGGGACCGAGATCGGCATTGTGAACATATTGCTCAAATTCCTCCTTAATGCCCACATGCATCATATAATCATCGCAAGGCCATAAGCATGTTTTGGTGGCTGCATCTCAAATGGAACTTTCACTTGGTTCGACACAAGACGGACAAGTAGACTTGTCACTAGGAGATGCCCCCGAGGATCTCCTCCTCGAAGAACTCCTTTCAAATATGTTCATCATGTTCGCGTACAATTTTCTGAAAAATTTTGAGTGACAAAAATTTGTCAAAATAACTTTATAAGATTGATAGTAACTACTCATAGGGATACATAGAGGCCATAGCAAGCATTCAAACTACTTAGAACTTTAAGAATTCAACATGCAAGCGCATCTACAGCAGCACCAAGAGCATCTAATTATTCAAAATATAAACCACTAAAACAAAAACTAATTGGACAAACGGTGGAGTCATATACCAAGCAACAATCCCCCGAAATAGTTTCGGAAACGGAGCTTCAAGCAAAGAGATCGAAATCTGCGGGCTTGAGAGCAAGAACATGGGAGAGAGAGCTATGGGGATTTTTTTTCTGGAGGTAGGTGATGATGTGGTGTAAAGACATAAGTGAGGTGGCCCATGTAGGGACCACAACCCACCAGTGCGTGCCTGGGGGTCCTGGCGTGCCCCGGTGGGTTGTGCCCACCTGGTGCACCTCCCTCTGATATTATTTCCACCAGAAATTCAGAAATATTCAGAAAAATAATTTATTAAATTTTCAGAGCATTCTGAGAACTTTTATTTTTGGGTCATTTTTTATTGCACAGGAAATTCAGAAAACAGACAAAATATGGCATTTTATTTTATTTAACTAATAAAAACAGAAAACAAAAAGTAGGGACAAAAGGTAGTGCTTACTAAATTCATCAACTTCATACCTCTCAAAAATGATCCATTAATAAGGATGATCAAGTCTTATTAACAACCACTTTCGATTATCATGAAACCAAAGAAAATCACTAAGTTACCTCAATGGGGATATGAATGCACCCAACAATAAGCATTTCATATTTATTTTTGGCAGTAGGTAGAGGTATTTTAAAACTTCCAATAGTGATTGTCGGAGATTTTTCAATAACATTAATACCATTCACTTGGAATTGTTTCTTCGGAAAGTGCAGTGTATGCTCATTACCATTGATGTGAAAAGTGGCCTTACTTTTATTGCAATCAATAACAGCCCCTGCAGTATTCAAGAAGGGTCTACCAAGGATAATTGACATGTTGTCCTCCTCGGGCATCTCAAGTATAATAAAGCCAGCAAAATAGTAACATTAGCAACAACAACGGGCACATCCTCACAAATACCGATAGGTATGGCAGTTGATTTATCAGCCATTTACAAAGATATTTTAGTAGGTGTGAGTTTATTCAAATCAAGTCTTTTATATAAAGAGAAAGGCATAACACTAACACTAGCTCCTAAATCACATAATTCTTTTTGATAGAGCAAGGTATAGTTGGTATTCCCGAATCTCCAAGTTTTTTAGGTACTCCATCTTTAAAAGTATGGTTAGCAAGCATAGTGGAGATTTCAGCTTCTGGTATTTTTATTTTATTGGTGATGATGTCTTTCATGCACTTTGCATAAGGAAGCATTTTCAAGATATCAGTCAAGCGAGTACGCAAAAAGACTGGCCTCGGCATTTCAGCAAAGCGTTCAAATTCTTCATCATCATTTTTCTTAGTTGAGTTAGGTGGAAAAGGCATAGGTTTTTTAACCCACGGTTCTCTTTCTTTGCCGTGTTTTCTAGCCACAAAGTCTCTTTTATCATATCTTTTATTCTTAGGTTGTAGGTTATCAAGATCAACAGAAGGTTCTATCTCAACATCATTGTCTGGTTCTTTATTATTTGTTTGAGAGTCTTCATGAACATCATCATTATCTTTTTCATTATCACTAGGTGAATGTTCATTACCAGGCTGAGTTTCAGCATCAGAGATAGAAGTTTCATTATCATTATCAAGAGGTTTTTCTATTTCAAGTTCACTAGGAGCATGCAAAGTCCTATCATTTTTCTTTTTCTTTTTAGAAGGACTAGGTGCAGTGATGTTGTTCTTTTATGAATCATGTTCAATTCATTTTGGGTGTCCCTTAGGATAAAGTGGTTCCTTAGTCATTTTACCTCCTCTAGTTGCAAATCTAACAGCAAAGTCATGTATATTATTATTCATTTCATGAAGCAATTCTCTTTGAGATTTAGCAACTTGTTCTAACTGGGTTTGAACCATAGAAGCATGTTTTCCAACACCTCTAACATCATTTGAAATTCTAAACAACAAGTCACTCAAGCGAGCAATCATATCAGAATTATATTTCAATTGTTCCATAACATTTGCATTGAAGTGATCTTGTTTTCTAATATAGTTTTCAAACTCATAAAGGCATTGGCTGGGGTGCATATTGTGAGGATTGTCATTAATTATCTGCAGCAACATGATCAGTAGCAAAGTAATATGATAGTTTTGATAATAGTAGCAGTAGCAATGGTAACGGTAATAGTGATAGCAATAATTTTGTAACAAGTGCAACAATAACGATACCAGTAGTAACTTAGCAAGATCAATATAAGATAAATTCGTAGGCAGTGGATTGGTGACTTGTTGGATGATATTCATCATGAGACAATTATAACCTACGGCGATATGCCACTAGCTCTAGTTCGCCAATATAATGTAGGCATGTATTCCGTAAATAGTCATACGTGCTTATGGAAAGAACTTCCATGACTTCTTTTATCCTACCCTCCCGTGGTAGCGGGGTCCTATTGGAAACTAAGGGATATTAAGGCCTCCTGAGGGAGTCCTGGATTAGGGGGTGTTCGGATAGCCGGACTATACCTTCAGCCGGACTCGTGGACTATGAAGATACAAGATTGAAGACTTCGTCCCGTGTCCGGAAGGGACTTTCCTTGGCGTGGAAGGCAAGCTTGGCGATGCGGATATTTAGATCTCCTACCATTGTAACCGACTCTATGTAACCCTAACCCTATCCGGTGTCTATATAAACTGGAGGGTTTTAGTCCGTAGGACAACATACACATCAACAATCATACCATAGGCTAGCTTCTAGGGTTTAGCCTCTCTGATCTGGTGGTAGATCTACTCTTGTATTACCCATATCATCAATATTAATCAAACAGGACATAGGGTTTTACCTCCATCGAGAGGGCCCGAGCCTGGGTAAAACTTCGTGTCCCTTGCCTCCTGTTACCATCCGGCCTAGACGCACAGTTCGGGACCCCCTACCCGAGATCCGCCGGTTTTGACACCGACATTGGTGCTTTCATTGAGAGCTCCTCTGTGCCGTCGTCGTCAAGCCCGATGGCTCCTACGATCATCAATGGCGATGCAGTCCAGGGTAAGACCTTCCTCCCCAGACAGATCTTTGTCTTTGGCGGCTTCGCATTGTGGGCCAATTCACTTGGCCATCTGGAGCAGATCGAAACCTACGCCCCTGGCCGTCAGGTCAGATTCGGAAGTTTAAACTACACGGCTGACATCCGCGGGGACTTGATCTTCGACGGATTCGAGCCACTGCCGAGCGCGCCGCACTGTCCCGACGAGCATGATCTAGCTCTGCCGCTGAACATTGCCCTGGAGGCCGCACCCGCATCGGCTCCGATCCTTAATTCGGAGCCAACTGCACCGATCGAGGATGGGCAGTTGGACGCCGCCTCGGGGGCTGCGATCCCAACGGCGATTGAGCCGAACACCAGCCCCGTACTCTGCGAGACTCGTGACTCCAAGGATCCGGACTCCTCTCCGGACCCCGAACACTCCGCGCCCCTGCCAATCGAATCCAATTGGGCGCCGATCATGGAGTTCACTCCCGTGGACATCTTTCAGCACTCGCCTTTTGGCGATATTCTGAAGACACTGAAGTCTCTCTCTTTATCAGGAGAGCCCTGGCCGGACTACGGCCAGCAAGGTTGGGATTCGGACGATGAAGAAATTCAAAGCCCACCCACCACCCACTTTGTAGCCGCTGTCGACGACTTAACCGACATGCTCGACTTCGACTCCGAAGACATCGACGGTATGGACGCCGATGAAGGAGATGATGAAGAACCAGCACCTACTAGGCCCTGGAAAGCCACCTCGTCGTATGACATATACATGGTGGACACCCCCAAAAGAGGAAGATGTCGATGGAACAGTGGAGGATGACCCCTCCAAGAAACAGCCTAAGCACCGGCGTCAGTGGCGCCGCTCAAAATCCCGCCAAAACAAACACGGTGATTCCAGCACGAGAGGTAATAATACTATGGAAAGCGTCGAAGAAAACCCCCTCCAGCAAGATTTAGCACAGGAGGATGGAGAAACCAGCCCTTGTGAAAGAGCGGCAGACAGAGAGGTCGAGGACGATAATTATATGCCTCCCTCCGAAGACGAGGCAAGCCTCGACGATGACGAATTCGTTGTGCCAGAGGATCCCGTCGAGCAAGAGCGTTTTCAACGCAGGCTTATGGCCATGGCAAGAAGCCTCAAGAAAAAACAGCAACAGCTTAGAGTTGATCAAGATTTGCTAGTTGACAGATGGACTGAAGTCCTTGCGGCCGAAGAGCATAAACTCGAATGCCCCTCCAAGAGCTACCCAAAGCACAGGTTGCTACCCCAATTAGAGGAGGAAGCACTTGATGCGGCCGACCGACCACCTCGTGGCCACGATAGAGAGGCCTCTCGGCCCTCCACTCAAGCCGCACCCCGTACCAAGGCACGGGACTATGCGCCGGACTTACGGGATATGTTGGAGGACAAGGCAAGGCAAACAAGATCGATATACGGATCACGTGGGTGCCCCATGGCTCGAGACGGCAACCGTCATGCCAGCCACAAATTCGGCAGGGCCGAACACAGTAGACAAAGCTCATTGGAGCTACGTCATGATATAGCCCAGTACAGAGGCGCCGCACACCCACTCTGCTTTACAGACGAAATAATGGATCATCAAATCCCCGAGGGTTTCAAACCCGTAAAACATCGAATCATATGATGGCACAACAGATCCTGCGGTATGGATCGAGGATTATCTCCTTCATATCCACATGGCCCGTGGCGATGATTTCCACGCCATCAAATACCTCCCACTCAAGCTTAAAGGACCAGCTCGGCATTGGCTTAACAGCTTGCCAACAGGATCAATCAGCTGTTGGGAGGACCTGGAAGCCGCATTCCTCGACAATTTCCAGGGCACTTATGTGCGAGCCCCAGACGCCGATGACCTAAGTCACGTAATTCAGCAGCCAGATGAATCGGCTAGGCAATTCTGGACACGGTTCCTAACAAAGAAAAATCAAATAGTCGACTGTCCAGACGCTGAGGCCCTAGCAGCCTTCAAGCACAATATCCGTGACGAGTGGCTGGCCCGGCACCTTGGACAGGAAAAGCCGAAATCTATGGCAGCACTCACGACACTCATGACCCGCTTTTGCGTGGGAGAAGACAGGTGGCTTGCTCGTAGCAACAATATAACCAAGAACCCTGGTAATTCAGACACCAGGGACAGTAGTGGCAGGTCGCGTCGCAACAAACAGAAGCCCGCATTAACGGCGACAATGCAGATGATACAGCAGTTAATGCCGGATTCAGAGGCTCTAAATCCGGTCAGCGGAAAAAGCCATTCAAAAGTAATCCTAGGGGCCCGTCCAGTTTGGACCGAATACTCGACCGCTTATGCCAGATACATGGCACCCCCGAAAAGCCAGCCAATCACACCAACAGGGATTGTTGGGTGTTCAAGCAGGCAGGCAAGTTAAACGCCGAAAATGAAGACAAGGGGCTGCATAGCGATGACGACGAGGAGCCGCGGCCGCCGAGCAACAGGGGACAGAAGGCTTTTCCCCCACAAGTGCGGACGGTGAACATGATATACACAACCCACATCCCCAAGAGGGAGCGGAAGCACGTGTTAGGGGACGTATACGCGATAGAGCCAGTCCCCCTAAAGTTCAACCCATGGTCCTCCTGCCCGATCACCTTTGATCGAAGAGACCACCCCACTAGCACCCGTCACGGCGGCTTCGCCACATTGGTTCTAGACCCAATTATTGATGTATTTCATCTCACTAGAGTCCTTATGGACGGCGGCAGCAGCCTGAACCTGCTTTACCAGGATATAGTGTGGAAAATGGGCATAGATCCCTTGAAGATTAAGCCCACCAAAACGACCTTCAAAGGCGTAATACCAGGTGTAGAGGCCAACTGTACAGGCTCAGTCACACTTGAAGTGGTCTTCGGATCTCCGGATAATTTCCTAAGCGAGGAGTTAATCTTCGACATAGTCCCGTTTCGCAGTGGTTATCACGCACTGCTCGGGCGAACCGCATTCGCTAAGTTCAATGCGGTACCGCATTACGCATACCTTAAGCTCAAGATGTCAGGCCCTCGAGGAGTAATTACGGTCAATGGAAACACCGAACGCTCCCTCCGAACGGAGGAGCACATGGTGTCCCTTGCAGCGGAAGTACAAAGCAGCCTCTCCAGGCATTTCTCCAGTCCGGCCACTAAACGACCGGACACCGTCAAGCGCGCCCGGAGTAACCTACAACAAGACCGCCTGGCACGATCCGAGCAGGCGTAGCAATGCGGCCCCAACCCCAACCCTCGCAAAAAGGCGACGTCAGTACTTCGCGTACATAACTACGCTCTAGAGATACCATGGGCACAGGGGGAGGGGCACCATCGTGGCACGCCCAAAACACGGCTTAAACCATACCAGGGGCTACCGATTTTTTTAAAAAAAAAATTTACTTTCAGGACTCCATTCTTCGGATGGCATGTTCGGCAGTTCAATTGCCGCACAAACGATACAAGAACCAGGGAAGCAGACAAGCCACGCCGCATTACGGAACTCCCAGGTGGTCTCTATCACGAGCAGTATACCTGATTCGCATATTATTCCGCAGCTTGCCCCTGGAGCGGACATGTTACATAGTCCAACCTTTTGCCTATCGCATTATTTGTATCGTTCTACTTTGATCGCGGCTCTTTTTAATAAACAATGAATAGCTTTTGTCTATTTCTACATTACTCTTTTTTTATATTTATATATGTTCCTTAACGACATGTTGCACCCGTACACTTTGGTACGGCCAAAATACGCCAGGGGCTTCAGTACCCCTCAACATGGTGTGAGAAGTCCGAACACTTTAACAAGTGCGGCACCCCGAACTTATAGCATTATATGCATCGGCTCCGAATCATGTCTTGGGTCAATAGTTGGGTTTGCCCGGCTCCTATGTTTTGGTGCCTTACGTTCCTCTATATCGGCTAAGGTAGCACTAGGAGAACCACTGCGATTGTGCCCCGGTTGAGCTGGGTCGAGCACCTCAGTGGAGAAAGCTAAAACTGACCGTCATGATGAGGCGAGAGCTGGTCGATGTTCGAGAGGTCTTTTGAGTCCTTAAAGACTTATGCCGCTTAGGGCGAGGAGCCGGCTCTGTCCGGCCAAGGCGTGGATAGCGCCCCGAACTCGGTCTTCCGAATACCAGGGGCTTCGCCGAAATTTAAAATTATAGAATTCTATGGCTAAGTGAGAGTGTTCACGCATTATAGTCCGATTGTCTTGTTCGTTGGGCTGAGCACCTCCCTCGAAGGACCCAAACATGGGAAAAAGAGCCCTCAGGTTTATCCCCGAACACCCCAGCACTAGCGGCACGGGGGCAGAAGCCGACGACTCGCCATCTCTCAGAATTGATAAACAGCTGCATAGAAGGTAATATTTTAAATTCAAATAGCATTGCTTAGCGCATATGAACAAGTTTTCAGTGCATAGGACAAAACGAGCGAGTTTTACTCAAAAATTACATCCATAGAACATTCATCCGCCACAAGGCGGGCACCCTTCAGAACATCCTTATAATAATTTTCGGGCTTGCGATGCTCTTTCCTCGGCGGTGGCCCGTCCTTCACAAGCTTCTCAGCATCCAGCTTGCCCCAGTGCACCTTCGCACGGGCAAGGGCCCTACGGGCACCTTCAATGCAGACGGAGCGCTTGATGACTTCGAGCCTTCGACAGGCCTCCACCAGCCGCCGCACCAGCCCGAAATAGCTCCCAGGCTGAGCCTCTCTAGGCCACAGCTGAACTATGAGGCCCTTCATGGCCTGTTCGGCCGCCTTGTGGAGCTCGACCAGTTGCTTCAACTGGTCGCTCAGGGGCACGGGGTGTCCGGCCTCGGCGTACTGAGACTAGAACACCTTGTCCGTTGAGCTGCCCTCCTCGGCTCGATAGAATGTGGCGGCATCAGATATACTCCGGGGAAGATCTGCGAACGCGCCTGGAGAACTCCGGATTCGGGTAAGTAACAAGTAACTCACGCTTATGTGTTTACTTTGCATAAAGAATGCCTTACCCGCCGCTATCTTCTTCACCTCATCCAACTCCTGGAGGGTCTTCTGGGATTTGGCCTTGGCAGACTTGGCACTTTCAGTAGCCGCCGCGAGCTCGGACGCTCGCGTCCTTGAGTCACGCTCCAAACTCTCATGTTTTTCCATGAGAGCCTAGAGCTCTTGCCGCACCTTGCCAACCTCGGCCTCATACTTTTCTCGCTCAATGCGCTCCGCAGCCGACCTCTTCTCGGCCTCGAGCAGCGCTTGCTTCAGGGTCGCCACCTCAGACGTGGCCCCTACAATAGCCACGATACTCCTGTCATTTTTCGCAATTGCACCTTTTTATACACATTTATACAAGGTATTTCTTACCTTCACTGTCCTCGAGTTGCTTCTTGGCATGTCCGAGCTCTTGCTCGGACCGCTCGAGGTCCTACTTTAGCGCATCCACATCCGCAGTCAGTGCGGCGGACGCCGGCAGGGAAGCCTGCACACGCATATTGACTTCTTTTTGTTAGACTCCTGCGAATTTTATTTGATCCTCTATTCGGCTTTTCCTCCCGAACGCCAAACAGAGCATCAGGGGCTACTGTCTATGCGGTAATGTTATTTACACATTCTTTACTTACCTCAAAACCTGTTAAAAGGCTTGTACAAGCTTTAGTCAGTCCGCTCTTGGCGGACTGAACCTTCTGGACCACCGCACTCATAATGGGGCGGTGCCCCTCGTCGATGGAGGCGCCTTGGAGCGCCTCCAACAGATTGTCCGGCGCCTCCGGTTGGACAGAGGTCACCGGCACGGCGGGCTTGCTCCTCTTGGAAGGAGGTCCCCCGCTAGACTCTGGAACCTTTGAAGGTTCCGGAGCAGTGTCCGGCCTAGGGCCGGACTTGGAGCCCTGGGGGGTTTCGTCCCCTTTACTCCTGGAGTCCGGGAGGTCGCCTTGCGGCGCCTCCAGGACCACCTCCTCCCGGATTGGAACCTATTGGGACAACACTTCGGTGTCGTCCGTATGGCGGGGGGAGGAAGCTGTCGCCAGCGAGTTCACGTCCGACGAGTCCAGTGAGCCGCTCGACGACGCATCGATCCGGTCTTTGGGTGGGCTGCATAAACATATTCGACATAAGGGAAAGTTGTGCAATAAACGAATACTATGAAATCACTCCGGTATCCGGATACTTACAATTTCGCCAGGGGCTTGGCCCTGGGCGGCCACTCCTCTTCACCGTCGTCGGCGTTGGTGGAGTAGTCCGGAGGAGGGGTTCTCCCCTTCTTGGACCCTTCGGCCTCCCCAGTTGGGGCGGCCTTCCTTTTCTTCCCTTCCCCCGCTGGAGGGGGAGGGGTCTCTTCTTCCTCCTCCTCATCTTCGTGGGAGGAGTGCATCTTGGATTCGTTGGATGATGAATCCGTTACCTCCGGGCGTCAGGCACTCTTTCGAGTCCCCATGGCCTTCTTCTTGGCCTTCTTCTCCGGCACCAGATAGGGTGCCAGAACCAGCAACTTCGCCAATTGAGCGTCCGCTGGGCCTTTGGGCAAAGGAGCCGGACAGTTGATCTGTCGGGACGTCACCTGCCAATCCTGTCAAAGAAAAGGGAGCTTAGATCCCGCGTGGAGTCAAACTATGAAACACTGATACCCTGTAAAGGGAAAAAACAGCTTACCGCAAGAGCGTGACGCTGTGCACTGAATCCGCGATCCTCAGTAGCGCATGAGGGAGCCACGGCGCCCTTGAAAAGCACCTTCCAGGCATCTTCGTACGTCGTGTCAAAGAGCATGCTCAAAGTTTGGTGCCGCGCCGGGTCGAACTCCCACAGGTTGAAAGCCCGTTGTTGGCACGGGAGGATCAAGCGGATGAGCATAACCTGGACTACGTTGACAAGTTTGAGCTTCTTGTCCACCAGGGTTTTGATGCATGTTTAGAGTCCGGTCAGCTCTCCTTTTTTACCCCATGACAGGCCCATCTCTTTCTAGGATGTGAGCCGCGTCGGGGGTCCGGACCGGAACTCAGGGGGTGCGACCCATTCAGCGTCGCGCGGCTCGGTGATGTAAAACCACCCCGATTGCCACCCCTTCATGGTCTCCACAAAGGAGCCCTCGAGCCATAGGATGTTGGCCATCTTGCCCACCATGGCGCCTCCGCACTCCGCCTGGTTGCCGCGCACCACCTTCGGCTTGACGTTGAAGGTCTTGAGCCATAGGCCGAAATGGGGGCGGATGCGGAGGAAAGCCTCGCACACGACGGTAAACGCCGAGATGTTGAGGACAAAATTCACGGCCAGATCGTGGAAATCCAGGCCATAGTAGAACATGAGCCCCCGGACAAATGGATGGAGAGGAAAACCCAGTCCGCGGAGGAAATGGGGGAGGAACACCACCCTCTCATGGGGCCTTGGGGTGGGGATGAGCTGCCCCTTTTTGGGAAGCTGGTGTGCAATGTCGTTAGACAAGTATCCGGCCTTCCTTAGTCTTTTGATGTGTCCCTCCGTGACAGAGGAGACCATCCACTTGCCTCCCGCTCTGGACATGGCTGGAGAAGGTTGAGGTGAGGAGTACGGACTTGGGCGCTGGAGCTCGAGTGCGCAAGAATGGATAGGCGAAGGAGGAAGAAGGCGTAGGTGAAAAGGTGGATCTTTATCCCCTTATATGGGTGGACACAACTACATGTTCCCACCAGCCTGGTAAAACTCGCTTATCTCCCAAGCACCATAATCAAAGGCGCGGTTGGGTTACCCACGCCTGTATTGATGAGAATCCTGGAATAAGGGGACACGATCTCTGCTTTAACAAGACGTGCCAAGGAAACTGCCTCGCATAACGCGCTGAGATGGGACAATAAAATGGTTCGAATAAAAGCTTGGCTGTGGTGTGATGTCACACTATGGCGTGCGTCAGCATATTAGATTTGTGTAAATATTATTCTCTCTATGGCAATATGTGGAAACTTATTTTCCAGAGCCGGACACTACCTTTGTGTTCAAAATCTTCTATGAAGTACTTGGAGGAGGAACCCGTCTTGCAATGCCGAAGACAATTTGCACGCCGGACTCGTCGTCATTGAAGCCTGGTTCAGGGCCTACTGAGGGAGTCCTGGATTAGGGGGTGTTCGGATAGCCGGACTATACCTTCAGCCGGACTCCTGGACTATGAAGATACAAGATTGAAGACTTCGTCCCGTGTCCGGAAGGGACTTTCCTTGGCGTGGAAGGCAAGCTTGGCGATACGGATATTTAGATCTCCTACCATTGTAACCGACTCTATGTAACCCTAACCCTATCCGGTGTCTATATAAACCGGAGGGTTTTAGTCTGTAGGACAACATACACATCAACAATCATACCATAGGCTAGCTTCTAGGGTTTAGCCTCTCTGATCTCGTGGTAGATCTAATCTTGTATTACCCATATCATCAATATTAATCAAGCAGGACGTAGGGTTTTACCTCCATCGAGAGGGCCCGAACCTGGGTAAAACTTTGTGTCCCTTGCCTCCTGTTACCATCCGGCCTAGACGCACAGTTCGGGACCCCCTACCCGAGATCCGCTGGTTTTGACACCGACACCTCCTTTTAATAGAGAACCAGAACAAAGCATTAACACACAGTGAATACATGAACTCCTCAAACTACGGTCATCACCGGGAGTGGTCCCGACTATTGTCACTCCGGGGTTGCCGGATCATAACACGTAGTAGCTGACTATAACTTGCAAGATAGGGTCTAGAACATGGATATAATGGTGATAACATAAACAGTTCAAATATGAAATCACGGCACCCGGGCCCAAAGTGACAAGCATTAAGCATGGCAAAGTCATAGCAACATCAATCTTAGAACATAGTGGATACTAGGGATCAAGCCCTAACAAAACTAACTCGATTACATGATGAATCTCATCCAACTCCTCACCGACCAGCGAGCCTATGAAGGAATTACTCACTCCCGGTGGGGAGCATCATGGAATTGGTGATGGAGAAGGGTTGGTGATGACGAAGAACGAAGATCCCGCTCTTTGGAGCCCCAAACGGACTCTAGATCTGGCCTCCCGATGAAGAACAAGAGGTGACGGCACCTCCGTCTCGTGGATCGCGATAATTCTTTCTCCCTAATTTTTTCTGGAAAATGGGTATTCATGGAGTTGGAATCAGGGTCTGCGGGACCACCAGGTGGGGACAACCCACCTGGGCGCGCCAGGAGGGGGCGCACCCTGGTGGGTTGTGCACACCCAGGTGCCCCCCTCCAGTGGGTCTTGGCTCCAGAAATTCTTGTTTATTGTATAAAAATTTATCACAAAGTTTCGTTCCATTCTGAGAACTTTTATTTTTGCACAAAAACAACACCATGGTAGTTCTGCTGAAAACAGCGTCAGTCCGAAGTTAGTTTCATTCAAATCATGCAAATTAGAGTCGAAAACAAGAAGAAAAGCATTAGGAAAAGTAGATACGTTGGAGACGTATCAACGTCCCATGAACTCTTGCTCCAGCAAATTGTTGAGGGGGAATTTTCTCAGCACGACGGCGTGGTGACGGTGATGGTGAAGTGATCCGTGCAGGGCTTCGCCTAAGAACTACGACAATATGACCGGAGGTGTAAACTATGGAGGAGGGGGGCGCACACGGCTAACAGATGTTTGTGTGTCCTCTAGGCACCCCCTCCCCACATATATATATATATATATATATATATATAGGTTGGAGGGGGGAGGTAGCCAAGGGGGCACCCAAGTAGGCCGAATCCTACTTGGGCTCCCACCCCAATCCCCCCCCCCCTTCCTTGTTTTGGCACTAGGAGAAGGAAGGAGGAGCTGCCCCCCCCCCCCCTTCCTTTCTCCCTTGAGAAGGGGAAGGAAAGACGGGCTAGCCCTCCCCCCTTGCCTTCCCTAGGGCTGGCCGGCCTAGTGGAAGGGCGCACCAGCCCCCTGTGGGATGGTATGTCCCTCCCTAGGCCCATTAAGCCCATATAGCTTGCCGGGGGTTGCCCGGAACCCCTTCCGGTGACCCAAAATGTACCCGGTACCCCCGGAACACTTCCGGTGTCCAAATACTATCGTCATATATATGAATATTTACCTCTCAACCATTTCAAGACTCCTCGTCATGTCCGTGATCTCATCCGGGACTCCAAACAATATTCGGTCACCAAATCACATAACTCATATAATACAAAATCGTCATCGAACGTTAAGCGTGCAGACCCTATGGGTTCGAGAACTATGTAGACATGACCGAGACACCTCTCCGGTCAATAACCAGCGGAACCTGGATGCTCATATTGGTTCCCACATATTCTACGAAGATCTTTATCGAACCTAGTTACTTGCCCGAGATTCGACCGTCGGCATCTTCATACCTAGTTCAATCTCGTTACCAGCAAGTCTATTTACTCGTTCTGTAATACATCATTCTGTAACTAACTCATTAGTCACATTGCTTGCAAGGCTTATCATGATGTGTATTACTGAGAGGGCCCAGAGATGCCTCTCCGGTACTCGGAGTGACAAATCCTAATCTGGATCTATGCCAACCCAACAAACACCTTCGGAGATACATGTAGAGCATCTTTATAATCACCCAGTTACGTTGTGACATTTGATAGCACACAAGGTATTCTCCGGTATCCGGGAGTTGCATAATCTCATAGGCAAAGGAATATGTATATGACATGAAGAAAGCAATAGCAATAAAACTGAACGATCAATATGCTAAGCTAACGGATGGGTCTTGTCCGTCACATCATTCTCCTAATGATGTGATCCCGTTCATCAAATGACAACACATGTATATGGTTAGGAAACTTAACCATCTTTGATTAACGAGCTAGTCTAGTAGAGGCTCACTAGGGACACAGTGTTTTGTCTATGTATCCACACATGTATCAAGTTTCCGGTTAATGCAATTCTAGCATGAATAATAAACATTTATCATGATAAGAAAATATAAAATAACAACTTTATTATTGCCTCTAGGGCATATTTCCTTCAAGTAGCTCATCACAGAAAACCGTTCCCCTAATGCCTACACCAACTAGAGAAGAAGCTAATGATAATGATCATGAAACTTTAGATCAAGTTACTACTGAACCTCGTAAATCATCCAGAGCACGATCCGCACCAGAGTGGTATGTTAATCCTGATCTGTAAGTCATGTTACTAGACCATGGTGAACCTACGAACTATGAAGAAGCTATGATGAGCCCAGATTCTGACAAATGGCTTGAGGCCATGAAATCTGAAATAGGATCCATGTATGAGAACAAAGTGTGGACTTTGGTGGCTTTGCCTAATGATTGGCAAGCCATAGAAAATAAATGGATCTTCAAGAAGAAGACTGGCGCTGATTATGAAATCTGGCAAAGTTCAACTTGGCGCGGAAGGTTTTTGACAAGTTCAAAGGGTTGACTATGATGAGACCTTCTCACCCGTAGCGATGCTTAAGTCAGTCCGAATCATGTTAGCAATTTCCACATTTTATAATTATGAAATCTGGCAAATGGATGTCAAAACTGCATTCCTTAATGGATATCTTGAAGAAGAATTGTATATGATGCAACTAGAAGGTTTTGTAGATCCTAAAGGTGCTAACAAAGTGTGCAAGCTCCCGCGATCCATCTATGGACTCGTTCAAGCATCTCAGAGTTGGAATATATGCTTTGATGGGGTGATCAAAGCATATGGTTTATACAGACTTACGGGGAGACCTGTATTTACAAGAAAGTGAGTGGGAGCTTTGTAGCATTTCTGGTATTATATGTGGATGACATATTATTGATTGGAAATGATATATATAATTTCTGGATAGCATAAAAGGATACTTGAATAAGAATTTTTCAATGAAAAAACCATGGTGAAGTTGCTTACATATTGAGCATCAAGATCTATAGGGATAGATCGAGACGTTTAGTAGGACTTTCACAAAGCACATACCTTGATAAAGTTTTGAATAAGTTCAAAATGGATCTATCAAAGAAAGGGTTCTTGCATGTGTTACAATGTGTGAAATTGAGTAGGACTCAAAACCCGACCACGGCAGAAGATAGAGAGAGAATGAAAGTCATTCCCGATGCCACCATAGGTTCTATAAAGTATGCTATGTTGTGTACCAGACTTGTTGTGTGCCTTGCCATGAGTTTGGCAAAGGGTACAATAGTGATTCAGCAGTAGATCACTAGACAACGGTTAAAATTATCCTTAGAGGACTTAGGAAATATTTCTCGGTTATGGAGGTGACAAAGAGTTTGTCATAAAGGGTTACGTCGATGCAAGCTTTGACATTGATCCGGATGACTCCGAGCCTCAATCTGGATACATATTGAAAGTGGGAGCAATTAGCTAAAGTAGCTCTGTGCAGAGCATTGTAGACATAGAAATTTGCAAAATACATACGGATCTGAATGTGGAAGACCCGTTGACTAAACCTCTCTCACAAGCAAAACAAGATCACACCTTAGTACTCTTTGGGCATTAATCACATGGCGATGTGAACTAGATTGTTGAATCTAGTAAACCCTTTGGGTGTTGGTCACATGACGATGTGAACTATGGGTATTAATCACATAAAGATGTGAACTATTGGTGTTATATCACATGGCGATGTGAACTAGATTATTGACTCTAGTGCAAGTGGGAGACTGAAGGAAATATGCCCTAGATGCAATAATAAAGTTGTTATTTTATATTTCCTTATATCATGATAAATGTTTATTATTCATGCTAGAATTGTATTAACCAGAAACTTGATACATGTGTGGATACATAGACAAAACACCGTGTCCCTAGTAACCCTCTACTAGACTAGCTCATTAATCAAAGATGGTTAAGTTTCCTAACCATAGACATGTGTTGTCATTTGATGAACAGGATCACACCATTTGGAGAATGATGTGATGGAGACCCATCCGTTAGCTTAGCATATTGATCGTACAGTTTTATTGCTATTGCATTCTTCATGTCAAATACATATTCCTTCGACTATGAGATTATGCAACTCCCGGATACCTGAGGAATACCTTGTGTGCTATCAAATGTCACAACGTAACTTGGTAATTATAAAGATGCACTACAGGTATCTCCGAAGGTGTTTGTTGGGTTGTCATAGATCGGGATTAGGATTTGTCACTCCGAGTATTGAAGAGGTATCTTTGGGCCCTATCGGTAATTGATATGTCTCCAACATATCTATATTTTTTATTGTTCCATGCAATTATATTATCTGTTTTGGATGTTTAATGGGCTTTAATATGCTCTTTTATATTATTTTTGGGACTAACCTATTAACCGGAGGCCCAGTGCCAGTTTCTGTTTTTTTTGCCTATTTTAGAGTTTCGCAAAAAATGAATACCAAACGGAATCCAAACAGAATGAAACCTTCGCGATGATTTTTCTTGGACCGAAAGCAATCCAAAAGACTTGGAGTCGAAGTCTGGAACTCTGCGAGGTGGCCACGAGGTAGGAGGGCGCGCCCAGGGGGGTAGGCACGCCCCCACCCTCATGGGGCCCTCGTCGCTCCACCGACATACCTCTTTCGCCTATATATACTCTTATACCCTAGATCAATCGCAGGGAGCCACAACACCACTTTTCCACTGCCGCAACCTTTTGTACCCGTGAGATCCCATCTTGGGACCTTTTCCGGTGATCTACCGGAGGGGGAATCGATCACGGAGGGCTTCTACATCAACACCATAGGCTCTCCGATGAAGCATGACTAGTTTACCACAGACCTTCGGGTCCATAGTTATTAGCTAGATGGCTTCTTCTCTTTCTTTGATTCTCAATACAAAGTTCTCCTCGATGTTCTTGGAGATCTATTCTATGTTATACTCTTTTGCGGTGTGTTTGCCGAGATCCGATGAATTGTGGGTTTATGAACAAGATTATCTATGAATATTATTTGGTTCTACTCTGAATTCTTATATGCATGATTTGATATCTTTGCAAGTCTCTTTGAATTATCGGTTTAGTTTAGCCTACTAGATTGATCTTTCTTGCAATGGGAGAAGTGCTTAGCTTTGCGTTCAATCTTGTGAATTCCTTTCCCACTGACAGTAGGGGCAGCAAGGCACGCATTGTATTGTTGCCATCGAGGATAAAAAGATGGGGTTTATATCATATTGTTTGAGTTTATCCCTCTACATCATGTCATCTTGCTTAATGCGTTACTCTGTTCTTATGAACTTAACACTCTAGATGCATGTTGGATAGCGATCGATGTGTGGAGTAATAGTAGTAGATGCAGAATCGTTTTGATCTACTTGACACGGACGTGATGCCTATATTCATGATCATTGACTTAGATATCTTCATAACTATGCACTTTTCTATCAATTGCTCGGCAATAGTTTGTTCACCCACCGTAATTCATGCTATCTTGAGAGAAGCCACTAGTGAAACCTATGGCCCCCGGGTCTCTTTCTTATTATATTGCATCTCTTTTATTTACATCCCATCTCGTCTACTATTTTTCAATCTTTACTTTCTAATATATACAACAAAAATACCGAAAATATTTACTTTACTATCTTCTATCAGATCTCACTTTTGCGAGTGACCGTGAAGGGATTGACAACCCCTTTATCACGTTGGTTGCAAGGTTCTTGATTGTTTGTGCAGGTACTAGGTGACTTGTGCGTTGTCTCCTACTGCATTGATACCTTGGTTCTCAAAACTGAGGGAAATACTTACGCTACTTTGTTGCGTCACCCTTTCCTCTTCAAGGGAAAACCAACACCATGCTCAAGAGGTAGCAAGAAGGATTTCTGGTGCCGTTGCTGGGGAAATCTACGCCAAGTCAAGACATACCAAGTACCCATCATAAACTCTTCTCCCTCGCATTACATTATTTGCCATTCGCCTCTTGTTTTCCTCTCCCCCACTTCTAAAACGATTTTTGAAAACCTTTGCCTTTACTTCGCCCCTCTTCCGTTCGTCTCTTTTTGCTTGCTTCTTGTGTGTGTTGGATTGATTGTTTGTCACGATGGCTCAAGATAATAATAAATTGTGTGACTTTCCCAATACCAACAACAATAATTTTATTAGCACTCCGATTGATCCTACTACCGATGTTGATCTTGTGAAATTAATACCGCTTTGTTGAATCTTGTTATGAAAGAAAAAATTTCTGGACTTCCTAGTGAAGATGCCGCTACCCATCTAAACAACTTTGTTGATTTGTGTGATATGCAAAAGAAGAAAGATGTGGATAATGATATTGTTAAATTGAAGCTATTTCCGTTTTCGCTTAGAGATCGTGCTAAAACTTGGTTCTCTACTTTGCCTAAAAATAGTATTGATTCATGGAATAAGTGCAAAGATGCTTTTATCTCTAAGTATTTTCCTCCTGCTAAAATTATCTCTCTTAGGAACGATATTATGAATTTTAAGCAACTTGATCATGAGCATGTTGCACAAGCTTGGGAGAGGATGAAATTAATGATACGTAATTGCCCTACACATGGTTTGAATTTGTGGATGATTATACAAAATTTATAAGCCGGATTGAATTTTGCTTCTAGAAATCTTTTAGATTCGGCCACGGGAGGCACTTTACGGAAATCACTTTAGGATAAGCTACTAAGCTCCTAGACAATATTATGGTTTTATTCTCAATGGTACACCGAAAGATCCACTAGTAAAAAAGTTCATGCGATTGAAGAGATTAATGTTTTGAGTGGAAAGATGGATGAACTTATGAAATTGTTTACTAACAAAAGTGTTTCTGCTGATCCTAATGTATGCCTTTGTCCACTTTGATTGAGAATAATAATGAATCTATGGATGTGAATTTTGTTGGTAGGAACAATTTTGGTAACAATGCGTATGGAGGAAACTTTAATTCTAGGCTGTTTCCTAGTAATTCCTCTAATAATTATGGTAATTCCTACAACAACTCTTATGGAAATTTTAATGAGATGCCCTCTTATTTTGAGACTAGTGTTAAAGAATTTGTGAGTTCGCAAAAGAATTTCAATGCTTTGGTTGAAGAAAAATTGCTTAAGATTGATAAGTTGGCTAGGAACGTGGATAGAATTTCTCTTGATGTTGATTATTTGAAACTTAGATCTATTGCACCTAAGCATGACATCAATGAGTCTCTCAAAGCCATGAGAATTTCCATTGATGAGTGCAAAGAAAGAACCGCTAGGATGTGTGCTAAAAAAGATTGCTTTGTGAAAGCGCGTTCTTCTAGTTTTCATGATAACAATGATGAAGATCTAAAAGTGATTGATGTGACTCCTATTAAATCTTTGTTTTCCAATATGAATCTTGATAAAGATGGGACTGGAGATGAGTCAACTTTAGTTAAAAGGTGTCCCAATGATTCGGAGTTTTTAGATCTTGATGAAAAAAATAATAAAAGTGGGATTGAAGAGGTCAAAACTTTACATAGCAATGAACCCACTATTTTGGATTACAAGGAACTTAATTATGATAATTGCTCTTTGATAGATTTTATTTCCTTGTTGCAATCCATGTTAAATTCTCCTCATGCTTATAGCCAAAATAAAGCTTTTACTAAACATATCGTTGATGCTTTAATGCAATCCTATGAAGAAAAGCTTGAACTAGAAGTTTTTATCCCTAGAAACTTTATGATGAGTGGGAACCTACTATTAAAATTAAGATTAAATATTATGAATGCTATGCTTTGTGTGATTTGGGTGCTAGTGTTTCCACGATTCCAAAAACTTGGTGTGATGTGCTAGGTTTCCGTGAATTTGATGATTGTTCTTTAAATTTGCATCTTGCGGATTCCACCATTAAGAAACCTATGGGAAGGATTAATGATGTTCTTATTGTTGCAAATAGGAATTATGTGCCCGTAGATTTCATTGTTCTTGATATAGATTGCAATCCTACATGTCATATTATTCTTGGTAGACCTTTTCATAGAACGATTGGTGCAATTATTGACATGAAAGAAGGAAATATTATATTCCAATTTCCGTTACGGAAAGGCATGGAACACTTTCCTAGGAAGAAAATTAAATTGCCTTATGAATCTATTATGAGAGCCACTTATGGATTGCATACCAAAGATGACAATACCTAGACCTATTCTTGTTTTTATGCCCAGCTAGGGGCGTTAAACAATAGCGCTTGTTGGGAGGCAACCCAAATTTGTTTTTGTTCTTTGCTTTTTGCTCCTGTTTAGTAATAAATAATTCATCTAGATTCTGTTATGATTGTGTTTTTTATGTTTTAATTAGTGTTTGTGCCAAGTAAAGCCTTTAGGGTCTTCTTGGGTGATTGTTGTTTGATCTTGCTGATAAAAACAGAAAGTATGCGCTCACGAAAGTAATTACATTTTTTACCAGAGAGTGATAAAATACCAATTCCAACTGCAGTAGATCAATATACTTCTTATCCTGGTCGTCCTAATTTTTCAGAAATTTTTGGAGTTACAGATGTATGTGAAACCTCCAAATTGCTACAAACTGTTCTGTTTTTGACATATTCTGTTTTTCGCGTGTTATTTGCTTATTTTGATGAATCTATGAGTAGTATCGGGGGGTATGAATCATAGAGAAGTTGGAATACAGTAGGTTTAACACCAATATAAATAAAGAATGAGTTCATTACAGTACTTTAAAGTGATGGTTTATTTTCTTATACTAAAGGAGCTCATGAGATTTTTTGTTAAAGTTTTGTGTTGTGAAGTTTTCAAGTTTTTGGGTAAATATTTGATGGATTTTGGAATAAGAAGTGGCAAGAGCCCAGTCTTGGGGATGCCCCAGGAACCCCAAGGTAAAATTCAAGGACAACCAAAAGCCTAAGCTTGGGGATGCCCCGAAAGGCATCCCCTCTTTCGTCTTCGTCTATCGGTAATTTTACTTGAGGCTATATTTTTATTCACCACATGATATGTGTTTTGCTTGGAGCATTCTGTATGATTTGAGTCTTTACTTTTTAGTTTACCACAATCATCCTTGATGTACACACCTTTTGGGAGAGACACGCATGAATCAGAATTTATTAGAATACTCTATGTGCTTCACTTATATCTTTTGAGCTAGATAATTTTTCTCTAGTGCTTCACTTATATCTTTTGAGAGCATGGAGGTGGTTTTATTTTATTAAAATTATTGATCTCTCATGCTTCACTTATATTATTTTGAGAGTCTTTTAGAATAGCATGGTAATTTTCTTTGGCTATAAAACTAGTCCTAATATGATGGGCATCTAAGATGGGTATAATAAAAACTTACATATAAAGTGCGTTGACTACTATGAGAAGTTTGATGCTTGATGATTGTTTTGAGACATGAGGATGGTGATATTAGAGTCATGCTAGTTGAGTAGTTGTGAATTTGAGAAATACTTGTGTTGAGGTTTGCAAGTCCTGTAGCATGCACGTATGGTAACCGTTGTGTAACAAATTTGAAGCATGAGGTGTTTCTTTGATTGTCTTCCTTATGAGTGGCAGTCGGGGACGAGCGATGGTCTTTTCCTACCAATCTATCCCCCTAGGAGCATGCGCGTAATGCTTGGTTTTGATGAATTGTAGATTTTTGCAATAAGTATGTGAGTTCTTTATGACTAATGTTAAGTCCATGGATTATACGCACTCTCACCCTTCCACCTTTGCTAGCCTCTCTAGTATCGTGCAACTTTCGTCGGTACCATAAACCCACCATTTACCTTCCTAAAAAAAATCCCCCATACCTACCTATTATGGCATTTCCATAGCCATTCCGAGATATATTGCCATGCCACTTTCCACCGTTCCGTCTATTATGACATGCTCCATCATTGTCATATTGCCTTGCATGATCATGTAGTTGACATCGTATTTGTGGCAAAGCCACCATTCATAATTTTTTCATACATGTCACTCTTGATTCATTGCACATCCCGGTACACCGCCGGAAGCACTCATATAGAGTCATATTTTGTTCTAAGTATCGAGTTGTAATCCTTGAGTTGTAAATAAATAGAAGTGTGATGATCATCATTATTAGAGCATTGTCCCATGTGAGAAAAAAAGAGGCCAAAGAAGCCAATGAAAAAAAGGAGGCCAAAGAAGCCAAACATAAAAAGGAGAGAAAAAGAGAGAAGGGACAATGGTACTATCCTTTTTCCATGCTTGAGCTTCAAAGTAGCACCATGATCTTCATGATGAAGAGACTCTTATTTTGTCACTTTCATATACTAGTGGGAATTTTCGTTATAGAACTTTGCTATATTTCGATAATGGGCTTCCTCAAAATGCCCTAGGTCTTCGTGAGCAAGCAAGTTGGATGCACACCCACTTAGTTTCTTTTGTTGAGCTTTCATTCATTTATAGCTCTAGTGCATCTGTTGCATGGCAATCCCTACTCACTCACATTGATATCTGTTGATGGGCATCTCCATAGCCCATTAATACGCCTAGTTGATGTGAGACCATCTTCCTCCTTTTTGTCTTCTCCACAACCACCATTCTATTCCACCTATAGTGCTATGTCCATGGCTCACGCTCATGTATTGCGTGAAAGTTGAAAAAGTTTGAGAATACTAAAGTATGAAACAATTGCTTGGCTTGTCATCGGCGTTGTGCATGATCTAAATATTTTGTGTGACGAAGATGGAGCATAGCCAAACTATATGATTTTGTAGGGATGAACTTTCTTTGGCCATGTTGTTTTGAGAAGACATGATTACTTTGTTATTATGCTTGAAGTATTATTATTTTTATGTCAACATTAAACTTTTGTCTTGAATCTTTCGGATCTGCACATTCATGCCACATTAAAGAAAATTACATTGATAATTATGTTAGGTAGCATTCCACATCAAGATTTATGTTTTTATCATTTACCTACTCGAGGACGAGCAGGAATTAAGCTTGGGGATGCTTGATACGTCTCCAATGTATCTATAATTTTTTATTGTTCCATGCTATTATATTATCTGTTTTGGATGTTTACTGGGCTTTAATATGCTCTTTTATGTTATTTTTGGGACTAACTATTAACCGGAGGCCAGTGTCAGTTTCTGTTGTTTTTTTTGCCTATTTTAGAGTTTCGCAGAAAAGGAATACCAAACGGAATGAAACCTTCATGATGATCTTTCTTGGACCGAAAGCAATCCAAAAGACTTGGAGTCAAAGTCTGGAACTCCGCGAGGCAGCCACGAGGTAGGAGGGCGCACCCAGGGGGTAGGCGCGCCCCCACCCTCGTGGGGCCCTCGTAGCTCCACCGACGTACTTCTTTCACCTATATATACTCGTATACCCTAGATCGATCGCAGAGAGCCACGAAACCACTTCTCCACCACCGCAACCTTCTGTACCCGTGAGATCCCATCTTGGGGCCTTTTCCGGCGATCTGCCGGAGGGGGAATCGATCACGGAGGGCTTCTACATCAACACCATAGCCTCTCCGATGAAGCGTGAGTAGTTTACCATGGACCTTCGGGTCCATAGTTATTAGCAAGATGGCTTCTTCTCTCTCTTTGGTTCTCAACACAAAGTTCTCCTCGATGTTCTTGGAGATCTACTAGATGTAATACTCTTTTGCGGTGTGTTTGCCGAGATACGATGAATTGTGGGTTTATGAACAAGATTATCTATGAATATTATTTGGTTCTTCTCTGAATTCTTATATGCATGGTTTGATATCTTTGCAAGTCTCTTCGAATTATTGGTTTAGTTTAGCCTACTAGATTGATCTTTCTTGCAATGGGAGAAGTGCTTAGCTTTGGGTTCAATCTTGCGGTGTCCTTTCCCAGTGATAGTAGGGGCAGCAAGGCACGTATTGTATTGTTGCCATCGAGGATAAAAAGATGGGGTTTATATCATATTGTTTGAGTTTATCCCTCTACATCATGTCATCTTGCTTAATGCGTTACTCTGTTCTTATGAACTTAATACTCTAGATGCATGCTAGATAGCGGTCGATGTGTGGAGTAATAGTAGTAGATGCAAAATCGTTTCAATCTACTTGACACGGACGTGATGCCTATATTCATGATCATTGCCTTAGATATCTTCATAACTATGCACTTTTCTATCAATTGCTTGGCAGTAATTTGTTCACCCACCGTAATACATGCTATCTTGAGAGAAGCCACTAGTGAAACCTATGGCCCCTGGGTCTCTTTCTTATTATATTGCATCTCTTTTATTTACATTGCATCTCGTTTACTATTTTGCAATCTTTACTTTCCAATCTATACAACAAAAATGCCAAAAATATTTACTTTACTATCTCTATCAGATCTCGCTTTTGCGAGTGGCCGTGAAGGGATTGAAAACCCCTTTATCGCCTTGGTTGCAAGGTTCTTGATTGTTTATGCGGGTACTAGGTGACTTGTGTGTTGTATCCTACTGGATTGATACCTTGGTTCTCAAAACTGAGGGAAATACTTACGCTACTTTGCTGCATCACCCTTTCCTCTTCAAGGGAAAACCAACGCCTGCTCAAGAGGTAGCAGTAATACACATCATAAGAAGCCTTGCAAGCAATATGTGACTGATGAGTTAGTTGCGGGATGATGTATTATGGAACGAGTAAAGAGACTTGCCGGTAACGAGATTGAACTAGGTATGGAAGACACCGACGATCGAATATCGGGCAAGTAACATACCAATGACAAAGGGAATAACGTATGTTATCATTACGGTTCGACCGATAAAGATCTTCGTAGAATATGTAGGAGCCAATATGAGCATCCAGGTTACGCTATTGGTTATTGACCGGAGAGGTGTCTCGGTCATGTCTACATAGTTCTCGAACCCATAGGGGCTGTACGCTTAACGTTCCATGACGATTTTGTATTATATGAGTTATGTGTTTTGGTGACCGAATATTGTTCGGAGTCCTGGATGAGATCACGTACATGACGATGAGTCTCGAAATGGTCGAAAGGTAAGATTGATATATAGGATGATAGTATTCAGACACCGGAAGTGTTCCGGGGGTACCAGGTACGTATCGGGTCATCGGAAATGTGTTCCGGGCACCCCCGGCAAAGATATGGTCCTTATGGGCCAAGAGTGGGACAGACCAGCCCACAAGGGGCTGGTGCGCCCCCATATAGGCCGAAATAGGAGGAGAAGGAAAGAGGGGAAGGAAGAAGGCAAGGGGAGGATTTGTCCTCCCCCTTCCTTCCCTCCCCCTCTCTTTCCTTTCCCCTTCGGTTAATAAGGAAGGGGGCCGAATTGGGGGGACCCCAAGTAGGATTCCTCCTACTTGGGGCGCCCCCTTGGCTGCCTCTCCTTCCCTCCAACCTATATATATGTGGGGGCATCGCTAGAAGACACACCAACAATAATTGTTAGCCGTGTGTGGCGCCCCCTTCCACAGTTTACGCAACCAATCATATCTTCGTAGTGCTTAGGCAAGGCCCTGCGCGGATCACTTCACCATCACCGTCACTACGCCTTCGTGTTGACGGAACTCTTCCTCGACACTTTGCTGGATCAAGAGTTCGAGGGACGTCATCGAGCTGAACGTGTGCAGAACTCGGAGGTGCCGTACATTCGGTGCTTGATCGGTCGAAACGAGAAGAAGTTCGACTACATCAACCACGTTGTCAAATGCTTCCGCTTTTGATCTACGAGGGTACGTGGACACACTCTCCCCCTCTCATTGCTATGCATCTCCTAGATAGATCTTGCATAAGCGTAGGAATTTTTTTGAAATTGCATGCTACGTTTCCCAACAAATTGCTCATCAGGAAAACTATCATCAATAGGTAGTGGGTCATCAAGAACATTTTCCATCCTAGACAAGTTACCTGCTACATGATTTTCAGCTCCTTTTCTATCAACAATATGCAAATCAAACTCTTGTAATTAAAGAACCCACCTAATTAGTCTAGGTTTATCATCTTTCTTTTCCATGAGATATTTAATAGCAGTATGATCGGTGTGAATAGTAACTTTAGAATCAACAATACAAACTCTGAATTTATCACATGCAAACACAACTGCTAAAAATTCTTTCTCGGTAATAGCATAATTTCTTTGAGCACTATCCAAGGTCTTACTAGCATAATGAATAACATTCAATTTCTTATCAACTCTTTGACCTACAACAACACCAATAGCATAATCACTAGCACCACACATAATTTTAAAGGGGATTTTCCAATCAGGTGGTTGAAGGATGGGTGCAGAAATTAAGTCTTTCTTAAGTATTTCAAAGGCTTCTACGCAATCATCGTCCAAAACTAAAGGAACATTTTTTTGCTAAAGATTAGTAAGAGGCCTGGAAATTTTAGAGAAGTCTTTTATGAACCTCCTATAGAAACTAGCATGACGAAGGAAACTTCTTATACCTTTGATATCTTTAGGACATGGCATCTTCTCAATAGTATCAACTTTAGCTCTATCTACCTCAATACCTCTTTCAGAAATTTTATGCCCAAGGACTATACCTTCGTTTACCATAAAGTGGCATTTCTTCCAATTCCAAACAAAATTAGTCTGACAATGTCTCTGCAAAACTCGATCAAGGTTGCTTAAGCAAATCATCAAAAGAGGTTTTGAAAACGAAAAATTCATCCATGAATACCTCAACAATATTTTCACAAAAATTAGAGAATATAGCTGTCATAGCACCATTAGTAGGTTAGTTACTAGGATCATTTTAATATTATGTTTTCAAGGTAAGCCAAGACAGCTAGTATAGTACAGTAAACTATGTGTGATGCTTCGATAAGCATGAAGGTACATTAAGAGATGTTTTTCATAATGCCATATCTGGTCTCGTCATCACCTCCCAAGAGAGCCAACTAGTATTCCTTTCTTCCTTCTTGCTTCCCCACCAAAACATCATGATGAGAGCATTTATGTGTCGACATGGTGCACATGGGAGCTTAAAGCGGGACATGGATAAAACTAGGATTGCTTACGCAAAAGATTCAATAAGAAGCTTCTCCGTCCATCCTTTACCTAGAATATATCTTTTAGATACTTGAAGGCATTGTTTATTGAGTTTTCCACGTCAGAAGGCATACCTAAATATTTGTCAGAAAGAGATTCATGTGGCACATGCAAAGCATACTTTACCTCCATCCTAAGACTTTGCTTGCACACGTTACTAGAAAATGTAGAAGATTTTAACAGATTCACCCGCTGACCCGAGGCAACACAATAGCAATCCAATAATGCACACAACTCCATAGCTCCATCAACATTGGCCTTAACAAAAATGAGACTATCATGACAAAGGACCTCCGCTACTAGAAAGAACAAATAAGGAGGGATGGTTGTCCAGCTGTCTAATTCCTCGGGATGATTTAAATTCCTCTAATATAGATCCATTAAGCATCAACGAGAACTTGATAGAACTAACAAAACCCTAAACCAGGGAAATCAAAGTTGGTGCAAAACCCAACTTGGTCATTATTGCCTCCAGGAACTCCTACTCCACGCGATCATAGGCCTTCATCGTATCAAGTTTGAAAGCACAAAATCCGTTTTTCTGGGCCTTGTTCCTCTTCATAAAATAGAGGCAGAAATGTTGCCACTGATTAAACGCCCTGGAACAAAGGCAGTTGCTTCTCTAAAATAAATTTTGGCAACACTTGCTTCAAACGGTTAGATAACACCTTAGAAGCAATCTTGTATAGGACACTACCAAGACTAATTGGTCTCAATTGGGACAACACGGTACGATCTTTTACCTTCAGAATTAGCACAAACTTTTTTCATTAGTTACCTTCTAGGCTCTCTTCCCCAAGTAAAATCTTGAAAGCTGGAGCGAGCCCTCACATCACGCGTCGCGAAATGAGCCGACCCAGGTAGGTTTCATGTAAGTTCATCTTTTCTCCGGTCTTGTCTTTGTTCGGTTTTTCTTCATACATATTTTCACAACTATTTTTGATATATATATTGAAAACATAAAAATAAATAAAAAATTAAAATAGTGAATTTTACAAAATATAAAAAATGGAAAAATTATCTTAATTAAAAAATGTTGAAAGCACATTAAAAAATATTAAAGGCATTTTATAAATGTTTACTTGTTTCAAAAAAGTATCTGACAATAAAAATAATAATTAAATATTTGGAAAATAATAATAAGATATAAAACAAGTGTTTCAATGTGTGTGAAAAAAGTTGATACGATATAAAAATAAAATTTTGACATTTTAAAATGTTCATGCATTTCAATAAAATGTATCTCACATTATAAAAAAGCTAATCCTAAATTTGAAAATATTAAATGTGTATAAAATAAATGATCCGACTTATAATAGAAATGTATGATATTATGAAAAAGAGTAGAGATCAGACATGTATTTGCAAGAATTGTTAGTCATTGTATTTAAAAATGCTAATAATGTATTAAAAATGTTAAACATGTATAATAAAATGCTCTCCATGTATATAAAAAACTGTAGACATAAAAAATATATTTTAACGAGGTTAAATGTGTGTTTTACTTTTTCAACATTGAAAATAAGGTTTCACTTGTGCATGAAAAATGTATACATATAAAACCGAGGGGAAATGATGCAAACGATACATTGAAAGCGAGAAAAGAAGTCAATCAAAATGTTCTAAAACCAAAGAAAAACAATGAAAACTTTAAAGAAACACACTTTAAAAGAAAAAAAACTCAAAGAAAAATACGATAAAGAAAAAGAAATGAACAAAACCAAAGAAACAAACAAAGAAAACGAAAGAAAAAAATGCAGTTTAAACCGAGAAAAAACAAAGGAAAACGAAGAAAAACAAGAGAGAGAAAATAGTGAAAACTTAGAATAAGAAAAAACAACCACTGGGAAAAACCTGAAGAAAACCGCTGAAATATGAAAAGGAAATAAAAAATAAAAAACTAAGGCAACCGGGCCTACAGCGTGGAATCTTATGCTCATGGGCCGACCAGCTCGCGTGGCGCGTGATGCAAGAGCTTCTTCCATCTCGCTATAAGCGATAATTGTTCTCGCAGAAATATTGGGCAACAAAGCCATAGGTATTATTATCAGTCCAAATTGTCGGGTCTCCAATATTTTGACCCCGCCCAACAAGCCCATATATCGTTTCTTTTAACAGATGTGAAACCCTTATGTCGAGGTGAGAACACGTCAACCCACTTGAAAAAAAGGATGTGCAGTCTAGCAAGAAAACGGATGCGATAACGCACAACAGCTTGAACTTGGAGGCATGCCACACTTGTCAGTTATGCAACCTGGCCATAGGAGCTTAGTTACTAGAATCATTTTTATATTTTGTTTTCAAGGTAAAGCATGGACGCTAGTAGAGTAAGCAATGTGCATGTGTGCTTGGGTAAGCATGAAGGTACATTGAGAGATGTTCTGCGTAATACCATTACCTAGGAAGATGTCTTCCTCCAGGTCCAACGCTAACCATGGTAACCGCAATTATATAAATTCACGGTTAATTCACTCGAGACGATCCTATCCTATCCTATGCTAGGGCTCCCTCCAGGTTGTATATATGAAAAGTTACAATTAGTGCCTCGCGCATACAACTAACTACAGCACTCAATTCTGGCATGGTGATCGGATAAAAATCCACCGCAAGGTAGATCTTTCCTACAATACTACTTGTGAACATGTCTTTCAAACTCACAATCAATCTCTGACTTCGCAAACATTTTTTGAATTCACAAACATATTTTCAAATTTGATAATATTTATTGAATTCATAAATATTTAATGAATTCTTGAACAAAATTTTAAATTTGTTGCTAATGTCGAATTCATAAATGTTTTTTGTAATTCATAATATTCAAAAAAATAAATATTTTTTAAAATTCCTGGCCATATATCAAACTCATGATTTTTTTTGAATTCGTTAACCATTTCTGAAATTCACGAACGTATTTCAAACTTGTGAACTTTTTTTTGAACCTGTGACCATTTATTGAATTCACTAACATATTTTCCAAATCAAGAAACATTTTCTTTAATTCGTGAACAATGTTTTTAAACTCATTTTTTCGAAATTCATGAACTTTTTTTTGAATTAACATGCACTTTTTCAAATTCATGAATATACTTCAAATTTCTCAGGACAAATTGATCTCAGAAACACTTTCCAAAATCAATACATTTTTTGAATTCAAGACTGTTTTCCAAACCTGGAAACAATTTTCAAAATCATGAACATTATTCAAATTCAAGACATTTATAAAATCACAAACATTTTATGAATTCAAGGCTAGTTTTTGAACATACAAAAAAATTAATTCATATTTTGAGATTAAAAATTTAAAAACAAATGTAATCAAAAAAAATTGTAATGTTGCTGAAAAAATGAAAAGAAATGGGACACCCGCCCCGCATATGGGCTAGCCCAAAGCGCGTGTGGGAGGCATGGGGGGTGCGCGACTGAAGGTTATCCTGCAGCTCGCATGCTGACTAGGGTGTCTCCTCAAAATGGTATTCTCTATCTTATAAAAAAATAGTTGGTGATAATGATGTGCGTACCATCCTGCAATATAGACCGTCTGATTTATATCTGACGGATGGGAAAGAAACTATTGCAATTATGCAAAAAGATAACCACACATCTCTTCATATTTGTAAATAAGGTCTTCCTTCGTTCTTCATTTTCTCTCACAAGATAAACTACTCATACAAATGCAAATTGATGTTCCGTGCAATGTATGGACATCTTGCTAGTGGTCTCAAATATTTGACTTCGCCTAACAACCGCATATGTATTTGGTTTTAATATAAACAGAAAAACAAAATGGTAAAAGCTCTTGTCGAACACGTCAAAACCACTCAAACTTGGGAGCGTGCCACACTTGTCGGTTAAGCGACCTGGCACCGTTAGTAACCTAGTCACCGCTATAGAATCATTATAATATTGTGTTTTCAAGGTGAGCCATGGAAGCTAGTCTAGAAGAGTAAACTATGCGTGCGCATGCTTGGGTAAGCACCAAGGTACATTGAGAGATGTTTTGCGTAATGCCAGTATCTAGGAAGATGTCTCCCTCCAGCTCCAGGTCTAACGCTAACCATGGTAACTGTGCTAAACAAATCCACGGTTAATCACACGAGACGGTCCTATCCTCTATCCTATCCTAAGCTAGGGCTCCCTCCAGGTTGTATATGTGAAAAGGCACAATTAGTAGTACCTCGTGCATCCAAACTATCACACTCATTTTCTTCACGGCGATCAGATCGAAATCCACCGCGCGGTAAATCTCTCGGCAGTACAACGTGTAAACATGTCTTTCAGGCATCTGAAGGCAGAAAATGGTGCAAGTATTGTAGATAACAATAGTGTCCCTGACACTAAACAGGGCAAACATCTTTCACTAACATGATTGATTTCTTGGTGAGATCGAGCAGCACAGGAACAGTACTTCCTCCACAGTTGAGCTGAAAATGCTACCGCGACCGCTACACATTGGCAGAGCAGCAAAGCGAGCAGGAGTAGGAGTGGTAGTAGCAACTTTCCATGGCGCAAACATCGCACTTTCTTTTTACGGGACGGTAGTAATAAATGGCACTGTGCTGCCCATACAATCGAAGAAAAACGCTATTGCCACCGGGGCCCAGAGAGATATTTGAGTAAACCTTTCTCCTACCGTTCGGACACAATATAATTGGGCACGCACTCATGGAGCGCGTGTAGTCAATTTTCGCTTTGGCGCGGTCACAAATCCCGACCCGACCCCGCGGGGACCATGCAGAGAAGGCCAGCACGCAACCCCGTGCAGCGTAAACAAAACCAAGATTCCCATCCCATGTCCATGTCCATGTCCATGCGAGCCGGCGTAGGCACGCATCACCCCTCGGTTACCGAGAAACGGCCTCCCAAAGTAGGGTTAAAAAGTGTTTAGTTGGAGCAACCACACTGCCCCACACCGCTCCGCTAATCATGTCTTCCTCCTGGCACCTAGGGTTTCCGTGGAGCTGGCCCAAAAGCTACTAGCAAGCCCGTTTTTACTGGGGTCACATACTAGCTATGGTAATCAAGCTCCATTTACCCTGCAAAAGAGTAAGTTCGTCCAGAAACAGGGTAAAAGAAGAGAGAAATGTTACCCTACATATCTGTTCTACTGGCCATGCTAACAGTACTATGCACTAGCGCAGCAGCGCTGCAGTAGTTTTGTTACTGACTTACCGTGTGAGCAGAGAAGAGCATGCAGCAGACAACCGGACATGTTCACCGCCGTTGAAGTTACGTGGGCGCTGGCTGCACATTTTGAGGCTCACGTGAGGCTGGCTCGGGGCAGTGCGTGCGCCTCGAGCCCTCCTCGGTCGGGAAAACGATTCCGATCCGGAAAGCCAGCGGGGAGAGGTTTTCACCTTGATGCAAAAGATAGCTTTGGGATTTTTCCCGTCTCCCCAAGCAGCAAAGCGTGCACTTAACAAACCTCACCCATGCAAAGATTAGTTGCGTGTTGGTCGGCATCTCGATGCGTTGGTTTCTTGCTGGGCCGGCGTGGGAGCGTGTAAATTAAGCACGCGGCAGCATCCGTCGGGTTCCACCCAATCTCACTCGCAGGACTTCTCTTTTGTTCTCTTCTCCTCCTCAAGTCCCGTCACGCATCCTCACTCGCTTGCCAGCCATCATTCTTATATCATGCCGGTACTAGTAACTTAAGCAAGTGGGGAGTATGTTAGTGGTAAGATTACTTGGTATTTAGCGTAAAGTATGTCTCGCGTGGAACCCCTCAAAGCCACCCCCTAGCTAAACTAACTAGGGAAAGAATCAAAGTGCGTAGCAATAGCATAGTGTTGCTAGTTTAACCGTGTGTGCACGTACTCGAGATCCGCAGCATTGTATATGTACGTGGCACCCGCAAAAAATAAGTATATGTATTTGGAGATAGATGTCCTGTGTGGCCAATGAGGTAATTTGATCAATGATAAGTATTGCAACTTGACAAGTTGTTGAGCTTTTGTTGGAGTTGTATGGAAGAAAACAGTTCTTTCTTAGTTCGGCTATGTGCTGACTTAAAATTGTACTGATATCACCTCGCAACAATAGTAGAAAAAGGGTCAAACGTGAAGCACATTAGTACCGGTTTGTATTTGAGCCGGCACTAATGTATACATTAGTGCCGGTTCCAACGGCTAGCCGGGCCGCTTTCATTAGTACTGGTTCGTGGCGAACCTTTAGCACCGGTTCGCCACGAACCGGTACTAATGAGAGTGGTGGCAGGATGTTGTCAGAATGGGGCCTCTCCAGCCCCTTTAGTATCAGTTCTTGGCACGAACCGGTACTAAAAGTCGTCCTACATAGACCCTTCATCCATCCGAGTTCGCTCTGTTCTTCCTCTTTCCCCTCTCCTCTCTGTTCTTCCCCTCTTTCTCTCGAGCTCATCACACATTTTGCCTAAAATTTGTCAAGATTTGAAGGCCACCATCCATTCAAATGATCACAAAGGTTAGCAACTTTGTCCTTTCATCTCTCATTGCTAGATTAGCTCTTGCAATGCTTTATATAGTGATTAATTTGTGAGTTTAGTAATTTGGGAGGATATATATATATATATATATATATATATATATATATATATATATATATATATGTGTGCTAGTATTTGATTTATATGCAATTTGAGGTCAAAAATAACACTTAGTTTGCATATGTAGGTGTGGTTTACTTAGTGCCTTCTAAATCTCCATCGTAGCCACCGTCGATCGCCCGCACCGTCACGTCGCCGGCACCACCTTGTGGTGAGCCTCTTGTTCATGAAATTTTATATAAAAATTGATGTTTGTGTGATTTGGATATATAGTTACTCGTATAATTATCTTACCCGTACGTTGTTTGTTATACATATAGTGCCATGGTTTTGATATCCGTCCCCGTCGGCCCTAGTCCTTGTTATGATTCGGATGTGGTATGTATATTCTCTTTTAAAACTAGTTGTATTTTGTGTTTATGACAAATTATGCCCATCAAGTTGACATAGAATTTTTTTTCTAGGAGGTATGTGAACCGGAAATTCCAACCGACCCTATTGCCGAGAGGTTAAATTTAGTTGAAAGAGAAAACGAGTACTTGAAAGAAAAGTTGAAAAGAATTGAGGGGGAGAAGATGGAATTGGAGTTGCATGTTGCCGATGTCGTCGATGATCACAAGATCAAGATGGAGAAAATGCGCTTGAAGATTAGAAAGATTAGAAAATATGCCATCGATAGTGAGGCTTGGTATCATTATGCTGTTGGATCCATTGTTACCTTAGTTGCGATCTTGATCGTATTTGTTGTTGCATTTAAATGCTTTAGCTAGAGAGTTATTTGTCTGTTGCATTTAAGTGTTGTATGAAATTTATGTATGAACTTGTATTAATTTGGTCTATTCGGTGTTGTGTAATGAAGATGAGCCGACAATGGATGTACGATGACCGATGCTCTCCCCAGTTCGTTGAGGGCGTGCATACTTTTCTTCTTGCGGCTGAGGCAAACAAGCGGGCGGATGGTTTTATGCCTTGTCCATGTGCTCGCTGTAAGAATGGTAACAATTACTCTACGTCAAGAACCATTCACGTCCACCTGTTTAAGTCCGGTTTCATGCACCATTATAATGTTTGGACCAAGCACGGAGAAAGAGGGGTTATGATGGAAGACAATGAGGAAGAAGAGGACGACGACAGCTATCCTGGCCATGGGTTCCCTGAATACGATGATACAACAATGGGGGAAGAAGCTGAGCCGGTAATGCGGGAAGAAGCTGAAGAAGAGGCATCAGATGAGCCCGTTGATGATCTAGGTCGGGCCATTGCCGATGCAAAGAGAAACTGCGCAAGTGATTTGGAGAAGAATAAGTTGCAGCGCATGTTAGAGGATCACAAAAAATTGTTGTACCCGAATTGCGTAGGTGACAAGAAAAAGCTGGACACCACACTGGAATTGCTGCAAATGGAAGGCAGAGAATGATGTATCTGACAAGGGATTTGGAAAGTTGCTGGTAATGATAAAGGATATGCTTCCAGAGGACAACGAATTACCCGAGAATACGTACGAAGCAAAGAAGGTTGTCTGCCCTCTAGGGTTAGAGGTGCAGAAGATACATGCATGCCCTAATGATTGCATCCTCTACCGCGGTGAGTACGAGGATTTGAACGCTTGCCCGGTATGTGGTGCATTGCGCTATAAGATCAGCCGCGATGACCCTGGTGATGTCGAGGGCCGGTGCCCCAGGAAGAAGATTCCTGCCAAGGTGATGTGGTATGCTCCTATAATACCATGGTTGAAACGTTTGTTCCAAAATAAAGAGCATGCCAAGGCGATGCGATGGCACAGAGAAGACCGTAAGAAAGACGGAAAGTTGAGAGTACCCGCTGACAGGTCGCAGTGGAGAAAAATCGAAAGAAAGTACGGGAAGGAGTTTGCAGATGACGCAAGGAGCGTATGGTTTGGTCTAAGCGCAGACGGCATTAATCCTTTTGGGGAGCAGAGCAGCAACCATAGCACCTGGCCTGTGACTCTATGTTTGTATAACCTTCCTCCTTGGTTGTGCATGAAGCGGAAGTTCATTATGATGCCAGTGCTCATCCAAGGCCCTAAGCAACCCAGCAACGACATTGATGTGTACCTAAGGCCATTAGTTGAAGAACTCTTACAACTGTGGAATGGAACAGGTGTACGTGCGTGGGATGAGCACATGGGGGAAGAATTTGACCTAAAGGCATTGCTGTTCGTGACCATCAATGATTGGCATGCTCTCAGTAACCTTTCAGGACAGACAAACAAGGGATACCGTGCATGCACGCACTGTTTGGACGATACCGACAGTGTATATTTGGCTAATAAGAATGTGTACCTGGGACATCGTCGATTTCTTCCGAGCAGGCATCCCGTAAGAAAGAAAGGCAAGCATTTCAAAGGTGAGGCGGATCACCGGACGAAGCCTGGCCACCGTACTGGTGCTGATGTACATGATATGGTCAAGGATTTGAAGGTGGTCTTTGGAAAGGGTCCTGGTGGACAACCTGTTCCGAATGACGCTGATGGACACGCACCCATGTGGAAGAAGAAATCTATATTTTGGGACCCGCCCTATTGGAAAGACCTCGAGGTCCGCTCCGCAATCAACGTGATGCACATGACGAAGAATTTTTGTGTGACCCTGCTTGGCTTCTTGGGCGTGTATGTGAAGACAAAAGATACACCTGAGGCACGGGAGGACCAGCAACGCATGCACAGAAAAGACGGCATACATCAGGGTCATGCAAGCTACGCCCTTACCAAAGAAGAGAAAGAAATCTTCTTTGAATGCCTGCTCAGATTAAGGTACCGTCTGGCTTCTCGTCGAATATAAAGGGAGTAATAAACATGGCAGAGAAAAAGTTCCAGAACCTAAAGTCTCATGACTGCCACGTGATTATGACGCAACTGCTTCCGGTTGCATTGAGGGGGCTTCTACCGGAAAACGTTCGATTAGCCATTGTGAAGCTATGTGCATTTCTCAATGCAATCTCTCAGAAGGTAATCGATCCAGAAATCATACCAAGGTTACAGAATGATTTGGTGCAATGTCTTGTCAGTTTCGAGTTGGTGTTCCCACCATCCTTCTTCAACATCATGACGCACGTCCTAGTTCACCTATGCAAAGAGATTAACGTTTTGGGTCCTGTATTTCTATACAATATGTTCCCCTTTGAGAGGTTCATGGGAGTCTTAAAGAAATATGTTCATAACCGTGCTAGGCCAGAAGGAAGCATCTCCAAGGGCCGTCAAAATGAGGAGGTCATTGAGTTTTGTATTGACTTTATTCCTGACCTTAAGCCGATTGGTATTCCTGAATCGCGGCATAAGGGCAGACTGGATGGAAAAGGCACGCTAGGAGGGGAACAAATAATATGTATGGACGGACATTCTCTCACTGAAGCACACTACACAGTTCTACAGAATTCCGCCTTGGTGGCTCCGTATATGGATGAACACAAGAATTTGCTACGCTCCAAACACCCGGAGCGATCTGATGACTGGATTACACGTGAACAAACCAGGAGTTTCACCAGCTGGTTGCAAGCACATACCATGCATGACACCTCTATTGAAGATGACATGTACTTGCTGTCTCAGTTACCATCTTCGAATATAATGACTTTCAAAGGGTACGAGATAAATGGTAATACATTTTACACGAACGCCCAAGATAAGAAGAGCACCAACCAAAACAGTGGTGTCCGCTTTGATGCAGAAACCAAGACGGGAAAGGAAACATATTATGGTTATATACAGGACATATGCGAACTTGACTATCGACGCGGTTTGAAGGTCCCTTTGTTTCGGTGCAAATGGGTCAATATGACACGAGGCGGGGTAACAGAAGACCCGCAGTACGGAATGACAACAGTGGATCTCAACAATCTTGCGTATACAGACGAACCATTCGTCCTAGCCAATGATGTGGCACAGGTTTTCTATGTGAAGGACATGTCTACCAAGCCAATAAGAAGAAAAGATAAGGAAGCGAATGCATCGTACGATGAGCTAAAGCGGCACATAGTTCTTTCTGGGAAGAGAAACATCATGGGAGTGGATGACAAGACAGACAAGTCAGAAGATTATGAAAAGTTTGATGAAATTGCTCATTCACAGTGAATATTGACCCGAGCACCCCGTTAAATGATGAAGATTTTCCATGGCTACGACGCAAAGGGACACACGCGAAGAAAAAGTTTCACACCCAAAGATCTGGGATGTGATCGGCTTAACTATCATCACTTTCTTCTGTGTTTCACACCCAGGAGGGAATCTCTTTAATAGTTAGGGTAGCTAGTTATGTGTTTTGGCATTTGAAACGCGAAGAAATTTTATGTGCAAGCAAATTCTTTCATGCATTTACTGATTTTTTCAGCTAAATGACTCTGAAATTGAAAAGCATTTCAAATGAACTCAGAAAAGGATGAAAGTTGGCATGGTATCATAATTTCACTCACATAGCATGTGCAAAAAAGTAGAGAGGGTTACCGCAAAACCTGGATGCACTTCGTGTACAAAATGGACAATTTGTTTCAAAGTATCAGGGTTTCGGACGAAAACTCATCCGTTACAAAGGCATTTTATTTTTTAAATAACTTAAGCATTACCAAATTAAATATAATAATAAAACACACTAATATTAAACATAAGAAAAAAGAATCACTGGAAAATGTGTTTTTAAAGTTAAGTTATTCACAAACTAGTGATTCACACAAATTTCAAATAATTCAAAATTTAAACTATTTAAATTTAAAAACTACCGGCACTAACTAAAAGTTTCTAAAAAACTATCAAAAATATTCACAAAGAAACTCTAAATACAGCAAAAAAACAGCTAAAAATAAATAAAACAAAATAAATAAAGCAGAAAAGAAAAAACTAAATGAAAAAAGCCCACCTACCGGGCCACAGCGACCTGCATACGACTAGAAACCCAACCTGTTGTTGGGCCAGGATGCAGGCCCGCAAGCCCAATAGGCCCCACAGGGCAGAGTAGCAGAGATAGGCCCAGAAGGCGTGTATTTCAGAGGAGCTCGAAGAAGCAGCCGCGGCTGGTTTTATAAACCAGTGCGGCTGCCCTTCGCTAGGCGAGGTGGGACTAAACTTTGCGCCCCTCGCCTGGCAGCGCACCCCCCTTTAGTACCGGTTCGTGGCACCAACCGGTACTAAGGGGGGGGCCTTTAGTACCGGTTGGAGCCACCACCCGGTACTAAAGGGGGTCGCTTCCCGCCGCTTGGGCTAGCCAAAACAGACCTTTAGTACCGGTTGGTGCCTCCAACCGGTACTAAAGGTGCCTTCTATATATACAACACTTCGAAAAATTTCATTCTCCCCCTCTGTTTCTTCCCGATCGATCGACGTCGCCCCCGTCCTACGCCGCCCCCGTCGCGTGCCATTGCCGTCGCCGCCCCCATCCTCGTCGCCGCCCTCATCCCCGTCGCCGCCCCCGTCGCCGTCGCCGCCCTCGTCTCCGTCGCCGCCCCGGGCCCGTCCCCGTCCCCGTCGCGCCGTCCCCGCGTCGCCGCCCCGTCACGCCCCGGGCCGTCGCCTCGCCGTCGCCGTCGCCCCGCTGTGAGCTCTCCCCCCTCTAACCCCTCTCCGATCCCTCGCCCCCGGTGGCCGCCGCCCTCCCCGAGCCCATACACACACACAAGCATGAACACACACACACGCACATTTTTCTGTTTTTAGTTATAGAAATAGTTATAAAATAGTTAGAATTGATAGAAATTTTTCTATTTTTTAGTTATAGAAATAGTTAGAATTGTTAGAAATTTTTTCTGTTTTTTAGTTATAGAAATAGTTATAAAAAAGTTAGAAATTTTCTGTTTTTAGTTATAGAAATGTTATACAAATGTTAGTTATATATATAGAAATGTTATAATTTTTTTTCTGCTTTTTAGTTATAGAAATATTAGAAATGTTAGTTATATAGCATTGTTAGAAATGTTATAGGAATGTTAGTTATATAGAAATGTTAGAAATTTTAGTTATCAAAATCCAATCATTAAAAAAATGTTACTTTTTGCGTGCATATAGCTAGTATTTGTTCTGGACGATGCCCGGCCCGCATCCTCGCCGGCGACCCGTCCGCGACGACGTCCGGCTGACCCATGTCCGGGACTGGGCTCCGCCGGGCTGGCAGTGGGAGGTGCTGCCTGGAGGGGTGCGCCGCTTGATGAGGAATCCGGCCCCGGGTCCCGTGGTCGACCCTGATCTCGTTTGGTGGCGTTCGCATGGGCCAGTTTCGGTGCGGAGGGAGCCGGCCCCGCCGGAGGAGGTACGTCGCCGTGTCAGGGAGGAGGACGAGCACTCCTATCCCCTAGCCACTTCACACTCCTGTCCCCTCCACTCCCTCCGCCACCAGAGCTCACCTCCGGCGATTTTCGGCCGTCTCCGGCATGGCAGGCAGCAGATCTGACTATGACCAGTCTGAATCCGTTGACTGGGGTGCGATCCCGTGCGGGTTGGAGGAGGCAATGGCGGTCCGTGTTGCACTCCGCCGCTCCCGGGAGGACAGCGCCCGACGAACGAACGGATATGTCCGGTGTGGCTCCATAGCATCGCTCAACCGTCACTCGGGTCCTCTGGGGCTGGAACATCGCAGTCCCGGTAGCCGGAAAATCTCCCATTCCCCATCACTGGCCGGGCAGACTATGAGTCCCGCCGGGAACAGGCAGTCCGCCGTGGGAAGGAGAGGATAAGGGCCGCCGAGCCCGTATCGCAAGCGGATATGGCGACGACGGAGACGGCTGCGGCGCGGGCGACCGCAGAGGAGGAAGCCATCCGCCCCCGCATTGTGAAGAAACCGCAGCGAAGGAACATGTGTGCCCTCGCCTGAGAACAGAATCAGATGGTCCGTGCCATGGCCGAACTGCTAAACATGTCAAATTTTGCTAGTCCGATGGCAATGTTAATAGTGATGAAGTAGTCGGACGAGGTGTGCAATGCATCGATATAGTTGCATGAGTTTGTATGAATTTGAGCTATGATAATTGAGTTGTCCGGATGTAGATTGCATTATTTGAGGCGTGACCGGTCAGCATCCGCGGACGCGACTGCGGGCGTTTGAGGGGCCAGATTTACCCATCGCGGTTGTAGATTCTCTAAGGTATGTTCGTAATCATCAAGGCATAATAGCATGCAAGCATTTATACTTATATATATACTCCTGTCGTCCCATGTAAAACTATTTTGACACCACTAATGTGAAAAAAGTCTTACATTATGGGACGGAGGAAATAGTTATGTACGGCTTGTATAAAAAGCATGTGTTTTGAGTCATATATTTATAAATTATTACTATGTCATTTTTAAATCTGTGACAACTTTGATTACTATTATGTTATATACCGAAACCATATCAAAATAATTTGCTACATACCAAAACTGAACCGTATCTTAATTTCAAACCGTATTTACCCAAGCATTAGTATTATATAAATAAAAAAAAGTATAAACCGTACCATGTAGACCTAATAAACCGAATATAGAGAGTTACATGTACGTCGACGTGCTGCGTATCTAACTACTTCCATCACCAATTTCACTACTATACTACTACCGTTTCCGCTATTGTCATGCCTGAGAGGATCATAGTCCTAGTCCCAAAACAAGACCCACTTCCTGCAGCTGCTTCTCGAAATCTTTCCCTGGCGTTTTCCTCGCCAGCTGCTCCGGCCTGCAACTGATAGCTACGTGGCGAGTCCTTCGTGAAGCCATAGCCGCACAGTGTCAGTGTGCACGCATGTTTTTCTAGGACGCATCTGCAGCACAACGTGACACATGCACGGCCATTTGTCACCTGGGTGGTATTGATTGCACCGGATGAATGTCTGCTGCACGTACCGAATTCGTGCTTACACGTCACCCAGGTTAAAAAAAGGATCATCTCCATGATCTACAGGGGAGCAGAGATCAAAACATTTTACTTGCGCTACCCGGACCTGGGTAGGAGCACTGGTGACTGACAGTGAGCCGCGTGTGCCGCTTGAAACAAACGTTCAGGCAAATCGCAGTCGCCTACTGTGGCCGAGTACGCAAAAAAGCTTCGTACATGTACGTGTACGTACGTCGGATGGCGATCGATCGGGTCGTAGCACTCGAACGTGTACTGTGGCTGGTAGTACGTACGTCCCATCATTTTGTAGCGCGACAATGCATGCATGGCCTCGCAGGTCGCATGCAGCAGCAGCGGCAGCCAGTGCCATACTACTCCTACTACATGCGAGCACGGTCCACACAGGCAGCTAGCCCGGTCCCTGCCCGGCTGCCCGCCGGGACGGGAGGAGGAGGAGAAGACTCGGGTTCCCACGCGCGGGCGAAGGCGAGGTCGACAAAAGGCGCGGACATGTGCGTCGACCTAGGGCCGCTCGCTCGTGTGCGGCCGCTAGCTCCATCGGAATGATGGAGAGCGCGACGATCTTGGCGTAGCAGCGTCCATCCAAACGACATGGCCGGCCCGAGAAGCTCTACGCCGGGGACGCCACGGCGGGGCGGCGTCCCGGCCGGAAACCCAGGCTCCTACCTACACAGGGTGCACCTGCCTGCACGGTCTTCCACAGGGGACCTCCTCCTACTCCTCGTATGAGTAGTATAGATAGGCTACCATAGCATGAGGTTGTCGCGCGGATACGCCTAGATGTGCCAAATTACCATGACAACGGGGTTGATTGATTTTCTGCGTGATCCAGAGGACTTGCGCGTCGTATATGGGATTTCATTCCTGGTAGCCTCACGGCTCAGGGAGTGGGCAAAGCATAAGTGAACATTGATTAGAGACCGGCCATGCATGCACGCACGCACGCACGCACGCACGGCCCGTCCATAGTACCTATTTTGTTTTTGTACCGATACTCCTGTAGATTTGACCACGTCGAGACGTGAACGTCGCGTCAACGGCAAGGCCACCACTCACCGGCGGCCGATGCGTTTGAACAGGACACATCAAGTGACGCGACGGGGGCGTACCGCCTACCGCGTATACGTAGGTGCGTTCTCCGGCCGGGGCGGACGAAGCGAATGATCACGGCGTGATTGGTCCTCCCTCGTAGCAACAGTTGCACCTCCAAAGACAAGCCGGCCGCTGCCGGGGCCGCCGGCACGGAAAAGTCATCACCTCCGTCCACACACACACACACAAACACCAACGAGAAAGCTAGTGAGTAGCCATCCATCCTTGCGGGTCCTGGGTCGGCGTAGCGTCTTAATTTTTACATGCAACATAGGCCTCGCACATGGATCCTACGTGGTGATTATTAGAAACTAGCTTTGACCTCGATCTACTCGGGCAAAGACCTCCAGCAATGCAAGTGGTGCAACTTTGTTGAGACGGGAGAGGGGCCCCGGCGTCCCCCGTAACGAAAAGGGAATACTGTACTGGTGCACCCAACCAACCAACGGTGCCATAATGCGCCCCGCCCATGTCGAGTATGATGAGCACGGAAAGGACAAAGCCAGCCCACCGGTTTCCTTCCTGCCCAAACCCAATCGCATCGGGACTCGGCCACCTTAACACGCACGCACCGGTGTGCTGGTTGTACTGTAGTAGAGTACTATGCTTGCATGCGGTGCACACGCGGCCGCGCGCCGTGGAGATGCGACCGTGCTACGTGCGGGCGGGAGGGATGGGAGAGAGACGAACGAGCTAGAGCGGCCGGCTCGGCGTCGGCGGTGACACGTCTTTGTACGTACGTGTTGCGTGCCGCCGTGGAGCATATCATATGTGTTTCACATTCTTTTATCAACTGTTGTCTGGTTTTGGAGGAGTATGTTATAGAAAGTGCTGTCAGGTCTCGCCAAAGCGGCGATTTTAGGTGACCTCCTGTTACCAGAGAGAGATCTCGGATTCGTTGCTTAGTGCCAGCTGAGCTGGGTTTACTTTTACTCTCAGAAAAACATCTCACCCAGTCATTCTTGGCACTAGTCCCACCTGTAGTCTTGTACACTGTAGTTGCACTGTGCATTAGCCACCAACCGTGGAAATTAGTACAAGCGCAAGCAAATGATGCCAGCCAGAAGACATCGAACAAGATTTGCACCGCCCAATGGGCCTTTTTGCTCTACCAGTCAAGCTCAAGCATGAGCATCGACCAAGTCGTCCTACTGCACCAATGCAAGGCTGGCCATGTAAAACCAATCTCTATTTTTAATAAAGCAGTTGGTAGGATTGCGTCCACGGTTTATTTTCGTCTGGTTATATTTTGTTTGGTTTATTTTCGTCCGGTTTATTTTCGTCTCATATCCCACCATCATATCTCCTCACATTGATTTTTTTACCTTCACAATAAAAACTTTTCTAACTTTTCCAAAGTTTCATAACTAGACACGTTATAAACGGGCAGGTACCGATAGCACGTTATCAATTAATAAAATTTTGTTTTATGACAATCAATTCCAAATCCTAATTTTCCTAATGCATCGATCTTTGCCTTTTTTAAGTAGTTATTTTGATAGGGAGGGTTTAGCCACGAAAATCATCCCTCCATTGTCGGCTGCATCCCTCACCCACGTCGCTGTTGCAGGATCTTCATCCGTCATCCTGAGCAATTGGGGCGGCGATGCGGGCGAGCTTCACGATAGTGGGGAGGACCAGGCCGCGGTGAAGGCAGGTCATGCGCTCCTCACGCTCCACGAACGGAACCTGCGCACAGAGGCGGTAGCGCGGGGTGGCAGCCGGCAATGAGGCGGCCGCGCTACGTGACGAGCTACGGGTCCCACTTTGTGATGTTTTGGCATCGCTCCTTCATCGCACATCCTCAGGTTCCTCTTGCCCTTTCCTTCCTCTGTCCTCCCCTCCCATCTCTATACTTTCACGTGCATCCAGTTTTGATTCCTCATGTGATATATACCAAACATAGGTACGTCAATTCACTTTCTTCCCTTCCCTTTGTCCCTCGGTCCCACGCTCGTGGCGCTGAAGTGGTGGCAACAGGCGATGGCGGTGGTGTCGCTGATGGCGGCGAGGACAGCACGTGGCAGCTCCCGAAGCATGAACACGACCGCACCTCGGGCCTGCCGTCCCCCCCACTTTCAACCGGTTTATTTTCAACCAGTTTATTTTCAACCGGTTTATTTTCAACCGGTTTTTTTCCATCAAATTACCCCCACCCTCACGCCCACCCACCGAAACGCGCCCAGCGAACCGGGGAGAGATCTGTTGATTTGGCTAAGGTAGAAAAAAATCTATTATTTGTTTGCTAAAGCAAATTGCATTAATGGAAGAGATCCGTTGATTTGGCTAAGGTAGGAAAGAATCTATTATTTGTTTCCTAAAGAAAAATTGCATTAATGAAAGAGATCTGTTGATTTGGCTAAGGTAGGAAAGAATCTATTATTTGTTTCCTAAAGCAAATTGCATTAATGGGAGAGATCCATTGATTTGGCTAAGGTAGGAAATAATCTATTATTTGTTTGCTAAAGCAAATTGCATTAATGAAAGAGATCCGTTGATTTGGCTAAGGTAGGAAAGAATCTATTATTTGTTTCCTAAAGAAAATTGCATTAATGAGAGAGATCCGTTGATTTGGCTAAGGTAGGAAAGAATCTATTATTTGTTTCCTAAAGCAAATTGCATTAATGGGAGAGATCCGTTGATTTGGCTAAGGTAGGAAAGAATCTATTATTTGTTTGCTAAAGCAAATTGCATTAATGAAAGAGATCCGTTGATTTGGCTAAGGTAGGAAAGAATCTATTATTTGTTTCCTAAAAAAATTGCATTAATGAGAGAGATCCGTTGATTTGGCTAAGGTGGGAAAGAATCTATTATTTGTTTTCTAAAGCAAATTGCATTAATGGGAGAGATCCGTTGATTTGGCTAAGGTAGGAAAGAATCTATTATTTGTTTGCTAAAGCAAATTGCATTAATGAAAGAGATCCGTTGATTTGGCTAAGGTAGGAAAAAATCTATTATTTGTTTCCTAAAGAAAATTGGATTAATGAGAGAGATTTGTTGATTTGGCTAAGGAAGGCGGTTTTTGCGGTTCGTGGCGGCTCAGTGTGAGGTGGGGCGAGGTACAAAAAAATATCATGGAAGGTGGAACGGAAAAAAACCTGGGAGGTGGGAGTTGTCCCTGGTTAACCTACGGAATTTCATAGATTTTTTTAGGACGAAAAAAAACCAGTGGAGGTGGGACGAAAATTGACCGGCGGAGACTACCAACTGCTCCATCTCTACTCCTAATGAAGCAGTTGTTAGCCTGGTACTTCGGTTTTATTTTCGTCCGGTTTTATTTCATCCCACCTCCCACTACATGTAAGTGCATTGTGACTAAGGAAGGATCAATAGAGAGGTAGAGAGTTTGGTGATGATCATATTAAGTTTAACCAACATTTCACAATTCACATTAGCAAAGATTAAACAAAATCATATGACAGCCCTATCAATTTCTGCTTAACACTTAGAACAAAAAGCATCAAGATAGAACTCAAGAATCAGTAAGTCAGTAAGTTTACTATCGATCATATTCGAAACATATCATACGCATCTTACATATTACAATGAAAGTCTGCATTATGCAGATCATCTTACATATTACAATGATATATATTTGTTAGTCCATGGCAACGCACGGACACTTAGCTAGTGTTTGTTAATAATGGAGCACCTAGGTGTGGCTAGCTAGGATCCAGGTAAGCAGGCCGAGTTACTACAGGACTGATTGATGATTTGTTAATGGTGACTGACTACTGCAGCATTGTTTGTTTTTCCCGCTTGTTGATTTGTTGAACGTTTAGCTATCTTGAAAAAAAGATACTACTGTACTATCATTTCGAAAAAAAGATACTGTACCATCTCCCTTCTCATCATATTTTGGATTGAGTTTGACCACATATTTAACTAGTAACATATGCATGTCACATAAAATTGTATTGGATTCTTATTTCAATGTAGTCTTCAATGATATTTTTTTACATGTATTTTTATATTTTATTAGTTAAAATCATGGTCTAAATATGATTCAAAATATGAGGAAGACTAATACTCCCTCCGTTCCTAAATACTTGTCTTTCTAGTCATTTCAACAAGTGACTACATACGGAGCAAAATGAGTGAATCTACACTTTAAAATATGTCTACATACATCCGTATGTACTAGTCATTTGAAATGTCTAGAAAGACAAGTATTTAGGAACGGAGGGAGTAGATCAAAATGAAGGTAGTAACAATCAACAAATGTACATGAATGTTCAGCTATTATGAATAATACTCCCTCCGTCTCACAATGTAAAACGTTTTTGCAAGTTAGTTTAGCTTACAAAAACATCTTATATTATGGGACAGAGGGGGTAGTAATCAACTGGTAACTAAGAAAATCTTGGGTCACTGGGAATAAGCAAAAGCAGAGTTCTTTCCTATTTCTCAAGAAAAGACTTCAACGATTGGCTTTCCTCCTTCTTCAGCCGATGCTGCCGTCGAAGCATCGGAATTCATCATTTTCCCTACAAATTAGTCACAAAACCCGGGTCGAACAATGTGTCGAACTCATAGAGCCGAAGGAGCAAACCCGAGAGTTTTTGGACGCATCGTGGCGGCGTTCGGGTCGGCGGCGGACGCGGGAGAGAGGACTGCGGTGCCGGTGCTGGCGGCGCAGAAATTCGGAATGGCCGCGGGGCAAGGTGGCCGCGGAGCTGCAAGACGTCTGTCACGAAGGAGGAAGAAGAGAGGATAGAGCGGATAGATCAGATAAGTCAAGGGATGGATTTGATGCAATTTATTGTCGGGTCCGACATGGCAGATACGCACGGTCGCGTCCGGGCGCACCATATCCCCCTATATTTAGTCTGGATATGAGAGGTATCGGTTAGTCAAAAAGGTAAGGCTCATTCGGAGCGCTTGTCTGGGTCGTTTTCTTTCAACCGGTCACTAGCCGTGTCGCTCATTCGGGCGTTTCAACCGGTTCGGATGTCCGGCTGCAGATGCTATTAGAAACTGTAGTCAGTCGAGTTTTCTTCCCGATCAGATGATATTTTTCTTTCAACTCCATAATAACGACTGGGGCAAGAAGGTCATTTGGCAGGAAAAGGTTAACCAATCCAGTTGTGATTCGGTAGTCCTGATCCATCACCTCGATCGCTTTGGGCGCGCGCGCGCGGCGAGTCACAATCTGGACATGTGCGCAGACGGGACTTGACATCGCGGCGGTGCAGCGGCCAGAGACGAGACGATGGACGAGATAGGCTGCTGCTGGCAGGGAGGGAGGAGGGAGGCGCGTCTTTAATCGTGTCGGCCACGAGGAAGCTGAGCTGGTGCCCCGGCCGGTCCGTCGCCGTCGCCGTCGCCGTCGCATCTCGTCTCATCCCATCACCCAGCCAGCCGATAGGATTTCATAAATTTCTAGGCACCCAGCATCACCATGCTTGGAATCAATCGTGCCGTACCGGAATCATTACGCTTACGCCCGCCCGGCCTAGCTCTAGCTATCCCTATATATGCCATGTGTGTGCGCGCGTGTGTAGAAACGAAATGTATCAAACAAAACCAGGACAGAGAATGGGGGCCAAAGATTGGCCCGTTGTGTGTCACGTCCAGGTCCAGGGCACAGGAGCAAGTGTTTTTTTTTCTAGTGGAACCTGTCTGTCATTACCCGGTTTCAGGTTGCACGTCCTACTAAGTCAAGACAACACTGATGATTAGGCTGGTCATAGTGGGGAGTAACTTATATTAGTGTCATATGCATGACACTAGTCTAAGTTACTATCTTCATAGTGCAAAGTAACATACTAGCAGTATCATATATAGTTGCATTTATTAGCTTATAGACTCATATTATCTTGAAAAGCGCTATGTTACTATTTGTCATTAACTACTTGCCACGTAGGCAAAATTTTCTCGAAGTATGTTATGTTACTAGCTAAGTTACTCCCACTATAGACTAGTCATAGTGGGGAGTAACTTATAGTAGTGTCATGCATATGACACTAGTCTAAATTACTATCTTTATAGTGCAAAGTAATATAATAGTAGTGTCATAGAGGACTTCATTAATTAGCTTGTAGACTCATCTTGTCTTGAAAAGCGCTATGGTACAGTAACATATTAGACCTCTTTCAATGGACATGTGCTTAGATGAGATGCTAAACGCATTAAATACTTTAGCAACTATAGTTCACAATGCATAGGTGCTTAACTTGTTGTTGCTAAGCTCCCTTCATTTAATGATTTAGCTACTAAACTCTTTCATGCATTGGTGAGCTTGCTCCATTTAAATGCTTTGCCTAGGTTCACGCGTTTGGCATTGGTTTTTCCTGGGGTTACCAAATCAATCTTTCTCCTATTAATTGTCTTGCCACATCAGATTTTTCGCCTACATGGCATGCTTAGCACCTGTATAAGGTGGAGCATTGGAAGGAGCCTTATGTTACCACTTCTCATTAACTACATGCCACATAAGCAAAAAATTCTCGGAATGCGCTATGTTACTTGCTAAGAGGGTGCTTGGATACATTTTAGTCTCATGACTAAAAGTAGTGGGACTAAAACTTGCTAGCCTCACCCATGCTTGGATCCAAATACTAAAGAGACTAAAATCAAGTTATTGAGCATTTATTATCCTCCAAACCCTCCAATCCAAAACTCGCATGTGTTAAAGGAGAGGCATTAAATAAAAAAAGAGAGGGCTAATACATATTTTAGTAGGTTTCTTATGACTAAAAAATTTTAACCTCAAGACTAGTCCTAACCTCTCTTTAGTCAAGGGTGCTTAGAACTTTAGCCTCTAAAAACGACTATTTTTAATCAGACTAAAAATAGTCCCTTAAATCCAAGCACCCTCTAAGTTTACTCCCAGTGCGACTAGCCTTATCCGCACATCAAAAGCTTTTCGATGCCCAGTACGTACGCACCACGTGGTAAATGCGGTAACTGCCTCGAGATCAAATGCTCCGTGCTGGTAAAAATGTGACGTTTTGATGCATGTACTTACTGGCGAGGCAGCGAAGGGCCCGTGCAAGCGCAGCTGCCAAAGCCAGCCCACCAGCACGACTAAGCTACTGTAGCTAGGAGCGCACCAGCACGACAAGATGTACAAGACCGCAATGCCCACACGGGCAGTTATTTGTGTTGCACGGATCGGATACTCGTACTACATCATACGGGCCATAGACACCAGCCTAGCTAGTGCCTAAGATGGTTCGAGTCGTCTAGGCACGTAGGCTTCATCAGATCACTACGAACAGTACTGCTGCCGAAAGCAAAGAAGAGAAGAAGAAATATGCATGCGCAGGCCGCAGGCACGCACGTATGCGCTGCAGAGCGCCGGAGAGGCGGCCTCCCGCGCGCGCCACGACACGTCTCGGTCACGTACGTGCGCAACGGCAAGTGACCACGCTACGGTCGCGGTCACGTATGCCTCCTCCGTCGCGCGGTGTGAACTCTGCGTGGCGCCGCTACGGCTCTTCGCCCGAAAGCAAATCCGTCTATTTAATCCGGCCGAAGTCCCACAACACTAGTCTATCCACCTTCTTCTCTTCGCGCCGTCAGCGAACCCATCCACCTCTTCCCTCTCCCGCTCCGGCGTTTTGCATATGCTCCGGCGGTCCGCCATGGTCTAGACGAAGCTAACCTACTACGCAATGCTCACACCGGAGCGCCGCGCTGAGATCCAACAGGAGATCCAGGCGAGACAAGCCGCGCGGGCAACCCGCATCGCTGCCGGGCTGTTTTCGGACTCGCCGGAGCCGGAGGAGGAAGAGGACTGGCTCCGATGGAGGCGGAGCAGCAGCTGTCGGGTTTCAACATGGAGCAGGCGGAGGCGGAGTTGCCGTCGCCCAGTCCGACGAGATGGCGGAGCAATAGGCCATCCTAGAGTCCATCCAGGTAAGGTCTATGTGGAGGCCAACCAGGCGTTCCTCCGGCAGGAGTAAGCGGCGTCCGACGCGCTCTTCACCGAACTCTGTTAGAAGGGAGAGAGAGATTGTTGCGGAATATGATGGATGTATTATTGAGCCTCGGGGCGAGTATCTATTGAGTACAAGACATGAAGGGCAAGACGCCTTTCCTGAAGATAAGGTAGGAGAAAGATTACAAATCCGGGACTACAAAATACATGTATCCCAAATATATCTCTAACATCCCCCCGCACTCCTAGTGGTAGCATTGCGAACAACAGGAGCGACGCGGACGGTCAGACTGAAGAGAATAGCAGCCGACAGACTGACAACCCCCCCCCCCCCCCCCCCCCCGCAGTCCTAGCGGGAGTGCCGTGGATGGTGTCGCGTCGCGGACGCGTTGACTGTAGAGGAAGCCGAGGAGTTGTTCAAGCAGATGATAACCCTTTGTGCCGATGTCGATGTAGCCGAGAGCGTAGGGTGGTGTAGCAGTGGTCGAGGTAGCCGTGCGAAGAACGCCGTGGTCGATGTCGAGTCGGGGTAGCTGATGTCGTGGGAGTCGCCGTGGAGCCGCGGGCGCAAGGAGGCGCCGAATTAGTCGTGGGCAGAGTGGTGTCGAAGAAGTGGTGCGTCAGGAAGGAGAATGGTGTTGACGACGCGTCGCGCCGGGTTTGCCAAGCCCGGAAACACATCGTGGATAAAGGAACGCATCGGTGTTGTCGTCACCGGGCATGCGTAGACGGACGAAGTTGAAGTTGACGAAGCGCTGCACCAGGCTTGCCAGCCCCGAGGGCTCGTTGTGAACGAAGGCACGCATCGATGTTCCCAGCACCGGCTGACGAAGCTATGTACCTAGGGTAGGGTCATGGACCTGTCCAAACTGCCCTACCTAAGGACATCTCTAGAAGAAATCACCTTTCAATCGACTTGGAGGTGCTGCACTCGACAGACTCGAAGACACTCGACCAAGAAGCGATCACTCGACCAAGACCAAACCACTCGACGGCTAGGAGACCTAAAGGCACTCCGCATGCTAACGGTCGGTTATTAAGTAGCCTTTATGGTCATCATAGCACTTTATTAGGGGAGTTATCAGTAACGCCCGACCTTAATGTATTTAAAACCCTGCATAACTGAGGGCCGGAGGGGTCCGGCGAACTCTATATAAGCCACCCCCCTCCTCAGTGTAAACGGTTCGCATCCCTGTAAACCATACACGCATAATCCAGTCGACCGCCTCCGGGCTCCGAGACGTAGGGCTATTACTTCCTCCGAGAAGGGCCTGAACTCGTAAACCTCGTGTGCTTACAACTTCTCCATAGTTAAGATCTTGCCTCTCCATACTTACCCCCCTATATTATTGTCAGACTTAGAACCACGACAGTTGGTGCCCACCGTGGGGCCGGTGTATTAGCGATTTGTTGGAGGAGTTGCGATCTTTTCCGATCCGAATCATCATGGTTTCCGGCGGAGTTTTGGTGGAGGGCCGCGAGATCCGTCTCGGCGCGCTCACGTTCATCGCCGACGACTCCGCTTGGCTTCAGGAGGCTCCGCTCGACGTGGACGCGCTCCTTGTCCGCGGGGCGACGCACTTTCGCACGTGCGTCGGCGGAATCCTTTTGCGGCAACCGTCGACCCACTATCGGTCGGCTCATGTGCTGTCGTCCCTCCCTGTTTCCCGCCGGCGCAAGCGCTCCGGTCGGTCAAGACTTCAGCGGTGGGTGAGACACGCGGTGGCACGCCAGTCGGCCACCCCTCAAGTCGCGGCGATCGAGCCCGACGAATCCCTCTACGGCTTGTTCGATCTGTCGACTGGCTCTACAGAGACCGCCTCCGAGTGCGACAGCAGTGATCCGGCGGCGGAGGTTCTGATGGTCGATGGACCACCCAGTCCTCCCGGTTTTCCCCGCACCGACGGAGGTGCGGGTTGAGGCGACCCGTCGCGTCCCCATGAGGAATATCTCCCCGAGCCTTTGACGTCGTTGCAGAGAGAAGAACTTCGTTGCCGGAACATGAATGCGCTGCACACTCCTATCGTCGGAGAAACCCCCGAGGCTCGTGCCTTGGAGGACGCGCGCTTGGCAAACTTGGCCGAGCGCACTCGACTGGAGAACCTACGGCGAGCACTCGACGAGCGTGCGCGACAACGGATTCCCGAATCCAGGCGATGTCAGCTCTTCACGCCCCCGCAGGTATATCGAACTCCGATTCAGAATTTAGCAGCTGCAGCCCGTATAGCAGAGTCGATTCAGCCTTCCCAGTCGGAGGCTGGCAGAGGCTTGCTGCAGATCAGAGCGTTACTCCGGGCAGCAGGAGACCAGAATTCCGCTGTTTCTCAGTCGCGGAACAGGATTCACAGCAGATCCGTTGCTGCAGACACAGTCCAGTCGGCTCATAGCCCAAGATCGCCCCCGAGGCGTGAGGGACGTGGGGACCGGCGTAATCAGTACGGGAACCGTGAGCAATATGATCACCGATTCGATTGTGATGATCGACGTCAAGTGCCCACCCCTCCCCCAAGGAGCGGGTCGTATGCGCCTCGACAGCAGGATGATAGGTGTCCTTGTAGTGTTGGGCGAAGGATTCCAGTCGACTCCAGGGAGCCAGGCTTTGATGCGAGATCCATTCTCGTTCAAGGTTTGGTCGACAGGAACAGAGCTCACCGAGAAGGTCACGACAGAGATGCACCTACCAGCAGCAGAGCACATGTTTCGGGGCCAGAGTGCTTTAGTAGAGCCATCAGGGCCGCTGTGATTCCTCCCAACTTCAGGTTGGCGACTGGAGTCAGCAAGTTCACTGGTGAGTCCAAGCCCGATCCTTGGCTTGAAGACTACCGAGTGGCCGTCCAGATTAGCGGCGGCAATGATGAAGTGGCCATGAAGCACCTGCCTCTCATGTTGGAGGGCTCGGCCAGAGCGTGGCTGAACCAGTTAGCACCCAGCAGCATTTACACTTGGGAAGATCTCGCCCGAGTGTTTGTCACCATATTTGAAGGAACATGCAAGCGACCGGCAGGGCTGACTGAACTGCGGTCTTGCGTGCAGAAGCCGAATGAAACTTTGAGGGATTACATCCAGAGATGGATCACGTTACATCACACGATAGAGAATATGCCTGACCACCAAGCAGTCTATGCCTTCAAAGAAGGCGTCAAGTACAGAGAACTGAATCTGAAATTCGGTCAGACCGGAGATATGTCTCTGAATCGGATGATGGAGATTGCCACCAAGTACGCTAATGGTGAAGATGAGGATCGACTCAGGAGTGGCAAGCTCAAGTCAGTCGCTCAAAAAACCGGGGGAAATTCCAATCGGAAACAGAAGCGGAAAGCCGAGCCAGCTACTCCTGGGGAAGCCTTGGCTGTAACCCAAGGAGAGTTTAAAGGGAAACCCAAAGGACCTTGGAACCCCAAGAAAGTTAAAGACCAGGACGGAAATGATGTGTTGGATTTGCCATGTCTTGTCCACACCAAGAAAGATGAAAAGGGTAATTTCATTTACCCAAAATATACCACTCGACAGTGCCGACTCTTGATCCAACAGTTTCAGGGCAAGCAGCCCAAAGATAAGGAAAAGGAATCGGACAAAGTTAAGGACAAGGAAGATAGTGACGATGGATACCCTCAGGTCAATTCCACCCTGATGATTTTTGCTGATGTTGAAAGAAAAAGTCGACTGAAAGTTATCAACCGAGAGGTGAATATGGTTGCTCCGGTGACACCCAGTTGTCTGAAGTGGTCTCAGACTGCCATAACATTCGATCGGTCCGATCACCCAACGCACATCGCCACCCCTGGGAGGCAAGCTTTGGTGGTCGACCCAGTTGTTGAAGGCACTCGACTGACCAAAGTCTTGATGGATGGTGGCAGTGGTTTGAACATATTATATGCTGAGACGTTGAAAGGGATGGCATTCCGATGTCCAGACTCAGTACCAGCAACATGAGTTTCCATGGAGTCATTCCTGGGAAGAAGGCTGAATCACTCAGCCAGATTGCTCTTGATGTGGTTTTCGGTGATTCCAAGAATTACCGCAAAGAAAAGTTGACGTTTGAAGTTATAGACTTCCACAGTGCCTATCACGCTATTTTGGGCAGGCCGGCTTATGCACGCTTCATGGCCCGACCATGTTATGTGTATCTCAAACTGAAGATGCCCGGCCCAAAGGTGTGATCACTATTACGGGCAATCGGAAGAAAGCGGAAGAATGTTTTCAGAAAGGTTCAAAGATCGCTGATGCTCAGATGGCAGTGGTGGAGCTGCAGGAATAACAGAAGACTGCAGACCCGAGTGATTTGTTGCGAGCCAAGAAGCCCGCTACAGAATCAGCTTTTCAGTCGTCTGGCGAAACGAAGACAGCTCACATCCACCCGACCGATCCCAGCGCTGCTCCAACTCATATCTCAACAACACTCGACTCCAAATAGGAAGAAGCGCTCATCCAGTTCCTCCGTGAAAACTGGGACATTTTCGCATGGAAGCCTTCTGACATGCCGGGTGTTCCCAGGGAGCTGGCTGAGCACCGCCTAAGAGTCGACTCAAAAGTAAAACCTGTCAAGGAACATCTCCGACGGTCCGCCGTGCAGAAGAGAAAGGCTATTGGCGAGGAGGTGGCTCGGCTCTTAGCAGCGGAGTTCATCCGAGAAATCTACCACTCCGAGTGGCTCGCCAATGTTGTCATGGTCCCCAAGAAGGACAAGTCACTTCGCATGTGCATTGACTTTAAACATATCAATCGGGCCTGCCCGAAAAATCATTTTCCTCCCCCCCCCCGCATCGATCAGATAGTCGACTCGACTGCGGGATGTGAGCGACTGTCTTTTTTAGACGCCTATTCCGGGTACCATCAGATCCGTCTGTATGGACCTGACGAGATCAAAACAGCTTTCATCACTCCATTCGGGTGATTTTGTTATATTACCATGCCGTTCGGCCTCAAGAATGCCGGAGCCACATTCATGAGGATGATTCAGAAGTGTTTGCTCACTCAAATCAGTCGGAATGTGGAAGCGTACATGGATGACATTGTGGTCAAGTCACGGAAGGGTTCCGACCTGCTGGCTAACCTTACTGAAACATTTGCCAACCTCAGGAGGTATGATATCAAGCTTAATCCATCGAAGTGCACATTCGGAGTTCCTGGCGGAAAATTACTCAGTTTTCTCGTTTCCGAACGGGGAATCGACGCCAATCCAGAAAAAGTCGGTACTATACTCTGAATGAAAAGTCCTGTGCGAGTGCACGATGTCCAGAAGCTTACTGGTTGCTTGGCCGCTTTAAGTCGATTCATATCTCGTCTCGGTGAAAAGGCATTGCCTCTTTACCGATTGATGAAGAAGTCCGACAAGTTTGAGTGGACTCCTGAAGCTGACACAGTGTTTGCAGAGCTCAAAGCTCTGCTCTCCACCCAGCCGGTGCTTGCTGCCCCAATCAGCAAGGAGCCTTTGCTGCTTTACATCGCGGCCACGGGACAAGTCGTCAGTACGGTACTTACGGTCGAGCGGGAAGAAGAAGGAAAAGCCTTCAAAGTTCAGCGCCCAGTATATTATATTTCTAAAGTTTTGACCCCGTCGAAGCAAAGATATCCTCATTATCAAAAGCTTGTATATGGGATTTATATGACCACAAAGAAAGTTGCTCACTACTTCTCTGGTCATTCCATTACAGTCGTCAGCGACGCTCCATTGTCAGAGATCCTGCACAACAGAGATGCAACTGGTCGAGTGGCAAAATGGGCGATTGAACTCCTTCCTCTAGATATCAAGTTCGAGGCAAAGAAAGCTATCAAGTCCCAGGCAATAGCAGATTTTGTCGCCGAGTGGATTGAACAGCAACTGCCGACTCAGGTTCACTCGGAGCATTGGACCATGTTCTTCGATGGTTCCAAAATGCTGAATGGTTCCGGTGCCGGGGTGGTGTTGGTTCCCCCGAGGAGATAAGCTCAGATATGTTCTTCAAATCCACTTTGATTCCTCCAATAACGAGGCAGAATATGAAGCACTTTTATATGGGTTGCGCATGGCCATTTCACTCGGCGTCCAACGCCTCATGGTCTATGGCGACTCAGATTTGGTGGTTAATCAGGTGATGAAGGAATGGGACGTCAGAAGTACAGCCATGACTGCTTATTGCAATGCAGTGAGAAAGTTGGAGAAGAAATTCGAGGGTTAGAGCTTCATCACATACCCCGACTGAAAAATCAAGCAGCTGATGATTTGGCAAAAATAGGTTCCAAAAGAGAAGCCATTCCCAGCAATGTGTTTTTGGAACACATCCACACACCATCAGTTCAGGAGGATCCCTTCACTGAAGAGGCCCCGCAGCCAAAAAGTGCCACGGATCCGACTGAAGTTGAAGTCCCAGCTGTGGTCGACCTGATCATGGAAGTCTTGGTCATCACTCCCGACTGGACAGTACCGTACATCGCGTACATCCTAAGGAAAGAACTCCGAGAGGACGAAGAAGAGGCTCGACAGATCGTCCGTCGATCCAAGGCCTTTACAGTCATAAAGGGACAATTGTATAGAGAAAGCGCGACTGGAGTCAGTCAGAAGTGTATAACACCAGAAGAAGGTCAGATGATCCTTGACGATATCCACTCGGGGACCTGTGGTCATCATGCGTCCTCTCGGACCATTGTGGCTAAAGCATACCGAGCGGGATTTTACTGGCCAAGGGCCAATGAAATGGCAAAAGAGATAGTCGACAAATGTGAATGATGTCAGTATTACTCCAATATGTCGCACAAGCCCGCGTCAGCTCTGAAAACCATTCCACTCGTCTGGCCCTTCGTTGTTTGGGGGCTGGACATGGTTGGACCACTGAAAACGGGCAGGAGCGGCTTCACTCATGTGCTAGTAGCAGTCGACAAGTTCACCAAATGGATTGAAGCTAAGCCTATCAAGAATCTTGATGCTTGCACTGCTATCAGTTTCATCAGAGAGTTGATATTCAGATATGGAGTTCCGCACAACATCATCACTGACAATGGGTCAAACTTCGATTCCGACAAATTCAGGGCCTTTTGCGCCTCTCAGGGCACACAAGTCGACTATGCTTCGGTCGCTCACCCTTAGTCGAATGGACAGGCGGAAAGAGGAAACGACCTAATTCTCAAAGGACTGAAACCTCGATTGATGCGCGATCTCAAACACGCAGCAGGTGCATGGGTTGACGAGCTTCCATCAGTTCTTTGGGGATTGAGGACGACCCCGAACTGATCGACCGGAAGAACCCCATTCTTTCTGATCTACGGAGCCGAAGCAGTCTTGCCTAGTGACATGCTTCACAACGCCCCTCGAGTCGAGCTCTACTCTGAAGAAGAAGCAGAACAAGCCCGGCAGGACGCAGTCGACCTCCTGGAAGAAGAAAGAGAAATGGCCATGATCCGATCGACCATCTATCAGCAAGACTTGCGTCGATTCCATGCCAGAAATGTGAAGAGTCGAGCCTTCCAAGAAGGAGACTTAGTCCTCCGCGTGGATCAGCAAAAACCACACAAACTCGCTCCTACTTGGAAGGCCCCTTCATAGTCACCAGAGTCCTCCACAATGGAGCGTACCACCTCTACAATGTCGATCGCCAGATTGATGAGCCACGAGCCTCGAATGCGGAGCTACTCCGCCCCTTTTATACTTGAATTCTCACTCGGATGAGATGTAATAAGAAAAAACTCCTGTAGTTTATTTATCAAAGACAAGAGCGTTATAATTTTCCCAGTGATTGTTATTGTTTTTTGCTTGCGTAAGAAATCCCCCAGTTGGTGGCTTAGCTGCGAATCCGCTTCGCCTAAGTTTGTAAAAATAATTTCCTACCGAGTGGTGAGCCAGCCTCCCACTCGGGGGCTTAGCTGCGAACCCGTTTCGCCTAAGTATTTAAAAATCCTACCGAGTGGAGAGAAATCCTCCCACTCGGGGGCTTAGCTGCAGTCCAGTACTCGCCTAAGTTCTCTCACTCAAAGACTTAGCTGCAGTCCGGCACTCGCCTAAGTTTGAAAAAAATCCTACCGAGTGGGAGCAACCCTCCCACTCGGGGGCTTAGCTACAGTCCAGTACTCGCCTAAGTTTTCTCACTCGGAGACTTAGCTGCAGTCCAGCACTCGCCTAAGTTTGAAAAAATCCTACCGAGTGGAGAGCAATCCTCCCACTCGGGGGCTTAGCTGCAGTCCAGTACTCGCCTAAGTTTTCTCACTTGGAGACTTAGCTGCAGTCCGGCACTCGCCTAAGTTTGAAAAAATCCTACCGAGTGGAGAGCAACCCTCCCACTCGGGGGCTTAGCTGCAGTCCAGTACTAGCCTAAGTTTTCTCACTCGGAGACTTAGCAGCAGCCCGACACTCGCCTAAGTTTGAAAAATCGTACCGAGTGGAGAGCAACCCTCCCACTCGGGGGCTTAGCTGCAGTCCAGTACTCGCCTAAGTTTTCTCACTCGGAGACTTAGCTGCAGTCCAGCACTCGCCTAAGTTTGAAAAAATCCTACCGAGTGGAGAGAAACCCCCCCACTCGGGGGCTTAGCTGCAGTCCAGTACTCGCCTAAGTTTTCTCACTTGGAGACTTAGCTGCAGTCCGGCACTCGCCTGAGTTTGAAAAAATCCTACCGAGTGGAGAGCAACCCTCCCACTCGGGGGCTTAGCTGCAGTCCAGCACTCGCCTAAGTTCTCTCACTCGGAGACGTAGCTGCAGTCTCGCACTCGCCTAAGTTTGAAAGATCCTACCGAGTGGAGAGCAAACCTCCCACTCTGGGGCTTAGCTGCAGTCCAGTACTCGCCTAAGTACGAAACACATCTCAATCCTCAAGGACAACGAGGTGCAGGTCGACTGCCGCCTTCTCCTTAGGAGCTTCACCACAACCTGTGCTTCCTCCCACTCCGCAAGGACGACGAGGTGCGGGTCGACTGCCGCCTTCTCCTGGAGAGCTTCGCCACAAATACAATGTGCGCTCCATCCTGCTCTGCAGTAATGAGGCGCGAGTCGACTGCTTCCTTCTCCTTCGGAGCTGCGCTACAAATACAAAAGTTGTCTCGAATGAAGAATGAGTTCACTCGACAGGGGATTCATGAAGATATTCAATGATAAACCAAGTTCAGATAAATCCTAAAGGTTCCGGACCACAGATCGAAGTGCTCGGGCATTCAGCCCGAAAGAGTTTAACGGTTACAAAAACCACTTGGCATTCCGAGGCAAATTTAAGGTGAGGCATAAAAGTTTGTTCACTCCACGGGAGGAGGACTAGCAGGCTCGATGAACTCGTCTAAGTCGACGTCGTCGGCGATCCGAGTGGCTGCAGCGATGAAAATCTCCATAAAAGATCGGAAGTCATGCTTCTGGGTGTTGGCGACCTTGATTGCTGCCATCTTATGTTGTCGCACCTCCTTGCAATGGACGCGAACCAGAGACAAAGCCACATCAGCACCACACCGGGCAGAAGACTTCTTCCACTCCTGCACTCGGTCAGGGATTTCGTTAAGTCGAGTCATCAGCGACTCAAGATCATTTTGGAGCGTGGCCTCTGGCCAAAGTGCGGGGTCGATCCGTGACATGGCGACCTTCAGTCGAGCCAAGTAGTCCATGACACCGTCGATGAGGGATTCCAGTCGGAGCAGATTCATGGCAGTTTCATCTTTCAAGGGAGAATTGATTGGATCCAAACCTGGTTCGATCCGCCCAGTCTCCTCCTCGAAGTCCTGGCAAAACTCTGCATTCACGATCAAAGGATAAGTCAATTTTCATACGCTGAGTCGACACAAAAAAAATCAGTCGGAACAAAATGTGCACCTTCAAGCTTAAGGAACAACTTCTTGGCAAGGCTCCTCAGATAGCTCTCCAGATCGTCCCTCCTGCGAGCGATGCCTTCCATCTTCTCGCACAGGTTGAGGTTCTCCTTCTTCCAGCGCGAGCACTCCTTGTTGGCTTCGTTCAGAGCAGATTTCAGCTTGGTATTCTCTTCTTCCAACTGGTCGACCGAAGCCAGTTTCTGTTCAGCCAGAACGGTCCTGTCGTCAGCATTCTTTCGAGCAGCAGCCAAATCCTGATCCTTCTTCACCAGAGCTTCTCTCAGTTTTTCTGCAAAGAAATGATGATTGATTCAGAAAGAGCAGAAGGGTACTCAAGCCCAAGACAGACCAGTCGACAAACTTGTCTTACCAGTGGCGCCGTCCTTGACCTTTTGCAGCTCTGTCTTGGCCAGCTCCAAGTCAAGGTTCAGTTGAATCAGTTGTTTCTCCAAGTCATCAAAGCGAGCTCCAAGATCACAAGATTTCTGAAATCAAAAGGGAGAATTTATTTTACAGCGAAAAACGACAAAGACAATAAGTACTAAGACTACAGTCGACTGCCTGCAGTCCACCATAGTCTCGGGGACTACACCTAGTGGGTGCACTTTGCGTGCCCCCACCGGTTCTGATCCCACTCGACCGGCCTGCCAGAGTCGAGTGCAGGGAGTAAAAAAAGGAGAGAAAGTAGAACTCACACCACAGTCGACTGCCAGCAGTCGACCGCGGTCTCGGGGACTACACCCAGTGGGTGCACTTTGTGTGCCCCCACCGGTTCTGATCCCACTCGACCAGATCGAGTGGAAGAGACAAACTACCAGTTCGGTTTACACTCGACAAAATACAAAGACTACAGTCGACTGCCAGCAGTCCACCGTAGTCTCAGGGACTACACCCAGTGGGTGCACTCAGCGTGCCCCCACTAGTTCAAAAATTCAATCGACGCACCCAGAGGGTGTACAGATGCAAAGATTTTCGGAAAGAGTCTTCAGATAGCATATCCTAACAGAACAAGCGGCGACCAACTAACCTGAACGTTGCTCTGGAGAGCCGAGCTGGCATCGTAGGCGGCTTGGCTGGCGTCCCGCACCGTCTTCATCTTCTCCATCATAATGCCAGCCTGGCGTATGGCTTCCCTGGCAGCATTCACCTCGTCCTCTGGGACATGATGGGTCGCAAAAACTAAAGGCGGCTCGACAGGGGCCTGAGTAGTCGACGAGGAAGGCAAGGCACTCGACAATGGCATGGCGAAGGTAACAGAACCCCGATTGGCATCGCCAGCGTCCTGAACGACTGGCTCCGCCCTCGGCGTCAATTGTGGCACCTCGCTCGCAGGAGCTTGCCTATTTTTCCGCGTCAAAGGCCTCTCAGGCTCTTCATCATCATCATCATCAGGGAGGTCAATAATGTTAGGGGATGTTCGAAATTCAATCGACAAAATCACATCACCCAATGGTACACATTGCAGTTGAAACGACCAAAATAAAGACAGTATGGCAGAAATCATACACAGATTAGAAGTGACCGCATCCTCCATCACCTAATCATCATCCCTGTAAGATGAGGTCCCGGAAGTAGTAGCGCTGACAGTTCCAAAGTTCGTCCGATTAAAACAAGAAAAACAAACAGCACAGGGCGTCGAGTAAATATGAAGGGAGACACTCACGCGGAAGCGATGGGGATGTCAATCTTAATCTTCGGCAACGCCTTCCGAAGCTTCGGCTCCGTGACTTTGGGATGCTTTGACGCTTTTTCAGTCGGAGTCGGCGAAGAGGTCCGAGGACGCTTTGAAGACTGACCAGCTTGAGCAATCGCCTTTTCACGGGCGCTCGGTCGTTCTTGGTCAAGTTTGGACTGCCTCTCCCTGCAAGGAGGCGATTCGACTTCTTCTTCCTCACTTGGATCGTCGCTTTCTTCGTCCCCTCCACCGTCAGAATCCCATTCGCCACTGTCCGCCACTCGCCTCTCCTTCCGGGTCCTGCTCTTGCTCTCCGTTGGGCATTGAATACATTTCAATAATGGCCTGAAAGAAAGCAGGAAGAAGAAAGTCAGTCGACTCAGTATAGGCAACTGGGCGAGTGAATTCAGATAACAAACTAAAGCTCAGAATCGGACCTTCTCTGGTACATGAGACTGGTCGAATGGAGGAACTCTCCTGGCTCCCCTGGGGTTGTCCTTGTTCCCCGTCATGCCCGACAGCCACTTCTCCAGTGTGTCGTCATCGACCTCCTCCGGATGAATCCGAGTGGAGTGCTCAAGACCCGAATACATCCACATCGGATGGTCTCGGGCTTGAAGAGGCTGGATGCGCCGCTGAAGGAATACCTCCAAGAGATCCATACCGGTGACCCCATCACGGATAAGCTGGACCACTCGCTCTACCAGCACCCTCACCTGCGCCTTCTCCTCCGGGAGCACCTTCAAAGGGGAGGGTTTCCTCACTCGGTCCATGGTGAAAGGAGGGAGGCCAGTCGACTGCCCTGGCGTTGACTGGTCTTTGCAGTAAAACCAGGTCGACTGCCATCCGCGAACTAAGTCGGGAAGAATCATGGCCGGAAAGGATTTTTTCCCTCTCATCTGGACACCAAGACCCCCACACATCTGAATCACTTGAGTCCTCTCGTCACTCGGATTAGCCTTTTTCACCGTCTGGGAGCGACAAGTGAAAATGTGCTTGAAAAGGCCCCAGTGAGGCCGACAACCCAGGAAATTCTCACACAAAGAAACAAAAGCGGCGAGATAAACGATTGTGTTGGGAGTGAAGTGGTGGAGTTGTGCCCCAAAGAAGTTCAGAAATCCCAGAAAGAAAGGGTGAGGAGGCAAGGAAAATCCACGGTCGACGTGGGTGGCAAGGAGAACGCGCTCACCCTCCCGAGGTTGAGGCTCGGATTCCTTCCCCAGAAGCCGCGCCGATTCATAGGGGATCAGCCCTCCTTCGGCTAGGTCGTCGAGGTCTTCTTGGGTGATCGTTGAGCGGATCCAGTCGCCCTGGATCCAGCCCTTCGGCAGGCCGGTTCGCGAGGAGGATCCGCCCCGACTGGTCGCCTTCCCCTTCGACCTCGCTCTCGCCTTCTTCGCCCGCTCTAGAGCCGCCGTCTTCTCCTTCCCCATCATCGCCGGCGAAACGCGTATGGAGCGGTGGCGCTGGGGCGAGAGCGAGCACGGCGAGGGAGCGTGAAGAGGAGAAGAGATAATGGGGACGCACTGTTCGAAGAGACCCCGGTCCGACGCCTTATATTAGGCCGCTTCCGAGTGGCTGACTGGTAGGCCCGGGCGGCCATGTCAAATCCTGTAACAATCGTGTGCGCGATACGTGGCGAAAAAGGTGGCGCGGGGATCGAGGCGGCTCCGCTCTATCCCATCCGATTACTGCGGCCTCCCCCGTCCCGTGCGCTTCCCAAAATTCGGATCCCGCGAAATCTGCGGGCAGCAGAACAACTTGTCAGACCGAAGATCTCCTCCGCACCGTCACTCGGAGCCTTTCAAGTAAAGAAACTCACTCAACAAAAAGCTAAGAATGGATCAAGGCGACTGAAAAGGAAGTTGTTGTCATCACTCAGGTTCATTGATCCGAAACCAGATATGCTCATGGCATGAAAAATGAGTCAGGAAAATTCTCAACTCCTTCCCCACTCAAACCTCGATCCATTCGGGGGCTAATGACGAAGCTATGTACCTAGGGTAGGGTCATGGACCTGTCCAAACTGCCCTACCCAAGGACATCTCTAGAAGAAATCACCTTTCAATCGACTTGGAGGTGCTCCACTCGACAGACTCGAAGACACTCGACCAAGAAGCGATCACTCGACCAAGACCAAACCACTCGACGGCTAGGAGACCTAAAGGCACTCTGCATGCTAACGATCGGTTATTAAGTAGCCTTTATGGTCATCATAGCACTTTATTAGGGGCGTTATCAGTAACGCCCGACCTTAATGTATTTAAAACCCTGCATAACCGAGGGCCGGAGGGGTCCGACGAACTCTATATAAGCCACCCCCCTCCTCAGTGTAAAGGGTTCGCACCCCTGTAAACCATACACGCATAATCCAGTCGACCACCTCCGGGCTCCGAGACGTAGGGCTATTACTTCCTCCGAGAAGGGCCTGAACTCGTAAACCTCGTGTGCTTACAACTTCTCCATAGTTAAGATCTTGCCTCTCCATACTTACCCCCCCCCTACATTACTGTCAGACTTAGAACCACGACACCGGCCATGCATAGACGAGGGACCTACACGAGTTGTACGCCATGTCGGAGAAGTCGAAGGGGCCAAGAAAGAAGGACTCGACAACAGTTGTGGCGCTAATCGACGCAGTGTTGATGTCACCTGCGGTTGTCGGAGTAGACGAAATGGTCGGGATAGATGACGACGACGCTAACGATGTGCTGGTGCTTGGATGAAGATGAAGGGGGTGGACGGGCGGTAGCGGCTAGGTTAGGAATGCGGCAGCAGTGCTCAACGTAGGCGAGGAATCCGACAGCGTGACGAAGACAACATGAACGATGGCGTTTCCGCGTCAAGGGAAGCGGCGCGGCGAGTCACTGCACGCGGACACGCTCGAGCGTTTGAGAGCCATATTTGACATATCCGACAGTATATGCTCTTAGCATAACCATGACATGTACGTGCTAGGCAGTGAGGCCAACTCCACCGCGCGACCCTATCCTGTCCGCCCCCGTCCGTTTGGGGTAAAAGGGACAAACGAGACGGCCCAGCGCGCGGGCGCAAACGGACAAATGTCCGGATTCCGTCCGCTTTCGACCCATCCCCGGCCCAAACTTGCGCTCGGTTTGGGGTGAAACGGACGCGCGCGGATGGCCTCGACGCACGCCCTTGTCCCCTCCGTGGCCCGCCTGTCGGGGACACTAGCAGTCCCTCCGCTCCCAACGCTTCACCCTCTCTCCCCGCCCCGCCCCGCCGCCGGCGCCGCCGCTATTCTCCGGCCGCCTCCTCACCGCGCAGCCCCCCCGCCGTCCGTACCAAACCATGTCTCGACATGGCCGCCACCACGCCCGCGCTTCCGTCGTAGTTTTGGTCGTCGATCGGAGGAGGTTTAGCCCTCGCCGTCCTTGTCGGTGGTAGAGGGGACACGACTGCTGGCGACGTACCACGGCGGCCGAGGCAGATTCCGACGAGAGCTCCAGAGCGGCCTGTAGCCGGCCGACAACCACCCTGCTCCGTCGAGGTGATCATCGCGGCCTCTTCGCCACCACGAGCGCAAGGTGTTCGACCTTTTGCCAACAAAGGTATGGACAGTGGAGACGAGTTTTTCTACCATCACTTCCTTTGTTCATCGGACGATTCGTCGTCGGATGATGACGATCTTGTGGTGGCTGCACTGGTCGTTCACGACCATATTCAACGGCAGCTTCCTCGGTACAGGGGGTCAGTCCCTGGCCGTGCTCCCAACCTGAACCGCAACAGGGAGAGAGGCCACGCCCTGCTCTATGCAGATTACTTTGCCAACACCCTGCTCTTCGGGCCGGATAAATTTCGTCGCTGTTTTCGTATGGCCAGGCATGTGTTCAATCGTATCCGAGAGGGAGTGGTTGCTCATGACCCATACTTCGAGTGCAAGACGGATGCCCTTGGCACGCTTGGATTCTCCTCCTACCAGAAATGCACCGCGGCCATCTGCATGCTTGCATATGGAATTCCAGGAGATCTGGTGGATGAGTATGTGCGTATGAGTGAGACAACATGTCTGATGTCAATGTACAAGTTTTGCCAGGCTGTGATCGAGGTCTTTGGCCCAGAGTACTTGAGGCAGCCAACTGCCACTGATACAAAGAGATTGTTGGCGACCAACGCAGCTAGAGGCTTTCCAGGTATGCTTGGCAGCATAGATTGTATGCACTGAGAGTGGAAGAACTGTCCATTTGCTTGGCAGGGCCAGTACAAGGGGCATGTTAACGGGTGCACTGTCATATTAGAAGCGCTCGCATCACAAGATCTTTAGATATGGCATTCTTTCTTCGGCATGGCAGGTTCTCACAATGATATCAACGTGGTGCAGCGTTCTCCAGTCTTCGCGAGGCTTGCAGAAGGCCACTCCCCACTTGTCAACTTTGAGATCAACGGCCACCATTACAACAAGGGATACTATCTAGCAGATGGTATATATCCTCAGTGGTCAACTTTTGTGAAGACAATCTCGAAACTCCAAGGTGAGAAGAGAAAGAGATTTGCCCAAATGCAAGAGAGTGTTAGAAATGATGTGGAACGTGCTTTTGGTGTGCTTCAATCCCGGTGGGGTATCGTTCGAAACCCTGCACTGTCATGGAATGAAAGGAAGCTTTGGGAGGTGATGACTGCTTGTGTGACCACATGATCGTCGTGGACGAGCGTGATGAGAGTATCTTCGACCAAGGATTTGATTATCAAGGTGAAAATATTGAGCCCCTGCACCAAGACCCGGCCACATTTGAACAGTTTGCCCAATTCCACCGTGAGATGCGTGATTGGCACACTCATGTGAATCTTCAAAATGACTTGATTGAGCACGTGTGGGATCACGTTGGGAACCAATAGATGTATTTGTCCATTTTATGACTTGGTTGTAAAACTATTTTAATTTTCAGACAAATATTTGGGTTCGAAACTAGTTTTAATGCAAATTTGGGCAATTCTTGACCCTGACGGACAGGATGGGGCAAAAAAATGCGGCCGTGCGCTGGGCGCACGGCCACCGCATCGCAGGACAGGCCCGGACACAACCCCAAATTCCTATCCAAAGGGATAAAAACAGGACAAAACGGACGTCCGTTTGAAGTCACGCGGTGGAGTTGGCATTAGGCAGCGAAGGCCCCGTGCTAGCGCAGCTGCCAACGCCAGCCTAGCACTCTCGCCAGTGCTACTAGCTAGGAGCGCACCAACACGACAAGATGTACAAGACCGCAATGCACACACGCGCAGTTACTCGTGCATCATACGGGCCATAGACACCAGCCTAGCTAGGACGAAGATGGGTCGAGTCGGCTAGGCACCTACGCTTCATCGGACTACTACCACTGCTACCAAAGAAAAGAAGAGAAGAAGACAAATGCATGCGCAGGCCACAGGCACGCACGTATGCGCTGCAGAGCGCCGGAGCGGCGCCCTCCGGCGCGCGCCACGACACGTCGCGGTCACGTACGTGCGCAACGGCGAGTGACCACGACGCTGGCCGCCGCGAGGACGGCGAGCCGCGCGCGCGCGCGTACGTACGGCGCCGGCCGGGCAGGCCAATGCCAAGCTAGCGGCGTCCGTCCGGTCCACACGCGCGGCGGAAGGGAAGCCATAGCAGAGAGCGGTAAAACCAGGCGGTAAAACAACCGGAAGAGGGAAGGCCCATGCTCTCCTGTGCAGTTCCGGTAGCAGAGCAGGTTCCGTCTGGATTGGACCCAGCTGCACCCATGAACGTACCGACGTCGACGTGCACCGTCGCCGATGGTACTACGTTGCCGCCGTGGCCGTCCGTCGCGGTGGCGGGTCGTTCCGCCTGCGCCTGCGTGCTCCCCTGTCCTCCATCAAGGTATCCAGCCGAGCTTTGACGTACTCACGTCCCACTCTCACCCACCGGCGCCAGCCAGCCCTATCGCCGGCCGGACACTTCTTCCGGCCCGCCGCCCCGCCACATGCGATGTGATTGACTTTTAAAAAGAGAGAGAAGAGAAGGCGGTGAAATAGCACAGGCTCGCAAAAACTATCCCGAGTCTGGCGTGCACGGAGACGCTGGATTTAAAGCTGGAAGCGTTTGATTACGTTTCGCGACCAAAGTTTAGCTGGTGTTAGAGCTAGTGCTTAGTGGCTGGGTCTGGGTGGCACCCGCGGTTGATGGGTCTATCAATTCGTTGCAGAAGTTATTAGCGGACCAACAACAACAAGAAGCGTGCTGCCGGATCGGGGACATCCATATGAATGTACCAGCACCAACGCCCTTGCCACCTTTCCTTCCTTCCACACGCTTTGTAGGCAGCATCCGTCGTGCACCCAATCCACCTAACCACCGCTTCGATTCCAACTAGTATTCCTAACAGGAGTTAGTGGTAATCAAGCGGCCGAAATGCAGGAATATACTCCACACACACACACTACCAACCGAGGTTGACGTACATCTCCTTCCTCTTCCCCCCTCTACCCTAATGAAGACGAAAAAAGAAAGGCGCCTTTCTCGCCCGACCGCGGAGCTCTCGCGTTGTCTCCGGCGGCTCGATCTCCTTCACACAATTGTCCGGAAATTCACAGGAGCACGTAGGCACGGGATACGCAACTGCCAGCTGTGCTTGGTCGCATGATAACTTCGCGATCCGTAAACTCTTTTGATTCATTGCATGAATTTAAGTTTGGACTTTCGGTACAAAAGATATAACAGACACAAAATTGAAAGTCCCAAGAAAAACAGGGTCGGTGCCCCCCGCATCTACGCCCCAGCCAGTCCTCGTAGCTACAGTAGCGACAATGCAGAACAACAATTGAATTAGCTATAGTCAACAAATAGCTCTCCCGCCACACCCCAGGCAACGGCCCGGGCTGCCTGGGGCTTAACACTGCCACTGCATGCGTGCCAAACTACGACTCTAAGACGTCAAATATGGAGACGGGGAGGCCAGATATTGAGAGTGCTCCAAAATTATAGCGATGGAGCTTGGGATGACAAATCTGTTAGGCCTGCAGTTTGGACCAAAAACACCGCATTGACAATTATTATGACGATACAGTCAACATAACGATTCTCCTATACTTGCTCATAGCCAGCACCACATCGTTTGATGCAACCAAAAGAAAGACTGTAGATGACCGCCGCCACCCCCCCCCCCCCCCCCCCCTTTTTTTTTTGCTCTTTCCGATAGGTTGGTTCTCGGTTAGTTGCGGTAGTGGTTGATGTGTTCATCATCAATAGAAAGACATGGCTAAAAAGATTGATCATGACTGTTTTGTGACTCAACGATTCTTCATAATTGTGGCCATGTTCTGTATAACTGAATCTTATTGGAAAACATTCTAACTGATTTTCATAGTAACACAAGGGCTATCATCTCTAGTGGTTTTTTGTGGCCACGCCCAGGTATTTCTGTTTACTTACATTGAAAATATTGTTAGCGTTTGTAGGGTGCATTGTACTCCTTCGGATCCAAATTAATACAGAACATGGGCACAATTAGTATAAAACTATACTAAAGCTGCGTCGATTAATTTGGATCCGAGGGAGTCTAGCTACTTAGATCATGTCAAACTAATCCAAACACTAGTAATAAGAGGAGTTTGACAAAAAATGCTAGTCTGAACAGAGTTACTATAAACCCATTTTCATGTTGTAATTATGTGAAAAGTAATATTGTACGCTGAAAAAACTAAAGCGTGTGGGTATTATATATATAGTCAATCTAAACTGTTTTTAATAAAATAATGTGATTATTTGTGACTTGCGTAAGAATCATAAATTGGAACTCCTCGACTATTTTTTTGTACTGTGTTAAAAAAACAGTAGTTACGTAATTTGCATCGCAGATCTTTGCGCGCCGACTAATTTTCCGACCTGTTTTCCTCTATTCGATGGCCATAGTTTCATGTGAGGTTTTTGCCGCGGAATTTCGTGAAACGAGTTGAGCCATGCCCGGGGTCTTGAAACTGTGATGCAGCAGTTGCACGCATGGCTCCCACCTCCCAGCGTCTGCTGCACGTGCTGGGAGCTGCCGGTACGTCCGGGACATTTCCAGCATTTTCACCGGGAAGAGAAAGGTGGGTGAAAAGGAGATGGGCAGGAGCAGGATGGGGACGCAGGGAGGGCATGCATCCCTTCCGTGAAACGTACTCTTCCTCGTCCTCCTTACGATTTTCCCATGAAAGGGAAGGGAAAGGGAGCATGGCACGCAGTGAGCTGAGCGCGACTTTAAGGAGGCCGGCCGGCCTGTTGGCGGAAGCGTTGCCTTGAATCGCAAGAGCTCCAAATCGCTCCCTGTACCTGTGCGTACTCCCGGCACCCTAGACGTCAATGCTACTCGTGAGTTATGACCCTTCGCTTCCATCGCTTCATTTACAGATATGGAAATGTAACGCTGCTCGTGAGTACTACATTTTTTTACTTGTGGACTTGTGGTACAAATGGCGTGGGCTTAACTTGTCGCCGGTTTGGTTTGCTCTGGGACAGAAAAGTCGCGTCGTGTGTGCGTGCTTGCGGAAAGGAAATGAAGGGGAAGAAGCTTGGGAAAAGTCGCGTGATGTTCATCCATGGAGGACAAGGACCGGACCCGCGATATGGAAAAGTTTGGGAGATGGGTCGGATGATTGGGTGTCCAAGCAGGCTGAACACTCGCGCAGGCCCTCCCTCGACGGCACGCTCCGCGGTCCTGCGCGCGCGTGAGAACGCCGCACCGCTATGCTTTGCTCTCCCCCTAGGCTAGTCACCCAACCCAAGCATCCGATCCGATCGATCCCTCCACGGCAGGATCGAACCTATCCCTCCCAGATTTGCGCCAAACACGATAGATAGATTCATAGATAGATAGATACTGCTCCTAGATGGGAATCGATCCTACTGTATTTCTCCTACACAAAAGCCAGCCGGACTGATCTACTACACCAGCACGATGCCTATGCGTAACCTTAAAGTCATTAACCCTAAAATAGTACCCCCCCATCTCACCGATCTAAGTATTATTTTTTTGACATCATCACCGATCTAAATATAATCAGGCAGAGGCCCCCCTTGCTCGCTCGCTCGCTGGCTGGAGGAATCTTTCTAAGCGCTTCTTTGACCGAGATCACGACCGGCCGGCATCGGCACGCCCGAAAGAGCTCGAGACAAGGCTAGGCTAGATTAGATTAGGCCATGGGTTTGATTAATCCCGGGCGCTCGTGGCGGTCGCGGGGGTGGCACGTGAGCCCTCCATGCCCCGGATTGCTACTTGATGCTTTTCTTTAAGCTAGATAGAAGCAGGGTGCACTTGGAACAACTGGTATGTTTGCACGATTATTTGTTTTTTAGCCCTATGAGCATCTCCGAGAGACTGAGCCGGTATATCATCTTGAGATTTACGAAGTCATCGTAGGCGCCTCGTCGTCGACGGAAACGTCTCCTCCCACTGAAAGCGCATCGCCGGAAATCCTGAAATAAATCCAGAAATAATGCGAGCACCAGGATTTGAACACTGATGGGTTTGGGATACCACTATCCACCTAACCAACTCAACCACAAGTTGATTCGGTGCACGACTATTTATTTTGGAATGTAGCGCTACCGCGACTCTCTCGCGTGCCCTTGTTAACGCCAAGTGTGATGATTATGTCATGTGCCCGGATTTCGGGTGGTTTGTGTGTGTGTTCGTTTTTACCTCACCTCGCGGTAAAAATGACGGTAACTCTCTGTTCTTGCACTTCTCTGCACTTTATTCGTGGAGCAAATACACGGAACGTGTGATTCCCGAAAGATGCATACGTCATTTCTCTCCATACATAAGTGATCGTTTCGGTTTCTCATTAGTCCCCGGGTATTTCCTTGGTATATTTTGTGCCAAGGTAGAAACATTTATGCAACAGGCCGTTTGTCCTTCAAACCGACTTCTCAGAATCTGATTAAGATGCCGAAGAACCCGAGCCGAGACAAAGTCACGACTAGGCCATCTGGTTAGAGAGGTGAAGAAGTTGATCGTGGAAGAAAGAGAGCTGATCATCGTGAAATTAGATAGAAACCAGAGTAGGGCTGATGATTTCCCAGCTAAGAGCATCTATAACCGGGCAACTCAAACCCATCTCAAACGCCTGGGCGGGCTATCAGATCACTGACCGGTCACGAAATTTCAACCCAACAGGGTACCTCAAATGTCCGGACTGAACGGCACTGCTCATATCCAGCCTAAATATGGGTTGATAGGGGGCCCTTGAACGCCCCCGTCATGTCGAACTGACGTCGGGATCACACGCGGAATCACCTGGAAACCCGGTGGTCTGAAGCCCGTCTCCTCCATCGGACCGATGTCGCCGCGTGGCGCCGCTTCGGCGGGCCGCATAGTGCCTAGCCCGACTATTTAAGCCAACCGTCGGCACCGAAACCCTACCCCTTCATATTTTCCTCTGCCCGTCCTCCGGTTACCACTTTCCACTCCCCGTCCGCTGCCACTAGTAGCCATTCCCTCACGCCGTCCGATAAGGGGCCACCCATTTCTAACGCCAGAGCGCCGGCGGCAGCTCCTTGAGCAGATCCGGGCAAGGCTCGAAGCCCGGATCGCCGAGGGGCTACCTTCGGAAGCAGTGGATTCAGAGTAGGAGGAACGCAGATCTGCAGGCGGAGCTGCAGGCCATCCTCGATTTCCTTCGCTCAGAGTCGGATGCGGAGACGAGACGTTGTCGCCGGCAAGAGATGGAGGTGCATCACACCGCGGAGGAGGAGGAGATGTTCGCCTACATGGATGAGGTCGAGCAGGAGGAGGAGGAGCCGGAGCGCTCCTACGTGCCCGTCCACCCGGCGTCCGGCACCGATGTCCTGGACATCTCCGACAATGAAGATTAGATATAGTACGTAGTATGTATTACGTATGATTTTTTTTTGCATAATTTGTATGGATTTAGGAGATGAAATATGAGAGGCTCGAATGCAGAATAACTAAGTTAAAACATGATCGATCACTGTTCACGGACGCGTCCGATTGCGTCCACGGGCGTTTGATGTATCAAATTTATCAAGTCTAACTGTACATGCTCTAACCTAAAATTTTGTGCTCTGAGCGTGACGTGGGGTTACAAAATGCCCCTGAGAATCTCCATAGGCTTTTGGCTATGGGGTGTAACCGTATTCACTAACAATAAAGCTTCCGATCTTGTTGCAAAAATAGAAGATGGAAATCAACCCAGTGAGCACCGAGCACCCAACATGCTTCTACGTTAGGCTGTGTTTGGCTTCCTGTTACATTACCATTTTTTTGCAAGTCATCGTAATCGTTCGTTGTTCAAACAGCATTTTCTATTTTAACGTGTCATTACCAACTTTTGACTATTTTTCGTGGTTATATTTTCTACAACCATGACGACAACCTCCTAGTCGAGTTGACCCCAAAACGTTTGGTGAGGTAACCCGTAAAAAACACCAGTAAAAAAGGTCGTCGAGACATTATCCTCACCCTCACGGCGAACATCTCCACCTAACATAAAAATTAAGGACAGTATAATCGCAACTAAAGCGATCTATCTACTCAAGTAAATAAAGAACACCAAAGCAAAGCAAGCTGTAGGTCAAAAGCGGGCGCCCGTGCGCCCGTCGCTGCTACACACCTCAAAAATCTGAACACAGAAAGGGGAGGCTTGGCCACAGCTTACAGGACGTTTAGGTGCAAGGCATAGCAGGTTAGGTACACTGGGTATCGTCGACGATGACGGTGATGGGAGAAGTCTAATCGGAGTTGGGCTCGGCCGTGTCGCTCGTGTAACATGATTGACGATATCCGGATCCCGGCCACGATACGCATTCCGGTGCATGTGCACGATATAGATATCTATAGATACCATCGGAGTGTCACCTACAGTATGATCTAGGACTATCTTTAGAGCCAGGACACCTCACCTACGTACCACTACTAATTCTGAATGCCAAATGAGTGGCCGAAGCAGGGCAGCAAACGGGCCTATCAGAGCCTGTATCGGGCGCCAATAATGAGCCCTAGATCGTGTCACTGCTACCACTGTATGTGTACACTGTAGGCGGTATCATTCAAATGTAGCCTCATTCATGGCCGCTACTGTACGTTGCTACCGGTACGTACGTAGGTATGTAGGGCGCGTTTGGTTATTTGCATAAGGTCCAACCAGGCCCTCATGGGAAAAACTGGACTGTTTGGTTGTCAGCATACACTATTGGGCTTGCATTGCATGAAGTTTAAAGTATCTCTGAGCCTATCTTGCGAGGCACGCTTGAATCGGTAGTTCCTCGCAAGCCGGGCCCGAGCGAGGCACGTGGACGACGGGAGCTGCACACGAGGAGCCAACCTAGAAAAGCCACGTTGCTTCCCGAAGTGCCCACAGTTATTACCCTCAACTTCCCTCACCGCTCTCTCTCCCCTCTCCCCTCTCCCCACTCCCACCGACAGCAGTGGCGTCGGCGTGTAGCAGATCAGAGAACAACAAGCTGACCTCCCGCCACCTTCACGGGCATCCGCAACAGCACTTCGGCAATGGCGGTAAGCTATTCCCCTCCCCTCCTCCTTACCTACTACACCGCATTCGATTCGAGTTTCGATTCGATCCGCATTAGGGGAACGGGGAATCGGGGTAAACACCATAGAAGCAACCATAACATCGTCATGACTACTAGTACATATGAGGTTCCAGATCCGGGTTGAATACAATAGTAATGGGGATTAGGGGTTATCTTACATAGTACGCACAAATCTTAGCCTCGGGGACCCTGGAGGTGATTGGAGCGGCGGGTGGCCTTGGTCTTGGTCTCCTCCTGCACCATCGCCTCTTCTTCCTCGTTGGAGTCTGAGGGAGTCCTAGACTAAGGGGTCCTCGGGCGTCCGACCTGTTAGCCATGGGCCGGATTATTGGGCTGTGAATATACGAAGACCGAAGATTCTACCTGTATCCGGATAGGGGCTTTCCTTGGCGTGGAAGGCAAGCTTGGCGACCAAATATGAAGATTTCCTTTATCTGTAACCGACCTTATGTAACCCTAGATCCCTCCTGTGTCTATATAAACCGGAGGGCTAGGTCCGTAGATAGATGCGAATAATCATAGTCAAGCTAGACTTTTAGGGTTTAGCCATTACGATCTCGTGGTAGATCAACTCTTGTAATACTCATATTCATCAAGATCAAATAAGCAGGAAGTAGGGTATTACCTCCATAGAGAGGGCCTAAACCTGGGAAAACATTGTGTCCCCTGTCTCCTGTTACCATCGACCTTAGACGCATAGTTCGGGACCCCCTACCCGAGATCCGCCGGTTTTGACACCGACAGAGTCCACCTCGATTGGCATGCTTGGTTTCCTGGCTCCGGCGCCTTCACAATCATCGCCGCCGCATCCTCTTCTTCCCCTTCCGTAGGCACAATTTTTGTGGCAAAGTACAAGCCGGCACGATGGTCATGAGGACACCGGTGTTGTCTCTACTTGGCCCACTTTGCTCTCTGTCCAGCATCGCCGGATTTAGCCTGATTCATGGCCCAGCGAAGTATGTCGACTGACATGGCGCCCTTCGTTGGGTCAGGAATCAGCGTCTTCAACTCCTCCTACGTCACCTTCTTCACCACAACCTCTGACTCTTTGTGCAGCTCTCCTATGTTGCTGGAATTTGAGCACACTTCCATGGTGTTCTCAAACTTGGTGCGGTCACCCAGCGAGCACCCTAGGAAGAAAGCCCTCCATCCAATGCCCTAAGGGAAGGGTTTGGGGTTGGACTTGTTTTTGGAGTTCATGGTGTTAGGTTGGCGGTAAGTGGTGACCGGCAAGGTGGGTTAATAAAGGGGCACACAATCGTAGGTTTTAATGGTGATGTTGCAAGGTTCATAATGCACATGCTGACCCAGCCTTTGAACCTCTTCATAATGCAGATCGACACAGAGAACAAGGGAAAGGAGGTGGTCCCATTGAAGGAGCAGGACAAGGGCAAGGATGAGGTGCCGCCCTGAGAGGTTACGCTCGTCCAGAGCCCGGACACGGACGACGACGTGCTGGAGGTGCCCCCACCGGCAAGCGCCAGGACTACGGCCACTAGCATGAGGTGGGAGGGCCGACCACCTTCTGCAAGGTGATCATGCTCCCCCAGCTCGAGGCCATACCTATGCCGTTGGACTTCACGAGGCACTTCCCGTCCGTGTTGCAGGAGTTCAAGCTGAAGACGAACACCGACGGCTTCTGAAGGGTCACTGTCCGGCTATTGAATGGCCGGGTCACCCTCGAACAGGGTTGGGCCACCTTCGTCGCCATCCATCAGATCAAAATATGCTTCATGGTGACCTTCAAGCTGCCGACTCCCCATATGCTGAAGGTCATCGTCTTCAATGACGATGCATTGAAGTTATGACCAGGTGCGGGAGGCACGACATCACCTTCACCGTGAACGCCTAGGACTGCCCCTCGTATGCTCGAGTTGCTTTAGTTTAACATCGAACCGATTTGCATTTGAACTTGTCCGTTTATGTGTGGCACAATATTTATAACTGCTTAATACCACTATCTTCTGTCGTGTGTTCTTCCTGATGGCGATGTGTGCTGGTGACCTTACCACCGCACCGAAAAAGTTATCAGTAGCCGTTGCATGCAACCAAACAACAGGCCTTGTGTTTGCGCGCACACAAGCGGGCGACCGAACAGATTACAGGTTGCTAAGCTAGCCCCTAATTCGTGAGAACTAAATGCGAGCAATCAAACAGATTACAGGTTGCAAATGTTGGTTTAGAGGCTGCATTTGCTCAACCAGCCTCCCAATGCCATCGATTTCTAGTGCATGACAATCCATCCTCGCAAGAAAAGAAAACCAGCTGGAAAGCAAAATGGCGATGCTCGCTGATCCTGACCGCACCACAGCACGTGTTCTGCCTTTTCTACTGCTGCTAACCTGTTTTGTCTTGCAGTAAATCGCCACTACTCCCCCCTAATAAAATTAAATCTTTCTTGCAAGTACATGCAACATTTCGCCTCATGCACGTGGTTTGGCTGAGTGCCGCTCTACGCTGTCAACATTGCTGTGTTGGGGTGGCGGTAAAAAGGTAAAAAGAGGGAGAGGGGGAAGAAATTAAATTGGAGGCCTATTTATTCCCCAATGTTGACAGCCCAGCGCTCCCCTCTCCTGTCCCCGTCCGCCTCTGCCCCCAAAAGGAAAACCAGGCTGGTTTCCCCAGCGCAAGCCGGCCACCGCAACCACCCGTCCTCCCCCTCCGTAAAACCCAAGCGCCGCCAACAAACACCTACAGGACTCCCTCCCTCCGTCCCAGCCACCACCCACCCCACGCCACGAGAGAAGAGAGATGCCGCCGCTCCACTCCCTCGCCCCGCCCCAGCCCCATGACCGCAGCCACCGCCGCCAGCACTAGCAGCCAGCCGCGAGAGGGAGCGGGGGAAGGACGGGTCGTAGCATGGACCTGGGCGGGGTGCTGATGGCGGCCGCGGACGCGGGGGTGGGCGGCGGGGACCTCGGCATGCTCGGATCTAGGCTGCTCAAGCACGGGAGGGGCAATGCGGCGGCGGCGGAGGCCGACGAGCACGGGTGGGGCGGCGGCAGGCCGGCCGCCAAGCAGGCCCGGGTCGCCGGGGACAGCGACGCCGTGTCCGAGGCCGTCAAGGCGGCCGCGCCCTACCTGCTGGGCACCTGCAGCCCCGGGCACGGCCGGGAGAAGATGCTCAGCTTCTCCTCCTCGCAGCAGCCGCCCTCCTGCCCCTCCGCCGCCGCCGCCGCTCAGGCCGCGCTGCCGCTCTACTACGGCACGCCCGCTTCTTGCTCAGGTGGGACTGCAGCCCGTGCTCCCGAAGCTTTGCTCTTCTTTGATTTGATTTATGCTGGCGATTGGAAAGCTTGCTATTTCTTCTGAAGTAGAATCATTTTTGCTGTTTGATTCATTCTAGTACCACTTTCTGTGGGGTTGGGAGATTTATTTTCGGCTGTTTTTGTTGCCATCCATCACGCAAATTTTCTCATAGATCAAATGGAGTTCAGAAAAAAGGAGGAAAAAAATATCTTTTCACACCGCGCTTCTTTACTATTTTCGCCTAGATTCGGAGCCTTATCACCACAAGCTTTCTTTTCAGCTGCTCCTACTTCTTTGATTCCATCTTTTTCAATTTTCTTTTTCATTCCCTTGATTGGATCAGTCGCTCGAAAGAGTTCACACCATCTGTAGAAAAGGAGAGCACCGTTTTTGCTACTATTTTAATAGGCTTTTTATTGGGATCATTCTTGAAATTGCCTGGACAAGTTTCTCCGCCACTTTCCGGTGACATCCACGAACTCTTCTTGTCCTCAACGGCGCGATCGTGCGGATGGATTCCTTTTTGTCACCTCCTTTTGTAAAATAATACTCCTCCCTAAAGAAGAAAAGCTCAAAATGGACAGGAAAAAAAGGTGTGATCTTTGGCACCACGCCACCAATAGCCCACATTTTTCTCACCCGAGAAAGATTCAAGCAAAGCAGCACACGCGCAGATCGAGGTTGTTGCGTTGGATCAAAGATTCAAGAAAGATTCAAATCTGTGTGTGCTTCTATCTCATCTGGTTTTGGTTTTCTGATCTTGGCAGCCACACCCTGGCTCAGATTTCCTCCCGCCTCTTGCTTGCTTGCCCCTGTCAAGAAAGTACACTTTATTTTCTTGGATTTGCCTTGTTGTCTTGCACTGCCTTGTTGCTCATCTGCTTGTTGTATTATTATCATGGGTGGCAGGGTTGAGCTCGGTGAGCTTGAGCGCCAGCATCCAGGGCGCCATGGCCAGGGTGAGGGGGCCCTTCACGCCGTCGCAGTGGATGGAGCTGGAGCACCAGGCCCTGATCTACAAGTACCTGGCGGCCAACATCGCCGTGCCGCACAGCCTCCTCGTCCCCATCCGCCGGAGCGTCACCTCGCTCTACCCGTCCGCCTACTTTGGCTCCTCCACATGTAAGTCAGCCCCAGCCCAGCCAAGAAAGAGGATAAAAGCTCCATTCACCATGATAAAAGTCGGTGTTTGATTGATGGATTCCGTCCGACTTTACTGATCTTTGCGTGCATGATTGCGCTGGGTCGTGGATGTGCGCTTTGCTTTGCAGTGGGGTGGGGGCCTTTCCAGCTGGGCTACTCCGGGAGCGCGGACCTGGAGCCCGGGCGGTGCCGCCGGACGGACGGCAAGAAGTGGCGGTGCTCCAGGGACGCCGTCGCCGACCAGAAGTACTGCGAGCGGCATATGAACCGGGGACGCCATCGTTCAAGAAAGCATGTGGAAGGCCAGCCTGGCCATGCCGCGAAAGCGATGCCTGCGACGGTGGCGGCTGCTGCCGCCCAGCCCGGTGCTCTCGCCACCGGGGGCGGCGGCGGAGCCACCGCCGGCGCCGCCATCTGCCACGAGCAGCAGCCGTTGAAGAGCTACTCCGCCAGCACCATTGATCCTTGTTCACTGCAATACAACAGGTACGCTCATCGTGCAACCATGTCCTTTTTCCTAGCTAGCAGTTTCGAGTGCTTCACTTCAGAACATGACAGGTGATGCAATATTTGCATAGTAGGCCGACTATAACTGCTGCTGTGATATCTTCAATACATTTTTTCCTCTGTTATTTCTACTCACTAAATCATTTGAAATGTACGCCCATTTTGGTTCTGCTAATTTGAAGTAGGAGGGTGATGAGTCCGAGCGATAACATTTTAGCACCACCATGCTTAAAATTTTCAGTGATATTGAGCAGTCGGGAGCCCTTTGTCGATTCGCTTTCATGAGTTTATTAAGGCTCGAACTGCTTTGTTTCCTGTGGATCACCATTTCCAGTAGCCCCAGCTGATCTAGTTTGGTGAGATGCAACATGCTCAACAGAACTCTGGCAGCAGTGCTATAGTCTGATGTAGTACTTCAGTTAGTCGGTGCTCTCGGTTTTATTTACTTTTACCACCTCAATCAGTGTCTCCTTCTGTTGATGGTGTTCACCAGCCCTGAGATGCCAACTGTCATATGTACCATGCTGCACAGTACTAACCAAGCACATGCTGATCAATCTTCTTCAGGGAGATGGTGAGCAAGCAGCAGCACGAGTGCGAGCAAGTGCAGGACTCAGACACCCTCTCGATGCTGACCTCCATGAGCGCGAGGAACACCAACACGGGCAGCATGTTCCCGTTCTCAAAGGAGCATCACAATCACAATCCTTTCGAGGTGACGAGCTCGAGGCCGGACTACGGGCTGGTTTCATCCGACTCCCTGATGAGCTCCCCCCACAGCTCCCTGGAGAACGTCAACCTGCTCACCTCGCAGCGAGCGCTCTCGAGCGAGCAGCAGAGCTCGCTCTCCCTGCAGCACTTCGCGGACTGGCCGAGGACGCCGTCGCAGCAGGGGCAGGGAGGAGGAGGTCTCTCATGGCCGGACGCCGAGGAGATGCAGCAGGCTCATCAGCGGACCCAGCTCTCGGTGTCCGCCGCTCCGATGGCGTCCTCCGACCTGTCGTCGGCCTCCACGTCGCCGATCCACGAGAAGCTCATGCTGTCGCCCCTCAAGCTCAGCCGCGAGTACAGCCCCATCGGCCTCAGCGTCGCGGCCACGGCGGCGGCGGCGGCGAAGGACGAGGGGGAGGCGAACTGGATGCCCATGTTCCGCGACTCGTCCATGGGCGGGCCGCTGGGGGAGGCCCTGAACAAGAACAATGGCGGCAACATGGAGGCCAAGAGCTACCTGTCGGCGTCGCTGAACCTCATGACCGACGCCTGGGACTCGAGCCCGCTGGAGTCGTCGCCGGTGGGGGTCCTGCAGAGGACCGCCTTCGGGTCGGTGCCCAGCAGCACCGGCAGCAGCCCCAGGCAGGAGTACCACGGCGTGTATGATGGTAACCCGCGGGATGATCTCGGCTCCATCGTCGTGAATCACCCCAGCATCCGCCTCATGTGAGCTTCTTCTTCTGAGTTCTGACCATGGCAGCTGCAACGAGAAGGCTGGCCTGTGGCAACGGACGAACTTGGGCAGGTCTTCTTCACGGACCTTGTTACATATCAACATCATCATATCCAGAAGCATTTTACGTTGTAGCTTGTCATTTGAGACTAATCTGTTGTTGTCTTCTCTGCTTCCGGATGTTGAGTTCTTTCTTTTTATCTTTTTCTCTGTAACCTTAGACATCGCTGGGTATTGACGTTGTGTGTGTGTGTGTGTGCGGATCGATTTGGTAGTGCTACGCTGTTGCATAATGTGATAATGTCCAATTAATGTTGCAATGCTATAATAGTTGTTGAGTAATGCAAGCTGGCATATTTTCATCTTTGCTTATTTTGGTTTTTTTACTGTCTTTGATTAAGGACGGCAATGGGTAGGGTATGAGGCTGGTAGAGCAATACCATATCCACATTGTAGTCAATGGGTATAAAATTCTACCCATACCCACGGGTATGACACTTTACTCATACTTATACCCAACGGGTACCCAATGGATAGATCAAACAATACACATGTTATTGCAATAATACATTTATCTATAGCACATTTAAGAAAAAAACTTATGACCCAAGGTAGGTAGCGAATCAGATGACATCTGAAACACGCAACAGAGAGGGCGATTCGCTCAAGCCCCAGCCGAGCGTTCGAGATGGGCTTGCCGGCAACGAGCGTAGCGCGGGGGAGGGGAAGACGACGGGAGACAAGAGGTGGCCGGCTCTCTACATCCCCTGCCTCTTTGCGGCGGGGCTTCTCTGCTAACGGCGCGGTGGTGGTTCAAGATACGATTCGTCGTGTCCTTCTGCTCGATGAGGGGAAGAGTTCCGTCAGCACGACGACGTGGTGACGATCTTGATGTACTAATGTCGCAGGGCTTCGCCTAAGCACCGCTACAATATTATCAAGGATTATGGTGGAAGGGGGCACCGCACACGGCTAAGAATATGATCACGTGGATCAACTTGTGTGTCTATGGGATGCCCCCTGCCCCCGTATATAAAGGAGCAAGGGGGAGGCCGGCCGGCCCTAGGAGGGGCGCGCCAGGGTGTAGGATTCCTACTCCTAGTTGGAGTAGGTTTCCTCCTTTCCTAGTCCAACTAGGAGAAGGGGGGAAAGGGGGAAGAGGGGAAGGAAGGGAGAGAGGGGCCGCGCCCCAAACCCCTTGTCCAATTCGGACTGGGCTTGTGAGGGGCGCGCGCCACCTCCTGGTCCTTTCCACTAAGGCCCATTAAGGCCCCTTGCTTCTTTCTCGTATTCCCATAACTCCCCGGTACCTCCGAAAATACCCGAATCACTCGGAACCTTTTCGATGTTCGAATATAGTCGTCCAATATATCGATTTTTACATCTCGACCATTTCGAGACTCCTCGTCATGTCCCCGATCTTATCCAGGACTCCGAACTCCTTCGGTACATCAAAACTCATAGACTCATAATATAACTGTCATCGAAACCTTAAGCGTGCGGACCCTATAAGTTCGAAAACAATGTAGACATGACCGAGACACGTCTCCGGTCAATAATCAATAGCGGAACCTGGATGCTCATATTGGCTCCTACATATTCTACGAAGATCTTTTATCGGCCAGACTGCATAACAACATATGTTGTTCCCTTTGTCATCGGTATGTTACTTGCCCGAGATTCGATCGTCGGTATCTCAATACCTACTTCAATCTCGTTACTGGCAAGTCTCTTTACTCGTTCCGTAATACATCATCTCGCAACTAACTCATTAGTTGCAATGCTTGCAAGGCTTATGTGATGTGTATTAACGAGAGGGCCCAGAGATACCTCTCCGACAATCGGAGTGACAAATCCTAATCTCAAAATACGCCAACCCAACATGTACCTTTGGAGACACCTGTAGAGCTCCTTTATAATCACCCAGTTACGTTGTGACGTTTGGTAGCACACAAAGTGTTCCTCCGGCAAACGGGAGTTGCATAATCTCATAGTCATAGGAACATGTATAAGTCATGAAGAAATCAATAGCAACATACTAAACGATCGGGTGCTAAGCTAATGGAATGGGTCATGTCAATCAGATCATTCACCTAATGATGTGATCCCGTTAATCAAATAACAACTCTTTGTCCATGGTTAGGAAACATAACCATCTTTGATTAACAAGCTAGTCAAGTAGAGGCATACTAGTGACACTCTGTTTGTCTATGTATTCACACATGTATTATGTTTCTGGTTAATACAATTCTAGCATGAATAATAAACATTTATCATAAAATAAGGAAATAAACAATAACTTTATTATTGCCTCTAGGGCATATTTCCTTCAGTCTCCCACTTGCACTAGAGTCAATAATCTAGTTCACATCGCCATGTGATTCAACACTAATAGTTCACATCACCATGTGATTAACACCCATAGTTCACATTTTCATGTGACCTATACCCAAAGGGTTTACTAGAGTCAGTAATCTAGTTCACATCACTATGTGATTAAGACCCAAAAAGTGATCATGTTTTGCTTGTGAGAGAAGTTTAGTCAACGGGTCTGCCACATTCATATCCGCATGTATTTTGCAAATTTCTATGTCAACAATGCTCTGCATAGAGCTACTCTAGCTAATTGCTCCCACTTTCAATATGTATCCAGATTGAGACTTAGAGTCATCTGGATCAGTGTCAAAACTTGCATCGACGTAACCCTTTACGACGAACCTTTTGTCACCTCCGTAATCGAGAAACATATCCTTATTCCAGTAAGGATAATTTTGACCGCTGTCCATTGATCTACTCCTAGATCACTATTGTACTCCCTCTCTTAACACAGTGTATGGTATACAATAGATCTGGTACACAGCATGGCATACTTTATAAAACCTATGGCCAAGGCATAGGGAATGACTTTCATTCTCTTTCTATCTTCTGCCGTGGTCGGGCTTTGAGTCTTACTCAACTTCACACCTTGTAACACAGGCAAGAAACTTTTTCTTTGACTGTTCCATTTTGAACTACTTCAAAATCTTGTCAAGGTATGTACTCATTGAAAAAACTTATCAAGCGTCTTGATCTATCTCTATAGATCTTGATACTCAATATGTAAGCAGTTTCACCGAGGTCTTTCTTTGAAAAACTCCTTTCAAACACTCCTTTATGCTTTGTAGAATAATTCTACATTATTTCCGATCAACAATATGTCATCCACTTATACTTATCAAAAATGTTGTAGTGCTCCCACTCACTTTCTTGTAAATACAACCTTCACCGCAAGTCTGTATAAAACTATATGCTTTGATCAACTTATCAAAGCGTATATTCCAACTCCGAGATGCTTGCACCAGTCCATAAATGGATCGCTGGAGCTTGCATATTTTGCTAGCACCTTTAGGATTGACAAAACCATCTTGTTGCATCACATACAACTCTTCTTTAATAAATCAATTTATGAATGCAGTTTTGTTTATCCATTTGCCAGATTTCATAAAATGCGGCAATTGCTAACATGATTCGGACAGACTTAAGCATAGATACGAGTGAGATATTCTCATCGTAGTCAACACCTTGAACTTGTCGAAAACCTTTTGCGACAATTCTAGCTTTGTAGATAGTAACACTACTATCCGTGTCCGTCTTCCTCTTGAAGATCCATTTATTATCAATGGCTTGCCGATCCTCGGGCAAGTCCACCAAAGTCCACACTTTGTTCTCATACATGGATCATATCTCAGATTTCATGGCCTCAAACCATTTCGTGGAATCTGGGCTCATCATCGCTTCCTCATAGTTTGCAAGTTCGTCATGGTCTAGTAACATGACTTCCAGAACAGGATTATCGTACGACTCTGGTGCGGATCTCACTCTGGTTTACCTACGAGATTCGGTAGTAACTTGATCTGAAGTTACATGATCATCATCATTAGCTTCCTCACTAATTGGTGTAGTAGTCACAGGAACAGATTTCTGTGATGAACTATTTTCCAATAAGGGAGAAGGTACAATTACCTTATCAAGTTTTCTACTTTCCTCCCACTCACTTCTTTCGAGAGAAACTCCTTCTCTAGAAAGGATCCATTCTTAGCAACGAATGTCTTGCCTTCGGATCTGTGATAGAAGGTGTACCCAATTGTCTCCTTTGGGTATCCTATGAAGACATATTTCTCCGATTTGAGTTTGAGCTTATCGAGATGAAACTTTTTCACATAAGCATCGCAACTCCAAACTTTAAGAAACGATAGCTTAGGTTTCTTGCCAAACCATAGTTTCACACGGTGTTGTCTCAACGGATTTAGATGGTGCCCTATTTAACGTGAATGCAGCTGTCTCTAATGCATAACCCCAAAACGATAGTGGTAGATCGGTAAGAGACATCATAGATCGCACTATATCTAATAAAGTATGGTTATGACGTTCGGACACACCATTACACTATGGTGTTCCAGGTGGCGTGAGTAGTGAAACTATTTCACATTGTTTTAATTGAAGACCAAACTCGTAACTCAAATATTTGTCTCCGCGATCAGATTGTAGAAACCTTATTTTTCTTGTTACGATGATTTTCCACTTCACTCTGAAATTCTTTGAACTTTTCAAATGTTTCAGACTTATGTTTCATCAAGCAGATATACCCATATCTGCTCAAATCATATGTGAAGGCCAGAAAATAACGATACCCGCCGCGAGCTTCAACACTCATCGGATCGCATACATTAGTATGTATTATTTCCAATAAGTCAGTTGCTCGCTCCATTGTTCCGGAGAACGGAGTCTTTAGTCATCTTGCCCATAAGGCATGGTTTGCAAGCACCAAGTGATTCATAATCAAGTGATTCGAAAATCCCATCAGCATGGAGTTTCTTCATGCGCTTTACACCAATATGACCTAAACGGCAGTGCCACAAATAAGTTGCACTATCATTATTAACTTTGCATCTTTTTGGCTTCAATATTATGAATATGTGTATCACTACAATCGAGATCCAACGAACTATTTTCATTGGATGTATGACCATCGAAGGTTTTATTCATGTAAACAGAACAACAATTATTCTCTGACTTTAATGAATAACCGTATTGCAATAAACATGATCAAATCATATTCATGCTCAACGCAAACACCAAATAACACTTATTTAGTTTCAACACTAATCCCGAAAGTATGGGGAGTGTGCGATGATGATCATATCAATCTTGGAACTACTTCCAACACACATCGTCACCTCACCCTTTACTAGTTTCTGTTTATTCTGCAACTCCCGTTTTGAGTTACTACTCTTAGCAACTGAACCAGTATCAAATGTCGAGGGGTTGCTATAAACACTAGTAAAGTACACATCAATAACACGTATATCCAATATACCTTTGTTTACCTTGCCATCCTTTTTATCCGCCAAATACTTGGGGTAGTTCCGCTTCCAGTGACCAATCCCTTTGCAGTAGAAGCACTTAGTCTCAGGCTTAGGACCAGACTTGGGCTTCTTCACTTGAGCAGCAACTTTCTTGCTATTCTTCTTGAAGTTCCCCTTCTTCCCTTTGCCCTTTTCTTGAAACTAGTGATCTTGTCAACCATCAACATTTGATGCTCTTTCTTGATTTCTACCTTCATCGATTTCATCATCATGAAAAGCTCGGGATTCATTTTCGTCATCCCTTGCATACTATAGTTCATCACGAAGTTCTACTAACTTGGTGATGGTGACTAGAGAATTCTGTCAATCACTATCTTATCTGGAAGATTAACTCCCACTTGATTCAAGCAATTGTAGTACCCAGATAATCTAAGTACATGCTCACTAGTTGAGCGATTCTCCTCCATCTTTTAGCTATAGAACTTTGTTGGAAACTTCATATCTCTCAGCTCGGGTATTTGCTTGAAGTATTAACTTCAACTCCTGGAACATCTCATATGGTCCATGACGTTCAAAACGTCTTTGAAGTCCCGATTCTAAGCCGTTAAGCATGGTGCACTAAACTATCAAGTAGTCATCATATTTAGCTAGCCAAACGTTCGTAACGTCTGCATCTGCTCCTGCAATAGGTCTGTCACCTAGCGGTGCATCAAGGACATAATTCCTCTATGCATCAATGAGGATAAACCTCAGATCACGGATCCAATCCGCATCATTGCTACTAACATCTTTCAACACAATTTTCTCTAGGAACATATCAAAATAAACACAGGGAAGCAACAACGCGAGCTATTGATCTACAACATAATTTGCAAAATACTACCAGGACTAAGTTCATGATAAATTTAAGTTCAATTAATCATATTACTTAAGAACTCCCACTTAGATAGACATCCCTCTCATCCTCTAAGTGATCACGTGATCCAAATCAACTAAACCATGTCCGATCATCACGTGAGATGGAGCAGTTTCATTGGTGAACATCACTATGTTGATCATATCTACTATATGATTCATGCTCGACCTTTCGGTCTCCGTGTTCCGAGGCCATATCTGTATATGCTTGGCTCGTCAAGTATAACCTGAGTATTCCGCGTGTGCAACTGTTTTGCATCCGTTGTATTTGAACGTAGAGCCTATCACACCCGATCATCACGTGGTGTCTCAGAACGAAGAACTTTCGCAACGGTGCATACTCAGGGAGAACACTTCTTGATAATTAGTGAGAGGTCATCTTAAAATGCTACCGTCAAACTAAGCAAAAATAAGATGTATAAAAGATAAACATCGTATGCAATCAAAATATGTGACATGATATGGCCATCATCATCTTGCTTCTTTGATCTCCATCTCCAAAGTACTGTCATGATCTATATCGTCACCGACATGACACCATGATATCCATCATCTTGATCTATATCAATGTGTCGTCACGTGGTCGTCTCGCCAACAATTGCTCTTGCAACTATTGCTATCGCATAGCGATAAAGTAAAGCAATTATTGGGCACTTGCATCTTATGCAATAGAGAGACAACCGTAAGGATTTTGCCAGGTGTTGATAACTTCAAAAAAACATGATCATCTCATACAACAACTTATATCTCATCACGTCTTGACCATATCACATCGCAACATGCCCTGCAAAAACAAGTTAGACGTCCTCTACTTTGTTGTTACAAGTTTTACGTGGCTGCTACGGGCTTAGCAAGAACCAATCTTACCTACGCATCAAAACCACAACGATAGTTTGTCAAGTTGGTGCTGTTTTAACCTTCGCAAAGACCGGGCGTAGCCACACTCGGTTCAACTAAAGTTGGAGAAACTGACACCCGCCAGCCACCTGTGTGCAAAGCACGTCGGTAGAACCAGTCTCGCGTAAGCGTACGCGTAATGTCGGTCCGGGCCGCTTCATCCAACAATACCGCCGAACCAAAGTATGACATGCTGGTAAGCAGTATGACTTATATCGCCCACAACTCACTTGTGTTCTATTCGTGCACAACATCAACACATAAAACCTAGGCTCGGATGCCACTGTTGGGGAACGTAGTAATTTCAAAAATTTCCCTACACACACGCAAGATCATGGTGATGCATAGCAACGAGAGGGGAGAGTGTTGTCTACGTACCCTCGTACACCGATAGCGGAAGCGTTATGACAACGCGGTTGATGTAGTCGTACGTCTTCACGGCCCGACCGATCAAGCACCGAAACTACGGCACCTCTGAGTTCTAGCACACGTTCAGCTCGATGACGATCCTCGGACTCCGATCCAGTAAAGTGTCGGGGAAGAGTTCCGTCAGCACGACGGCGTGGTGACGACCTTGATATACTAATGTTGCAGGGCTTCGCCTAAGCACCGCTACAATATTATCGAGGATTATGGTGGAAGGGGGCACCGCACATGGCTAAGAATATGATCACGTTGATCAACTTGTGTGTCTATGGGGTGTCCCCCTGCCCCCGTATATAAAGGAGCAAGGGGGAGGCCGGCTGGCCCTAGGAGGGGCGCGCCAGGGAGTAGGATTCCTACTCCTACTTGGAGTAGGTTTCCTCCTTTCCTAGTCCAACTAGGAGAAGGGGGGAAAAGGGGAAGAGGGGAAGGAAGGGAGAGAGGGGCCGCGCCCCAAACCCCTTGTCCAATTTAGACTGGGCTTGGGAGGGGCGCGCGCCACCTCCTGGTCCTTTCCACTAAGGCCCATTAAGGCCCATTGCTTCTTCCTCGTATTCCCGTAACTCCCCGGTACCTCTCAAAATACCCGAATCACTCGGAACCTTTCCGATGTCCGAATATAGTCGTCCAATATATCGATTTTTATGTCTCGACCATTTCGAGACTCCTCGTCATGTCCCCAATCTCATCCGGGACTCCGAACTCCTTCGGTACATCAAAACTCATAAACTCATAATATAACTGTCATCGAAACCTTAAGCGTGCGGACCCTACGGGTTCGAGAACAATGTAGACACGACCGAGACACGTCTCCGGTCAATAACCAATAGCGGAACCTGGATGCTCATATTGGCTCCTACATATTCTATGAAGATCTTTTATCGGTCAGACCGCATAACAACATACGTTGTTCCCTTTGTCATCAGTATGTTACTTGCCCGAGATTCGGTCGTCGGTATCTCAATACCTAGTTCAATCTCGTTACCGGCAAGTCTCTTTACTCGTTCCGTAATACATCATCTCGCAACTAACTCATTAGTTGCAATGCTTGCAAGGCTTATGTGATGTGCATTACCAAGAGGGCCCAGAGATACCTCTCCGACAATCGGAGTGACAAATCCTAATCTCGAAATACGCCAACCCAACATGTACCTTTGGAGACACCTGTAGAGCTCCTTTATAATCACCAGTTACATTGTGACGTTTGGTAGTACACAAAGTGTTCCTCCGGCAAACGGGAGTTGCATAATCTCATAGTCATAGGAACATGTATAAGTCATGAAGAAAGCAATAGCAACATACTAAACGATCGGGTGCTAAGCTAATGGAATCTGTCATGTCAATCAGATCATTGACCTAATGATGTGATCCCGTTAATCAAATAACAACTCTTTGTCCATGGTTAGGAAACATAACCATCTTTGATTAACGAGCTAGTCAAGTAGAGGCATACTAGTGACACTCTGTTTGTCTATGTATTCACACATGTATTATGTTTCCGGTTAATACAATTTTAGCATGAATAATAAACATTTATCATGAAATAAGGAAATAAATAATAACTTTATTATTGCCTCTAGGGCATATTTCCTTCACTGGGTTCCGATCCCGATCGAGGACAACGAGGAGGAGATGGAGTCGGAGGCAGAGGAATGGGAGACATAGCCAGATCTGGTCGGGAGCGGCGACGGGGGGAAGAATAAGCGGAAGGCACAGCTGCCCAGGCGCTCCCCACGTTTCCTCCGCCGCTCGCCGCGCCTCCTCAGCCTCTCCAGGTCCACTCCGGTGGAATAGGTGCCTCCCCCGCCGACAATCGCTTCTGGTCGCTGGCCGGGGAGGACGCTGACGAGGAGGCTGGGGACTCGTCAGAAGAAACTGTTAAGTCTCTAGTCCTAGATAGAGCTTCCCACTACCTGCTTGATAAGGATGTAGGTATTGAGGCTAGAATTTCTATGCATGTTAGTAAAAATAGAAGAAGCAAAAAATGGAAGTATTCATAGAACCCCTGCAAAAATAAATTGCAAGGAGGAAAATTGTGAAGAGGATGATGGTAAAAATGGAAAGAACTATTTATATAGATGGATAGTTAAAAAGCTTATGGAAAAAGCCTAAAAAATACCTAACTATTGGTAAGAAATTGGGCATGATGATTTTACGATATGTGCTTCTGATTGTGTGGTGAAGCTAGACTATACTAGACAGAAAATAGTTATTCCCGGGGATAAAATTATTGAGGAGTGGGCCGATAACTTGATTAACTGGGCATGCTCAAAGCCCAGCCTAGATAACTGTGATAGCCCAGGGGAGAGAGGGATATGGGAGGAGACATGTATAAACTCAACTCCCTCCTCTTTGGGGTCAGTCGGCCACTGAGGGAGTCCTGGATTAGGGTGTCCCCGGGCATCCGGGCTATGTGATATGGGCCAGACTAATGGGCCAACAAGATACAAGATCGAAGGCCTTCCCCCGTATCCGGATGAGACTCTCCTTTACGTGGATGACAAGCTTAGCGTTCAGATGTAAAGATTCCGTTCTCTGTAAACCGACTCTGTACAACCCTAGGGCCCTCCAGTGTCTATATAAACTGGAGGGTTTAGTCCATAGAGGCAATCATAACCAGATAGGCTAGACATCTAGGGTTTAGCCATTACGATCTCGAGGTAGATCAACTCTTGTAACCCCTATACTCATCAAAGTCAATCAAGCAAGAAGTATGGTATTACTGTTGGCGAACGTAGTAATTTCAAAAAATTTCCTACGCACACGCAAGATCATGGTGATGCATAGCAATGAGAGGGGAGAGTGTGATCTATGTACCCTTGTAGACCAGTAGCGGAAGCGTTAGCACAACGCGGTTGATGTAGTCGTACGTCTTCACGACCCGACCGATCAAGCACCGAAACTACGGCACCTCCGAGTTTTAGCACACGTTCAGCTCGATGACGATCCCCGGACTCCGATCCAGCAAAGTGTCGGGGAAGAGTTCCGTCAGCACGACGGCGTGGTGACGATCTTGATGTTCTACCGTCGCAGGGCTTCGCCTAAGCACCGCTACAATATTATCGAGGATTATGGTGGAAGGGGGCACCGCACACGGCTAAGAATATGATCACGTGGATCAACTTGTGTGTCTAGGGGTGCCCCCTGCCTCCGTATATAAAGGCACAAGGGGGAGGTGCGGCCGGCCAGGAGGAGGGCGCGCCAGGAGGAGTCCTAATCCCACCGGGAGTAGGATTCCCCCCCTTTCCTAGTTGGAATAGGATTCGGGAAGTGGGAAAGAGGAGAGAGAGAAGGAAGGGGGGCGCCGCCCCCTCTCCTTGTCCTATTCGGACTAGGGGGGAGGGGCGCGCGGCCCAGTCCTGGCCACCTCTCCTCTCTTCCACTAAAGCCCACTAAGGCCCATATACCTCCCGGGGGGTTCCGGTAACCTCCCGGTACTCCGGTAAAATCCCGATTTCACCCGGAACACTTCCGATATCCAAATATAGGCTTCCAATATATCAATCTTTATGTCTTGACCATTTAGAGACTCCTCGTCATGTCCGTGATCACATCCGGGACTCCGAACAAACTTCGGTACATCAAAATGCATAAACTCATAATATAACTGTCATCAAAACCTTAAGCGTGCGGACCCTACGGGTTCGAGAACAATGTAGACATGACCGAGACACGTCTCCGGTCAATAACCAATAGCGGAACCTGGATGCTCATATTGGCTCCCACATATTCTACGAAGATCTTTATCGGTCAGACCGCATAACAACATACGTTGTTCCCTTTGTCATCGGTATGCTACTTGCCCGAGATTCCATCGTCGGTATCTCAATACCTAGTTCAATCTCGTTATCGGCAAGTCTCTTTAATCGTTTCGTAATACATCATCTTGCAACTAACTCATTAGTTGTAATGCTCGCAAGGCTTTATGTGATGTGCATTACCGAGAGGGTCCAGAGATACCTCTCCGACAATCGGAGTGACAAATCCTAATCTCGAAATATGCCAACCCAACATGTACCTTTGGAGACACCTGTAGAGCTCCTTTATAATCACCCAGTTACGTTGTGACGTTTGGTAGCACACAAAGTGTTCCTCCGGTAAACGGGAGTTGCATAATCTCATAGTCATAGGAACATGTATAAGTCATGAAGAAAGCAATAGCAACATACTAAACGATCGTGTGCTAAGCTAATGGAATGGGTCAGGTCAATCACATTATTCTCCTAATGATGTGATACCATTAATCAAATGACAACACATGTCTATGGTTAGGAAACATAACCATCTTTGATTAATAAGCTAGTCAAGTAGAGGCATACTAGTGACGTTTGGTTTGTCTATGTATTCACGCAAGTATTATGTTTCCGGATAATACAATTCTAGCATGAATAATAAACATTTATCATGATATAAGGAAATAAAATAATAACATTATTATTGCCTCTAGGGCATATTTCCTTCAGTCTCCCACTTGCACTAGAGTCAATAATCTAGATTACACAGTAATGATTCTAACACCCATGGAGCTTTGGTGCTGATCATGTTTTGCTCGTGGAAGAGGCTTAGTCAAGGGGTCTGCCACATTCAGATCCGTATGTATCTTGCAAATCTCTATGTCTCCCACCTGGACTAGATCCCGGATGGAATTGAAGCGTCTCTAGATGTGCTTGGTTCTCTTGTGAAATCTGGAATCCTTTGCCAAGGCAATTGCACCAGTATTGTCACAAAAGATTTTCATTGGACCCGATGCATTAGTTATGACACCTAGATCGGATATGAACTCCTTCATCTAGACTCCTTCCTTTGCTGCTTCCGAAGCAGCTATGTACTCCGCTTCACATGTAGAGCCCGCCACAATGCTTTGTTTAGAACTGCACCAACTGACAGCTCCACCGTTTAATGTAAACACGTATCCGGTTTGCGATTTAGAATCGTCCGGATCAGTGTCAAAGCTTGCATCAATGTAACCATTTATGATGAGCTCTTTGTCACCTCCATATATGAGAAACATATCCTTAGTCCTTTTCAGGTATTTCAGGATGTTCTTGACCGCTGTCCAGTGATCCACTCCTGGATTACTTTGGTACCTCCCTGCTAGACTTATAGCAAGACACACATCAGGTCTGGTACACAGCATTACATACATGATAGAGCCTATGGCTGAAGCATAGGGAACATATTTCATTTTCTCTCTATCTTCTGCATTGGTCGGGGATTGAGTCTTACTCAATTTCACACCTTGCAACACAGGCAAGAATCCTTTCTTTGCTTGATCCATTTTGAACTTCTTCAGAACTTTGTCAAGGTATGTGCTTTGTGAAAGTCCAATTAAGCGTCTTGATCTATCTCTATAGATCTTAATGCCCAATATGTAAGCAGCTTCACCGAGGTCTTTCATTGAAAAACTCTTATTCAAGTATCCTTTTATGCTATCCAGAAATTCTATATCATTTCCGATTAGCAATATGTCTTCTACATATAATATCAGAAATGCTACAGAGCTCCCACTCACTTTCTTGTAAATACAGGCTTCTCCAAAAGTATGCATAAAACCAAATGCTTTGATCACACTATCAAAGCATTTATTCCAACTCCGAGAGGCTTGCACCAGTCCATAAATGGATCGCTGGAGCTTGCACACTTTGTTAGCTCCCTTTGGATCGACAAAACCTTCCGACTGCATCATATACAACTCTTCTTGGAGAAATCCATTCAGGAATGTAGTTTTGACATCCATTTGTCAAATTTCGTAATCATAAAATGCGGCAATTGCTAACATGATTCGGACAGACTTAAGCATCGCTACGGGTGAGAAGGTCTCATCATAGTCAATCCCTTGAACTTGCCGAAAACCTTTTGCGACAAGTCGAGCTTTGTAGACAGTAACATTACCGTCAGCGTCAGTCTTCTTGAAGATCCATTTATTCTCAATTGCTTGCCGATCATTGGGCAAGTCAACCAAAGTCCATACTTTGTTCTCATACATGGATCCCATCTCAGATTTCATGGCTTCAAGCCATTTTGCGGAATCTGGGCTCACCATCGCTTCTTCATAGTTCGTAGGTTCATCATGATCTAATAGCATGACTTCCAGAACAGGATTACCATACCACTCTGGCGCGGATCTTACTCTTGTTGATCTACGAGGTTCAGTAGTATCTTGTTATGAAGTTTCATGATCATTATCCTTAGCTTCCTCACTAATTGGTGTAGGTGTTACAGAAATAGGTTTCTGTGATGTACTACTTTCCAATAAGGGAGCAGGTACTGTTACCTTGTCAAGTTCTACTTTCCTCCCACTCACTTCTTTCGAGAGAAACTCCTTCTCCAGAAAGTTTCCGAATTTAGCAACAAAAGTCTTGCCTTCAGATCTGTGATAGAAGGTGTATCCAATAGTTTCCTTTGGATATCCTATGAAGACACATTTCTCCGATTTGGGTTCGAGCTTATCAGGTTGAAGCTTTTTCACATAAGCATCGCAGCCCCAAACTTTCAGAAATGACAACTTTGGTTTCTTGCCAAACCACAGTTCATAAGGCGTCGTCTCAACGGATTTTGATGGTGCCCTATTTAACGTGAATGCGGCCGTCTCTAGAGCATATCCCCAAAACGATAGCGGTAAATCAGTAAGAGACATCATATATCGCACCATATCTAGTAAAGTACGATTACAACGTTCGGACACACCATTACGCTGTGGTGTTCCGGGTGGCGTGAGTTGCGAAACTATTCCACATTGTTTCAAATGTACACCAAACTCGTAACTCAAATATTCTCCTCCACGATCAGATCGTAGGAATTTTATTTTCTTGTTACGATGATTTTCGACTTCACTCTGAAATTCTTTGAACTTTTCAAATGTTTTAGACTTATGTTTCATTAAGTAGATATACCCATATCTACTTAAGTCATCTGTGAAGGTGAGAAAATAACGATATCCGCCACGAGCTTCAATATTCATCGGACCACATACATCTATATGTATGGTTTCCAATAAATCTGTTGCTCTCTCCATAGTACCGGAGAATGGTGTTTTTGTCATCTTACCCATAAGGCACGGTTCACAAGTACCAAGTGATTCATAATCAAGTGGTTCCAAAAGCCCATCGGTATGGAGTTTCTTCATGCGCTTTATACCGATATGACCTAAACGGTAGTGCCACAAATAAGTTGCACTATCATTATCAACTCTGCATCTTTTGGCTTCAACACTATGAATATGTGTGTCACTACTATCGAGATTTAATAAGAATAGACCACTCTTTAAGGGTGCATGACCATAAAAGATATTACTCATATAAATAGAACAACCATTATTCTCTGATTTAAATGAATAACCGTCTCGCATCAAACAAGATCCAGATATAATGTTCATGCTTAACGCTGGCACCAAATAACAATTATTTAGGTCTAATACTAATCCCGAAGGTAGATGTAGAGGTAGCGTGCCGACTGCGATCACATCGACTTTGGAACCATTTCCCACGCGCGTCGTCCCCTCGTCCTTAGCCAATCTTCGCTTAATCCGTAGTCCCTGTTTCGAGTTGCAAATATTAGCAACAGAACCAATATCAAATACCCAGGTGCTACTGCGAGCATTAGTAAGGTACACATCAATAACATGTATATTACATATACCTTTGTTCACCTTGCCATCCTTCTTTTCCGCCAAATACTTGGGGCAGTTCCGCTTCCAGTGACCAGTTTGCTTGCAGTAGAAGCACTCAGTTTCAGGCTTAGGTCCAGGTTTGGGTTTCTTCTCTTGAGTAGCAACTTGCTTGCTGTTCTTTTTGAAGTTCCCCTTCTTCTTCCCTTTGCCCTTTTTCTTGAAACTAGTGGTCTTGTTGACCATCAAGACTTGATGCTCCTTCTTGATTTCTACCTCCGCAGCTTTCAACATTGCGAAGAGCTCAGGAATAGTCTTATTCATCCCTTGCATATTATAGTTCATCACGAAGCTCTTGTAGCTTGGTGGTAGTGATTGGAGAATTCTGTCAATGACACAATCATCTAGAAGATTAACTCCCAATTGAATCAAGTGATTATTATACCCAGACATTTTGAGTATATGCTCACTGACAGAACTGTTCTCCTCCATCTTGCAGCTATAGAACTTATTGGAGACTTCATATCTCTCAATCCGGGCATTTGCTTGAAATATTAACTTCAACTCCTGGAACATCTCATATGCTCCATGACGTTCAAAACGTCGTTGAAGTCCCGATTCTAAGCCGTAAAGCATGGCACACTGAACTATCGAGTAGTCATCAGCTTTGCTCTGCCAGACATTCATAACATCTGGTGTTGCTCCAGCAGCAGGCCTGGCACGCAGCGGTGCTTCCAGGACGTAATTCTTCTGTGCAGCAATGAGGATAATCCTCAAGTTACGGACCCAGTCCGTGTAATTGCTACCATCATCTTTCAACTTTGCTTTCTCAAGGAACGCATTAAAATTCAACGGAACAACAACACGGGCCATCTATCTACAATCAAACATAAAAAAGCAAGATACTATCAGGTACTAAGTTCATGATAAATTTAGGTTCAATTAATCATATTACTTGAGAACTCCCACTTAGATAGACATCCCTCTAATCCTCTAAGTGATTACGTGATCCAAATCAACTAAACCATGTCCGATCATCACGTGAGATGGAGTAGTTTCATTGGTGAACATCACTATGTTGATCATATCTACTATATGATTCACGCTCGACCTTTCGGTCTCCGTGTTCCGAGGCCATATCTGTATATGCTTGGCTCGTCAAGTATAACCTGAGTATTCCGCGTGTGCAACTGTTTTGCACCCGTTGTATTTGAACGTAGAGCCTATCACACCCGATCATCACGTGGTGTCTCAGCACGAAGAACTTTCGCAATGGTGCATACTCAGGGAGAACACTTCTTGATAATTAGTGAGAGATCATCTTATAATGCTACCGTCAATCAAAGCAAGATAAGATGCATAAAAGATAAACATCACATGCAATCAAATATAAGTGATATGATATGGCCATCATCATCTTGTGCTTGTGATCTCCATCTTCGAAGCACTGTCGTGATCACCATCGTCATCGGCGCGACACCTTGATCTCCATCGTAGCATCGTTGTCGTCTCGCCAATCTTATGCTTCCACGACTATCGCTACCGCTTAGTGATAAAGTAAAGCATTACAACGAGATTGCATTGCATACAGTAAAGAGACAACCATATGGCTCCTGCCAGTTGCCGATAACTCAGTTACAAAACATGATCATCTCATACAATAAAATTTAGCATCATGTCTTGACCATATCACATCACAACATGCCCTGCAAAAACATGTTAGATGCCCTCTACTTGTTGTTGCAAGTTTTACGTGGCTGCTACGGGCTTAAGCAAGAACCAATCTTACCTACGCATCAAAACCACAACGATAGTTTGTCCAGTTGGTGCTATTTTAACCTTCGCAAGGACCGGGCGTAGCCACACTTGGTTCAACTAGAGTTGGAGAAACTGTCACCCGCAAGCCACCTATGTGGAAAGCACGTCGGGAGAACTAGTATCGCGTAAGCGTACGTGTAATGTCGGTCCGTGCCGCTTCGTCCAACAATACCGCCGAACCAAAGTATGACATGCTGGTAAGCAGTATGACTTATATCGCCCACAACTCACTTGTGTTCTACTCGTGCATATAACATCAACACATAAAACCTAGGCTTGGATGCCACTATTGGGGAACGTACTAATTTCAAAAAATTTCCTACACACACGCAAGATCATGGTGATGCATAGCAACGAGAGGGGAGAGTGTGATCTACGTACCCTTGTAGACCGACAGCGGAAGCGTTAGCACAACGCGGTTGATGTAGTCGTACGTCTTCACGGCCTGACCGATCAAGCACCGAAACTACGGCACCTCCGAGTTTTAGCACACGTTCAGATCGATGACGATCCTCGGACTCCGATCCAGCAAAGTGTCGGGGAAGAGTTCCGTCAGCACGATGACGTGGTGACGATCTTGATGTTCTACCGTCGCAGGGCTTCGCCTAAGCACCGCTACAATATTATCGAGGATTATGGTGGAAGGGGGCACCGCACACGGCTAAGAATATGATCACGTGGATCAACTTGTGTGTCTAGGGGTGCCCCCTGCCTCCGTATATAAAGGCACAAGGGGGAGGTGCGGCCGGCTAGGAGGAGGGCGCGCCAGGAGGAGTCCTACTCCCACCGGGAGTAGGATTCCCCCCTTTCCTAGTTGGAATAGGATTCGGGAAGTGGGAAAGAGGAGAGAGAGAAGGAAGGGGGGGCGCCACCCCCCTCTCCTTGTCCTATTCGGACTAGGGGGGAGGGGCGCGCGGCCCAGCCCTGGCCACCTCTCCTCTCTTCCACTAAAGCCCACTAAGACCCATATACCTCCCGGGGGGTTCCGGTAACCTCCCGGTACTCCGGTAAAATCCCGATTTCACCCGGAACACTTCCGATATCCAAATATAGGCTTCCAATATATCAATCTTTATGTCTCGACCATTTTGAGACTCCTTGTCATGTCCATGATCACATCCGGGTCTCCGAACAAACTTCGGTACATCAAAATGCATAAACTCATAATATAACTGTCATCAAAACCTTAAGTGTGCGGACCCTACGGGTTCGAGAACAATGTAGACATGACCGAGACACATCTCCGGTCAATAACCAATAGCGGAACCTGGATGCTCATATTGGCTCCCACATATTCTACGAAGATCTTTATCGGTCAGACCGCATAACAACATACGTTGTTCCCTTTGTCATCGGTATGTTACTTGCCCGAGATTCGATCGTCGGTATCTCAATACCTAGTTCAATCTCGTTACCCGCAAGTCTCTTTACTCGTTTCGTAATACATCATCTTGCAACTAACTCATTAGTTGTAATGCTTGCAAGGCTTTATGTGATGTGCATTACTGAGAGGGACCAGAGATACCTCTCCGACAATCGGAGTGACAAATCCTAATCTCAAAATACGCCAACCCAACATGTACCTTTGGAGACACCTGTAGAGCTCCTTTATAATCACCCAGTTACGTTGTGACGTTTGGTAGCACACAAAGTGTTCCTCCGGCAAACGGGAGTTGCATAATCTCATAGTCATAGGAACATGTATAAGTCATGAAGAAAGCAATAGCAACATACTAAACGATCGTGTGCTAAGCTAATGGAATGGGTCATGTCAATCACATTATTCTCCTAATGATGTGATCCCATTAATCAAATGACAACACATGTCTATGGTTAGGAAACATAACCATCTTTGATTAATAAGCTAGTCAAGTAGAGGCACACTAGTGATGTTTGGTTTGTCTATGTATTCACACAAGTATTATGTTTCCGGATAATACAATTCTAGCATGAATAATAAACATTATCATGATATAAGGAAATAAAATAATAACATTATTATTGCCTCTAGGGCATATTTCCTTCAATTACCTCCATCAAGAGGGCCCGAACCCGGGTAAACATCGTGTCCTCTGCCTCCTGTTCCCATCGATCCTCAGACGCACAGTTCGGGACCCCCTACCCGAGATCGACCCGTTTTAACACTGACATTGGTGCTTTCATTGAGAGTTCCTCTGTGCTGTCGACAGAAGGTTCGATGGCTCATTCGATCATCCACAACGATGTCCCCTCTTGGGAGACTTTCCTCCTCGGCCAAATTTTCATATTCAGCGGCTTCGCACTGCGTGCCAACTTGACTAGCCACCTTGAGCAGATCGACAGCTATGCCCCTGCCCGTCAGATCAGTTTTGGAAATCTGAACTATGTCGCTGATATCCGAGGAGACTTGATCTTCGAAGGGTTCGCGGCCCCGACCATCGCTCTGGCCTTAGATCCAGAGCAGACTACCAGGTCCGAAGACGGGAGTTTAGAGCCCGCTGGACTCCCTACAGTTATGGAACTTGCTACCGGAGATCTGGAGGGGACTGCGTCATCGGGAAAACTGAAGACAAACCAGGCTCCCCTTGTCGCTGAAGTGCCAGACTCCCCCTCGGACTCCAGATCCGAATTCTCGAGGTCCGCGTCAAGCGTGCGTGGCCAGGAGGCTCTCACCCCTGCCGCCCCCGCGGACTCTCGCTTCCCTGTACAAACCTCGCTACTAAACGAGGCTATGGACTTAATGTGATCCCTCGCCATTACAGAGGAATCGCTTCCGAATTACACCCAGCCCGGACTAGGGGCTGAGAGCGGGGAATTTTACGTCCCACCCACCACCCACTTCATAGCCACTGTCGAAGAATTAACCGACATGTTGGACTACGCCTCCAAAGACATCAACGACATGAACGACGATGCCGGAGACAAACAAGGCCAAGACCCTCTGTTTACCGAACGTTGGAGGGCCACCTCCACATACGACATGCACATGGTAGACACACCCAAAGCGGATGACGATGACGGCAAGAAGGATCCAATTGAGGACAATCCTGCTGAAGCACCTCCAAAGCGTCGACGCCAGTGGTGCCGCTCAAAACCACGTCGCAAAAAAGACAGCAATACCGGCGCTGAAGATAACAATACTCTGGAGAATGCCGAAGACCCTGTACTCCTTGTCGAGCCAACATCAGAACAAGATGATTGGGAGGATGGGCAAGTTAATCCCGACGACCCTATCGGGAACGAGGACTCGGAGGATAGTAACTACCTACCGATCTCTGAAGAGGATGTGAGCCTCGGCGATGAAGACTTCATCGTGCCTGAGGAACCCCTCGAACAAGAGCGCTTTAAGCGCCGACTAATCTCCACTATGAGAAGCCTAACAAAGAAGCAGCAGCAATTCCAAGCCGATTAGGATACACTCAATGATAGATGGACTAAAGTCGTGGCAGCCGAGGAATATGGCCTCGAGCACCCAACCAAGAGCTACCCGAAGCGCAAGCTGCTACCACAATTCGATGACGAGGCCCTTGAGACAATATTGCCAAAGTATAAACACGCTGATGAACATGACCGACCACCGCGTGGACGTGACACACCGGCCACTTACGCCGAACACCAGCCCGTGCCACCCTGCCGTCGAGGTAGGGAGGCAGCGGCCCCGGGCTATACCTATGACCTACGAAAGGACCTGGACAATAGAGCCGGTCAGACAAGATCAATCTATGGGTCAAGGGGGCGTGCTCCAACAGGAGAGGACGGCCATCGGGCCTGGCGCGATAGGCACGACCACACCCAGGCCGAAAACCGCATTCGGACTTCATCCGAATGACACCGTGACATCACCCAATATAGAGGCGCCGCACACCCCTTATGCTTCACCGATGAGGTGATGGAGCACCAGTTCCCTGAAGGGTTTAAACCCGTGAACATTGAATCATACGATGGTACTATAGATCCCGCAGTATGGATCGAAGATTTTCTTCTCCATATTCACATGGCCCGTGGTGATGATCTCCATGCCATCAAATACCTCCCGCTAAAATTAAAGGGACCATCACGGCACTGGTTAAACAGCCTCCCAGAAAACTCTATTGGCAGCTGGGAATACTTGGAGGATGCCATTAGAGACAACTTCCAAGGAACCTATGTTCGGCCTCCAGATGCCGATGACCTTAGTCACATAGTCTAGCAACACGGAGAATCAGCCTGGAAGCTACAGACCAGGTTCTTAATTAAAAAGAACCAAATTGTGGACTATCAGGACGCCGAAGCCCTCGCGAACATAGCGTCCGAGATGAGTGGCTCGCCCGACACCTCGGCCAAGAAAAACCGAAGTCCATGGCAGCCCTCACCACACTTATGACCCGCTTTTGCGTTGGAGAGGATAGCTAGCTAGCCCACAGAAGCAACATCACCAGGGACCCTTGCACCTCCGAAGCCAGGGATGGCAATGGCAAGCCACGACACAATAGACACAAGCGTTGAAGCAATAATGAAGATACCGAAGACATGACGGTTAACGCCGGATTCAGTATCTCTAAACCTGGTCAGCGGAAGAAGCCATTCAAAGGAAACAAGGATGGTCCATCTAGTTTGGACAGAATACTCGATCGGCCCTGCCAGATTCATGGCACCCCTGATAAGCTTGCTAATCGTACCAACAAGAATTGTTGGGTCTTTAAACAAGCTGGCAAGCTAAACACCGGACATAAGGGGAAGGGGCCGCCCAGCAAGGACGATGATGAAGAGCCTCACCCACCGAACACAAGGGGACAGAAGAAATTCCGCCGGAGGTAAAAACTGTGAATATGATATACGCTACGCATATACCCAAAATGGAGCGCAAGCGCGCACTAAGGGACGTTTATGACATAGAGCCAGTTGCCCCAAAATTTAACCCATGGTCAGCCTGCCCGATAACTTTTGATCGCAGAGACCATCCGACCAGCATCCGTCACGGGGGCTCGGCAGCATTGGCCGTCGATCCAATTATCGACGGATTCCACCTCACGCGCGTCCTTATGGATGATGGTAGCAATCTTAACCTGCTTTACCAGGACACTGTTTGCAAAATGGGCATTGATCAATCAAGAATAAAGCCCACCAAAATCACCTTCAAAGGAGTAATACCTGGCGTTGAAGCCCGCTGCACGGGCTCAGTAACACTGGAAGTGGTCTTCGGTTTGCCGGACAACTTCCAAAGCGAAGAGTTGATCTTCGACGTCGTCTCTCTCCGCATCGGTTATCATGCACTGCTCGGAAGGACCGCCTTCGCCCGCTTCAATGCGGTCCCGAATTATGCTTACCTAAAGCTCAAAATGCCTAGACCTCGTGGCGTTATTACAGTCAATGGGAACATGGAGCACTCCCTCCGTACTGAGGAGCATACCGCGGCTCTCGCAGCTGAAGCACATGGTGGCCTTGTCAAACCGAACATTACCCCGGCAGTCAAGCCCCCGGACACTATCAAAAGAGTGCGGTCTACCCCACAGAACGACAGCCCGACTCATCCAGAGCTGGATTAGCAATCCAACCTCCGCCACAACCCCAACTGGGCGGCGGCATACTGCACTAAAGATACCATGGGCACAAACGGAGGCATACGGAAAACACAGTCCACGACACGGCTCGACCCTATCCGGACCTTTATATTCTTCCATCTTTTTCTTCTTATTTTTTCTTTTTCAGGTTCTTTACAATCTACACCACTCTTTGATGGTACTTCGGGTCCTTTTCCAGGCCCCATATATACACTCAATTGTTGATCCTCTCAAAGGACCATATACTATAGGCAAAAGCGGCGCAGACGTGCGACAGAGTGTCCAAAAGATCTTCAAGATCATCTTTTCAAATTTAGACCTGTATACAGCTTTCCCTTGTTCTCGGCATGTAAAATGGCCCTGATGCTTATGGCATCCTCTGTAGAAATACGTTTTGATGTACCAATCCGACTATAATGGAAACAGTTTTCGCCTAACCTTGTTCGGTATTGGCTTATTTCTTAATCCGTTTTCACACTTTATGTCTGAATTGGCATATACACCTTGTTACGACTTAAATCGCCAGGGGCTCTATTTCGAGCCATATACATATTCTCAACAATAGACAGTACGAACACTCTCAGGGTATACTTCGGCGTCCCGAATACTGCATTATATGCATTGGCTCCGAATCACGCCTTTCGTTAATAGTTGGGTTGCCCGGCTCCTATCCTTGCTACCACACGTTCCGTTTTTTCGGCTAAGGTAGTAAAGGGAGAACTACTGCGATTGTGTTTCCGGCTGGTCTGGTCAAACACCTCAGTAGAGAAAGCCGAAAACTGACTGTCGTGATGCGGCAAGAGCTGGTCAGCAATTCGGTGACTTACTAAATCTCTAGTGATTTCTTCCGTATTTCACGAAGGACTGGCTTTTTCCAGTCAAGCATTTAAAAGGCATCCAAGTTCAATAGCCGCATACGCACCAGGGACTACCCTACAGTCCCATTATCAAACTTCTATGGCTAAGTGAGAATGATAAAACCGTATAGTTTGATTGCCTACTTCACCGCACTGCCACCTCCTTTACGGACCAAGTCGCTGGGTCAAGTGTGGTCACATGCTATTACAAACACCCCCGTAGTATCTACGTGGGGGCTGAAGCCGACAACTGGTAAATTCTCAAGAATTAAATACGACCGCACAGGAGGAGTAACACTTTACGATAAATACATACAATATATTACAAAGCTTTGGTTTATGCAATATCCGGGCAGTTCAGACACATTCACTCGAACATGATGTCCTTTGAGCACTGGCCCTCTATCATGCGGGCACCTTCCAAGACGTCCTCAAAGTAACGCTCCGGCGTACGGTGGTCATTGCCCCTGGGCGAACCCTCGACGACCACGATGGCGGCCTTCATTTTGGCCCAATGCATCTTGACACGGGCAAAGGCCATCCACGCACCTTCTATACACGCCAAGCGCTTCACGACCTCTACTCGGGGCAAGGCGTCACCAAGTCGCTTGACCAAACCGAAGTAGCTACTTGGAATAGGTCCGGCTGGCCATAGCCGGACTATGATGTCCTTCATGGCCAAACCATACATCCTATGCAGCTCTGCCGGCTGCATCATCTAATTATTTAGCAGCACTGGTCGCTCCGGCGCCAAGTACTGCGACCAGAAGAGCTTCTCCTCCGCGTTCCCTTCCTGGACCCGGAAATACTCGGCGCGTCGACAGCACTCCTTGGGAGATCCGCAAAAGCGTCTGGAGCACTCCAGAATTGATTTAGCAAATCATATCTTCAACCGCCGAATATACTCTGTAAAAGAAAAGGCTTACCAGTCGCTATCTGTCCGGCTTGCTTGATCTCTTCACGAGCCGTCCGGGACTTGGACCGAGCCTCCTTCATAGCTTGGAGAGCCTTCGTGAGCGCGGCCGCTTGGGCCTTGTTGCTCTCCTCCAAGGATTCACACTTGGTGGCGGCTTCATGGAGCGCATGCTCTACTTCGGCCATCCTCGCCTCATACTGAAGGGTGGTGACCTTTTCAGCCTCTACATCCGTAGCCGCTTTCTCTGCGGCCACTTTGCTTGCCCTCGCCTCCTCCTTGGCTTCGGCAAGGGCATTCTTGAGGGCCTCGACCTCAATCGCGTTGCCTACAATCATTTACATAGCGGCGCATGAGCTTGAACTCTGAGTCTGCATTATAATTTAGGCTTGTAAAGGGGTCTCTTAAAAAAAGCATACCCTGGGCCTCATCAAACAGCTTTATACGGTCGATCTCATCATCAACTAGCTTCAATTTACGCTGGAGTTCAGATATTTCAGCATCCTTAGATGAAGCCGCCAACAGTGAAGCCTGTTTATCAGAATAGATGAATGTGTTATCTCCGGCGACTATTTGATCCTCTATCCGGCTATTTTTTGTTGGAAATATGCCCTAGAGGCAATAATAAAAGCATTATTATTATATTTCCTTGTTCATGATAATTGTCTTTATTCATGCTATAATTGTGTTATCCGGAAATCATAATACATGTGTGAATAATAGACACCAACATGTCCCTAGTAAGCCTCTAGTTGACTAGCTCGTTGATCAACAGATAGTCATGGTTTCCTGACTATGGACATTGGATGTCATTGATAACGAGATCACATCATTAGGAGAATGATGTGATGGACAAGACCCAATCCTAAACATAGCACAAGATCGTATAGTTCGTTTGCTAGAGTTTTTCCAATGTCAAGTATCCTTTCCTTAGACCATGAGATCGTGTAACTCCCGGATACCTTAGGAGTGCTTTGGGTGTACCAAACGTCACAACGTAACTGGGTGACTATAAAGGTATACTACGGGTATCTCCGAAAGTGTCTGTTGGGTTGACACGGATCAAGACTGGGATATGTCACTCCGTATGACGGAGAGGTATCACTGGGCCCACTCGGTAATGCATCATCATAATGAGCTCAAAGTGACCAAGTGTCTGGTCACGGGATCATGCATTATGGTACGAGTAAAGTGACTTGCCGGTAACGAGATTGAACGAGGTATTGGGATACCGACGATCGAATCTCGGGCAAGTAACATACCGATTGACAAAGGGAATTGTATACGGGGTTGCTTGAATCCTCGACATCGTGGTTCATCCGATGAGATCATCGTGGAGCATGTGGGAGCCAACATGGGTATCTAGATCCCGCTGTTGGTTATTGACCGGAGAGTCGTCTCGGTCATGTCTGCATGTCTCCCGAACCCGTAGGGTCTACACACTTAAGGTTCGGTGACGCTAGGGTTGTAGGGATATGTATATGCAGTAACCCGAATGTTGTTGGGAGTCCCGGATGAGATCCCGGACGTCACGAGGAGTTCCGGAATGGTCTGGAGGTAAAGAATTATATATAGGAAGTGCTGTTTCGGCCATCGGGACAAGTTTCGGGGTCACCGGTATTGTACCGGGACCACCGGAAGGGTCCCGGGGGTCCACCGGGTGGGGCCACCTGCCCCCGGGGGCCACATGGGCTGTAGGGGGTGCGCCTTGGCCTACATGGGCCAAGGGCACCAGCCCCAAGAGGCCCATGCGCCTAGGGTTTCAAGAGGGAAGAGTCCCACAAGGGGAAGGCACCCCCTAGGTGCCTTGGGGGGGGGGGGGGGGAGGGAAACCTCCCTTGGCCGCCCCCCCTGGGAGATTGGATCTCCTAGGTCCGGCGCCCCCCCCTTGGCCCTCCTATATATAGTGGGGGAGATGGAGGACTTCATACCTTTGCCTTGGTGCCTCCTTCTCCCTCTCCAACACCTCCTCCTCATAGTGCTTGGCGAAGCCCTGACGGAGTACTGCAGCTCCATCACCACCACGCCGTCGTGCTGTTGCTGGAGCCATCTTCCTCAACCTCTCCTCTCCCCTTGCTGGATCAAGAAGGAGGAGACGTCATCCGCTCCGTACGTGTGTTGAACGCGGAGGTGCCGTCCGTTCGGCGCTTGGTCATCGGTGATTTGGATCACGTCGTGTACGACTACCTCATCCCCGTTCTTTGAACGCTTCCGCTCGCGATCTACAAAGGTACGTAGATGCATCCGATCACTCGTTGCTAGATGAACTCATAGATGGATCTTGGTGAAACCGTAGGAATTTTTTTTCCTGCAACGTTCCCCTACAGCGGCATCATGAGCTAGGTCTATGCGTAGTTCTTCTTGCGCGAGTAGAACACAATTGGTTCTGGGCGTAGATGTTGTCAACTTTCTTGCCGCTACTAGTCTTATCTTGCTTCAACAGTATTGTGGGATGAAGCGGCCCGGACCAACCTTACACGTACGCTTACGTGAGACCGGTTCCACCGACTAACATGCACTAGTTTCATAAGGTGGCTGACGGGTGTCTGTCTCTCCCACTTTAGTTGGAGCGGATTCGATGAAAAGGGTCCTTATGAAGGGTAAATAGACGTTGACAAATCACATTGTGGCTTTCACATAGGTAAGAAAACATTCTTGCTAGAACCCTAATTCAGCCACGTAAAACTTGCAACAACAATTAGAGGACGTCTAACTTGTTTTTGCAGCAAGTGCTTTGTGATATGATATGGCCAAAGTTGTGATGAATGATGAATGATATGTATGAGATGTTCATGCTATTATAATAGGAATCACTACTTGCATGTCGATGAGTATGACAACCGGCAGGAGCCATAGGAGTTGTCTTTATTTTTTGTATGACCTGCGTGTCATTGAGAAACGCCATGTAAATTACTTTACTTTATTGCTAAACGCGTTAGCCATAGTAGTAGAAGTAATAGTTGGCGAGCAACTTCATGGAGACGCGATGATGGAGATCATGATGATGGAGATCATGGTGTCAAGCCGGTGACAAGATGATCATGGAGCCCCAAGATGGAGATCAAAGGAGCTATGTGATATTGGCCATATCATGTCACTATTATTATTTGATTGCATGTGATGTTTATCATGTTTTTGCATCTTGTTTACTTAGAACGATGGTAGTAAATAAGATGATCCCTCATAATAATTTCAAGAAAGTGTTCCCCCTAACTGTGCACCGTTGCGACAGTTCATTGTTTCGAAGCACCACGTGATGATCGGGTGTGATAGATTCTAACGTTCACATACAACGGGTGTAAGACAGATTTACATAAGCAAACACTTAGGTTGACTTGACGAGCCTAGCATGTGTATAGACATGGCCTCGGAACACAGAAGACCGAAAGGTCGAGCATGAGTCGTATAGAAGATACGATCAACATGAAGATGTTCACCGACGTTGACTAGTTCGTCTCACGTGATGATCGGACACGGCCTAGTTAACTCGGATCATATTATACTTAGATGACTGGAGGGATGTCTATCTGAGTGGGAGTTCATTGAATAATTTGATTAGATGAACTTAATTATCATGAACTTAGTCTAAAATATTTACAATATGTCTTGTAGATCAAATGGCCAACGTAGTCCTCAACTTCAACGCGTTCCTAGAGAAAACCAAGCTGAAAGACGATGGAAGCAACTACACGGACTGGGTCCGGAACCTGAGGATCATCCTCATAGCTGCCAAGAAAGATTATGTCCTACAAGCACCGCTAGGTGAAGCTCCCGTCCCACAGAACCAAGACGTTATGAACGCTTGGCAGACACGTGTTGATGATTACTCCCTTGTTCAGTGCGGCATGCTTTACAGCTTAGAGCCGGGGATCCAAAAGCGTTTTGAGAGACATGGAGCATATGAGATGTTCGAAGAGCTGAAAATGGTTTTTCAAGCTCATGCCCGGATCGAGAGATATGAAGTCTCCGACAAATTCTTCAGCTGTAAGATGGAGGAAAATAGTTCTGTCAGTGAGCACATACTCACTATGTCTGGGTTACATAACCGCTTGACTCAGCTGGGAGTTAATCTCCCGGATGACGCGGTCATTGACAGAATCCTTCAGTCGCTTCCACCAAGCTACAAGAGCTTTGTGATGAACTTCAATATGAAGGGGATGGAAAAGACCATTCCTGAGGTATTTGCAATGCTGAAATCAGCAGAGGTAGAAGTCAAGAAGGAACATCAAGTGTTGATGGTAAATAAAACCACTAAGCTCAAGAAGGGCAAGGGTAAAAAGAACTTCAAGAAGGACGGCAAGGGAGTTGCCGCGCCCGGCAAGCAAGCTGCCGGGAAGAAGCCAAAGAATGGACCCAAGCCCGAGACTGAGTGCTTTTATTGCAAGGAAAGTGGTCACTGGAAGCGGAACTTCCCCAAATACTTAGCGGACAAGAAGGCCGGCAAAATAAAAGGTATATGTGATATACATGTAATTGATGTGTACCTTACCAGTACTCGTAGTAGCTCCTGGGTATTTGATACCGGTGCAGTTGCTCACATTTGTAACTCAAAGTAGGAGCTTCGGAATAAGCAGAGACTGGCGAAGGACGAGGTGACGATGCACGTCGGGAATGGTTCCAAGGTCGATGTGATCGCCGTCGGCACACTGCCTCTTCATTTACCTTCGGGATTAGTTTTAAACCTTAATAATTGTTATTTAGTGCCAGCTTTGAGCATGAACATTGTATCGGGATCTCGTTTAATTCGAGATGGCTACTCATTTAAATCCGAGAATAATGGTTGTTCTATTTATATGAGAGATATGTTTTATGGTCATGCTCCTATGGTGAATGGTTTATTCTTAATGAATCTCGAGCGTAATACTACACATATTCATAGTGTGAGTACCAAAAGATGTAAGGTTGATAATGATAGTCCCACATACTTGTGGCACTGCCGCCTTGGTCACATAGGTGTCAAACGCATGAAGAAGCTCCATGCAGATGGACTTTTAGAGTCTCTTGATTACGAATCATTTGACACGTGCGAACCATGCCTCATGGAAAAAATGACCAAGACTCCGTTCTCAGGAACAATGGAGCGAGCAACCAACTTATTGGAAATCATACGTACCGATGTGTGCGGTCCAATGAGTGTTGAGGCTCGCGGTGGCTATCGTTATGTTCTCACCCTCACTGATGACTTGAGTAGATATGGGTATGTCTACTTAATGAAACACAAGTCTGAAACCTTTGAAAAGTTCAAGGAATTTCAGAGTGAGGTTGAAAATCAACGTGACAGGAAAATCAAGTTTCTACGATCAGATCGTGGAGGAGAATACTTGAGTCACGAATTTGGCACACACTCAAGAAAATGTGGAATAGTTTCACAACTCACGCCGCCTGGAACACCTCAGTGTAATGGTGTGTCCGAACGTCGTAATCGCACTCTATTAGATATGGTTCGATCTATGATGTCTCTTACCGATTTACCGCTATCTTTTTGGGGCTATGCTTTAGAGACTGCCGCATTCACTTTAAATAGGGCTCCGTCGAAATCCGTTGAGATGACACCGTTTGAATTATGGTTTGGGAAGAAACCTAAGTTGTCGTTTCTAAAAGTTTGGGGATGCGATGCTTATGTCAAGAAACTTCAACCTGAAAAGCTCGAACCCAAGTCGGAAAAATGCATCTTCATAGGATACCCTAAAGAAACTATTGGGTATACCTTCTACCTCAGATCCGAAGGCAAGATCTTTGTTGCCAAGAATGGATCCTTTCTAGAGAAGGAGTTTCTCTCAAAAGAAGTAAGTGGGAGGAAAGTAGAACTTGATGAAGTATTACCTCTTGAACCGGAAAAAGGCACAACTCAAGAAAATGTTCCTGAGGTGCCTGCACCGACTAGAGAGGAAGTTATTGATGATGATCAAGATACTTCTGATCAAGCTCCTACTGAAATTCGAAGGTCCACAAGGGCACGTTCCGCACCAGAGTGGTACGGCAACCCTGTCTTGGAAATCATGTTATTAGACAACGGTGAACCTTCGAACTATGAAGAAGCGATGGCGGGCCCGGATTCCGACAAATGGCTAGAAGCCATGAAATCCGAGATAGGATCCATGTATGAAAACGAAGTATGGACTTTGACTGACTTGCCCAATGATCGGCGAGCCATAGAAAATAAATGGATCTTTAAGAAGAAGACAGACGCGGATGGTAATGTGACCATCTATAAAGCTTGGCTTGTCGCTAAGGGTTATCGACAAGTTCAAGGGGTTGACTACGATGAGACTTTCTCACCGGTAGCGAAGCTAAAGTCCGTCCGAATCATGTTAGCAATTGCCGCATTCTATGATTATGAGAGATGGAAAATGGACGTCAAAACGGCATTCCTTAATGGTTTCCTTAAGGAAGAATTGTATATGATGCAGCCGGAAGGTTTTGTCGATCCTAAGAATGCTGACAAGGTGTGCAAGCTCCAACGCTCGATTTATGGGCTGGTGCAAGCATCTCGGAGTTCGAACATTCGCTTTGATGAGATGATCAAAGCGTTTGGGTTTACGCAGACTTATGGAGAAGCCTGCGTTTACAAGAAAGTGAGTGGGAGCTCTGTAGCATTTCTCATATTATATGTAGATGACATACTATTGATGGGAAATGATATAGAACTCTTGGACAGCATCAAGGCCTACTTGAATAAGAGTTTTTCAATGAAGGACCTTGGAGAAGCTGCTTATATATTAGGCATCAAGATCTATAGAGATAGATCAAGACGCCTCATAGGTCTTTCACAAAGCACATACCTTGATAAGATATTGAAGAAGTTCAATATGGATCAGTCTAAGAAGGGGTTCTTGCCTGTGCTGCAAGGTGTGAAATTGAGCTTAGCTCAATGTCCAACCACGGCAGAAGATATAGAAGAGATGAGTGTCATCCCCTATGCCTCAGCCATAGGTTCTATTATGTATGCCATGCTGTGTACCAGACCTGATGTAAACCTTGCCGTAAGTTTGGTAGGAAGGTACCAAAGTAATCCCGGCAAGGAACACTGGACAGTGGTCAAGAATATCCTGAAGTACCTGAAAAGGACTAAGGAAATGTTTCTCGTTTATGGAGGTGACGAAGAGCTCGTCGTAAAGGGTTACGTCGACGCTAGCTTCGACACAGATCCGGATGACTCATAGTCACAAACCGGATACGTGTATATTTTGAATGGAGGGGCAGTAAGCTGGTGCAGTTGCAAGAAGAGCGTCGTGGCGGGATCTACATGTGAAGCGGAGTACATGGCAGCCTCGGAGGCAGCGCATGAAGCAATTTGGGTGAAGGAGTTCATCACCGACCTAGGAGTCATACCCAATGCGTCGGGGCCGATCAAGCTCTTTTGTGACAACACTGGAGCTATTGCACTTGCCAAGGAGCCCAGGTTTCACAAGAAGACAAGGCACATCAAGCGTCGCTTCAACTCCATTCGTGAAAATGTTCAAGATGGAGACATAGATATTTGTAAAGTACATACGGACCTGAATGTAGCAGATCCGTTGACTAAACCTCTCCCTAGAGCAAAACATGATCAACACCAAAATTCCATGGGTGTTCGATTCATAACAATGTAACTAGATTATTGACTCTAGTGCAAGTGGGAGACTGTTGGAAATATGCCCTAGAGGCAACAATAAAAGCATTACTATTATATTTCCTTGTACATGATAATTGTCTTTATTCATGCTATAATTGTGTTATCCGGAAATCGTAATACATGTGTGAATAATAGACACCAACATGTCCCTAGTAAGCCTCTAGTTGACTAGCTCGTTGATCAACAGATAGTCATGGTTTCCTGACTATGGACATTGGATGTCATTGATAACGAGATCACATCATTAGGAGAATGATGTGATGGACAAGACCCAACCCTAAACATAGCACAAGATCGTATAGTTCGTTTGCTAGAGTTTTTCCAATGTCAAGTATCCTTTCCTTAGACCATGAGATCGTGTAACTCCCGGATACTGTAGGAGTGCTTTGGGTGTACCAAACGTCACAACGTAACTGGGTGACTATAAAGGTATACTATGGGTATCTCCGAAAGTGTCTGTTGGGTTGACACGGATCAAGACTGGGATTTGTCACTCCGTATGACGGAGAGGTATCACTGGGCCCACTCGGTAATGCATCATCATAATGAGCTCAAAGTGACCAAGTGTCTGGTCACGGGATCATGCATTACGGTACGAGTAAAGTGACTTGCCGGTAACGAGATTGAACGAGGTATTGGGATACCGACGAACGAATCTCGGGCAAGTAACATACCGATTGACAAAGGGAATTGTATACGGGGTTGCTTGAATCCTCGACATCGTGGTTCATCCGATGAGATCATCGTGGAGCATGTGGGAGCCAACATGGGTATCTAGATCCCGCTGTTGGTTATTGACCGAAGAGTCATCTCGGTCATGTCTGCATGTCTCCCGAACCCGTAGGGTCTACACACTTAAGGTTCGGTGACGCTAGGGTTGTAGGGATATGTATATGCAGTAACCCAAATGTTGTTCGGAGTCCCGGATGAGATCCCGGACGTCACGAGGAGTTCCGGAATGGTCCGGAGGTAAAGAATTATATATAGGAAGTGCTGTTTCGGCCATCGGGACAAGTTTCGGGGTCACCGGTATTGTACCGGGACCACCGGAAGGGTCCCGGGGGTCCACCGGGTGGGGCCACCAGCCCCGGGGGGCCACATGGGCTGTAGGGGGTGCGCCTTGGCCTACATGGGCCAAGGGAACCAGCCCCAAGAGGCCCATGCGCCTAGGGTTTCAAGAGGGAAGAGTCCCACAAGGGGAAGGCACCCCCTAGGTGCCTTGGGGGGGAGGGAAACCTCCCTTGGCCGCCGCCCCCCTAGGAGATTGGATCTCCTAGGGCCGGCGCCCCCCCTTGGCCCTCCTATATATAGTGGGGGAGATGGAGGACTTCATACCTTTGCCTTGGCGCCTCCTTCTCCCTCTCCAACACCTCCTCATCCTCATAGTGCTTGGCGAAGCCCTGACGGAGTACTGCAACTCCATCACCACCACGCCGTCGTGCTGTTGCTGGAGCCATCTTCCTCAACCTCTCCTCTCCCCTTGCTGGATCAAGAAGGAGGAGATGTCATCCGCTCCGTACGTGTGTTGAACGCGGAGGTGCCGTCCGTTCGGCGCTTGGTCATCGGTGATTTGGATCATGTCGTGTACGACTACCTCATCCCCGTTCTTTGAACGCTTCCGCTCACGATCTACAAAGGTATGTAGATGCATCCGATCACCCGTTGCTAGATGAACTCATAGATGGATCTTCGTGAAACCGTAGGAAATTTTTTGTTTTCTGCAACGTTCCCCTACATTTTTTCCAAAGACCCAAATAGAGTCTCAGGGGCAACTTTCTATATACAGGCATATTCTTCCAATATGAAAAGCGGCTAAAGCATGTTATATCACTTACCTCAAAACCTGTTAACAGGCTAGTGAATGCTTTGTTCAGACCACTTTTAGCGGACTGAACCTTCTCAACCACCGCACCCATCAGGGTACGGTGCTCTTCCACGACGGAAGCATATTGAAGTGCTTCCCTCAACATATCCGATGCCTCCGGATTGATAGAGGTCGCCGATGGAGTCGACACTCCCCCTTCCCTTGAAGGGGGCTGCTTGCTCGACTCCGGAGCCACGTGGGTCTCCGAAGTGGTATTCAGCTGGGGACCGGACTGATCCAGGCATGCGTCGTCAGTTTCCATGGGGATAGTATCCCCCATGTTTTCGATAGCCGAGGCATCACCCTCTGGCGCCGTCTCAGCGGCCTTCCGCACCTCCCCTGGCCCGTAGAAGTCCTTTGGGACAACACCTTGGTGTCATCCGCGGCTCGTTGCGGAGAGGCTCGCGGAGGCGTTTCGCTCTCCATCATCTCCGGCGCCAACGAGTTTCTCAAAGACGACGATTGTTGGGGGATATCACGGGCTGAACTAAAAATAAGTAAATAAAATGTTATCCTATGATCTGTACAAAGGCCAGATGTATGTATAGTATCTTCAAATACTTACGATTCGGGCGGGGGCTTCGGCCTGAGGCGCCGCTCAGGGATGACTTCGGTGTCTGAATCCAAATCATCCGAAAGGGAAATCTTCCCCTTCTCGGGCGGCTCCGCTTCTAGGTCCACTGACGCCGCCCTTTTCTTCTCTGCCTTGAGAGGAGAATTGCTCTCCTCCTCTTCCTCTTCATCTTCGTCTCCCTCATGGGAGGAGAGAACCTCGGTGTCCTCGGAAGCGATGTTCGAAGTACCTTTACGGCGGAGGCCACTTCTGGCCTCCTTGCCCATCTTATTGGTCTTCTTCTCCGGCGCCTGGTACGGTGCCGGAACCAGCATCTTTGTTAGCAGGGGGATAGCTGGGTCTTCGGGCAGTGGAGCCGGACACTTGATATGCTCCGCTTTCTTTATCCAGATCTGAAGGAGAAAAGGAAGGCTTGGCATACTCCTTGAATCTACAAGTAGAGGTTATGTTTGGAAACCTGAAAACTTACTGGAGTGGCCGGGTGAGCGCAGTCGAGGCCGAGGTCTTCGTTCATTCCCGGCCACGACTTCTGGGCCATGAAAAGAAACTTCTAGATGTCTTCGTGCTTCATGCCTAAGAAGTACTGCAGGGTCCAAGGGCCGGCCGGATTGAATTCCCACATATGGAGAGTCCGGCGCTGGCAGGAGAGAATCCGGCAAAAAAGCATCACCTGGATCATGTCGGCGAGGCTGGTGTTCTTCTCTATCACACCCTTGACGCGCTTCTGCAGCATCATCACCTCGTCGGATGATGCCCAGTCCAGGCCCTTTTTAACCCATAATGTGAGCCGCATTGGAGGCCCAGATTTGAACTCAGGAGTGGCGGCTCATGTGGCGTCACGAGGTTCAGTGACATAGAACCACTCCTACTGCCATCCTTCACGGTCTCCACGAAGGCCCCCTTGGGCCAAGTGACGTTGGGAAGCTTGCTCATGATGGCGCCGCCGCACTCCGCGTGTTGATTGTCCACCACTTTCGGCTTCACATTGAAGACCTCAAGCCAAAATCCGAACTGGGGGGGGGGGATGCGGAGGAATGCCTCACACACGACGATGAACGCCGAGATGTGGAGGAAGGAATTTGGGGCTAGATCGTGAAAGTCTAGCCCATAGTAGAACATGAGCCCGCAGACAAAAGGGTGGAGAGGAAACCCTAGTCCACGGAGAAAGTGGGGGATAAATACTACCCTCTCATTGGATTCTGGAGTGGGAATGATCTACTTTTTGGCAGGAAGCCGGTGGGCGATTTCCGCGGCCAGGTACCCCGCTTCCCGGAGTTCCTGGATGTTATCCTCCGTGACGGAGAAGGCCATCCACTTGCCCTAAGCGCCAGATCCGGACATGGCTGGAGTGTTTGCTGGGGACAGAAGGAATTGAACTCGGGTGCTGGAGCTCAAGGACGGATGGGCTGAGGAGGAAGAAGGCGTGGGGTAAAAAGATGGGTCCTTATCTCCTTATAAAGGCAGTGAATATCGAGCGTCCCCCCCCACGATCCTTAAAACTTGCCTATTTCCAAGGGGTCGTGCTAACGGCATGGTTGGATTACCCAAACCCGTATTGATGAGAATCCCGTAATAAGGGGACTTGATCTCTGCTTTGACAAGACATGTCAATAAGGACCATGCCTCGAAATGCGAAGCGGGAGGTTAAAAAACGGGTTAAAATAATAATAAGGCTAGAACATAACGTCTCACCAAAAAAGCTGTCGGTAGACACGGCTTATTTTGTTTAAGTATTTTGCCCTGGTGGTTCAGGGTTGTGGCGGTTATACAGAGCCGAACATAGTTCTTTTGACCAACTGCTTTGGAGTATTCGGAGTAGGAACACGCCTTGCAATGCCGAAGACAATCTGCACGCTGGATACATCATCATTGAAGCCTGGTTCAGGGGCTACTGAGGGAGTCCTTGATTAGGGGGTCCCCGGGCGTCCGGGCTATGTGATATGGGCCAGACTGACGGGCCAACAAGATACAAGATCAAAGGCCTTCCCCTGTGTCCGTATGGGACTCTCCTTTACGAGGATGGCAAGCTTGGCGTTCAGATGTAAAGATTCCTTTCTCTGTAAACCGACTATGCACAACCCTAGGGCCCTCCGTGTCTATATAAACCGGAGGGTTTCGTCCGTAGAGGCAATCACAATCAGATAGGTTAGAGATCTAGGGTTTAGCCATTACGATCTCGAGGTAGATCAACTCTTGTAACCCGTATACTCATCAAAGTCAATCAAGCAGGAAGTAGGGTATTACCTCCATCAAGAGGACCCGAACCTGGGTAATCATCGTGTCCCCTGCCTCCTGTTACCTTCGATCCTCAGACGCACAGTTCGGGACCCCCTACCTGAGATTAGCCAGTTTTGACACTGACAGCCACACCGAGCCAGAACTAGGGTTTCCCCCTCTGTCGCGAGCTGAAGAAGAGGAGATGGATAGATTTAGAGGCTGGTTTGAAGGAGGGGGAAGATTCAATAGAGGGGGTAGAGAGAATATCCAATACAGAAAGAAAGAAGAGGGGAGTGATAGGTTTAGAAATTACAATGATAGAGAGATCAAGAAAGATTGGGAACAAGGTGGAGGCAGCAACAACCTGCAGATGAGACAGGAGCAGCACCAAGATCGGGGCAGACAAGAAGAAGAAAAGGAGAGGATGAGATCAGAGAAGGAAAAAGAAACCCAGAAGACATCTAATCCATGTATGGCAGATTCTGGTAGAGTTAGCGCTGGGAATGAGATGGATATGATTCAACAACAATGAATTCTCTCTGCGCTGCTCGCTCAATTGACACAAGGGACTGCTTTGCTGGGGGGGGGGGGGACAATCTGAATATACAAGGGGATGCTAGCATGCTTCAGCAACAAGTTGGTGGAGAGACAAGCAGAGGTGAGGCCAACTTAGTTCAGAGTGGAGAGAGTCAGAGAAATTCATTGGCAAACAAATCTGCTAGCACTTTTGAGAGAGATGGAACAGGAATGGAAGATTTCCAGGGAGAGAGTTTGGGCAAAGTGGACAATCCAAAGAGGGCAGCAAGATGATGTTATGAGGGGCAAGCAAACTGATGTGCAACAAGTGCAAGGACACCAGACATGCTACAAAAGATTACAAACTTGATCATTGTGCGGTGTGTGGTAAAAGAAACCACATAACTGATGACTGCACCTGGCTGAGGTAAATGAAACCTATCCCAAAGTTTGTGGGGTATGCTGCTAGAGGTCTGGGAGTGCTGCTAGTACAAAGCTCTAAGGGCAACAATGAGTTTGAAAATCCTAATCCAATGGCTCTGATCACTGTCAGATCTGGTGTGCTGAATGAAACACAATTGCTGGAGGGATTCAACTACATGTTTAGTTGGGGCTGGCAGTGGAGATGTAAAAAGCAAGGAAGCAACACATTTCTGATGAGATTTCTGAAGAAGGGTAGATTGATGAAACTAATAAACTGTGATGATTTCGAGCCGTTGGGTACTGGGACTGTGATAAACATCCAAAAATGGGCTTTTGATTCACAGCCAGTTGGAAAACTTCACACAACATGAGTGAACTTTGAGAAAGTGCCAGATTGTTTTAGACACTTTTTTGGCATGTGTGAAGTTGCCGCATCCTTAGGGCCAGTGCTAGAAATTGACATGGATACAATTACTCATAAGAAAATCAGAGCAAAAGTGGGGGTAAGAGACTTTGAGAAGGTCCTAGGATACATTGAAATCACAGACAGAGATTTGAACATCTACAAAGTTATGCCTAAGCTAGAAAAAGTAGTGGAGATGGGCTGGTATGGAGAACACAAGAGACAACACATGGATGAAACTGGTATGGATTGTGTGGGCGATGAAGTGAGAAAGAGACATGAGAGCAGTGAGACTCAAGACAGTAACAGATTGAATGTGACCCTGGGTTGTATGAGCTTGGTTCAGTTCAAAGAATTCAAGAAAGGAAGTGAGGCAATTATGGTGGCTCAACAGGAGCATAATAAAGAGAGAGAGAGAGGCTAGGAAAAAAAGTGGAGGCTGAACTGGGAATGGTTATCAGAAAAATGCAAGAAATGGAAGAAGAGAATGTTAGACAGAAATCCCTGAAAAGCCAAGATGATAAAAAGATCCAAGAAATGGAGATAGAAAAGAAAAAGGCTGATGGACCTGGTCAATCAACAACAAATTATAATATCCAGATGTGTGGAAAAGATTGAGAGATGGGAGGAAAGAGAAAGAGAAATGGAAGATATCACTAAAAATGAATTGAAGAAAATGGAAGAAGAAAACAAAGTAGAAGACAATGATACTTATGTGGAGACAGTTGATTATGGAGCCAGTCAGGAGTCTGTAGATTCTTTTGCTGGCAGGTTGGGAATAAATCCTGGAGACCGAAAGGAAGATGCTGATCTGGACAAGAACATAGAAGACAAACTGAGAAGATGTGATAGGCTGGCAGACAAACAAGATGCTAAGATAGAAGAGCTGGCTAAGCAGAGAGCAGCTGACAAGGACCATTATGGTAAGGAAAATGATGTGGAGGTTAATAACCCCTCTCTTCTTTTCATGGCTGATAAAATTGACATAGATCTAGGGTGTACTATTGATATGATCAATCAAAACCTAGAGATCATTGAGAGAATGGAGCAAAGTAGAAAATACTTCTATTTTGCCCACTTAAAACAAAATTAGGAGACAACAATGCAAAATGAGATATCTCTCATTGACACTGGGGATCTCTCTCTGAAAGAATTATGCTCTGATGAGGACCACTCAGATGCAGAGATGGAAATGGACTATTATGCCCATTTGAAAAACATCTTTGCTAGTGGAAAAAAGAATAATAACACAGGATCCCCTGGATTTACTAGTGGGAAATCTATGGTATATATAGGTGGAAAAGGAGGGGAAAAAGGCAGGAGAAAATGAAAGGGATGATTTGGAATGTTAGGGGACTAGGACGCAACTTTAAAAAAAATCTTTGATTATATCTAATATTTGTGACAAGAGAATTGATTTTATTGGTCTTGAAGAGACCATTAAAAGTGATTTCACCAAGAATAAGCTACATAATTGAAGGAAATATGCCCTAGAGGCAATAATAAAGTTGTTATTTATATTGCCTTATATCATGATAAATGTTTATTATTCATGCTAGAATTGTATTAACCGGAAACTTAGTACATGTATGAATACATAGACAAACAGAGTGTCACTAGTTTGCCTCTACTTGACTAGTGATACGTCTCCGTCGTATCTACTTTTCCAAACACTTTTGCCCTTGTTTTGGACTCTAACTTGCATGATTTGAATGTAACTAACCCGGACTGATGCTGTTTTCAGCAGAATTGCCATGGTGTTATTTTTGTGCAGAAATAAAAGTTCTCGAAATGACCTGAAAATCAACGGAGAATTATTTTGGAATATATAATAAATACTGGAAGGAAGATCCACGTTAGGGGGCCTCCACCTGTCCACAAGGGTGGGGGGTGCGCCCTACCCCCCTGGGCACGCCCCCTGCCTCGTGGGCCCCCTGACGCTCCACCGTCTTCAATCTTGACTCCATATATTCACTTTTGGGGAGAGAAAAAAATCAGGGAGATGGATTCATCGCGTTTTACGATACGGAGCCGCCGCCAAGCCCTAAACTCTCTCGGGAGGGCTGATCTGGAGTCCGTTCTGGGCTCCGGAGAGGGGAATCCGTCGCCATCGTCATCATCTACCACCCTCCATCACCAATTTCATGATGCTCACTGCCGTGCGAGAGTAATTCCATCATAGGCTTGCTGGACGGTGATGTGTTGGATGAGATTTATCATGTAATCGAGTCAGTTTTGTTAGGGTTTGATCCCTAGTATGCACTATGTTCTGAGATTGATGTTGCTATGACTTTGTTATGCTTAATGCTTGTCACTAGGGCCCGAGTGCCATGATTTCAGATCGGAACCTATTATGTTTTCATCTATATATAAAGAGTTCTTGATCCTATCTTGCAAGTCTATAGTGACCTATTACGTGTTATGATCCGTTAACCCCGAAGTGACAATAATCAGGATACTTACCGGTGATGACCGTAGTTTGAGGAGTTCATGTATTCACTATGTGTTAATGCTATGGTCTGGTATTCTATTAAAAGGAGGCCTTAATATCCCTTAGTTTCCAATAGGACCCCGCTGCCACGGGAGGGTAGCACAAAAGATGTCATGCAAGTTCTTTTCCATAAGCACGTATGATTATATTCGGAATACATGCCTACATTACATTGATGAACTGGAGCTAGTTCTGTGTCACCCTATGTTATGACTATTACATGATGAACCGCATCCGGCATAATTCATCACCGATCCATTGCCTACGAGCTTTCCATATATTGTTCTTCGCTTATTTACTTTTCCGTTGCTACTGTTATCATCACTACAAAACACCAAAAATATTACTTTTGCTATCGTTACCTTTTACCACCGTTACCACTACTATCATATTACTTTGCTACTAAACACTTTGCTGCAGATATTAAGTTTCTAGGTGTGGTTGAATTGACAACTCAGCTGCTAATACTTGACAATATTCTTTGGCTCCCCTTGTGTCGAATCAATAAATTTGGGTTGAATACTCTACCCTCGAAAGCTGTTGCGCCTATACTTGCGGGTTATCAAGACTATTTTCTGGCGCCGTTGCCAGGGAGCATAGCTTTATTCTTTGAGTCACTTGGGATTTATATCTTCTTATCATTATGAAGAACTTGAAAGATCCAAGAACCAAGATTTATCCGTCAACTACGAGGGGAGGTAAGGAACTGCCATCTAGCTCTGCACTTGATTCACCTTCTGTTTTGAGTAAGCTTGCGACACCTAAACGTGCTTCTATTATTAACTCTCATATGTCGCATGTTATTGATGATGCCACTTCTACTATGCATGCTACTTATGATGAAACTACTTTCATGCTTGATACTACTGTGCCACTTGGTGAATTTCTTGGTGAACAACTTGCTAGGGCTAGAGAGAATGAAATTATTGAAACTGATAATATTGATGAAAGTGATGATGAAAATTCTCCTCCTAAATATGAATTGCATGTTGTTCCCGAGGGTTATGTTATGGATGAAGAAACTGCTAGAGACTTTCTTCCTTGCAATGATAGGAGTGATCTTAAGAAATTATTAGCTAAGCTGAAACAAAAAACTTTTAATGCTAGAATTAAATATGATCCTGCTTATGCTACTTCACCTATCTTTGTTACTGATAAGGATTATGAATTCTCTGTCGATCCTGAGATAATTACTTTAGTTGAATCTGATCCTTTCTATGGCTATGAATCTGAAACTGTTGTGGCACATCTTAGTAAATTAACTGATATAGCCACCGTGTTCACTAATGATAAGAAAACTCACTATTATTATATCTTTAAATTATATCCGTTCTCATTAAAGGGTGACGCTAACATATGGTTTAATTCTCTCGATCCTGGTTGTGTGCGTAGTCCACAGGATATGATTTATTACTTCTCTGCTAAATATTTCCCCGTTCATAAGAAACAAGCTACTTTAAAGAAAATATATAATTTTGTGCAAATTGAAGAAGGGAGTCTCCCACAAGCTTGGGGAAGGCTTCTCCAATTACTTAATGCTTTGCCTGATCATCCTATTAAGAAAAATGAAATACTTGATATCTTTTATAATGGACTAACCGATGCTTCCAGAGACCACCTGGATAATTGTGCTGGTTGTGTTTTCAGGGAAAGAACACCAGATGAAGCTGAAATTTTATTGAATAATATGTTGACTAATAAAAATAATTGGACCCTTCCTGGTCCAATTCCTGATCCAATTCCCGAACCAACTCCTAAGCCAACTCCGAACAAAAGGAGCATTCTATTTCTCAGTCCTAAAGATATGCAAGAGGCAAAGAAATCTATGAAAGAAGAAGGTATAAAAGCCGAAGATGTTAAGAATTTACCTCCTATTGAATAAATACATGATATTAATTTATCGCCTATTGAAGAAGTACATGGTCTTGATAACCCGACAGTGGTAGTAAAGGTAAATTCTCTCTAGATATGATAAAGCTGAAATCCCTCCTACTAAGTTTGCTAGCCAATGCTTAGATGAGTTTGATAACTTTATGGTTAAGCAAGAAGATTTTAATGCTTATGTTGGTAGATAATTGAAACATAATGCTTATACGATCGAACACTTGAGTGATTATATGGCTAATGTTAAAGGTGAACTAAAACTTATTATTAAACATGCTTCTATGGTTACCACTCAAGTAGAACAAGTACTTAAAGCTCAGAATGATTTTCTCAATGAATTAAACAATAAGAACGATAATGCTGTTAGAGTTATGACTAGAGGTGGTAAAATGACTCAGGAACCTTTGTATCCTGAGGGCCATCCTAAGAGAATTGAGCAATATTCTCAAAGAAATAATATTGATGCACCTTGTCCTACTAAGAGGAAGAAAAAGAAAAATGATAGGACTTTGCATGCTTCTAGTGAACCTGTTGTAGACACACCTGAGAATCCCAATGATATTTCTATTTCTGATGCTGAAGCCCAATCTGGTAATGAACATGAACCTAGTGATAATGTTAATGATGATGTTCATGTTGATGCTCAATCTAGCAATGATAATGATGTAGAGATTGAACCTGTTGTTGATCTTGATAACCCACAATCAAAGAATCAACGTTATGATAGGAGAGACTTTGTTGCTAGGAAGCACGATAAGGAAAGAGAACCATGGGTTCAGAAACCCATGCCTTTTCCTCCTAAACCATCCAAGAAAAAGGATGATGAGGATTTTTAGCGCTTTGCTGAAATGATTAGACCTATGTTTTGCGTATGCCTTTGACTGATATGCTTAAAATGAATCCTTATGCTAAGTATATGAAAGAAATTGTTACAAATAAAAGAAAGATACCGAAAGCTGAAATTTCCACCATGCTTGCTAATTATACTTTTAAGGGTGGAATACCAAAGAAACTTGATGATCCAGGAGTACCAACTATACCATGCTCCATTAAAAGAAACTATGTTAAAACTGCTTTATGTGATCTTGGAGCCGGTGTTAGTGTTATGCCTCTCTCTTTATATCGTAGGCCTGATTTGAATAAGTTGACACCTACTAAAATATCTTTGCAAATGACTGATAAATCAACTGCTATACATGTCGGTGTTTGTGAGGATGTGCCTGTTGTGGTTGCAAACGTTACTATTTTAATGGATTTTGTTATTCTTGATATTCCCAAGGATGATAGTATGTCTGTGTTGGAAATATGCCCTAGAGGCAATAATAAAATGGTTATTATTATATTTCCTTGTTCATGATAATTGTCTATTGTTCATGCTATAATTGTGTTATTCGGAAATCGTAATACATGTCTGAATACATAGACCACAACATGTCCCTAGTGAGCCTCTAGTTGACTAGCTCATTGATCAATAGATGGTTATGGTTTCCTAACCATGGACATTGGATGTCATTGATAACGGGATCACATCATTAGGAGAATGATGTGATGGACAAGACCCAATCCTAAGCATAGCACAAGATCGTGTAGTTCGTTTGCTAAATCTTTTTTAATGTCAAGTATCTTTTTCCTTAGACCATGAGATTGTGCAACTCCCGGATACCGTAAGAGTACTTTGGGTGTGCCCAACGTCACAACATAACTGGGTGGCTATAAAGGTACACAACGGGTATCCCCGAAAGTATCTGTTGGGTTGGCATGAATCGAGACTGGGATTTGTCACTCTGTATGACAGAGAGGTATCTCTGGGCCCACTCGGTAGGACATCATCCTAATGAGCTCAGTGTGATCAAGGAGTTGATCATGGGATGATGTGTTATGGAACGAGTAAACAGATTTGCCGTAACAAAATTGAACAAGGTATCGGTATACCGACGATCGAATCTCGGGCAAGTGCTATACCGGTAGACAAAGGGAATCGTATACGGGATTGATTGAATCCTTGACATCGTGGTTCATCTGATGAGATCATTGTGGAGCATGTGGGAGCCAACATGGGTATCCAGATCCCGTTGTTGGCTATTGGCCTGAGAGATGTCTCAGTCATGTCTGCATGCCTCCCGAACCCGTAGGGTCTGCACACTTAAGGTTCGATGATGCTAGGGTTATAGGGAATAGATGTACGTGGTTACCGAATGTTGTTCGGAGTCCCGGATGGGATCCCAGATGGCACGAGGAGTTCCGGAATGGTCCGGAGGTAAAGATTTATATATGGGAAGTCCAGTTTCATTCACGGGAAAGGTTTCGGGTTTTATCGGTATTGTACCGGGACCAACGAAGGGGTTCCGGGGGTCCATTGGGAGGGTCCACCTGCCTCGAAGGACCTAATGGGCTGTAGTTGGGTGGGAACCAGCCCCTTAGTGGGCTGGTGCGCCCCCAAGGGCCAAAGGCGCCTAGGGTTGGAAACCCTAGGGCGTCACTGCCCCCCCCGGGGGGCGGGCACACCCCCCTAGTTGGAAACCCTAAGGGGGCCGCCCCCCCTCTAGATGGATCTAGGGAGCCGGCACCCTCTCCCCTCCCCCTATAAATAGTGTGTGGGGGGGGGGGGGAGGGCAACCGCACCCCTTCTCCTGGCGCAACCCTACCCCTCTCCCTCCTCAACTCCATAGATTGATCTTGGTGATGCGTAGAAATTTTTTAATTTCTTCAACGATCCCCAACAGTGGCATCATGAGCTAGGTCTATGCGTAGTTTCTATGCACGAGTAGAACACAAATTGTTGTGGGTGTCGATTTTGCCAATTTACTTGCCGTTACTAGTCTTATCTTGATTCGGCGGCATCGTGGGATGAAGCGGCCCGGACCGACCTTACACGTACGCTTACGTGAGACAGGTTCCACCGACTGACATGCACTAGTTGCATAAGGTGGCTAGCGGGTGTCTGTCTCTCCCACTTTAGTCGGATCGGATTCGATGAAAAGGGTCCTTATGAAGGTTAAATAAAAATTGGCATATCATGTTGTGGTTTTGGCGTAGGTAAGAAACGTTCTTGCTAGAAACCTATAGCAGCCACGTAAAAATTTGCAACAACAATTAGAGGACGTCTAACTTGTTCTTGCAACATATGCTGTGTGATGTGATATAGCCAAAAGGATGTGATGAATGAGATTGATCATGTTCATGTAATATGAATCACGACTTGCATGTCCATGAGTATGATGACCGGCAGGAGCCATTGGAGTTGTCTTAATTTATTGTATGACCTGCGTGTCAATGAAAACGCCATGTAATTACTTTACTTTATTGCTAACCGTTAGCTATAGTAGTAGAAGTAATAGTTGGCGAGACAACTTCATGAAGACACGATGATGGAGATCATGGTGTCATGCCAGCGACGATGATGATCATGGCGCCCCGAAGATGGAGATCAAAAGGAGCAAAATGATATTGGCCATATCATGTCACTATTTGATTGCATGTGATATTTATCATGTTTTTACATCTTATTTGCTTAGAACGACGGTAGCATAAATAAGATGATCCCTCATTAAAATATCAAGAATTGTGTTCCCCCTAACTGTGCACCGTTGCTAAGGTCCGTTGTTCCGAAGCACCACGTGATGATCGGGTGTGATAAGTTCCAACGTTCGCATACAACAGGTGTAAGCCAGATTTACACACGCAATACACTTAGGTTGACTTGACGAGCCTAGCATGTACAGACATGGCCTCAGAACACGAAAGACCGAAAGGTCGAACATGAGTCGTATAGAAGATACGATCAACATGAAGATGTTCACCGATGATGACTAGTCTGTCTCACGTGATGATCGGACACGACCTAGTTGACTCGGATCATGTATCACTTAGATGACTAGAGGGATGTCTATCTAAGTGGGAGTTCATTAAATAATTTGATTAGATGAACTTAATTATCATGAATATAGTCTAAAACTTTGCAATATGTCTTATAGATCAAATGGCCCACGCTAATGTTGCCCTCAACTTCAACGCGTTCCTAGAGAAAACCAAGCTGAAAAACGATGGTAGCAACTACACGGACTGGGTCCGTAACCTGAGGTTTATCCTCATAGCTGCCAAGAAAGCATATGTCCTTGAAGCACCACTAGGTGATGCACCTGTTTTCCCAGCAACTCAAGACGTTATGAATGCCTGGTAGTCGTGTCCTGATGATTACTCCCTGGTTCAGTGCGACATGCTTTACAGCTTAGAACCAGGGCTCCAAAAGCGTTTTGAGTAGCACGGAGCATATGAGATGTTCCAAGAGCTGAAAATGGTTTTCCAAGATCATGCCCGGGTCGAGAGATATGAAGTCTCCGACAAGTTCTATAGTTGTAAGATGGAGGAGAATAGTTCTTTCAGCGAGCACATACTCAAAATGTCTGGGTTGCACAACCGCTTATCTCAGCTGGGAGTTAATCTCCCAGATGACGCGGTCGTTGACAGAATCCTTCAGTCGCTCCCACCTAGATACAAGAGCTTTGTGATGAACTTCAATATGTAGGGGATGGAAAAGACCATTCCTGAGGTATATTCAATGCTGAAATCAGCGGAGGTGGAGATCAAAAACGAACATCAAGTGTTGATGGTGAATAAAGCCACTAAGTTCAAGAAAGGCAAGGGTAAGAAGAACTTCAAGAAGGATGGCAAAGGAGTTGCCACGCCCGGTAAGCCAGTTGCCGGGAAGAAGCCAAAGCATGGACCCAAGCCTGAGAGTGAGTGCTTTTATTGCAAGGGAAACGGTCACTGGAAGCGGAACTACCCCAAGTACTTAGCAGATAAGAAGGGCGGCAATACCAAAGGTATATGTGATATACATGTTATTGATGTGTACCTAACCAACGCTCGTAGTAGCTCCTGGGTATTTGATACCGGTGCTGTTGCTCATATTTGTAACTCAAAACAGGAGCTGCGGAATAAGCGGAGACTAGCGAAGGACAAGGTGACGATGCGCGTCGGGAATGGTTCCAACGTCGATGTGATCGCCGTCGGCATGCTACCTCTATAGTTACCTAAGGGATTAGTTTTAAACCTCAATAATTGTTATTTAGTACCAGCTTTAAGCATGAACATTGCTGGATCTCGTTTAATGCGAGATGGCTACTCATTTAAATATGAGAATAATGGTTGTTCTATTTATATGAGAGATATGTTTTATGGTCATGCCCCACTCATCAATGGTTTATTCTTATTGAATCTCGAACGTGATGTTACACCTATTCATAGTGTCAATGCCAAAAGATGTAAGGTTGATAATGGTAGTCCCACATACTTGTGGCACTGCCGCCTTGGTCACATTGGTGTTAAACGCATGAAGAAACTCCATGCAGATGGACTATTGGAGTCTCTTTATTATGAATCATTTGACACATGCGAACCATGCCTCATGGGCAAAATGACCAAGACTCCATTCTCCGGAACAATGGAGCGAGCGACCAACTTATTGGAAATCATACATATTGATGTGTGCGGTCCAATGAGCGTTGAGGCTCGCGGTGGTTATTGTTATGTTCTCACTCTCACTGATGACTTAAGTAGATATGGGTATGTCTACTTAATGAAACACAAGTCTGAGACCTTTGAAAAGTTTAAGGAATTTCAGAGTGAGGTTGAGAACATACGTGACATGAAAACCAAGTTCTTACGATCAGATCGTGGAGGAGAATATTTGAGTCACGAATTTGGCACACACTTAAGGAAATGTGGAATTGTTTCACAACTCACGCCTCCTGGAACACCTCAGTGTAATGGTGTGTCCGAACGTTGAAATCGCACTCTATTGGATATGGTGCGATCCATGATGTCTCTTACCGACCTACCGCTATCATTTTGGGGTTATGCTTTAGAGAACTGCCGCATTCACTTTAAATAGGGCTCCGTCGAAATCCGTTGAGACGACACCATATGAATTATGGTTTGGGAAGAAACCTAAGATGTCGTTTCTGAAAGTTTGGGGATGCGATGCTTATGTCAAGAAATTTCAACCTGAAAAGCTCGAACCCAAATCAAAAAAATGCGTCTTCATAGGATACCCTAAGGAAATTATTGGGTATACCTTCTGCCTCAGATCCGAAGGCAAGATCTTTGTTGCCAAGAATGGATCCTTTCTAGAGAAAGAGTTTCTCTCGAAAGAAGTAAGTGGGAGGAAAGTAGAATTTGATGAAGTATTGCCTCTTGAACCGGAGAGTACCGCAGCTCAAGAAAATGTTTCTGTGGTGCCTGCACCGACTGGAGATGGAGTTAATGATGATGATCATGAAACTTCAGATCAAGTTGCTACTGAACTTCGTAGGTCCACAAGGACACGTTCCGCACCAGAGTTGTATGGCAACCCTGTCCTGGAAATCATATTGTTAGACAATGGTGAACCTTCGAACTATGAAGAAGCGATGGCGGGCCCGGATTCCGACAAATGGCTTGAAGCCATGAAATCCGAGATAGGATCCATTTATGAAAATGAAGTATGGATTTTGACTGACTTGCCCGATGATCGGCGAGCCACAGAAAATAAATGGATCTTTAAGAAGAAGACAGACGCGGATGGTAATGTAACCATCTATAAGGCTCGGCTTGTCGCTAAGGGTTATCGACAAGTTCAAGGGGTTGACTACGATAAGACCTTCTCACCCGTAGCGAAGCTGAAGTCTGTCCGAATCATGTTAGCAATTGCCGCATTCTATGATTATGAGATATGGCAAATGGATGTCAAAACGTCATTCCTTAATGGTTTCCTTAAGGAAGAATTGTATATGATGCAGCCGGAAGGTTTTGTCGATCCTAAGAATACTGACAACGTATGCTAGCTCCAACGCTCGATCTATGGGTTGGTGCAAGCACTCGGAGTTGGAACATTCGTTTTGATGAGATGATCAAAGCGTTTAGGTCTACGCAGATTTATGGAGAAGCCTGTGTTTACAAGAAAGTGAGTGGGAGCTCTGTAGCATTTCTCATATTATATGTGGATGACATACTATTGATGGGAAATGGTATATAACTCTTGGAAAGCATAAAGGCCTACTTGAATAAGTGTTTTTCAATGAAGGACCTTGGAGAAGCTGCTTACATATTAGGCATCAAGATCTATAGAGATAGATCGAGACGCCTCATTGGTCTTTCACAAAGCACGTACCTTGGCAATATATTGAAAAAGTTCAATATGGATCAATCCAAGAAGGGGTTCTTGCCTGTATTGCAAGGTGTGAGATTGAGCACGGCTGAATGCCCGACCATGGCAGAAGATAGAGAAAAGATGAGTGTCATCCCCTATGCCTCGGCCATAGGGTCTATTATGTATGCCATGCTGTGTACCAGACCTGGTGTAAACCTTGCCGTAAGTTTGGTAGCAAGGTACCAAAGTAATCCCGACATGGAACACTGGACAGCGCTCAAGAATATCCTGAAGTACCTGAAAAGGACTAAGGATATGTTTCTCATTTATGGAGGTGATGAAGAGCTCGTCGTAAAGGGTTACGTCGATGCTAGTTTCCACACAGATCTGGATGACTCCAAGTCACAAACCGGATACGTGTATATTTTGAATGGTGGGGCGGTCAGCTGGTGCAGTTGCAAGCAAAGCATTGTGGCGGGATATACATGTGAAGCGGAGTACATGGCAGCCTCGGAGGCAGCACATGAAGAAATCTGGATGAAGGAGTTCATTACCGACCTAGGAGTTATTCCCAATGCGTCGGGCCCGATGACTCTCTTCTGTGACAACACTGGAGCTATTGCCCTTGCCAAGGAGCCCAGGTTTCACAAGAAGACCAGGCATATCAAGCGTCGCTTCAACTCCATTCGTGAAAATGTTCAAGATGGAGACATAGAGATTTGTCAAGTGCATACGGACCTGAATGTCGCAGATCCGTTGACTAAACCTCTTCCACGTGCAAAACATGATCAACACCAGAACTCTATGGGTGTTCGATTCATCACAATGTACCTAGGTTATTGACTCTAGTGCAAGTGGGAGACTGTTGGAAATATGCCCTAGAGGCAATAATAAAATGGTTATTATTATATTTCCTTGTTCATGATAATTGTCTATTGTTCATGCTATAATTGTGTTATCCGGAAATCATAATACATGTGTGAATACATAGACCACAACATGTCCCTAGTGAGCCTCTAGTTGACAAGCTCGTTGATCAATAGATGGTTACGATTTCCTAACCATGGACATTGGATGTCATTGATTACGGGATCACATCATTAGGAGAATGATGTGATGGACAAGACGAAATCCTAAGCATAGCACAAGATCGTGTAGTTCATCTACTAAAGCTTTTCTAATGTCAAGTATCTTTTTCCTTAGACCATGAGATTGTGCAACTCCCGGATACCGTAGGAGTACTTTGGGTGTGCCAAATGTCACAACGTAACTGGGTGGCTATAAAGGTACACTGCGGGTATCCTCGAAAGTATCTGTTGGGTTGGCACGAATCGAGACTGGGATTTGTCACTCTGTATGACGGAGAGGTATCTCTGGGCCCACTCGGTAGGACATCATCATAATGAGCTCAGTGTAATCAAAGAGTTGATCTCGTGATGATGTGTTACGGAATGAGTAAAGAGATTTCCGTAACGAGATTGAACAAGGTATCGGTATACCGACGATCGAATCTCGGGCAAGTGCTATACCGGTAGACAAAGGGAATCATATACGGGATTGATTGAATCCTTGACATCATGGTTCATCTGATGAGATCATCGTGGAGCATGTGGGAGCCAACATGGGTATCCAGATACCGTTGTTGGCTATTGGCTGGAGAGATGTCTCAGTCATGTCTGCATGCCTCCCGAACCCGTAGGGTCTGCACACTTAAGGTTTAATGACACTAGGGTTATAGGGAATAGATGTACATGGTTACCGAATGTTGTTCGGAGTCCGGATGAGATCCCAAACGTCACGAGGAGTTCCGTAATGGTCTGGAGGTAAAGATTTATTTATGGGAAGTCCAGTTTCAGTCACCAGAAAGATTTCGGGGTTTATCGGTATTGTACCGGGACCACCGAAGGGGTTCCGGGGGTCCACCGGGAGGGTCCACCTGCCCTGAAGGACCTAATGGGATGTAGTTGGGTGGGAACCAGCCCCTTAGTGGGCTGGTGCGCCCCCCAAGGGCCCAAGGCGCCTAGGGTTGGAAACCCTAGGGGCTGCTGCCCCCCGGGGGGCGGGCGCCCCCCCAGTTGGAAACCCTAAGGGGGCCGCTGCCCCCCAAGGGGCCGCCACCCCCTCTAGATGGATCTAGGGAGCCGGCCCCCTCTCCCCTTGCCCCTATAAATGGTGGGGGTGGGGGTGGGAGGGCAACCACACCCCTTCTCCTGGCGCAGCCCTACCCCTCCCCCTCCTCATCTCTCGCAGTGCTTGGCGAAGCCCTGCTGGAGTGCCACGCTCCTCCACCACCACGCCGTCGTGCTGCTGCTGGACGGAGTCTTCTCCAACCTCTCCCTCTCTTCTTGCTGGATCAAGGCGCGGGAGACGTCACTGGGCTGCCCGTGTGTTGAACGCGGAGGCACCATTGTTCGGTGCTTAGATCGGAATCGGCCGCGATCTGAATCGCTTCGTGTACGACTCCACCGACCGCGTTCTTGCAACGCTTCCGCATCACGATCTTCAAAGGTATGAAGATGCAGTCCCCTCTCATTGCTAGTAAACTCCATAGATTGATCTTGGTGATGCGTAGAAATTTTTTAATTTCTTCAACGATCCCCAACAGTGTATTATTCTCGGAAGACCTTTTTTGAATACTGCAGGGGCTGTTATTGATTGCACCAAAGGCAATGTCACTTTTCATGTTAATGGTAATGAGCATACGGTACACTTTCCGAGGAAACAACCTCAAGTCCACAGTATCAATTTTATTGGAAAATTTTCAACTATTACTATTGGAGGTTTTGAATTTCCTCTTCCTACTGTCAAGAAGAAATATGTTGTTCTTATTTTTGGGGACATGCATATCCCTGTTGAGGTAACCTAGTGTCATTCGAAAATTCTCCGGCTCCATGTTATTCGGAATGAGTTTGTTAACAAGACCCGATCAACCTTGTTAGTGGATTCCTTTTCATGAGCATGAGATGGATAAATTTAGAAAACACAACTCTGTGTACCCTCTTTTTACTTTTTGTTATTTATATTAAATAAAGCAAAATAGTATTTTTCTGTCCGTTTTCTGAATTATCCATGCAATAAAAAATACCCTGAAAATAAAAGTTCTCCAAATGCCCTGAAAATTAAATATGATTTTTTTAGAATATTTGAGAATATCTGGCACTAAAAACATAGCAGGGGAGCAAGCACCTCGCCACGAGGGTGGAGGGCGCTCCCTACCCCCTGGGCGCGCCCCCTGCCTCGTGGGCCCATGGTAGCTCCCCTCCATTTATTCCAGCTACCACACACTCCTTCTTCCTCCCACAAACATCACTAACCAACTCAAACCCGAGTCCAAGCTCATCTTGCTGCCATTTTCGATCTCCTTGCTCAATGCTCCACTCAAAAAACTGCTTTGGGGGATTGTTCCTTGGTATGTGACTCCTCCAATGGTCCAATTAGTTTTTGTTCTAGTGCTTTATTCATTGCATATTTTTGCTTCTTAGGTGACCCTGTTCTTGAGCTTGCATGTCAAATTTATGTGGTCAAAAGTAGTTTTAATGCATGATATATCCTCTAGGCACTTGTAGGAGTAGTTGCTACTAATTTTGTTGAGTTTGGTACACTTTTATTTTGAAGTTACTAAAATTTCAGAAATTTTTCAGAGGAAGAAATAGGTTTGGGAAAATGTACCAAGGTGGTCCTTCAAGGAAGCAAGGACCCAGGCACGTAATACGCGATGCCGACGATGAACCACCGAGGGAAGCTCAAGCGCCCTTGTGAATGGCCTTCAGAGGACTTTATGGATCGAGCAGGAATCAAGGAACAATTTAACGCATATGTGCGTAATGCTGATCTTGAGAGCTTTGAGGCAGATAAGTGCCGCCAGTACCACTATCTCACTGATTCCTTTGTGAGAAGGTTTAAATTTTCATCATCACGCAATTCTCAAACTGTCCTGTTTGATCTTTATGAAAATTCTTATACTATGGACTTAGAGGATTTTAATACTGCTTGCAAACTTCCACATTGGAGGAGCACTAGTGAGCCTCGCAAATACGAGTTTAGAGATTTTCTTGCTAGTATAATTGTGGGCGAATCTAGAGATGTAACACAAGCTACCATAGGGAGCATTCATTTTCCTTCTATACATTATTTTGCTCTCTTCATAGGTAGATGCATTAATAGTAAAGATGAAGCATGTCACATGTGTGTGCCTGATCTTAGCGTTCTCAGAAGCGCTGTTTTAGGAGATAAACAATACAACTTGGGGGCTATAGTTGCACGTAGGTTGCATAATAATCGTATTCATGGAGATTTCTTTGGTGGAATTTATGCAACCCGTCTAGCCAATTTTCTTGACATACCCATACGTGGGTATGATATTAAGTTGCCTCATGTTTATTTAGATTATGAGGCCATGGTTCGTCATCAGTTTGTTTAGAAGACCGATCAGTTCCTCCAGTACCACTAATCTTTGACACACGACGCACCTATCACGTCGCTCTCCCTGCTCCTGCTTTCTTTGACTCTCAGGCAGAAGGGAGATATGTTATAACCAGGGAGGAGGTGGACGAGTATAAGAGGAGGATGGAGAAGACCCGTCTCCAAGCGGCAGCTCATGAGGCAACTGCCGCTGCATCTCAGTATGACCCCAGCTACAACTTTGGATATCCGCCAGGCCAGCCGTGCCATAGACCAAGTTAGGCCAAAAGCCTAAGCTTGTGGGAGCACGTATTTCTCACCGACATTACATTCATGTTCGCACACTTATTGCTAGTTGTCGGTGCTCATACTTTTTCATTGTATCATCCATGCTAGTTTATTTCCCTTTTTATGCTTTCTTCTTGTGTGTTTAATAAACCTTGCTAAAAACAAAAGAAATTTAGTTGTAACTTTTAATTAGATTACTTTCCATGCTTGTAGTAATAATTAAAAAGAAAACCCCAAAAGATTTCTTGTTCTTCTTTTGCTTGTTGGGAGCTTTCGCATGTAAATAGTTTTATTTCTTTCTTGCTCTTTGGGTGTCGAGAGGAGAAGACCATAATGAAAATGTTGAGTGGCTCTTATATGCATTATTGTTGATCTAACAAAGAGCCCATATTACCTTGTCTTCTCTCTTGAATTGAATGCTTGCAGATTCCAGCTTAGTCCAATGCATATGCACTATTATTATTTTCCACACTATTCGGTCATGTAAGTGAAAGGCAATAATGATGATTATATGATGAACTTATTGAGATGAGAAAAGCTGGTATGAACTCGACCTCTCTTGTTTTTGTAAATATGATTAGTTCATCGTTCCTGATTCAGCCTATTATGAATAAACATGTTTGCAATGACAATTAGAGATTATAGTTGCTTATGCCATGCTTAATTAGCTAGGAGCTTATAATGGTTTACCTTGCATGCCAACATGCTATTAAAATGGTTGTGATGTGGTATGATAGGGTGGTATCCTCTTTTGAACCATTCGAGTGGCTTGACTTGGCACATGTTCACGCATGTAGTCGAAACAAAATCAACATAGCCTCTATGATATTTATGTTCCTGGTCCATTATATCCTACTCATGCTTGCATTCGGTGTTGATTAATTTTAATGCATGTTCCTGACCATTGTCGCTCTCTAGCTGGTCGCTTCCCAGTCTTTTGCTAGCCTTCACCTGTACTAAGCGGGAATACTGCTTGTGCATCCAATTCCATAAACCCCAAAGTTATTCCATATGAGTCCACCATACCTACCTATATACGGTATCTACCTGCCGTTCCAAGTAAATTTGTATGTGCAAGACTCTAAACCTTCAAATAAAAATTCTGTTTTGTATGCTCGAATAGGTCATGTATCAACTAGGGCTGTCCGTATCTTCCATGTTAGGCGGGTTATTCTCAAGAGTAGTGGAGTCCGCTCCTCACTCACGAGAAAATGGCTGGTCACCGGGATGCCCAGTCCCATGCTTTATGCAAATCAAATCGAAATAACTGCAAATAAAACTCCCCCGGGAATGTTGTTAGTTGGAGGCACTTGTTGTTTCAAGCAAGCCATGGATTGATGCTTGTTAGTGGAGGGGGAGTATAAACTTTAACATTCTGTTTGGGAACCGCCTATAATGTGTGTAGCATAGAAGATATCGCCATCTCTCTGTTGTTATGTTGACAATGAAAGTATACCTCTCAAAATATTATTCATATCTATTTCAAAATCGAGCTCTGGCACCTCTACAAATCCCTGCTAACCTCTGCGAAGGGCCTATCCATTTACTTTTATGTTGAGTCAACATCCTCTTATTAAAAAGCACCAGTTGGAGAGCACTACTGTCATTTGCATTCATTACTGTTAGTTTACATTGAGTATGACTTGACTGGATCTCTTTTACCATGAATTACAATGTCTAGTCAGTCCTTGATATTTAAAGGTGCTCTGCATTTATGTTTTGCGGTATCGGAAAGGGCTAGCGAGATACCATCTTGTTATATCATATCATGATTGTTTTGAGAAAGTGTTGTCATCCAAGATTTATTATTATTGCTCGCTAGTTGATTATGCCATTGATATGAGTAAACATGAGACCTAAATGTTATTGTGAATATGGTTAGTTCATAATCTTTGCTGAAAACAAGAGCAAACAAAGTTTCTAAAAGTTTTTCTTTATCACTTCCAGTTTATCAACTGAATTGCTTGAGGACAAGCAAAGGTTTAAGCTTGGGGGAGTTGATACGTCTCCGTCGTATCTACTTTTCCAAACACTTTTGCCCTTGTTTTGGACTCTAACTTGCATGATTTGAATGGAACTAACCCGGACTGACATTGTTTTCAGCAGAATTGCCATGGTGTTATTTTTGTGCAGAAATAAAAGTTCTCGGAATGACCTAAAAATCAACGGAGAATTATTTTGGAATATATAATAAACATTGGAAGGAAGATCCACGTTTGGGGGGCCTCCACCTGTCCACGAGGGTGGGGGCGCGCCCTACCCCCCTGGGCGCGCCCCCTGCCTCGTGGGCCCCCTGATGCTCCACCGACCTCAACCTTGACTCCATATATTCACTTTCGGGGTGAAAAAAAACTAGGGAGAAGGATGCATCGCGTTTTATGATACGGAGCCGCCGCCAAGCCCTAAACTCTCTCGGGAGGGCTGATCTAGAGTCTGTTCTGGGCTCCGGAGAGGGGAATCCGTCGCCATCGTCATCATCAACCATCCTCCATCACCAATTTCATGATGCTCACCGCCATGCGTGAGTAATTCCATCGTAGTCTTGCTGGACGATGATGGGTTGGATGAGATTTATCATGTTATCGAGTCAGTTTTGTTAGGGTTTGATCCCTAGTATCCACTATGTTCTGAAATTGATGTTGCTATGACTTTGCTATGCTTAATGCTTGCCACTAGGGCCCGACTGCCATGATTTCAGATCTGAACCTATTATGTTTTCATCAATATATGAGAGTTCTTGATCTTATGTTGCAAGTCTATAGTCACCTATTATGTGTTATGATCCGTTAACCCCGAAGTGAAAATAATCGGGATACTTACCGGTGATGAACGTAGTTTGAGGAGTTCATGTATTCACTATGTGTTAATGCTTTGGTCCGGTACTCTATTAAAAGGAGGCCTTAATATCCCTTAGTTTCCAATAGGACCCCGCTGCCACGGGAGGGTAGGACAAAAGATGTCATACAAGTTCTTTTCCATAAGCACGTATGACTATATTCGGAATACATGCCTACATTACATTGATGAACTGGAGCTAGTTCTGTGTCACCCTATGTTATGACTGTTACATGATGAACCGCATCCGGCATAATTCTCTACCACCGATTCATTGCCTACGAGCTTTCCATATATTGTTCTTCGCTTATTTACTTTTCCGTTGCTACTGTTATCATCACTACAAAACACCAAAAAATATTACTTTTGCTACCATTACCTTTTACCACCGTTACCACTACTATCATATTACTTTGCTACTAAACACTTTGCTGCAGATATTAAGTTTCTAGGTGTGGTTGAATTGACAACTCAGCTGCTAATACTTGAGAATATTATTTGGCTCCCCTTGTGTCGAATCAATAAATTTGGGTTGAATACTCTACCCTCGAAAACTGTTGCGATCCCCTATACTTGCGGGTTATCCACTAGCTCATTGAATCAATGATGGTTATGTTTCCTAACCATAGAAATGAGTTGTCATTTGATTAACGGGATCACATCATTAGAGAATGATGTGATTAACTTGACCCATCCGTTAGCTTAGCAGAATGATCGTTTAGTTTGTTATTATTGCTTTCTCCAAAACTTATACATGTTCCTATGACTATGAGATCATGCAACTCCCATATATCGGAGGAACACTTTGTGTGCTACCAAACGTCACAACATAACTGGGTGATTATAAATGTGCTCTACAGGTGTCTCCGATGGTGTTTGTTGTGTTGGCATAGATCGATATTAGGATTTGTCACTCCGATTGTCGAAGAGGTATCTCTGGGCCCTCTTGGTAATGCACATCAATATAAGCCTTGCAAGCAATGTAGCTAATGAGTTAGCTACGGTATGTAGCATTATAGAACGAGTAAAGAGACTTGTCGGTAACAAGATTGAACTAGGTATTGAGATACTGACGATCGAATCTCGGGGAAGTAACATACTGATGACAAAGGGAACAACGTATGTTGTTATGCGGTTTGACCGATAAAGATCTTCCAAGAATATGTAGGAACCAATATGAGCATCCAGGTTCCGCCATTGGTTATTGACCGGAGACGTGTCTCGGTCATGTCTACATAGTTCTCGAACCCGTAGGGTCCGCACACTTAACATTCAGTGACGATCGGTATTATGAGTTTATGTGTTTTGATGTACCGAAGGTAGTTCAGAGTCCCGGATATGATCACAGACATGACAAGGAGTCTCGAAATGGTCGATACATAAAGATCGATATATTGGATGACTATATTTGGACGTCGGAATGGTTCCGGGTGAGTTCGGGCATATACCGGAGCACCGGGAGGTTACCGGAACCCCCCGGGAGGTATATGGGCCTTATTGGGCCATAGTGGGAGAGAAGAGAGGGAGGCCAAGGAGGGGGCACGTCCCCCCTCAAGCCCAATCCGAATTGGGTGGGGGGCCGGCCCCCCTTTCCTTCCCCCTCTCTCCCCCTTCCTTCCACAACTAGTCTAACTAGGGAGGGGGGATCCTACTCCCGGTGGGAGTAGGACTCCCCATGGGGCGCGCCATAGGAGGGCCGACCCTCCCCCTCCTCCAATCCTTTATATACGAGGGAAGGGGGTACCCCATAGACACACAAGTTGATCATTGATCTTTTCGCCGTGTGCGATGCCCCCCTCCACCATAATTCACCTCGGTCATATCGTAGTGGTGCTTAGGCGAAACCCTGTTCTGGTAGCATCATCATCACCGTCATCACGCCATCGTGCTGACGAAGCTCTCGCTCGACACTCTGCTAGATCGTGAGTTCGTGGGACGTCACCGAGCTGAACGTGTGCAGATCGCAGAGGTGCCGTACCTTCGGTACTAGGATCGGTCAATCGTCAAGATGTATGACTACATCAACCGCGTTGTCATAACTCTTCCGCTTACGGTCTACGAGGGTATGTGCACAATACTCTCCCCTCTCGTTGCTATGCATCACCATGATCTTGCGTGTGCGTAGGTTTTTTTTAAATTACTGCATTCCCCAACAATAATCTGAGTGGAGGTAGGAATTTTGAGTGGCATTGGACTCAACCTAGAGGGAAAGCAGGGGGTATTCTGGTAGGGATTAATAAAGATACCTTTGAGACTATTAGTGTGGAGAAGGAGATTTACTGCATTAGGACACTCCTTCTTGATAAATAAACTAAATTTGAATGGAATCTCATTATTGTTTGTGGAGATGCTCAAGATGTGGATAAAAATGCTTATATGGCATAAATATCCAGAGTTTACCATGATAATGCCTCTGTACCATGTCTTATGGGGGGGTGGAGATTTCAATGTTATTAGGAAATCTAAAGACAAAAATAAACCTGGTGGATATAACCACTGGAGTTTTGTTTTTAGTGCTATAATTGAGCAAGCTAGTTTGAGAGAACTGACTTTAAATGGTAGAAAATTTACTTGGGCTAATAATCTACCTGAACCCACTTATGAAAAACTAGATAGAATCCTAATTTGCCCAGATTGGGAGGATCAATAACACCTAACTAAGGTTTATGCCATAGAAAGAGAATTCTTTGATCATACACCCCCAATCCTTGACACAGGGGAGAACACATATTCACCACCTATTTCAGATTTGAAAACTCCTAGATGATGAGAGAGAGGTTCTAAGAATTTGTTCTTAAAATCTGGTCTGCAAAATATCATGGTGATACCATGGAACAATGGCAGAGAAGGATGGGAGTGTTTAGACAGAAAGTGAGAGGGTGGATTTTAAATTCTGATGCTTGTTATAGAAAAGTAAAAAAATATCCTGATAAAGTTAGATGCTATAGACAAAAATGCTGAGATTATGGGTCTTTCTGCTCAGGATAGGTAAGAGCAGAGAGACCTAAGATATCAATTGCACAGATTATTAAAACAAGAAGAAATGAAATGGCTTCAAAGATATAAAGACAAAGAAATAAAATATGGAGATTGTAATACAAAGTATTACCATACTAAGGTGAATGGGAGGAGGAGAAAAAAATAGAATTCTTTCTTTAGAACAAGAGGAGGGGGTGATTGAAGGAGAAGACAAACTTATTAGATACATTACTGATTTCTACAAAAAAATTGTTTGGACAACCACACACATCTTCAATCAACCTCAATATCTTGGGAGGGGGCAATCGATTACTAGGGAACAGGCTGAAATTCTAGTTAAACCTTTCTCAATGGAAGAGCTTCAGGCAATTGTTATTGGGATGGAGAAAAATAAAAGCCCTGGCCCTGATGGAATACCCATTGACTTCTACCAGTATTTTTTGGGAGATTGTCAAGTGGGATTTGATGAAACTTCTGAATGAATTCCATGAGGGAAAATTAGATATCACAAGAGTTAACTATGGGATTATTACTTTGGTCCCAAAGTCTGAGGATGCCAAACAAATTCAGAAGTTTAGACCCATTTGTCTATTGAATGTCAGTTTCAATATTATTACTAAAGTCCTGATGAACAGATTAAGTAAAATCATTAAGCCTATCATCCTCCCAACGCGGACTGCTTTTATTAAAGGGATATATATCATGGAGGGGATTGTGATACTTCATGAAGCCCTTAACTCTATACACCACACAAAACAAAGTGTTGTTTTGTTTATAGTGGACTTTGAGAAAGCATATGATAAAATAAAATGGCCATTTGTATACAAAATGTTGAAAATGAAACAATTCCCTGATAAATGGTGTGATTTGGTTATGCACACCATGATAGGGGGAAAGTTGGGATTAAGGTAAATGATAAGATTGGGCCTTATTTTTAAACTTATAAGGGGTTGAGGCAGGGTGATTCTATGTCTCCATTACTATTTGACATAGCTGTAGATGCTTTGGCTATAATCTTGGATAAAGTCAAACATGCAGGCTATGTGAGAGGGGTGTTGTCTGAATTAGGAGATAATTGAGTGAACATGATGCAATATGCAGATGACACTATTTTCCTACTCAAAGATGATGAGGACAGTGCAAAAAACCTTAAATTCATACTCACAGCTTTTGAGCAGATGTCTGGGCTAACTATTAACTTTCACAAGAGTGAGGTCTACCATTTTGGAGAGGCCAAAAACAAATGTGAGATTTAGCAAGAGATATTTACTTGCAAAATAGGGGAAGTCCCCTTTAAATATCTTGGACTACGTGTAACTAATGTGAGACTAGGCAATAAATTTTGGAAGAGTGTGACTGAAAAAATAGAAAAAAGATGTGCTTGATGGCAAGGGAGACTACTGAATATGGCTGGGAGAGTAACTCTAGTTCAGGCTTGCCTAACAAATATGCCTATGGATATGATGTCCTTTTACCCATTGCCACTGGGGGGTTAGAAAAAAGGTTGACTTCTTCAAAGCCAGATTAGTTTGGCAAGAAAATGAAGATAAGAAGAAATATCATCTAGTCAACTGGAAAACATGTTGTTTGCCAAAGGATTTGGGCAGTCTAGGAATCTTAAATCTTGATTGTATGAATAAAGCCTTGCTAGCAAAATGGCTCTGGAAATTAGAGACAGAAGATGGGAGGTGGGTTAGAATCCTTCTGAATAAATATGTGAAAGGAAAATGTACATCTGGAATTAAAAAGAAATTTGGTGACTCTCATTTTTGGGGGAGCCTGATGTAGATTAAAGACATATATTACAAAAATATAAAAAGAAATTGCGGGATGGACAGAACACTAGATTCTGGGAAGATTGGTGGGTGTGATCTAAACAATTGAAAGAGGCCTACCCAAGCCTTTATTTCATCAGCTTAACCCGTTACATTCCGGTGGCCCAGGCCATTAACATGGGATGGGGGGTTTAAGTTTAGAAGGAATTTGACTGAAGATAAAAGAATTCTATGGGATAGTTTGAAGACCAGATGTGAGAAAGTGAGAATGTATGAGGGCAAAGATCAGCCACTATGGATGCTGACAGCCAATGGACAATTTTTAGTGCGATCACTCTACCAACAACTAGTTCAAACATATGTGGGGTTTCCACACAAATTTTTATGGAAAGTAAAAATTCCAGCGAAAACCAAGATGTTTCTCTGGCTAATGGCTAGGAAAAGTGTACTGACCAGAGATAATCTAGCAAAAAGAGAGTGGAAAGGAAATCAGAGATGTGTGTACTATGGTCAGAATGAAACCATAGATCACCTTTTTCTCTTGTTCTGCTGCTAGGTTGTTATGGAGTTTGATAAAATGCTCTTTCAATCTAAAAACAGCTCCGATTGGGGTTGATGATAGTCTAGGGCCATGGATCAAGAAATTTAAACTAGAGGAAAGAAAACTAGTGTTAGTTGGAACATCTGCAATTCTTTGGGCTATTTGGAGATGTCGAAATGATGTAACCTTTTGTGATAAATTGATCACTGGCCCTATGATTTTGGTGAAACTAACTTGCAATTGGATTGTGGATTGGGTTGTTTTGCAAAGAAAAAACCCAGGACAAAATCTGCTGATGCTGGGGGCAAAACTAATCGAGCAAGTAGCAAGTGAGGTCTATAGAGCTTCGCATGGATGGAGAGCTGATGTTCCTCGTCTGATGAGCTGAAACAAGATTATCTTGCTCGTCGTTCCTGAGAAGGCTCGCTGTTTCCTTTTCTTGTTTTGCTTGTTGGAGGCTGCGTCCTCGTTCTCAAATGGTCGCATGTGACCTTAGGATAAGATTTGCCTTTGCTTTTAGACTGGTTTCTTTTGGATGTTGGTAGCTGGTTAGGTTTCGCTGTCTTGAACTTGAATTCGTGGTGGTTTCGTTAATGAAATCGGAGCCCCCACTCTATTGCTCGAAAAAAGATTTAAGAAAAAAACATTGTCTTAATTCAATAACACATAGATAAGTACATGACAATTATCTCAATTCAAATTGACAATTGGTGAAAACTTTAACATAGGTTCACAAGCTCACGACACAATTTTAACATAGGTACACTTGTGAATCACGAGTAAGGTTCACATGTGAGTATGAATGGATAGGGTATGAATAGATTCATGGGTAAAAGTCTATACCCGTGCCGTACCCATAACTTAATGGGTAGGGTATGTGTACTACCCACGGGTATAAAATTGTGCCCATACCCTGTACATGCAGGTACGATATCCGTGGGTACCCATACCCATGGGTAAAATTGCCATCCTATCTTTGATCTATATTAATTGTCGCTGATTTAGTAATACTGACGAAAAAGTTCATCCGACAAACTACAAACTCCCAAGAACAACAGAAAACAAACCAACTTAATTATAATCACCTAGACATGATAGACTAGATGCAACAAAGTTCAAATCAACACAAGATAGGAGCCCAGACTCCCAACTACCAAAATAGCGGGGATTACACGAAACAAGCATCTCCGGGAACTACCTCTACAAATTCCCGAGTAAGAGCATCTCTAGCAGATCCCGTAAACCGGGTCATCCGGTAAAATAACCACCAGTTTGTAGGACGGAGCCCGTATACCCGGCCCAAATAGATTCCTAAAATCCGGCTGTCCCAAATTATTTTTGTGGGATCCTCTAAACCACGGTCCATTTTATTTCTATAGGAGGAGCTACTCTTTCTACAGCACCCTCTATCCTTGGCGGGAGGAAAATTTCAGCTCCAACCACTTTCCTCGCAGTCGGCGTCATCTTCTCCTGAGCTCAATTCCAGCCAAATCTCGCCGCCGCACGGCGGCACCGCTGTACGCCGCTCGCTATCGTAGGCGCTCGGCGCATGCCACCGGCACAGCAGCAACGCGAGCAGGAGCCTCATGTTTTGCTAGCTAGCTATCGCGAGCGAGGCGTGACCAGGAGCTTGGCCCCGTCCGACATGCTGCGCGCCAATAGCGGCGGCTGGAGGAGCCTCCGGCGAGGGCGCCGCAGCAAGAGCTCAGCCAGCGCGAGCACGGCGTGTAAATTGAAAGACCCAAGTGTAATTTAGATTACGGTTTTAGGGGTGTTTATGTAATTTTGGCAGGAGCATAAACCTTTTTTATAGGATTTATTCCGGCGAAAACAAAAGTCATATCATAAAAATGTGAAAAAATATTTTGTGGTATTCTGTAAATCGAATTTTGTGGGACGAGGTAATACTGGATCAGCTAGAGATCCTCTAACGAACCACCTCTTTGAATTCTTGAGTAACGAACCATGGGTAATCCTACTCCCAAAAAATTGAGCAAGAATAGATCTAAAATCAAAATCACATTTAACTAAGCTCCAAATCAGCCTAGCAGAGACCATTCGAAGAACAAATGCTCAATATTTTCACCATGACCACAAAGACACATATTTTACTACCAGTCCAACCTCTTTTGGACAAATTATCCTTAATTAAATGTGAGGATAATTTGTAAAAAATATTCTAACTATGGATATGTGTCCACCATCAACAAAAGAAAAGCTCTGACTTTTTTAAGGAATCTTAGTTTTCCACAAAATTTTCTGAGGAAAAGCACAACCAGAGATAATCATTTTCGTGTACAAAGATCTGTCAGCAACGCATCCATTTAACCCCCCCCCCCCACTCCCACCCGCGCAGGAATTTCCACTTCATCGACTATTCTGTAGCTCCATAGTTTCCCAAACAAAGTTCTTTTGAAGGTAAAACCATCCCTGCCTTTCTCAATAGCTTCAAACATTGTTATATCATGATCAAAACTACAATTAGATACTACAACATAGGAGATTTTTAGTGGTTTATTACCCCAACCCAACAATCCTCCCAAAATCAAGACTTTTTTCATTTCTAATCACTTTTTTGTAATATTGATAAAAGATATCTTTATTATTTAGAGTACAAAAAGGGCAAATCTCTAACTTTAGGTTTAATTCCGGAGATGCATTCTGTTAGACAATTCCAGAGATGCATTTTTTCTTCACATATTTATTTAAGGACACATCATGCCACATGCTAGATTTGGTTTATAGCTTCCAGAACCATCTGGTTAGAAGTGCCTCATTCGTTAGTTCCAAATTTAGAATACCCAACCCACCTTGATATTTAGGCTTACAACAAGTTTTCCAATTCATTAAATGATATTTGTTTGTATCTTCATCATCATGTCGCACAAATCTAGCTCTAGAAAAAGTTCTCTTTTTCTAACCCTAATTGGTACAAGACATAAATATATCATGATGAGAGGATTATTAGTTAAACAAGCATGCACTAGGGTAACTCTACGAGTTATGTTCAGTAGTCTCCCTTGCCAACATTCACATTGTTCCTCAATTTTATCTTGAATCCACTTCCAATAGTTATTCCGAGTTCTTGCATTAGACACAGGTAGGCCCAAATATTTTGAAGGAACATATCTTGGCTCGCAAAGAAAAAAACCCTGATATAAGCCAATTTTCTCAACATGCACAACACATGCATAATTCACTTTTATGAAAATTGAAAGTTAAACCAAATATTTGTTCAAAGATATCATAAAATGAAATTTGTGTCATCGTCTTCTAAAATAAAATTTAATTTTCTAGCACTAGTTTCATCACCTTGTAAAATAAAAATTTTGCCTTCTACAAATTGCAGGATATTAACCGCATTATCCACAATTTCTCCCAAAGCTCCTTTTACAATGCCATTTACAGGGCATGAACAACTGTAAAATAAAAGGCGAGAGAGGGCATCCTCTATCTCAAACCCTTGTGAGTTTTGAAATAAGGGCCAATCTTGTCATTGACCTTAATCCCAACATGTCCTCCCCTCATAGTGAACATAATCCAATCACACCATTTATCTGAAAATCCTTTTAGTTTGAGCATTTGATGAATAAAAGGCCATTTTATATTGTCATAAGCCTTTCAAAATCCATTTTAAACGAAGAACATCCTCTTTGTTGTGATGAATATAGTTCAAGGCTTCATACAATAGCACAACACCTTTCATTATATATGTGCCTTTAATAAAGCGAGTTTGAGTGTTGAATAACAAGAATCACCAGCCTAGTTAGTCTGTTCATGAGAACTTTAGTAATGATTTTTAAACTCATATTAAGCAAACATATATGTCTAATTTTTTGAATTTGCTAAGCATCATTGGTTTTTGAAACTAGAGTAATAATGCCATAATTAAATCTAGCAATATCAAGAGTTCGTGCATGAAAATAATCCGATAGGCCTTTTATATCCCATTTAACTACATCCCATAATATATGATAAAAATCAGGAGGTAGTCCATCAGGCCTAGGGCTTTTGTTCTTTCTATTAGAAAGATAACAGTCTTCAGCTCATCCATGGAAAGGAGCACAACTAACTTCTCGGCATCATCCCTAGTGACTCGTGGTATGCCATGAAATATTCAGAGAAATGTTGGGTTCCTCGGCAAGCCCAAACAACTTTTTTTAAATAAAATTCAGTGATATAAAACATCAACTCCACTTCACCTTCAATAACCCATTCCTCTTTTCCCATAGAAATATTTTTTCTTGTCTTCTTTTACCATTGCTTTAGCATGATAATGTCTAGTAATGTTGCCCGCCCCTCTTTAATTTCATTCTGTTTATATCTCTGTAGCCATTTTGTTTCCTCCTGTTTCAAGAGCCTTCCCAACTAGGCTCTAAGCCTCCTTTTGGTCTTGTCTATTACAAGGAGAATCTAAACATTTTTATCAATGTTTTATAGTTTAGCTTGAATTCCTAGGTGTAATATCTTGTACAAGGCATCATCATTTATCCCGACCTCTAAGTTTTTTTCTCAGTACTCTTAATCTTTTTTTCCATCTATCTAAACTGACCTAGAATAAGATTTTGTCCAAATAGAAGTAACAAATTCATTTAACCCATCTCTCCACATCCATGAGTTCTCAAACCTACACATAGGTTGTGAATTTTTATGAGATGCAGTATCAAGGATAAGTGGGGTGTGATGAGACGCTTCTCTTTCCAAAGCATGCAAGACAGAGAGGATAGTGTTCCTATCAACCAGGGAAGAAAAAAACATTCTATCTAACTTTTCATTGTTTGTGTCATCAATATTGTTGGTCCAATTAAAATTTCTATCATTAATTAGCTTTTTTTTCTTAAACCAACATGTTCAAATTGCATTGAACAAAAAACTCCAATGATTAGTATCAATGGGTTTATTCTTCTCACAGCTCTTTCTAATTATGCTATAATCTACACCCACCATACATGATAAGGAATTATCATGGTACACTATAGACAGTTCTACCAGAAAACAGTTTTCCCTTCAATTCAGGCATCACCATAGGGAGTAATAAAGATTTTTTTTTTGAAAAGGAGGATTACCCCCGTCCTCTTCATCTGAATGATGCATGCACCATTTTATTAATTATTCACCAAGACCTTACAGAGTAGTACATCAGGTAGTCTGAAGCCACCATCTTAGCAACAATTGTCGCTACTCCTATCCATTTGATGAAGGGGTGGTGATTGTCCGAGCCTAATACCAAACAGACATCACACCAAAGGCTAACATAAAGTCGGAGGCCCCAACCGAGCAACATACTGGGTTTAGGGTACAAACCGGTCTGATGCACTCTCATGTGTCGTCAATACTGTCTTCCACCAATCCATCTTCAGAGCAGAAACTAACGCACCGACCTTGCCATGCCTCTCTGCCATCGACGCAACCATGACGTGAGATAGCTCCTCCTCTTGCGCGAGTCCATCTCCGTGAAGGAAATATGCCCTAGAGGTAATAATAAAATTTTATTTATATTTCCTTATATCATGATAAATGTTTATTATTCATGCTAGAATTTTATTAACCGGAAACTTGATACATGTGTGGATACATAGACAAAACACCATGTCCCGAGTAAGCCTCTACTAGACTAACTCGTTAATCAAAGATGGTTAAGTTTCCTAACCATGGACATGTGTTGTCATTTGATGAACGGGATCACATCATTAGGATAATGATGTGATGGACAAGACCCGTCCATTAGCTTAGCATAATGATCGTTAAGTTTTATTGCTATTGCTTTCTTCATGTCATATACATATTCCTTTGACTATGAGATCATGCAACTCCCGGATACCGGAGGAATAGCTTGTGTGCTATCAAACATCACAACGTAACTGGGTGATTATAAAGATGCTCTACAAGTATCTCCAAAGGTGTTTGTTGGGTTGGCATAGATCGAGATTAGGATATATCACTCCGAGTATCGGGGAGGTATCTCTAGGCCCTCTCGGCAATGCGCATCATAATAAGCCTTGCAAGCAATGTGACTAATGAGTTAGTTGTGGGATGATGCATTACATAACGAGTAAAGAGACTTGTCGGAAACGAGATTGAACTAGGTATGAAGATACCGACGATCGAATCTCGGGCAAGTAACATACCAATGACAAAGAGAATAATGTATGTTTTCATTACGGTACGACCGATAAAGATCTTCGTAGAATATGTGGGAACCAATATGAGCATCCAGGTTCCGCTGTTGGTTATTGACCGGAGAGGTGTTTTAGTCATGTCTACATAGTTCTCGAACCCGTAGGGTCCGCACGCTTAACGTTCGATGACGATTTTGTATTATATGAGTTATGTGATTTGGTGACCGAATGTTGTTTGGAGTCTTGGATGAGATCACAGACCTGACGAGGAGTCTCGAAATGGACGGGAGGTAAAGATTCATATATAGAACAATAGTATTTGGACACTGGAAGTGTTCCGGGGGTACTCGGTACATATCGGGTCATCAAAGGGGTTCCGGGCAACCCCGGCAAGCTATATGGGCTTAAAGGGCCAAGTGAGGGACAGACCAGCCCCAAAAGGGGCTGGTGCGCCCCCTATAGGGCAAATAGGAGGAGAAGGAAATGAAGGGAAGGGAGAATGAAAGGGGAGGATTCGGCCTCCCTCTTTCCTTCCTCTCTCCCCACTCTTTCCTTTCCCCTCCGATGGATATGGAAGGGGGGAGACCGATTTGGAGGAGGCGCCAAAGTAGGATTACTTCTACTTGGGGCGCCCCTTGCAGCCCCTCTCCCTCTCCCACCTATATATATATATATATATATATATATATATATATATATATATATATCTGTGTGTATGGGGGGGGAGGGGGGCACCGCTAGAACACACAACATTGATTCCTAGCCGTGTGCGGCGCCCCCTCCATAGTTTACACCTCCAGTCATATTGTCGTAGTGCTTAGGCGAAGCCCTGCGCGGATCACTTCACCATCACCGTCACCACGCCGTTGTGCTGACGGAACTCTCCCACGACACTTTGCTGGATCAAGAGTTCGAGGGACGTCATCGAGCTGAACGTGTGTAGAACTCGGAGGTGCCATACATTCGGTGTTTGCTCAGTTGGATCGAGAAGATGTTCAACTACATCAACCGCGTTAAGCTAACGCTTCCGCTTTCAGTCTACGAGAGTACGTGGACACACTCTCCCGCTCTCGTTGCTATGCATCTCCTAGATAGATCTTGTGTGAGCGTAGGATTTTTTTTTGAAATTGCATGCTACGTTCCCAACACTCCGCGCATTGAACGCTGAGTCTTTGATAACCCATAACTATATGGGATCGCAACAGTTTTCGAGGGTAGAGTATTAAACCCAAATTTATTGATTCAACACAAGGGGAGCCAAAGAATATTCTCAAGTATTAGCAGTTGAGTTGTCAATTCAACCACACTTGAAAGACTTAATATCTGCAGCTAAATATTTAGTAGCAAAGTAGTATGGAAGTGACGGTAACAGTGGCAAAAGTAATAGTAGCAGTTTTGTAACAATCGTATCAGTGGCAACGGAAAGGTAACTTAGCAAAGATCAATATGAAACGAGCTCGTAGGCAATGGATATCAATGGTGGATAATTATGTCAGATGGCATTCATCATGCAGCAATTATAACATAGGGTGACACAGAACTAGCTCCAATTCATCAATATGATGTAGACATGTATTTTGAATATAATCATACGTGCTTATGGAAAAGAACTTGCATGACATCTTTTGTCCTACCCTTCCGTGGCAGCGGGGTCCTATTGGAAACTAAGGGATATTAATGCCTCCTTTTAATAGAGAACATGACCAAAGCATTAGCACTTAGTGAATACATGAACTCCTCAAACTACAATCATTACCAGGAAGTGTCCCGACTATTGTCACTCCAGGGTTGCCGGATCATAACACGTACATGTGACTATAACTTGCAAGATCGGATCAAGAACACAAATATATCCATGAAAACATAATATGTTCAGATCTGAAATCATGGCATTCAGGCCTGTAAGTGCATCTAGTGCCACCCCTAGTTGGTTTTGGAGTATTGACGACAAACCAAGTTGAGGGACTAATGTGTGTGTGAGAATTGCAGGATAACACAGGTAGAAGTCCCTCATTGATTCGGTTTAGCTACCAGAGATGACCCCCAAAAATGTACGAAGACATTGAAGACAATGGTGGTTCATGAAGTCATTCATGTTGAAGACAATGACATATGAAGACTCCCCATGAAGCCTATGGAACTCGAAGACTTAGATCCTTCGTAGTTTTACTTCATTCATGTTGTGTCATAGGAACCACCGTACTGTTAAGTGGGGTCCAAGAGAACCAGTCTGGATGACTGAAGTGATGCCTAATTCAAATCCTATGTCTTCGAGTGAAGACAATGAGAGAAAATCTTGTCCAGAGTCAGACAAGTCAGCTTTACTTGCAGCCCAAGTAAAGTTGCCGTGAGAGTTCGAAATCCGACCGTTAGTACACGTGTCAGTTCCTTAGTGACCCAGGGTCATTTCGGACAAATCAGGTCAGGGTTGCCAAGTGGCTATAAATAGTCCACCCCTACAACCATAAACGGTTGGCTGCTCAGATTTCAGTGCACGGCTTTTGTCGTTTGAGAGCAACCCACCTCGAAGCCTTTGAGAGAAAATCCTTAGTGAGGAGAAAAGCCCTAACCACCCAGAGCCAGAGTAATTGGGCATCACTTAAGTCTTCTTGTCTGAGTGATCTGAAGACTTATTACACTTGAGGACTGTGCATCCTCCAGACGGTTAGGCGTCACGTTCTGAGCATCCAAGAGGAATTGTGGATTGCCGGTGAACGAAGTCTGTGAAGGTTTGGGAGTCTACCTTGAAGACTTACCAGAGTGATTGGGCGGGGTCTGTGTGACCTTAGCTCAAGGAGAAAACGGTGAGGACTGGGTGTCCTGAGTTGCGTGTTCAGGACTGGGTGTCCGGGACTGTGTGTCCTTTGGTTTAAATACCTAGCCGCTCCAACCAGACGTACAGTTGTCACAGCAACTGGAACTGGTCCAACATATCATTGTCTTCAACGTGTCACTGGTTTCACCTTCGCCTCCCTTTACTTACCAGTACACATCGTGAAGCTATTGCATGCTTGCTTTGTCTTCTGTCTTCACAACTTGACTGTATGATCTGTTTGGCTTCATAACTTCTTCCAACCTGATCCTCATTACACTGAAGCTGTTTGTCACTGTGCTTTCACTATATTGTATACTTGACCATGGCTTGCGTTGTGTAATCTAACTTCCGCTGCATAGTGATAGGCTTGTTCACTCTGTTTGTCTTCATAACTTCCACGTTTTGAAGTCTTTCATAAAAATCGCCTATTCACCCCCCCTCTAGTCGATATAACGCACTTTCAATTAGTATCAGAGCAAGGTGCTCCCTTGTTCTGTGTGATTCGGTTTAACCACCTGGAGTTTTAGCTATGTCGACTGCAGGGATAATTAAAGTCTCTGTTGCGTACCCCGTCTTCGATGGAACTGAATATCCCTACGGGAAGAATAAGATGCGCATGCATCTTGAAGCCATTGACGTCGACCTATGGTATGTCGTCGAAAACGGCGTTCCCAAGGCTGGAGAAGGTGTCACTGTGGCTGATGTCAAGAAGTTCACTCAACTGGACTCCATTGCCAAGAATATTATCTGTGGTCATCTGACCAAGGGACAGTACGGCCGTGTGAGTGCCTTGAAGACATCCAAGCTGGTTTGGGACTGGCTCTCCAAGGTCAATGAAGGCATCTCAACCCAGAGAGATCAGAGAATCAGTGTTCTTCGCAATCTCTTCAACCGCTTCAAGCGAAATGACAATGAGAATGTCCAGCACACATTTGACCGGCTCACTGACATCACAAATGAGCTTCAAGCCCTCGGCGCCACTGAGATCACCAAACATGAAATCGTCAAGACGCTGCTAAGATCACTTGACAGTTCATTTGACATCCTAGCCCTGATGATTCAAGAACGTCCAGACTTCAAGACACTCGATCCGTCTGACATACTTGAGAGGCTCAACACACATGATTTTCAGCTTTCTGAGAAAAGAGATATCTACGGTCCAAACTATGGGCGAACTCGTGCCTTGAAGGCAAAAGCTGTGTCCTCATCTGAAGAAGAATCTGACAGCAGTTTTGATGATCCTGAAGACATTGGAAGGGAACTTGCAATGCTAGTGAAGAAGTTCCAGAAATTCACCAAGAAGAAAGGCTTCAGAAAGTCTTCACGATCAAGCTCAAGGAATGATGAAGCTTCTGCTCATGACTACAAGAAGAAAACATGTCACAAGTGCAAGAAAACTGGACACTTCATCTCTGAGTGTCCACAGTGGGACAATAAGAACAGAAAGAAGAAGAAGAGCAAGGAATATGACTCTGACGATAAGAAGACGAAGAAATACTCAAATTCTTCGTCCAAGTCTTCCTCAAAGTCTTCATCACACAAGAAGAGTTCATCTGGCAAGGCTCGTGCGTTTGTTGGCAAGGAAATGGATTCAGAGGAGGAGTCCGCTTCTGAGGAGGCAGAGGTGGAGTCTGAGGAGGAGTCTGATTCAGGCATTGCGAGTCTGGCTACAGCCTACGTCGCCAAGTCCATCTTCAACACTGAAGACAATGACTCCATCACCAACACCGATGCAAATGACAAGGACGACTCTACTCCTACCTACCGCTTCATGGCACGTGGTGCCAAGGTAAACACACGCACTACTCACTATCAAACATCCAGTGACGATGACTCTGATTGTGATTCAAAACCCAGTTACAAAACACTTGCTAAAATTGCAACTGAACAACAAAAGGCCATGGAACATATTCAAAAACTGTTAGACAGAAGCGATGATCTGTTGGGTGCTGAAATGACTCGTTCTAAATCCTTAATTGAAGACATAAAAAATCTTCATGTTAAGTATCAGGAACTCGAAGATCGTCTTGAGACTCTCTCAACTACTCATGAAAAGCTTTCCTATGATTATCTTCAAAAGAAGCAAGATCGTGAGAAGTTGAGAGCGGATCATGAAGATCTTCAAAAGGAAAACGAGTCACTTCGAGCCGAACAGATCAGTTCTGCTCAGGAAGGATTTGAACCACCATGCCTTAAATGCATTGAGCGTGATAATGCTATTTCTGTTGCTGAATGTTCCACTGCTACTGCTGTTGCAATATCTTCAACTGTTGAAGTGGTAACTAACCCCTCTGCTGAGGATACCACTGCTATTGCTGATGAAAATGCTAGGTTGAAGACATTGCTTGAAACAGGGATGTACAAAAGTCTCAAAGGACATCAGACATTATGTGATGTCCTCAAGAAGCAGATTCTGAACCGAAACCCTAGGAAAGAGGGTGTTGGGTTCGTGAGAAAAATTAATGCGGATGGCTCTTACTGGAAACCTGAGCAGTACCCCAAAACCACATGGGTTGCTGCAAAGGAATCCTCAGCAGATCCATCCAATCTATGTGGCTTCACTTGTGCTAATCCAATTATCATTGATGAATCCTTTGATGCAAACTATAAACTGTTTAAGAATCAGAATGGTGAAGTATTTGCCAGGTACATTGGTACTAACCGCAGGAATGGACCGCCTATGAAGAAGATCTGGGTTCCAAAAACGTGTGTTGAGAATCTTCCTGTGAATGTCCTCATGACACCTCACATGAAGAAGACAAACCTCAGACCAAAGGCTTCATATGGTCCAAAGGCTTCATACAGGCAGAGGACTCATTTGAGTCGCACTAACACAAATGTTTTGCAGGGAAACCATGCTCAGGCATATGAGAGCGGTTCTTCAAACTGTCATTCTCATATGACCAAAAACTATTCTGCCTATTCTTATGAGTACTATTGCCCACCTGCTAGACTGTTTCCTAGGGCTCCAAAGCCAAAATTTTCAGATGCTGCACTTAGACTTATTGCTTCTAAGCCACCCTTGAAGATGTGGGTGGTTAAGAAAGCTTAACTCTCTTTTGCAGGGAAAGGTCTCCAGCACAAAACCAAAATCTCCTGATGCTATTGCTGGGGACCTTAAAAATCTTGTGGGGCGCAAGATCAAATGCCCGAATGGCATCACTATGTATTTCATACCTGAATCGCATGCTACTCTCCCTACTTATCCTAACCTGGATCTAAGTTTTCATAATCCACTGATTCGTCAAATGTTTTTGCTTCACAACACTCTTCGTGAAGCCTATCCCCCTAACTGCACTGTAGGGTACGACACCAGTGACTTCAGAGTCTTCAGAATGGATTATTGACAGTGGGTGTACAAATCACATGACTGGCAGAAGAAGTCTCTTTATGGACTCAACCTTACGTCCATCTGACAAGAGCCATATCACATTCGCTGACACTGGTAAAAGTAAGGTACTGGGTCTAGGTAGAGTTGCAATCTCAAAGGATCAACACATGGATAAAGTCATGTTTGTTGAATCCCTTGGCTTCAACTTAATGTCTGTCTCAATGCTTTGCGATTTGAACATGATTGTAATCTTTGGAAAATGTCGTTGTCTGGTACTAATGGAATCTGACAAGTCTCTAGTGTTTGAAGGGTATCGAAAAGATGATTTGTACATGGTAGATTTCTCAGCAGGGCCACAGCTTGCAGTTTGTCTTCTCGCAAAGGCTTCAGAATGCTGGCTTTGGCATCGAAGACTCGGGCATGCTGGCATGAGGAACCTACACACCCTTGCGAAGAAGAAGCATGTCATAGGCATCGAGGGCGTCAAGTTCGAGAAAGATCACTTATGCGGTGCCTGTGAAGCTGGGAAGATGACAAGGGCAAAACATCCTTCGAAGACAATCATGACCACTACTCAACCCTTCGAACTACTTCACATGGATCTCTTCGGTCCCACTCACTACTCAACGTTTTCCACTACTGCTTGCCTCTATGGCTTCATCATTGTTGATGATTACTCTCGATATACTTGGGTGCACATAATCCTTTACAAGACTGAAGTGCAGGATGTCTTCAGACGCTTCGCAAATTGGGCTATGAACAATTATGGCGCCAAGATAAAGCACATCAGAAGTGACAATGGCACAGAATTCAAGAACACAGGCCTTGACACATATCTTGATACATTGGGCATCACTCATGAATTCTCAGCTCCATACACGCCACAACAGAATGGCATCGTCGAACGCAAGAACAGAACACTCATTGAGATGGCCAGAACAATGTTAGATGAGTACAAGACACCAAGAAAATTCTGGACTGAAGCCATTGACACTGCATGCCATACTATCAACCGTGTATATCTTCACAAGTTGCTGAACAAGACATCTTATGAACTTCTGACTGGCAAGAAGCCAAATGTCAGTTACTTCAGAGTATTTGGATCAAGATGCTGGATCAAGGACCCTCACCACACCTCAAAATTTGCTCTAAAAGCACATGAGGGCTTCATGCTTGGATATGGAAAGGATTCGCACTCCTACAGAGTCTTCAATCTCTTTCACTACAAATTGGTTGAAACAGTGGATGTGCGGTTCGATGAGACCAATGGGTCACAAAGAGAGCAATTACCAGATGTGCTAGATGAAGTTCCAGCCAGTGAATCAATCAAGCTAATGGGAACTGGAGAAATTATACCTTCTGAAGCTCGTCCTGAAGAAGAACTTATCATCTCAGCACCTGATCCACATGAAGACAATGCTCAGCCTGAAGACATTCCTCCCCATGACAACGTAGATCAGCAAGAGAAAAGTCTTCGACCCCTACATCCTCGTGTTGCCAATGAAGTGCAGATTGACAGAATAATTGATAGCATCAATGCACCTGGTCCACTGACTCGTTCAAGGGCAACTCAACTGGCAAACTTCTGCGGACACTTCGCATTCGTTTCAATCACAGAACCCAAGAAAATTGATGAAGCCTTTATGGAACCTGAATGGATTCAAGCTATGCAAGAAGAGCTTCAACAATTTGAGCTGAACAATGTATGGGAGTTGGTTAAGCGTCCTGATCCACGGAAGCATAACATAATAGGCACCAAATGGATATACCGCAACAAGCAAGATGAGCATGGCCAAGTCGTCAGAAAGAAGGCCCGTCTCGTTGCTCAAGGATATACTCAAGTGGAAGGCATTGACTTCTATGAAACATTTGCTCCTGTTGCCAGACTTGAAGCCATCCGTATACTGCTGGCCTATGCAAATCATCACAACATAATTCTGTATCAAATGGATGTAAAAAGTGCCTTCCTCAATGGCAAAATTGAAGAAGAAGTGTATGTTGCACAACCACCTGGGTTTGAAGATCCAAAACATCCTGACATGGTTTACAAGCTCAAAAAGGCACTATATGGCCTCAAACAAGCCCCTCGGGCCTGGTATGATACACTCAAATACTTCCTGAAGAGCAAAGGCTTCATACCTGGTTCCCTGGATCCCATTCTCTTCACAAAGACATATGATGGTGAACTGTTTGTGTGCCAAATATATGTGGATGACATTATCTTCGGCTGCACCAATCAGAAGTACAGTGAGGAGTTCGGATATATGATGCAAGAGCAATATCAAATGTCTATGATGGGGGAGCTGAAATTCTTCCTCGGTCTTCAGATACGGCAACAACGCAATGGCATCTTCATATCTCAAGAGAAATATCTCAAAGATTGCCTGAAGAAGTTCGGTATGCAAGACTGCAAAGGCTTCACAACACCAATGCCAGCCAAACATCATCTGGGTCCTGACGACAATGGTAAAGAGTTCGATCAAAAGGTATACCGCTCCATGATTGGTTCTTTGCTTTATTTATGTGCATCTAGGCCAAATATTATGCTTAGTGTTTGCATGTGTGCTCGGTTCCAAGCGGCACCAAAGGAGTCGCATCACTTAGCTGTGAAGCGAATTCTTCGATATTTGGCTCACACCCCAACTCTAGGGTTATGGTATCCAAAGGGCTCAGAGTTTGATCTGGTTGGATTTTCGGATGCTGATTACGCTGGTGACAAGGTTGATCGGAAGTCCACATCAGGCACATGTCACTTTCTGGGCCGATCACTTGTCTGTTGGTCTTCAAAGAAGCAGAACTGTGTATCTCTCTCCACTGCTGAATCTGAATACATTGCTGCTGGATCCTGTTGCGCTCAGCTTCTATGGATGAAGCAAACCCTCAAGGATTATGGCATTCATCTGAAGCAAGTGCCACTTTACTGCGACAATGAAAGCGCCATCAAGATCGCCAACAACCCAGTTCAGCACTCGAAGACAAAGCACATTGAAATTCGTCATCATTTTCTCAGAGATCATGTTGCAAAGGAAGACATTGATATCATACACGACAACACTGAAGAGCAATTGGCAGATATCTTCACCAAGCCCTTGGATGAGAAGAGATTTTGCAAGTTACGGTGTGAGCTAAATATCTTGGAATCCTCAAATGTCCTGTGATCAGGCACACATCCTAACACTTATGCATGATGATGACTTAGATGTGCAACACACGAAGTAACGTATATCTTCAATCAATGAAGACATACATTCTAAGTGTGAATACATTAACGTGGAATTTGACTTCGGAGCGCCACGATAATTGTTTGCCGTGTCTGGGTCTAATACTTCCTATACGGTGGGTAGCGCCACCACCAAATTTTTCTGCTTGAAGTGTCTCACTCATGGCATTACATTTTATATGTCTTCACATTTGGTTTGGCTTCAATCTCAACATGTCTTCATGATTATCTTCACTATGTTGATTATATATGTACTGGTGTTCTGTCCTCTACAGCATTCACTTATAGCTATGTCTTCTTGTTTGAATCTTTTAAACTAAGTGAATGTGATCGGACCCTAACCTCTCCATGCTTCCTACCTCAAACTCTATCTCTCCAAGTCATATGCATTCTATTGAAACTGTCAAATGTCTCTACTGCATCCTTGTCAGAAGAAGACACAGAGACAAACTTTAAAACAGCTTTCAATGTTTTTCCATCAACAAGAAATCCGGAGAAGTAGGAACGACTCCCGACAAACAAGGCGTGCGTGGGGTGAAACTGCCCCCACAATTCCGCCTGCTGGCCACGTACTGATCAGATGCGAATCGCCAGGGGCACCTGAGTAATAGCGCAGTGCCGCCCATATCCCTATAAATACACGTTTCACTGCGGTCATTATCTCTTCTTCCACCCTCGCACGAACCCTAGCGCCACCGCTAACTCTCAACGACGCCGGCGACGAAGTGCTTCACTGCCGCAACCTCTCCGACGCCGTTCTCACGCCGACAGCGGACATCAGTCTCTCCGCCGTCGCCGCAGGTGTCTTCCGTCACCAAGTTAGGGCACGGAGGATCGAAGTGCTCGGCCTCAACTCTCACCTCGTCTAGCAGTTCCAAGTCTGGTAAATAACAAGTCTTTTTACAGCCTCTTTTGATCCTATAGCTCCATCACTTTCTTCCAAAAGAGGTTTCCATTCACACAAGTTTCATCCCTCTCATCTGCATGTCATAACTTGCCTAGTATATTCACTTGTTCTTCATGAAGTAGTTAGATTCCTCACTTGTACTAATCTATGGGTTCGTACAAATCTGGAACCAACTTCTTTTCTATAAAGTGAATGTCTTCGCATGTTGAGGTCAATATCTTCTAAACTGATTTATCTTCAAAATCTTCTGAGAATGCATATGACCTCCTCCCCTTCCCTCGCACCTTAATGCTGTCACAGGTACATGTCCGTGGGAGAATCTTTTGGTTCTCATAGTATGCATTCATTTGCAGAGTTCTTACAGCGTCACATCAATTCTCCCGAAGCAAGTTCCTGTTGGTCAAGCAAAAGGAAGCCTTTGAAGACTTTGAATCTCTTGAAGCCTTCCAAGTTAAGCTTCATGGCAACAGAAAAACCAGCAAGGAAGGGAGGCAGACAGAGACGTGGTGAAACGTCTAAAGATCTGCCTGAAGATTTGGCAGAAATGTACCAAACTGATCCTGAAGAGAGCTATGGTCAGCGCAAGACACGAATCCAATGTATTCAAAGATATTGGGCAGAGCAGTGGTTCCAATACCGCTTCATCACCAAGGAATATGCAGAGAAGTGCGCCATCAAGAGGCCATGGGGAGATGTCTTGTACAAAAATCTCGTACCCCGGTCCAGAGACGAAGCCATTGCTCAAGGCTTCTATCCATGCATGGTCAGAGGACCACAGCCAGCTGAAGCACATCCGTCATCACTTCTCTGGTGTCGCGATGACAATCTCTTCAAGCGCAACTTCCAATTTGCTCAGAACTCTGCGAAGCAAAACAAGAAGGAGTTTGGACTGGACTTCAACCCTGGTCCCTCTAAGCCAAGGGCGGATGGCACACGCGACGCAAATCCCATGTCATCGGGCCGTATGCCAATCTCGAAGGCCTCATCACTCGCATTCTAGTCCAAGGGACTGCCGTGAATGACCCTCCAGCAGACACTGAGTCTGATGACGCTCCTGCTGCCCCGGAGCCGAAGCAGATGAAGAAGAAGCCAAAAGCTTCCAAGCCAGCCGCTTCTCTCAAGATCTCCAGAGCGAAGCCATTGGCGACTGCACCTCCTGAAGCAAGTGTGCAGTCTGAAGACTTATCACGAGTCTCCAAGCCCCAAGAAGCCAAGAAGCCTCAGCCACATACTGGCAAAGAGTTCACTGCCGCTGCCGTTCTGCGCTGCGAGGCCATTGATCTGTCAAGTGACGACGATCTTGCCGATGACGCTCTTGAGCAGCTAATCAAGAGCAAGGAGGAGGCTGAAATCTTCAACAATCTGCCTCTGTTCGATGCAGCAATCATCCACAACTTCATTGATGAGTGGTTTGATACACCCAACATCAGCTTCGATGATCTGCAGCTGCCCATTGGCCTCAGCGTAGCCTTCCAAGGAGCTATTGCTTCAGAACTCGCAATTGCCCAGCGCATAGTGGAACTGAAGCAGAAGATAGATTTTGAAAAGGCTCAGTTCAAGCAGAACATGGCCACGCTCAGCGTCCAAGAAGTCAAAGACTTCAAAGTCATGCTGCACGAGTTGAAGGAAAACTTTATGCAGAAACATGCAGAGGCTCAGGGTTCACGTGAGCACATGAAGAATTTGGCTGATCTCTGTGTGCAGGCCTACAATGAGGCCGAGAAGCGAAAGGCACTTGGGCGTCCCGGCATCGACCCCAGGATGGCCGCTAAGAAAAAGAAAAGCCCACTATGGCTGAACAAGAGGCCCCACGACAAGAAGCTGTTCCGATTGTCTTCCCCACTACCAAGCCTGGCTCGAAGCCAAAGCACCGCTCAACCGCTTCAAAGCTTAAGAAGACAAGGACAGCCGAAGCTGAAGCAAGGAAGAGGAAACACCCTGAAGCCTCTCCTTCAGACCCCACCATCAAGAAACGCAAGACCAAGAAGTCTCGGGCTGCTCCAACAGAGCCCCTGATAGTCGAACCCCTCTCCGTCCGCTTTCCGAACGAAGATCGTCAGCTGACCGTGCATGAGCCTGCTTTCACAGAGGCTTCGCACGCTGAAGACATTCCAGCAGCCGGCCCCAACGCTGCTGAAGACATTGGTCTCCAAGACAATGTGCAAGGTGATGCAGTCCTTCCTCAGCTCGAAACGAGCGAAATGATCAGCATTGGTCATCCCTTGACGCCAATCACCCAAGATGCATCGTGGGCAGATTGCCCGCAAGAGGAAGAGAATGAGCCCCAGCCCACTGCAACTCCACCAGCGTCGCCTGCATTCCGTAGGCTTCGCAAAGGGCCAAGGGCTCAGACTGCTTACGACATTCCGGCTGCATCAGCCGAAGAACATGAAGAAGAGCACGAAGAACCTCAAGCTCCATCTCCCCCGCACCAACAAGAAGAAGTTCTCAAGGAGAACGTACCTGAATCCATCCCTCTCACTACACGTGATGAGGCTGACACCTTTGTGGCTGCCACACCCAATACTGAAGCATTTGTGGAGCCCGACCAACCAACAGCTTCAAGAGATACTGAAGCTACTGTCTCTGACCCTTCTATGCCTGAGTCTGCTGCCGGTCCATAGTTCAACTATCATGTTGCGCACAGGCCCTAGGTACAGAAGCCAATCCCACGACTGCCAAGGTTCCCAGGTCCGGCAACCGCTCCTGGCTCCTTTAATGTCAATAGCTTCAGGACAGATAACACCTTCTTCAACCACTCCAAGAACCCTTACTCAAGGGAACGGATTGTGTCAGATAGGTTCTGGAGCTACCCACAGCGCAGCTACTACTCCTGCGTCCTCTACAACCAAGGCCGTATCTTTCCACACCAGCGCCTTGAGGTTGAAGCTATTGCTGGTCTGCCTGGTCTGGAAGAAGCACTGGACTGCTTCAAGCAAGTTGGCCTGCTGCCATTTGTCACAGATGAAGAGCACTGGAATGAAGAGCTTCTGCTCCAGTTCTATGCCACACTGCACATCAAAGGCTACAACAGAGATCCGAAGACTTGGTTCCTGGAGTGGATGACCGGCAATGTCCATCATGAAGCCAATGCATTTGATATCATTGAGCTCACCGGCCTACCCACTCCTGGCGAACTCTTCGAAGAAGGCTGCCAACTCCATGCTGAAGCAGTTGAGAGCATATTTCAGTGACCTGAGCCCAATATGAGTCAGATGCTCTCAATGATGAAGCCATTGCTTCCTGACGCACCTTACCCAACCGAGTTCTTCGTTGAAGACTTAGAGTACCTGCCCAGAACTATCTATCACATCGTCAGGCGGACTCTATGGCCCATTAAGGGGCACTCTCGATATGCCAAGGTTGAAAGCGCCATGAAGACTCTCATCTTCTGCATCCTGCATGGCAAATGCTTCAATGCCAGGATCTCTTTATACGTCAACTTGCAGCGTCTGGCTCAGATCTGTTTGGTCTGAAGATTTATGCTCCATGGGTTATGAGGCTCATCAAGCTCCACTCTGCAATATCCTATCAACCCTCTGCCCGCAACCACAGAATCTTCTTACCTGATGTGGACACCTCTGCTGAAGCGATTTATCCTGAGCCTGCCAAGCAGCCATTAAGTCTTCAGAATGCAGAACACCAGAGCTTCACTCAGCATGATGAAGGTGTTGAAGCCATTTCCAGAGTCTATCCAATGGTTGGCACCACACGTGCCCCTGCATCAACTGAAGCCACTGACAGCACAGCTGCACAGAGACCCAAGAAACGCGCTCGTACACTCACTGACCGTGAACTTCTTGTGGCTCTGCACCAAAAGCAAGATAGGCATCACGACTGGCTCAAAAGGCAGATGCGCAGTATCATGCAAGACGTCAATCGCATCAGGAATCTGGCCACCAAGAATGCCTTTGTCGCACATGAAACCTGTCACCGCACTTGGAAAGGCCTCACAATGATGTGCACTGAAACTGAACTGCAAGAGGATGGCTTCAAAGAGAGATTCAAGTTTGACTCCACACCCCCCAGAAGAGCTGTGTTGCATGGAACTACGTCGCTTGAAGAATCAGAGTTCTCTTCCTCTGCTGCCACAGTGACTGGAAAAATCATTGAGGAAGAAGACGACGCTACATCACCACCACCTTCTTCAGCGCGCGTCGTCACTGCACCAAGCTCGCCAGCTCCACCAAACGCCTCCACCGACCCTGCTACGCCTGGGAACGCGTAGAAAACTCTATGTCTTCATACCTTTTTGGTCATCACTGACAAAAGGGGGAGAAGCATATGATGTTCATAGTCTTCAAGCGGGTCAATAATAAGGGCGGGTGCTTTATTATATTTTGCTTCGTGCTTACAACTCTCGTTTTGCTACATTTGGTTCTTTGAGTTGTAACACTTAAACTTGATGATCGTCTGCTACTATGTTTGCCACTGTGTTTTTGCGAAGATAAATTCGGCATGTACGACGATAATTTCCGCACTTATATCATTTCGCAGACGTCCATTTTTCATTATGCATATCATTATCTTCATATATCTTTACATGCATGATGGATTGTCATCATAAGTTGAAGTGGATTCCCACAAATACAACCTGCTATGTGCATTCACGTTCTAGAAGCAAATCACTTATATGCACATCTTCAGGGGGAGCCCTTGCAGCTTATGAAGACAATTCCTTTACAATTTCACAAATTATATTCCCCGTTGAAAACTTCAACTAGTTTGTCATCAATCACCAAAAAGGGGGAGATTGTAAGTACATCTAGTGCCACCCCTAGTTGGTTTTGGAGTATTGACGACAAACCTAGTTGAGGGACTAATGTGTGTGTGAGAATTGCAGGATAACACAGGTAGAAGTCCCTCATTGATTCGGTTTAGCTACCAGAGATGACCCCCAAAAATGTACGAAGACATTGAAGACAATGGTGGTACATGAAGACATTCATGTTGAAGACAATGACATATGAAGACTCCCCATGAAGCCTATGGAACTCGAAGACTTAGATCCTTCGTAGTTTTACTTCATTCATGTTGTGTCATAGGAACCACCGTACTGTTAAGTGGGGTCCAAGAGAACCAGTCTGGATGACTGAAGTGATGCCTAATTCAAATCCTATGTCTTCGAGTGAAGACAATGAGAGAAAATCTTGTCCAGAGTCAGACAAGTCAGCTTTACTTGCAGCCCAAGTAAAGTTGCCGTGAGAGTTCGAAATCCGACCGTTAGTACACGTGTCAGTTCCTTAGTGACCCAGGGTCATTTCGGACAAATCAGGTCAGGGTTGCCAAGTGGCTATAAATAGTCCACCCCTACAACCATAAACGGTTGGCTGCTCAGATTTCAGTGCACGGCTTTTGTCATTTGAGAGCAACCCACCTCGAAGCCTTTGAGAGAAAATCCTTAGTGAGGAGAAAAGCCCTAACCACCCAGAGCCAGAGTAATTGGGCATCACTTAAGTCTTCTTGTCTGAGTGATCTGAAGACTTATTACACTTGAGGACTGTGCATCCTCCAAACGGTTAGGCGTCGCGTTCTGAGCATCCAAGAGGAATTGTGGATTGCCGGTGAACGAAGTCTGTGAAGGTTTGGAAGTCTACCTTGAAGACTTACCAGAGTGATTGGGCGGGGTCTGTGTGACCTTAGCTCAAGGAGAAAACGGTGAGGACTGGGTGTCCTGAGCTGCGTGTTCAGGACTGGGTGTCCGGGACTGTGTGTCCTTTGGTTTAAATACCTAGCCGCTCCAACCAGACGTACAGTTGTCACAGCAACTGGAACTGGTCCAACATATCATTGTCTTCAACGTGTCACTGGTTTCATCTTCGCCTCCCTTTACTTACCAGTACACATCGTGAAGCTATTGCATGCTTGCTTTATCTTCTGTCTTCACAACTTGACTGTATGATCTGTTTGGCTTCATAACTTCTTCCAACCTGATCCTCATTACACTGAAGCTGTTTGTCACTGTGCTTTCACTATATTATATACTTGACCATGGCTTGCGTTGTGTAATCTAACTTCCGCCGCATAGTGATAGGCTTGTTCACTCTGTTTGTCTTCATAACTTCCACGTTTTGAAGACTTTCATAAAAATCGCCTATTCACCCCCCCTCTAGTCGATATAACGCACTTTCAAGGCCCTACTGACAAGCATTAGGCATAGCAAAGTCATAGCAACATCAATATTAGAACATAGTGGATACTAGGGATCAAACATTAACAAAACTAACTCGGTTACATGGTAAATCTCATCCAATCCATCACGGTCCAGCAAGCCTACGATGGAATTACTCACGCACGGTGGTGAGCATCATGAAATTGGTGATGGAAGATGGTTGATGATGACGATGCCAACGATTTCCCAAATCCGGAGCCCAAAACGGACTCCAGATCTGCCCTCCCGAGGAAGAACATGGTTTGGCGGCAGCACCGTATCGTAAAACGCGATGAATCCTTCTCTCTGATTTTTTCTCCCCAAACGTGAATATATGGAGTTGGAGTTGAGGTCGGGGAAGATCCAGGGGGGGCACATGGAGAGAGGGCGCGCCCTCCACCCTTGTGGCCAGGATGTGGGTCCCCATCGGTTGATTCTTTCGCCAATATTTTTGATTTCAAAACTGATCTCCGTGAAGTTTCAGGTCATTCCGAGTTTATTTCATCACAAAAATAACACCATGGCAATTCTGCTGAAAACAGCGTCAGTCCGGGTTAGTTCCATTCAAATCATGCAATTTAGAGTCCAAAATAAGGGCAAAAGAGTTTTGAAAAGTAGATACGATGGAGACGTATCAGTCTCCACTGCCCCTCATCGCCGAGATCCGCCGCCATCAATGAGTAAGGTGACGCACCGCTCCACCAAAGAAGCCGTCCACTGGTCGCTCAAGCCCGTGTAACCTCCAAGAATGACGCCTTCAAGGGGAAAACGACACTAGATCGCCATCGTCATCCGATCTACTCATCTAGGGTTTCCCCCGGAGGTAGCGGATAGAGGTTTGGAGATTTTCCACGGCGATGGCTTCAAGAAGATAACGACACAAAAGAGCGCCTCCATCGTCGGTCTTGGAAAAAATCCGAGAACGAGGTTTTCACCCGGATCCGCTCGACGAACCTCCATCTCGCATCGGGCTCACGGACCACCACCGATCTCCGCCGCCACAGAGCAAGCAAGCCACTCTGGCCAGCTTAGATCTAACCAGAGGGCCAACCACGCTCACAACCGACCTGTCCACCAAAGCCCTCTACGCCGCTGCCGATCCAAGGTACCGCAGTGCCGCGATCAAGTGCAGATCCGCCGCTCGCAACCGGGAGTGAGCATCGCCGTGGAGGCTCGGATCCGGAGGCGCACTTCCGCTCGCCCGGGTGCCCCGCGCCATCCTACCGCTCGAGAAGGAGAGGCTTCTCCGCCACTGCCGTCAGCCGTCCGGGCTTAGCCCGGCGGCTTTCTCCAGCGGCAGGGGAGGGGAGGGATGGGAGGAGGGATGGGAGGAGGAGGGGAAAGGAACGAAGGAAGCAATGGGCTGCGGCGCTAGGTTTAGCGGCTTCGAAGTTTGTTGTGCTTCTTATCTTGGTGTAAGATGAGTGTAATCAAGCTGTAGACCTGTAGTTAAAACCGGCAATCTTATAAAAAGAAACTAGAATTGTGACAAAATAGTCACCAGTTTTAAATTGGATTAAATCCATGGCATCGTCGACAAAAAGTCCCTACTTCCACTTCTATGCTTATTTCGTGTTTTTTAACATAGTACAGACGCGCGCATACACTCATTTCTATGAACGCACGTACACATATTCTATCCCTATGAGCACTTCTGAAAGATTGAGCCGACATATCATCTTGAAATTTACGAAGACATCATAGGCACCTCATCGTCGACGAGAACGTCTTCTCCCACTGAATGCACATCGTCAGAAATCCTAAAATAATTTTAGAAATAAATGCGAGCACCATGACTTGAATCCTGGTAGGCGGGGATATCACAGTCCCTCTAACCATGCAACCACATATTGGTTCGCTGCTTATTTCGTGTTGCTCAATGGCCCGCAAACTGATTTTTTGTCGTGTTTGAAAACTTGCTCTTCGGTTGCTTTTTCAGCAACTAGGAACGAACCAAACCAGCTCTTCAGTTACCCAAGGAAGGCGACAGTGGAGTAGCAACAATCCCTGCATTGTTCATGGCAACAACAGCAAGCAAACGGTAGGACTACATGAGTCTGGACTGGAGCCTGGAGGACCAGCCAGCAAGTAATCCGCCCTAGGAATAGGATAGCTTTCTGCCAGCCTGCAAAAGAGAGCGACCAACTACCCGATGTCCACTGCATGCATCCAACATCCATCACCAGTGCACCTTTGCTACTCCTCCACGAGCACTGCATCTGCATCTGCATCTGCATGCATGACCTGTGTGCGTGTGTGAGTGTGTGTGTGTTTTCTCCCTCTCGATCATTTGCTGCTGCCGCTGCACTCCACAGGATCCTACACAGTGGAGGGCGATGGCATGATATGATGCGCCGCAGCCTGCCCGCCCGCCTGCTCGCCGTCGACCGTCCTGCGCCGGGCCACTTTACAGGTAGGCGCCCGAAAGCGCGCGCACCACGCAGACAGACCTCACAGGGATGAGTTTGCAGGTGCTGGAGTGGAGACCGGTGCTCGCTTGCTACAGTGATCTTGAGAACTGAGATCTTTTGAACGTGTGCGTGGTTTTTCTTTGTGTTTTTTCTTCGTCTCCTGATGATGATGTGGAGAGGAGTTTGGTCGTTGCTGCAAGTTTGGAGGAGCCTTTTGCCGTCTGTCTTTCCTGAGATGATTAATTGCTGATGATTTTGTTTGGAGCACGGAAAAGGTACTGGTGCAACAATCACGTGCACCGTATTATACGGTGGAGGTGAAGAAAGTTGTGTGCGGGTAAAGTAATGTAATTATACGCGTATGCATGCTTGTACGTGCTGAAAAGGTACAGGCACTCCGTGTACTGTCTCTCGTGGTATAAAGGTTTCCTGCACCCTTGGCAATCCCGCCGGGCGTGCAATGATGTCGGGGCCGCTTCGTACGTGTAGGTCCTGCTCGGAGGGAGTGCCTGAAGTTTTGGAGCATCGTGTGCAAGCTTGGTATTGATTTCTTTGTATTCAAACTAGAACAATGTTCGTGTGTTGCACGGGATATGCCTACCCATAATATGTGATTGAGTGAATGAATGTTCATTTTTTTTCATGATTTACCTTATATTTTGATCAGAAGTGATTTACCTGTCCATAGTATGCGATTGTGTAAATAAATATTCATCAAATTTTGACCGTTAATTACCCTATATTTTGATTAAAAGTTTGGTAAGTAAATTAAGTTAAATTGGTTCAGAAGATAAGTAAATTAAGATAATTGATCATATACATGGAAGGTTGGACGAAGGGGTGGTGGGAATAAAGGTGAAATGGAAACCTTACGTTCTTCTTAAGCAGTAGAGATTTACCTTATATTTTGATCAGAATTGATTTACCTAGTTATAGTATGCGATTGTGTAAATAAATATTCATCAAATTCCGACTGTTAATTATCCTATATTTTGATTAGAAGTTTGTTAAGTAAATTAAGTAAAATTGGTTCAAAAGATAAGTAAATTAAGATGATTGATCATATACGTGGAAGGTTGGACGAAGGGGTGGTGGGAAGAAAGGTAAAATGGGAACATTATGTTCTTTTTAAGTAGTAGAGAAGATAGACATCATACTCCGTCCGTCCGCGAATAAGTGTACATCTAGCTTTTGTACTAAGTCAAAATTTTAAAATTTTGACCAATTTTATAGAAAATAGTAGTAACATATATGACATCAAATTGGTATATTATCAAAGTATATTACAAAACGAATCTAGTGATACTAATTTAATGTCATAAATGCTTTTACTTTTCCTTAAAAAGTTGGTCAAAGTTTTAAAGCTTTGACTTCAGACAAAAGCTAGATGTACACTTATTCACGGATGGAGGGAGTACATACTTAGAGCATGTACAACCGAACTTCTCAAACCCGCTTCATACGCTCGGGCGGACCGCCCGGTCAGTGTTCAGTCATGATTTTTTTGACCCAGACGAACCTGTCAAACGGCCCTTAGATGCCCGGGCTGACCGGCACTTTCCATATCCAGCCCAAATATGGGGAGGATATTGGGGTGCCCGCCACGTCGGCCTGACGGCGTGGCCCCACACGGAAACGCCCGGAAACCCAGCGGTCCGAAGGACGCCGCGTGGCACCGCTCCGGCTCGCCGCCCAAGACGAAATCCAGCTATTTAAGCCGGCTGGTGTCCCACAACCCTAACCCATCCCCTCCTCTCCGCACCCCCAGTCCGAGCCCATCCACCTCCTCTCTCTTCCGCTCCAACGCTCTGCCCACACTCCGGCACTCCGCCATGGTCCGGAGCAAGATTACGTACTATGTCATGCTGACGCCGGAGCGCCGCTACGAGATCCAGCAGCAGACCCGGATGAGGGAAGCCATGCGTGCCGCCCGCATCGCTGTCGGGCTGCCTCCGGACTCGCCGGGGCCAGAGGAGGAGGAGGAGATGGCTCAGATGGACGTGGAGGAGGCGGAGGAGGCGGACTAGCAGGTGCCGCCCTTCAACATGGAGCAGGCGGAGGCGGAGTTTGCCATCGCGCAGTCCGACGAGATGGCCGAGCAGCACGCCATCCTGGAGTCCATCTAGGATGAGGCCTATGTGGAGGCCAACCGGGCATTCCTCCGGCGGGAGCAAGCGGAGTCCAACGCGCTCTTCGCCGAGCTCGCTGCGGAGATAGAGGCAGAGGAGGCCGGAGCGAAGCAGCCGGAGGAGCCGGAGCTGCAGCCGCCGTCCATGCTGCCGGAGCCGGGCACGAAGATCGTCGTGATCTCCGATGAGGAGTAGCCAGGATCGACGTAGTATGTAGGTTTTATTTCATTTTGTATGTCTTTGTATGGATACAAGAATCGAGTATGAGATGTCCGGATGCAACAAGTGAAATTTGAGGCGTGCCCGGTCACTGCCGGTGGACGCGCCCGGGCGCGTCCGCGGGCGTTTGATGGTCCAGATTTGCCATATGTGGTTGTAGATGCTCTTAGAGCATCTCCCAACCAAAAGACCCCACCGGCAATCCTCACATGTCCAGGCGGATAGCCAGGGCAATATCCGGAAAAAAATCACCTAATCGGATCCCCATATTTTGGTCATTGTCTCGGTTATCCGACACTTCTCAAACCTAGCTCATAGACGGATTTGGGCCCATCTGGCCGCGTCCGTCATGTTGGACCCATGCCAAATCCCCCAAAATTGACCTCCACCCTTGCTCGACCTGCCCTTTTCCACTCTGTTTTGTCCTCGCTCACGTTGCTTCTTGTTCGTCCTGCTCTCCCACCCTAGCTCCGCCGACGCTCCCGTCCAGGCCCAACTCGCAGTGTCGCCACCGCCATCCTCTGTCAACCTCAGACACGGTCAGCACCACGAACGCTGCCCCGATACATCCTACTCCGGCCGCCATTGAGTTTTTGATGAAATGTCGAAGTTTTTTATGGTTCTTTTGCACAATTGTAGGGAATGGATAGATTCGCCGGACAATGAGTGTGCTTACCCGGAGCTTGATGAGTTCATCGATTCACCTGATTCAGACATGGATAACGACGAAGATGAGGACTTGATAGTGATAATGAGCATCCTTGAAGAATGGAGAAAAGTAAGAGGGACATGTTCTCAACTTGAAGGGTTCGATGCCATGTAGATTAGTTGTTAACGGGATATGATAATGGGCAAACGTGGTCTCTATGCCGACTACTTCAAACCCAACACGATATTCCATGAGGGTTATCTGGGCGTCACTTCCGGATGAGTAGTCATTTGTTCTTGTGCATAGTGGAGGATGTGAAGGCATATGATTCTTACTTCATGTCGAGGAGAAGGATTATTGAGGACAACTATCATTGTCTCCTATGCAGAAATGCATGGATTCACGATGCTAGCATATGGTACAATCGGAGATGCCATTGATGAGGTTGTCCAGATGAGAGAGAGAGAGAGCACATACGTTGAGGCAATGGTGAATTTTTCGTATAACATGGTGTAGATGCTTGGAATGGAGTACTCGAGAGAACAATATGCCAAGGACACGGAGAAATTACTGGTAACTGGAGAGAGAAATTATGGCTTTTTTCTTCTAATTTTAACTGTTTATTGTTGTATTGTTCTGTGTCATATCCATTATTCTATGTATTTGTATCGTTCAATGATCCACGTTCATGCAGGGCTGACCTAAGATTTCAGGGGCTCGGGGTAAGGTAATACTAAACCTGAGCATGAGTGGCCCGGCCCGAAGCCCGATGTCCGGTCCAGGCTCGGGACTCACTTTCCAGCCCTTAGCCCGGTAAATGCCCGACAAAACATGATTTCCAAGTTTTTATATAAATATAGGCATAGCATTAATCCCCCAAAATAGTTATTTTATTACTTAGAATATAAAAAGTAGACATGTTGCCGGGCTGCGGACCGGGCCCAAGCTTGGGATTTGGGGTCGGGCTCTTTGAAACCCGGCCCGGCCCAAAAATGCCCAGGTCTAGGCAATACATAGGGGGCCTAAAGGCACATAAACTTATGAGTATTCATATTACTATTTCTTCAAAAACAACTCAATACACTATAATATGTGTTGCCTTGTGATCCACACTATCCAAAATACGAGATCATAAACATTTATGGTAAAAGTTGTTCACTCTTGTCCATCGAGACTTGTATTTTCTATATTTGTTACACTTTTGCGCCCACTCATATTATTGTCAAACTACATTTTTCACTAAGTTGTTCTTTAAGAATAACTTAAGATGATTCCTCGGAATTCAAAGCAGTTGTATCTGTTCTAATAAAATGCAATAGCTCATTTCTGGGTCTCCATTTAGTCATATGCATGTTTGTTGAATACTTTCTAGATGAGAACTTGCTAAGTAAATTACCGGAACAAGTCATGGAAATAACACACAAACACATCATACAAGAAATTAAGAACACTCTTGATTCGATAGAAAGGCAAAGCAAAGGCATGTAACATGGCGCGTGATCACCTGGATAGCTTGAAAAAACAGAAATTGCAAGATTTGTTACTAATTACAAGTCATGAACAAAATCCAAGTTCCTCTTACCTAATTCCAATCGACACGAGCAATCAGAGTGTGAGATAGATTGATGTATGAGGATGACCTTCACGAACAAATGAACATGTAAAAGGAGGGACGGGATTTAGATCGTAGAGGAAGTAGATGGGATTCAAGAAAACTGGATTATGTTCTTCCATTAATCACGCCGCCGACCTGGCTGATTTGTTGACAATCGGGAAAGATATGGGGAGAAGCCGGAGAGATTGTGCATGCAACGTGCTGCAAGCTGAGAAGTAACCAATCCATCGATGGATTATACTTTTTTCTAAATAATAAGTGCCACACGTCAGGTGCATGGCACTTCGACCCTGACGTTTTTCAGTGACAATTCTAGTCACACAAGGATGGCAAATTTTCAGCGACACATGACTAAAAATTCATGTCATCCTACTGGTTCTCTCTTATTGCCATGCTTGGTAACTAAAGATGCCATCCTTGCGTCACTAAACCTGCTATAAAAAATATTCGGAATTGCCGTGTGTTCATACCTGACGTGTGACACATTTCTTAAGGATAATCCATCCATTATATGGGCAAAATGTCATCCATCCGGATCCGGGACCGGGGCGGCCGCCCCTCCCGCCCCCCTCAGGGCCGACTCGACCGTTCATGTGTTTGCGGAAATATAAGATTTTGGAAATGGGGGTGTGGTTGCCCGAACTTAGAGGCGAGGGTTCACCGGCTCTGTCCAACGACACATCGACGGACATGTGGGGTTCAAATTAGACAAGTTCGGCTGAAGATGTTCTCATACGCTATCCTTTTATGACAATACATAGTTATATTCTTCTTTTTTTTGCGATAGCACAAAAGTTTTTGTGTGAGGAATAAAACCTAGGCTTCATCTCGTTTTGTTCCAGTCGAGGGCGACGTGATGCACAACGTTGACGCCAAATGTTGACAACTGATCGCCCAAGACGCAACCAAGTTAAGATGGCGATGCGTGTACAACGGTCCATGACACGACGGGACGGTCGATGTCTTGTGACTTTGTGAGCACATACGTACGGAGTCGATCGCTTGGGTGCCCATGCAACGGAACAGAATTCCCGTGGATCCTCTCCGTAATCGCAATGATTTCAGAATGCCTCGTGTCGTGCGTTCAGTGTTCCTGGCATCCGTGACCCAAATCTACGCGAGGAAGGCTTAATTTGGACGAGCACGCACACAAGTCTACGGCCCGAACAGTAAATAGTGGAGCACTATTACTACGAAGCCATGAACGGTGCCTGATATCCCAAAGGAACACCAACCGAAGCCTCCACGCCTCCTTGTTCACGTGCCACGGCAAAGGGTGAAATAGTTCACGGGCTCGCGCCGAGCTCCTAGATAAAATGCCCCAACGACGGCCGTCAGGATGAAACCACCGCCTCGTGCCTCCATCGTCCCGAGGGTCGATCGAAGAGCCTGACGTGCAGCGATGAGCCGCCGCACCAGGCGCGGCGACCGGCAGCAGCAACAGCCGCCGGCTCGTTCCACGACCGTGTCCAACAACCCGATCTTCTTCGTGCACGACGAGGTCGACGATGTGCCGGGTGAGTTCGCCAAGCCGCTGCCGCTGCCTCCTAGCAGGGCGCACCTGCAGCCTGCGGGCTCGCGGAGGGCAGCCGGTTCCACGTTCATGGCGAGCCGGCACGGGCGCGGCTGGGTCCTGTGGAGGGTGCACCACCACGACCCATTCCTTGCCGCCTACGTCACTTGCACCAAGAGCGACGGCGGTGGCAAGGTCGACGCCGCTCCGGCGAAGGGGCAACAGAAGAAGAACAGGGGCAGAGGCGATGCCGCTGTCCAGGGGTGCGGCATTTGGAGCGGCTGGAGGGCGGCGGGAACCAAGTACGCCGGAGCGATGTCGTGTAAGTACGGCTGCGACGTTGCCACCGCGCAGGGCGGCGATCCTGCCGCGTCCCCGGCGCCCAGGCTGCACCTGTCGCGGCAGCTGGTGGTGATCCCGGCCAGAAAGAGGGCCCTGCAGCCACGGGGGCGGGCGCAGGGCTGAGGGAGGGTGCTGTACTCGTGTTTGTTTCAGGTGCTGTGTAGGGCACCCACCATGTACTGAGCTCCCCCAGCTACTTATATTTCGAAACAGATGTAATACTCCCTCTGTTTTATAATATAAAAATGTTTTTGACACTACACTAGTGTCAAAAACATTCTGATATTATGGGATAGAAGGAGTAGTATATAACCTATAACCAATGTAATGATACTAGTGCAGTGTGTAGAATTGTGAAGAGATAGACATGTACTCGTTCCTTTTATAAATATAAGGATTTTTAAAGATATCAAAACAAACTATTCACTCTGTCCCAAAATATAAAAACGTTTTTGACACTAACTTAGTGTAAAAAATGTTTATATATTTTGGGACGGAGGGAGTACATCAAGAACTAAAGACGAAACATGAAATCAACCGAGCGCTGCTACATCCATGGAGGATTCACTAGGAATTTACGGATTATTTCTAATGCAACGCACAGTATACGAAGCGTCCCTCTTGCTAGCAGCATTCTTCTCACAGGGATCTATTCCTCATCAATTTAGATTACAAGCCACGGATTCATCAAGCTCTAGCCATTACAAAGGAGGAGAGGAACACGAGAGGAAGAGGAAGACCGAAGCAGAAGAGACCGAAGCCGTCCTGATCCGAGCCGAGTTGTTCGTAGACCTTCCCTGCGTACTTGTAGTAGCTCCCTCCCGATGCCTTATTGTAGCTCAACCCAGCAGACCATGGCCCAGCCCAGGTGATAGTAGGTTGGTCGCTAACATTCGCCGCTCCTTAAAGTTCAGCTTGACCTCAAGCCAATGCCATGTTAAACCACCTGGATCCCATGGTACTTGTGATTTCTTGAGTGCATCGAGAAACGTGGTGATGGTTGTAGTTATATGAGCCATGGTCGAACATGATTGAAGCGATGTTTAAGGAGGCATCGTCGAGGTATGTCGGTGACGCCACATACTTGCTCGAAATAGAATTGGTATTTGTGGCCGACCTAGGCTTGCTCGATGGAAGTGGCCAGAATTAGGACATACCTTCCTCCTTAAAAATACTCTTGGTTATATCCTGGAGAGAACTGCCAATGTGTCGAACCTCCTAGATCCCATATCAATTGAGATGTATCAATTCCGACCCCCAACTAGCATCATCCAGGCCACCAAGATTATCTCGACACCAAGCTGGGATGGAGCAAATATCCGGATTCCATTGCACTTGTAGAATTTTAAAGATTTTGTAGTTTATATTGGGAAGAGGATAATCTTTCGTCATTAAGCTAGATCCATCCTGGAGCTTGCTGTGAAACTTGAAAACCCACCACTGATCTAATTTCTCCATGGGACCAAGTAGAGGAACACAATCAGCAGGAGAAAATAGTGGATCTCTGCACTCTGCCTTTTGGAGCACAACAGAATTTGCACTCGTATGTCCGAATCTTGTACTGAACATGTAGCAAGAATAACCACCACCAATATAATAGCAGATGATAATGAAGATGGCTGAAATGATCTCGCCAACTTTAGGCGAAAATGATTCCTTGAAATTCATTCTCTTTAGCATCATTTGGTGAACAATTGGCATTGGATATTTCTGAGATCTTAATCCCCACTTGTGCATGCCCACTTCCTCTGAAAATAGCTACTCCTCTATCCGATCTATCATTTTGGTTTGGCCAATTGGGTTGATTTATCTTCAGAGAGAGAGGTGCTTTGTGATGGAATCGATCTTGTGGTGATCTTTATCCCAGTGACAGTTAGGTACAAGACACGTATTGTTGTCATTAAGGGAAAAATAATGGGGTTTATTCATATTGATTGAGTTTACTTTTTGTACATCTTGTCATCTTGCTTAAGGCGTTAATCTGTTTCCATACTCAATACCATAGATGCATGCTGGATAGCTGTCTATTGGTGGAGTAATAGTAGTAGATGCAGGTAGGACTCGGTCTACTTGTTCCATGCATGATGCCTATATAGATGGTCAATCTTGAATATCGTCATGACTACGCGCTTTTCTATCAATTGCCCGTTAGTAATGTGTTCGTATGCTATGTGTTCGAGAGAGAAGCCTCTAGTGAAAACTATGGCCCCATGGTCTACCTTTATCATATTATAAAATTCAAAAATACGTTGCTGCAATTTTTTTTGCAATTTATCTATCTACCACTACGAGATTTGATCCTTGCAATTAACGAGTTCAAGGGGATTGACAACCCTCTTGCCCGCGTTGGGTGCAAGTATTTGCTTTTGTGTGTGCATGTGTTATTCAGGAGGTTTTGCGTGATTCTCCTATTGGTATGATAAACCTTGGTTCTCACCGAGGGAAATACTTATCTCTACTGTACTACATCTCACCTCCTCTTTGAGGAAAATCCCAATGCAACTCACAAGTAGCAGTGCCCAGCTAAGATATGTGTTACTCAAACCATTTAAAATCCAAAGTGAAGTTCATATGCAAGGAACAAGTTTTGAACTTGGAGAAACCTTCAGAAAATTTATAAATGGATATTTGATTATTCATGGATAATGATCCTGAAAATAAAGTTTTACAAAAGACTTCTGTAGGATAGGAAGAATTGATCTTGTCAAATAGCAATACTAAAAGGTATAAATGGATTACAGTGGTGAATGTTCTATATTGATATATAACATATGAGCAACAATACTAATTTTGAAAGAGATTTCAAATAGGATGTATATAAGACACAACCAAAAGATTTTGTTGGGAATACCGAAATGATATAAATATTTTAAGCCATGTGTATGATTTGAAAGTACAAGTAGCTGGAAATTTAATAAAGTAATTGGAAAATTTGAAATTGATCAAATGACTCATGGATACAAGAAGTTTAGTGGGAGCTCTATGGTTTATGATAACTAGTTAACCTAATTAACTACTGTTAATTAGTCAAATGGGTCACTGATAGGTGGGACCCACCTATCAGGTTGACCAGGTCAACTGCTGACGTCATGATGACGTCAACAGATGCTACCTCTTGAGCACTGCGTTGGATTTTCTTGAAGAGGAAAGGATGATGCAGCAAAGTAGCGCAAGTATTTCCCTCAGTTTTTGAGAACCAAGGTATCAATCCAGTAGGAGGCTACGCGCGAGTCCCTCGTACCTGCACAAAGCAAATAACTCCTAGAGAGTGAGATAAGGGGTTGTCAATCCCTTCACGGTCACTTACGAGAGTGAGATCTGATAGATATGATAAGATAATATTTTTGGTATTTTTGTGATAAAGATGCAAAGTAAAATAAAAGCAAAGGAAATAACTAAGTATTGGAACATTAATATGATGAAGATAGACCCCGGGGCCATAGATTTCACTAGTGGCTTCTCTCAAGAGCATAAGTATTTTACGGGGGGTGAATGAATTACTGTTGAGCAATTGACAGAATTGAGCATAGTTATGAGAATATCTAGGTATGATCATGTATATAGGCATCACGTCCGAGACAAGTAGACCGACTCCTGCCTGCGTCTACTACTATTACTCCACTCATCGACCGCTATCCAACATGCATCTAGAGTATTAAGTTCATAAAAACAGAGTAACGTCTTAAGCAAGATGACATGATGTAGATGGATAAACTCATGCAATGTGATGAAAACCCCATCTTTTTATCCTCGATGGCAACAATACAATGCGTGCCTTGCTGCCCCTACAGTCACTGGGAAAGGACACCGCAAGATTGAACCCAAAGCTAAGCACTTCTCCCATTGCAAGAAAGATCAATTAGTAGGCCAAACCAAACTGAGAATTCGAATAGACTTGCAAAGATAACCAATCATACATAAAAGAATTCAGAGAAGATTCAAATATTATTCATAGATAATCTTGATCATAACCCCACAATTCATCGGTCTCAACAAACACACCGCAAAAAGAAGATTACATCGAATAGATCTCCACAAGAGAGGGGGAGAACATTGTATTGAGATCCAAAAAGAGAGAAGAAGCCATCTAGCTAATAACTATGGACCCGAAGGTCTGAGGTAAACTACTCACACTTCATTGGAGGGGCTATGGTGTTGATGTAGAAGGCCTCAGTGATGGACGCCCCCTCCGGCGGAGCTCTGGAATAGACCCAAAGATGGGATCTCGTGGATACAGAAAGTTGCGGCGGTGGAATTAGGGTTTTAGCTCCGTATCTGATCGTTTGGGGGTACGTAGGTATATATAGGAGGAAGGCGTACGTCGGTGGAGCAACAGGGGGCCCATGAGGGTGGAGGGCGCGCCTGGGGGGGGGGGGGGTAGGCGCGCCCCCCTACCTCATCCCCTCCTTCTTTGTTTCTCGATGTAGGGTCCAAGTCTCCTGGATCATGTTCGGTAGAAAATCACGTTCCCGAAGGTTTCATTCCGTTTGGACTCCGTTTGATATTCCTTTCCTTCAAAACCCTAAAATAGGCAAAAAAACAGCAATTCTGGGATGGGCCTTCAGTTAATAGGTTAGTCCGAAAAATAATATAAAAGTGGATAATAAAGCCCAATAATGTCCAAAATAGTAGATAATATAGCATGGGGCAATCAAAAATTATAGATACGTTGGAGACGTATCAAGCATCCCCAAGCTTAATTCCTGCTCGTCCTCGAGTAGGTAAATGATAAAAACAGAAATTTTGATGCGGAGTGCTACTGGGCATAATTTTAATGTAATTCTTCTTAATTGTGGTATGAATATTCAGATCCGAAAGATTCAAGATATAAGTTCATATTGACATAAAAGTAATAGTACTTCAAGCATACTAACTAAGCAATTATGTCTTCTCAAAATAACATGGCCAAAGAAAGTTCATCCCTAGAAAATCATATAGTTTAGTCATGCTCCATTTTCGTCACACAAGAATGCTCTCATCATGCACAACCCCGATGACAAGCCAAGCAATTGTTTCATACTTTAGTAATCTCAAACATATAAACTTTCACGCAATATATGAGCACGAGCCATGGATATAGCACTATGGGTGGAATAGAATATGATGATGGGGGTTATGTGGAGATGACAAAAAGTAGAAAGTCTCACATCAACGAGGCTAATCAATGGGCTATGGAGATGCCCACCGATTAATGTTAATGCAAGGAGTAGGGATTGCCATGCAACGGATGCACTAGAGCTATAAATGTATGAAATCTCAACAAAAAAACTAAGTGGGTGTGCATCCAACTTGCTTGCTCACGAAGACCTAGGGCACTTGAGGAGGCCCATTGTTGGAATATACAAGCCAAGTTCTATAATGAAAATTTCCCACTAGTATATGAAAGTGACAAAACAAAAAACTCTCTATCATGAAGATTATGGTGCTACTTTGAAGCATAGGTGTGGCAAAGGATAGTAGCATTTTCCCTTATATATATATATATATATATATATTTCTTTTTTCTTTTTATTTGGCCTTTCTATTTTTTGGGGGGGCGGGGACAATGCTCTATTAATTATAATCATCACACTTCTATTTACTTACAACTTAAAAATTACAACTCGATACTTAGAACAAGATATGACTCTATATGAATGCCTCCGGCGGTGTACCGGGATATGCAATGAACCAAGAGTGACATCTATGAAAGAATTATGAACGATGGCTTTGCCACAAATACTATGTCAACTACATCATCATGCTAAGCAATATGACAATGATGAATGTGTCAATGATAAAAGGAATGGTGGAAAGTTGCATGGCAATATATCTCGGAATGGCTATGGAAATGCCATAATAGGTAGGTATGGTGGCTGTTTTGAGGAAGATATAAGGAGGTTTATGTGTGAAAGAGCGTATCATATCACGGGGTTTGGATGCACCGGCGAAGTTTGCACCAACTCTCAATTTGAGAAAGGGCAATGCACGGTACCGAAGAGGCTAGCAATGATGGAATGGTGAGAGTGCGTATAATCCATAGACTCAACATTTGTCAAAAAGAACTCACATACTTATTGCAAAAATCTACAAGTCATCAAAAAGCAAGCACTACGCGCATGCTCCTAGGGGGATAGATTGGTAGGAAAAGATCGTCGCTCGTCCCCGACCGCCACTCATAAGGAGGACAATCAAAGAACACTCATGTTTCAAATTTGTTATATAACGTTACCATACGTGCATGCTACGGGACTTGCAAACTTCAACACAAGCATTAATAAAATTCACAACTACTCAACTAGCACGACTTTGATATTATTACCTCCATATCTCAAAACAATCATCAAGCATCAAACTTCTTTTAGTATTCAAAACACTCATAAGAAAAAAATTACTAATCTTGAATACCGAGAATATTAGGTTTATTTAAGAAAATTACCATGCTATTTAAGACTCTCAAAATAATCTAAGTGAAGCATGAGACATCAATAGTTTCTATAAAACAAATCCACCACCGTGCTCTAAAAGATATAAGTGAAGTACTAGAGCAAAACTATATAACTCAAATGATATAAGCGAAGCACATAGAGTATTCTACAAAATTCCAAATCATGTATGGCTATCTCAAAAGGTGTGTACATCAAGGATGACTGTGGTAAACTAAAAATCAAAGACTCAAATCATACAAGATGCTCCAAGCAAAACACATATCATGTGGTGAATAAAAATATAGATCCAAGTAAAGTTACCGATAGAAGTAGACGAAAGAGGAGATGCCTTCCAGGGCATCCCCAAGCTTTGGCTTTTAGGTGTCCTTAGATTATTTTGGGGGTGCCATGGGCATCCCCAAGCTTAGGCTCTTGCCACTCCTTGTTCCATAATCCATCAAATCTTTACCCAAAACTTGAAAACTTCACAACACAAAACTTAAAGTAGAAAATCTTGTGAGCTCCGTTAGCGAAAGAAAATAAAAGACCACTTCAAGGTACTGTAATGAACTCATTCTTTATTTATATTGGTATTTAACCTACTGTATTCTAATTTCTCTATGGTTTATAAACTATTTTACTAGCCATAGATTCATCAAAATAAGCAAACAACACACGAAAAACAGAATCTGTCAAAAACAGAACAGTCTGTAGTAATCTGTAGCTAGCACAAGATCTGGAACCCCAAAAATTCTAAAATAAATTTCTGGACGTGAGTAATTTATCTATTAATCATATTAAAAAATAATTAACTAAATATAACTTTCCAAATAAAAATGGCAGCAGTTCTCGGGAGCGATAAAATTTCTGTTTTTTACAGCAAGATATCAAGACTTTCCCCAAGTCTTCCCAACAGTTCTACTTGGCACAAACACTAATTAAACACAAAAAACACAACTTAAACAGAGACTAGATAAATTATTTATTACTAAACAGGAGAAAAAAGAAAGGAATAAAAACAAAATTGGGTTGCCTCCCAACAAGCGCTATCGTTTAACGCCCCTAGCTAGGCATAAAAAGCAAGGATAGATCTAGGTATTGCCATCTTTGGTAGGCAATCCATAAGTGGCTCTCATAATAGATTCATAAGGTAATTTAATTTTATTTCTAGGAAAGTTTTCCATGCCTTTCCTTAACGGAAATTGGAATCTAATATTTTCTTCCTTCATATCAATAATTGCACCAATCGTTCTAAGGAAAGGTCTACCAAGAATAATAGGACATGAAGGATTGCAATCTATGTCAAGAACAATAAAATCTACGGGTACATAATTCCTATTTGCAACAATAAGAACATCATTAATTCTTCTCATAGGTTTCTTAATAGTGGAATCCGCAAGGTGCAAGTTTAGAGAGCAATCATCGAAATTACGGAAACCTAACAAATCACACAAAGTCTTTGGAATCGTGGAAACACTATCACCCAAATCACATAAAGCATAGAACTCATGATCTTTAATCTTAATTTTAATAGTTGGTTCCCACTCATCATAAAGTTTTCTAGTGATAGAAACTTCCAACTCAAGTTTTTCTTCATAAGATTGCATCAAGGCATCAACGATATGTTTAGTGAACGCTTTATTTTGACTATAAGCGTGAAGAGAATTTAGCACGGATTACAACAAGGAAATACAATCAATCAAAGAGCAATTTTCATAATCACATTTCTTGAAATCCAAAATAGTGGGTTTAGCAACATATAGGGTTTTAATTTTTTCAACCCCACTTTCATCAATTTTAGCATCAAGATCTAAAAACTCCGAATTTTTGGAACGCCTTATAGGTAAAGGTGGATCATATTCAATCCATTCATTATTAAGATTCATATTGCAAAACAAAGATTTAATAGGGGACACATCAATAACTTTTAGATCTTCATCTTTATTTTCATAGGAACTAGAAGAACACGTTCTTATAAAGGCATCTTTCTTAGCACGCATCCTAGCGGTTCTTTCTTTGCACTCATCAATGGAAATTCTTATGGCTTTGAGAGACTCATTGATATCATGCTTAGGAGGAATAGATCTTAAGTTTCAAAGAATCAACATCAAGAGAAGTTCTATCAACGTTCACTACTTGGGAAAACCCTAGCAGTAGCGCTGGTTTTGTGCTCATTAGTAGCGCGGGTAGGCGCGCTACTAATAAGGCGCTACCGCTATTGCTTAGCAGTAACGTGTGCCCGCACGCGCTACTACTAGGACAAATAGCTGCAGCGTTTGTTCACTCCCACGCTACTGCTAATGTAACTACTGGCAGCGTGTTTTCTCTCCATCGCTACTAGTATTTTTTTATTTTTTTATTTTTAGTGTATTTATGCGCCATCGTACAAATATTGGTACAATACCTTACTGAAGGAAATATGCCCTAGAGGCAATAATAAAGTTATTATTTATTTCCTTATATCATGATAAATGTTTATTATTCATGGTAGAATTGTATTAACCGGAAACATAATACATGTGTGAATACATAGACAAACAGAGTGTCACTAGTATGCCTCTACTTGACTAGCTCGTTAATCAAAGATGGTTATGTTTCCTAACCATGGACAAAAGAGTTGTTATTTGATTAACGAGGTCACATCATTAGTTGAATGATCTGATTGACATGACCCATTCCATTAGCTTAGCACACAATCGTTTAGTATGTTGCTATTGCTTTCTTCATGACTTATACATGTTCCTATGACTATGAGATTATGCAACTCCCGTTTGCCGGAGGAACACTTTGGGTGCTACCAAACGTCACAACGTAACTGGGTGATTATAAAGGAGCATTACAGGTGTCTCCAAAGGTAGATGTTGGGTTGGCGTATTTCGAGATTAGGATTTGTCACTCCGATTGTCGGAGAGGTATCTCTGGGCCCTCTCGGTAAAACACATCACATAAGCCTTGCAAGCATTGTGACTAATGAGTTAGTTGCGAGATGATGTATTACGGAACGAGTAAAGAGACTTGCCAGTAACGAGATTGAACTAGGTATTGGATACCGACGACCGAATCTCGGGCAAGTAACATACCGATGACAAAGGGAACAATGTATGTTGTTATGCGGTCTGACCGATAAAGATCTTCGTAGAATATGTAGTAGCCAATATGGGCATCCAGGTCCCGCTATTGGTTATTGACCGGAGACGTGTCTCGGTCATGTCTACATTGTTCTCGAACCGTAGGGTCCGCACGCTTAAGGTTTCGATGACAGTTGTATTATGAGTTTATGAGTTTTGATGTACCGAAGGTAGTTCGGAGTCCCGGATGTGATCACGGACATGACGAGGTGTCTCGAAATGGTCGAGACATAAAGATTGATATATTGGAAGCCTATGTTTGGACATCGGAAGTGTTCCGGGTGAAATCGGGATTTTACCGGATTACCGGGAGGGTTACCGGAACCCCCCGGGAGCCAAATGGGCCAACATGGGCCTTAGTGGAAAGGTGAGAGGGCAGCCCACATAGGGCTGCGCCTCCCCCCCCTCTCCCTAGTCCTATTAGGACTAGGAGAGGGGCCGGCCACCTCTCTCTCTCCCCCTTTGGGGAATCCTATTAGGAATAGGATTGGGGGGAGGAGTCCTACTCCCGGTAGGAGTAGGACTCCTCCTGCGCCTCCTAGCTTGGCCGGCCAGCCCTCCCCCTCTCATCCTTTATATACGGGGGCAGGGGACACCCCAAGACACACAAGTTGATCCTTGAGATCGTTCCTTAGCCGTGTGCGGTGCCCCCTGCCACCAAATTCCACCTCGATCATACCGTTGTAGTGCTTAGGCGAAGCCCTGCGTCGGTAGTACATCAAGATCGTCACCACGCCGTCGTGCTGACGAAACTCTTCCTCGACGCTTTGCTGGATCGGAGCCCGAGGATCGTCATCGAGCTGAACGTGTGCTAAGAACTCGGAGGTGCCGGAGTAACGGTGCTTGGATCGGTCGGATCGGGAAGACGTACGACTACTTCCTCTACGTTGTGTGATCGCTTCCGCAGTCGGTCTGCGTTGGTACGTAGACAACACTCTCCCCTCTCGTTGCTATGCATCACCATGATCTTGCGTGTGCGTAGGAAATTTTTTGAAATTACTACGTTCCCCAACACTTACATCATTATGTCCATAACAGTGTGTCAAATAAAGGTGGATTAGGTTTAAGTGGAGGCAATATGTGGTGCATGTCAAAAGTATACTGCTAATCCAAACTTGATCTAGTTTGGACTAGTAGTACTTTCGATGAGCACCACATGTTGCCTCCACTTGAATCTAATCCGCCAGCACAGGCTATTTAATCATCATCATAGTCATTACCACCAACAGTATTTATTTAATCACCACTAACACTAGCTAATAATAATCATCATAGTCATTACCATCAACACTAGCTATTTTATCATCATAGTAATAGTGTAGCACATCATCATCCTCAAACTCATTTCTAGCTAGCTAATCACTCCTGCTGCTCTCTCTTACGTAAAATAACATAAAACATGTGTAGCTCTCCTCCTTGATCAAGTTCGAGCATGCAGATGAACCTGTCTCCTAATCGTGGGTAGCGCATCTGTTTGCTGCCCCCTAGTACTTCTCTGCGCTTCTCCATCACTCATTTGGTCCAGTCTTGCACTATTAAGCATCCGTCGCTAATCTTGAATGCACTAAAGTAATTTGTAGGATATCTTGGCCGTAAGCTAATAATACTCATGGTACCTTTAGTCTCGATCCCATAAGGCACATTCATCGGGAGTCCCTGTTGAAGAACATCGTATGGTAACATACTTAGCAATGAAGTTTAGCTTCAAAAATAATGTATGGAAAAGATGCACTGAGGACAAATAGTAAAAATCTTACCATCCTTCCTAAATAGATGTGACCATAGTTTATTATGAACACTATTGGTCGCACGTTTTCAGTACTAACATTTCTAGATGCAGGAAGAAAATTTGTCTTGACAGTATCAAGATCCTCAAGCCATGAAACAAAATGACTTAGCTCCTCGCAGTTTAGTTTAGCCCCGGGATAGTAGTAGGTCATGTCTACCAAGCGCTGGACATGTTTGCTTGCACCGAAATAAGCTGACAATACAAATTAGTTGTCAACTATTTTTGAATAAACAATATCAAAGACATAAATATGGTTGAGAAACTTACATAATGGTATAACTGGAGGCGTCTACACATCGACCCAGATGTCGGTATTACCTTCAATATCATCTTCCGGACGAATATCAAAGGTGATAACCATATCAGGCTCAAATGCATAAGTCTTGCATAGTGCTCGCCATGATTTGCATCCAAAATAGGTGTAGTCGTCTGAATTGTATAATTTTGCGTGGAAAATATAACCATGCTCGGTCTTCAAGTAAACTTTCTTTTCCTCCATAGTACGACTGAAACCTATCTTATCCAATACAAAAACTCTTGGATGGCAGGGGATACGCTAGTAGAATAGTAAAAAAAAGACTTGTCATGCTTAATGTCATGCCTAAATTATAAGTTGAAGCAAATGAAGCAAATGTCATGCTTAATTACGAAAAAAGACTTGTCGTTGTGACTTACTGTATCCACTTCAAAGTTGTCGTCCAGTTTGATGCTGAAGCGCCTATCATCATCTAGCAAGATTCCGTCGCACAGGCCGCGCTCGTCTTCGCAGTATTTGCAAATATCGAAATCCTTTTCGTCGTCAGACATTTCCTATGTTCATAGTTAAAACATTAATTCATGGAATCTGGGGAACTCGATATTTCCTACATATTCTGGCACAAGTCATGCCATAATTCACGGGAAAATCCGGCATGAACCTTTGCTAAAATAGGACAAATCGAGCACCTGAAATTTGCCGAAACGGAAATGAATCAACACTCCGGCAAAACATAGGCCAATCGGAGGTGTAACCTGCAAACATGACCCGCCACTTGGGCAAGCACATATCCTATTTGAGCAACACAAGATATACATTTCAAAATATCTTATAGGACTAAAATTAGCATGCATTCAATAAGCAAAAGTAAATCATCTCATGCGTCCGTACATCGTCGAATATTATCACTAATACATCCCGAATAGTGTCATACATATAACATCACTAATACAACTAAAACCCTAGCACACGACGGGTATCGGCGCGGGCGGTGGACACCCACAGAGAAGGAACCATCACGAGATCATAGCTCCAGTGAGATCCCTGGAGAACCTGCCAGGTATTGGAGAACCTGTGCTCCAACGCAAACAAGTAGCGACGGACGTGCGCGTCCTCCTCACTAACACGGTGACGCACCACCTCCGCGGGGTCCTCGAGCCTCTGGACCGTCACTGGCCCACGCGACCGCCACCAAAGAAGGTTCGGGTCAACGACAGGCTGGCTCCTCACCAACCTGCGCCCCCCGGTAGGTAGCGCCTCCCAGTACCACCCCGGCGGAGCTCAGTCCCGCACATGGCCCATCTAGTCAAGCAGGTGTCGTCCTCCGCCGACTCGACGACGAGGATGCGGGATAGGCATCGTCCATGTTGATGCGGGAAAAATTGCTTTAACTAAAAAATAGCAACAAGTTCTTACTAACTAGTTCTATTAATTCAACTAGTTCTTACTAAAAATAAACTTACTATAAATAAAAATAAACTAGTACCTAATTAGTACCTAGTTCTTACTAACTAGTTAGTACCTAGGAACTACTGCCCTAATTACCATCTAATTTGATGAAGCTAGGGGTGGAAAGTGGTAGCGGATATTCCAATTATCCAACTATAAAGTGAAATAAGTGGTCAAATTTTACTCGTTTTATGATTCATCTTAGAAATTTGATTCGTTTCCACCCTTACATGAACCCTAACTCATTTGAGCCGCATTCACATCCGATTCGTTTCCACCCTTACATGAACCCTAACTAATTTCATGCAACTAAAATATAAAGAAACCCTAGGCAGAGGTAGGGGAGAGGGAGGAGTAGGAGTGCTCACCTCGGGTGCCTGCGACGAGGGAGGGGCAGGCGGCGTCGAGGTCGGGGTCGGGGCTCGGGCGCGCGGCGGATGGCGGCGTCGAGGTCGGGGTCGGGGGCGGGGCGGCTTTGAATCTGGGGTCGGGGCTGAAGGAAATATGCCCTAGAGGCAATAATAAAGTTATTATTTATTTCCTTATATCATGATAAATGTTTATTATTCATGCTAGAATTGTATTAACCGGAAACATAATACATGTGTGAACACATAGACAAACAGAGTGTCACTAGTATGCCTCTACTTGACTAGCTCATTAATCAAAGATGTTTATGTTTCCTAACCATGAACAAAGAGTTGTTATTTGATTAACGGGATCACATCATTAGTTGAATGATCTGATGGACATGACCCATTCCATTAGCTTAGCACCCGATCGTTTAGTATGTTGCTATTGCTTTCTTCATGACTTATACATGTTCCGATGACTATGAGATTTTGCAACTCCCGTTTGCCGGAGGAACACTTTGTGTGCTACCAAACGTCACAACGTAACTGGGTGATTATAAAGGTGCTCTACAGGTGTCTCCAAAGGTACATGTTGGGTTGGCGTATTTCGAGATTAGGATTTGTCACTCCGATTGTCGGAGAGGTATCTCTGGGCCCTCTCGGTAATGCACATCACATAAGCCTTGCAAGCATTGCAACTAATGAGTTAGTTGTGAGATGATGTATTACGGAACGAGTAAAGAGACTTGCCGGTAACGATATTGAACTAGGTATTGAGATACCGACGATCGAATCTCGGGCAAGTAACATACCGATGACAAAGGGAACAACGTATGTTGTTACGCGGTCTGACCGATAAAGATCTTCGTAGAATATGTAGGAACCAATATGAGCATCCAGGTTCCGCTATTGGTTATTGACCAGAGACGTGTCTCGGTCATGTCTACATTGTTCTCGAACTGTAGGGTCCGCACGCTTAACATTACGATGACAGTTTCATTATGAGTTTATGTATTTTGATGTACCGAAGGTTATTCGGAGTCCCGGATGTGATCACGGACATGACGAGGAGTCTTGAAATGGTCGAGACATAAAAATCGATATATTGGACGACTATATTCGGACACCGGAAATGTTCCGGCTGATTTCGGAGAAAACCGGAGTGCCGGAGGGGTTGCCAGAACCCCCCGGGGAAGTATTGGGCCTTAGTGGGCCTGAGGGGAGAGAGAGGGCAGCAGCCCAGGAGGTGGCGCCCCCCCCCCCCCCCCCCCCGCCCCCATGATGAGTCCGAATTGGACTAGGGAGGGGGGCGCGGCCCCTCTTTCCCTCTCCCTCTCCCTCTCTTTCCTTCCCCCTCTTTCTTCCTAGTTGGACTAGGAAAGGGGAGTCCTACTCCCACTAGGAGGAGGACTCCCCCCTCCCTTTGGCGCGCCCCATAGGGCCGGCCGACCTCCCCCCTTGCTCCTTTATATACGAGGGGAGGGGGCACCCTAGGACACACAAGTTGACCTTCGTGATCGTTCCTTACCCGTGTGTGGTGCCCCCCTCCACCATATTCCACCTCGGTCAAGATCGTCACCACGCCGTCGTGCTGACGGAACTCCTCCCCGAAGCTTTGCTGGATCGGAGCCCGGGGAGCGTCATCGAGCTGAACGTGTGCCAAGAACTCGGAGGTACCGGAGTAACGGTGCTTGGATCGGTTGGACCGAGAAGACGTACGACTACTTCCTCTACGTTGCATCAACGCTTCCGCTTCGGTCTACGAGGGTACATAGACAACACTCTCCCCTCTCGTTGCTATGCATCACCATGATCTTGCGTGTGCGTAGGAATTTTTTTGAAATTACTACGTTCCCCAACAGTGGTATCAGAGCCAGGTTTTATGGTTTGATGTTATATACACGAGTAGAACACAAGTGAGTTGTGGGTGATATAAGTCATACTGCTTACCAGCATGTCATACTTTGGTTCGGCGGTATTGTTGGATGAAGCGGCCCGAACCGACATTACGTGTACGCTTATGCGAGACTGGTTCTACCACCGTGCTTTGCACACAGGTGGCTGGCGGGTGTCAGTTTCTCCAAATTTAGTTGAACCGAGTGTGGCTACGCCCGGTCCTTGCGAAGGTTAAAATAGCATCAACTTGACAAACTATCGTTGTGGTTTTGATGCGTAGGTAAGATTGGTTCGTGCTTAAGCCCGTAGCAGCCATGTAAAACTTGCAACAACAAAGTAGAGGACGTCTAACTTGTTTTTGCAGGGCATGTTGTGATGTGATATGGTCAAGACATGATGCTAAATTTTATTGGATGAGATGATCATGTTTTGTAACCGAGTTATCGGCAACTGGCAGGAGCCATATGGTTGTCACTTTATTGTATGCAATGCAATCGCGCTGTAATGCTTTACTTTATCACTAAGCGGTAGCGATAGTCGTGGAAGCATAAGATTGGCAAGACGACAACGAGGCTACGATGGAGATCAAGGTGTCGCGCCGGTGACGATGGTGATCATGACGGTGCTTCGAAGATGGAGATCACAAGCACAAGATGATGATGGCCATATCATATCACTTATATTGATTGCATGTGATGTTTATCTTTTATGCATCTTATCTTGCTTTGATTGACGGTAGCATTATAAGAAGATCTCTCACTAAATTTCAAGATAAAAGTGTTCTCCCTGAGTATGCACCGTTGCCAAAGTTCGTCGTGCCCAGACACCACGTGATGATCGGGTGTGATAAGCTCTACGTCCATCTACAACGGGTGCAAGCCAGTTTTGCACACGCAGAATACTCAGGTTAAACTTGACGAGCCTAGCATATGCAGATATGGCCTCAGAACACTCAGACCGAAAGGTCGAGCGTGAATCATATAGTAGATATAACCAACATATTAATGTTCACCATTGAAAACTACTCCATTTCACGTGATGATCAGTTATGGTTTAGTTGATTTGGATCACGTGATCACTTAGAAGATTAGAGGGATGTTTTTCTAAGTGGGAGTTCTTAAGTAATATGATTAATTGAACTTAAATTTATCATGAACTTAGTACCTGATAGTATCTTGGTTGTTCATGTTGATTGTAGATAGATGGCCCGTGTTGTTGTTCCGTTGAATTTTGATGCGTTCCTTGAGAAAGCAAAGTTGAAAGATGATGGTAGCAATTACATGGACTGGGTCCGTAACTTGAGGATTATCCTCATTGCTGCACAGAAGAGTTACGTCCTAGAAGCACCGCTAAGTGCCAAGCCTGCTGCAGGAGCAACACCAGGTGTTATGAACGTCTGGCAGAGCAAAGCTGATGACTACTCGATAGTTCAGTGTGCCATGCTTTACGGCTTAGAACCGGGTCTTCAACGACGTTTTGAACGTCATGGAGCATATGAGATGTTTCAGGAGTTGAAGTTAATATTTCAAGCAAATGCCCGGATTGAGAGATATGAAGTCTCCAATAAGTTCTATAGCTGCAAGATGGAGGAGAATAGTTCTGTCAGTGAACATATACTCAAAATGTCTGGGTATCATAATCACTTGACTCAACTGGGAGTTAATCTTCCTATTGATAGTGTCATTGACAGAGTGCTTCAATCACTGCCACCAAGCTACAAGAGCTTCGTGATGAACTATAACATGCAAGGGATGAATAAGACGATTCCCGAGCTCTTCGCAATGCTAAAGGCTGCAGAGGTAGAAATCAAGAAGGAGCATCAAGTGTTGATGGTCAATAAGGCCGTTAGTTTCAAGAAAAAGGGCAAAGGGAAGAAGAAGAAGGGGAAATTCAAGAAGAACAGCAAACAAGTTGCTGCTCAGTAGAAGAAACCCAAATCTGGACCTAAGCCTGAAACTGAGTGCTTCTACTGCAAGCAGACTGGACACTAGAAGCGGAATTGCCCCAAGTATTTGGCGGGTAAGAAGGATGGCAAGGTGAACAAAGGTATATGTGATATACATGTTATTGATGTGTACCTTACTAGAGCTCGCGGTAGCACCTGGGTATTTGATACTGGTTCTGTTGCTAATATTTGCAACTCGAAACAGGGACTACGGATTAAGCGAACACTAGCAAAGGACGAGGTGACGATGCGCGTGGGAAATGGTTCCAAAGTCGATGTGATCGCGGTCGGCACGCTACCTCTACATCTACCTTCGGGATTAGTTTTAGACCTAAATAATTGTTATTTGGTGCCAGCGTTGAGCATGAACATTATATCTGGATCTTGTTTGATGCGAGACGGTTATTCATTTAAATCAGAGAATAATGGTTGTTCTATTTATATGAGTAATATCTTTTATGGTCATGCACCCTTGAAGAGTGGTCTATTTTTGATGAATGTCGATAGTACTGATACACATATTCATAATGTTGAAGCCAAAAGATGCAGAGTTGATAATGATAGTGTTGGGGAACGTGGCAGAAATTCAAAAAAATTCCTACGTGTCACCAAGATCTATCTATGGAGAGACTAGTAACGAGGGGAAGGAGAGTGCATCTACATACCCTTGTAGATCGCTGAGCAGAAGCGTTCAAGTGAACGGGTTTGATGGAGTCGTACTCGTCGTGATTCAAATCACCGATGATCCTAGTGTCAAACGGACGGCACCTCCGCGTTCAACACACGTACAGCCCGGTGACGTCTCCCACACCTTGATCCAGCAAGGAGAGAGGGAGAGGTTGATGAAGACTCCATCCAACAGCAGCACAACGGCGTGGTGCTGGTGGAGGAGCGTGGCTGTCTTGCAGGGCTTCGCCAAGCACCGTAGAAGAGGAGGAAGAGAGGGATGCAGGGCTGCACCAACGAGAGATTGAATCGCGTGTCTCATGGGCAGCCCCTTAGGCCTCATGTATATAGGGGAAGGGGAGGGGCTGCGCCCCCTCTAGGGTTCCCACCCCTAGGGGGGCGGCAGCCCTAGATGGCCAAGGGGTGGCGGCCAAGTGGGGGGAGGAGAGGGAGGCGCAGGGTGTATGGGCCTTAGGGCCCATATGCCCTTAGGGTTTGCCCCCTCTCCCCTTCTAGGCTCATGGGCCTTAGTGGGGCTGGTGCCCTTGGCCCATGTAGGCCAAGGAGCACTCCCTACAGCCCATGTGGCCCCCCGGGGCAGGTGGCCCCACTTGGTGGACCCCCGGGACCCTCCCGGTGGTCCCGGTACGATACCGATAAACCCCGAAACTCTTCCGGTGACCAAAACAGTACTTCCCATATATAAATCTTTACCTCCGGACCATTCCGGAACTCCTCGTGACGTCCGGGATCTCATCCGGGACTCCGAACAACATTCGGTAACCACATACAAACTTCCTTTATAACCCTAGCATCATCGAACCTTAAGTGTGTAGACCCTACGAGTTCGGGAGACATGCAGACATGACCGAGACGTTCTCCGGTCAATAACCAACAGCGGGATCTGGATACCCATGTTGGCTCCCACATGTTCCACGATGATCTCATCGGATGAACCACGATGTCAAGGACTTAATCAATCCCGTATACAATTCCCTTTGTCTATCAATACGATACTTGCCCGAGATTCGATCGTCGGTATCCCGATACCTTGTTCAATCTCGTTACCGGCAAGTCTCTTTACTCGTTCTGTAACACATCATCCCGTGATCAACTCCTTGGTCACATTGCGCATATGATGATGTCCTACCGAGTGGGCCCAGAGATACCTCTCCGCCTACACGGAGTGACAAATCCCAGTCTCGATTCGTGCCAACCCAACAGACACTTTCGGAGATACCTGTAATGCACCTTTATAGTCACCCAGTTACGTTGTGACGTTTGGTACACCCAAAGCATTCCTACGGTATCCGGGAGTTGCACAATCTCATGGTCTAAGGAAATGATACTTGACATTAGAAAAGCTTTAGCATACGAACTACACGATCTAGTGCTATGCTTAGGATTGGGTCTTGTCCATCACATCATTCTCCTAATGATGTGATCCCGTCATCAACGACATCCAATGTCCATGGTCAGGAAACCGTAACCATCTATTGATCTAGTCAACTAGAGGCTTACTAGGGACATGGTGTTGTCTATGTACCCACACATGTATCTGAGTTTCCTATCAATACAATTCTAGCATGGATAATAAACGATTATCATGAACAAGGAAATATAATAATAACCAATTTATTATTGCCTCTAGGGCATATTTCCAACAGTCTCCCACTTGCACTAGAGTCAATAATCCAGTTCACATCGATATGTGATTAACACTCAAGGTCACATCCTCATGTGACTAACACCCTAAAGAGTTCTGGGTTTGATCATGTCATGCTTGTCAGAGAGGTTTTAGTCAACGGGTCTGAACCTTTCAGATCTGTGTGTGCTTTACAAATCTCTATGTCATCTCCTAGATGCAGCTACCACGCTCTATTTGAAGCTATTCCAAATAACTATTCTACTTGGAGCTATTCTAAATTGTAGCTCCATTATATGTATCCGGTATCTCTACTCAGAGCTATCCGGATAGGTGTTAAGCTTGCATCGACGTAACCCTTTACGACGAACTCTTTTACCACCTCCATAACCGAGAAACTTCCTTAGTCCACTAGTTACTAAGGATAACTTTGACCGCTGTCCTGTGATCCATTCTTGGATCACTCTTGTACCCCTTGACTGACTCATGGGAAGGCACACTTCAGGTGCGGTACATAGCATAGCATACTATAGAGCCTATGTCTTAAGCATAAGGGACGACTTTCGTCCTTTCTCTCTATTCTGCCGTGGTCGAGCTTTAAGTCTTAACTTCATACCTTACAACTCAGGCAAGAACTCCTTCTTTGACTGATCCATTTTGAACACCTTCAAGATCATGTCAAGGTATGTGCTCTTTTGAAAGTTCCATTAAGCGTTTTGATCTATCCTTATAGATCTTGATGCTCAATGTTCAAGTAGCTTAATCCAGGCTTTCCATTGAAAAACACTTTCCAAATAATCCTATATGCTTTCCAGAAATTCTACGTCACTTCTGATCAACAATATGTCAACAACATATACTTATCAGAAATTCTATAGTGCTCCCACTCACTTCTTTGGAAATACAAGTTTCTCATAAACTTTGTATACACCAAAATCTTTGATCATCTCATCAAAGCATACATTCCAACTCCGAGATGCTTACTCCAGTCCTTAGAAGGATTGCTGGATCTTTGCATACTTATTAGCATCTTTCAGGATTAATAAAACCTTCCGGTTGTATCACATACAACCTTTCCTCAAAAATCGTCGAGGAAACAATGTTTTGACATCCTATCTGCAAGATTTCATAAATTATGCAGTAATTGCTAATATAATTCCAACAGACTCTTAGCATCACTACGAGTGAGAAAGTCTCATCGCAGTCAACTCCTTGAACTTGTCGGAAAACATCTTAACGACAAGTCGAGCTTTCTTAATGGTGACATTTACCATCATTGTCCGTCTTCCTTTTAAAATCCATCTGTACTCATCAGTCTTACGACCATCAAGTAGTTCTTCCAAAGTCTATACTTTGTTTTTATACATGGATCCTCTCTCGGATTTTATGGCCTCGAGCCATTTATCGGAATCCGGGCCCATCATCGCTTCTCCATAGCTTGTAGGCTCATTGTTGTCTAGCAACATGACTTTCAAGACAGGATTACGTACCACTCTAAAGTAGTACGCATCCTTGTCATCCTACGAGGTTTGGGAGTGACTTGATCCGAAGTCTCATGATCAATATCATAAGCTTCCACTTCAATTGGTGTAGGTGCCATAGGAACAACTCTTTGTGCCCTGCTATACACTAGTTGAAGTAACGGTTTAATGACCTCATCAAGTCTCCACCATCCTCCCACTCAATTCTTTCGAGAGAAACTTTTCCTCGAGAAAGGACCCGATTCTAGAAACAATCCCTTATTGCTTTCGGATCTGAGACAGGAGGTATACCCAACTGTTTTGGGTGTCCTATGAAGATGCATTTATCCGTTTTGGGTTCGAGCTTATCAGCCTGAAACTTTTCCACATAAGCGTCGCAGCCCCAAACTTTTAAGAAATGACAGCTTAGGTTTCTCTAAACCATAGTTCATACGGTGTCATCTCACCGGAATTACGTAGTGCCCCTTTTCAAAGTGAATGTGGTTGTCTCTAATGCCTAACCCATAAACTATTGTGGTAATTCGATAAGAGACATCATGGTATGCATCATATCCAATAGGGTGCAGTTATGATGTTCGGACACACCATCACACTTATGGTGTTCCAGGCTGTATTAGTTGTGAAACAATTTCCACAATGTCTTAATTCTGTGCCAAACTTGTAACTCAGATATTCATCTCTATGATCATATCATAGATCTTTTATCCTCTTGCCACGATGATCTTTCAACTTCACCCTGAAATTACTTGAACCTTTCAATAATTCAGACTCGTGATTCATCAAGTAAATATACTCAACATCTACTCAAATCATCTGTGAAGTAAGAACATAACGATATCCACTACATGCCTCAGCACTCATTGGACTGCACACATCAAAATGTATTACTTCCAACAAGTTGCTTTCTAGTTCCATTTTACTGAAACCGAGGTTTTCAGTCATCTTGCCCATGTGGTATGATTTGCATGTCTCAAGTGATTCAAAATCAAGTGAGTACAAAACGGTCCATTTGCATGGAGTTTCTTCATGCATATATACCAACAGACATGGTTCGCATGTCTCAAACTTTTCAAAAATGAGTAAGCCCAAAGATCCATCAACATGGAGCTTCCTCATGCGTTTTATACCGATATGACTTACGTGGCAGTGCCACGAGTAGGTGGTACTATCATTACTATCTTTTGGCATGAACATGTGTATCACTACGATCGAGATTCAATAAACCATTCATTTTAGGTGTAAGACCATTGAAGGTATTATTCAAATAAACAGAGTAACCATTATTCTCCTTAAATGAATAACCGTATTGCGATAGACATAATCCAATCATGTCTATGCTCAACGCAAACACCAATCTCGATGGTAGAGGGAGCGTACGATATTTGATCAACCTTGGAAACACTTCCAACACATATCGTTATCTCACCTTTAGCTAGTCTCCGTTTATTCCGCAGCTTTTATTTCGAGTTACTAACACTTAGCAACCGAACCGGTATCTAATACCCTGGTGCTACTAGGAGTACTAGTAAAGTACACATTAACATAATGTATATCCAATATACTTCTATCGACCTTGCCAGCCTTCTTATCTACCAAGTATCTAGGGTAATTCTGCTCCAGTGGTTGTTCCCCTTATTACAGACGCACTTAGTCTCGGGTTTGGGTTCAACCTTGGGTTTCTTCACTAGAGCAGCAGCTGAATTGCCGTTTCATGAAGTATCCCTTCTTGCCCTTGCCCTTCTTGAAACTAGTGGTTTCACCAACCATCAACAATTGATGCTCCTTCTTGATTTCTACTTTTGTGGTGTCAAACATCGCGAATATCTCAAGGATCATCATATATGTCCCTGATATATTATAGTTCATCACGAAGCTCCAGCAGCTTGGTGGTAATGACTTCGGAGAAACATCACTATCTCATCTGGAAGATCAACTCCCACTCGATTCAAATGATTGTTGTACTCAGACAATCTGAGCACAAGCTCAACAATTGAGCTTTTCTCCTTAGTTTGTAGGCTAAGAAAATCGTCGGAGGTCTTAGACCTCTTGACGTGGGCACGAGCCTGAAATCCCAATTTCAGCCCTCAAAACATCTCATATGTTTCGCGACGTTTCAAAACTGTCTTTGGTGCCTCAACTCTAAACCGTTTAACTGAACTATCATGTAGTTATCAAAACGTGTATGTCAGATGTTCGCAACATCTACAGACGATGTTCGAGGTTCAGCACACTGAGCGGTGTATAAGGACATAAGCCTTCTAAGAAGCAATGAGGACAATCCTCAGTTTACGGACCTAGTCCGCATAATTGCTACTATCAACTTTCAACTAATTTTTCTCTAGGAACATATCTAAATAGTAGAACTATAGCGTGATCTACGACATAATTTGCAAAATCCTTTTGACTATGTTCAGGATAATTAAGTTCACCTTATGAACTCCCACTCAGATAGACATCCCTCTAGTCATCTAAGTGATTATATGATCCGAGTCAACTAGGCCGTGTCCGATCATCACGTGAACGGACTAGTCAACGTCGGTGAACATCTTCATGTTGATCGTATCTTCTATACGACTCATGCTCGACCTTTCAGTCTTCTGTGTTCCGAGGCCATGTCTGTACATGCTAGGCTCGTCAAGTTAACCCTAAGTGTTTTGCATGTGTAAAACTGTCTTACACCCGTTGTATGTGAACGTAAGGATCTATCACACCCGATCATCACGTGGTGCTTCGAAACGACAAACTTTAGCAACGGTGCATAGTTAGGGGAGAACACTTCTTGAAATTGTTGTAAGGGATCATCTTATTTACTACCGTCGTTCTAAGCAAATAAGATGTATAAACATGATAAACATCACATGCAATCAAATAATAGTGACATGATATGGCCAATATCATATAGCTCCTTTGATCTCCATCTTGGGGTTCCATGATCATCTTGTCACCGGCATGACACCATGATCTCCATCATCATGATCTCCATCATCGTGTCTTCTTGAAGTTGTCACGTCATCTATTACTTCTACTACTACAGCTAATGGTTAGCAATAAAGTAAAGTAATTACATGACGTTTATGTTGACACGCAGGTCATAAATAAATAAAGACAACTCCTATGGCTCCTGCCGGTTGTCATATTCATCGACATGCAAGTCGTGATTCCTATTACAAGAACATGATCAATCTCATACATCACATACCATTCATCACATTCTTCTTGGCCATATCACATCACATAGCATACCCTGCAAAAACAAGTTAGACGTCCTCTAATTGTTGTTTGCATGTTTTATGTGGCTGCTATGGGTTACTAGCAAGAACGTTTCTTACCTACGCAAAGACCACAACGTGATATGCCAATTTCTATTTACCCTTCATAAGGACCCTTTTCATCGAATCCGATCCGACTAAAGTGGGAGAGACAGACACCCGCTAGCCACCTTATGCAACTAGTGCATGTCAGTCGGTGGAACCAGTCTCACGTAAGAGTACGTGTAAGGTCGGTCCGGGCCGCTTCATCCCACAATGCTGCCGAATCAAGATAATACTAGTAACGGCAAGAATATTGAAAAAAATCAACGCCCACAACTACTTTGTGTTCTACTCGTGCATAGAATCTACGCAATAGACCTAGCTCATGATGCCACTGTTGGGGAACGTAGCAGAAATTCAAAAAAATTCCTACGTGTCACCAAGATCTATCTATGGAGAGACTAGCAACGAGGGGAAAGAGAGTGCATCTACATACCCTTGTAGATCGCTAAGCGGAAGCGTTCAAGTGAACGGGGTTGATGGAGTCGTACTCGTCGTGATTCAAATCACCGATGATCCTAGTGCCGAACCGACGGCACCTCCGCGTTCAACACACGTACAGCCCGGTGACGTCTCCCACGCCTTGATCCAGCAAGGAGAGAGGGAGAGGTTGAGGAAGACTCCATCCAACAACAGCACAACGGCGTGGTGGTGGTGGAGGAGCGTGGCTATCTTGCAGGGCTTCGCCAAGCACCGCAGAAGAAGAGGAAGAGAGGGATGTAGGGCTGCACCAACGAGAGATTGAATCGCGTGTCTCATGGGCAGCCCCTTAGGCCTCATATATATAGGGGAAGGGGAGGGGCTGCGCCCCCTCTAGGGTTCCCACCCCTAGGGGGGCAGCCCTAGATGGCCAAGGGGTGGCGGCCAAGTGGGCGGAGGAGAGGGAGGCGCAGGGTGTATGGGCCTTAGGGCCCATATGCCCTTAGGGTTTGCCCCCTCTCCCCTTCTAGGCGCATGGGCCTTAGTGGGGCTGGTGCCTATAACACCCTCGATGCGACTATATCTCCCACGTGTCGAGGCACGACTTAGAGGCATAATCGCATTGAAGGCATATGTCGCAAGTGAGGTAATCTTCACACAACCCATGTAATATAATAAGGAAAAGGATACATAGTTGGCTTACAATCGCCACTTCACACAATTACATGAATAAAGCATTTCATCATACAAATACACTCAAGGTCCGACTACGGAACCAAAATAAAAGAAGAACCCCAAATGCGACAAAGGTCCCCGATCGACCCCAACTGGGCTCCACTACTAATCAACTAGAACAAAACAACACAACGGACAAAGTCTTCATCGAGCTCCTCCTGAGCTTGGTTGCGTCATCTGCACGGACTCATCAGCACCTGCAAACTGGTTTTGGAAGTATCTGTGAGCCACAGGGACTAAGCAATCTCGCACCCTCGCGATCAAGACTATTTAAGCTTATGGGTAAGGTAAAAGGTATGAGGTGGAACTGCAGCAAGCGACTAGTATATATGGTGGCTAACATACGCAAATGAGAGCGAGAAGAGAAGGCAAAGCACGGTCGATAAAAGTATGATCAAGAAGTGATCCTGGACTACCTACGTCAAGCATAACTCCAACAACCGTGTTCACTTCCCGGACTCCGCCGGAAAGAGACCATCACGGTTACACACGCGGTTGATTCATTTTAATTAAGGTCAAGTTCAGGTTTTCTACAACCGGACGTTAACAAATTCCCATCTGCCCATAACCGCGGGCATGGCTTTCGAAAGTTCAAATCCCTGCAGGGTGTCCCAACTTAGCCCATGACAAGCTCTCACGGTCAATGAAGGAATAGACCTCCACCCAAGACGTTCCGATCAGACTCGGTATCCCGGTACAACAAGACATTTCGACAGGGTAAAACTAAACCAGCAACACCGCCCGATGCGCCGACATCCTGATAGGAGCTGCACATATCTCGTTCTCAGGGCAACACCGGATAAGCAATCCGTACAACTAAAACCAGCCCTCAAGTTTCCCCGAGGTGGCGCTGCAAGGGGCTCTAGTTTGGACCAACGCTTAGACAAGCACTGGCACGGGGGGGGGGGGTTAAAATAAAGATGACCCTCGGGATGCGCGACTCCCAAGGGAAAAAGGCTAGGTGGCAAATGGTAAGACCAATGTTGGGCATTGCTGGAAAAGCTTTACTTAAGGCGAACTGTCAAGGGGTTCCCATTATAGCCCAACCGCGTAAGGGACGCAAAATCCGGGAACATAACACCGATATGACGGAAACTAGGGCAGCAAGAGTGGAACAAAACACCAGGCATAAGGCCGAGCCTTCCACCCTTTACCAAGTATATAGATGCATTAATTAAATAAGATATATAGTGATATCCCAACAAGTAAATAAATGTTCCAAAAAGGAACGGTCTCCATGTTCCAACAAGGAACAAACTTCAATCTTCACCTGCAACTAACAACGCTATAAGAGGGGCTGAGCAAAGCGGTAACATAGCCAAACAACGGTTTGCTAGGACAAAGGTGGGTTAGGGGCTGAACATGGCAATTTGGGAGGCTGACAAGCAAGTGGTAGGCATCGTAGCAATGGCATTGCAAAAGAGCGAGCAAACTAGCATAGCAAAGATAGTGGTGATTTCGAGGGTATGATCATCTTGCCTGAAATCCCGCAAGGAAGAAGAACGAGTCCATGAAGAAGACAAACGGATGTAGACGAACTAATCCTCACAACACGACGTTACCGGAATCAACCCGAGGAAGCAATCACCGGAAAAGAAGCACACAACATAGTAAACAACCAACACATCAACATGGCATGATGCACAATCGAGTATGATGCATGTCCGGTTTAAGTATGCATGGCATGGCAAAGTGCACAAGCAATCCTACAAATTAAGTGGAGCTCAATATGCAACGGGTTGCATATTGACGGAACACCACATCAATTATTTAGTTCTCTCTCGTTTATGTACCCAACAATATTAAATGTTGATTAACATGGCAAGAGGTGAAGCACAACAAAACTACCTATCTAGGCAAGTTTAAATGAGGCCGGAAGCAACGAACAACAATTCTGGTAAATCCCCATAGCATATTTTAGATTTGGTACTGTTCTGCCCTAAACATAATTTTAGTGTTGTTAAACATGCAAGATGATGCCACCATGATAAACTAGGCAAAATTCTACCCCATATACATATAAAGTTTGTTAAAAACGGAGCTACGGTTATTTAGTTATGAATTGATTCATATTAGCATGGCATAGGAGCAAATTAATGCAAACAACATTTTATACATTTCAAACATAGGTGAAAGTTGGATATAATTAATCTACACAAAATTCTGAGCAAGTTTCATATATGAATCATTTTAATCCGATGCACGGTTCATGAGTTATTATATGCATGAAGTCTAGGGACTAATCTGCAAAACTGACGTCTCCGGATAATTAGACAAATCTCAGAACTGGAAAAAAACGTGACATGGGCTGAATCTGGCAGGCCCAACCGCAAGGAAAAAAACAGAGGAGGGGGGCGCTGGGGCGGCTCACCCAAGTGGGCTTGGCCCGGTTGGTGCTGGGCTGGATGAGGCAGGAGGCTGGGTTAGACCATGGCGCGGTGTTGGGCCTGGCGCGCCTGGCAGCCCACACAGCTGGCCATCTGGGCCGGTGCGGGACTCATCAAGCCGATAGGAGGAACCGCATCGTCCTCCTCGTGCTCCTGAGTGAGCAGGAAGCCATGGAAGGCGGCGGCGGCGGCTTAACGTCGGTGAGGCACGGAGGAGTGCCCAGAGGTGCGGATCCGGACGGGATCCACCCGATCCGTCCGTTTCCGGCGCCGGTGGGGAGCTCCGGTGAGCGGGGCGACCAAGGCGGACGTCGGGTGCCTACGGGAGAGAGAGAAAGAGGATGAGTGGGAGAAAGAGGAGGCATGCAGGGGAAGGAAGGAGAGCGGCGCGGTGACCTGGCCTGGGGAGATGGCGGCACGCCGGCGAGGTGCACAACGGCGGCGGGGCCCGAGGTCGTCGACGAGAGGGGTGACGGTGGCGCTCCCCCGATCCAGCTTGGGGTCAAGCAGGAGAAGGGCGCGGGCTGCGCGAGGACGGACGGCGTCGGTCGGGCGGCCGCGCGGGCCTGGGCGGGCCTTGCCTGGGCTCGGCGGGTCGCGGTGAAGTGGGGCACTGGGGAGGCGACGTGGCAGCGCCCGGTTGGCCACGGGCGTCTGCGTGGCGGCGGCTGGCCACTAGGAGCCCGCCATGTGGCGCTGGAGGGGTGGCCGGTGCCGGAAATTGAGGAGAGGAGGTGGGAGGCGGCTGGCTGGTGATTTGGGGGCGCGGATTTCGAGGAGGAGGAAGGGGAAGGCCCAAAATGGCAAGGGGGGCTGCTATATATAGCAGGAGGAGCTAGGGTTGGGGGTTTTAGTCCGTTTTGGAGCCGTTCGATCCCGATCGGGCGACTCGGAGCGGAGGGGGGTTAGATAGGTGGGCTAGTGGGTTGTGAAGAGAGGTTGGCCTAAGATGAGAGGAGAGGAGTGCAGCCCGGCAACTGTTTCCGGAGACCGAAAACGTCCGACGTTTTGACCGACTATACTGCCACTATAGTTAACCGTTGGGCTATCAGACGAACTCCGAATACGATGAAACTTGGCAGGTGGCCTACCGACAACATAACAAGACCGCACGCCAACTCTCATCCCATTCCGAGAACATTTTCCGGCCGCTTATAAAATAATATTTCGGACATGCCGCGGGCGCGTGCAAGTGTGTCTGGGCTCAGAACGGACAACGGAGAGAACGAGGAGGCCGGGACGGGTGCAAGTTTTGAAAACATGATGATGCAACGCACATGATGACATGGCAAGATGCAACACGCAAGCGAATGACGCGGCAACGACAACGAATAACTGACGGACACCTGGCACATCGGTCTCGGGGCATTACAACACTCCACCACTACGAGAGGATCTCGTCCCGAGATCTAGAATGGCACCGGAGGGACAACGGAAGAGATTAGAGAAGAGGTAAACTAAGTTGCTCCTTTGACAAATGAGTGAAACCAAAGAACCTTGCGAGGTTGAAAAAATTCGAGAAAAGAATACCACGAAGGTGAACTAGGTCAAAAACACTTCGTTAGAAACGAGGGAGAAAGAGCATTGCGAAACCTTGAGGTTGAAGGGAAGATATATATAGAAAAAACACTCCGGTTACGGAAGGGGATCAAGGAAAAACCAAAATTCGGGCAGCACTCTGGTTGAAAAGAAAAGGAATTGAATAAGGTCTTGATAAGATGAGAAGATATTTGATGAAATCACAACACACTGCCACCGGAACTATTGAATGAATGGAACAAGGGGTAAGAAAGATCTCAGACCGCACTCCGGTTGAGAAGGGAGTCAAAATTTGATAAGATGAGAGAGCTCAAATGAAAACACAACACTCCGGTTGAGAAAAGGATGCAAGACTTGATAAGGCGAAAAGAACTTGAACAAAGGGGCACAATACTCCGGTTAAGCAAGATAGGGAAGGAATAAGAGTGATATAATTTGGACAGCACTCTGTTTGTAAATGGAAGGAATTGAACTAGAAAAGATGAGAGGATACATGAAAAGAGGACACAACACTCCAATTAAAAAGGATAGGCATGACAAGAACACGATCCTGATAAAACAAGAAGATGGGTTGAAGAGAGCAACATCACCATGCCTCCGGAACAAAAGAGTAGAGTAAAGATAATTGAGACAAGCGAATGTAGAAGACAATGCCAACTTCTGCTACAAAAGAGCCTGAAAAGGCATCTCTAGGGGAAGGGTTGAACGGAATTGTTGGAAATCCAACAACGAAAAGAATAAGCTTGATATGGTCTTATGGAATACATCTCAAATTATGAGGTGACAACTTGCCACTCACGGGAAAAAAGGAATTAGCTTGATAAGAACAAGGAGACGAGAAACTTATTTCATCGGGAGGATAATTGAAGAACTTGGATCATTTATAAGCACCATAAATAGCAACAATCCTTAGGGAAGGCTTTAGGTGAAATATAACCCAAGATAATTCCAATGACGAGATTGATGGATTTAAAATATCCCAATCTTGACAACATGTGAATCATGACAATATGAACTCAAATTATCAAGAATGACATAATACCACCTCCAATGATACGGAAGAAAGAATAATTACACTCCGGATTGCAATATGAAGAAAGCTTGAGTTCCTTTGAAAAGAATCTCGATGAACACATCGAGAAAGAATTAAATCCTTGATGAACCATCATGTAGAACCTTCATGACGAACTCCGGTAACAACAGAATGATCGAACGGAAAAGGAAGATGAGAAGAGTAAGGTTGAAGCCTTGCAATGATTAGATGAAGCTTAGCAACGAGATAAAGAGAAAACTTGGTACTCTGGTAAAGAAAGACGAACAAATGGAAACAAGAATTTAATGAGCCTCCGGAATAAAGAATTAACCACTTGGATGAAACAAGAATAAGAATTACATTATGCTTATCCTTCATCAATTAAATTGATGACAATCAACGGATTTGACATATTACTTATTCTCGTAGAAAAGATTAAGATGGATATAGCGCAAACTTGAGAAGGTCTTCAACAAACCACCGGAAGGATTGAAAACAACAAATAATTGATATGAAAACGAATGACTAGAGCTCTTGAACGAACCATCATAAGAATTAAAAATGAACGAAGAGAAGATAAAGAAACACCGGGAAGAATTGGGAAAAACGAATGAAGATGCTTGAGGGGAATTAAGATGCAAGAGAACGAAGAGATCACGAGCCGATTAAACATCACTTGAATGAAGCACCGGTAAAATTAGGAGAACGATAACTGAAAGCTGGGAATGAATAATTATGAGATGATGGGCTCCAGATGAACAAACTGAAAAGACTTCTGAATTTGCACCGGATGGATAAAAGAATTCTCACGATCAAAACAATTACGAGAGGATGGCCACAAGCTAGAATCACGAATCTTGAAGAGAATGGAGCAAGATTAAAGAGAAACTCTTCTTCGGTCTTCAAATCCGAGAATGACGACGAGAACAACACCATGACTTATTTAGACACTCTGGAAGAATCAAAATGAAGAGGTTGAGCCAATGATGAAAAGAATTCGACAGATCTTGGAGAAATACATATGACTGATGATAACTCATTCTTACGTCAAACTTTAAAAGAATTTTGAGAATACCTCCGGGAAAATAAGAAGAGTCAGGTAAGATCCTGGAAAAAGACCTGTGGGTTAGGGCCCACTCAAGAGTAACACCGTTGAAATGATTTAAAAGGGAGGTTGCACCGGTTGAATTAAATGGCTTGAATAAGATAACAACCTCGAAATATATTGAATGAATGCAGAGTGAAAAACACGAATCTTCGAGATATCTTGAGCACTCCGGAAAAAATGAATAGCGAGAAATTAATTATTATGAGGTGCACCGGTATGAGAATGTATTGAAACGAGGAAAAGGATATGATCCACAAAGCTTGCACTGGTTCCACCGGAGAAGAAAAAGAATGAATAATGGTGAACTAGAAACTTCGTTAAAATCTTCATGAGCATCACCGGGTAAGAACATTGATAGAAAAGAATCGAGAGACTTCGCATCAATAAGAAGGATACTCAATTAAGAGATCTGAATCCTTGGAGAAAAACAAAGGGAGGGAGGGTGGGAAAAACAAAGGCAACTTGGAGACGGATGAAACAAACACCGTTGAGAAGAAGTGATAATTGATCTTGCGAATATTGAAGTGATCGGATCCACTAGAAGAGAAGCACACCGGTTGAAAAGGATTGACATGACAAACTCAATGATCAAGGAAGATTAGTATTCACATAGAAATATGAGAACACCGCTTAGGAAAGGGCATGGAATCAACACTTGACATTGAAGCAACTCGAATACCACAACTCAAAACAAAAACAAAGGGTTGGCTTGCAGAATAAGCCGGAACAAACATATGATAGAGATTTCGTCCGAAGTTTTCGTGGTGGGACCTACACGGGCTCGATCGTACAGCACCATCATGTACAAGGCAGTGCACATGACATACGAAGCGTCCCCGGGTCAGCATAGCCAAGGACTCTTTAAGACACAACGAGACCATTGTAAAATCGACCGTGATTAGGCGAATCACTAGACGTCGAACCCCAATTTCATATCATACATCTGTCGGAAAGATATCCTAAGAGCTACTTGAATTCCCACCTATGAAACTCCCGAAATTTTCCGGTTATGCAATCAGGTGTTGGGGATATAGGGGAAGCATAATATCTCACCCAAAACTAGCAAATCCTACATCCAGCTGTATCCATCCTTCAACACATAACCAAGAAACCTTCAGAAATCATCTACCTCAACCTTAGAAAAGCATCCGTTATACAAGTTATGGCGATACTCCCGAACTCCCGCCCAAGTACTGGGTGGCGTCGAGGTTATCTCACCAACGAACTGCATAAAGGAGATTTTCGATGTCGCGAACATATCTCAAGTATACCAGAATTGCAACGATAAAATTATGATGACAACACATCAGAGCTCAACTCCCCGGGACACTTCCACTAAACCCCTGACAGGAGGCACCAAGACAGTGTTCTCATCATAAGCCATCGGAACAAATCCAAGATACTCGCGTGATCCTAAAAAAAATTTAGTGAAATTTGAGAAGAGAAGAGTCAAAACTCTACGTCAGGATGCCTTACCAGAGCGATGAGGAGACTGGGAAGTAAAAAGAATTCCTAAGTTCTCCGATATATAATTCCTAAGGACTCAAAACATTTTTCTAGACACAACTCGGCTGCTAAAAACGATCAAGCAATGGGGGCTCCTAAGGTCGGGGAAGGCTCTGATTACCAACTTGTAACACCCTCGATGCGACTATATCTCCCACGTGTCGAGGCACAACTTAGAGGCATAATCGCATTGAAGGCATATGTCGCAAGTGAGGTAATCTTCACACAACCCATGCAATATAATAAGGAAAAGGATACATAGTTGGCTTACAATCGCCACTTCACACAATTACATGAATAAAGCATTTCATCATAGAAATACACTCAAGGTCCGACTACGGAACCAAAATAAAAGAAGAACCCCAAATGCGACAAAGGTCCCCGATCGACCCCAACCGGGCTCCACTACTGATCAACTAGAACGAAACAACACAACGGACAAAGTCTTCATCGAGCTCCTCCTGAGCTTGGTTGCGTCATCTGCACGGACTCATCGGCACCTGCAAACTGGTTTTGGAAGTATCTGTGAGCCACAGGGACTCAGCAATCTCGCACCCTCGCGATCAAGACTATTTAAGCTTATGGGTAAGGTAAAAGGTATGAGGTGGAACTGCAGCAAGCGACTAGCATATATGGTGGCTAACATACGCAAATGAGAGCGAGAAGAGAAGGCAAAGCACGGTCGATAAAAGTATGATCAAGAAGTGATCCTGGACTACCTACGTCAAGCATAACTCCAACAACCGTGTTCACTTCCCGGACTCCGCCGGAAAGAGACCATCACGGTTACACACGCGGTTGATTCATTTTAATTAAGGTCAAGTTCAGGTTTTCTACAACCGGACGTTAACAAATTCCCATCTGCCCATAATCGCGGGCACGGCTTTCGAAAGTTCAAATCCCTGCAGGGTGTCCCAACTTAGCCCATGACAAGCTCTCAAGGTCAATGAAGGAATAGACCTCCACCCGAGACGTTCCGATCAGACTCGGTATCCCGGTACAACAAGACATTTCGACAGGGTAAAACTAAACCAGCAACACCGCCCGATGCGCCGACATCCTGATAGGAGCTGCACATATCTCGTTCTCAGGGCAACACCGGATAAGAAGTCCGTACAACTAAAACCAGCCCTCAAGTTTCCCCGAGGTGGCGCTGCAAGGGGCTCTAGTTTGGACCAACGCTTAGACAAGCACTGGCCCGGGGGGGTTAAAATAAAGATGACCCTCGGGATGCGCGACTCCCAAGGGAAAAAGGCTAGGTGGCAAATGGTAAGACCAATGTTGGGGATTGCTGGAAAAGCTTTACTTAAGGCGAACTGTCAAGGGGTTCCCATTATAGCCCAACCGCGTAAGGGACGCAAAATCCGGGAACATAACACCGATATGACGGAAACTAGGGCGGCAAGAGTGGAACAAAACACCAGGCATAAGGCCGAGCCTTCCACCCTTTACTAAGTATATAGATGCATTAATTAAATAAGATATATAGTGATATCCCAACAAGTAAATAAATGTTCCAAAAAGGAACGGTCTCCATGTTCCAACAAGGAACAAACTTCAATCTTCGCCTGCAACTAACAATGCTATAAGAGGGGTTGAGCAAAGCGGTAACATAGCCAAACAACGGTTTGCTAGGACAAAGGTGGGTTAGGGGCTGAACATGGCAATTTGGGAGGCTGACAAGCAAGTGGTAGGCATCGTAGCAATGGCATTGCAAAAGAGCGAGCAAACTAGCATAGCAAAGATAGTAGTGATTTCGAGGGTATGATCATCTTGCCTGAAATCCCGCAAGGAAGAAGAACGAGTCCATGAAGAAGACAAACGGATGTAGACAAACGGATCCTCACAACACGACGTTACCGGAATCAACCCGAGGAAGAAATCACCGGAAAAGAACCACACAACATAGTAAACAACCAACACATCAACATGGCATGATGCACAATCGAGTATGATGCATGTCCAGTTTAAGTATGCATGGCATGGCAAAGTGCACAAGCAATCCTACAAATTAAGTGGAGCTCAATATGCAACGGGTTGCATATTGACGGAACACCACATCAATTATTTAGTTCTCTCTCGTTTATGTACCCAACAGTATTAAATGTTGATTAACATGGCAAGAGGTGAGGCACAACAAAACTACCTATCTAGGCAAGTTTAAATGAGGCCGGAAGCAACGAACAACAATTCCGGTAAATCCCCATAGCATATTTTAGATTTGGTACAGTTCTTCCCTAAACATAATTTTAGTGTTGTTAAACATGCAAGATGATGCCACCATGATAAACTAGGAAAAATTCTACCCCATATACATATAAAGTTTGTTCAAACGGAGCTACGGTTATTTAGTTATGAATTGATTCATATTAGCATGGCATAGGAGCAAATTAATGCAAACAACATTTTAAACATTTCAAACATAGGTGAAAGTTGGATATTATTAATCTACACAAAATTCTGAGCAAGTTTCATATATGAATCATTTTAATCCGATGCACGATTCATGAGTTATTATATGCATGAAGTCTAGGGACTAATCTTCAAAACTGACATCTCCGGATAATTAGACAAATCTCAGAACTGGAAAAAAAACGTGACATGGGCTGAATCTGGCAGGCCCAACCGCAAGAAAAAACAGAGGAGGGGGGCGCTGGGGCGGCTCACCCAAGTGGGCTTGGCCCGGTTGGTGCTGGGCTGGATGAGGCACGAGGTTGGGCTAGACCATGGCGCGGTGTTGGGCCTGGCGCGCCTGGCAACCCACACAGCTGGCCATCTGGGCCGGTGCGGGACTCATCAAGCCGATAGGAGGAACCGCATCGTCCTCCTCGTGCTCCTGAGTGAGCAGGAAGCCATGGAAGGCGGCGGCGGCGGCTTGACGTCGGTGAGGCACGGAGGAGTGCCCAGAGGTGCGGATCCGGACGGGATCCACCCGATCCGTCCGTTTCCGGCGCCGGTGGGGAGCTCCGGTGAGCGGGGCGACCAAGGCGGACGTCGGGTGCCTACGGGAGAGAGAGAAAGAGGATGAGTGGGAGAAAGAGGAGGCATGCAGGGGAAGGAAGGAGAGCGGCGCGGTGACCTGGCCTGGGGAGATGGCGGCACGCCGGCGAGGTGCACAACGGCGGCGGGGCCCGAGGTCGTCAACGAGAGGGGTGACGGTGGCGCTCCCCCGATCCAGCTCGGGGTCAAGCAGGAGGAGGGCGCGGGCTGCGCGAGGACGGACGGCGTCGGTCGGGCGGCCGCGCGGGCCTAGGCGGGCCGCGCTTGGGCTCGGCGGGTCGCGGTGAAGTGGGGCACTGGGGAGGTGACGTGGCAGCGCCCGGTTTGCCACGGGCGTCTGCGTGGCGGCGGCTGGCCACTAGGAGCCCGCCATGTGGCGCTGGAGGGGTGGTCGGCGCCGGAAATTGAGGAGAGGAGGTGGGAGGCGGCTGGCTGGTGCTTTGGGGGCGCGGATTTCGAGCAGGAGGAAGGGGAAGGCCCAAAATGGCAAGGGGGGGCTGCTATCTATAGCAGGAGGAGCTAGGGTTGGGGGTTTTAGTCCGTTTCGGAGCCGTTCGATCCCGATCGGGCGACTCGGAGCGGAGGGGGGGTTAGATAGGTGGGCTAGTGGGTTGTGAAGAGAGGTTGGCCTAAGATGAGAGGAGAGGAGTGCAGCCCGGCAACTGTTTCCGGAGACCGAAAACGTCCGACGTTTTGACCGACTATATTGCCGCTATAGTTAACCGTTGGGCTATCAGACGAACTCCGAATACGATGAAACTTGGCAGGTGGCCTACCTACAACATAACAAGACCGCATGCCAACTCTCATCCCATTCCAAGAACATTTCCCGGCCGCTTATAAAATAATATTTCGGACATGCCGCGGGCGCGTGCAAGTGTGTCTGGGCTCAGAACGGACAACGGAGAGAACGAGGAGGCCGGGACGGGTGCAAGTTTTGAAAACATGATGATGCAATGCACATGATGACATGGCAAGATGCAACATGCAAGCGAATGACACGGCAACGACAACGAATAACTGACGGACACCTGGCACATCGGTCTCGGGGCGTTACAGTGCCCTTGGCCCATGTAGGCCAAGGAGCACTCCCTACAGCCCATGTGCCCCCCCCCGGGGCAGGTGGCCCCACTTGGTGGACCCCCGGGAACCTCCCGGTGGTCCCGCCACGATACCGATAAACCCCGAAACTCTTCCGGTGACCAAAACAGTACTTCCCATATATAAATCTTTACCTCCGGACCATTCCGGAACTCCTCGTGACGTCCGGGATCTCATCCGGGACTCCAAACAACATTCAGTAACCACATACAAACTTCCTTTATAACCCTAGCGTCATCGGACCTTAAGTGTTTAGACCCTACGGGTTCGGGAGACATGCAGACATGACCGAGACGTTCTCCGCTCAATAACCAACAGCGGGATCTGGATACCCATGTTGGCTCCCACATGTTCCACAATGATCTCATCGGATGAACCACGATGTCAAGGACTTAATCAATCCCGTATACAATTCCCTTTGTCTATCGGTACGATACTTGCCCGAGATTCGATCGTCGGTATCCCGATACCTTGTTCAATCTCGTTATCGGCAAGTCTCTTTACTCGTTTCGTAACACATCATCCCGTGATCAACTCCTTGGTCACATTGCACATATGATGATGTCCTACCGAGTGGGCCCAGAGATACCTCTCCGCTTACACGGAGTGACAAATCCCAGTCTCGATTCGTGCCAACCCAACAGACACTTTCGGAGATACCTGTAATGCACCTTTATAGTCACCCAGTTACGTTGTGATGTTTGGTACACCCAAAGCATTCCTACGGTATCCGGGAGTTGCACAATCTCATGGTCTAAGGAAATGATACTTGACATTAGAAAAGCTTTAGCATACGAACTACACGATCTAGTGCTATGCTTAGGATTGGGTCTTGTCCATCACATCATTCTCCTAATGATGTGATCCCGTCATCAACGACATCCAATGTCCATGGTTAGGAAACCGCAACCATCTATTGATCAACGAGCTAGTCAACTAGAGGCTTACTAGGGACATGGTGTTGTCTATGTATCCACACATGTATCTGAGTTTCCTATCAATACAATTCTAGCATGGATAATAAACGATTATCATGAACAAGGAAATATAATAATAACCAATTTATTATTGCCTCTAGGGAATATTTCCAACAGATAGTGCAACTTATTTGTGGCACTGCCGTTTAGGTCATATCGGTGTAAAGCGCATGAAGAAACTCCATACTGATGGACTTTTGGAACCACTTGATTATGAATCACTTGGTACTTGCGAACCGTGCCTCATGGGCAAGATGACTAAAACACCGTTCTCCGGTACTATGGAGAGAGCAACAGATTTGTTGGAAATCATACATACAGATGTATGTGGTCCGATGAATGTTGAGGCTCGTGGCGGATATCGTTATTTTCTCACCTTCATAGATGATTTAAGCAGATATGGGTATATCTACTTAATGAAGCATAAGTCTGAAATATTTGAAAAGTTCAAAGAATTTCAGAGTGAAGTTGAAAATCATCGTAACAAGAAAATAAAGTTTCTACGATCTGATCGTGGAGGAGAATATTTGAGTTACGAGTTTGGTCTACATTTGAAACAATGCGGAATAGTTTCGCAGATCACGCCACCCGGAACACCACAACGTAATGGTGTGTCCGAACGTCGTAATCGTACTTTACTTGATATGGTGCGATCTATGATGTCTCTTACAGATTTACCGCTATCGTTTTGGGGTTATGCTTTAGAGACGGCCGCATTCACGTTAAATAGGGCACCATCAAAATCCGTTGAGACGACGCCTTATGAACTCTGGTTTGGCAAGAAACCAAAGTTGTCGTTTCTTAAAGTTTGGGGTTGTGATGCTTATGTGAAAAAGCTTCAACCTGATAAGCTCGAACCCAAATCAGAGAAATGTGTCTTCATAGGATACCCAAAGGAGACTGTTGGGTACACCTTCTATCACAGATCCGAAGGCAAGACATTCGTTGCTAAAAATGGATCCTTTCTAGAGAAGGTGTTTCTATCGAAAGAAGTGAGTGGGAGGAAAGTAGAACTTGATGAGATAACTATACCTGCTCCCTTATTGGAAAGTAGTACATCATAGAAACCGGTTTCTGTGACACCTAAACCAATTAGTAAGGAAGTTAATGATGATGATCATAGAACTTCAGATCAAGTTACTACCAAACCTCGTAGATCAAACAGAGCAAGATCCGCACCAGAGTGGTACGGTAATCCTGTTCTGGAAGTCATGCTACTAGATCATGATGAACCTACAAACTATGAAGAAGCGATGGTGAGCCCAGATTCCGCGAAATGGCTTGAAGCCATGAAATCTGAGATGGAATCCATGTATGAGAACAAAGTGTGGACTTTGGTTGATTTGCCCGATGATCGGCAAGCAATTGAGAATAAATCGATCTTCAAGAAGAAGACTGACGCTGACGATAATGTTACCGTCTACAAAGCTCGACTTGTTGCAAAAGGTTTTCGACAAGTTCAAGGGATTGACTACGATGAGACCTTCTCACCCGTAGCGATGCTTAAGTCTGTCCGAATCATGTTAGCAATTGCCGCATTTTATGATTATGAAATTTGGCAAATGGATGTCAAAACTGCATTCCTGAATGGATTTCTGGAAGAAGAGTTGTATATGATGCAACCAGAAGGTTTTGTCGATCCAAAGGGAGCTAACAAAGTGTGCAAGCTCCAGCGATCCATTTATGGACTGGTGCAAGCCTCTCAGAGTTGGAATAAGCGCTTTGATAGTGTGATCAAAGCATTTGGCTTTATACAGACTTTTGGAGAAGCCTGTATTTACAAGAAAGTGAGTGGGAGCTTTGTAGCATTTCTGATATTATATGTGGATGACATATTAATAATTGGAAATGATATAGAATTTCTGGATAGCATAAAGGGATACTTGAATAAGAGTTTTTCAATGAAAGACCTCGGTGAAGCTGCTTACATATTAGGCATTAAGATCTATAGAGATAGATCAAGACGCTTAATTGGACTTTCACAAAGCACATACCTTGATAAAGTTTTGAAGAAGTTCAAAATGGATCAAGCAAAGAAAGGGTTCTTGCCTGTATTACAAGGTGTGAAGTTGAGTAAGACTCAATGCCCGACCACTGCAGAAGATAAAGAGAAAATGAAAGATGTTCCCTATGCTTCAGGCATAGGCTCTATCATGTATGCAATGCTGTGTACCAGACCTGATGTGTGCCTTGCTATAAGTCTAGCAGGGAGGTACCAAAGTAATCCAGGAGTGGATCACTGGACAGCGGTTAAGAACATCCTGAAATACCTGAAAAGGACTAAGGATATGTTTCTCATTTATGGAGGTGACAAAGAGCTCATCGTAAATGGTTACGATGATGCAAGCTTTGACACTGATCCGGACGATTCTAAATCACAAACCGGATACGTGTTTACATTAAACGGTGGAGCTTTCAGTTAGTGCAGTTCTAAACAAAGCGTCGTGGCGGGATCTACGTGTGAAGCGGAATACATAGCTGCTTCGGAAGTAGCAAATGAAGGAGTCTGGATGAACGAGTTCATATCCGATCTAGGTGTCATACCTAGTGCATCGCTGAAGGAAATATGCCCTAGAGGCAATAATAAAGTTATTATTTATTTCCTTATATCATGATAAATGTTTATTATTCATGCTAGAATTGTATTAACCGGAAACATAATACATGTGTGAATACATAGACAAACAGAGTGTCACTAGTATGCCTCTACTTGACTAGCTCGTTAATCAAAGATGGTTATGTTTCCTAACCATGAACAAAGAGTTGTTATTTGATTAACGATATCACATCATTAGTTGAATGATCTGATTGACATGACCCATTCCATTAGCTTAGCACCCGATCGTTTAGTATGTTGCTATTGCTTTCTTCATGACTTATACATGTTCCTATGACTATGAGATTATGCAGCTCCCGTTTACCGGAGGAACACTTTGGGTGCTACAAAACGTCACAACGTAACTGGGTGATTATAAAGGAGCATTACAGGTGTCTCCAAAGGTAGATGTTGGGTTGGCGTATTTCGAGATTAGGATTTGTCACTCCGATTGTCGGAGAGGTATCCCTGGGCCCTCTCGGTAATGCACATCACTTAAGCCTTGCAAGCATTACAACTAATGAGTTAGTTGCGAGATGATGTATTACGGAACGAGTAAAGAGACTTGTCGGTAACGAGATTGAACTAGGTATTGGATACTGACGATCGAATCTCGGGCAAGTAACATACCGATGACAAAGGGAACAACGTTTGTTGTTATGCGGTCTGACCGATAAAGATCTTCGTAGAATATGTAGGAGCCAATATGGGCATCCAGGTCCCGCTATTGGTTATTGACCGGAGACGTGTCTCGGTCATGTCTACATTGTTCTCGAACCGTAGGGTCCGCACGCTTAAGGTTTCGATGACAGTTGTATTATGAGTTTATGAGTTTTGATGTACCGAAGGAGTTCGGAGTCCCGGATGAGATCGGGGACATGACGAGGAGTCTCGAAATGGTCGAGACGTAAAGATCGATATATTGGACGACTATATTCGGACATCGGAAAGGTTCCGAGTGATTTGGGTATTTTTGGAGGTACCGGGGAGTTACGGGAATACGGGGAAGAGTATTGGGCCTTGATGGGCTTTAGTGGGAAGAGGAAAAGGCTGCTGCGCCCCCCCTCCCCTTTGGTCCGAATTGGACTAGGGAAAAGGGGGCCGGCCACCTTTCCTACTCCTCCTATTCCTTCTCCCTTCCTCCCCTCTTGGTGGACTCCTACTAGGACTTGGAGTCCTAGTAGGACTCCCATCCTGGCCGCACCAATGGCCTTGGCCGGCCTCCTCCTCCACCATCCTTTATATACTGAGGCAAGGGGCACCCCATAGACACACAAGTTGATACTTGAGATCGTTCCTTAGCCGTGTGCGGTGCCCCCTGCCACCAATTTCCACCTCGATCATACCGTTGTAGTGCTTAGGCGAAGCCCTGCTTCGGTAGTACATCAAGATCGTCACCACGCCGTCGTGCTGACGGAACTCTTCCTCGACGCTTTGCTGGATCGGAGCCCGAGGATCGTCATCGAGCTGAACGTGTGCTAAGAACTCGGAGGTGCCGGAGTAACGGTGCTTGGATCGGTCGGATCGGGAAGACGTACGACTACTTCCTCTACGTTGTGTGATCGCTTCCGCAGTCGGTCTGCGTTGGTACGTAGACAACACTCTCCCCTCTCGTTGCTATGCATCACCATGATCTTGCGTGTGCGTAGGAAATTTTTGAAATTACTACGTTTCCCAACAGTGGCATCCGAGCCTAGGTTTTATGGTTTGATGTTATTTGCACGAGTAGAACACAAGTGAGTTATGGGCGATACAAGTCATACTGCCTACCAGCATGTCACACTTTGGTTCGGCGGTATTGTTGGACGAGACGACCCGGACCAACCTTACGCGTACGCTTACACGAGACAGGTTCCCTCGACGTGCTTTGCACATAGATGGCTTACGGGCGACTGTCTCTCCAACTTTAGTTGAACCGAGTGTGGCTACGCCCGGTCCTTGAGAAGGTTAAAACGGAGTCTATTTGACAAACTATCGTTGTGGTTTTGATGCGTAGGTGAGATGAGTTCTTGCTTAAGCCCGTAGCAGCCACGTAAAACATGCAACAACAAAGTAGAGGACGTCTAACTTGTTTTTGCAGGGCGTGTTGTGATGTGATATGGTCAAGACATGATGCTAAATTTTATTGTATGAGATGGTCATGTTTTGTAACCGAGTTATCGGCAACTGGCAGGAGCCATATGGTTGTCGCTTTATTGTATGCAATGCAATCGCGATGTAATGCTTTACTTTATCACTAAGCGGTAGCGATAGTCGTGGAAGCATAGATTGGCGAGACGACAACGATGCTACGATGGAGATCAAGGTGTCGCGCCGGTGACGATGGTGATCATGACGGTGCTTCGGAGATGGAGATCACAAGCACAAGATGATGATGGCCATATCATATCACTTATATTGATTGCATGTGATGTTTATCCTTTTATGCATCTTATCTTGCTTTGATTGACGGTAGCATCATAAGATGATCTCTCACTAAATTATCAAGAAGTGTTCTCCCTGAGTATGCACCGTTGCCAAAGTTCGTCGTGCCCAGACACCACGTGATGATCGGGTGTGATAAGCTCTACGTCCATCTACAACGGGTGCAAGCCAGTTTTGCACACGCAGAATACTCAGGTTAAACTTGACGAGCCTAGCATATGCAGTTATGGCCTCGGAACACAGAGACCGAAAGGTCGAGCGTGAATCATATAGTAGATATGATCAGCATAACGATGTTCACCATTGAAAAGTACTCCATCTCACGTGATGATCGGTTATGGTTTAGTTGATTTGGATCACGTGATCACTTAGAGGATTAGAGGGATGTCTATCTAAGTGGGAGTTCTTAAGTAATATGATTAATTGAACTTTAATTTATCATGAACTTAGTCCTGGTAGTATTAGCATATCTATGTTGAAGATCAATAGCTCGCGTTGTTGCTTTCATATGTTTATTTTGATATGTTCCTAGAGAAAATTGTGTTGAAAGATGTTAGTAGCAATGATACGGATTGGATCCGTGATCTGAGGTTTATCCTCATTGCTGCACAGAAAAATTATGTCCTTGATGCACCGCTAGGTGACAGACCTATTGCAGGAGCAGATGCAGACATTATGAACGTTTGGCTAGCTCAATATGATGACTACTTGATAGTTTAGTGCACCATGCTTAATGGCTTAGAATCGGGACTTCAAAGACGTTTTGAACGTCATAGACCATATGAGATGTTCCAGGAGTTGAAGTTAATATTTCAAGCAAATACCTGAGTTGAGAGATATGAAATCTCCAACAAGTTCTATAGCTAAAAGATGGAGGAGAATCGCTCAACTAGTGAGCATGTGCTCAGATTGTCTGGGTACTACAATCGCTTGAATCAAGTGGGAGTTAATCTTCCAGATAAGATAGTGATTGACAGAATTCTCTAGTCACCATCACCAAGTTAGTAGAACTTCGTGATGAACTATAATATGCAAGGGATAACGGAAACAACTTCCAAGCTCTTCGTGATGCTGAAATCAATGAAGGTAGAAATCAAGAAAAACATCAAGTGTTGATGGTTGACAAGAACACTAGTTTCAAGAAAAGGGCAAAGGGAAGAAGGGGAACTTCAAGAAGAACGGCTAGCAAGTTGCTGGTCAAGTGAAGAAGCCCAAGTCTGATCCTAAGCCTGAGACTAAGTGCTTCTACTGCAAAGGGACTGGTCACTGGAAGCGGAACTACCCCAAGTGATTGGCGGATAAGAAGGATGGCAAAGTGAACATAAGTATATTTGATATACATGTTATTGATGTGTACTTTACTAGTGTTTATAGCAACCCCTCAGTATTTGATGCTAGTTCAGTTGCTAAGAGTAGTAACTCGAAACGGGAGTTGCAGAATGAACAGAGACTAGTTAAGGGTGAAGTGACGATGTGTGTTGGAAGTGGTTCCAAGATTGATATGATCATCATCGCACACTCCCTATACTTTCGGGATTAGTGTTGAACCTAAATAAGTGTTATTTGGTGTTTCCGTTAAGCATGAATATGATTTGATCATGTTTATTGTAATACGGTTATTCATTTAAGTAAAAGAATAAATTGTTGTTCTATTTACATGAATAAAACCTTATATGGTTACACACCCAATGAAAATAGTTCATTGGATCCCGATCTTAGTGATACACATATTCATAATATTGAAACCAAAAGATGTGAAGTTAATAATGATAGTGCAACTTATTTGTGGCACTGCCGTTTAGGACATATTGGTGTAAAGCGCATGAAGAAACTCCATGCTAATGGGATTTTGGAATCACTTGATGCTTGCAAACTATGCCTTATGGGCAAGATGACTAAAACGCCGTTCTCCGGAACAATGAAGCGAGCAACAGATTTGTTGGAAATCATACATACTGATGTATGTGGTCCGATGAATATTGAGGCTCGCGACAGGTATCATTATTTTCTGATCTTCACAGATGATTTGAGCAGATATGAGTATATCTACTTGACGAAACATAAGTCTGAAACATTTGAAAAGTTCAAAGAATTTCAGAGTGAAGTGAAAAATCATCGTGACAAGAAAATAAAGTTTCTATGATCTGATCGCGGAGACAAATATTTAAGTTACGAGTTTGGTCTTCAGTTAAAAACAATGTGAAATAGTTTCACTACTCACGCCATCTGGAACACCACAATGTAATGGTGTGTCCGAACGTCATAACCGTACTTTATTAGATATGGTGCAATCTATGATGTTTCTTACCGATTTACCACTATCGTTTTTGGGGTCATGCATTAGAGACAGCTGCATTCATGTTAAAAAAGGGGCACCATCTATATCCGTCGAGACGACGCCTTATGAACTATGGTTTGGCAAGAAACCAAAGTTATCGTTTCTTGAAGTTTGGGGTTGCGATGCTTATGAGAAAAAGTTTCATCCTGATAAGCTCAAACCCAAATCAGAGAAATATGTCTTCATAGGATACCCAAAGGAGACTGTTGGGTACACCTTCTATCACAGATCCTAAGGCAAGACTTGCTTATAATGGATCATTTCTAGAGAAGGAGTTTCTCTTGAAAGAAGTAAGTGGGAGGAAAGTAGAAAACTTGATAAGGTAATTGTACCTTCTACCTTATTGGAAAGTAGTTCATCACAAAAATCTGTTCTTGTGACTACTACACCAATTAGTGAGGAAGCTAATGATGATGATCATGTAACTTCAGATCAAGTTACTACCGAATCTCGTAGGTAAACCAGAGTGAGATCCGCACCAGAGTGGTACGGTAATCCTGTTCTGGAGGTCATGTTACTTGACCATGACGAACCTACGAACTATGAGGAAGCGATGATGAGCCCAGATTCCGCGAAATGGTTTGAGGCCATGAAATCTGAGATATGATCCATGTATGAGAACAAAGTTTGGACTGTGGTTGACTTGCCCGATGATCGGTAGGCAATTGAGAATAAATGGATCTTCAAGAGGAAGACGGACGCTGATAGTAGTGTTACTATCTACAAACCTAGAATTGTCGCAAAAGGTTTTCGACAAGTTCAAGGTGTTGACTACGATGAGAGCTTCTCACTCGTATCTATGCTTGAGTCTGTCCGAATCATGTTAGTAATTGCCGCATTTTATGAAATCTGGCAAATGGATAAACAAAACTGCATTCCTTAATTGATTTATTAAAGAAGAGTTGTATATGATGCAACAGAAGGTTTTGTCAATCCGAAAGGTGCTAACAAAATGTGCAAGCTCCAGCGATCCATCTGTGGACTGGTGCAAGCATCTCGGAGTTGGAATATACGCTTTGATGAGTTGATCAAAGCATATAGTTTTATACAGACTTGCGGTGAAGCCTGTATTTACAAGAAAGTGAGTGGGAGCACTACAACATTTCTGATAAGTATATGTGAATGGCATATTGTTGATCGGAAATAATGTAGAATTATTCTGTAAAGCATAAAGGAGTGTTTGAAAGGAGTTTTTCAAAGAAAGACTTCGGTGAAGCTGCTTACATATTGAGCTTCAAGATCTATAGAGATAGATCAAGACGCTTGATAAGTTTTTTCAATGAGTACACACCTTGACAAGATTTTGAAGTAGTTCAAAATGGAGCAGTCAAAGAAAGAGTTCTTGCCTGTATTATAAGGTGTGAAGTTGAGTAAGACTCAAAGCCCGACCACGGCAGAAGATAGAAAGAGAATGAAAGTCATTCCCTATGCCTTGGCCATAGGTTATATAAAGTATGTCATGCTGTATACCAGATCTATTGTATACCCTGCATTGATATGGCGAGGGACTACAATAGTGATCTAGGAGTAGATCACTGGACAGCGGTCAGAATTATCCTTAGTGAAATAAGGATATGTTTCTCGATTATGGACGTGACAAAAAGGTTCATCGTAAAGGGTTACGTCGATGCAAGTTTTTTACACTGATCCAGATAAATCTAAAGTCTCAATCTGGATACATATTGAAAGTGGGAGCAATTAGCTAGAGTAGCTCCGTGTATAGCATTGTAGACATAGTACTTACAAAATACTTACGGATCTGAATGTGACAGACCCGTTGACTAAAATTATCTCACAAGCAAAACATGATCACACCTTAGTACTCTTTGGGTGTTAATCACATAGAGATGTGAACTAGATTACTGACCCTAGTAAACCCTTTGAGTGTTGGTCACAAGATGATGTGAACTATGGGTGTTAATCACATGGTGATGTGAACTATTGCTGTTAAATCACATGGCGATGTGAGCTAGATTATTGACTCTAGTGCAAGTGGGAGACTGAAGGAAATATGCCCTAGAGGCAATAATAAAGTTATTATTTATTTCCTTATATCATGATAAATGTTTATTATTCATGCTAGAATTGTATTAACCGGAAACATAATACATGTGTGAATACATAGACAAACAGAGTGTCACTAGTATGCCTCTACTTGACTAGCTCGTTAATCAAAGATGGTTATGTTTCCTAACCATGAACAAAGAGTTGTTATTTGATTAACGGGATCACATCATTAGTTGAATGATCTGATTGACATGACCCATTCCATTAGCTTAGCACCCGATCGTTTAGTATGTTGCTATTGCTTTCTTCATGACTTATACATGTTCCTATGACTATGAGATTATGCAGCTCCCGTTTCCCGGAGGAACACTTTGGGTGCTACCAAACGTCACAACGTAACTGGGTGATTATAAAGGAGCATTACAGGTGTCTCCAATGGTAGATGTTGGGTTGGCGTATTTCGAGATTAGGATTTGTCACTCCGATTGTCGGAGAGGTATCTCTGGGCCCTCTCGGTAATGCACATCACTTAAGCCTTGCAAGCATTACAACTAATGAGTTAGTTGCGAGATGATGTATTACGGAACGAGTAAAGAGACTTGCCGGTAACGAGATTGAACTAGGTATTGGATACCGACGATCGAATCTCGGGCAAGTAACATACCTATGACAAAGGGAACAACGTTTGTTGTTATGCGGTCTGACCGATAAAGATCTTCGTAGAATATGTAGGAGCCAATATGGGCATCTAGGTCCCGCTATTGGTTATTGACCGGAGACGTGTCTCGGTCATGTCTACATTGTTCTCGAACCGTAGGGTCCGCACGCTTAAGGTTTCGATGACAGTTGTATTATGAGTTTATGAGTTTTGATGTACCGAAGGAGTTCGGAGTCCCGGATGAGATCGGGGACATGACGAGGAGTCTCGAAATGGTCGAGACGTAAAGATCGATATATTGGACGACTATATTCGGACATCGGAAAGGTTCCGAGTGATTCGGGTATTTTCGGAGGTACCGGGGAGTTACGGGAATACGGGGAAGAGTATTGGGCCTTGATGGACTTTAGTGGGAAGAGGAAAAGGCTGCTGCGCCCCCCCTCCCCTTTGGTCCGAATTGGACTAGGGAAAAGGGGGCCGGCCACCTTTCCTACTCCTCCTATTCCTTCTCCCTTCCTCCCCTCTTGGTGGACTCCTACTAGGACTTGGAGTCCTAGTAGGACTCCCATCCTGGCCGCACCAATGGCCTTGGCCGGCCTCCTCCTCCTCCATCCTTTATATACTGAGGCAAGGGGCACCCCATAGACACACAAGTTGATCCTTGAGATCGTTCCTTAGCCGTGTGCGGTGCCCCCTGCCACCAAATTCCACCTCGATCATACCGTTGTAGTGCTTAGGCGAAGCCCTGCGTCGGTAGTACATCAAGATCGTCACCACGCCGTCGTGCTGACGGAACTCTTCCTCGACGCTTTGCTGGATCGGAGCCCGAGGATCGTCATCGAGCTGAACGTGTGCTAAGAACTCGGAGGTGCCGGAGTAACGGTGCTTGGATCGGTCGGATCGGGAAGACGTACGACTACTTCCTCTACGTTGTGTGATCGCTTCCGCAGTCGGTCTGCGTTGGTATGTAGACAACACTCTCCCCTCTCGTTGCTATGCATCACCATGATCTTGCGTGTGCGTAGGAAATTTTTGAAATTACTACGTTTCCCAACAATCGGGTCCAATGAAAATCTTTTGTGACAATACTAGTGCAATTGCCTTGGCAAAGGAATCCAGATTTCACAAGAGAACCAAACACGTCAAGAGACGCTTCAATTCCATCCGGGATCTAGTCCAGGAGGGAGACATAGAGATTTGCAAGATACATACGGATCTGAATGTAGCAGACCCGTTGACTAAGCCTCTTCCACGAGCAAAACATGATCAACACCAAGGCTCCATGGGTGTTAGAATCATTACTGTGTAATCTAGATTATTGACTCTAGTGCAAGTGGGAGACTGAAGGAAATATGCCCTAGAGGCAATAATAAAGTTATTATTTATTTCCTTATATCATGATAAATGTTTATTATTCATGCTAGAATTGTATTAACCGAAAACATAATACATGTGTGAATACATACACAAACAAAGTGTCACTAGTATGCCTCTACTTGACTAGCTCGTTAATCAAAGATGGTTATGTTTCCTAACCATGAACAAAGAGTTGTTATTTGATTAACGGGATCACATCATTAGTTGAATGATCTGATTGACATGACCCATTCCATTAGCTTAGCACCCGATCGTTTAGTATGTTGCTATTGCTTTCTTCATGACTTATACATGTTCCTATGACTATGAGATTATGCAACTCCCGTTTGCCGGAGGAACACTTTGTGTGCTACCAAACGTCACAACGTAACTGGGTGATTATAAAGGTGCTCTACAGGTGTCTCCAAAGGTACATGTTGGGTTGGCGTATTTGGAGATTAGGATTTGTCACTCCGATTGTCGGAGAGGTATCTCTGGGCCCTCTCGGTAATGCACATCACATAAGCCTTGCAAGCATTGCAACTAATGAGTTAGTTGTGAGATGATGTATTACGGAACGAGTAAAGAGACTTGCCGGTAACGAGATTGAACTAGGTATTGAGATACCGACGATCGAATCTCAGGCAAGTAACATACCGATGACAAAGGGAACAACGTATGTTGTTATGCGGTCTGACCGATAAAGATCTTCGTAGAATATGTAGGAACCAATATGAGCTTCCAGGTTCCGTTATTGGTTATTGACCAGAGACGTGTCTCGGTCATGTCTACATTGTTCTCGAACCGTAGGGTCCGCACGCTTAACGTTACTATGACAGTTTCATTATGAATTTATGTATTTTGATGTACCGAAGGTTGTTCGGAGTCCCGGATGTGATCACGGACATGACGAGGAGTCTCGAAATGGTCGAGACATAAAAATCGATATATTGGACGACTATATTCGGACACCGGAAGTGTTCCGGGTGATTTTGGAGAAAACCGGAGTGCCGGAGGGGTTACCGGAAACCCCCGGGGAACTATTGGGCCTTAGTGGGCCTGAGGGGAGAGAGAGGGCAGCAGCCCAGGAGGTGGCGCCCCCCCATGGGGAGTCCGAATTGGACTAGGGAGGGGGGCGCGACCCCTCTTTCCCTCTCCCTCTCCCTCTCTTTCCTTCCCCCTCTTTCTTCCTAGTTGGACTAGGAAAGGGGAGTCCTACTCCCACTAGGAGGAGGACTCCCCCCTCCCGGCGCGCCCCATAGGGTCGGCCGGCCTCCCCCCTTGCTCCTTTATATACGGGGGCAGGGGGGCACCCTAGGACACACAAGTTGATCTTCGTGATCATTCCTTAGCCGTGTGCGGTGCCCCCCTCCACCATATTCCACCTCGGTCATATTGTTGCAGTGCTTAGGCGAAGCCCTGCGACGGTTGAACATCAAGATCGTCACCACGCCGTCGTGCTGACGGAACTCCTCCCCGAAGCTTTGCTGGATCGGAGCCCGGGGAGCGTCATCGAGCTGAACATGTGCCAAGAACTCGGAGGTACCGGAGCCACAGTGCTTGGATCGGTTGGACCGGGAAGACGTACGACTACTTCCTCTACGTTGCATCAACGCTTCCGCTTCGGTCTACGAGGGTACGTAGACAACACTCTCCCCTCTCGTTGCTATGCATCACCATGATCTTGCGTGTGCGTAGGAATTTTTTTGAAATTACTACGTTCCCCGACAGGGGCGGCATAGAGGGTGTGCGTAGAGCGCGCGGCGGCCGACGGGCGACAGCGGCGGTGAGAGTGGAGAGCTGGATTTGGGGGAAGTGGCCATGGGGAAGGACGAACCCCGTGGTTAAGTCAGAAGTAGCAGTAGCGCGTTCCAGAAAGCGCGTTCCAGAAAGCGCGCTACTGCTACGTTAGCTACAGCGCGTTCTGGGATACACGCTACTGCAACTCCTTTCTCTTTTCCCCTTTTTCATTTAGTTTTCTTCTCATTTTATTTTTTTCCTTTCACCTTATTCTATTTCTTTCATTTTCAATTACCTTTCTATTTGCTTTCCATTTAATTTTATATCCTTTAGCAGTAGCGAGTTTAGATTAAAACGCGCTGCTACAAAGAAAGTAGCGGTAGCGCGGTTCGATATAGGTCACTACTACTATGTGTAGCCTATCGGCTAAGCCGTGGGAATTTTAGTACTAACGTGTTTAGAACAAGATGCGCTACTGCTAAAACTTTATCTGCAGCGCGGTTTGCACAGGCGCGCTACTGCTACTTAGCACCAGCGTGCTTTTTTGACCCGCGCTACTGCTAAAGTTCTGTGTATAAGGTTTTCCCTAGTAGTGGTTCCTAGCCAAATCATCAATCTTAAGTAATTTTTCTTCAATCAAAGCATTGAAATTCTTTTGGAAGTAATAAATTCTTTAATATTAGATTCAAAATCAGAGGGCATCTTATTATAATTTCCATATAGAGAAGTGCATATTTCAACCTTGAACTCTTGCCCTGGTCTAATTTACAACACCAAACTCTAATACCGTCTAAATTAAAAAAAAACCCAACTCTCAAAACCGGCTAGGATTCAACCCTCCCCTCTCTGTTGACCGGTTTTAACCAGTCAACAGGTCCAGTGAGCATGCCACGTCAGCATTTTTCTTATAAAAAAATCGATAAGATTGAAATAAATCCAGGAAAGGAAATAAAAAAACTAATTTCCGAGAAAGATAAAAAAATTGAATTTGTGAAAAATATCAATATTTCCACGAAAAACCAAAAAGTACTTAAAATAAAAAAAAACTCCAGGGAAAAAATTTCAAATTCCCAAGAAAATTATAAAAAACTGTAAAATAAAAAAATAAAATTTCTAGAATAAGTAATTTCCAAAAAAGTTAAATTTTTTATTTCCCGAAAATTACACAATTTTTTTTTTGGTTTTTCCGCAAACTTTCTTTCAAAAATTTGTCTTTTTATTTTTCCCGATCTTACAGATTTTTATTTTTATTTTCTTGAAACTTTGAATTTTTTTCTGACGTGCCATGCTGATTGGACCTGTTGACTGGTCAAAACTGGTCACCCCTGGTCAAAACCGGTCAACAAGGAGGGGAGAGTTGAATCCTGACCGGTTTTAAGAGTTGAGGGTTGTAATTTAGATGGTATTGAAGTTCAGGATTGTAAATTAGACTAGGGCAATAGTTCGGGGTTGAAAAATGCACTTCTCTCATTTCCATAAGAATTGTTGTAGGAATTATCATAATTATTAGAGGGATTACTAGGATAAGGCCTAGGATTAAAATTTCCGCCATACGTGTTGTTACCAAAATTGTTCCTACCAACAAAATTCACATCCATAGATTCATTATTATTCTCAATCAAAGTAGACAAGGGCATATCATTAGGATCAGAAGAAACACTTTTACTAGCAAATAATTTCATAAGTCCATCCATCTTTCCACTCAAGACATTAATTTATTCTATCGCGTGCACCTTTTTATTAGTAGATCTTTTAGTATGCCATTGAGAATAATTAACCATAATATTATCTAGGAGTTTAGTAGCTTCTCCTAAAGTGATTTCCATAAAAGTGCCTCCCGTGGCCGAATCTAAAAGATTTCTAGAAGTAAAATTCAATCCGGCATAAAAATTTTGTATAATCATCCACAAATTCAAACCATGAGTAGGCAATTACGTATCATTAATTTCATCCTCTCCCAAGCTTGTGCAACATGTTCATGATCATGTTACTTAGAGATAAAAGCATCTTTGCACTTATTCCAAGAATCAATACTATTTTAAGGCAAAGACGAAAACCAAGCTTTAGCACGATCTGTAGGCGAAAAAGGAAATAGCTTCAATTTAACAATATCGTTATCCACATCTTTCTTCGTTTGCATATCACACAAATCAACAAAGCTATTTAGATGGGTAGCGGCATCTTCACTAGGAAGGCCGGAAAACGGATCTTTCATGACAAGATTCAGCAAAGCGGCATTAATTTCACAAGATTCAGCATCGGTAAGAGGGGCAATCGGAGTGCTAATAATATCATTGTTGTTGGTATTGGTAAAGTCACACAATTTAGTGTTATCTTGAGCCATCGTGACAAGCAAGCAATCCAACACACAAGCAAACAAAAAGCAAGCGGGCAAAAAGAGGCAAACGGGAAAGAGAAGGAGGATAGAGAGAGAGAGAGAGCGAATAAAATGGCAAGGGTGAAGTGGGGGAGAGTAAAACGAGAGGCAAATGACAAATAATGTAATGCGGGAGATAAGGATTGTGATGGGTACTTGGTATATTGACTTTTGCGTAGACTCCCCGGCAACGGCGCCAGAAATTCTTCTTGCTACCTCTTGAGCACTGCGTTGGATTTCCTTGAAAAGGAAAGGATGATGTGATACGTCTCCGTCGTATCTATAATTTTTGATTGTTTCATGCCAATATTGTTCAACTTTCATACACTTTTTGGCAACTTTTTATATTATTTTTGGGACTAACATATTGATCCAGTGCCCAGCGCCAGTTCCTGTCTGTTGCATGTTTTTGGTTTCGCGGAATATCCATATCAAACGGAGTCCAAACGGGATAAAAACGGACGGAGCTTATTTTTGGAAAATATGGAAAATTCGAAAGGAAAATCAATGCGAACCAGTGCCCGAGGTGGTCACGAGGCAAGGCCCCCCCCCCTAGGGCGCGCCCCCTACCCTCGTGAGCCCACCGTAAGGCGGTTGACGCTCTTCTTTTGCCACAAGGAAGCTAATATTCGGAAAAAAATCACGGCGAAGGTTTCAGGCCAATCAGAGTTACGGATCTCCATATATATACGAAACGGTGAAACAGAGCCAGAAGAGAACGCAGAACCAGAGAGAAACAGAGAGATAGATCCAATCTCGGTGGGGCTCTCGCCCCTCCCATGCCATGGAGGCCAAGGACCAGAGGGGAAACCCTTCTCCCATCTAGGGAGGAGGTCAAGGAAGAAGAGGAAGAAGGGGGCCCCTCTCCCCCTCTCCTCCGGTGGCGCCGGAACGCCGCCATGGTCATCATCATCATCACGCGATCTTCACCAACACCTCCGCCATCTTCACCAACATCTCCATCGCCTTCCCCCCTCTATCTACAGCGGTCCACCCTCCCGCAACCCGTTGTACCCTCTACTTGAACATGGTGCTTTATGCTTCATATTATTATCCAATGATGTGTTGCCATCCTATGATGTCTGAGTAGATTTTCGTTATCCTATCGGTGGTTGATGAATTTCTATGATTGATTTAATATGCTTGTGGTTATGTTGCTATCCTTTGGTGCCCATCATATGATTGCGCGCGTGGATCACACCCTAGGGTTAGTTGTATGTTGATAGGACTATGTATTGGAGGGCAAGAGTGTCAGAAGCTTCAACCTAGCATAGAAATTGATGCATACGGGATTGAAGGGGGACCAATATATCTTAATGCTATGGTTGGGTTTTACCTTAATGAACATTAGTAGTTGCGGATGCTTGCTAATAGTTCCAATCATAAGTGCATAGAATTCCAAGTCAGGGATGACATGCTAGCAGTGGCCTCTCCCACATAATACTTGCTATCGGTCTAGTAAAATAGTCAATTGCTTAAGGGACAATTTCGCAACTCCTACCACCACTTTTCCACACTCGCTATATTTACTTTAGTTGCTTCTTTACCTTAACAGCCCCTAGTTTTATTTTCGTGCTCTTTACTTTCTTGCAAGCCTTTCCAACAACACCTACAAAGTACTTTTAGTTTCATACTTGTTCTAGGTAAAGCAAACGTCAAGCGTGCGTAGAGTTGTATCGGTGGTTGATAGAACTTGAGGGAACATTTGTTCTACCTTTAGCTCCTCGTTGGGTTCGACACTCTTACTTATCGAAAACTGTTGCGATCTCCTATACTTGTGGGTTATCATGATGCAGCAAAGTAGCGTAAGTATTTCCCTTAGTTTTTGAGAACTAAGGTATGAATCCAGTAGGAGGCTACGTGTGAGTCCCTCGTACCTGCACAGAGCAAATAAGTCCTCACAACCAACACGATAAGGGGTTGTCAATCCCTTCAGGGTCACTTACGAGAGTGAGATCTAATAGATATGATAAGATAATATTTTTGATATTTTTGTGATAAAGATGCAAAGTAAAATAAAAGCAAAGGAAATAACTAAGTATTGTAAGATTAATATGATGAAGATATACCCGGGGGCCATTGGTTTCACTAGTGGCTTCTCTCAAGAGCATAAGTATTTTACGGTGGGTGAACGAATTACTGTTGAGCAATTGACAGAATTGAGCATAGTTATGAGAATATCTAGGTATGATCATGTATATAGGCATCACGTCCGAGACAAGTAGACCGACTCCTGCCTGCATCTACTACTATTACTCCACTCATCGACCGCTATCCAGCATGTATCTAGAGTATTAAGTTCATAAAAATAGAGTAATGCCTTAAGCAAGATGACATGATGTAGAGGGATAAAGTCATGCAATATGATGAAAACCCCATCTTGTTATCCTCGATGGCAACAATACAATACGTGCCTTGTTGCCCCTATTGTCACTGGGAAAGGACACCACAAGATTGAACCCAAAACTAAGCACTTCTCCCATTGCCAGAAAGATCAATCTAGTAGGCCAAACGAAACTGATAATTGGAAGAGAATTGCAAAGATAACCAATCATACATAAAAGAATTCAGAGAATATTCAAATATTGTTCATAGATAATCTTGATCATAAACCCCAATTCATTGGTCTCAACAAACACACCGCAAAAAGAAGATTACATCGAATAGATCTCCACAAGAGAGGGGGAGAACATTGTATTGAGATCCAAAAAAGAGAGAAGAAGCCATCTAGCTAATAACTATGGACCCGAAGGTCTGAGGTAAACTACTCACAATTCATTGGAGGGGCAATGGTGTTGATGTAGAAGCCCTCCGTGATGGATGCCCCCTCCGGCGGAGCTCCGAAACAGGCCCCAAGATGGGATCTCATGGATACAGAAAGTTGCGGCGGCGGAATTAGGGTTTTGGCTCCGTATCTGATCGTTTAGGGGTACGTGGGTATATATAGGAGGAAGGAGTATGTCGGTGGAGCAACAGGGGGCCCACAAGGGTGGAGGGCGCGCCTGGGGGTAGGCGTGCCCCTACCTCGTGGCCTCCTCCTTTGTTTCTTGACGTAGGGTCTAAGTCTCCTGGATCATGTTCGGTGAAAAAATCACGTTTCCGAAGGTTTCACTCCGTTTGGACTCCGTTTGATATTCCTTTTCTTTGAAACCCTAAAATAGGCAAAAAAAACAATTCTGGGTTGGGCCTCCGGTTAATAGGTTAGTCCCAAAAATAATATAAAAGTGGATAATAAAGCCCAATAATGTCCAAAACAGTAGATAATATAGCATGGAGCAATCAAAAATTATAGATACGTTGGAGACGTATCAGCAGACACTATTCTGGATAATATTGAATAAAATAATTAAATAAATCCTAAAAATGATTTAAACTTTTTAAAATTAATATAAAATAAACCGTAGCTCGAATGGAAAAACTTTGTACAGGAAAGTTGCTTAGAATGACGACACGAACCCGGATACGCAGCCCGTTCATCCGCCACGCATCCTTAGCATAGCGAACACGCAACTTCCCCCCTCCGATTCATTTGTCCGAAAATGTGAAACACCGGGGATATTTTCCCGGATGTTTCCCCCCCTTCACCGGTACCACCTCATACCGCGTTAGGGCACCCCTAGCACCGCTACTTGTCATGTCATGCATCGCTATGCATCTGTTTGCTTAATATTTATTGTTTCTTCCCCCTCTCCTCTCCGTAGACTACGAGACCGACGCTGCTGCTACCTAGTACGACTACGGTGTTGACGACCCCTCTCTCTTGCCAGAGCAACTAGGCAAGCTCCCCCCCCCCCCCCCTGATCACCAGATATCGCCTACTCTTCTCTATACTGCTTGCATTAGAGTAGTGTAGCATGTTACTGCTTTCCGTTAATCCTATTCTGATGCATAGCATGTCATTATTGCTACAGCTGTTGATACCTTACCTGCAATCCTACATGCTTAGTATAGGATGCTAGTTTATCATCAGTGGCCCTACATTCTTGTCAGTCTGCCATGCTATATTATCGGGCCGTGATCACTCGGGAGGTGATCACGGGTATATGCTTATACATAATATATGATACTTGTGGTGACTAAAGACGGGTCGGCTCGAAGAGTACCGGCGAGTGATTCACGGATTGGGTCCGAAAGGACGTTTGTCCTCACGGCCCTCTGAGTGGATCTTTGTGGCGGAGCGACAGGGCAGGTTGATGAAGGAAATATGCCCTAGAGGCAATAATAAAGTTATTATTTATATCCTTACATCATGATAAATGTTTATTATTCATGCTAGAATTGTATTAACCGGAAACATAATACATGTGTGAATACATAGACCAACAGAGTGTCACTAGTATGCCTCTACTAGACTAGCTCGTTAATCAAAGATGGTTATGTTTCCTAACCATGAACAAGGAGTTGTTATTTGATTAACGAGGTCACATCATTAGTAGAATGATCTGATTGACATGACCCATTCCATTAGCATAGCACCCGATCGTTTAGTATGTTGCTATTGCTTTCTTCATGACTTATACATGTTCCTATAACTATGAGATTATGCAACTCCCGTTTACCGGAGGAACACTTTGGGTACTACCAAACGTCACAGCGTAACTGGGTGATTATAAAGGAGTACTACAGGTGTCTCCAATGGTAGATGTTGGGTTGGCGTATTTCGAGATTAGGGTTTGTCACTCCGATTGTCGGAGAGGTATCTCTGGGCCCTCTCGGTAATGCACATCACATAAGCCTTGCAAGCATTTCCCATGGTGATGTTGTGGGGGTCCAAGCAACAGTGGCATCCGAGCCTAGGTTTTATGGTTTGATGTTATATGCACGAGTAGAACACAAGTGAGTTGTGGGCGATACAACTCATACTGCCTACCAGCATGTCATACTTTGGTTCGGCGGTATTGTTGGGTGAGACGATCCGGACCAACCTTACGTGTACTCTTACGCGAGACCGGTTCCCTCGACGTGCTTTGCACACAGATGGCTTGCAGAAGACTGCCTCTCCAACTTTAGTTGAACCAAGTGTGACTACGCCCGGTCCTTGAGAAGGTTAAAACGGAGTCTATTTGACGAACTATCGTTGTGGTTTTGATGCGTAGGTGAGATGAGTTCTTACTTAAGCCCGTAGCAGCCACGTAAAACTTGCAACAAACAAAGTAGACGACGTCTAACTTGTTTTTGCAGGGTATGTTGTGATGTGATATGGTCAAGGCATGATGCTGATTTTATTGTATGAGATGATCATGTTTTGTAACCGAGTTATCGGCAACCGGCAGGAGCCATATGGTTGTCGCTTTATTGTATGCAATGCAATCGCGATGTAATGCTTTACTTTATTACTAAACGGTAGTGATAGTCGTGGAAGCATAAGATTGGCGAGACGACAACGATGCTACGATGGAGATCAAGGTGTCGCGCCGGTAACGATGGTGATCATGACGGTGCTTCGGAGATGGAGATCACAAGCACAAGATGATGATGGCCATATCATATCACTTATATTGATTGCATGTGATGTTTATCCTTTTATGCATCTTATCTTGCTTTGATTGACGGTAGCATCATAAGATGATCTCTCACTAAATTATCAAGAAGTGTTCTCCCTGAGTATGCACCGTTGCCAAAGTTCGTCGTGCCCAGACACCACGTGATGATCGGGTGTGATAAGCTCTACGTCCATCTACAACGGGTGCAAGCCAGTTTTGCACACGCAGAATACTCAGGTTATACTTGACGAGCCTAGCATATGCAGATATGGCCTCGGAACACAGAGACCGAAAGGTCGAGCGTGAATCATATAGTAGATATGATCAACATGACGATGTTCACCATTGAAAACTACTCCATCTCACGTGATGATCGGTTATGGTTTAGTTGATTTGGATCACGTGATCACTTAGAAGATTAGAGGGACGTCTATCTAAGTGGGAGTTCCTAAGTAATTTGATTAACTGAACTTAAACTTATCATGAACTTAGTACCTGATAGTATCTTGCTTGTTTATGTTGCTTGTAGATAGATGGCTCGTGCTATTGTTCCGTTGAATTTTAATGCGTTCCTTGAGAAAGCAAAGTTGAAAGATGATGGTAGCAATTACACGGACTGGGTCCGTAACCTGAGGATTATCCTCATTGCTGCACAGAAGAATTACGTCCTGGAAGCACCGCTGGGTGACAGGCCTGCTGCTGGAGCAACGCCAGATGTTATGAACGTCTGGCAGAGCAAAGCTTATGACTACTCGATAGTTCAGTGTGCCATGCTTTACGGCTTAGAATCGGGACTTCAACGACGTTTTGAACGTCATGGAGCATATGAGATGTTCCAGGAGTTGAAGTTAATATTTCAAGCAAATGCCCGAATTGAGAGATATGAAGTCTCCAATAAGTTCTATAGCTGTAAGATGGAGGAGAACAGTTCTGTCAGTGAGCATATACTCAAGATGTCTGGGTATAATAATCACTTGATTCAGATGGGAGTTAATCTTCCAGATGACTGCGTCATTGACAGAATTCTCCAATCACTGCCACCAAGCTACAAGAGCTTCGTGATGAACTATAATATGCAAGGGATGAACAAGACTATTCCCGAGCTCTTCGCAATGCTGAAAGCTGCGGAGGTAGAAATCAAGAAGGAGCATCAAGTGTTGATGGTTAGCAAAACCACTAGTTTCAAGAAAAAGGGCAAAGGGAAGAAGAAGGGAAACTTCAAGAAGAACAGCAAGCAAGTTGCTGCTCAGGAGAAGAAACCCAAGTCTGGACCTAAGCCTGAAACTGAGTGCTTCTACTGCAAGCAGACTGGTCACTGGAAGCGGAACTGCCCCAAGTATTTGGCGGATAAGAAGGATGGCAAAGTGAGCAAAGGTATATGTGATATACATGTTATTGATGTGTACCTTACTAGAGCTCGCAGTAGCACCTGGGTATTAGATACTGGTTCTGTTGCTAATATTTGCAACTCGAAACAGGGACTACGGAATAAGCGGACACTAGCAAAGGACGAGGTGACGATGCGTGTGCGAAACGGTTCCAAAGTCGATGTGATCGCGGTCGGCACGCTACCTCTACATCTACCTTCGGGATTAATATTAGACCTAAATAATTGTTATTTGGTGCCAGCGTTGAGCATGAACATTATATCTGGATCTTGTTTAATGCGAGACGGTTATTCATTTAAATCAGAGAATAATGGTTGTTCTATTTATATGAATAATATCTTTTATGGTCATGCACCTTTGAAGAGTGGTCTATTCTTGTTGAATCTCGAAGATAGTAATACACATATTCATAATGTAGAAGCCAAAAGATGCAAAGTTAATAATGATAGTGCAACTTATTTGTGGCACTGCCGTTTAGGTCATATCGGTGTAAAGCGCATGAAGAAACTCCATACTGATGGGCTTTTGGAATCACTTGATTATGAATCACTTGGTACTTGCGAACCGTGCCTCATAGGCAAGATGACTAAAACACCGTTCTCCGGTACTATGGAGAGAGCAACAGATTTGTTGGAAATCATACATACCGATGTATGTGGTCCGATGAATATTGAGGCTCGTGGCGGATATCGTTATTTTCTCACCTTCACAGATGATTTAAGCAGATATGGGTATATCTACTTAATGAAACATAAGTCTGAAACATTTGAAAGGTTCAAAGAATTTCAGAGTGAAGTTGAAAATCATCGTAACAAGAAAATAAAGTTTCTACGATCTGATCGTGGAGGAGAATATTTGAGTTACGAGTTTGGTGTACATTTGAAAAATTGTGGAATAGTTTCGCAACTCACGCCACCCGGAACACCACAGCGTAATGGTGTGTCCGAACGTCGTAATCGTACTTTACTAGATATGGTGCGATCTATGATGTCTCTCACTGATTTACCGCTATCGTTTTGGGGTTATGCTTTAGAGACGGCCGCATTCACGTTAAATAGGGCACCATCAAAATCCGTTGAGACGACGCCTTATGAACTATGGTTTGGCAAGAAACCAAAGTTGTCGTTTCTTAAAGTTTGGGGCTGCGATGCTTATGTGAAAAACTTCAACCTGATAAGCTCGAACCCAAAGCGGAGAAATGTGTCTTCATAGGATACCCAAAGGAAACTGTTGGGTATACCTTCTATCACAGATCCGAAGGCAAGACATTCGTTGCTAAGAATGGATCATTTCTAGAGAAGGAGTTTCTCTCGAAAGAAGTGAGTGGGAGGAAAGTAGAACTTGACGAGGTAACTGTACCTGCTCCCTTATTGGAAAATAGTACATCACAGAAAACTGTTTCTGCGACACCTATACCAATCAGTGAGGAAGCTAATGATGATGATCATGAAGCTTCAGAACAAGATACTACTGAACCACGTAGATCAACCAGAGTGAGATCCGCACCAGAGTGGTACGGTAATCCAGTTCTGGAAGTCATGATGCTAGATCATGATGAACCTGCGAACTATGAAGAAGCGATGGTGAGCCCAGATTCCGCAAAGTGGCTTGAGGCCATGAAATCTGAGATGGGATCCATGTATGAAAACAAAGTATGGACTTTGGTTGACTTGCCCGATGATCGGCGAGCAATTGAGAATAAATGGATCTTCAAGAAAAAGACTGACGCTGACGGTAATATTACTGTCTATAAAGCTCGACTTGTCGCGAAAGGTTTTCGACAAGTTCAAGGAGTTGACTACGATGAGACCTTCTCACCCGTAGCGATGCTTAAGTCCGTCAGAATTATGTTAGCAATTGCCGCATTTTATGATTATGAAATATGGCAAATGGATGTCAAAACTCCATTCCTGAATGGATTTCTGGAAGAAGAGTTGTATATGGTACAACCAGAAGGTTTTGTCGATCCAAAAGGAGCTAACAAAGTATGCAAACTCCAGCGATCCATTTATGGACTGGTGCAAGCATCTCGGAGTTGGAATAAACGCTTTGATAGTGTGATCAAAGCATTTGGCTTTATACAGACTTTTGGAGAAGCCTGTATTTACAAGAAAGTGAGTGGGAGCTCTGTAGCATTTCTGATATTATATGTGGATGACATATTGCTAATCGGAAATGATATAGAATTTCTGGATAGCATAAAGGGATACTTGAATAAAAGTTTTTCGATGAAAGACCTCAGGGAAGCTGCTTACATATTAGGCATAAAGATCTATAGAGATAGATCAAGACGCTTAATTGGACTTTCACAAAGCGCATACCTTGACAAGATTTTGAAGAAATTCAAAATGGATCAAGCAAAGAAAGGGTTCTTGCCTGTGTTACAAGGTATGAAATTGAGTAAGACTCAATGCCCGACCACTGCAGAAGATAGAGAGAAAATGAAAGATGTTCCCTATGCTTCAGCCATAGGCTCTATCATGTATGCAATGCTGTGTACCAGACCTGATGTGTGCCTTGCTATAAGTTTAGCAGGGAGGTACCAAAGTAATCCTGGAATGGATCACTGGATAGCGGTCAAGAACATCCTGAAATACCTGAAAAGGACTAAGGATATGTTTCTCGTATATGGAGGTGACAAAGAGCTCACCGTAAGAGGTTACGTTGATGCAAACTTTGACACTGATCCGGACGATTCTAAATCGCAAACCGGATACGTGTTTACTTTAAACGGTGGAGCTGTCAGTTGGTGCAGTTCTAAACAAAGCGTCGTAGCGGGATCTACATGTGAAGCGGAGTACATAGCTGCTTCGGAAGCAGCAAACGAAGGAGTCTGGATGAAGGAGTTCATATCCGATCTAGGTGTCATACCTAGTGCATCGGGTCCAATGAAAATCTTCTGTGACAATACTGGTGCAATTGCCTTGGCAAAGGAATCCGGATTTCACAAGAGGACCAAACACATCAAGAGACGCTTCAACTCCATCCGGGATTTAGTCCAGGTGGGAGACATAGAGATTTGCAAGATACATACGGATCTGAATGTTGCAGACCCGTTGACTAAGCCTCTTCCACGAGCAAAACATGATCAGCACCAAGGCTCCATGGGTGTTAGAATCATTACTGTGTAATCTAGATTATTGACTCTAGTGCAAGTGGGAGACTGAAGGAAATATGCCCTAGAGGCAATAATAAAGTTATTATTTATTTCCTTACATCATGATAAATGTTTATTATTCATGCTAGAATTGTATTAACCGGAAACATAATACATGTGTGAATACATAGACCAACAGAGTGTCACTAGTATGCCTCTACTAGACTAGCTCGTTAATCAAAGATGGTTATGTTTCCTAACCATGAACAAGGAGTTGTTATTTGATTAACGAGGTCACATCATTAGTAGAATGATCTGATTGACATGACCCATTCCATTAGCATAGCACCCGATCGTTTAGTATGTTGCTATTGTTTTCTTCATGACTTACACATGTTCCTATAACTATGAGATTATGCAACTCCCGTTTACCGGAGGAACACTTTGGGTACTACCAAACGTCACAACGTAACTGGGTGATTATAAAGGAGTACTACAGGTGTCTCCAATGGTAGATGTTGGGTTGGCGTATTTCGAGATTAGGGTTTGTCACTCCGATTGTCGGAGAGGTATCTCTGGGCCCTCTCGGTAATGCACATCACATAAGCCTTGCAAGCACTGCAACTAATATGTTAGTTGTGAGATGATGTATTACGGAACGAGTAAAGAGACTTGCCGGTAACGAGATTGAACTAGGTATTGGATACCGACGATCGAATCTCGGGCAAGTAACATACCGATGACAAAGGGAACAACGTATGTTGTTATGCGGTCTGACCGATAAAGATCTTCGTAGAATATGTAGGAGCCAATATGGGCATCTAGGTCCCGCTATTGGTTATTGACCGGAGACGTGTCTCGGTCATGTCTACATTGTTCTCGAACCGTAGGGTCCGCACGCTTAACGTTACGATGACAGTTATTATGAGTTTATGCATTTTGATGTACCGAAGGTTGTTCGGAGTCCCGGATGAGATCACGGACATGACGAGGAGTCTCGAAATGGTCGAGACGTAAAGATTGATATATTGGAAGCCTATGTTTGGGCATAGGAAGTGTTCCGGGTGAAATCGGGATTTTACCGGAATACCGGGAGGGTTACCGGAACCCCCCGGGAGACTAATGGGCCCATTGGGCCTTAGTGGAAAAGGAGAAAAAGGGAAAGCCCACAAGCTGGCCGGCGCCCCCCTTCCCAAAGTCCTAGTAGGACTAGGATAGGGGCCGGCCCCCCTTCTCTCTCTTTTTCCCCCCGGGAGTCCTAATAGGATTAGGATTGGGGGGAGGAGTCCTACTCCCGGTGGGAGTAGGACTCCCCTGCGCCTCCTCTCCCTTGGCCGGCCGGCTCCCCCTTCCCCAACCTTTATATACGGGGGCAGGGGGCACCCCAAGACACACAACTTGATCCTTGAGATCGTTCCTTAGCCGTGTGCGGTGCCCCTGCCACCAAATTCCACCTCGATCGTACCGTTGTAGTGCTTAGGCGAAGCCCTGCGTCGGTAGTACATCAAGATCGTCATCACGCCGTCGTGCTGACGGAACTCTTCCTCGACGCTTTGCTGGATCGGAGCCCGAGGAACGTCATCGAGCTGAACGTGTGCTAAGAACTCGGAGGTGCCGGAGTAACGGTGCTTGGATCGGTCGGACCGGGAAGAAGACGTACGACTACTTCCTCTACGTTGTGTGATCGCTTCCGCAGTCGGTCTGCGTTGGTACGTAGACAACACTCTCCCCTCTCGTTGCTGTGCATCACCATGATCTTGCGTGTGCGTAGGAAAATTTTCGAAATTACTGCGTTCCCCAACAGTTGAGACCACCTAGGAGAGAGGTGGGCCTGGCCCTGGTCGGCGTCCGCCGTTATTTCTAAATAACACGCTTAACGAGATCTTGGTATTTGATCTGAGTCTGGACATTGGCCTATACGCCCTAACCAACTACGCGGGAACAGTTATGGGCACTGGACATCATGGTATCAACCGAAGCCTTCGTGACGTGAGCGGCTGAGCGGCGCGCGCCGGATTGGACCGTAAGCCTGCGCTTGTATTAAGGGGGCTAGGTTTGCTTCCGGCCGCGTATGCAACGTGCAGGTGTGCAATGGGTGATGGGCCCACACCCCTGCGCCATAGGATTTAGACCGGCGTGCTGACCTCTCTGTTGTGCTTAGGTAGGGCTGCGACGTGTTGATCTTCGGAGGCCGGGCATGACCCAGGAAAGTGTGTCAGGACAAAGGGGATCGAGCGTGTTGGGAAATGTGGTGCACCCCTGCAGGGAAGTTAAACTATTCGAATAGCCGTGATCTTCGGTAACAGGACGACTTGGAGTTATACCTTGACCTTATGACATCTAGAACCGGTTACTTAATAAAACACACCCTTCCAAGTGCGAGATACAACCCGGTGATCGCTCTCTAACAGGGCGACGAGGGAAGGATCGTCGGGTAGGATTATGCTACACGATGCTACTTGGTGAACTTACCTTCTACTCTCTTCTACATGCTGTAAGATGAAGGTGGCCAGAAGCGCAGTCTTCGGTAGGACTAGCTATCCCCCTCTTATTCCGGCATTCTGCGGTTCAGTCCACATATGATACCCTTATTCCATTTGATACCAATGCATACATATGTAGTGTAGCTCCTTGCTTGCGAGTACTTTGGATGAGTACTCACGGTTGCTTTGCTCCCTCTTTTCCTCCTTTTCTATACCCGCTTGCTGCGACGAGACGACGAAGCCGAGGAGCCAAACGCCATCGTCAACGATGACTCCTACTACACTGGAGGTGCCTACTACTACGTGCAGCCCGCTGAGGACGACCAGGAGTAGTTTAGGAGGATCCCACGTAGGAGGCGTGTGCCTTTTTTGATATGTATTCCAGTTTGTGCTAGCCTTCTTAAGGCAAACTTGTTTAACTTATGTCTGTACTCAGATATTGTTGCTTCCGCTGACTCGTTTATGATCGAGCTCTTGTATTCGAGCCTTCGAGGCCCCTGGCTTGTAATATGATGCTTGTATGACTTATTTTATTTGTGGACTTGTATTGTGATATTTTCCCGTGAGTCCCTGATCTTGATCGTACACGTTTGCATGTATGATTTGTGTACGATTGAATCGGAGACGTCATAGATGTTGGGCGGGCAATGGCAGTACTGGTTTACGGGCGAGGGATTTGGTGGCCGGCGTTGAAAGAGGAATACGGCTAGGATTTGGAGGATGACAATGGAGGGGGTTTTAATAGAATGAAAATTTTACAAAATAGCCCCCTAAATCAACACATGGATGCAAAAAAAACCGCCTCGCTTGCATGGCTGGTCAAAAGGTCAAATCGTACGTCACGTGGGACAAATATGCCCACGCAGCGTACGCGGTGACCAGCGTTGTTAACTAATGTGATATTAAGCACCAGAATCTGGGTATTCTGCAATCCAATGACGAAAGTGAATTTTGTGATCAAATATAGTGGCCATGGCTGAATTTATCTCCTGCTCTTGGGTTTTACGGACGGCGAGGACGGGTGGTTGCGGTGGCCTGCGCTCGGGAAACCAGGCTGGTTTTCCTTTTAGGGGCCGAGACGGAGACAGGAGAGCGGGGTGTCAACATTGGGGAATAAATAGGCCACCAATTAATTTCTTCCCTCTCTCTTTTTTTGTCACCACCGTAAACAGCAATATTGATGGTGCGCAGCGTAGAGCAGCACTGGCCTTTTATTTGCTCCTCGATGCTGGATGGGTATATTTTCACCATCCAACCATGTGCCCGCGGCGAAATGTTACTGGCACTTGCAAAAGAAAGGAATTAATTTTATTAGCGAGTAGTGACAATTTACGCCAAGACAGGACAGTTTAGCAACAGAACAAAGGCAAAACACGTGTTGTAGTACTATCAGGATCAGCTGGCATCGCCATTTGGTTTTCCAGCTATTCTATTTGTTCTTACGAGGATGGATTGCATGCACGAGAAATTGATGGCACCACGTACGTCCGCACTGGTAGCAACGCACAGTAGCGGCCGTGAATGAGGCTACATTTGATTGATACCGCCTACAGACTACAGTGTCTACACACAGTGGTGGATCAGCAGGTCGGTAGCAGCGGGGTGACACGATCTAGGGCTCATTATTGGCGCTCGATGCAGGCTCTGATAGGTGCGTTTGTTTGCTGCAATGCTTCGGCCACTCATTTGGCATACAGAATCAGTAGTACTAGTAGGTGAGGTGTCCTGGTTCTAAAGATAGTCCCTCCTAGATCATACTGTAGATGACACTCCGATCCGATGGTATCTATATCTATATTGTGCACATGCACCGGAATGCATATCGTGACCGGGATCCGGATATCTTCAATCATGTTGCACGAGCAACACGGCCGAGCGCAACTCTGATTAGACTTGTTCCATTGCCGTCATCGTCGAAGATACCCAATGTACCTACCTACCACCTTGCACCTAAATGTCCTATAAGCTGTGGCTAAGCCTCCCCTTTTTGTGTTGGTTTTTTTAGGGCGTGGATGAAACAGCGACGCACGGGCGCCCGCTTTTTGCCTGCAGCTTGCTTTGGGTGTTTTCTACTTGGGGTAAATGGAAGCCCTAAACTTTTGCTTTATCTTTAGATAGACGAAGGTTTACTTTTTCTGTTCGCCGTGAGGATAATTATGTCTCGACCTTTTTTTCAACTGGTGTTTTTTACAGGTTACTCCGCCAAATGTTTTGGGGTCAACTCGACTCGTAAATCATGGTTTGTGGTGGGAACAGCTGTGCCCTGTTGTGCTTATTTTATGATTGTTGTAGAAAATGTAGCCATGAAAATAGTCAACAGTTGCTAAACACCTTCTAAAGTAGACAAAAGCTCACTGAAGAAACATGACTATGATAATGCAACGGAATGGCAGAGGCAACCTAAAGTAGTCCCTCCATTTCTTTTTAGTCTGCATTTAAGTTTTGTTGAAAGTTAAAGTGTTTCTATTTTGACTAAACTAGTAGAAAAAGGTATTAACATTCACAGTGCAAAATCAGTATTGTTAGGTTATATACATTTGTTATTGTATATGTCGATATTTTTTAATATATAAATTTAGGCAAAGATTGCAAAGTTTAACTTGACATAAATCTAAATACGTGCGGAGTACTAAGCAACCTGGATGCTGGGTGGGCAGTGGGTTAATTTCACCCTTGGCACAAAATAGACCAAGGAAATGCCCAGGGACTAATGATAAAACGGAAACGATCTCTTATATGGAGAGAAATTGTGCATCGTTTAGAATCACTCGTTCTGTGTATTTGCTCCACGAATAAAGTGCAGAGAAGTGTAAGAAGAGAGTTACCGTCATTTTTACCGCGAGGCGAGGTAAACGAAGACACACAAACAAACCACCCGAAACCCGGGCACATGACATAATCATCACAGTTGGCGCTAACAAAAGACACTCGAGAGAGGCGCGGTAGCGCTACATTCCAAAATAAATAGTCGTGCAAGCATACGCCAGTTGTTCCAAGTGCACCCTACTTCTAGCTTAAAGAAAAGCATCAAGTAGCAATCCGGGGCACGGAGGGCTCACGTGGCACCCCCGCGACCGCCACGAGCGCCCGGGATTAATCAAACCCATGGCCTAATCTAATCTAGCCCTAGCCTTGTCTCGAGCTCTTTCGGGCGTGCCGATGCCGGCCGGTCGTGATCTCGGTCAAAGAAGCGCTTAGAAAGATTCCTCCAGCCAGCCAGCGAGCGAGCAAGGGGGGCCTCTGCCTGATTATATTTAGATCGGTGATGGTGTCAAAAAAATAATACTTAGATCGGTGAGATGGGGGAGTACTATTTTAGGATTAATGACTTTAAGGTTACGCATAGGCATAGTGGTTGTGTAGTAGATCAGTCCGGCTGGCTTTTGTGTAGGAGCATACAGTAGGATCGATTCCCATGTAGGAGTAGTATCTATCTATCTATGAATCTATTTTGGCGCAAATCTGGGAGGGATAGGTTCGATCCTGCCGTGGAGGGATCGATCGGATCGGATGCCTGAGGCCGGTGTGTTGGGTGACTAGCCTGAGCATAGCGCCATAGCGGTGCGGCGTTGTCACGCGCGTTGAGGACCGCGGAGGGAGCGTGCAGTGGAGGGAGGGCCTGCGCGAGTGCACGGCTTGGACCCCCACCAACATCACCGTTTGTTCCCCTTTGCGTCCAGTCCACACCGATCTCCATTCTTCTTCTGCCGTGGCCGGCCGGACACCCAATCATCCAACCCATCTCCCAAACTTTTCAATCTCGCGAGTCCGTTCTTTTTCCTCCACGAATCAACAGTAAAAACTTTGGATACTTCGACACAAGGGGAAATTTCGCGTGTTGGAGCACACATCACGCGACTTTTCCCAAGTTTCTTCCCCTTCATTTCCTTTCCCAAGCACGCACACACGACGCTGACTTTTCTGTCCCAGATCAAACCAGACCGGCGACAAGTTAAGTCCACGCCATTTTATACAGTACCACAAGTGAAAATGTGAATCGTGCAACTTTACATTTCCATATGTGTAAATGAAGCGATGGAAGCGAAGGGTCATAACTCATGAGTAGCATTGACGTCTAGGTGCCGGGAGTACGCACAGGTACAGGGAGCGATTTGGACCTGTTGCGATTCAAGGCAACGCTTCCGCCATCAGGCCGGCCGGCCTCCTTAAAGTCGCGCTCAGCTCGTGCCATGCTCCCTTTCCCTTCCCTTTCACGGGAAAATCATAGGGGGCGAGGAGGAGTACGTTTCACGGAAGGGATGCATGGCCTGCGTCCCCATCCTGCATTGCATGCCCATCTCCTTTTCATCTACCTTTCTCTTCCCGGTGAAAATGCTGGAAATGTCCCGGACGTACCGGCAGCTCCCAGCACGTGCAGCGGAGCCTGAGAGGTGGGAGCCATGCGTGCAACTGCTGCTCCACAGTTCCAAGACCTGGGCATGGGTGAAAACAAGTCAGAAAATTAGTTGGCGTGCAAAGATCTGCGATGCAGATTACTCCCTCCGTTCCAAATTAGTTGACTCAGATTTATCTAAACGCAGATATATCTAGATTTGTTTTAGTGTTAAATACATCCGTATGTAGATAAATCCAAATCAACTAATTTGGAATGGAGGAAGTACTACCTAACTATCGTTGAGCAATCCCAATTTATGATTTTTACACAAGTCACACATAATCACATTATTTATTAAAAAAGTTTAGGTTGAGTATATATATATATATATAATACCTACGTGCTGTAGTTTCATTTTTTTCCAACTTACAATATTACTTTTGACCTAATTACAACTCGAAAATGGGTTTATAGTAACTCTGTTCTGACATTTTTAGTCAAACTCCTCTTATTACTTGTGTTTGGATTAGTTCGGCGATGATATAAGTAGCTGCTTCCTTGCATTCAAATTAGTTGACACAACTTTAGCACAATTTTATACTAATTGTGCCCATGTTCTGTATTAATCTGGATTGGAAGGAGTACACAATACTTTCAATGTAACTAAACGAAAAGACTTGGGCGTGGCCACAATAAACCACTAGAGATGATACCCCTTGTGTTACTATGAAAATCAGTTACAATGTACAATAAACTACTCCTACTAGAGATGATACCCCTCGTGTTACTACGAAATCAGTTACAATGTATTCCAATAAGATTCGGTTATACAGAACATGGCCACGATTATGAAGAATCGATGAGTCATAAAACAGTCAAAATTTATGCTAAAAAATAAAACAGTCCAAATTAATCTTTTTACTCATGACCTTTTATTGATGATCAACGCATCAACCACTACCGCTACAGACTAAAACCAACCTATCCAAAAGAGCAAAAAAAAAGGGGTCATCTACAATCTTTGTTGTGCTTCTCGTCCGCTCTCAACGGGTTGACTCGGTTTGGTTCCATCAAACGATGTGGTGCTGGCTAAGAGCAACTCTAGGAGAATCGATATGTTGACCGTATCATCATGATAACTATCAATATGGTATTTATGGTCCAAATTGCAGGACTAAGAGATTTTTCATCCCGCGCTCCATCATCGTAATTTTTGGAGCACTCTCAATATGTGGCCTCCAGTCTCCACATTTGACGTCTTGGAGTCGTAGTTTGGCACGCAGATAGTGCAATGTTAGGGCATCTCCAGCCGCGCCTTCAGGAAGACTTTCTCAGACGATTTTTTCGCGCCGGCGTCGAAAAAACGGCCCAGTCGCGTCCCAGAAGCCCGATTTTCGCCGGCCTGGGCCGAAAACAGCGCCGACGGACCCAGGCCGAACTCGGCGCGCTGGGGGGCGCCCGAAGGCGCCAGGGCGAGCTGTGTTGGCGCGAAAAAGCCGCGGGCCAGCCGCGTCAGCAACACGGCGCCTCGTCTTCCCCCAACGGCCTTGGTTCCCGCGGGGAATCAATGCCAAGGCTGCCGCCGGTCAGCCTTGCCATTGATTCCTCACGGGCGGCGTGTTATGGGACGGCGCGCCGACGCCTCCCCTCCCTCGCACGCGTACACACGGGCGCGGCGCGGCTATATAGCCGGTGACCTCCACTCGCCTGTGCCCACACCAGCCCCGCCCCTCGCCGCCGTCCAGCCCCTCTCTCTCCCTACCTCTCCCGAGCGCCGCCGCCCAGCCCCTTCCTCTACCTCTCTACCTCTCCCGAGCCCGTCGCCATGGCAGAACGCTTCCCCGGAGACGAGGCGGCGGCCAACGGCTTCGGCTACCGTTCGCTCCGCGAACATGAGTCCTGGCTCCTGTTCCAGGCGAACATCCCGGCGCCGCCGGACATGCGCGCCGGGCCGACGGGGTGGAGACTCAGCGCCGGGGGAGTGCCCATTCCCCCGTTGCCCGACGCCGTGGCGAAGCCGAAGTACTTCGCCGAGGAAGTCGAGGTCGTGCGCGCCTCCCTCACCGACGCCCAACTCTTCCTCCCCCAGTACGCCGCCGACAACCACGCGGCTTGGGCGGCGTATTTCGAGCGCCGCCAGCAGCAGCGCTTGGCGTCCACCAACGGCGCGCCTGTGGTCGGCGGCCGGCAGAACAGCGAGGGGCGCCACCTGTGGTGGGGCGTCCCCGGCCGCACACTCGAGGGCGTGCTGACGTACCTCGAGGGCGACAACGACCCGGCGTTGGCGTACCCGGCGAGGGTGGCCACCCCGGCGCAGCACCGACGCGCCGGGCCATGGGCGCCAAGGAGGTTCGGGTCCTCCTCCTCTTCTTCCTCCTCCCGATCTTCATCGCACTCCTCCGGCACTCCGGCCTTGCTCGGTGTCAAGGCCGAGCCCGCGGCGGAGACGCCGCTCGGCCGGCGCACTCGCAGCGCCAGCATCGTCATCAACGAGGGCGGCCGGCGCGCCTACTCGTGGGCTCCTCCTCCGCGCTTCGTCAAGCCAAGGACGGAGCCGGGGCTCGCGCCGGTGAAGACGAAGCCGGGGCTCGCACCGGTGAAGAAGGAGTCGGCCGCGCTAGTGACGACGGAGCTCGACGACGACGACGCGGCCCTGGAATGGGCGCGCAGGGACTCCATAGCGATGGAGAAGGAGCGCCTGGAGAAGGCGAAGGAGCGCCAGTGCGCCGCCCTGCTTCGCTTCGCGGAGCGTCGACGCGGCCGCGATGAAGGCGGAGTCGTCGTCATCTACGACAGCGACGACGACGACGATGCGCCGCCACCAGTCCACCATGGCGACGCCGGGCAGGGGTCCGGCAGGGGCGCCCGCGTCAAGGAGGAGAAGGCCGACGACGACGATGGCAGCGACGGCGGCGACTTCAGTCAGTTTTTCCTTTAAATTAGTTTATGTATATGTGCTATGTAATGAAAATCCGCGAACTTCGCCGAAATGTGCCGAAATTTATCGTGTTTGGCCGAAATTTATCGTGTTTAAGCCAAACTTTTTTTATTTTAAAACGTGCCTGAGGCGGTCCTGGGGCCGGCGGCTGGGGACCAACTCACCCCCAGGTCCAATTTTTACGCCGGCTTACCCCAAGCGGCGATTTATGCCCTTAGGCCCCAGGCGCCCCGGGCCATGGGGTGTGGCAGAAGAGCTCTTTGTTGACTATAGCTAGCTACTTCAACTACTGTTCTGCATTGTCGCTACGAGGCCTGGCTGGGGTGTATGCTAACCCTAGCGTTGCTGTTGCACGTAGATGCGGGGGGCACCGACCCTGTTTTTCTTTGAATTTCAATTTTGTGTCTGTTATATCTTTTGTACCAAAAGTGCAAATTTAAATTCATGCAATAAATCAAATTGAGATTATGGATCGCGAAGTTATCATGCGTTCGAGCACAACTGGCAGGTGTCTGCCCCGTGCCTATGCGCTCCTGTGAATTTCCGAACTGTTGTGTGAAGGGGATCAAGCCGCCCGAGACAACACGAGACCTCCGCGGTCGGGTGCGAAAGGCGAGTTCACCTTCCTTTTTTCGTATTCATCGGGATAGAAGGGGGAAGAGGAAAGAGAAAAGTACGTCAACCTCGGTTGGTAGCGTGTGTGTGTGTGGAGTATATTCCCTCATTTTCGGTCGCTTGATTACCCCTACTCCTGTTAGGAATACTAGTTGGAATTGAAGCCGGTGGTTAGGTGGATTGGGTGCAAGACGCATGCTGCCTACAAAGAGTGTGGAAGGAAGGAAGGTGGCAAGGGCGTTGGTGCTGGTACATTCATATGGATGTCCCCGATCCGGCAGCACGCTTGGTATTGTTGGTCCGCTAATAACTTCTGCAACGAATTCATAGACCCATCAACCGCGAGTGCCACCCAGACCCACCTAACCACTAGCTCTAACGCCGACTTAGCTTTAACAACCCCCAGCGGCTACGTGCACGTCGACGTGGCCCATCGAATGCATGCAGGACGAACAATGTTGGCATGTTCGTGTTTGGGATTTATTTTTTGTGAGCCTGTGTTATTTCACCGCCTTCTCTCTCTCTACAGGAGTCATTCACATCGCATGTGGACGAAAGCAATTGGATCCGTAGGGCGGGGCCGCGAGGTGGAAGAAGTGTCCGACCGGGCGGGCGCGGCGAGCGATAGGGTCGTTTGGTGCGGCAGGGTGGGTGAGACGTCGTACGTCAATGCTCGGCTGGATACCTTGATGGAGGACAGGGGAGCATGCATGCGCAGGCGGAACAACCCGCCACCAAAGCGCCACCGCGACGGACGGCCGCAGCGGCTACGCGACGTACGCGCCGTCCGGCGACGGGGCACGTCGTTACGTACGTACGTGCATGGATGGGTCCAATCAAAGCACCAGTCGGTTTGGTGGTATGGTAGTACGTATTACCAGACGGACGCAGCGACGGGCGGAACCTGCTCTTGCTCTGCACTGCACAGGAGGGCATGGGCGTCTCTCCCGATCGGCGCACGGTACAAGTGAGCTCCAATTTACCGCCTGGATATGAATACGGGTGGCGCGGATCACGAGACTGCGCCATGCCCTCTGCCATTGGACGGACGCCGCGTGTGGACGGACGCACCGAGCTTGGCTTGCCTGACCGACATGCGTGCAGCGCGTACGCGCGCACGGCTCGCTGTCCTCGCGGCAGCCCGCGTCGGCGTCGTGGTCACTCGCCGTTGTGCACGTACGTGACCGCGACGCGTCGTGGTGCGCGCAGGAGGCGCCTCTCGGGCGCTCTGCACGCGGCAAGCGCTTGCGTTTTTTACGTGCCTAGCCGACTCGAACCATCTTCGTCCTATACCTATATCTATGGAGGCACTAGCTAGGTTGGTGTCCATGGACCATGGTCCGTATGATGCATGAGTATCTGATGCGTGCAACCCATAATAAATGCGCGCGTGTACATTGAGGTCTTGTACATCCTAGTCGTGTTGGTGCGCTTCCACGGGGTCTTGCTGCCTACATCTACATGCATGGTTAGAGCAATTCCAATAGAGCGACCCAAACGGACGACGCATTTGTCCGTTTTTTGTCCGTTTGGGTCGGCCATCCGCCCAGCGTCCGCTCAGTTTTGCATTTGGGTCGGTAATGCGCCCAACGCGCCGACTCATTTCATATCCGCATTCAACTTTTAAATTAAAAAAGGCCCGCGGCCGATCATGACAGCGGTCATGTCTCATGCTGGCACCATGCCATCACCGGCATACAATGCCGACTTCAGAAAATACCACAGTTCCTGCTTGCGCACTCGCTCGCCAGCCGGCCGGCACACAAGCCAGCACGCAAAAAATGGTGGGACTTGAAGTTCGACCACGCCACCGCGGCTCCCGTGGTCATGCCGGCATACAAAAAGATGGCCCTCGAGGCCATACATCAGTCGTCCTGGAACTTGAGCATGTCGGACTGCATCTTCTCGAACCACGGCCTTTTCCTTGGCGACAAAGCGTTGAGATCCACCTTCATGATCTTCATCCCGGTCATCATGCTTGCAAGAGCCACTTCTTTCGCCTTTGTCTTTGCGTTGGCGGCCTCGATCTCTAGCATCTTCGCTTGCTTCTCGGCCTCGAGCTCCAACATCTTGGCTTGCTTCTCGGCGTCAAGCTCAAGCCTCCTCCTTTGGATCTTCATGAAAGCGCTCATTTGCTCTTCTTTGAAACGCCGGTGCTCCTCCTCCCATGAGTCCTTCTTATTCATCATACCATCCACGCTTGCGATCAAGGCGTTGGTGACCGCATCTCGCCTGTCGTTCTTCTTGGAGTTGGTCTTCCCCCGCGGTCGTGCCGGCTTGCCCTCCCCAACATCCTCCACGGCGCCCTTCCCCCCACGTGCCTTGAGCGCGGCATATTGTGCCTTGAACTTCTCTTCGTCCTTGATGACACGATAGCAATGGGAGAGGTTGAAGCACTTGCCATTGTGTTGAACCTTGAATGCCTCCAAAGCTTGAAATGCCAACAAAATGTTTCCATGCAAGCACATGGGCAAGTGATCGCAAATGAAGACGTAAAAAAATGATCTTGATGGCACAAAAGAGGCCGACTTGCTTGCTATCATAGCATGTCTTGCACGCCGATGCCGCTCACGGGGCGGGCCTTGACGCTTTCAAGGGTGGCACAAAATTTGTTGCACTCTTGTTGGATTACCCTCCACCGCTTGGAAATGGAGACCCACCCGCGCGTGCTCACAAATTGGTAGGGTGGAAACTTCTTGCCCTCATGAAACTCGCGGTGCACACGAGTTCAAAAGGTTGAATGCTTTTGCTCGATGCCCGTCTTTGGGTCTTGTCCAATGTCTCGCCAACACTCGCATAGAAGTTTGTCCTCGGCAGCCATGTACGCCTTCGTGCGTTTGCTCTTGCGCTTCGGCTTCGGCCCGGCGGCTTGGTTGACGAGCTCGTCCTCGAACAAAGGCTCCACTTCGATGTCGCACTCGTCCTCTTCCTCTAGCCCATAGTCGTCCGGAAACTCGTGGTCGAGGGGGAAGTCGTCCAGGTCGACGCTGACCTGATCACGCATGAAGGCCGCCTGATCGGGATCATAGCCAGCGGCCGGCGTGAACGCCCCGCGGCCGTCCTGGCTTTGCGTCTCCTCAGGATCGTAGCCAGCGCCCGGCGCATCACCCTCGAAGATGAGGTGTTGCAAGTAGTCCTCGTCGACAGAGGACGGCATTTCCTCGAACAGGTTGCGGGCGTCCGGGAGACCGCCGGCCGACGTCTGTCGCGCGCATTTCCTTGCGCCGTCGGACGACGAGCCACCGACCACCGGGATGGCGTTGAGGTCGATGGGCGCGGGCGCAGGTGTGGAAGGTGCGACCATGCTCACGTCGGGTGAGCACTCCCTAGAGAGGCGGGAGGCCTGCGGATAGACGTGGAAGCCGGGGACCGGGTTGGAAGCCGATGCGCGGGGTGAGTCGGGCATCACCATCCGAGGAAATGCCGACGAGCCTGTGCTGGCCGCGGCGACGGCGGCTTGGACGAGGTGGTGCTGGCTAGGGTTTACCCCAAGCATGTAGAGCGTCTGCCTCGTTGCAGCGGCGACGCGGGCGTTGGTGAACCCCTGCCGCGCGGCGGCGGCGGCGACCTGCACAGCGGCCTCATCCCTCGCGTCCGCGGCGTACCTCCGGCCCTTTCTCTTGGCCGACTCTCTTACCCGCTGTTCGAGCGTCAGCGCCTTCTTCGGCTTGGTCGCCGCGGCGGTCTTGCGTGGGGCACGAGGCTTGCCTTTCCTGGAGAGGACGACGGCGCCGGACGAGGCGAGGGAGGCGAGGCCGGCGGCGGCGTCGAGGTCGAGGTCGAGGTCGATGGTGTCCTCTATCGCTGGTTGGGGGCGGGGGGCACGCGCTGGCGGGAGCGTTTTTGGGAAAATGGGGGGAAATGATTGTGGCTGTCACCGACAGGCGGGCCCGGGGAAATTAGTAGGCGCGCGTGCGTCTGTCTCGTGTCCGCGGCGACACAAATTCAGCTCAAAAATAAACCTGGAATAGGTCGCCTGCGGACTAAAAACGAACGCGCGTCCGTTTGAGTCGGCGTGTTGGGCCGTCACTTTTGTCCGCGCCGACCCAAACGGACGCGGGCGGACAAAATGGGTCGCCCCATTGAAATTGCTTTTATCCCCCTTATAATAGGAAGAGGTGATATGTGTGCTGTGGCTCTGGACCACCACACACTGCCAACTTAGTTTCCACATTTTTACCAACATGGAGCATTTGATTCCGAAAGGTAGTTACAGCATTTACCACGTGCTACTTAGCATGGAAAACACACACAGACACACACTCTCTTTACTTTTTTTTCTGCAACTATAGTATGGAAAAGCTTTTGACATGCGGATAATAATCGTGGTGTAAATGACAGTTTCCATTACAAAAAAGCACTTGTTCATGTGGCCTAGTCGTGGCACGAAAACTTTATTTATAGAAAAAAAATATTTCTGGGTGTGGCTAGGTCTGGACTTAACCAAGTCGCAGTTTACTACTAACAACATGTGAAAAATGACTGAAAATAAAATGTTTACGTTCTCAATGTAGACATAACCAAGTCTCACTCAATCGAGGTTTTACAAAATTGTTTATTTATAGAACGAGCCAATTTTTGCGCCTTGTCCCCTCTGGTTTTGTTTGATACTCCCTCTGTTTTTATTTACTATGCATATTAGAGTTGACTAAAATCAAATTTTATAAAGTTTGACCAAGTTTATCGAAATCACTATAGACATTTATCATGATAAATCTATGTGATATGAAAGTACATTTAATAATAAATCTAATGTTGTTGATTTGTTATTGTATATCTTAATATTTTTTATATAAACTTGATCAAAATTTATAAAGCTTGACTTTGACCAAAGCAAATATGCAAACTAAATAAAAACGAAGGAAGATAGTATCTTCAAGCCATGTTCAAAGGTCAAGGATCTTTCCCTCGTCACCTTTTTTTATAAGAAAACAGCAATCTCCGGCAGTACCATAGATTGGATGATTCTGGCCACATTTCGTTTCTACATATGCCGAATAGGGACGCGTACACACATGACATATATAGGGGTAGCTAGAGCTGCTAGGCCAGGCGTAATGATTCCGGTACGGCACGATTGATTCCAAGCATGGTGGGTGCCTAGAAATTTATGGAATCCTATCATCGGCTGGCTGGATGATGGGATGAGACGCGATGCGACGGCGACGGCGACGGACCGGCCGGGGCACCAGCTCAGCTTCCTCGTGGCCGACACGATTAAAGACGCGCCTCCCTCCTCCCTCCCTGCCAGCAGCAGCAGCCTATCTCGTCCGTCGTCTCGTCTCTGGCCGCTGCACCGCCGCGATGTCAAGTCCCGTCTGCGGACATGTCCAGATTCCGACTGGCCGCGCGCGCGCGCCCAAAGCGATCGAGGTGATGGATCAGGAATACCGAATCACAGCTGGGTTGGTTAACCTTTTCCTGCCAAATGACATTCTTGCCCCCCGTCTTTATTATGGAGTTAAAAAAAATACCATCCGATCGAAAAAAGGAATACGGGCTGCGTCGTTGATTCGGGCGTTTGAGTCGGGTTTTTATGATTTATTTGTAGAAAAAATGATGAATTCCGATGCTTCGTGGGACGAGGAGTATGAACCGACGGCAACACCGGCTGAAGGAGGAGGAAAGCCAAACGTGTGAAGTCTTTTCTTGAGAAGGAGGAAAGAACTCTTCTTTTGCTTATTCCTAGTGACCCAGGATTTTCTTAATTCAGTTAATTACTACTCCCTCCGCCTGTAAATACCTGTCCTAGAAATGGTTGTATCTAGACTTATTTTAGTTATAAATACATCTATTTTATCTATTTCTAAGACAAGTATTTTCGGATGGAGGAAGTATTATTCAAGATAGATAAATATTCATGTTGATTTGTTGATTATTATAACCTCTGTCCTACTTTACTAGCCCCGTTGGTATTTTTGGACATATTTCAACCATGGTAATAAAATATAAGATATATGTAGAAAAAATAATATCATTCAAGACTACATTTCAATAAGGGTCCAACAATAAAATTTATGTGACCTTTATATTTTGCCAGTCAGATATGTTATCAAACTTGATTCAGAATACGATGAGAACTAATAAACACGGAGGGAGATAGTATCTTCAAGATAGCTAAACGTTCAACAAATAAACAAGCGCGAAAAACAAACAAAGCTGCAGTAGTAAGTCACCATCAACAGACCATGAATCAATCCTGTAGTACTAGTAACTCGGCCTGCTTACCTGGATCCTAGCTAGCCACACCTAGATGCTCCATTATTAACAAACATTGGTCTTACATGGCCAGCCTTGCATTGGTGCAGCAGGGAGACTTGCTTGGCGCTCATGCCTGAGAAGTGGGGTAACCTCATTACACTCTCTGGACCGGTAGAGCAAAAAGGCCCATTGGGCGGTGCAAATCTTGTTCGATGTCTTCTGGATGGCATCACTTGCTTGTGCTTGTAATTTCTCCGGCCCGGTTGGTGGTTAATGCACAGTGCAACTACAGTGCACAAGACTACAAGTGGGACTAGTGCCAAAAATGAGATGTTTCTCCAAGAGTAAAAGTAAACCCATGTCAGCTCGCAATAAGCAACGAATCCGAGATCTCTCTCTGGTAACAGGAGGCCACGTAAAATCGCCGGTCTGGCGAGACCAGACAGCTCTTTCTATTAGATACTCTTCCAAAACCAGACAACAGTTGATAAAAGAATGTCAAAATTATGTGTGATATGCTCCACGGCGCCACGCAACACGTACATACAAAGACGTGTCACCGCGGACGCCGAGCCGGCCGCTCTAGCTAGCTCGTTCGTCTCTCTCCCATCCCTCGCGCCCGCACGTAGTACGGTCGCATCTCCACGGCGCGCGGCCGCGTGTGCACCGCATGCCAGCGTAGTACTCTCTCCTTTTTGGTTTATAGAGTTTATCTTAAAATTTTAGTTTTTTTACTTTATAAAGCTTAATTTGATTGTTTTCCATCACATGTTTAAATTTTAAAATGCATTAAATCATTGCATGCAAGTACTAAGAAAAAATTGACCAATGCATGTAATTTATGCATACATGCATTGCAATTAATGCATTGGTAAACATATTTTTTGAGAAAGACAAAAGCATTAATTGGATGTTTTTGCAAACTACAAAAAATATTCTATCACTCATCATCTACTTTGGTTGATGAGAATTTTAAATTGAGCCTTATAAATTGGAAAATGAGGGAATTGGGAATACTCTACTACAGTACAACCAGCACACCGGTGCGTGCGTGTTAAGGCGGCCGAGTCCCGATGCGATTGGGTTTGGGCAGGAAGGAAACCGGTGGGCTGGCCTTGTCCTTTCCGTGCTCATCATACTCGATCGACATGGGCGGTGCGCATTATGGCACCGTTGGTTGGTTGGGTGCACCAGTACAGTATTCCCTTTTCGTTACGGGGGACGCCGGGGCCCCTCTCCGGTCTCAACAAAGTTGCACCACTTGCTGGAGGTCTTTGCCCGAGTAGATCGAGGTCAAAGCTAGTTTCTAATAATCACCACGTAGGATCCATGTGCGAGGCGTATGTTGCAAGTAAAAATTAAGACGCTACGCCGACCCAGGACCCGCAAGGATGGATGACGGAGGTGGTGACTTTTCCGTGCCGGCGGCCCCGGCAGCGGCCGGCTTGTCTTTGGAGGTGCAACTGTTGCTACGAGGGAGGACCAATCACGCCGTGATCATTCGCTTCGTCCGCCCCGGCCGGAGAACGCGACCGCGTATACGCGGTACGCCCCAATCCCGTCACTTGGTGTGTCGGCCAGTGACAGTGAGTGGCCTTGCTTGCCGTTGATGCGACGTTCACGTCTCGACGTGGTCGAATCTACAGGAGTAGTGGTACAAAAACAAAATAGGCATGGACGCGTCGTGCGTGCGTGCATGCATGGCCAGTCTCCAATCAATGTTCACGTATGCCTTGCCCACTCCCTGGCCCTGAGGCCACCAGAAACGAAATCCTATATACGACGCGCAAGTCCTTTGGATCACGCAGGAAATTAATCAACTCCGTTGTCATGGTAATTTGGCACATGTAGGCGTATGCGTGCGACAACCTCATGCTAGCCTATCTATCTATAATAGTACTATGAGGAGGAGGAGGAGGAGGAGGAGGTCCCCTGTGGAAGACCGTGCAGGCAGGCGCCCCCTGTGTAAGAAAGAGCCTGGGTTTCCGGCCGGGACGTCGCCCCGCCGTGGCCCGTGGCGTCCCCGGCGTAGAGCTTCTCGGGCCGGCCATGTCGTTTGGATGGACGCTGCTACGCCAAAATCGTTGCGCTCTCCATCATTCCGATGGAGCTAGCGGCCACACACGCGCGAGCGGCCCCAGGTCGATGCACATGTCCGCGCCTTTTGTCGACCTCTCCCTCGCCCGCGCGTGGGAACCGAGTCCTCTCCTCCTCCTCCCGTCCCGGGCAGACTCGCTGGGCAGGGACCGGGCTAGCCGTGTGGACCGTGCTCGCAAGTATGGCACTGGCTGGCTGCTGCTGCTGCATGCGACCTGCGAGGCCATGCATTGCATGCATTGTCGCGCTACAAAATGATGGGACGTACTAGGAGCCACAGTGCACGTTCGAGTACCACGCCTCGATCGATCGGCATCCCCCGTACGTACGTACGCGAGTCCGACGCCGCCACCAGAGTACGCGTACACAGCCTTTTTGCGTACTCGACCACAGTACGCGACTGCGATCTGCCTGAGCGTTTCAAGCAGTACATGTGGCTCACCGGTGCTCTTACCTAGGTCCGGGTGGCACCAGTAAAATGTTTTAATCTGTGCTCCCCTGTAGATCATGGAGATGGTCCATTTTTCTAACCTGGGTGACGTGTAAGCATGGATTAGGTACGTCCAGGAGACATTCATCCGGTGCAATCAATACCATCCGGGTGCCAAATGGCCGTGCATGTGTCACGCTGTGTTGCCTAAAAACATGCGTGTACACCGTCTGGCTATGGCTTCACGAAGTATTCACGTCGTAGCAGGTGCATGCCGGAGCAGCTGGCGAGGAAAACGCCAGGGGAAGATTTCCAAGACAAGCGGCTGCAGGAAGTGGGTCTTGTTTTGGGACTAGGAGTATGATCCTCTGAGGCATGGCAATAGCAGAACAAGGGCAGTAGTAGTAGTGAAAATTGGTGATGCAGCCGTTTCAAATTATTATTTTGGGCGATACAAGCATTTCGAAACACACACAAAACATATTGGTTTTGAAAGGTTCGACCTGAATGTAATTTTCGTTATTTCTAGTGTTTGTTATACTATCATAATTAAAGATGAATAGATCAAAAAAATTCTCGCAAAACAAAAACAAAAATGAGGCGTTGATTAGGAGGGTTAGTTATATGAGTAAGATTTTAAGTCAGCACATAACCGAACTACTCCCTCCGTCCGCCAATAAGTGTATATCTAGTTTTTGTCCTAAGTTAAAGTTTTAAAATTTGACCAACTTTATAAGAAAAAGCAGCAGCATTTATGACACTAAATTAGTATCGTTAGATTCGTTTTGAAATGTACTTTTATAATATACCAATTTGATGTCATATATGCTACTACTTTTTTCTATAATATTAGTCAAAACTTTAAAACTTTGACTTAGGACAAAAAACTAGATGTACATTTATTCATGGACGGAGGGAGTATATACTAGTAAGAAATAACTGTTTTCTTCCATACAACTCCAACAAAAGCGCAACAACTTGTCAAGTTGCAATATTATTGATCAAATTACCTCATTGGCCACACAGGACATCTCCGCAGACATATATAATGTTGCGGATCTCGAGTAGTATGTGCACACACGGTTAAACTAGCAACACTATGCTATTGCTACGCACTTTGATTCTTTCCCTAGTTAGTTTAGCTAGGGGGTGGCTTTGAGGGGTTCCACGCGAGACATACTTTACGCTAAATACCAAGTAATCTTACCACTAACATACTCCCCACTTGCTTAAGTTACTAGTACCGGCATGATACAAGAATGATGGCTGGCAAGCGAGTGAGGATGCGTGACGAGACTTGAGGAGGAGGAGAGAACAAAAGAGAAGTCCTGCGAGTGAGATTGGGTGGAACCCGACGGATGCCGCTGCGTGCTTAGAGGATGTTTGTTTTTAGGAATTTATTGGTCTAGGGACTTAAATAAGTCCTCATAAGTTCCATTTAAACCAAACATGAGGAACTTATAGGGACTTAAAGTGGGCATTTGGGGCTTATAAAATAAGACTCTCAAGGAGGAACTTATAAGGACTTATAATTGTAATATGGTCTTATAGAGACTTATAAGTCACAGGAACCAAACAGGTAGAGACTTTTTAGGGACTTGAGACTTATAAGTTGGGACTAAAAAAAATCCTAGGACTTAACCAAACAGGGCCTTAATTTACACGCTCCGAGAAACACATCGAGATGCCGACCAACACGCAACTAACCTTTGCATGGGTGAGGTTTGTTAACTTAACTGCATGCTGCTGCCCTTTGCTTCTTGGAGAGATGGGAAAAAAAATCCCAAAGCTATCTTTTGCATCAAGGTAAAAACCACTCTCCGCTTCCGCTGGCTTTCCGGATCGGAATCGTTTTCCCGACCGAGGAGGGCTCGAGGCGCACGCACTGCCCCGAGCCAGCCTCACGTGAGCCTCAAAATGTGCAGCCAGCGCCCACGTAACTTCAACGGCGGTGAACATGTCTGCTGCTCTGCTCTTCTCTGCTCACACGGTAAGTCAATAACACTAGTACTGTCCCGTCGCGGCACTAGTGCATAGTACATGACCAGCTAAGTAGGGTAACATTTCTCTCTTCTCTTACTCTGTTTATGGACGAACTTGCTCTTTTGCAGTGTAAATGAAGCTTGATTACTAGTACTCCCTTCATCACAGTTTACAAATCCTACATGTACACCTGAGTTGCCAATTTTATCATCCTAATATAAACTATATAACACAAAAATTATACCTTTTAAAAATAAAATATCTAAAGTTTATATTGGTATATTTTTTGTAATATATGATTTGTATTAGGTTGGTCAAATTGACAATCTAAAGATACGCGCGCGCCCTGTAAACTGAGAAAGAGGGAGTAATATGTGACCGTGGTAAAAGCAAAAAAGGGCTTGATAGTAGTATGTGACCGTGGCTCGTGGGAGCCCCGTGGGGCAGTGTGGTTGCTCCAACTAAACACTTTTTAACCCTACTTTGGGAGGCCGTTTCTCGGTAACCTAGGGGGGTGATGCGTGCCTACGCCGGCTCGCATGGACATGGACATGGACATGGGATGGGAATCTTGGTTTTGTTTACACCGCACGGGGTTGCGTGCTGGCCTTCTCTGCATGGTCCCCGCGGGGTCGGGTCGGGATTTGTGACCGCGCCAAAGCGAAAATTGACTACACGCGCTCCATGAGTGCGTGGCCAATTATATTGTGTCCGAACGGTAGGAGAAAGGTTTACTCAAATATCTCTCTGGGCCCCGGTGGCAATAGCGTTTTTCTTCGATTGTATGGGCAGCACAGTGCCATTTATTACTACCGTCCCGTAAAAAGAAAGTGCGATGTTTGCGCCATGGAAAGTTGCTACTACCACTCCTACTCCTGCTCGCTTTGCTGCTCTGCCAATGTGTAGCGGTCGCGGTAGCATTTTCAGCTCAACTGTGGAGGAAGTACTGTTCCTGTGCTGCTCGATCTCACCAAGAAATCAATCATGTTAGTGAAAGATGTTTGCCCTGTTTAGTGTCAGGGACACTATTGTTATCTATACAATACTTGCACCATTTTCTGCCTTCAGATGGCCGAAAGAGATGTTTACACGTTGTACTGCCGGAGAGATTTACCGCGCGGTGGATTTCAATCCGATCGCCGTGACGGAAATGAGTGTGATAGTTTGGATGCACGAGGTACTACTAATTGTGCCTTTTCACATATACAACCTGGAGGGAGCCCTAGCTTAGGATAGGATCGTCTCGTGTGATTAACCGTGGATTTGTTTAGCACAGTTACCATGGTTAGCGTTAGACCTGGAGCTGGAGGGAGACATCTTCCTAGGTACTGGCATTACGCAAAACATCTCTCAATGTACCTTGGTGCTTACCCAAGCATGCGCACGCATAGTTTACTCTTCTAGACTAGCTTCCATGGCTCACCTTGAAAACACAATATTATAATGATTCTATAGCGGTGACTAGGTTACTAACGGTGCCAGGTCGCTTAACCGACAAGTGTGGCACGCTCCCAAGTTTGAGTGGTTTTGACGTGTTCTCACGTCGACAAGAGCTTTTACCATTTTGTTTTTCTGTTTATATTAAAACCAAATACATATGCGGTTGTTAGGCGAGGTCAAATATTTGAGACCACTAGCAAGATGTCCATACGTTGCACGGAACATCAATTTACATTTGTATGAGTAGTTTATCTTGTGAGAGAAAATAAAGAACGAAGGAAGACCTTATTTACAAATATGAAGAGATGTGTGGTTATCTTTTTGCATAATTGCAATAGTTTCTTTCCCATCCGTCAGATATAAATCAGACGGTCTATATTGCAGGATGATACGCACATCATTATCACCAACTATTTTTTTATAAGATAGAGAATACCATTTTGAGGACACACCCTAGTCAGCATGCGAGCTGCAGGATAACCTTCAGTCGCGCACCCCCCATGCCTCCCACACGCGCTTTGGGCTAGCCCATATGCGGGGCGGGTGTCCCATTTCTTTTCATTTTTTCAGCAACATTACAATTTTTTTTGATTACATTTGTTTTTAAATTTTCAATCTCAAAATATGAATTAATTTTTTTGTATGTTCAAAAACTAGCCTTGAATTCATAAAATGTTTGTGATTTTATAAATGTCTTGAATTTGAATAATGTTCATGATTTTGAAAATTGTTTCCAGGTTTGGAAAACAGTCTTGAATTCAAAAAATGTATTGATTTTGGAAAGTGTTTCTGAGATCAATTTGTCCTGAGAAATTTGAAGTATATTCATGAATTTGAAAAAGTGCATGTTAATTCAAAAAAAAGTTCATGAATTTCGAAAAAATGAGTTTAAAAACATTGTTCACGAATTAAAGAAAATGTTTCTTGATTTGGAAAATATGTTAGTGAATTCAATAAATGGTCACAGGTTCAAAAAAAAGTTCACAAGTTTGAAATACATTCGTGAATTTCAGAAATGGTTAACGAATTCAAAAAAAATCATGAGTTTGATATATGGCAAGGAATTTTAAAAAATATTTATTTTTTTGAATATTATGAATTACAAAAAACATTTATGAATTCGATAAATATTAGCAACAAATTTAAAATTTTGTTCAAGAATTCATTAAATATTTATGAATTCAATAAATATTATCAAATTTGAAAATATGTTTGTGAATTCAAAAAATGTTTGCGAAGTCAGAGATTGATTGTGAGTTTGAAAGACATGTTCACAAGTAGTATTGTATGAAAGATCTACCTTGCGGTGGATTTTTATCCGATCACCATGCCAGAATTGAGTGCTGTAGTTAGTTGTATGCGCGAGGCACTAATTGTACCTTTTCATATATACAACCTGGAGGGAGCCCTAGCATAGGATAGGATAGGATCGTCCCGAGTGAATTAACCGTGAATTTATATAATCGCGGTTACCATGGTTAGCATTGGACCTGGAGGGAGACATCTTCCTAGGTAATGGTATTACGCAGAACATCTCTCAATGTACCTTCATGTTTACCCAAGCACACACGCACATTGTTTACTCTACTAGCGTCCATGCTTTACCTTGAAAACAAAATATAAAAATGATTCTAGTAACTAAGCTCCTATGGCCAGGTTGCATAACTGACAAGTGTGGCATGCCTCCAAGTTCAAGCTGTTGTGCGTTATCGCATCCGTTTTCTTGCTAGACTGCACATCCTTTTTTTCAAGTGGGTTGACGTGTTCTCACCTCGACATAAGGGTTTCACATCTGTTAAAAGAAACGATATATGGGCTTGTTGGGCGGGGTCAAAATATTGGAGACCCGACAATTTGGACTGATAATAATACCTATGGCTTTGTTGCCCAATATTTCTGCGAGAACAATTATCGCTTATAGCGAGATGGAAGAAGCTCTTGCATCACGCGCCACGCGAGCTGGTCGGCCCATGAGCATAAGATTCCACGCTGTAGGCCCGGTTGCCTTAGTTTTTTATTTTTTATTTTTTATTTCCTTTTCATATTTCAGCGGTTTTCTTCAGGTTTTTCCCAGTGGTTGTTTTCTCTTATTCTAAGTTTTCACTATTTTCTCTCTCTTGTTTTTCTTCGTTTTCCTTTGTTTTTTCTCGGTTTAAACTGCATTTTTTCTTTCGTTTTCTTTGTTTGTTTCTTTGGTTTTGTTCATTTCTTTTTCTTTATCGTATTTTTCTTTGAGTTTTTTCTTTTAAAGTGTGTTTCTTTAAAGTTTTCATTGTTTTTCTTTGGTTTTAGAACATTTTGATTGACTTCTTTTCTCGCTTTCAATGTATCGTTTGCATCATTTCCCCTCGGTTTTATATGTATACATTTTTCATGCACAAGTGAAACCTTATTTTCAATGTTGAAAAAGTAAAACACACATTTAACCTCGTTAAAATATATTTTTTATGTCTACAGTTTTTATATACATGGAGAGCATTTTATTATACATGTTTAACATTTTTAATACATTATTAGCATTTTTAAGTACAATGACTAACAATTCTTGCAAATACATGTCTGATCTCTACTCTTTTTCATAAATATCATACATTTCTAATATAAGTCGGATCATTTATTTGATACACATTTAATATTTTCAAATTTAGGATTTGCTTTTTTATAATGTGAGATACATTTTATTGAAATGCATGAACATTTTAAAATGTCAAAATTTTATTTTTATATCGTATCAACTTTTTTCACACACATTGAAACACTTGTTTTATATCTTATTATTATTTTCCAAATATTTAATTATTATTTTTATTGTCAGATACTTTTTTGAAACAAGTAAACATTTATAAAATGCCTTTAATATTTTTTAATGTGCTTTCAACATTTTTTAATTAAGATAATTTTTCCATTTTTTATATTTTGTAAAATTCACTATTTTAATTTTTTATTTATTTTTATGTTTTCAATATATATATATCAAAAATAGTTGCGAAAATATGTATGAAGAAAAACCGAACAAAGACAAGACCGGAGAAAAGATGAACTTACATGTAACCTACCTGGGTCGGCTCATTTCGCGACGCGTGATGTGAGGGCTCGCTCCAGCTTTCAAGATTTTACTTGGGGAAGAGAGCCTAGAAGGTAACTAATGAAAAAAGTTTGTGCTAATTCTGAAGGTAAAAGATCGTACCGTGTTGTCCCAATTGAGACCAATTAGTCTTGGTAGTGTCCTATACAAGATTGCTTCTAAGGTGTTATCTAACCGTTTGAAGCAAGTGTTGCCAAAAATTATTTTAGAGAAGCAACTGCCTTTGTTCCAGGGCGTTTAATCAGTGGCAACATTTCTGCCTCTATTTTATGAAGAGGAACAAGGCCCAGAAAAACGGATTTTGTGCTTTCAAACTTGATACGATGAAGGCCTATGATCGCGTGGAGTAGGAGTTCCTGGAGGCAATAATGACCAAGTTGGGTTTTGCACCAACTTTGATTTCCCTGGTTTAGGGTTTTGTTAGTTCTATCAAGTTCTCGTTGATGTTTAATGGATCTATATTAGAGGAATTTAAATCATCTCGAGGAATTAGACAGGTGGACAACCATCCCTCCTTATTTGTTCTTTCTAGTAGCGGAGGTCCTTTGTCATGATAGTCTCATTTTTGTTAAGGCCAATGTTGATGGAGCTATGGAGTTGTGTGCATTATTGGATTGCTATTGTGTTTCCTCGGGTCAGCGGGTGAATCTGTTAAAATCTTCTACATTTTCCAGTAACGTGTGCAAGCAAAGTCTTAGGATGGAGGTAAAGAATGCTTTGCATGTGCCACATGAATCTCTTTCTGACAAATATTTAGGTATGCCTTCTGACGTGGAAAACTCAATAAACAGTGCCTTCAAGTATCTAAAAGATATATTCTAGGTAAAGGATGGATGGAGAAGCTTCTTATTGAATCTTTTGCGTAAGCAATCCTAGTTTTATCCATGTCCCGCTTTAAGCTCCCATGTGCACTATGTCGACACATAAATGCTCTCATCACGATGTTTTGGTGGGGAAGCAAGAAGGAAGAAAGGAAGACTAGTTGGCTCTCTTGGGAGGTGATGACGAGACCAGATATGGCATTATGAAAAATATCTCTTAATGTACCTTCATGCTTATCGAAGCATCACACATAGTTTACTGTACTATACTAGCTGTCTTGGCTTACCTTGAAAACATAATATTAAAATGATCCTAGTAACTAACCTACTAATGGTGCTATGACAACTATATTCTCTAATTTTTGTGAAAATATTGTTGAGGTATTCATGGATGAATTTTTCATTTTCAAAACCTCTTCTGATGATTTGCTTAAGCAACCTTGATCGAGTTTTGCAGAGACATTGTCAGACTAATTTTGTCTGGAATTGAAAGAAATGCCACTTTATGGTAAACAAAGGTATAGTCCTTGGGCATAAAATTTCTAAAAGAGGTATTGAGGTAGATAGAGCTAAAGTTGATACTATTGAGAAAATGCCATGTCCTAAAGATATCAAAGGTATAAGAAGTTTCCTTCGTCATGCTAGTTTCTATAGGAGGTTCATAAAAGACTTCTCTAAAATTTCCAGGCCTCTTACTAATCTTTAGCAAAAAAATGTTCCTTTAGTTTTGGACGATGATTGCGTAGAAGCCTTTGAAATACTTAAGAAAGACTTAATTTCTGCACCCATCCTTCAACCACCTGATTGGAAAATCCCCTTTAAAATTATGTGTGGTGCTAGTGATTATGCTATTGGTGTTGTTCTAGGTCAAAGAGTTGATAAGAAATTGAATGCTATTCATTATGCTAGTAAGACCTTGGATAGTGCTCAAAGAAATTATGCTATTACCGAGAAAGAATTTTTAGCAGTTGTGTTTGCATGTGATAAATTCAGAGTTTGTATTGTTGATTCTAAAGTTACTATTCACACCGATCATGCTGCTATTAAATATCTCATGGAAAAGAAAGATGATAAACCTAGACTAATTAGGTGGGTTCTTTAATTACAAGAGTTTGATTTGCATATTGTTGATAGAAAAGGAGCTGAAAATCATGTAGCAGGTAACTTGTCTAGGATGGAAAATGTTCTTGATGACCCACTACCTATTGATGATAGTTTTCCTGATGAGCAATTTGTTGGGAAACGTAGCATGCAATTTCAAAAAAATTCCTACGCTCATGCAAGATCTATCTAGGAGATGCATAGCAATGAGAGGGGGAGAGTGTGTGCACGTACCCTCGTAGATCAAAAGCGGAAGCATTTGACAACGTGGTTGATGTAGTCGAACTTCTTCTCGTTTCGACCGATCAAGCACCGAATGTACGGCACCTCCGAGTTCTGCACACGTTCAGCTCGATGACGTCCCTCGAACTCTTGATCCAGCAAAGTGTCGAGGAAGAGTTCCGTCAACACGAAGGCGTAGTGACGGTGATGGTGAAGTGATCCGCGCAGGGCCTTGCCTAAGCACTACGAAGATATGATCGGTTGCGTAAACTGTGGAAGGGGGCGCCACACACGGCTAACAATTATTGTTGGTGTGTCTTCTAGCGATGCCCCCACATATATATAGGTTGGAGGGAAGGAGAGGCAGCCAAGGGGGCGCCCCAAGTAGGAGGAATCCTACTTGGGGTCCCCCCAATTCGGCCCCCTTCCTTATTAACCGGAGGGGAAAGGAAAGAGAGGGGGCGGGAAGGAAGGGGGAGGACAAATCCTCCCCTTTCCTTCTTCCTTCCCCTCTTTCCTTCTCCTCCTGTTTCGGCCTATATGGGGGCGCACCAGCCCCTTGTGGGCTGGTCTGTCCCACTCTTGGCCCATAAGGACCATATCTTTGCCGGGGGTGCCCAGAACACATTTCCGATGACCCGATACGTACCTGGTACCCCCGGAACACTTCCGGTGTCTGAATACTATCATCCTATATATCAATCTTACCTTTCGACCATTTCGAGACTCATCGTCATGTACGTGATCTCATCCAGGACTCTGAACAATATTCGGTCACCAAAACACATAACTCATATAATACAAAATCGTCATCGAACGTTAAGTGTACGGCCCCTATGGGTTCAAGAACTATGTAGACATGACCGAGACACCTCTCCGGTCAATAACCAATAGCGTAACCTGGATGCTCATATTGGCTCCTACATATTCTACGAAGATCTTTATTGGCCGAACCGTAATGATAACATGCGTTATTCCCTTTGTCATTGGTATGTTACTTGCCTGATATTCGATCGTCGGTGTCTTCCATACCTAGTTCAATCTCGTTACCGGCAAGTCTCTTTACTCGTTCCATAATACATCATCCCGCAACTAACTCATCAGTCACATATTTCTTGCAAGGCTTCTTATGATGTGTATTACTGCTACCTCTTGAGCAGGCGTTGGTTTTCCCTTGAAGAGGAAAGGGTGATGCAGCAAAGTAGCGTAAGTATTTCCCTCAGTTTTGAGAACCAAGGTATGAATCCAGTAGGATACAACACACAAGTCACCTAGTACCCGCACAAACAATCAAGAACCTTGCAACCAAGGCGATAAAGGGGTTTTCAATCCCTTCACGGCCACTCGCAAAAGCGAGATCTGATAGAGATAGTAAAGTAAATATTTTTGGCATTTTTGTTGTATAGATTGGAAAGTAAAGATTGCAAAATAGTAAACGAGATGCAATGTAAATAAAAGAGATGCAATATAATAAGAAAGAGACCCAGGGGCCATAGGTTTCACTAGTGGCTTCTCTCAAGATAGCATGTATTACGGTGGGTGAACAAATTACTGCCGAGCAATTGATAGAAAAGCGCATAGTTATGAAGATATCTAAGGCAATGATCATGAATATAGGCATCACGTCCGTGTCAAGTAGATCGAAACGATTTTGCATCTACTACTATTACTCCACACATCGACCGCTATCTAGCATGCATCTAGAGTATTAAGTTCATAAGAACAGAGTAACGCATTAAGCAAGATGACATGATGTAGAGGGATAAACTCAAACAATATGATATAAACCCCATCTTTTTATCCTCGATGGCAACAATACAATACGTGCCTTGCTGCCCTACTATCACTGGGAAAGGACACCGCAAGATTGAACCCAAAGCTAAGCACTTCTCCCATTGCAAGAAAGATCAATCTAGTAGGCTAAACTAAACCAATAATTCGAAGAGACTTGCAAAGATATCAAACCATGCATATAAGAATTCAGAGAAGAACCAAATAATATTCATAGATAATCTTGTTCATAAACCCACAATTCATCGTATCTCGGCAAACACACCGCAAAAGAGTATTACATCTAGTAGATCTCCAAGAACATCGAGAAGAACTTTGTGTTGAGAACCAAAGAGAGAGAAGAAGCCATCTAGCTAATAACTATGGACCCGAAGGTCCGTGGTAAACTACTCACGCTTCATCGGAGAGGCTATGGTGTTGATGTAGAAGCCCTCCATGATCGATTCCCCCTCCGGCAGATCGCCGGAAAAGGCCCCAAGATGGGATCTCACGGGTACAAAAGGTTGCGGTGGTGGAGAAGTGGTTTCGTGGCTCTCTGCGATCGATCTAGGGTATACGAGTATATATAGGTTAAAGAAGTACGTCGGTGGAGCTACGAGGGCCCCACGAGGGTGGGGGTGCGCCTACCCCCTGGGTGCGCCCTCCTACCTCGTGGCTGCCTCGCGGAGTTCCAGACTTTGACTCCAAGTCTTCTGGATTGCTTTCGGTCCAAGAAAGATCATCATGAAGGTTTCATTCCGTTTGGTATTCCTTTTCTGCGAAACTCTAAAATAGGCAAAAAAATAGAAACTGACACTGGCCTCCGGTTAATAGTTAGTCCCAAAAATAACATAAAAGAGCATATTAAAGCCCACTAAACATCCAAAACAGATAATATAATAGCATGGAACAATAAAAAATTATAGATACATTGGAGACGTATCAAGCATCCCCAAGCTTAATTCCTGCTCGTCCTCGAGTAGGTAAATGATAAAAACATAAATCTTGATGTGGAATGCTACCTAACATAATTATCAATGTAATTTTCTTTAATGTGGCATGAATGTGCAGATCCGAAAGATTCAAGACAAAAGTTTAATATTGACATAAAAATAATAATACTTCAAGCATAATAACAAAGTAATCATGTCTTCTCAAAATAACATGGCCAAAGAAAGTTCATCCCTACAAAATCATATAGTTTGGCTATGCTCCATCTTCGTCACACAAAATATTTAGATCATGCACAACGCCGATGACAAGCCAAGCAATTGTTTCATACTTTAGTATTCTCAAACTTTTTCAACTTTCACGCAATACATGAGCGTGAGCCATGGACATAGCACTATAGGTGGAATAGAATGGTGGTTGTGGAGAAGACAAAAAGGAGGAAGATGGTCTCACATCAACTAGGCGTATTAATGGGCTATGGAGATGCCCATCAACAGATATCAATGTGAGTGAGTAGGGATTGCCATGCAACGGATGCACTAGAGCTATAAATGAATGAAAGCTCAACAAAAGAAACTAAGTGGGTGTGCATCCAACTTGCTTGCTCACGAAGACCTAGGGCATTTGAGGAAGCCCATTATCGAAATATAGCCAAGTTCTATAACGAAAATTCCCACTAGTATATGAAAGTGACAAAATAAGAGTCTCTTCATCATGAAGATCATGGTGCTACTTTGAAGCTCAAGCATGGAAAAAGGATAGTACCATTGTCCCTTCTCTCCTTTTCTCTCCTTTTTATGTTTGGCTTCTTTGGCCTCCTTTTTTTTCATTGGCTTCTTTGGCCTCTTTTTTTCTCACATGGGACAATGCTCTAATAATGATGATCATCACACTTCTATTTATTTACAACTCAAGGATTACACCTCGATACTTAGAACAAAATATGACTCTATATGAGTGCTTCCGGCGGTGTACCGGGATGTGCAATGAATCAAGAGTGACATGTATGAAAAAATTATGAATGGTGGCTTTGCCACAAATACGATGTCAACTACATGATCATGCAAGGCAATATGACAATGATGGAGCATGTCATAATAGACGGAACGGTGGAAAGTGGCATGGAAATATATCTCGGAATGGCTATGGAAATGCCATAATAGGTAGGTATGGGGGATTTTTTTTAGGAAGGTAAATGGTGGGTTTATGGTACCGACGAAAGTTGCACGATACTAGAGAGGCTAGCAAAGGTGGAAGGGTGAGAGTGCGTATAATCCATGGACTTAACATTAGTCATAAAGAACTCACATACTTATTGCAAAAATCTACAATTCATCAAAACCAAGCATTACGCGCATGCTCCTAGGGGGATAGATTGGTAGGAAAAGACCATCGCTCGTCCCCGACTGCCACTCATAAGGAAGACAATCAAAGAAACACCTCATGCTTCAAATTTGTTACACAACGGTTACCATACGTGCATGCTACAGGACTTGCAAACCTCAACACAAGTATTTCTCAAATTCACAACTACTCAACTAGCATGACTCTAATATCACCATCCTCATGTCTCAAAACAATCATCAAGCATCAAACTTCTCATAGTAGTCAACGCACTTTATATGTAAGTTTTTATTATACCCATCTTAGATGCCCATCATATTAGGACTAGTTTTATAGCCAAAGAAAATTACCATGCTATTCTAAAAGACTCTCAAAATAATATAAGTGAAGCATGAGAGATCAATAATTTTAATAAAATAAAACCACCTCCATGCTCTCAAAAGATATAAGTGAAGCACTAGAGAAAAATTATCTAGCTCAAAAGATATAAGTGAAGCACATAGAGTATTCTAATAAATTTTGATTCATGCGTGTCTCTCCCAAAAGGTGTGTACATCAAGGATGATTGTGGTAAACTAAAAAGTGAAGACTCAAATCATACAGAATGCTCCAAGCAAAACACATATCATGTGGTGAATAAAAATATAGCCTCAAGTAAAATTACCGATAGACGAAGACGAAAGAGGGGATGCCTTTCGAGGCATCCCCAAGCTTAGGCTTTTGGTTGTCCTTGAATTTTACCTTGGGGTTCCTGGGGCATCCCCAAGACTAGGCTCTTGCCACTTCTTATTCCAAAATCCATCAAATCTTTACCCAAAAACTTGAAAACTTCACAACACAAAACTTTAACAAAAAATCTCATGAGCTCCTTTAGTATAAGAAAATAAACCACCACTTTAAAGTACTGTAATGAACTCATTCTTTATTTATATTAGTGTTAAACCTACTGTATTCCAACTTCTCTATGATTCATACCCCCCGATACTACTCATAGATTCATCAAAATAAGCAAATAACACGCGAAAAACAGAATATGTCAAAAACATAACAGTTTGTAGCAATTTGGAGGTTTCGCATACATCTGTAACTCCAAAAATTCTGAAAAATTAGGACAACCAGGATAAGAAGTATATTGATCTACTGCAGTTGGAATTGGTATTTTATCACTCTCTGGTAAAAAATGTAATTACTTTCATGAGCGCATACTTTCTGTTTTTATCAGCAAGATCAAACAACAATCACCCAAGAAGACCCTAAAGGCTTTACTTGGCACAAACACTAATTAAAACATAAAAAACACAATCATAACAGAATCTAGATGAATTATTTATTACTAAACAGGAGCAAAAAGCAAAGAACAAAAACAAATTTGGGTTGCCTCCCAACAAGCGCTATTGTTTAACGCCCCTAGCTGGGCATAAAAACAAGAATAGATCTAGGTATTGTCATCTTTGGTATGTAATCCATAAGTGGCTCTCATAATAGATTCATAAGGCAATTTAATTTTCTTCCTAGGAAAGTGTTCCATGCCTTTCCGTAACGGAAATTGGAATATAATATTTCCTTCTTTCATGTCAATAATTGCACCAATCGTTCTATGAAAAGGTCTACCAAGAATAATATGACATGTAGGATTGCAATCTATATCAAGAACAATGAAATCTACGGGCACATAATTCCTATTTGCAACAATAAGTACATCATTAATCCTTCCCATAGGTTTCTTAATGGTGGAATCCGCAAGATGCAAATTTAAAGAACAATCATCAAATTCATGGAAACCTAGCACATCACACCAAGTTTTTGGAATCGTGGAAACACTAGCACCCAAATCACACAAAGCATAGCATTCATAATCTTTAATATTAATTTTAATAGTAGGTTCCCACTCATCATAAAGTTTCTAGGGATAAAAACTTCTAGTTCAAGCTTTTCTTCATAGGATTGCATTAAAGCATCAACGATATGTTTAGTAAAAGCTTTATTTTGGCTATAAGCATGAGGAGAATTTAACACGGATTGCAACAAGTAAATAAAATCTATCAAAGAGCAATTATCATAATTAAGTTCCTTGTAATCCAAAATAGTGGGTTCATTGCTATGTAAAGTTTTGACCTCTTCAATCCCACTTTTATTATTTTTTTCATCAAGATCTAAAAACTCTGAATCATTGGGACACCTTTTAACTAAAGTTGACTCATCTCCAATCCCATCTTTATCAAGATTCATATTGGAAAACAAAGATTTAATAGGAGTCACATCAATCACTTTTAGATCTTCATCATTGTTATCATGAAAACTAGAAGAACACGCTTTCACAAAGCAATCTTTTTTAGCACACATCCTAGCGGTTCTTTCTTTGCACTCATCAATGGAAATTCTCATGGCTTTGAGAGACTCATTGATGTCATGCTTAGGTGCAATAGATCTAAGTTTCAAAGAATCAACATCAAGAGAAATTCTATCCACGTTCCTAGCCAACTTATCAATCTTAAGCAATTTTTCTTCAACCAAAGCATTGAAATTCTTTTGCGAACTCACAAATTCTTTAACACTAGTCTCAAAATAAGAGGGCATCTCATTAAAATTTCCATAAGAGTTGTTGTAGGAATTACCATAATTATTAGAGGAATTACTAGGAAACAGCCTAGAATTCAAGTTTCCTCCATACGCATTGTTACCAAAATTGTTCCTACCAACAAAATTCACATCCATAGATTCATTATTATTCTCAATCAAAGTGGACAAAGGCATACATTAGGATAAGAAGAAACACTTTTGTTAGCAAACAATTTCATAAGTTCATCCATCTTTCCACTCAAAACATTAATCTCTTCAATCGCATGAACTTTTTTACTAGTGGATCTTTCGGTGTACCATTGAGAATAATTAACCATAATATTGTCTAGGAGCTTAGTAGCTTCTCCTAAAGTGATTTCCGTAAAGTGCCTCCCGTGGCCGAATCTAAAAGATTTCTAGAAGCAAAATTCAATCCGGCTTATAAATTTTGTATAATCATCCACAAATTCAAACCATGTGTAGGGCAATTACGTATCATTAATTTCATCCTCTCCCAAGCTTGTGCAACATGCTCATGATCAAGTTGCTTAAAATTCATAATATCGTTCCTAAGAGAGATAATTTTAGCAGGAGGAAAATAATTAGAGATAAAAGCATCTTTGCACTTATTCCATGAATCAATACTATTTTTAGGCAAAGCAGAGAACCAAGTTTTAGCACGATCTCTAAGCAAAAACGGAAATAGCTTCAATTTAACAATATCATTATCCACATCTTTCTTCTTTTGCATATCACACAAATCAACAAAGTTGTTTAGATGGGTAGCGGCATCTTCACTAGGAAGTCCAGAAAATTTTTCTTTCATAACAAGATTCAACAAAGCGGTATTAATTTCACAAGATTCAACATCGGTAGTAGGATCAATCGGAGTGCTAATAAAATTATTGTTGTTGGTATTGGGAAAGTCACACAATTTATTATTATCTTGTGCCATCGTGACAAACAATCAATCCAACACACACAAGAAGCAAGCGAAAAGAGACGAACAGAAGAGGGGCGAAGTAAAGGCAAAGGTTTTCAAAAATCGTTTTAGAAGTGGGGGAGAGGAAAACGAGAGGCGAATGGCAAATAATGTAATGCGGTGAGAAGAGTTTATGATGGGTACTTGGTATGTCTTGACTTGGCGTAGATTTCCCCAGCAACGGCACCAGAAATCCTTCTTGCTACCTCTTGAGCATGGTGTTGGTTTTCCCTTGAAGAGGAAAGGGTGACGCAACAAAGTAGCGTAAGTATTTCCCTCAGTTTTGAGAACCAAGGTATCAATGCAGTAGGAGACAACGCACAAGTCACCTAGTACCTGCACAAACAATCAAGAACCTTGCAACCAACGTGATAAAGGGGTTGTCAATCCCTTCACGGTCACTCGCAAAAGTGAGATCTGATAGAAGATAGTAAAGTAAATATTTTCGGTATTTTTGTTGTATAGATTAGAAAGTAAAGATTGAAAAATAGTAGACGAGATGCGATGTAAATAAAAGAGATGCAATATAATAAGAAAGAGACCCAGGGGCCATAGGTTTCACTAGTAGCTTCTCTGAAGATAGCATGAATTACGGTGGGTGAACAAATTATTGCCGAGCAATTGATAGAAAAGTGCATAGTTATGAAGATATCTAAGTCAATGATCATGAATATAGGCATCACGTCCGTGTCAAGTAGATCAAAACGATTCTGCATCTACTACTATTACTCCACACATCGATCGCTATCCAACATGCATCTAGAGTGTTAAGTTCATAAGAACAGAGTAACGCATTAAGCAAGATGACATGATGTAGAGGCATAAACTCAAACAATATGATATAAACCCCATCTTTTTATCCTCGATGGCAACAATACAATGCGTGCCTTGCTGCCCCTACTGTCAGTGGGAAAGGAATTCGCAAGATTGAACGCAAAGCTAAGCACTTCTCCCATTGCAAGAAAGATCAATCTAGTAGGCCAAACTAAACCGATAATTCGAAGAGACTTGCAAAGATATCAAATCATGCATATAAGAATTCAGAGAAGAACCAAATAATATTCATAGATAATCTTGTTCATAAACCCACAATTCATCGGATCTCGGCAAACACACCGCAAAAGAGTATAACATAGAATAGATCTCCAAGAACATCGAGGAGAACTTTGTATTGAGAATCAAAGAGAGAGAAGAAGCCATCTAGCTAATAACTATGGACCCGAAGGTCTATGGTAAACTAGTCACGCTTCATCGGAGAGCCTATGGTGTTGATGTAGAAGCCCTCCGTGATCGATTCCCCCTCCGGTAGATCGCTGGAAAAGGTCCCAAGATGGGATCTCACGGGTACAAAAGGTTGCGGCAGTGGAAAAGTGGTGTTGTGGCTCTCTGCGATCGATCTAGGGTATAAGAGTATATATAGGCGAAAGAGGTATGTCGGTGGAGCGACGAGGGCCCCATGAGGGTGGGGGCGTGCCTACCCCCCTGGGCGCGCCCTCCTACCTCGTGGCCACCTCGCAGAGTTCCAGACTTCGACTCCAAGTCTTTTGGATTGCTTTCGGTCCAAGAAAAATCATCGCGAAGGTTTCATTCTGTTTGGATTCCGTTTGGTATTCATTTTCTGCGAAACTCTAAAATAGGCAAAAAAACAGAAACTGGCACTGGGCCTCCGGTTAATAGGTTAGTCCCAAAAATAATATAAAAGAGCATATTAAAGCCCATTAAACATCCAAAACAGATAATATAATTGCATGGAACAATAAAAAATATAGATATGTTGGAGACATATCAATTACCGATAGGGCCCAAAGATACCTCTTCAATACTCGGAGTGACAAATCCTAATCCCGATCTATGACAACCCAACAAACACCTTCGGAGATACCTGTAGTGCATCTTTATAATCACCAAGTTACATTGTGACATTTGATAGCACACAAGGTATTCCTCAGGTATCTGGGAGTTGCATAATCTCATAGTCGAAGGAATATGTATTTGACATGAAGAATGCAATAGCAATAAAACTGTACGATCAATATGCTAAGCTAACGGATGGGTCTCCATCACATCATTCTCCAAATGGTGTGATCCTGTTCATCAAATGACAACACATGTCTATGGTTAGGAAACTTAACCATCTTTGATTAATGAGCTAGTCTAGTAGAGGGTTACTAGGGACACGGTGTTTTGTCTATGTATCCACACATGTATCAAGTTTCTGGTTAATACAATTCTAGCATGAATAATAAACATTTATCATGATATAAGGAAATATAAAATAACAACTTTATTATTGCATCTAGGGCATATTTCCTTCAGTCTCCCACTTGCACTAGAGTCAATAATCTAGTTCACATCGCCATGTGATATAACACCAATAGTTCACATCTTTATGTGATTAATACCCATAGTTCACATCGTCATGCGACCAACACCCAAAGGGTTTACTAGATTCAACAATCTAGTTCACATCGCCATGTGATTAATGCCCAAAGAGTACTAAGGTGTGATCTTGTTTTGCTTGTGAGAGAGGTTTAGTCAACGGGTCTTCCACATTCAGATCCGTATGTATTTTGCAAATTTCTATGTCTACAATGCTCTGCACAGAGCTACTTTAGCTAATTGCTCCCACTTTCAATATGTATCCAGATTGAGGCTCGGAGTCATCCGGATCAATGTCAAAGCTTGCATCGACGTAACCCTTTATGACAAACTCTTTGTCACCTCCATAACCGAGAAATATTTCCTAAGTCCTCTAAGGATAATTTTAACCGTTGTCTAGTGATCTACTGCTGAATCACTATTGTATCCTTTGCCAAACTCATGGCAAGGCACACAACAAGTCTGGTACACAACATAGCATACTTTATAGAACCTATGGTGGCATCGGGAATGACTTTCATTCTCTCTCTATCTTCTGCCGTGGTCGGGTTTTGAGTCCTACTCAATTTCACACATTGTAACACAGGCAAGAACCCTTTCTTTGATAGATCCATTTTGAACTTATTCAAAACTTTATCAAGGTATGTGCTTTGTGAAAGTCCTACTAAACGTCTCGATCTATCCCTATAGATCTTGATGCTCAATATGTAAGCAACTTCACCATGGTTTTTTCATTGAAAAATTCTTATTCAAGTATCCTTTTATGCTATCCAGAAATTATATATATCATTTCCAATCAATAATATGTCATCCACATATAATACCAGAAATGCTACAGAGCTCCCACTCACTTTCTTGTAAATACAGGTCTCCCCGTAAGTCTGTATAAACCATATGCTTTGATCACCTCATCAAAGCATATATTCCAACTCTGAGATGCTTGAACGAGTCCATAGATGGATCGCTGGAGCTTGCACACTTTGTTAGCACCTTTAGGATCTACAAAACCTTCTAGTTGCATCATATACAATTCTTCTTCAAGATATCCATTAAGGAATGCAGTTTTGACATCCATTTGCCAGATTTCATAATTATAAAATGTGGAAATTGCTAACATGATTCGGACTGACTTAAGCATCGCTACGGGTGAGAAGGTCTCATCATAGTCAACCCTTTGAACTTGTCAAAAACCTTTCGCGACAAGTTGAACTTTGCCAGATTTCATAATCAGCGCCAGTCTTCTTCTTGAAGATCCATTTATTTTCTATGGCTTGCCAATCATTAGGCAAAGCCACCAAAGTCCACACTTTGTTCTCATACATGGATCCTATTTCAGATTTCATGGCCTGAAGCCATTTGTCAAAATCTGGGCTCATCATAGCTTCTTTATAGTTCGTAGGTTCACCATGGTCTAGTAACATGACTTACAGATCAGGATTAACATACCACTCTGGTGCGGATCGTACTCTGGATGATTTACGAGGTTCAGTAGTAACTTGATCTAAAGTTTCATGATCATTATCATTAGCTTCTTCTCTAGTTGGTGTAGGCATTAGGGGAACGGTTTTCTGTGATGAGCTACTTGAAGGAAATATGCCCTAGAGGCAATAATAAAGTTGTTATTTTATATTTTCTTATCATGATAAATGTTTATTATTCATGCTAGAATTGCATTAACCGGAAACTTGATACATGTGTGGATACATAGACAAAACACCGTGTCCCTAGTGAGCCTCTACTAGACTAGCTCGTTAATCAAAGATGGTTAAGTTTCCTAACCATAGACATGTGTTGTCATTTGATGAACGGGATCACATCATTAGGAGAATGATGTGACGGACAAGACCCATCCGTTAGCTTAGCATATTGATCGTTCAGTTTTATTGCTATTGCTTTCTTCATGTCATATACATATTCCTTTGCCTATGAGATTATGCAACTCCCGGATACCGGAGAATACCTTGTGTGCTATCAAATGTCACAACGTAACCGGGTGATTATAAAGATGCTCTACATGTATCTCCGAAGGTGTTTGTTGGGTTGGCATAGATCCAGATTAGGATTTGTCACTCTGAGTACCGGAGAGGCATCTCTGGGCCCTCTCAGTAATACACATCATGATAAGCCTTGCAAGCAATGTGACTAATGAGTTAGTTACAGAATGATGTATTACAGAACGAGTAAATAGACTTGCTGGTAACGAGATTGAACTAGGTATGAAGATGCCGACGATCGAATCTCGGGCAAGTAACTAGGTTCGATAAAGATCTTCGTAGAATATGTGGGAACTAATATGAGCATCCAGGTTCCGCTTTTGGTTATTGACCGGAGAGGTGTCTCGGTCATGTCTACATAGTTCTCGAACCCATAGGGTCTGCACGCTTAACGTTCGATGACGATTTTGTATTATATGAGGTATGTGATTTGGTGACCGAATATTGTTTGGAGTCCCGGATGAGATCACGGACATGACGAGGAGTCTTGAAATGGTTGAGAGGTAAATATTCATATATATGACGATAGTATTTGGACACTGGAAGTGTTCCGGGGGTACCGGGTACATTTCGGGTCACCGGAAGGGGTTCCGGGCAACCCCCGGCAAGCTATATGGGCTTAATGGGCCTAGGGAGGGACATACCATCCCACAGGGGGCTGGTGCACCCTTCCACTAGGCCGGCCAGCCCTAGGGAAGGCAAGGGGGGAGGGCTAGCCCGTCTTTCCTTCCCCTTCTCAAGGGAGAAAGGAAGGGGGGGGGGGGGCAGCTCCTCCTTCCTTCTCCTAGTGCCAAAACAAGGAAGGGGGGGGGGGATTGGGGTGGGAGCCCAAGTAGGATTCGGCCTACTTGGGTGCCCCCCTGGCTGCGAAGGAAGGGGGAGGACAAATCCTCCCCGTTCCTTCTTCCTTCCCCTCTTTCCTTCTCCTCCTGTTTCGGCCTATATGGGGGCGCACCAGCCCCTTGTGGGCTGGTCTGTCCCACTCTTGGCCCATAAGGACCATATCTTTGCCGGGGGTGCCCGGAACCCATTTCCGATGACCCGATACATACCTGGTACCCCCGGAACACTTCCGGTGTCTGAATACTATCATCCTATATATCAATCTTACCTTTCGACCATTTCGAGACTCATCGTCATGTCCGTGATCTCATCCAGGACTCCGAACAATATTCGGTCACCAAAACACATAACTCATATAATACAAAATCGCCATCGAACATTAAGCGTACGGCCCCTATGGGTTCGAGAACTATGTAGACATGACCGAGACACCTCTCCGGTCAATAACCAATAGCGTAACCTAGATGCTCATATTGGCTCCTACATATTCTACGAAGATCTTTATCGGTCGAACCGTAATGATAACATACGTTATTCCCTTTGTCATTGGTATGTTACTTGCCCGATATTCGATCGTCGGTGTCTTCCATACCTAGTTCAATCTCGTTACCGGCAAGTCTCTTTACTCGTTCCATAATACATCATCCCGCAACTAACTCATTAGTCACATATTGCTTGCAAGGCTTCTTATGATGTGTATTACTGCTACCTCTTGAGCATGCGTTGGTTTTTCCTTGAAGAGGAAAGGGTGATGCAGCAAAGTAGCGTAAGTATTTCCCTCAGTTTTGAGAACCAAGGTATCAATCCACTAGGAGACAGCGCACAAGTCACCTAGTATGCATGCTGGATAGCGGTCGATGAGCAGAGTAATAGTAATAGATGCAGAATCGTTTCGGTCTACTTGTCACGGACGTGATGCCTATATACATGATCATGCCTAGATATTCTCATAACTATGCTCAATTCTGTCAATTGCTCAACAGTAATTTGTTCACCCACCGTAGAATACTTATGCTCTTGAGAGAAGCCACTAGTGAAACCTATGGGCCCCGGGTCTATTCTCATCATATCAATCTCCATCACTTTAATCTTGCTTTGCTTTTTTACTTTGCTTTTACTTTTTACTTTGCTTCTTTATACCAAAAATATTATATCTATCATATCTCACTCTCGTAAGTGACCATGAAGGGAATGACAACCCCTAATCGCGTTGGTTGCGAGTAGCTATCATTTTGTGCAGGTACGAGGTGAAGGAAATATGCCCTAGAGGCAATAATAAAGTTATTATTTATTTCCTTATATCATGATAAATGTTTATTATTCATGCTAGAATTGTATTAACCGGAAACATAATACATGTGTGAATACATAGACAAACAGAGTGTCACTAGTATGCCTCTACTTGACTAGCTCGTTAATCAAAGATGGTTATGTTTCCTAACCATGAACAAAGAGTTGTTATTTGATTAACGGGATCACATCATTAGTTGAATGATCTGATTGACATGACCCATTCCATTAGCTTAGCACCCGATCGTTTAGTATGTTGCTATTGCTTTCTTCATGACTTATACATGTTCCTATAACTATGAGATTATGCAACTCCCGTTTACCGGAGGAACACTTTGGGTACTACCAAACGTCACAACGTAACTGGGTGATTATAAAGGAGTACTACAGGTGTCTCCAATGGTAGATGTTGGGTTGGCGTATTTCGAGATTAGGGTTTGTCACTCCGAGTGTCAGAGAGGTATCTCTGGGCCCTCTCGGTAATACACATCACATAAGCCTTGCAAGCATTATAACTAAGATGTTAGTTGTGAGATGATGTATTACGGAACAAGTAAAGAGACTTGCCAGTAACGAGATTGAACTAGGTATTGGATACCGACGATCGAATCTCGGGCAAGTAACATACCGATGACAAAGGGAACAACGTATGTTGTTATGCGGTCTGACCGATAAAGATCTTCGTAGAATATGTAGGAGCCAATATGGGCATCCAGGTCCCGCTATTGGTTATTGACCGGAGACGTGTCTCGGTCATGTCTACATTGTTCTCGAATCGTAGGGTCCGCACGCTTAACGTTACGATGACAGTTATTATGAGTTTATGCATTTTGATGTACCGAAGGTTGTTCGGAGTCCTGGATGTGATCACGGACATGACGAGGAGTCTCGAAATGGTCGAGATATAAAGATTGATATATTGGAAGCCTATGTTTGTGAAGGAAATATGCCCTAGAGGCAATAATAAAGTTATTATTTATTTCCTTATATCATGATAAATGTTTATTATTCATGCTAGAATTGTATTAACCGGAAACATAATACATGTGTGAATACATAGACAAATAGAGTGTCACTAGTATGCCTCTACTTGACTAGCTCGTTAATCAAAGATAGTTATGTTTCCTAACCATGGACAAAAGAGTTGTTATTTGATTAACGAGATCACATCATTAGTTGAATGATCTGATTGACATGACCCATTCCATTAGCTTAGCACCCGATCGTTTAGTATGTTGCTATTGCTTTCTTCATGACTTATACATGTTCCTATAACTATGAGATTATGCAACTCCCGTTTACCGGAGGAACACTTTGGGTACTACCAAACGTCACAACGTAACTGGGTGATTATAAAGGAGTACTACAGGTGTCTCCAATGGTAGATGTTGGGTTGGCGTATTTCGAGATTAGGGTTTGTCACTCCGATTGTCGGAGAGGTATCTCTGGGCCCTCTCGGTAATACACATCACATAAGCCTTGCAAGCATTATAACTAAGATGTTAGTTGTGAGATGATGTATTACGGAACGAGTAAAGAGACTTGCCAGTAACGAGATTGAACTAGGTATTGGATACCGACGATCGAATCTCGGGCAAGTAACATACCGATGACAAAGGGAACAACGTATGTTGTTATGCGGTCTGACCGATAAAGATCTTCCTAGAATATGTAGGAGCCAATATGGGCATCCAGGTCCCGCTATTGGTTATTGACCGGACACGTGTCTCGGTCATGTCTACATTGTTCTCGAACCGTAGGGTCCGCACGCTTAACGTTACGATGACAGTTATTATGAGTTTATGCATTCTGATGTACCGAAGGTTGTTCGGAGTCCCGGATGTGATCACGGACATGACGAGGAGTCTCGAAATGGTCGAGACATAAAGATTGATATATTGGAAGCCTATGTTTGGACATCGGAAGTGTTCCGGGTGAAATCGGGATTTTACCGGATTATCGGGAGGGTTACCGGAACCCCCCGGGAGCCAAATGGGGCAACATGGGCCTTAGTGGAAAGGTGAGAGGGCAGCCCACATAGGGCTGCGCCTCCCCCCTCTCCCTAGTCCTATTAGGACTAGGAGAGGGGCCGGCCACCTCTCTCTTTCACTTCTCACTTGGGAATCCTAGTTGGACTAGGATTGGAGGGGGGAGTCCTACTCCCGGTAGGAGTAGGACTCCTCCTGTGCCTCCCTCCTTTAGCCGGCCAGCCTCCCCCCTCTATCCTTTATATACGGGGGCAGGGGACACCCCAAGACACACAAGTTGATCATTGTTGATCGTTCCTTAGCCGTGTGCGGTGCCCCCTGCCACCAAATTCCACCTCGGTCATATCGTTGTAGAGCTTAGGCGAAGCCCTGCGTCGGTAGTACATCAAGATCGTCATCACGTCGTCGTGCTGACGGAACTCTTCCTCGACGCTTTGCTGGATCGGAGCCCGAGGATCGTCATCGAGCTGAACGTGTGCTAAGAACTCGGAGGTGCCGGAGTAACGGTGCTTGGATCGGTCGGATCGGGAAGAAGACGTACGACTACTTCCTCTACGTTGTGTCAACGCTTCCGTTGCGATCTACTAGGGTACGTAGATCAGACTCTCCCCCTCGTTGCTATGCATCACCATGATCTTGCGTGTGCGTAGGAAAATTTTAAAAATTACTACGTTCCCCAACAGTGGCATCCGAGCCTAGGTTTTATGGTTTGATGTTATTTGCACGAGTAGAACACAAGTGAGTTGTGGGCGATACAAGTCATACTGCCTACCAGCATGTCATACTTTGGTTCGGCGGTATTGTTGGACGAGACGATCCGGACCGACCTTACGCGTACTCTTACGCGAGACCGGTTCCCTCGACGTGCTTTGCACATAGATGGCTTGCGGAAGACTGTCTCTCCAACTTTAGTTGAACCAAGTGTGGCTACGCCCGATCCTTGAGAAGGTTAAAACGGAGTCTATTTGACAAACTATCGTTGTGGTTTTGATGCGTAGGTGAGATGAGTTCTTACTTAAGCCCGTAGCAGCCACGTAAAACTTGCAACTACAAAGTAGAGGACGTCTAACTTGTTTTTGCAGGGCATGTTGTGATGTGATATGGTCAAGGCATGATGCTGATTTTATTGTATGAGATGATCATGTTTTGTTACCAAGTTATCGGCAACTGGCAGGAGCCGTATGGTTGTCGCTTTATTGTATGCAATGCAATCGCGATGTAATGCTTTACTTTATTACTAAGCGGTAGTGATAGTCGTGGAAGCATAAGATTGGCGAGACGACAACGATGCTACGATGGAGATCAAGGTGTCGCGCCGGTGACGATGGTGATCATGACAGTGCTTCGGAGATGGAGATCACAAGCACAAGATGATGATGGCCATATCATATCACTTATATTGATTGCATGTGATGTTTATCCTTTTATGCATCTTATCTTGCTTTGATTGATGGTAGCATTATAAGATGATCTCTCACTAAATTATCAAGAAGTGTTCTCCCTGAGTATGCACCGTTGCCAAAGTTTGTCGTGCCCAGACACCACATGATGATCGGGTGTGATAAGCTCTACGTCCAAATACAACGGGTGCAAAACAGTTGCACACGCGGAATACTCAGGTTAAACTTGACGAGCCTAGCATATGCAGATATGGCCTCGAAACACGGAGACCGAAAGGTCGAGCATGAATCATATAGCAGATATGATCAACATAACGATGTTCACCATTGAAAACTACTCCATCTCACGTGATGATCGGTTATGGTTTAGTTGATTTGGATCACGTGATCACTTAGAGGATTAGAGGGATGTCTATCTAAGTGGGAGTTCTTAAGTAATATGATTAATTGAACTTAAATTTATCATGAACTTAGTCCTGGTAGTATTTTGCAAATTATGTTGTAGATCAATAGCTCGCATTGTTGCTTCCCTGTGTTTATTTCGATATGTTCCTAGAGAAAATTGTGTTGAAAGATTTTAGTAGCAATGATGCGGATTGGATCCGTGATCAGAGGTTTATCCTCATTGCTGCATAGAAGAATTATGTCCTTGATGCACCGCTAGGTGAAAGACCTATTGCAGGAGCAGATGCAGACGTTATGAACGTTTGGCTAGCTCAATATGATGACTACTTGATAGTTTAGTGCACCATGCTTAATGGCTTAGAATCGGGACTTCAAAGACGTTTTGAACGTCATGGAACATATGAGATGTTCCAGGAGTTGAAGTTAATATTTCAAGCAAATACCCGAGTTGAGAGATATGAAGTCTCCAACAAGTTCTATAGCTAAAAGATGGAGGAGAATCGCTCAACTAGTGAGCATGTGCCCAGATTGTCTGAGTACTACAATCGCTTGAATCAAGTGGGAGTTAATCTTCCAGATAAGATAGTGATTGATAGAATTCTCTAGTCACCATCACCAAGTTAGTAGAACTTCGTGATGAACTATAATATGCAAGGGATAACGGAAACAACTCCCAAGCTCTTCGTGATGCTGAAATCAACGAAGGTAGAAATCAAGAAAAACATCAAGTGTTGATGGTTGACAAGACCACTAGTTTGAAGAAAAGGGCAAAAGGGAAGAAGGGGAACTTCAAGAAGAACGGCAAGCAAGTTGCTGCTCAAGTGAAGAAGCCCAAGTCTAGACCTAAGCCTGAGACTGAGTGCTTCTACTGCAAAGGGACTGGTCACTGGAAGCGGAACTACCCCAAGTGATTGGCAGATAAGAAGGATGGCAAAGTGAACATAAGTATATTTGATATACATGTTATTGATGTGTACCTTACTAGTGTTTATAGCAAACCCTCAGTATTTGATACTAGTTCAGTTGCTAAGATTAGTAACTCGAAACGGGAGTTGCAGAATAAACAGAGACTAGTTAAGGGTGAAGTGACGATGTGTGTTGGAAGTGGTTCCAAGATTGATATGATCATCATCACACACTCCCTATACTTTCGGGATTAGTGTTGAACCTAAATAAGTGTTATTTGGTGTTTGCGTTGAGCATGAATATGATTTGATCATGTTTATTGCAATACGGTTATTCATTAAAATAAAAGAATAAATTGTTGTTCTGTTTACATGAATAAAACCTTATATGGTTACACACCCAATGAAAATAGTTCGTTGGATCTCGATCATGGTGATACACATAATCATAATATTGAAACCAAAAGATGCAAAGTTAATAATGATAGTGCAACTTATTTGTAGCACTGCAGTTTAGGTCATATTGGTGTAAAGCGCATGAAGAAACTCCATGCTGATGGGATTTTGGAATCACTTGATGCTTGCGAACCGTGCCTTTTTGGCAAGATGACTAAAACGCCGTTCTCCGGAACAATGAAGCAAGCAACAGATTTGTTGGAAATCATACATACTGATGTATGTGGTCCGATGAATATTAAGGCTTGCAGCAAGTATCATTATTTTCTGACCTTCACAGAGGATTTGAGCAGATATGGGGATATCTACTTGATGAAACATAAGTCTGAAACATTTGAACAGTTCAAAGAATTTCAGAGTGAAGTGGAAAATCATCGTAACAAGAAAATAAAGTTTCTACGATCTGATCGTGGAGAAGAGTATTTGAGTTACGAGTTTGGCCTTCAGTAAAACAATGTGAAAATAGTTTCACTACTCATGCCACCTGGAACACCACAATGTAATGGTGTGACCGAACGTCATAACCGTACTTTATTGGATATAGTGCAATCTATGATGTATCTTACCGATCTACCACTATCGTTTTGGGATTATGCATTAGAGACAGCTGCATTCACGTTAAAAAGGGGCACCATCTAAGTCCGTTGAGACGACACAATCTGAACTGTGGTTTAGCAAGAAACCAAAGTAGTTGTTTCTTAAGTTTGGGGTTGTGATGCTTATGTGAAAAAAGTTTCATCCTGATAAGCTCAAACCCAAATCGGAGAAATATGTCTTCATAGGATACCCAAAGGAGACTGTTGGGTACACCTTCTATCACAGATCCTAAGGCAAGACATTCGTTGCTTATAATGGATCATTTCTAGAGAAGGAGTTTCTCTCGAAAGAAGTGAGTGAGAGGAAAGTAGAACTTGACGAGGTAACTGTACCTGCTCCCTTATTGGAAAATAGTACATCACAGAAAACTGTTTCTGCGACACCTATACCAATTAGTGAGGAAGCTAATGATGATGATCATGAAACTTCAGGACAAGATACTACTGAACCACGTAGATCAACCAGAGTGAGATCCGCACCAGAGTGGTACGGTAATCCAATTCTGGAAGTCATGCTACTAGATCATGATGAACCTACGAACTATGAAGAAGCGATGGTGAGCCCAGATTCTGCAAAGTGGCTTGAGGCCATGAAATCTGAGATATGATCCATGTATGAGAACAAAGTATGGACTTTGGTTGACTTGCCCGATGATCGGCAAGCCATAGAAAATAAATGGATCTTCAAGAGGAAGACGGACGCTGATAGTAGTGTTACTATCTACAAAGCTAGAATTGTCGCAAAAGGTTTTCGACAAATTCAAGGTGTTGACTACGATGAGATTTTCTCACTTGTATCTATGCTTAAGTCTGTCCGAATCATGTTAGCAATTGCCGCATTTTATGAAATCTGGCAAATGGATAAACAAAACTGCATTCCTTAATGGATTTGCTAAAAGAAGAGTTGTATATGATGCAACTAGAAGGTTTTGTCGATCCTAAAGGTGTTAACAAAATATGCAAGCTCCAGCGATCTATCTGTGGACTGGTGCAAACATCTCGGAGTTGGAATATACGCTTTGATGAGTTGATCAAAGCATATAGTTTTATACAGACTTGCGGTGAAGCCTGTATTTACAAGAAAGTGAGTGGGAGCACTACAGCATTTCTGATAAGTATATGTGAATGACATATTGTTGATCGGAAATAATGTAGAATTATTCTGTAAAGCATAAAGGAGTGTTTGAAAGGAGTTTTTCAAAGAAAGACTTCGGTGAAGCTGCTTACATATTGAGTATCAAGATCTATAGAGATAGATCAAGACGCTTGATAAGTTTTTCAATGAGTACATACCTTGACAAGATTTTGAAGTAGTTCAAAATGGAGCAGTCAAAGAAAGAGTTCTTGCCTGTATTACAAGGTGTGAAGTTGAGTAAGACTCAAAGCCCGACCACGGCAGAAGATAGAAAGAGAATGAAAGTCATTCCCTATGCCTTGGCCATAGGTTTTACAAAGTATGTCATGCTGTATCTATTGTATACCCTGCATTGATTTGGCAAGGGAGTACAATAGTGATCTAGGAGTAGATCACTGGACAGCGGTCAGAATTATCCTTAGTGAAATAAGGATATGTTTCTCGATTATGGACGTGACAAAAAGGTTCATCGTAAAGGGTTACGTCGATGCAGGTTTTTGACACTGATCCAGATGAATCTAAAGTCTCAATCTGGATACATATTGAAAGTGGGAGCAATTAGCTAGAGTAGCTCCGTGCAGAGCATTATAGACATAGAATTTTGCAAAATACTTACAGATCTGAATGTGACAGACCCGTTGACTAAAATTATCTCACAAGCAAAACATGATCACACCTTAGTACTCTTCGGATGTTAATCGCATAGATATGTGAACTAGATTACTGACTCTAGTAAACCCTTTGAGTGTTGGTCACATGACGATGTGAACTATGGGTGTTAATCACATGGTGATGTGAAATAATGCTACTAAATCACATGGCGATGTGAACTAGATTATTGACTCTAGTGCAAGTGGGAGACTGAAGGAAATATGCCCTAGAGGAAATAATAAAGTTATTATTTATTTCCTTATATCATGATAAATGTTTATTATTCATGCTAGAATTGTATTAACCGGAAACATAATACATGTGTGAATACATAGACAAACAGAGTGTCACTAGTATGCCTCTACTTGACTAGCTCGTTAATCAAAGATGGTTATGTTTCCTAACCATGGACAAAAGAGTTGTTATTTGATTAACGAGATCACATCATTAGTTGAATGATCTGATTGACATGACCCATTCCATTAGCTTAGCACCCCATCGTTTAGTATGTTGCTATTGCTTTCTTCATGACTTATACATGTTCCTATAACTATGAGATTATGCAACTCCCGTTTACCGGAGGAACACTTTGGGTACTACCAAACGTCACAATGTAACTGGGTGATTATAAAGGAGTACTACAGGTGTCTCCAATGGTAGATGTTGGGTTGGCGTATTTCGAGATTAGGGTTTGTCACTCCGATTGTCGGAGAGGTATCTCTGGGCCCTCTCGGTAATACACATCACATAAGCCTTGCAAGCATTATAACTAAGATGTTAGTTGTGAGATGATGTATTACGGAACGAGTAAAGAGACTTGCCAGTAACGAGATTGAACTAGGTATTGGATACCGACGATCGAATCTCGGGCAAGTAACATACCGATGAGAAAGGGAACAACGTATGTTGTTATGCGGTCTGACCGATAAAGATCTTCGTAGAATATGTAGGAGCCAATATGGGCATCCAGGTCCCTCTATTGGTTATTGACCGGAGACGTGTCTCGGTCATGTCTACATTGTTCTCGAACCGTAGGGTCCGCACGCTTAACGTTACGATGACAGTTATTATGAGTTTATGCATTCTGATGTACCGAAGGTTGTTCGGAGTCCCGGATGTGATCACGGACATGACGAGGAGTCTCGAAATGGTCGAGACATAAAGATTGATATATTGGAAGCCTATGTTTGGACATCGGAAGTGTTCCGGGTAAAATCGGGATTTTACCGGATTACCGGGAGGGTTACCGGAACCCCCCGGGAGCCAAATGGGCCAACATGGGCCTTAGTGGAAAGGTGAGAGGGCAGCCCACATAGGGCTGCGCCTCCCCCCTCTCCCTAGTCCTATTAGGACTAGGAGAGGGGCCGGCCACCTCTCTCTTTCACTTCTCACTTGGGAATCCTAGTTGGACTAGGATTGGAGGGGGGAGTCCTACTCCCGATAGGAGTAGGACTCCTCCTGCGCCTCCCTCCTTTGGCCGGCCAGCCTCCCCCCTCCATCCTTTATATACGGGGGCAAGGGACACCCCAAGACACACAAGTTGATCATTGTTGATCGTTCCTTAGCCGTGTGCGGTGCCCCCTGCCACCAAATTCCACCTCGGTCATATCGTTGTAGAGCTTAGGCGAAGCCCTGCGTCGGTAGTACATCAAGATCGTCATCACGCCGTCGTGCTGACGGAACTCTTCCTCGACGCTTTGCTGGATCGGAGCCCGAGGATCGTCATCGAGCTGAACGTGTGCTAAGAACTCGGAGGTGCCGGAGTAGCGGTGCTTGGATCGGTCGGATCGGGAAGAAGACGTACGACTACTTCCTCTACGTTGTGCCAACGCTTCGGTTGCGATCTACTAGGGTACGTAGATTAGACTCTCCCCCTCGTTGCTATGCATCACCATGATCTTGCGTGTGCGTAGGAAAATTTTAAAAATTACTATGTTCCCCAACAGTTTGGACATCGGAAGTGTTCCGGGTGAAATCGGGATTTTACCGGATTATCGGGAGGGTTACCGGAACCCCCCGGGAGCCAAATGGGCCAACATGGGCCTTAGTGGAAAGGTGAAAGGGCTGCTCCATGGGCTGCGCGCCTCCCCCCTTCCCCTAGTCCTATTAGGACTAGGGAAGGTGGCCGGCCAACCCCTCTCTCTTTCCCACTTGAGGAAACCTAGTTGGACAAGGATTGGAAGGGGAGTCCTACTCCCGGTAGGAGTAGCACTCCTCCTGCGCCTCCCACCTTGGCCGGCCAGCCCCTCCCCTTGAAACCTTTATATACAGGGGCAGGGGGCACCTCTAGACACACAAGTTGATCCTTGAGATCGTTCCTTAGCCGTGTGCGGTGCCCCCTGCCACCAAATTCCACCTCGATCATACCGTTGTAGTGCTTAGGCGAAGCCCTGCGTCGGTAGTACATCAATATCGTCACCACGCCGTTGTGCTGACGGAACTCTTTCTCGACGCTTTGTTGGATCGGAGCCAGAGGATCGTCATCGAGCTGAACGTGTGCTAAGAACTCGGAGGTGCCGGAGTAACGGTGCTTGGATCGGTCGGATCGGGAAGACGTACGACTACTTCCTCTACGTTGTGTGATCGCTTCCGCAGTCGGTCTGCGTTGGTACGTAGAAAACACTCTCCCCTCTCGTTGCTATGCATCACCATGATCTTGCGTGTGCGTAGGAATTTTTTTGAAATTACTACATTCCCCAACAGTGGCATCCGAGCCTAGGTTTTATGGTTTGATGTTAATTGCACGAGTAGAACACAAGTGAGTTGTGGGCGATACAAGTCATACTGCCTACCAGCATGTCATACTTTGGTTCGGCGGTATTGTTGGACGAGACGACCCGGACCAACCTTACGCGTACGCTTACGCGAGACCGGTTCCCTCGACGTGCTTTGCACATAGATGGCTTGCAGGCGACAGTCTCTCCAACTTTAGTTGAACCAAGTGTGGCTATGCCCGGTCCTTGAGAAGGTTAAAACGGAGTCTATTTGACAAACTATCGTTGTGGTTATGATGCGTAGGTGAGATTGGTTCTTACTTAAGCCCGTAGCAGCCACGTAAAACATGCAACAACAAAGTAGAGGACGTCTAACTTGTTTTTGCAGGGCATGTTGTGATGTGATATGGTCAAGGCATGATGCTAAATTTTATTGTATGAGATGATCATGTTTTGTAACCAAGTTATCGGCAACTGGCAGGAGCCATATGGTTGTCGCTTTATTGTATGCAATGCAATCGCGATGTAATGCTTTACTTTATTACTAAGCGGTAGTGATAGTCGTGGACGCATAAGATTGGCGAGACGACAACGATGCTACGATGGAGATCAAGGTGTCGTGCCGGTGACGATGGTGATCATGACGGTGCTTCGGAGATGGAGATCACAAGCACAAGATGATGATGGCCATATCATATCACTTATATTGATTGCATGTGATGTTTATCCTTTTATGCATCTTATCTTGCTTTGATTGACGGTAGCATTATAATATGATCTCTCACTAAATTATCAAGAGGTGTTCTCCCTGAGTATGCACCGTTGCCAAAGTTCGTCGTGCCCAGACACCACGTGATGATCGGGTGTGATAAGCTCTACGTCCATCTACAACGGGTGCAAGCCAGTTTTGCACACGCAGAATACTCAGGTTAAACTTGACGAGCCTAGCATATGCAGATATGGCCTCGGAACACGGAGACCGAAAGGTCGAGCGTGAATCATATAGTAGATATGATCAACATAACGATGTTCACCATTGAAAACTACTCCATCTCACGTGATGATCGGTTATGGTTTAGTTGATTTGGATCACGTGATCACTTAGAGGATTAGAGGGATGTCTATCTAAGTGGGAGTTCTTAAGTAATATGATTAATTGAACTTAAATTTATCATGAACTTAGTCCTGGTAGTATTTTGCAAATCATGTTGTAGATCAATAGCTCGCGTTGTTGCTTCCCTGTGTTTATTTTGATATGTTCCTAGAGAAAATTGTGTTGAAAGATGTTAGTAGCAATGATGCGGATTGGATCCGTGATCTGAGGTTTATCCTCATTGTTGCACAGAAGAATTATGTCCTTGATGCACCGCTAGGTGACAGACCTATTGCAGGAGCAGATGCACACGTTATAAACGTTTGGCTAGCTCAATATGATGACTACTTGATAGTTTAGTGCACCATACTTAACAGCTTAGAATCGGGACTTCAAAGACGTTTTGAACGTCATGGACCATATGAGATGTTCCAGGAGTTGAAGTTAATATTTCAAGCAAATACCCGAGTTGAGAGATATGAAGTCTCCAACAAGTTCTATAGCTAAAAGATGGAGGAGAATCGCTCAACTAGTGAGCATGTGCTCAGATTGTCTGGGTACTACAATCGCTTGAATCAAGTGAGAGTTAATCTTCCAGATAAGATAGTGATTGACAGAATTCTCTAGTCATCATCACTAAGTTAGTAGAACTTCGTGATGAACTATAATATGCAAGGGATAACGGAAACAACTCCCAAGCTCTTCGTGATGCTGAAATCAACGAAGGTAGAAATCAATAAAAACAACAAGTGTTGATGGTTGACAAGACCACTAGTTTCAAGAAAAGGGCAAAGGAAAGAAGGGGAACTTCAAGAAGAATGGCAAGCAAGTTGCTGCTCAAGTGAAGAAGCCCAAGTCTGATCCTAAGCCTGAGACTAAGTGCTTCTACTGCAAAGGGACTGGTCACTGGAAGTGGAATTACCCCAAGTGATTGGCGGATAAGAAGGATGGCAGAGTGGACATAAGTATATTTGATATACATGTTATCGATGTGTACTTTACTAGTGTTTATAGCAAACCCTCAGTATTTGATACTAGTTCAGTTGCTAAGATTAGTAACTCGAAACGGGAGTTGCAGAATAAACAGAGACTAGTTAAGGGTGAAGTGACGATGTGTGTTGGAAGTGGTTCCAAGATTGATATGATCATCATCGCACACTCCCCATAATTTCGGGATTAGTGTTGAACCTAAATAAGTGTTATTTGGTGTTTGCGTTGAGCATGAATATGATTTGATCATGTTTATTGTAATACGGTTATTCATTTAAGTAAGAGAATAAATTGTTGTTCTGTTTACATGAATAAAACCCTATATGGTTACACACCCAATGAAAATAGTTCATTGGATCTCGATCGTAGTGATACACATAATCATAATATTGAAACCAAAAGATGCAAAGTTAATAATGATAGTGCAACTTATTTGTAGCACTGCCATTTAGGTCATATTGGTGTAAAGCGCATGAAGAAACTCCATGCTGATGGGCTTTTGGAATCACTTGATTATGAATCAGTTGATACTTGCGAACCATGCCTCATGGGCAAGATGACTAAGACTCTGTTCTTCGGAACAATGGAGCGAGCAACAGATTTGTTGGAAATCATACATACTGATGTATGTGGTCCGATGAATATTGAGGCTCGCGACAGGTATCATTATTTTCTGATCTTCACAAATGATTTGAGCAGATATGAGTATATCTACTTGATGAAACATAAGTCTGAAACATTTGAAAAGTTCAAAGAATTTTAGAGTGAAGTGAAAAATCATCGTAACAAGAAAATAAAGTTTCTATGATCTGATCGTAGAGAAAAGTATTTGAGTTACGAGTTTGGCCTTCAGTTAAAAACAATGTGAAATAGTTTCACTACTCACGCCACATGGAACACCATAGTGTAATGGTGTGTCCGAACGTCATAACCGTACTTTATTAGATATAGTGCGATCTATGATGTCTCTTACCGATCTACCACTATCGTTTTGGGGTTATGCATTAGAGACAGCTGCATTCACGTTAAAAAGGGGCACCATCTAAGTCCGTTGAGACGACACAATCTGAACTGTGGTTTAGCAAGAAACCAAAGTAGCCGTTTCTTAAAGTTTGGGGTTGTGATGCTTATGTGAAAATTTTTCATCCTGATAAGCTCAAACCCAAATCGGAGAAATATGTCTTCATAGGATACCCAAAGGAGACTGTTGGGTACACCTTCTATCACAGATCCTAAGGCAAGACATTCGTTGCTTATAATGGATCCTTTCTAGAGAAGGAGTTTCTCTTGAAAGAAGTGAGTGGGAGGAAAGTAGAAAACTTGATAAGGTAATTGTACCTTCTACCTTATTGGAAAGTAGTTCATCACAAAAATCTGTTCTTGTGACTACTACACCAATTAGTGAGGAAGCTAATGATGATGATCATGTAACTTCAGATCAAGTTACTACTGAATCTCGTAGGTAAACCAGAGTGAGATCCGCACCAGAGTGGTATGGTAATCCTGTTCTGGAGGTCATGTTACTTGACCATGACGAACCTACGAACTATGAGGAAGCGATGATGAGCCCGGATTCCGCGAAATGGTTTGAGGCCATGAAATCTGAGATGTGATCCATGTATGAGAACAAAGTTTGGACTTTGGTTGACTTGCCCGATGATCGGCAAGCAATTGAGAATAAATGGATCTTCAAGAGGAAGACGGACGCTGGTAGTAGTGTTACTATCTACAAAGCTAGAATTGTCGCAAAAGGTTTTCGACAAGTTCAAGGTGTTGACTATGATGAGAGCTTCTCACTCGTATCTATGCTTGAGTCTGTCCGAATCATGTTAGTAATTGCCGCATTTTATGAAATCTGGCAAACGGATAAACAAAACTGCATTCCTTAATGGATTTATTAAAGAAGAGTTGTATATGATGCAACCAGAAGGTTTTTTCAATCCGAAAGGTGCTAACAAAATGTGCAAGCTCCAGCGATCCATCTGTGGACTGGTGCAAGCATCTCGGAGTTGGAATATATGCTTTGATAAGTTGATCAAAGCATATAGTTTTATACAGACTTGCGGTGAAGCCTGTATTTACGAGAAAGTGAGTGGGAGCACTACAGCATTTCTGATAAGTATATGTGAATGACATATTGTTGATCAGAAATAATGTAGAATTATTCTGTAAAGCATAAAGGAGTGTTTGAAAGGAGTTTTTCAAAGAAAGACTTCGGTGAAGCTGCTTACATATTGAGCTTCAAGATCTATAGAGATAGATCAAGACGCTTGATAAGTTTTTTCAATGAGTACATACCTTGACAAGATTTTGAAGTAGTTCAAAATGGAGCAGTCAAAGAAAGAGTTCTTGCCTGTATTACAAGGTGTGAAGTTGAGTAAGACTCAAAGCCCGACCACGGCAGAAGATAGAAAGAGAATGAAAGTCATTCCCTATGCCTTGGCCATAGGTTCTATAAAGTATGTCATGCTGTATACCAGATCTATTGTATACCCTGCATTGATTTGGCAAGGGAGTACAATAGTGGTCTAGGAGTAGATCACTAGACAGCGGTCAGAATTATCCTTAGTGAAATAAGGATATGTTTCTCGATTATGGACATGACAAAAAGGTTCGTCGTAAAGGGTTACGTCGATGCAAGTTTTTGACACTGATCCAGATGAATCTAAAGTCTCAATCTGGATACATATTGAAAGTGGGAGCAATTAGCTAGAGTAGCTCCGTGTAGAGCATTGTAGACATAGAACTTGCAAAATACTTACGGATCTGAATGTGACAGACCCGTTGACTAAAATTATCTCACAAGCAAAACATGATCACACCTTAGTACTCTTTGGGTGTTAATCACATAGATATGTGAACTAGATTACTGACTCTAGTAACCCTTTGAGTGTTGGTCACATGACGATGTGAACTATGGGTGTTAATCACATGGTGATGAAAACTATTGTTGTTAAATCACATGGCGATGTGAACTAGATTATTGACTCTAGTGCAAGTGGGAGACTGAAGGAAATATGCCCTAGAGGCAATAATAAAGTTATTATTTATTTCCTTATATCATGATAAATGTTTATTATTCATGCTAGAATTGTATTAACCGGAAACATAATACATGTGTGAATACATAGACAAACAGAGTGTCACTAGTATGCCTCTACTTGACTAGCTCGTTAATCAAAGATGGTTATGTTTCCTAACCATGAACAAAGAGTTGTTATTTGATTAACGGGATCACATCATTAGTTGAATGATCTGATTGACATGACCCATTCCATTAGCTTAGCACCCGATCGTTTAGTATGTTGCTATTGCTTTCTTCATGACTTATACATGTTCCTATAACTATGAGATTATGCAACTCCCGTTTATCGTAGGAACACTTTGGGTACTACCAAACATCACAACGTAACTGGGTGATTATAAAGGAGTACTACAGGTGTCTCCAATGGTAGATGTTGGGTTGGCGTATTTCGAGATTAGGGTTTGTCACTCCGAGTGTCGGAGAGGTATCTCTGGGCCCTCTCGGTAATACACATCACATAAGCCTTGCAAGCATTATAACTAAGATGTTAGTTGTGAGATGATGTATTACGGAACGAGTAAAGAGACTTGCCAGTAATGATATTGAACTAGGTATTGGATACCGACGATCGAATCTCGGGCAAGTAACATACCGATGACAAAGGGAACAACGTATGTTGTTATGTGGTCTGACCGATAAAGTTCTTCGTAGAATATGTAGGAGCCAATATGGGCATCCAGGTCCTGCTATTGGTTATTGACCGGAGACGTGTCTCGGTCATGTCTACATTGTTCTCGAACCGTAGGGTCCGCACGCTTAACGTTACGATGACAATTATTATGAGTTTATGCATTTTGATGTACCGAAGGTTGTTCGGAGTCCCGGATGTGATCACGGACATGACGAGGAGTCTCGAAATGGTCGAGACATAAATATTGATATATTGGAAGCCTATGTTTGGACATCGGAAGTGTTCCGGGTGAAATTGGGATTTTACCGGATTACCGGGAGGGTTATCGGAACCCCTCGGGAGCCAAATGGGCCAACATGGGCCTTAGTGGAAAGGTGAAAGGGCTGCTCCATGGGCTGCACGCCTCCCCCTCTTCCCCTAGTCCTATTAGGACTAGGGAAGGTGGCCGGCCAACCCCTCTCTCTTTCCCACTTGAGGAAACCTAGTTGGACTAGGATTGGAAGGGGAGTCCTACTCCCGGTAGGAGTAGGACTCCTCCTGCGCCTCCCACCTTGGCCGGCCAGCCCCTCCCCTTGAAACCTTTATATACTGGGGCAGGGGGCACCTCTAGACACACAAGTTGATCCTTGAGATCGTTCCTTAGCCGTGTGCGGTGCCCCCTGCCACCAAATTCCACCTCGATCATACCGTTGTAGTGCTTAGGCGAAGCCCTGCGTCGGTAGTACATCAAGATCGTCACCACGCCGTTGTGCTGACGGAACTCTTCCTCGACGCGTTGCTGGATCGCAGCCAGAGGATCGTCATCGAGCTGAACGTGTGCTAAGAACTCGGAGGTGCCGGAGTAACGGTGCTTGGATCGGTCGGATCGGGAAGACGTACGACTACTTCCTCTATGTTGTGTGATCGCTTCCGTAGTCGGTCTGCGTTGGTACGTAGACAACACTCTCCCCTCTCGTTGCTATGCATCACCATGATCTTGCGTGTGCGTAGGAAATTTTTTGAAATTACTACGTTCCCCAACACGAGGGACTTGAGCGTGGCCTCCTACTGGATTGATACCTTGGTTCTCAAAAACTGAGGGAAATACTTACGCTACTCTGCTGCATCATCCCTTCCTCTTTGGGGAAAACCAACGCAAGCTCAAGACGTAGCAAGAAGGATTTCTGGCGCCGTTGCCGGGGAGTCTACCCAAAAAGTCAACATACCAAGTACCCATCAAAATCCTTATCTCTCGCATTACATTATTTGCCATTTTCCTCTCGTTTTCCTCTCCCCCACTTCACCCTTGCCGTTTTATTCGCCCTCTCTCTCTATCCTCCCTCTCTATCTGCTTCTTTTGCCGGTTTGCTTTTGTCTTCTCGTGTGCTAGTTTGTTTGCTTGTCGCCATGGCTAGTCTGATATCTTCCCCGTTGTCTCCCGAGAGTGAAGTTCTAAATTTTGAACAAAGGGAGGGAGAAAATCTAAAAGATGCTTGGTATAGAATTTGCAATGCTCAAAATAGATCTACCAGGAAGCAATCTACCTTAATTCTTCTCCGCAATTTTTATGTAGGTGTTAATCCTTGGTATAGATATATCCTCGATACCATTACCGGAGGGAACTTCTTGGGTAGCCATACTTTTGATTCTTATAATGCTATGCTAAATTTATTTGGCTCACCACCTCTTTTGGTTAATGGAACCATGTTAACTTTGGAGCATGTTCTGCAAAGACTTGAAATTATTGAAAATAAAGTTGCTACTATTGAATTAATTGAAAATCTAGATAAAAAGATCCACAATCAAATTACTCAATATGGATCTAAGGTAGGAATGACTCTAAAAAATATTAAGGAAAAGGAACCCATAGTTAATGAGAAGATAAACTTAGATTCTACTAGAATTGATAAACTTGAGGGTATCATTACAAACTTGGGAACCGCTTTTTCTTCCGTAAAGAATACTCCAAGTCCTCCTACTAAAAATGCCAAGCTTATGTATGTTCCTAAAAATAAGGGTGAATCATCTAGTAAGGAAACTGCGGATCTTAAATCTATAAGTATTCATCCCAATCTTTTTGCTATCATTAAGGAACCAATTGCTACAAATGAATTTTTCGATCTTGTGCCTAAAAGTTTGATAATCACTAGAAAGAAAGAAATTCCTAAGGGAAATAGATGCCTCATCGAAGAATTGCCTACCAAAGATGGCAATGCCTAGATCTATCCTCGCTTTTATGCTTAGCTAGGGGCGTTAAACGATAGCGCTTGTTGGGAGGCAACCCAATTTTATTTTTATTCCTTACTTTTTGATCCTGCTTAGTAATAAATAAATTATTTAGCCTCTGTTTTGGTTGTGTTTTTTGTGTTTAATTAGTGTTTGTGCCAAGTAGAACCGTTGGGAAGACTTGGGGGAAGTCTTGTTGAACTTGCTGTAAAAAACAGAAACTTTACCGCTCACGAGAACTTCTGTCATTTTTATTTGAAGAGTTCTATTTAGTTAATTATTTTTGCAGATGATTAATAGATAAATTTCTCACGTCCAGAAATTTATTTTAGAATTTTTGGGGTTCCAGATCTTGCGCTAGCTACAGATTACTACAGACTGTTCTGTTTTTGACAGATTCTGTTTTCCGTGTGTTGTTTGCTTATTTTGATGAATCTATGGCTAGTAAAATAGTTTATAATCCATAGGTAAGTTGGAATACAGTAGTTTTAACACCAATATAAATAAATAATGAGTTCATTACATTATCTTTAAGTGGTCTTTTGTTTTCTTTCGCTAACGGAGCTCACGGGTTTTCTATTTTGAGTTTTGTGTTGTGAAGTTTTCAAGTTTTGGGTGAATTCTTTTGATGGATCATGGAACAAGGAGTGGCAAGAGCCTAAGCTTGGGGATGACCATGAAAGCCCAAAGATAATCCAAGGACACCAAAAAGTCAAAACTTGGGGATGCCCCGGAAGGCATCCCCTCTTTCGTCCACTTCCATCGGTAATTTACTTGGAGCTATATTTTTATTCACCAACATGATATGTGTTTTGCTTGGAGCGTCTTGTATTATTTGTGTCTTAGTATGCCACAATCATCCTTGCTGTACACACCTTTTGAGAGAGCCATACATGAATTAAAATTTGATATAATACTCTATGTGCTTCACTTATATCTTTTGAGCTAAGTAGTTTTGCTCTATGTGTTTCACTTATATCTTTTGAGCGTTATAATTTTTCTCTATGTGCTTCACTTAGATCTTTTAGAGCACGGTGGTGGATTTGTTTTAAAGAAACTATTGATCTCTCATGCTTCACTTAAATTATTTTGAGAGTCTCTTAATAGCATGGTAATTTGCTTAATAACAATATGCTTGGTATTCAAGATTTGTGAAACTTTCTTTTGAGTGTGTTGAATACTAAGAAAAGATTGAAGCATGATAATTGTTTTGAGATATGGAGGTGATAATATTAAAGTCATGCTAGTTGAGTAGTTGTGAATTTAAAGAATACTTGTGTTAAAGTTTGTGATTCCCATAGCATGCACGTATGGTGAACCGTTATGTGATGAAGTCGGAGCATGATTTATTTATTGATTGTCTTCCTTATGAATGGCGGTCGGGGACGAGCGATGGTATTTTCCTACCAATCTATCCCCCTAGGAGCATGCGCGTAATACTTTTCTTTGATAACTTCTAGACTTTTGCAATAAGTATATGAGTTCTTTATGACTAATGTTGAGTCCATGGATCATACGCACTCTCACCCTTCCACCTTTGCTAGCCTCTCTAATACCGTGCACTTTTCGCCGGTATCAAACACCTACCATATACCTTCCTCAAAACAGCCACCATACCTACCTATTATGGCATTTCCATAGCCATTCCGAGATATATTGCCATGCAACTTTCCATCGTTCCGTTTATCATGACACATTCACCATTGTCATATTGCATATCCCGGTACACCGCCGGAGGCATTCATATAGAGTCATATTTTGTTCTAAGTATCAAGTTGTAATTGTTGAGTTGTAAGAAAAATAAAAGTGTGATGATCATCATTTTTAGAGAATTGTCCCAAGTGAGGAAAGAATGATGGAGACTATGATTCCCACATAAGTCGGGATGAGACTCCGGACGAAAAATAAATAAAAGAGGCCAAAGAAGCCCAAATAAAAAGAGAAAGAAAAGAGGCCATAAAAACAGAAAATGACCAAATAAAAAAAATAAAAAATGAGAGAAAAAGGGAGAAGGGACAATGTTACTATCCTTTTACCACACTTGTGCTTCAAAGTAGCACCATGATTTTCATAGTAGAGAGTCTCTCATGTTATCACTTTCATATACTAGTGGAAATTTTACATTATAGAACTTGGCTTGTTATATTCCAATGATGGGCTTCCTCAAATTGCCCTAGGTCTTCGTGAGCAAGCGAGTTGGATGCACACCCACTTAGTTTCTTTTTGAGCTTTCATATACTTATAGCTCTAGTGCATCCGTTGCATGGCAATCCCTACTCACTCACATTGATATCTATTGATGGGCATCTCCATAGCCCGTTAATACGCCTAGTTGATGTGAGACTATCTTCTCCTTTTTGTCTTCTCCACAACCACCATTCTATTCCACCTATAGTGCTATATCCATGGCTCACGCTCATGTATTGCGTGAAGATTGAAAAAGTTCTGACAAAGTTAGAGCATGAAACAATTGCTTGGCTTGTCATCGGGGTTGTGCATGATTTAAATACTTTGTGTGGTGAAGATGGAGCATAGCCAGACTATATGATTTTGTAGGGATAACTTTCTTTGGCCATGTTATTTTGAGAAGACATGATTGCTTTGTTATTATGCTTGAAGTATTATTATTTTTATGTCAATATAAACTTTTGTCTTGAATCTTTCGAATCTGAATATTCATATCACAATTAAGAAGATTTGCATTGAAATTATGCCAAGTAGCACTCCGCATCAAAAATTCTCTTTTTATCATTTACCTACTCAAGGACGAGCAGGAATTAAGCTTGGGGATGCCTGATACATCTCCAAAGTATCTATAATTTTTGATTGCTCCATGCTATATTATTTACTATTTTGGACTATATTGGGCTTTATTTTCCACTTTTATATTATTTTTGGGACTAACCTATTAACCGGAGGCCCAGCCCAGAATTGCCGTTTTTTGCCTATTTCAGTGTTTCGAAGAAACAGAATATCAAACGGAGTCCAAATGGAATAAAATCTTCGGGAACGTGATTTTCTCACCGAATGTGATCCAGGAGACTTGGACCCTACTCCAAGGAGTCAAAGAGGAGGTCACGAGGGTGGGGGCGTGCCCCCCTAGGGCGCGCCCCCTGCCTCGTGGGCCCCTCAGTGCTCCTCCGACGTACTCCTTCCTCCTATATATACCTACGTACCCCCAAGCGATCAGAACAGGAGCCAAAAACCTAATTCCACCGCCGCAGCTTTCTGTATCCACGAGATCCCATCTTGGAGCCTGTTTCGGAGCTCCCCCGAAAGAGGGTCGTCATCACGGAGGGCTTCTACATCATCATAGCCTCTCAGATGAAGTGTGAGTAGTTTACCTCAGACCTTCGGGTCCATAGTTAGTAGCCAGATGGCTTCTTCTCTCTTTTCGGATCTCAATACAAAGTTCTCCCCCTCTCTTGTGGAGATCTATTCGATGTAATCTTCTTTTTGCGGTGTGTTTGTTGAGACCGATGAATTGTGGGTTTATGATCAAGTCTATCTATGAACAATATTTGAATCTTCTCGGAATTCTTTTATGTATGATTGGTTATCTTTGCAAGTCTCTTCGAATTATCCGTTTGGTTTGGCCAACTAGATTGGTAGTTCTTGCCATGGGAGAAGTGCTTAGCTTTGGGTTCGATCTTGCGGTGTCCTTTTCCAGTGACAGAAGGGGCAGCAAGGCACGTGTTGCATCGTTGCCATCGAGGATAACAAGATGGGGCTTATTTCATATTGCATGAATTTATCTCTCTACATCATGTCATCTTGCTTAAGGCGTTACTCTATTTTTAACTTAATACTCTAGATGCATGCTGGATAGCGGTCGATGAGTGGAGTAATAGTAGTAGATGCAGAAACGTTTCGGTCTACTTGTCATGAACGTGATGCCTATATACATGATCATGCCTAGATATTCTCATAACTATGCTCAATTCTGTCAATTGCTCAACAGTAATTTGTTCACCCACCGTAGAATAATTATGCTCTTGAGAGAAGCCACTAGTGAAACCTATGGCCCCCGGGTCTATTCTCATCATATCAATCTCCATCACTTTAATCTTGCTTTGCTTTTTTACTTTGCTTTTACTTTTTACTTTGCTTCTTTATACCAAAAATATTATATCTATTAGATCTCACTCTCGTAAGTGACCGTGAAGGGATTGACAACCCCTAATCGCGTTGGTTGCGAGTAGCTATCGTTTTGTGCATGTACGGGGGACTTGAGCGTGGCCTCCTACTGGATTGATACCTTGGTTCTCAAAAACTGAGGGAAATACTTACGCTACTCTGCTGCATCATCCCTTCCTCTTTGGGGAAAACCAACGCAAGCTCAAGACGTAGCACGCCGCACCAGGCTTGCTAGGTCCGGGGACATGTCGTGGACGAAGGCACGCATAAGTGTTGCCAGCATCGGGCATGCGTAGATGAGGGACCTGCATGAACTGGACGCCATGTCAAGGAGTCGAAGAGGCTAACAGAGAAGAAGACTCTACGACAGTTGTGGCGCCAATCGGCATGGGGCTGATGTCACCAACTATGGTCGGAGTAGACGAAGTGGCCGAGGAGGATGACGGCGACGCTGGAGATGAGCTGGTGCTGGACGAAGACGAAGGAGGTAGCGGTGGCGGTCGAAGAAGAGCAGCGACAATGTCCTGATGGCGACGGCGGCTAGGTTAGGAGCGCGGCGGCGATGCTCGAAGTAGGTGAGGAACCCGACAGCGTGACGAAGACCGACATGGACGGTGGCATTCCCGCGCCAAGGGAGGCGGTGGTGCATACCACGGGAAGTAGATGCGCGGGATGGTGGTGTTGGAAATATGCCCTAGACGCAATACTAAATTGATTATTATTATATTTCCTTGTTCATGATAATCGTTTATTATCCATGCTAGAATTGTATTGATAGGAAACTCAGATACATGTGTGGATACATAGACAACACCATGTCCCTAGTAAGCCTCTAGTTGACTAGCTCGTTGATCAATAGATGGTTACGGTTTCCTGACCATGGACACTGGATGTCATTGATAACGGGATCACATCATTAGGAAAATGATGTGATGGACAAGACCCAATCCTAAGCCTAGCACAAGATCGTGTAGTTCGTTTGCTAAAGCTTTTCTAATGTCAAGTATCATTTCCTTAGACCATGAGATTGTGCAACTCCCGGATACCGTAGGAGTGCTTTGGGTGTGCCAAACGTCACAATGTAACTGGGTGGCTATAAAGGTACACTACAGGTATCTCCGAAAGTGTCTGTTGGGTTGGCACGAATCAAGACTGGGATTTGTCACTCCATGTAAACGGAGAGGTATCTCTGGGCCCACTCGGTAGGACATCATCATAATGTGCACAATGTGATCAAGGAGTTGATCACGGGATGATGTATTATGGAACGAGTAAAGAGACTTGCCGGTAACGAGATTGAACAAGGTATCGGGATACCGACGATCGAATCTCGGGCAAGTATCGTACCGATAGACAAAGGGAATTGCATACGGGATTGATTAAGTCCTTGACATCGTGGTTCATCCGATGAGATCATCGTGGAACATGTGGGAACCAACATGGGTATCCAGATCCCACTGTTGGTTATTGACCGGAGAACGTCTCGGTCATGTCTGCATGGTTCCCGAACCCGTAGGGTCTACACACTTAAGGTTCGATGACGCTAGGGTTATAGGGAATAGTTATACGTGCTTACTGAATGTTGTTCGGAGTCCCGGATGAGATCCCGGACGTCACGAGGAGTTCCGGAATGGTCCGGAGGTAAAGATTTATATATGGGAAGTCCTGTTTTGGTCACCGGAAAAGTTTTGGGTTTTATCGGTAACGTACCGGGACCACCGGGAGGGTCCCGGGGGTCCACCAAGTGGGGCCACAAGCCCCGGAGGGCTGCATGGGCCAAGTGTGGGAAGGGACCAGCCCTAGGTGGGCTGGTGCGCCCCCCCACCAAGGCCCAAGGCGCAAGGGAGAGGAGAAGGGGGCAAACCCTAGGGCAGATGGGCCCTAAGGCCCACCCTGGTGCGCCTCCCCCTCTCCCCTCCCCTTGGCCGCCCCTAGATGGGATCTAGGGGCTGCCGCCACCCCTAGGGAGGGAACCCTAGGTGGGGGCGCAGCCCCTCCCGTTCCCCTATATATACTTGAGGTTTGGGCTGCCCACAACACACGAGTTCCTCTCCCTGTTGGTGCAGCCCTACTTCTCTTTCTCCTCGTCTCTCGTAGTGCTTGGCGAAGCCCTGCTGGATCACCACGCTCGTCCACCACCACCATGCCGTTGTGCTGCTGCTGGATGGAGTCTTCCTCAACCTCTCCCTCTCTCCTTGCTGGATCAAGGCATGGGAGACGTCACCGGGCTGTACGTGTGTTGAACGCGGAGGTGTCGTCCGTTCGGCACTAGGATCTCCGGTGATTTGGATCACGACGAGTACGACTCCTTCAACCCCATTTTCTTGAACGCTTCTGCTTAGCAATCTACAAGGGTATGTAGATGCACTCTCCTTCCCTTGTTGCTGGTTTCTCCATAGATAGATCTTGGTGACACGTAGGAAAATTTTGAATTTCCGCTACGTTCCCCAACAGTGGAATCAGAGCTAGGTCTATTGCGTAGATTTGATGCACGAGTAGAACACAAAGTAGTTGTGGGCGTTGATTTTGTCAATTTACTTGCCGTTACTAGTCTTATCTTGATTCGGCGGCATCGTGGGATGAAGCGGCCCGGACCGACCTTACACGTACTCTTACGTGAGACTGGTTCCACCGACTGACATGCACTAGTTGCATAAGGTGGCTAGCGGGTGTCTGTCTCTCCCACTTTAGTCGGATCGGATTCGATGAAAAGGGTCCTTATGAAGGGTAAATAGAAATTGGCATATCACGTTGTGGTTTTTGCGTAGGTAAGAAACGTTCTTGCTAGAAACCCATAGCAGCCACGTAAAACATGCAAACAACAATTAGAGGATGTCTAACTTGTTTTGGCAGGGTATGCTATGTGATGTGATATGGCCAAAGGATGTGATGAATGATATATGTGATGTATGAAATGATCATGTTCTTGTAATAGGAATCACGACTTGCATGTCGATGAGTATAACAACCGGCAGGAGCCATAGGAGTTGTCTTGATTTATTTATGACCTGCGTGTCAACATAAACGTCATGTAATTACTTTACTTTATTGCTAACCGTTAGCTGTAGTAGTAGAAGTAATAGTTGGAGAGACAACTTCATGAAGACACGATGATGGAGATCATGATGATGGAGATCATGGTGTCATGCCGGTGACGATGATGATCATGGAGCCCCGAAGATGGAGATCAAAAGGAGCAATATGATATTGGCCATATCATGTCACTATTTGATTGCATGTGATGTTTATCATGTTTATACATCTTATTTGCTTAGAACGACGGTAGTAAATAAGATGATCCCTCATTAAAATTTCAATAAAGTGTTCCCCCTAACTGTGCACCGTTGCGAAAGTTCGTTGTTTCGAAGCACCATGTGATGATCGGGTGTGATAGATTCTTACATTCGAATACAACGTGTGTTGACGAGCCTAGCATGTACAGACATGGCCTTGGAACACGTGCAAAACACTTAGGTTGACTTGAGGAGCCTAGCATGTACAGACATGGCCTCGGGATACAAGAGATCGAAAGGTCGAGCATGAGTCGTATGGTAGATACGATCAACATGAAGATATTCACCGATGTTGACTAGTCCGTCTCACGTGATGATCGGACATGGCCTAGTTGACTCGGATCATGTAATCACTTAGATGACTAGAGGTATGTCTATCTGAGTGGGAGTTCATAAGATGAACTTAATTATCCTGAACATAGTCAAAAGGTCTTCGCAAATTATGTCATAGCTCGCGCTTTAGTTCTACTGTTTAGATATGTTCCTAGAGAAAATTTAGTTGAAAGTTGATAGTAGCAATTATGCGGACTAGGTCCGTAAATTGAGGATTGTCCTCATTGCTTCATAGAAGGCTTATGTCCTTTATGCACCGCTCAGTGTGCTGAACCTCGAACGTCATCTGTGGATGTTGCGAACATCTGACATACACGTTTTGATAACTACGTGATAGTTCAGTTAAACGGTTTAGAGTTGAGGCACCGAAGACGGTTTTGAAACGTCATGAAACATATGAGATGTTTCGAGGGCTGAAATTGGAATTTCAGGATCGTGCCCACGCCAAGAGGTATAAGACCTCCGACGATTTTCTTAGCCTGCAAACTAAGGGAGAAAAGCTCAATTGTTGAGCTTGTGCTCAGATTGTCTGAGTACAACAATCATTTGAATCGAGTGGGAGTTGATCTTCCAGATGAGATAGTGATGTTTCTCCAAAGTCATTACCACCAAGCTGCTAGAGCTTCGTGATGAACTATGATATATCAGGGACATATATGATGATCCGTGAGATATTCGCGATGTTTGACACCACAAAAGTAGAAATCAAGAAGGAGCATCAATTGTTGATGGTTGGTGAAACCACTAGTTTCAAGAAGGGCAAGGGCAAGAAGGGATACTTCATGAAACGGCAATTCAACTGCTGCTCTAGTGAAGAAACCCAAGGTTGAACCCAAACCCGAGACTAAGTGCTTCTATAATAAGAGGAACAACCACTGGAGCAGAATTACCCTAGATACTTGGTAGATGAGAAGGCTGGCAAGGTCGATAGAAGTATATTGGATATACATTGTGTTAATGTGTACTTTACTAGTACTCCTAGTAGCACCATGGTATTAGATACCGGTTCGGTTGCTAAGTGTTAGTAAACTCGAAATAAAAGACTACGGAATAAACGGAGACTAGCTAAAAGGTGAGATGACGATATGTGTTGGAAGTATTTCCAAGGTTGATCAAATATCGTACTCTCCCTCTACCATCGAGATTGGTATTAAAACCTAAATAATTGTTATTTGGTGTTTGCGTTGAGCATAGACATGATTGGATTATGTCTATCGCAATACGGTTATTCGTTTAAGGAGAATAATGGTTACTCTGTTTATTTGAATAATACCATCCCGATCGTAGTGATACACATTTTCATGCCAAAGATATAAGATAAGTAATGATAGTACCACCTACTTGTGGCACTGCCACGTAAGTCATATCGGTATAAAACGCATGAAGAAGCTCCATGTTGATGGATCTTTGGGCTCACTCGTTCTTTAAAAGTTTGAGACATGCGAACCATGTCTATTGGTGTATATGCATGAAGAAACTCCATGCAAATGGACCGTTTGGACTCACTTGATTTTGAATCACTTGAGACATGCAAATCATACCACATGGGCAAGATGACTGAAAGCCTCGTTTTCAGTAAAATGGAACTAGAAAGCAACTTGTTGGAAGTAATACATTTTGATGTGTGCAGTCCAATGAGTGCTGAGGCATGTAGTGGATATCGTTATGTTCTTACTTCACAGATGATTTGAGTAGATGTTGAGTATATTTACTTGATGAATCACGAGTCTGAATTATTGAAAGGTTCAAGTAATTTCAGGGTGAAGTTGAAAGATCGTCGTGACAAGAGGATAAAATATCTATGATATGATCATAGAGATGAATATCTGAATTACGAGTTTGGCACAGAATTAAGACATTGTGGAAATTGTTTCACAACTAATACAGCCTGGAACACCATAGTGTGATGGTGTGTCCGAACATCATAACTGCACCCTATTGGATATGATGCATACCATGATGTCTCTTATCGAATTACCACGATAGTTTATGGGTTAGGCATTAGAGACAACCACATTCACTTTAAAAGGGGCACCACGTAATTCCGATGAGATGAAACCGTATGAACTATGGTTTAGAGAAACCTAAGCTGTCATTTCTTAAAAGTTTGGGGCTGCGACGCTTATGTGAAAAAGTTTCAGGATGATAAGCTCGAACCCAAAGCGGATAAATGCATCTTCATAGGACACCCAAAACAGTTGGGTATACCTCCTGTCTCAGATCCGAAAGCAATAAGGGATTGTTTCTAGAATCGGGTCCTTTCTCGAGGAAAAGTTTCTCTCGAAAAAATTGAGTGGGAGGATGGTGGAGACTTGATGAGGTTATTAAACCGTCTCTTCTACTAGTGTGTGGCAGGGCACAGGAAGTTGTTCCTATGGCACCTGCACCAATTGAAGTGGAAGCTTATGATAGTGATCATGAAACTTCAGATCAAGTCACTGCCAAACCTCGTGGGATGACAAGGATTCGTGCTACTTCAGAGTGGTACGTAATCCTATCTTGGAAGTCATGTTGCTAGACAACAATGAACCTACGAGCTATGGAGAAGCGGTGGTGGGCCTAGATTCCGATAAATGGCTCGAGGCCATATAATCCGAGAGAGGATCCATATATGAAAACAAAGTGTAGACTTTGGAAGAACTACTTGATGGTCGTAAGGCTGTTAGGTACATATGGATTTTAAAAGGAAGACGGACAATGATGGTAAGTATCACCATTAAGAAAGCTTGACTTGTCGTTAAGATGTTTTCTGGCAAGTTCAAGGAGTTGACTACGATGAGACTTTCTCACTCGTAGGGATGCTAAGAGTATGTTGGAATTATGTTAGCGATTACTGCATTATTTATGAAATCTTGCAGATAGGATGTCAAAACATTGTTTCCTCGACGATTTTCTTGAAGAAAGGTTGTATGTGATACAACCGGAAGGTTTTTTCAATCCTGAAAGATGCTAATAAGTATGCAAAGCTCCAGCAATCCTTCTAAGGACTGGAGTAAGCATCTCGGAGTTGGAATGTATGCTTTGATGAGATGATCAAAGATTTTGGGTGTATACAAAGTTTATGAGAAACTTGTATTTCCAAAGAAGTGAGTGGGAGCACTATAGAATTTCTGATGAATATATGTTGTTGACATATTGTTGATCAGAAATGACGTAGAATTTCTGGAAAGCATATAGGGTTATTTGAAAAGTGCTTTTCAATGGAAAGCCTGGATTAAGCTACTTGAACATTGAGCATCAAGGTCTATAAGGATAGATCAAAACGCTTAATGGTACTTTCAAATGAGCACATACCTTGACATGATCTTGAAGGTGTTCAAGATGGATCAGTCAAAGAAGGAGTTCTTGCCTGAGTTGTAAGGTATGAAGTTAAGACTTAAAGCTCGACCACGGCAGAAGAAAGAGGAAGGACGAAGGTCGTCCCCTATGCTTTTGCCATAGGCTCTCTACAGTATGCTATGCTGTGTGCCGCACCTGAAGTGTGCCTTGCCATGAGTCAGTCAAGGGGTACAAGAGTGATCCAAGAATGGATCACAGGACAGCGGTCAAAGTTATCCTTAGTAACTAGTGGACTAAGGAATTTTCTTGATTATGGAGGTGGTAAAAGAGTTCGTCGTAAAGGGTTACGCCGATGCAAACTTTGACACTAATCCAGATTATTCTGAGTAGTAAACTGGATTCGTATAGTAGAACAGTTATTTGGAATAGCTCCAAATGTAGCGTAGTAGTTGCATCTACAAGATGACATAGAAATTTGCGAAGTACATACGGATCTGAATGTTGCAGAACCATTGACTGAAACCTCTCTCACAAGCATAACATGATCAAACCCAGAACTCTTTGGGTGTTAGTCACATGGGGATGTGACCTTGAGTGTTAATCACATATCGATGTGAACTGGATTATTGACTCTAGTGCAAGTGGGAGACTGTTGGAAATATGCCCTAGAGGCAATACTAAATTTATTATTATTATATTTCCTTGTTCATGATAATCATTTATTATCCATAGAATTGTATTGATAGGAAACTCAGATACATCCCTAGTAAGCCTCTAGTTGACTAGCTTGTTGATCAATAGATGGTTACGGTTTCCTGACCATGGACACTGGATGTCATTGATAACGGGATCACATCATTAGGAGAATGATGTGATGGACAAGACCCAATCCTAAGCCTAGCACAAGATCGTGTAGTTCGTTTGCTAAAGCTTTTCTAATGTCAAGTATCATTTCCTTAGACCATGAGATTGTGCAACTCCCGGATACCGTAGGAGTGCTTTGGGTGTGCCAAACGTCACAACGTAACTGGGTGGCTATAAAGGTACACTACAGGTATCTCCGAAAGTGTATGTTGGGTTGGCACGAATCAAGACTGGGATTTGTCACTCCATGTAAACGGAGAGGTATCTCTGGGCCCACTCGGTAGGACATCATCATAATGTGCACAATGTGATCAAGGAGTTGATCACGGGATGATGTATTACGGAACGAGTAAAGAGACTTGCCGGTAACGAGATTGAACAAGGTATCGGGATACCGACGATCGAATCTCGGGCAAGTATCGTACCGATAGACAAAGGGAATTGCATACGGGATTGATTAAGTACTTGACATCGTGGTTCATCTGATGAGATCATCGTGGAACATGTGGGAACCAACATGGGTATCCAGATCCCACTGTTGGTTATTGACCGGAGAACGTCTCGGTCATGTCTGCATGGTTCCCGAACCCGTAGGGTCTACACACTTAAGGTTCGATGATGCTAGGGTTATAGGGAATAGTTATACGTGGTTACCGAATGTTGTTTGGAGTCCCGGATGAGATCCCGGACGTCACGAGGAGTTCCGGAATGGTCCGGAGGTAAAGATTTATATATGGGAAGTCCTGTTTTGGTCACCGGAAAAGTTTTGGGTTTTATCGGTAACGTACCGGGACCACCGGGAGGGTCCCGGGGGTCCACCAAGTGGGGCCACAAGCCCCGGAGGGCTGCATGGGCCAAGTGTGGGAAGGGACCAGCCCCAGGTGGGCTGGTGCGCCCCCCACCAAGGCCCAAGGCGCAAGGGAGAGGAGAAGGGGGCAAACCCTAGGGCAGATGGGCCCTAAGGCCCACCCTGGTGCGCCTCCCCCTCTCCCCTCCCCTTGGCCGCCCCTAGATGGGATATAGGGAGCTGCCGCCACCCCTAGGGAGGGAACCCTAGGTGGGGGCGCAGCCCCTCCCCTTCCCCTATATATACTTGAGGTTTGGGCTGCCCACAACACACGAGTTCCTCTCCCTATTGGTGCAGCCCTACTTCTCTTTCTCCTCGTCTCTCGTAGTGCTTGGCGAAGCCCTGCTAGATCACCATGCTCCTCCACCACCACCACGCCATTGTGCTGCTGCTGGATGGAGTCTTCCTCAACCTCTCCCTCTCTCCTTGCTGGATCAAGGCATGGGAGACGTCACCGGGTTGTACGTGTGTTGAACGCGGAGGTGTCGTCCGTTCGGCACTAGGATCTCCGGTGATTTGGATCACGACGAGTACGAATCCTTCAACTCCGTTCTCTTGAACACTTCCGCTTAGCGATCTACAAGGGTATGTAGATGCACTCTCCTTCCCTCGTTGCTGGTTTCTCCATAGATAGATCTTGGTGACACGTAGGAAAATTTTGAATTTCTGCTACGTTCCCCAACAGGTGGTGGACCGCAGGCCATGGCGCCACGACTCGAAGGGGCGACATGACGGTACTAGGCGGGTCGGGACGATGACGGGAAGACCTCGAGGCGGCAGTAGTGACCGCAGGCTGTGACGCTACAGCCCAAAGGGGCGGCGCGGGCCGGTGCAACCGTGAGGAGAACTACGGGGCGGTGGCCCGACGGGGCGACGCAGCGGCAACCTGTTGCTCGATCCGTGGAGGGGCGCGCTGAACTCGGGGACAATCTTCATAGGACATGTCGAGGCACGCGCAACCGACGGGCCAGGTCGGTCGCGCGGCGTAGATGGGGCGGATCGTGGCGCCAAGCGGGTGATCAAGTTAATCACGCGTGAGGTCGGGGACGCCGCTCGGTGGAGGCGGGGTGGCGGCAGAGTTCCAGATGAAGCCGGCCACGACGGACGACGTGGGAACATGTGCGGACGAGTGCGTCAGCACCGGTACCTGGGCTGCCAAAGTAGCGCCGGCACCCGGGCAACGAGGCCCGAGCGACCAACAAAGAAGCGACGCCCGAGCTAAGGCAGCCAACGAGCCTGATGCAGTCGGGGACAAGGCCAGCGAGGCAGACCGGAGGGCCGCCGTGCAGACGCGGTGGAGGCAGGTGGTGATGGAGAGGTCCCGGTCAAAGCAGGCCGGCAACAGCGGGCGCAGGGCGATGGGAGAAAGACGCTGAAGGAAATATGCCCTAGAGGCAATAATAAAGTTGTTATTTTGTATTTCCTTATTCATGATAAATGTTTATTATTCATCCTAGAATTGTATTGATCGAAAACTTAAATACATGGTGAAATAGATAAACAAATGTCGTGTCCCTAGTAAGCCTCTACAAGGCTAGCTCGTTGATCAAAGATGGTTAATGTTTCCTAACCATAGACATGTGTTGTCATTTGATAATGGGATCACATCATTAGGAGAATGATGTGATGGACAAGACCCATCCATTAGCTTAGCATATTGATCGTTCAGTTAATTGCTATTGCTTTCTTCATGTCAAATACATATTCCTTCGACTATGAGATTATGCAACTCCCAGATACCGGAGGAATACCTTGTGTGCTATCAAACATCACAACGTAATTGGGTGATCATAAATATCCTCTACAAGTATCTTCGATGGTGTTTGTTGAGTTGGCATTGATCGAGCTTAGGATTTGTCACCCCGAGTATCGGCGAGGTATCTCTGGGCCTTCTCGATAATACACATCATAAGAAGCCTTGCAAGTAAAGTGACTAATGAGTTAGTTGCAAGTTGATGTATTACAGAACAAGTAAAGAGACTTGCCAGTAACGATATTGAATGTGACGCCCGGGTAATCATGCTACAGTAACCTCTACTAATGATGCCACGTCATCGAGGTCACTGTTGTTAATCTCGCGTTAATTCAAACCCGATCGAATTCAAATTCGAAATCAAACCCAAACGATGAAGTTTTCAAAACATTAAAGCTAAAATGTTCGGGTTGTGTCAAATAATGCATAGGTAATTATGGTGGAGAAACCACACTTTTATAAAATGTTTAAATACTCTAAAATAAATAAAACAGTAGCAAGAACAATTATTTAAAGGCTTTTAAAATAATAAATGATTACAAACTATTTTTATTTTAAGTGCCAAGTTAATTCTGGTAGCAGCATTATTACTAATACTATTTTAGGTGCAACTTACGTATTTTATGAAAGCTAAAATTTAATATTAAAGTATTACAGAAATAAAAGAAAACAGAAAAGAAAGTAAAAAAAAGAGGAAAAAAAAGAGAACACCCCCCCCTTGCTGGACCTTGGCCCAGATGGCCTCGGTGCCAAACAGGCCGGCCCAGCCGGCGCCTACATCACCCATGGGGCGACCGAACCCTAAACTCCCTCCCCAGTCGCCCCACTCCCCACTCCCCTCGCCCCCACACACCCCACTCCCCGCTGGATCTAGATCGAGGCCAGCGTGCCCCGACCCCATCGATGCCCCTCGCCGGACCGCTCCCCCCCCCCCCCCGCCGGACCGCCCCCCTCGCCGGACTGCCTCCCCGTCGCCCGGTCGTCTCCGCCCTCCTCCTCACCCCCCGTTGCCGCTGACCCTACCACCCCCGTGAGGAAACCCCCCTCCTCCTCCATCTCTCCCCTCTCTGAACCCACGCCCGTGGCGTCCTCGCCGGCGATGACCGCGCCCGGCTAGCCCGCGCTCAGCGCTCCGATGCCCCGCCTGCGTGCCCCTGCTCCACCTCGCCGCCTTCTTCCCCTGCTGTCGCCCGCACGCGTTGCCCCTCCCCGCCGCTCCGGTCTGCCGTGCCTTGCGTGCCCCCGAGCCCCGCGGCAACTCCGCCTGCACCTGCCGCCGAGCCCGCTACCGTTGCTGCTGCTCCATCACTGCCCCGCGCGCCCATGGCTCTGCGCCTTCCCTCGCGCTTGCCGGCGGCCGCTGCTCCCCGCGCCCCACTCCGGTGCCGCTCGACCCTCCTCGCGTCCCTCCCGCGCCAGCCACTGCCGGCCGGCCTCGCCGCGGCCGTGGCCCCCCTCGTTGGTCCCCGCCCGGGTCCGCCCCTTGCCTGCTCTCGCAGCTTCACGCCGGCGCGCCGGCACCCGCGCCCAATCGGGTGCACCTGCGAGGGCCATCGCCCGTTCGGGCTATGCCCGTTAACCCGCTAACCCACTAAGGCCCCAGGGGCCTATGACATGGGGGCCCCGCCCAGAACGATTTTTCTTTTTTTATAAAAAAGAATATATAAAAAAATTAATTAATAATTAATAATTAGATTAATTAATTAATTAAGTTAATTAACCCTAATTAACTAATTTAATTAACTGGTTAGTTAATTATACAGTAATTAAATTAGTTAGACTCTAATTAGACTAAAGAGTCATTGACGAACGGGATCCGCCTGTCAGGTTAACCAGGTCAATGCTGACGTCATGCTGACGTCAGCGTACACTATTCTGGATAATGTTAGAATTAAATAGATAAATAAATCCAAAAAATGATTTAAACTTTAGAAAAACATATAAAATAAACCGTAGCTCAGATGAAAATACTTTCTACATGAAAGTTGCTCAGAACGACGAGACGAATCCGGATACACTCCCCGTTCGTCCGCCACACATTCCTAGCATAGCAAACATGCAACTTTCCCCCTTCGGTTCATCTGTCCGAAAACACAAAACACCGGGAATACTTTCCCGGATGTTTCTCCCCTTCGCCGGTATCACCTATCCCTGCGTTAGATCACCTCTAGCACCACATTTGTCATGTTATGCTTTGATTGCTCTGTTACTTATTGTGTTCCCCCTCCGTTACTATTCCGGTAGACCCCGAGACCGACGCCGCTGCTACCCAGTACGACTACGGTGTTGATGACCCCTCTCTCTTGCCAGAGCAAACAGGCAAGCCCCCCCTTTGATCACCAGATACCGCCTACTCTTCTCTATGCTGCTTGCATTAGAGTAGTGTAGCATGTTACTGCTTCCCGTTAATCCTATACTGATGCATAGCCTGTCCTTGCTAATATTGTTGTTACCTTTACCTGCAGACCTAATGCTTAGTATAGGATGCTAGTTTATCATCAGTGGCCCTGCATTCTTGTCCGTCTGCCATGCTATACTATCGGGCCGTGATCACTCGGGAGGTGATCACGGGTATATACTATATACTTTATATATATGATACATGTGGTGAATAAAGACGGGTAGGCTCGTAGGAGCACCCGCGAGTGGATCTTTGAGGCGGAGCGACAGGGCAGGTTCCGACCACCTAGGAGAGAGGTGGGCCTGGCCCTGGTCGGTGTTCGCGGATACTAAACACGCTTAACGAGATCTGGGTATTTGATCTGAGTCTGGCCATTTGGTCCATACGCACTAACCATCTACGTGGGAGCAGTTATGGGTATCCCGGCGTCGTGGTATCAGCCGAAGCCTTCATGACGTCAGCGACTGAGTGGCGCGCGCCGGATTGGACTGGAAAGCCACTAGGCTAGGCCTGCTTCCGGCCGCGTACGCAACGTGCAGGTGTGCAAAGGGCGATGGGCCCAGACCCCTGCGCCATAGGATTTAGACCGGCGTGCTGACCTCTCTGTTGTGCCTAGGTAGGGCTGCGACGTGTTGATCTTCCGAGGCCGGGCATGACCCAGAAAAGTGTGTCCGGCCAAATGGGATCGAGCATGTTGGGGTATGTGGTGCACCCCTGCAGGGAAGTTTATCTATTCGAATAGCCGTGTCCCTCGGTAAAAGGACGACCCGGAGTTGTATCTTGACCTTATGACAACTAGAACCGGATACTTAATAAAACACACCCTTCCAAGTACCAGATACAACCGGTGATCGCTCTCTCACAGAGCGACGAGGAGAGGATCATCGGTTAGGATTATGCTATGCGATGCTACTTGGAGGACTTCAGTCTACTCTCTTCTACATGCTGCAAGACGGAGGCTGCCAGAAGCGTAGTCTTCGACAGGATTAATTATCCCCCTCTTATTCTGGCATTCTGCAGTTCAGTCCACATATGATACCCTTATTCCATTTGATACCCATGCATATGTAGTATAGCTCCTTGCTTGCGAGTACTTTGGATGAGTACTCACGGTTGCCTTCTCCTTCTTTTCCCTCTATTCCTTCTACCTGGTTGTCGCAACCAGATGTTGGAGCCCAGGAGCCAGACGCCACCGTCGATGATGACTCCTACTACACCGGAGGTGCCTACTACTACGTGCTGCCCGCTGACGACGACCAGGAGTAGTTAGGAGGATCCCAGGCAGGAGGCCTGCGCCTCTTTCGATCTGTATCCCAGTTTGTGCTAGCCTTCTTAAGGCAAACTTGTTTAACTTATGTCTGTACTCAGATATTGTTGCTTCCGCTGACTCGTCTATGATCGAGCTCTTGTATTCTAGCCTTCGAGGCCCCTGGCTTGTAATATGATGCTTGTATGACTTATTTTATTTGTAGAGTTGTGTTGTGATATCTTCCCGTGAGTCCCTGATCTTGATCGTACACATTTGCGTGTATGATTAGTGTACGATTGAATCGGGGGAGTCACAAGTTGGTATCAGAGCCGACTGCCTGTAGGAATCCCCCTTCCACACTCCTTGGCCGAAGTCGAGTTTAGACATTACAAAACTTTTACTAACATGGCTGTGCGGCTTACGGGCCCACGTCGCCATTTGGGTGGTATTAGAATCTTTTATTCCTCGCCTTTACTCTAGGACCCTGATCTCTCTTCTATTCGGGTTAAATGGTTTTGCTAACTCTGACTCTAGGATCTCGTAAATACTTTCTCCCGGAGAGCCCCTTCATTCCAGATGATGGCCTGCTTCACCGGAAGATTCCGAAGATACTCTTTGTTATTCCTCTCGAGACTTTGTGCCCATCACTTTTGCTATTCCCGACCACCGATAAATCCTTATGGATAACTACTTACACTTGCCATTCATACGATCATCCCCCATTGATCTTGTTATTACAAGATACCCCGAAGTCTTCTCTATTGTTCCGAGAATACTTTGTGCCTACTGCCTAGCAGTTCCTTGCCACATGAATACCCCTTCAATTAAATCCTCGCACTTGTCGAGTATCCACTCATCCCCAGTTGTTCATGTGTTTCACAATGGTCTTCGAAATACTATTCGATCCTCCAAAAATCCTTAGTAGCTTATTGCTCTGCAATACTTGCCTGCTTGCATTATGGATGCTTTCCATATGTCTGGCGATATTCGTTAGTATCCTTAGGCATCGTCTTTTGATCCTATTGATTCAACTTGAGTGCGAATGCACGCAATCATCAGTTGATCCTTTTAAATTATCTTTCCGGCTTAGACGTTATTTTAAAACATGAGCTGGATCTCGACCAATCAAATTGCTGTTGAATGTACCCTTAAGGCTAGTCAACTTATCCATCGCTGATCAGAGCATTGCTTTTGATCCCTTGTCTTGGAATTGATAATTCCTTTGCATTTGAGCCTTGAATTAGTCAGTTGTTTCCAAAGTCCGACCCCCTTGCATTGTTTCTCCCTCTGGTTGAGTACCGATGCTCGCACCAGATCCCTTGAGGACCATCAGATCATTTGCTGGATTTTATCCGACAGTGTCCTTCATATTCAAGTAACCTTGTGAGCCTTTACATGGATATATAAAGCCTTTGGTAAATTGTATCCTCTGCTTCCTCAATCATGCTCTGTTTTCGAGCTGGTTGTATTTACTATTGAAGCTTGTGGTATGTGTTTCCACGATACCCTAATGGGTTGAACCTCTGCCTTCCTTATTATGTGTGAACTCGAAAGTTTTCACGAGTCATACTCTTCTGGTATTTTGCTAGATAAAATTTCTATACTACAGCTTCATCAAAAGCGAGAAGTAAAATGAAAGGTTATGCATGGAAGAATTGGGAGTCGACCTTGAGCCTTTGCGTTCATGCCCATGGACCCGATGTGAAACTTATCATCGAAGCTTCTTGTAAATGATATTAGTTCCCTTGGTATAAGTTCATCTTATATCTGGGATCCGGCCTTTTACAATCGTGGTTCCGACCATGTTCTCTTTTAAATACCATTTTCGATGCAAGTGTAAGCGCTTGTCTCATGTGGATCAATACCTCGGTCCAACCTCTACTTTGATCCGTCTTCGAGTATTACCCCCCTGGTATCTCGAGATTATCTTGAAACTGCATAACTTCTTATGAGTTCTTCATCAAGTACTACATTCTCACTGATTACAGTTTTCATGGGCTCTGAGTTATTAAACACTCAAAGACACCGATAACTGAACCGAGTCTGCCCTACGGTTCAGCAACTCTTGATAATCTTCTTTAAGTCCGAGTTTGTACTCGATCATGTCATTCCTAGCCTGATAGGCTATATCATTATCGTGCTAAATTTTAACTGTGCTACCTGGTCCTTAATCCCGGAGCACAACTTTCGATGATGAGCTAAGCTTACGTCGATCTTCCTCGTCATGTCAATTCACCTTGAACAACAAGCTTGATTTCAAGTTTGTGCCCTACCCATGGTTCCAATAACCTTCCGCTTCATCATTCCTTTGATTTGATGTTGTCACTGATTGATTACATCTTGAAATCTCTCGACCAATGTGCCGTGAAGATCATCAACCTTATGAGGTCTTCCTGGATATCAATTGAATTCATGATGAGAAATACCATCCTTGCCCCCGATGAATTGTATTATCATCGGCCACTTTATTGCCTTCCCTCCAACACAAACTTATTCGTGTTTTGAGTTATACCTTGAGGTCCTTGCTATACAGCATTTGTTCTTCTTTACCTTGGAATGTTACCACCTTTTATGTCAAGAATGTCGTGGTAATTTTACCACCTCTTGAGAATTCTTGATATAGTAATATCTCTCGCCCTTTTGCGTTCATTTCTTGGTCTCCGTGTTGTTTCTAACCGGAATACCAACAAATGGTCTGTGATGTGTAAATTCTAAACTTCTAGCAACCATATGGCTTTGAAGTTATTGGTGTACAGTTTCATTCTAAGTCTATTGATTATTGAATCATCATTCAAACATTGATCGTGCTACCTAGTCCAGATTCCTGGGTGCACCCTTCTATCATTGTTCAGTTTTGTATGTTTCCCTCAAGCATACATCATTATGACATTTGATCCGACAAATGATATTTCCTTGTTCACATAATTGTGGAAATCAATCCTTTGGAAATCTCGATGATTAGTTGCTGAGCCTATCAGCCACCTCCTCATCCTCTCCTTAGTTTACTGATGAACTCTTGTTTCGGAACTCGCTTCCATAGTTCATTTCTCGAGAATCTTACAATGTCATCTCGTCAAATTGTGCCGCACCTTTTCTTCTCAAGCATCCTAAGTCTGAGGTATCATGACACCAATCAGATCTGAATCTCGGTCAGATATGATTGTTGGAACTTATTTCCAAGAGTTATAATGTTGGTCTTTATATATGACCCGGTAAGGTTATGTCAGGCCTAGCACACCTGGCCGGAGGACCTATTGTTATAGTTCCCTTTTTAGCAATGTTATCCATTCTTCCATGAGGAAATTGTAAGCCTTATTCTATAAATTATTCCTGATGGATCCTTTGTGTTTCCAAAGTCTGATCTTCACCTGTTGACCATGACCATGCTATCTCGAAGCATGTCTGTGGTACTTCGATTTTCAATAAGAGCATTGAAAGCGCAATGCTAAGTTTTCTTTAACCATTATCCAAACACCGTTGTATGGGTAATGTCATGAAATTTCTCTCCCCTTACTTAAAGGGTTTTCTACATGATATCCTGCCACGGATATCATGCTCTGCTTGTCCTTGGGAAGGGTATACCCCTGAAATATGTGTTTAATCACATTTTCCTTTCCATTCTTCTGTTTAACCTAATAATCACATTTTCCCTTTCCATGGATTTGTTTAATCTTCCTCGTGATCCATATGATTTAAGTAGTAATATTCCCTGCTTAGTAAGCACCTCGTTGTACAACTCTGTCAGTAAGACCCTGTTACCATTGTTGATAGCATCCCGGTAACCACCGGTGGACGAGAACTTTGCCTATTGGTCCGCCTCGTTCAACGAGCAGGAAAATGGTTCTCTTCGTCCCTCGCCCTTGGTACCGATGTTGTTGCCGACGTAACTGATAGGCTGATCCTCTGACATGCCTTGCTATCATGACCATGCAAGATGTCAACGACCATCCCTATTTTAACCCACCTGGTGGGCCCATAACCCACAGTTCCACAGGATCGAAACCTGACTCTCCTATACACCCTGTCGCCAAAGTTATTCCTAGAACTTGACTTCGTATGTAATTTGCGAGCCACCTTCCTAGTGATCAATTCTGGTATCAGACGCAATACTTTCCCATTGCTCTGAACCCCCTTTCACATTTCGTAATCAGGCAACGAATGATTGCCTATGCGCTTGAAACTTCTATTGTGCACCTTCTTACTTTGCTCTCGATATTTTCGTAAATTTCAATTCGAGAGTTACTTTTCGCCACGTTCCCTAATGATTATCTACCGGATAAGCAACCGTGCAGAATTCTATTCTTCCGGTATACCCATCCTTTACTCCTCTGTAAGTACAATGGGGTTCCCAAAGGAAGGACGACAGCTTCCTCATGATGCATTGATGTAGAGAAATGAAGACATCAACGCTATGGATCAACCTCTTCAAGAAGGGCAACCAAGACCGAGAAGACACGTTAGAATTTCGTAACCAGAACTTCCCCCTACTCCCCTCTTAAATCTCGGGACGAGATTTCTTGTAGTGGAGGAGAATTGTGACGCCCGGGTAATCATGCTACAGTAACCTCTACTAATGATGCAACGTCATCGAGGTCACTGTTCTTAATCTCGCGTTAATTCAAACCCGATCGAATTCAAATTCGAAATCAAACCCAAACAATGAAGTTTTCAAAACATTAAAGCTAAAATGTTCGGGTTGTGTCAAATAATGCATAGGTAATTATGGTGGAGAAACCACACTTTTATAAAATGTTTAAATACTCTAAAATAAATAAAACAGTAGCAAGAACAATTATTTAAATGCTTTTAAAATAATAAATGATTATAAACTATTTTTATTTTAAGTGCCAAGTTAATTCTGGTAGCAGCATTATTACTAATACTATTTTAGGTGCAACTTACGTATTTTATGAAAGCTAAAATTTAATATTAAAGTATTACAGAAATAAAAGAAAACAGAAAAGAAAGTAAAAAAAGAGGAAAAAAAAGAGAACACCCCCCCCCCTTGCTGGGCCTTGGCCCAGATGGCCTCGGTGCCAAACAGGCCGGCCCAGCCGGCGCCTACATCACCCATGGGGCGACCGAACCCTAAACTCCCTCCCCAGTCGCCCCACTCCCCACTCCCCTCGCCCCCACACACCCCACTCCCCGCTGGATCTGGATCGAGGCCAGCGTGCCCCGACCCCATCGATGCCCCTCGCCGGACCGCTTCCCCCCCGTCCCCCCCCCCCCCCCCCCCCCGCCAGACCGCCCCCCTCACCGGACTGCCTCCCCGTCGCCCGGTCGTCTCCGCCCTCCTCCTCACCCCCCGTTGCCGCTGACCCTACCACCCCCGTGAGGAAACCCCCCCTCCTCCTCCCTCTCTCCCTTCTCTGAACCCGCGCCCGTGGCGTCCTCGCCGGCGATGACCGCGCCCGGCTAGCCCGCACTCAGCGCTCCGATGCCCCACCTGCGTGCCCCTGCTCCACCTTGCCGCCTTCTTCTCCTGCTGTCGCCCGCACGCGCTGCCCCTCCCCGCCGCTCTGGTCTGCCGTGCCTTGCGCGCCCCCGAGCCCCGCGGCAACTCCGCCTGCACCTGCCGCCGAGCCCGCTACCGTTGCTGCTGCTCCATCACTGCCCCGCGCGCCCATGGCTCCGCGCCTTCCCTCGCGCTTGCCGGCGGCCGCTGCTCCCCGCGCCCCACTCCGGTGCCGCTCGACGCTCCTCGCGTCCCTCCCGCGCCAGCCACTGCCGGCCGGCCTCGCCGCGGCCGCAGCCCCCCTCGTTGGTCCCCGCCCGGGTCCGCCCCTCGCCTGCTCTCGCAGCTTCACGCCGGCGCGCCGGCACCCGCGCCCAATCGGGTGCACCTGCGAGGGCCATCGCCCGTTCGGGCTATGCCCGTTAACCCGCTAACCCACTAAGGCCCCAGGGGCCTATGACATGGGGGCCCCGCCCAGAACGATTTTTCTTTTTAAAAAAAAAGAATATATAAAAAAATTAATTAATAATTAATAATTAGATTAATTAATTAATTAAGTTAATTAACCCTAATTAACTAATTTAATTAACTGGTTAGTTAATTATACAGTAATTAAATTAGTTAGACCCTAATTAGACTAAAGAGTCATTGACGAACGGGACCCGCCTGTCAGGTTGACCAGGTCAATGCTGACGTCATGCTGACGTCAGCATACACTATTCTGGATAATGTTAGAATTAAATAGATAAATAAATCCAAAAAATGATTTAAACTTTAGAAAAACATATAAAATAAACCGTAGCTCAGATGAAAATACTTTCTACATGAAAGTTGCTCAGAACGACGAGACGAATCCGGATACACTCCCCGTTCGTCCGCCACACATTCCTAGCATAGCAAACACGCAACTTTCCCCCTCCGGTTCATCTGTCCGAAAACACAAAACACCGGGAATACTTTCCCGGATGTTTCTCCCCTTCGCCGGTATCACCTATCCCTGCGTTAGATCACCTCTAGCACCACGTTTTTCATGTTATGCTTTGATTGCTCTGTTACTTATTGTGTTCCCCCTCCGTTACTTTTCCGGTAGACCCCGAGACCGACGCCGCTGCTACCCAGTACGACTACGGTGTTGACGACCCCTCTCTCTTGCCAGAGCAACCAGGCAAGCCCCCCCTTTGATCACCAGATACCGCCTACTCTTCTCTATACTGCTTGCATTAGAGTAGTGTAGCATGTTACTGCTTCCCGTTAATCCTATACTGATGCATAGCCTGTCCTTGCTACTACTGTTGTTACCTTTACCTACAGACCTAATGCTTAGTATAGGATGCTAGTTTATCATCAGTGGCCCTACATTCTTGTCCGTCTGCCATGCTATACTATCGGGCCGTGATCACTCGGGAGGTGATCACGGGTATATACTATATACTTTATATATATGATACATGTGGTGACTAAAGACGGGTAGGCTCGTAGGAGCACCCGCGAGTGGATCTTTGAGGCGGAGCGACAGGGCAGGTTCCGACCACCTAGGAGAGAGGTGGGCCTGGCCCTGGTCGGTGTTCGCGGATACTAAACACGCTTAACGAGATCTGGGTATTTGATCTTAGTCTGGCCATTTGGTCTATACGCACTAACCATCTACGTGGGAGCAGTTATGGGTATCCCGGCGTCGTGGTATCAGCCGAAGCCTTCGTGACGTCAGCGACTGAGTGGCGCGCGCCGGATTGGACTGGAAAGCCACTAGGCTAGGTCTGCTTCTGGTCGTGTACGCAACGTGCAGGTGTGCAAAGGGCGATGGGCCCAGACCCCTGCGCCATAGGATTTAGACCGGCGTGCTGACCTCTCTGTTGTGCCTAGGTAGGGCTGCGACGTGTTGATCTTCCGAGGCCGGGCATGACCCAGAAAAGTGTGTCCGGCCAAATGGGATCGAGCGTGTTGGGGTATGTGGTGCACCCCTGCAGGGAAGTTTATCTATTCGAATAGCCGTGTCCCTCGGTAAAAGGACGACCCGGAGTTGTATCTTGACCTTATGACAACTAGAACCGGATACTTAATAAAACACACCCTTCCAAGTACCAGATACAACCGGTGATCGCTCTCTCACAGGGCGACGAGGAGAGGATCATCGGTTAGGATTATGCTATGCGATGCTACTTGGAGGACTTCAGTCTACTCTCTTCTACATGCTGCAAGACGGAGGCTGCCAGAAGCGTAGTCTTCGACAGGATTAGTTATCCCCCTCTTATTCTGGCATTCTGCAGTTCACTCCACATATGATACCCTTATTCCATTTGATACCCATGCATATGTAGTATAGCTCCTTGCTTGCGAGTACTTTGGATGAGTACTCACGGTTGCCTTCTCCTTCTTTTCCCTCTATTCCTTCTACCTGGTTGTCGCAACCAGATGTTGGAGCCCAAGAGCCAGATGCCACCGTCGATGACGACTCCTACTACACCGGAGGTGCCTACTACTACGTGCTGCCCGCTGACGACGACCAGGAGTA